>CM051842.1:23617087-25055155 GCA_028451465.1 Erethizon dorsatum
TGAAAAAATCAATACTTTAATAGACTTCTTTGGTAAACTATTTTGAGAAATGCAACAGGATTGTTAAATAAAGCAGAAATCCCAATCAGATTCCAGTTTTTTCTTATGTATTCTCTGACAAAAGTGTAAAATATGATGAAGCAATGAGTAACATGACAAAAGAATTAAAGATTTATTTTCCCTTTTCCACAGAATACAGCTTTTGCACATTACAATGTTCTGAGCTAAGGCTGGAAATTTACCTTAGAGAACTGTTAATTGTCTGAGTTCTAGTGTCACAAATTTAGCACGTTATTCATCCTCTACCACAACACTACCACATTCTATAACAGTAAATTATTTTTAAGAATCTGTCCCCCCACTAGACCCTGAGCGCTGACTTCAAAGACTGTATCTCATTCATACTTATTTACTCACTATGTAGTATGACTCACAGTCACACTAACCATATTTCAATTGCTCAGTAACCACATGCCTCAGTACTGGACAGCAAAGATTTAAAATATCTTCATCATCACAGAGCATTCACACCACAGTGCTGGTTTAGTATAGAATTTCTCAACCTTGGCACTATTGACATATTGGATCGAATAATTCTTTGTTGCAGGGGTTAGAGGAGCTGTCCTATGCATTGTAGAATACCAGGCAGTATCCCTGGCCTCTAGCCACTTGACAGTACTGCTCTCACCCCCAACACGACACCCAAAAATGCCTCGAGACACTTTTCAATGTCCTTTATGGATGAAATCATCTCAGGTTGAGAACTACTGTCTTAGAGAAATACTCCTTGAACTAGAGTCCAGAAATGTTTAGGTTGCCAAGATTTATTCCGTGGGATTGCTGAAAATTACTTTCTTTTGAAAGAGTTCCACATATGATTTAAGTGTTTCATATCATTGCCTAAACCTATGTTGTTTAATAAAATAAATATTTATTAGAATAGAATTGTGCTACAGTCATGAGAAGCAACCCTTCCCCAATTTCTCTTAATCAACAGATCTTGGACCCATCAAATCAAAATTCTTGCCTATAAAGCAACTGTCATTTCTTCCTTAGGCCTGTGCCTGTAAATAAAAAAATATATTCTTAACCACTTCAGTGTACACTGGTCTGGCTTTTAACTGTGAGAATCTACATTTCTTTTCTATAATGGCTTTCTCTGGAAACAAACATGTTTTCCTTGCCAAGGTGGCATTCCAGAAATGCTGGGAAAAGAACTTTCCTTAGTAGTAGTTTTCAACCAATGACCATCAGAATTTGGTGTATAAATACCCCGGCTCTCTTGCCCCTGTAGAAGGATAACTCTTAAGTATGCATTTTCACTATACTCATTATTTCCTCACTGGTATTGAATTCGATTAGATCAGTGCTAATTGGCTTGATAATGTCTCTTTTACTAAATGCTTCCTCTTCCCTTTCTCACTTTTTTTCATACCTTTAACTATTTTACTACTCTCCCAAGTGAATCTTTGTCTCAGGGTCTACTTTGCCTCAGAATATGCATTAAGTTCTTAACTCAGAGTCTACTTCTCAGTATTCTAGAATAAAGCACTTATTAATTTATTTAACAACTATTAATTCAGAATTATTATTATGATATTATTTTTGGTGCTGGAGTTGAGCCCTGGGCCTGGAACATGCTGAGCAGGCACTGTACCACTGAGCCACACCCTTGATCCCTACTCAGAATTACTGAGCCCTTACTGCACAAAAGGTACTACCTCATAACTAGATGAGTATATGCTAAATCCAGGACAGACAGGTGCCTTCCTATTTTTAACATCCTCCTAATATTTTTACTGAGGTAAAATTTACATAACATAAAATTAACAATTTTTTTTTTTTTTTTTTTGTGGGTACCGGGGGGTCGACCTCAGGACCTCGCGCACCAACAGGCGCCCGTGCTGCTGAGCGATATCACCGGCCCCTTTTTCGTATGTGGGTTCCGGGAGTCGAACTTGGGCCCTCGCGCTTGCCGGGCAGGCGCTTAAGCCGCTGAGCCATCTCACCGGCCCAAAATTAACAATTTTTATGTGAACAATTCAATGACATTTACTATATTTACAATGTTGTATAACTGTCACCTCTACCTGGTTCTAAAACATTTCCGTTACTTCAAAATAAAGTTGCGTACCTCCTCAGTAGTTAATCCCAATTCTAACATCACCCTACCGCCAGCAACTAACACCACTGTGCATTTGGTTTCTGTAGATTTACCTATTCTACATATTTCAAAACATGAAATATGTGTCCTTTTGTGTCTTTCTTTCTGTGAATATATTTTTGAGGTTCAGCTACACTGTACCGTATATCACCACTTCATTCCTTTTATGACTAATATTCCATTGTACAAGGAATGATTGAAAACTACAGTGAACATTTGAACTAAAAATTTTATAATAAAAGAGAAATTGTTATTAATCTTCTCCAAAATATTCCATCTTTGGACACATTTATCCCATCTTCTTGTCACTTTCTGAAGCAGTTCTGAAAGTCCTCTTTCATGAGTGTCTTTAAAGTTGCACTGTAGTGGCTGCCTTGATGTCCTAAATCTATTCAAAATGTTTACATTTCCTGGTCATTTTGACTTTGGGAAAGAGTCAGGAGTTGCATGGTACCTCATGGTAGATGAGGACACACATAATGTTTTTACAAGCCTGCCTTTCTGTTGGATGGCATTTAACAGTAGCATTAATTGTATTTTTGATCATAATTCAAAGATACTGATGAAAGAGGACTTCCAGAATTGCTTAAAAAATTGGCAAGAATGATGGAATAAGTTTGAGGTATGGGGGGGCTACTCTGAGGGAATTAATGACAACATGTCTTTTACTGGAATAAATTTTTTAAAAAAATTTCAATATTCACCATATGTTTTGATGATACCTCATATTCATATACCATAATTTTTTATCAATTACAAAGATTTGAGTATCTGTTTTCAATTCTTATGGGTATATATGTAGAATTACATTAAATGTGTAGTTAATGTTTTGTGGAACTGCCAAAATGTTTTCTACAGTAGCTGAACCATTTTACGTTCCTAGCAGCAAGTCACAAGGATTCTAATTTCTCCACATGTTCACCAATACATTTTATTTTGTGTTTTTATTTTATTTTTTATTTTTTTATTTTTTTGGTGGGTACCGGGGGGTCGACCTCAGGACCTCGCGCGCCAGTAGGCACGCGTGCCGCTGAGCGATATCACCGGCCCCTTTTTTGTATGTGGGATCCGGGAGTCGAACTCGGGCCCTCGCGCTTGCCGGGCAGGCGCTTAAGCCGCTGAGCCATCTCACCGGCCCAATTTTGTGTTTTTAAAACCTAGAGCCATCTTTGTAGATATGAAATGGCATTTCATTGTAGTTTTGATTTGCATTTTCCTTATTGCTAATAATGTTGAATATCTTTTCATGTGCCTATTGGCCATTGATATATCTTCTTTGGAGAAATATATACATTCAGGTCCTTGGCCCATTTTTAAATTGTGTTTAGGTTTTGTTGCTATTCTTGAACTGTGAGTTATTTATATATTTCAGCAATAGATATTTATCAGGTATACATCTTACAAATATTTTCATCCATTCTGTAAGTTGAGATAATTTATTTATATGAACCAGAGCAGGTAATCATCTAATACTGCCTAAAATAACTATGTCATGCCTCACTTACTTCACTGAGGACCTCTAAATTGGAACAGTGTTCCCACCTGCTGAAGACTAATTGCTAAGCCATTTGAAAATTACCCATGTGCATCTGGTCCTTGCAGGGAGAGTGCAAAAAGAAGTGGAAAGCAATCTAGAGTGTAGAACTTGCAGCCCCCTGGACATTCCACTGATGGCTAGCATTTCAAGGAGTAAACGCTGAGGGTCGGGATGACCTTTGTGTTTGCCACTGTGAAATGCCGTGAAGCTACAGCACTTATTAGCAGCCAAAGCCTTCTCAGTCTCACTTGTCTTGTTATCTTGTGCACTTCTCTGTATTTCAGTGTGATTCTTCACCATCCTCTCCTTGTCTGTGCAGGTGAATGTATGGTTGCATTTTTTCAAACTTACAGACATGTCTTCCTGAATATATGTGGATATTAATGAATCGCTTCTTTGTTCTCTATTTTTCCCATCTTTGTTTTCCTTGATTTCTTTCTATGCACCATCATTTCTGTATGACTGACTGTGAGTCTATCCCCTCCATTTTTCCTATTTTTACCCTATATTTCATCACAATATAGAAATAGAGCAAATTTAGTTTTATTAAAGATATTAATTAAAGATGTTCTATATTATATTTACTGATAAAATCAAACTGTTGAAATTTTTACTTACACAGTCTTGCCTTGACACGTTTATCTGTGTATTGGAGTATATGTGAAGTTAGTGACCATTAATAAAGCAGAAGTCCCCATCTCTCTTATCAGTATAAGAAATGTAGCTCTTTTCTACCTGACTTCTTTTAAAAAAATGTTTTATAGTCCCATGATATATGAAAGGGCAGAATTAAAGGGCTTTTGAGGGGGCCGGTGAAATGGCTCAGCGGTGTAAGTGCCTGCCTGGCAAGCGCGAGGGCCCCGAGTTTGACACCCAGAACCCACAAACGAAAAAAGGGACGGTGATATCGCTCAGTGGCACGGGCGCCTGCTGGCGCGCGAGGTCCTGAGGTCGATCCTCGGTACCCATAAAAAAAAAAAAGGGGGCTTTTGAATTAAAAATAAGAAGTTTCTTCTAAAGATCTTGTAAGGAATTAAGGAACATTTCTGCAATGGGTCAAAGTGAAATGATTCCTATATATGCAGTGTAGTGATATAACAAATCACTACCTGTCCTTTATGCTATGTTCTATAAGTATTATATAGTGAACCCTGGCTTTAGAAAGGAATGCTTGGTAGACAACATGAAGTGGTCAAATATTCTTTGGCAAGAATGGACTACAGTTAACCTGGTTGTTGATAAGCATAAGCTCCGAATATTTTGACAAGGCACAGTGAGGTTAAAAATTCCTTTTGTTAAAAACAAAAAGAGAGGGGTATAGTAAATCTTCGTGACCTTACATACATCATGGAATTTTAAATATGACATCAAAAGCATGAGCAATATAAGAAAAAAGAGATTATTAGATTTCATCAAAATTTATTCATATTATTTAAAGCAAATGAAAAGACAACTTAGAGAATGGATGAAAATATTTATGACTTGTATGTCTGATAAATACCTAGCACCCAAATATAAAATAACACTTACTATTCAACAACAATGAACAATACCATTAAAATCACTCATACACTGCTTGTGGGAATGTAAAATGATACAGCCACCTGGAAAATAGTTTGACAATTTAAAAAAAAATGTAAACATACATTATCATATGGCTCAGTAATTTTACTTCTGGGCACTTACAGAGAAGTAAAATGAAAATCTCAGAGAAATGAAAATTTATATCCACACAAATATTTGTACACATATGTACAGTACAGTTTAATTTGTCATGTGAAAATAACTGGAAACATCACACTATACTTTAATATGTGAACGGTTAAGCAGAGTGTGGTAATGCGTAACAAGGAACGCTACTCAGCAATAAAAAGGAATGAACTATTGATAAAACAACTTGGATAAAACACACAGTACTTAGTTAAATGTAATTCCAAAATTCCATATACTGCATGATTTTATTTACAGAGCATTCACATTGTGATAAACTTACAGAGATGAGAAATAGATTAGTGATTTCCAGAGAAAAGGTGGGGTTGGTGGTTGGAGCAAATGCAATGGTTATTTTAAAGGAAATCTTTATAGGGATGAAATAGTTCTATACCTTAATATGTTGGTAGTTATACAAATTTACACGAGATAAAATGGCATAATATATTAACACCAATAACCTAGTGTTGATATTATATTGGTGTGACTTATGTGAAATGTAACCATTACGGGAACTGAATGAAGGGTTCTATTCTTGACACTTCTGAATGTTTATTTCAAAACAGAAAAGTTTCAAGAAATCAATATTTAGGACTTACCTTTTTGTGACTAATACTGTTCACTGCTGAGTCAAATATTTTATTTATATAATAATTTTGTCTTTTTGTGTAACTCTCTTTTTAGAATAACAAGTTATGTTTGCTTAGTTTTCAATGTCTGTATCCTTATGTCTTCCCAACCACTTATATAGAATTTTAAAACAACAAATATGGTTTGCTATGTGCGAATAGAGCAATTACTTTATTTGTTCTTTTCTCCCACCTAACTTCTTAACACCTGCTAAAAAATACTTCTGCTCCAGTTTTCACTGGTTCTCTTCTGAAAATGGCCTTGTTTCATCTCAGCTACTAAAAAATAATTAAGAAGGGAACAAATTTTATATACATGCTTGAATCTATATTTTCTTTTGACTTCTTTTGAATCCATTGAGAAGTCTACTATTATTCCTTTCAAGGTAATCTCTTTTTGTGACTGTTTTGTAAATCTTCTCTTTTTCTTTAAGTTTGTCAATTTTATTGCAACATGTCTAGGTGGAATTTTCTTTTCATTTATTTTAATTGGCATTTCTTGGCTTTCAAAACATAAAGGTTCAAATTTTTCAGCATTTCTGGAAGATTTTCACCCTTAACTATTGGAATACTGCTTCCACCCAATTTTATTGTTTTAAAAGTTCAATTATGTATATGTCATACTTAACTTCCTTTTTTGTATGTCTTATGCTCTCTTTAACATTTTTCATGTCTCTCTGTGCTATGTTTTGTGAAATTTCTTTACATCATCTTCCAGTTAACTGATTCTGTTTCAGTTTTGTTATAAGTTTCTGTTTAAACAGTCAATCGAAACGGATTTTTCAAAACAGGTTAGTAGGACAGTTACAATAATTAAAACCTTGCATATTGCTGTATTTGTAGTATTCAGAGTACAAGATATAGGCCTGATATCTTGTCCAAACAATATTAGCATAACTGTTTCATTGTTATTTTTATCTTTTTTCTCTTTAAAATAAAAATAATAACACGTATCACAAATAAAAACAGAAAAAAAGTCAACTGAAGTTTTTATTCTACTGATTTTATATATTTAATGTACACATCAATTGTGTCATTTTTCAAATTTGTCTGCTTTTATAGTATCTTTTTTGCCCCCTAAGTTTGTATTCTACGTTTTACATTTTAAGTATGATTTTTTTTCTTTTTCTTTTTTATTTTCTTTTTGAGATGAAGTCTCACTACGTAGTTCAGGCTGGCCTTGACCTCACTATGTAGTCTACGCTAGTCTTGAGCTCATAGTGATCCTCCTGCCTCAGCCTCCCAAGAGCTGGCATTGCAGGCATCTGCCACCATGCCTTGCTCATTTTTTAATTTTGATAATTCCATTATCTAAAGATACAGTACTGAGGAGAACTGAGTTTCTTCCTCAACTGACTCTTGTTCATGGTGTTTCCATGTATATATTATAATTTTAGATTGTGAGCTCATTAACTGTGGAAACAACATTGCCTGAGCTGAAGGTACATAATTTTAGAAATTGCTCTTATTGTTGCTGCAGAATTAATCATAAGCATACTTATCACATCTTTCTTGTCTACTATACTAGATTCTACATTTTCCTTTTTATTGTTTTATTCTTGAACTTCCATGATCTTGAGTTGTAGTCAATTCTTGACACAGTGTGTTTGTAAAGTAAATATTTGAGGATCTGAATGCTTGACTACATCTTCATTAATTCTATGTTAAATAATATTTTCCCTCAGAACTGTAAAGATGAAGAGATTTGAATAGTAGTCACTAAATACCAGGAAGGCTAGCAGTTAGAAGGGATAGACAGAGGTTGGATAATAGATACCAAAATCTAGTTAGGGAGGAGGAATAAGTCCTAGTATTCCGCAGCACAAGAGAATGACTATAGTTTATAACAATTTATTATCTACTTTATAAGAACTAAAAGAGAGGAGTTTAAATGTTCCAAGCACGAAGAAATGATAAAGTTGAAGGAGATGGAATTGCTAATTATCCTGGTTCGATCATCACACATTGTACACATTTGTACACATGTACTGAATATTTGTTATACTGTATCCCATAAATTCGTACAATTATTATTTGTACAAATAATACAACTGAAAATAAGTAACATTTATTAACAACAACAACAAAAGATTCTTTAGCTTCTGCTTCCAAGAGTTGCTGTGAAGGGGTTTGATGTCATCCTGATTTTCAGTCTTTCATAGTGATCTGGTTCCTGTCTGTTTCTCCATTTATTCCTTTACCTATCTTTATCTCCACACCTCTCTCTTGATGTCAATACCTCCCTCTCTGTGTTATGCCACATAACATGCCTTGCTGTAAGTCTTTGGTATTGTGCTGAGAACTTGATTGGCACTTTCAAACTTGACAGTCATTGTGAGAGAAATTTTTCCTCCTGGGAATGTACAAATCATGATGTTCCCCTCCTTCCTGTGTTCTGAGAATTGAGCTGTTACAAAAAGCAGCCCCAGATAGATAAAACAGAACAAGCTGACTTCAGACCCAGGAACTGGGCTACCCGATAAGGACTGACCCTGAGCTAAGGAATTTGCAAGAGTTGCAGGATGCGCTATACCGGACCATCCGCAGCCCATATTAGGTAATGGTCATTACCGGACCATCCGCAGCCCATATTAGGTAGTGGTCATTACCTCCCAGCCTTTAGACCCCCCGTGTAGACATCTTCCCCAATGAATGTAAAAGTCTGTTTAAACTAACCAATGCTATCTGCTTCTGTAACCGCGCTTGCTGAGACCCCTCCTCCCTTTGTTCTATAGACATATAAGCCCTGCACAGGCAGGCCTCGGGGCCCACTGTTCCTGCGTGTTCAGTGTGCCCCACGCATGCTTGGATAATAAAAGCCCTTTGCCTTTTGCATGAGAGAAAGCTTCTTGGAGTCTTCTTTCACGCGGCGGGCGTCCCGACCCTAACATTTTGGAGGCCCCAGCGAGATCGGGGATTGCCCCCTGCGCTGGAAGGCGACCCCAACAGCTGCCTCTCTGGGTGAGTACGGCCGTTTTCATTTCTTGTTCTTTGTTCTTATGATCTTTGTTGTGCTTGGATCCTAGCTTCTTGGAACTCAGTGTGGCTGGTCTCAAGGAGCGTGAGCTTCTTGATCCGCGTGGCTTATTTAAGTCACAGGCCACTTTCCTTGGGGGACGCCCCAGGATACTTTCGGTATGACGGACCGGTCAGCGGTGGATTCACCGATTCAGGATTTTTCTTTTGTCTTTGGTGCGGTCACCATTCGCCGCCCATCAGATTCAGTTTACTTCCTCTTCTGGGGAAGTCGGGTACGCCGGCATTTGTCTATTGTCTTGATTGTACTGGTTGTCTGTCTGTGTTTGTTTGGCGCCACTAACCTCTTTGGTTCCACAGCATCCACCATGGGACAAACGGAATCCACACCCCTCTCTTTCACACTGGACCATTGGTCAGAGGTGAAAGAGAGAGCTCATAATCTTTCTTTGGTTATTAAAAAGGGTAAATGGCAGACTTTCTGTTCGTCGGAGTGGCCCTCCTTTCAAGTGGGCTGGCCTCCGGAGGGAACTTTCCATCTTCCCCTCGTTCAGGCAGTTAAAGCTATAGTCTTCCGTCCCGGACAGCAGGGACACCCCGACCAACAACCTTACATCATGGTATGGCAAGACTTATGTGAAAACCCCCCCAAGTGGGTAAGAATGTTTTTACCTCCGGCCTTATCCGAACCTGTTACTCTTTTACCTGCAAAAGCTCAGCCTGTGATACCTAATCTCTACCCTCCCCTTCCTCCTCCAGTTTTACCCGAGTCACAGGCCGATCTGATTCTCTTGGACTCTGCTGCACCGCCCCCCCCCTTACCCCCCTTCACTCTCTGCTCCAGCCGCGGCCGCTGCTTCTCCTCTAGTCTCTCCTCCTACCTCGCCTTCTTTGTCCCCGGCTTCTGAATTGCCTCCACAGGACCCTTTGGTCGAGGTTGCGGGCTCTGGACCGGCCCAGGGCACCCGGAGCCGACGAGCCCTGGGCCCTCAAGATGGAGTAGCAGTTACTCTCCCCCTCAGACCACATGGACCCATGCTGGAAGATGGGGAAGGAGGGGAGATGCCAGCACTCCAGTACTGGCCCTTTTCCTCCTCCAATTTATATAACTAAAAAAATAATAACCCCCCTTTCTCTGAGGACCCCTCTAGGTTAACTGGGTTGATGGAGTCTCTTATGTTTTCCCACCAGCCTACCTGGGACGATTGCCAGCAGTTACTGGGAACCTTGTTCACTACCGAAGAAAAGGATCAAATTCTCCTAGAGGCCAGAAAGCTAGTACCGGGACAGGATGGAAGACCTACCCAGCTCCCTAATCTCATCGATGACTTCTTCCCACTGCGCCGCCCTAATTGGGACCCCAATACTCTGGCAGGTAGGGAGCATCTGACCATCTATCGCCAGACTCTAGTGGCGGGTCTCCGGGCGGCCGCTAGACGGCCTACGAATTTGGCTAAGGTAAGGGAAATTCTTCAAGGGCCTACTGAGTCACCCTCAATGTTTCTAGAAAGGCTGATGGAAGCGTACCGTAGATACACGCCCTTTGACCCTCAGGATGAAGGGCAACGGGCATCAGTTGCCATGGCCTTTATAGGACAGTCGGCCCCAGACATTAGACGCAAGCTCCAACGGCTTGATGGGTTACAAGATTTAACCCTAAGGGATTTAGTGAAGGAAGCGGATAAAATGTATTATAAAAGGGAGACAGAGGAAGAAAGGAAACAGAGAAAAGAAAGAGAAAGAAAGGAAGAAGAACTGATTAGGGATAAGAAGAGAAATAAGGAATTAACAAAGATCTTGGCCACAGTTGTAAAGGAAATTCAGGGAGGGATAGATGAGGATAAGCCACGTCGTCCACCTCTAGACCCCAACCAATGTGCATATTGCAAGGAACAAGGACATCACATGAGACAATGTCTCAAGCTTAAAAAAAGGAGAGAAAAAAAAAAAAGACAAAGACAGGCTTTGGAGACTCAACAACATCAACAGCCTAATGTACTAGCCTTAGAAGAAGAAGACTAGAGGGGACGGGGCTCGGATCCCCTCCCCGAGCTCAGGGTAACCTTTAATGTGGAGGGGACCCCAATTGATTTTGAAATAGATACGGGAGCTGTCTTTTCCGCTCTCCAAGCCCCATTAGGACCTCTCTCCTCTAAAAGGTCTCTAGTTCAAGGGGCTAATGGGAGCAAATTTAGGGCATGGACTACCAAAAAAACTATGGATTTGGGTAAAGGAAAAGTTCAACACTCCTTTCTGGTAATTCCAGAATGTCCGGCACCCCTCATGGGAAGAGATTTATTAACCAAATTGAGAGCCAGAATAACGTTTGAGCCTCAGGGACCCCAAGTGACATTTCTTAACCCCTTGGTGAGTCAACCTATGGTGACCATGCTCACGCTAGCAGCTGAGGATGAATACCAACTTTATAGTCAGCCTATGGCACAAACCATACCCCAAGATTGGTTAACAGAGTTTCCTGGTTCCTGGGCTGAAACTGCTGGATTGGGGCTGGCCACACTACAGCCCCCCGTGGTAATTTCTCTAAAGGCCTCTGCCTCGCCGGTCCGCATCAAACAATATTATATTAACAAAGAGGCTCACAAAGGGATAAAAAAACATATACAAAAGTTTCTCAAATTGGGGGTGCTCATACCATGTCGTTCGGCTTGGAATACGCCTTTGTTACCGGTCAAAAAGCCGGGAACAGAAGATTACAGACCCATGCAAGACCTAAGAGAGGTAAACAACAGGGTGGAAGACATACACCCTACGGTGCCTAATCCATACAATTTGCTTAGTACCCTGGGTCCCAAAAAGACTTGGTATACAGTCCTAGACCTAAAAGATGCTTTCTTTTGTTTGTCTCTACATAAAGATAGTCAACCTCTGTTTGCCTTTGAATGGACAGACCCTGACACTGGGATGTCAGGACAATTGACTTGGACACGGCTCCCCCAAGGATTTAAGAACTCCCCCACTATCTTTGATGAGGCTCTCCATAAGGACCTGGCAACTTTCCGAGTCCAACATCCTGCCGTGACCCTGCTCCAGTACGTCGACGATCTATTGCTGGCCGCAGATTCTGAACCAGACTGTATGTATGGGACTCGAAAATTGTTACAAGAGTTAGCTAGGTTGGGATATCGAGCCTCTGCTAAAAAGGCCCAAATTTGCCAAAAAGAGGTTGTCTTCCTAGGATACACTCTCAAGGATGAAAAGCGGTGGCTCACTGAAGCCAGAAAGAAAACAGTCACTCAAATTCCCCCACCCACGAGTAAAAAACAACTGCGGGAATTTTTGGGGACTGCTGGGTTTTGTCGTTTGTGGATCCCAGATTTTGCCTCCCTAGCCGCTCCCCTATATCCTCTTCTAAAGGGGGATACCTCTTTCATCTGGGGCGCAGATCAACAACGAGCCTTTGACGATATTAAAAAGGCCCTTCTGTCTGCCCCTGCACTGGCTCTCCCCAATGTAAAAAAACCCTTCACCCTCTATATTGAGGAAAAACGGGGGATAGCTCGCGGGGTACTAACTCAGGCCTTTGGCCCATGGAAGCGCCCTGTGGCCTACTTGTCAAAAAAATTAGATCCAGTGGCTAATGGATGGCCTCACTGTTTAAAGGCTATCGCTGCAGCAGCCATCCTAACTAAGGATGCAGATAAACTGACTTTGGGACAAAAGTTGACTATAGTAGCCCCACACACGCTGGAGAGTGTTATTCGTCAGCCTCCAGATAGGTGGCTCTCTAATGCCAGAATTACCCACTACCAAAGCCTGCTGCTAAATAAGGATCGAATCACATTTGGACTTCCAACCACCCTCAACCCGGCCACTCTGCTACCTGAAGAGACATCAGAGCCAATCTTACATACTTGTCAAGAAATCCTGGCGGAAGAAATTGGAATTCGCCGAGACCTGACAGACCAGCCACTTCCTGACGCAGAAGTAACCTGGTTCACTGACGGTAGCAGTTTCTTACTAGAAGGTAAGAGACACGCGGGGGCCGCGGTTACAGATGGGACTCAAATTATTTGGTCAGCAGGACTAAGAGAAGGTACATCTGCACAGAGAGCAAAATTAATTGCCCTTACGAAGGCTTTAGAGTTGGCACGGGGAAAAAGGGCCACTATTTATACTGATAGCCGATATGCTTTCGCTACGGCACATATTCATGGAGCTATTTATCAACAGAGGGGACTTTTAACCTCTGCGGGCAAAGAAGTTAAAAATAAGACAGAGATTCTAAGACTCTTAACAGCTATTATGTTGCCACAAAAGTTAGCTATAGTACACTGCAACAGCCACCAAAAGGGCACCAGTCCCGTAATACTGGGAAACAATCATGCAGATAAGACTGCAAAACAGGCAGCCTTAAGTGCCCCTACTACTTTGCTCCTGGAGGTCAATGCTCCACCTGAAACACATCCAGACGAGCCTCCCCAATCTCCCAAGATAGGAAAAACTGAACTTTTAACCTACTTCCAACAAGCTCATAAGTTAACCCATCTGGGGACAAAAAAACTGTGCTTATTAGCCAGAAATTTACCAACGGAGAATCAACTGTCTCCCTCCCAAATTAAAACACTGGCAGAACAGGTCGCCTCAGATTGCAAAACTTGCCAAATTGTCAATGCCTTTCCTACAAAAACCACCAAGGGAAAAAGATTACGAGGAACCAGACCGGGACAATTTTGGGAAGTAGACTTTACTGAAGTAAAACCTGCCAAATATGGACTTAAGTATTTATTAGTCTTTGTAGACACCTTTTCAGGATGGACCGAAGCTTTCCCTACCAAGAAGGAAACTGCACAAACGGTAACAAAAAAATTGATGGAAGAAATCTTTCCTCGTTTTGGCCTGCCAAAGGTAATCGGGTCTGACAATGGACCGGCATTCGTGGCTCAAGTAAGTCAGGGATTGGCCAAGATATTGGGGATTGATTGGAAACTTCATTGTGCTTATAGACCCCAGAGCTCAGGACAGGTAGAAAAAATAAATAAAACAATTAAGGAGACCTTAACAAAATTAGTCAAAGAGACTGGCTCTAAAGATTGGACTATGCTCCTACCTTATGCCTTGTTTAGGGCTAGAAACACCCCCTTCTCCCAGCCACCTAACTTGACTCCTTTTGAGATTATGTATGGAACTCCTCCCCCAATCCGAGACCTTAACCCTCTACCTAAGGGCGCCCATTTACCTCATACTTTCTTAATTGATAGACTCCAGGCTCTGGACCAGATTCAAAAGATCCTGTGGCGTCAACTCTCCTCGGCCTACCAGCCAAGCGACGGACTCACACCCCATCGGTACAACGTAGGAGATTTTGTCTATGTTCGTCGCCATCAGATACAAACTCTAGAACCTCGCTGGAAAGGACCCTACCAGGTACTTCTAACTACCCCCACAACAGTTAAGGTTGATGGCATCACGTCTTGGATCCATGCATCTCACCTCAAGCCGGCATCTCCGTCGCCAGAGTCTCACTGGAAACTGGAAAAGACTGATAACCCCCTCAGGTTACGAGTACGTCGTGTGGCTATGGGTGGGGATGATGGGGATTCTCCCGTCCCAGGGAACTGATAACCCACATCAACCCTGGAGATGGACAATGTCTCGATGGGAAGATGGCAAAATTTTACTAGCCTGGGAGGGATCTGGGTCGCCTGATTTTAGGATCCACCCTTGTGGTTTTCTCTCTTCCCCTTATGATGAACACCATTATTGTTGGAAACTTCACATTTATATGTGTCCCGCCTCTAACCCCGGCAAAGGTTATTGCAATAAGCCAGGACAATATTATTGTGCTTACTGGGGCTGTGAGACACTAGCTACAGGTTGGAAGCCTGACTCCCCTGACACAAAACTCCAATGAAAATGGAGTCCTACTGGTTGTCAATCTCCTCCAACGACCTACCCTTATTGGAGCTCTAGCCGAACTACATGCCATCTAGCTTTCAAAGTTATCACTCCTACTGACCCTGGCTGGACGGTAGGTCGAACATGGGGCGTTAGGTTTTGGGAAAGAGACACTATAGGTAGTTTAATACTTATAAAAAAAAAATACCTAACCAGATAATTGGCGTAGGGCCTAACCCTATTATCAACCCAGGGGCTCAACCCAAACCTACGCCTCGACCCCTAGATAAACTACAAACACTCAACAATGTGATTATGACTCAATCAACCCAAGCTCCCTCCTCACTCTTTTCGACCACTAAGACATCTTTGCCTATTGTTTCGAGATTATACAACCTAATTCTGGGAGCCTATTCTGTCCTAAACTATACTCAAGGTGACCTGACTCAGTCTTGCTGGCTCTGCCTTTCGGCCTCTCCACCTTACTATGAAGGTATTGCTGTAAATAATACCTACAATGTCACTACCAGTACTACTTGTGATTGGAATACCAACCATAAACTCACTCTTCCTGAGGTTACTGGAAAAGGAGTCTGTATAGGGAACCCCCCAAATGACATCAAAAGGACTTTGTGTTTATATGTTCATAACATCCCCACCTCAACGACATACTTAATTCCACCCCAAGAAACCCATTGGGCATGTAACACTGGGATCACCCCCTGTGTCTCTACTCAGGTATTTAATAATTCAGCTCACTATTGTGTCATGGTAAAAATATTTCCTCGGATAATATACCACCAAAGTAAATCATTTGAAGATATGATAGAACACAAAACCAGGTATCAACGAGAACCAATATCCTTGACTGTGGCTGTCCTTGCTGGATTGGGAGTTGCTACTGGGGTAGGAACAGGGACGGCAGCACTAATTCAAAGCTCACATTACATGAGCAAATTACAAACTGCCATTGACCAAGATTTCAAAGAAATAGAAAGGTCTGTAGCAGCCCTCCAAACCTCCTTAACATCTCTGTCAGAAGTAGTACTACAAAATAGACGAGGATTAGATCTGTTATTCATGAAAGAAGGGGGTCTATGTGCAGCCTTAAAAAAAGAATGCTGCTTTTATGCAGATCATTCAGGAGTGGTTAAAGAATCTATGACTAGGTTAAGAGAACGTCTACAAAAAAGACAGAGAGAGCGAGAAACTCAACAAGGCTTATTTGAGTCCTGGTTCAGCCAGTCTCCCTAGTTCACCACCTTGTTATCGGCCCTAACAGGACCCTTAATCATATTCATCTTGATAATAACCATAGGGCCATGCATACTAAATAAAATAATAAACTTGTTACAAAACCAGATTAAAAATGTAAAGCTGATGCTCATCAGACAACAATATACTTTATTAGAAGATCCTCAAAATAGACATGCTGATCTCTAAGAATAGAGATTTACAAAAATAAAAAGGGGGGAATGTGAGAGAAATTTTTCCTCCTGGGAATGTACAAATCATGATGTTCCCCTCCTTCCTGTGTTCTGAGAATTGAGCTGTTACAAAAAGCAGCCCCAGATAGATAAAACAGAACAAGCTGACTTCAGACCCAGGAACTGGGCTACCCGATAAGGACTGACCCTGAGCTAAGGAATTTGCAAGAGTTGCAGGATGCGCTATACCGGACCATCCGCAGCCCATATTAGGTAATGGTCATTACCGGACCATCCGCAGCCCATATTAGGTAGTGGTCATTACCTCCCAGCCTTTAGACCCCCCGTGTAGACATCTTCCCCAATGAATGTAAAAGTCTGTTTAAACTAACCAATGCTATCTGCTTCTGTAACCGCGCTTGCTGAGACCCCTCCTCCCTTTGTTCTATAGACATATAAGCCCTGCACAGGCAGGCCTCGGGGCCCACTGTTCCTGCGTGTTCAGTGTGCCCCACGCATGCTTGGATAATAAAAGCCCTTTGCCTTTTGCATGAGAGAAAGCTTCTTGGAGTCTTCTTTCACGCGGCGGGCGTCCCGACCCTAACATCATGTCCTTCATCCTTGAGAAAAGTTCTTATATTTTTGACAAATTCTTTCCTATAATTCCTTTAGTCATAAGTTGGACTTCTTAAATTGATCCTTTAATTTTACTATCTTTTCTTTTTGTAATTTTTCATTTCTTGGTCTTTATTTTATCAGCTTTCTGGGAGATTTAGCTTCCAATTTTAATTTAAATTTATATCTTGGCAATGATTATTTTATCTTTCAGGAACACATCCTTCTTTGATTTTTTTCTTTTTAATAAAATCTTTTCATTTCATGGATCCAATATATTCTCTTATATTTCTAGGGATAGTAGTTATTGGTATCTAATTGCTCTAAACTCTTTTCTTTCTGTTTTTTGTTTTTATCTCATTTCCTCAAATGACTGATGATCCTTTTTTACTATTAAAATTTAGGGCTTCTCAGACATTAAAAAGTAATGATAAGCTTTGTTTATAGAGCTTAAGAGGTGAATTTCATTCTATGTGCACGGGCCAAAAGTCCCAACTAAAAATACCATTGAGTCTTAATCAAAGGCCACTCAGTTTTTCTGGAGAAAAAAATATCTAATCTCTTGTCTGGGAGTCCATATTTGCTGCCAGTATTTTTGGAGTCAGACAGCACTTGAGCCTTGAGGGTAGTTACATAGATGTACTTTCACTTAATTTCCACTTATAATGTGGAAACTGCCCCATGTTTTCTTAACTACTAGATGTCCCCAAATCTTCAACTTTCCTAGTATAATTTCCCTGGAGAATAAACTTCTAGTCTCCTGACAGGGTAGGGAACAGTCACCTTGAGTCCACAGAAAGCCCTGAGGAGTCTCATGGCTTCTAAGCCACAGTTCTGATTAATTCACTTAATTTCAGTCTCATGTTCATCCCTATTTTCTATAATAGTTGGTGCCTCTAATTCCAAAGGCTTTCCAGATTATAGGTACTTGGTATTGATTTTCCCAGATATGCTAACTCCCCTATTCTCTTTACATAGTCCCCAAATCCGTTAGCTCCTACATCTTATTGTTTCTTTTCCCACATTACTTCTTCTTGTGGATAAATATCATTTTAATTCTCCCACTCTCATTTTAGTGAAGTTTTGAGATTGAATATTTTTAACCAGAAGTCCCTATAGGTTATCTATGGAAAGAAAAATCTGCAAGCAATATATGGGTCACAGGTGAAAATTTGCGAACAAGACTCACGTGGGTCAGAGGTGAAATAACACAGATGAGCAGGATTGTTTAAATTTGGCCAGTGGACAGTTGCAAATAAGGTATGCTATCTATATATATAACTTAGAATTCCTTATGGCCTTGAATTTTCCAGCTATAATTTACAAACCATATTGTTTTTCCTATTTTTTACTGCAAAATATTTGGGAACAATTTGTAAAGTTAAATTATATGATTCTCATTATCTACTAGCTTTAAACATCCTACTAATTTTGTAGCTCTAAAATTTTTGAATACTGATAATACTATACGGTTCAAGCTAATATTTTCACACACTGTTTATGGAGTTCCTGGCAATTGTACTGAGTATGCTGACTTCCACATTATTCCAATTTTTTATACTTCTGGATCTTTCTCAGATGAACAAATATGTATATACAAGGTTGTACTCTGGTCAGTATTTTGTTTATCAAGAGATGTTATATCATGAATACCCAAGTCACTTGAAATAAAACATACTAGGCTCAGTGGTAGAGTGCTCGCCTAGCATGTGCCAGGTCCTAGGTTTGATACACAGCACTGCAACAAATAACTAAATGAAATCTACTGAACAAAATATTTACTTCTTCTATGAGTTATGCTCTTGTGAATTCTGGCTTTTTAAAACTGCTTTTGAAATTTTAGAAGGATAACATAAAAGGGTGTTTTGTAAACTATAAAGGGCCATATTCAAGCGAGATACTTTGTTATTAATATTTATAACGCACCATCAGAAATAGAGGATAAAAGGCCCTTTAAGTTACTGCGACTATGAAATGAGGACAGAACCAATTCTCCCAAGAGCCAGAATTCATTATTATTAGCAATGATAATAATAAAATAAAGTTACTGAAAACATATCAAGATTTCACAGTACACAGGACACAGTGGGAAAAGAATTATATAATCTTTATAATATTACCCTCTACTCCTATCCTCATTTGAGAACTAAAGCCTAGAGAGGTTGAAAGGGTTGAAGAAGATCAATCAACTTAAAAATGCCACAGCTAGCATGAAGAAACAGAGTCGACACTTTCTTTCCTATACTCCACTGCAGGATGATTCTACTGTAAAAGATTAACTTTGAGTGAAACACAGAAATGGGGACCTAGGGGGCCGGTGAGATAGCTCAGCGGCATAAGCGCCTGCCTGGCAAGTGCGATGTCCTAAGTTCGACTCCCGGTACTCACATACGAAAAAAAAGGGCCGGTGATATTGCTCAGCGGCATGGGCGCTTGCTAGCGCGCAAGATCCTGAGTTCGACCCCCGGTACCCACCAAAAAAAAAAAAAAGGGGGACCTAAAACAGAATTTGAAATCCTAAGTCTATTAGCAAGAATTCTATTGGTCTGCAAAGCTATGTTAGTTTTCCACGAATCCCCAGCTATCTGGGCATAGAACGAGAGAGGTACCCAGATGGCCTAACCTAAAGTTAGGTACAACACACCAAAGAGGATTGACTCCTCTGAGAACTTAGCAACTCTACTTTTTCTTTAATTATAAAGTAGGCTGTTAACTTGCAACCCTCTGTGTAATTTTTCTCCTCTTAGTTTTTAGCAAATTCCACATCATATTTGGACATATCAGACATAAAACTAACTTCAACTAATTTGGTGCATTTCTCCTAAGCTTTTGTAAATGTCACCTTCTTTGAGAAAATTTGCTGTTGAAATGAGGTGTGGACTACTTCATGGCTCCAATACAATAGCAAAATATATATTCAATATTAAGATGAGATATGGGCTAGGGAATGTAGTTCAGTGGTAAAGCACCTGCTAAGCATGCATAAAACCCTAACTTTAATCCCCCCCACCAAAAATATGGTAATAAGTTCATCTAAAGCTGTGAAATTTACACTATCAGAATATTAGATTCATGAAGGCTAAAAATTGTTTTTCTCAGGGCCGGTGAGATGGCTCAGCGGCTTAAGCACCTGCTGGGCAAGCACGAGGGCCTGAGTTTGACTCCCGGAACCCACATACGAAAAAGGGGCCGGTGATATCGCTCAGCGGCAGGGGCACCTGCTGGCACGTGAGGTCCTGAGGTCGACCCCCCCGGTACCCACAAAAAAAAATTGTTTTTCTCTGTCTTCCCCTATCTTGTAAAGTGCCTAGTTTTATTGCATACATATAGTGCTTCAGTAACTTAATGATAATGAGGTAGATATGGCCTATGATGTAGCTATTTTCAAAATCTTTTCTGTCCTTTTAACCTATTTTATTTTTTGATGTATAACAAACTAGCTCTGGAAATTCTTTGAGATTCAGTTACATCTTTTTTTCCACCCCAAATTGGCACTACAGAAGTAATAGGCAGCATATATTCTTTCACTCTTATTGAACAACAGAAGTTACCTATGAGCTATTGAGACAGTTGGAAAAAGCCACAGCTTGAAATATATCGAGCCTAACTCTGCAATTTAATTGCAAAATTAATAAAATCAGAATAATAATTGTCACAGCAGGAGTTAAATCATGCTGGTACAACTGCTGGCTTTGCTCTTAGATATTAATTCTGAAGGCTTTATTCATTGTGGTGCCCCCTTGATAAAAGAAAGGGCACATCAGGATTTTGAGTTCATATTTTATTCCTCCTTTGACATTGTACCCTATAATGTGAAACACTAAAATAAAAATAAAACGTGTCTGCCTTGTGTGAAAATAAAAGCAAAGCACATTGTAACTCATTTCAAATCCCAAGCATAACACCTTTATATTGCAGTTAATATACTTGGGTGTTTGTGGTCATTTTTATAATTACAGTAGCTTCCTACATGAACAGTGTTAAATGGACCCATTGCAACATGATTAGAAATAATTAGCTCCTATCATTTAATCTTATGTATTTATATGGGCCATAGCATATGCTGGTGCATTGGGGACCACAAAAAATGTACAATGGTTAGTTTTACATATTTGCCTAAGGGATGAATGGAGGCTTGGAATTTTTGGTATCACCTTTTTGAGATTTCCCATTATCTCATTAGGGGTGGGCCATCCTCTCCCACCTACTAAGACTAAGACTAAGATCACCAAGACTGAGACTAAGACTAAGACCACTAAGACTAAGACCAGTAAGATTAAGACTAAGACTACTAAGACTAAAGATGCTCCAAGGCAAGATCCTTTTCAGCATAAGACCACCATCATCTTCTGATCCGCTCCTCAATCGATAAATACTGAGGTTCAGGCTGCCTCATGGCCTTTTGTTCCCTATGAACAATTGGCCATCCCAGATCCCTGCTGTTTGCTATTTGTCTCTTGCTCTTTCTCTGTCACTGTACATGGTAATACCTGGCAGGAGACTGGAAGCTCACTGCAGGGGTTCCCGATACTGGCGTACATATTCCTTTACTAATTCAAGAATCATCAATTCAGTCTAGGTCAGAAATATCATTTATTTAGCAGTTCTTTTTTATGGAAAAAAAGGTAAAACAGAATTTCATGACAAAATAATAGAATAACAATAGCTAATACATTGCATATTGTTTTTAACCACCTCTACATATTCTTTCAGACTGAGCTAACTAGCCATTGGTTACAGAAAAAAAATAACATTTTCTTAAAACACATATTGATTTTCTTTTCTTTTCTTTTTAGTCTAGGCTAGCCCTGAACATGTTATGTAGCCCAGGCTAAACTTGAACTAATGATCCTCTTGCCTCAGCCTTCTGAGTGCTGGGGTAACAGGCATGTGTCAACATATCTGGGCTAACATTCTTCCTAAAATAACTTTTTACTTTAAAGTGGTTTAATACTCACAGACAATTATAGATATAACACAGAGTTCCCATGTACTGTTCAAATAGATTTTCCTAATGATAAGACCTTAAATAACCATAGCACAGTATCAAATCTAGGAGATTGACATTGGCACAATACTCTTAACTAAAAGACAGGCTTGATTTATATTTCACCAGTTTTTATGTGTGGTCTTTAAAGATATATTTATTTTAACTATGTTTAAATGCTAACTCTGATGTTAGACAGATGTGTTTATAGCTATTTCAATACTATTTTAAATTGTTCTAAACAATGTTCAGTATATCAAAATTCTAAGAACGATATTCTGATCATTTAAGTAATGTGAAACACTTTGCTTTCTGCTATGAATTGCTGTTATAGAAAATTTCAAAAGTCATATATATATATAATTTTTTTTTGTGGGTACCGGGGGTCGAACTCAGGACCTCATGCGCCAGCAGGCACCCGTGCTGCTGAGCGATATCACCAGCCCTTTTTTTGCATGTGGGTACTGGGAGTCGAACTCAGGACCTCATGCTTGTCAGGCAGGCACTTATGCTGCTGAGCTATCTCACCAGCCCCTCAAAAGTCATATTTTTAAAGACAGAAAACATGTCGAGTGAGAGAGCCTGCCTTTTATCCCTTCTAGTATTACTTAGAAACTATATATATATATATTTTTTTTTTTTAAATTTGTAGTCTTGAACATTTACTTTATTATTTTTTTTTCTTTTTTTTTTTGTGGGTACCGGGGGGGTCGACTTCAGGACCTCGCGCGCCAGCAGGCGCCCGTGCCACTGAGCGATATCACTGGCCCCTTTTTCATATGTGGGTTCCGGGAGTCGAACTCGGGCCCTCGCGCTTGCCGGGCAGGCGCTTAAGCCGCTGAGCCATCTCACCGGCCCTAGAAACTATATATTAAAAGTTTACTTCTGCTTTTCTGCTCCTCATTCTCATTTCTGACTAGGGTTTTCCTTAATATCTGCTTCAATATTCACAGCAGATCAGCTTTCAAATACTCTTTTAAAATAAAAATTAGTTGACGTTACATCTACAATTTATTTTGTATTTATTTATTTATTTTTTTGGGGGGGGTACTGGGAATCAAACTCAGGACTTCACACTTGCCAGGCAGGTGCTGCCCCACTGAGCTAAATCCCTGGCCCAACATCTACAATTTAGAGGTTCTTTAGTATATTGTATTGGAAACTAAAGTGCTAGAAAGAAACCGTATATTTTCAAATAAAAATAGGCGAGTTAACATATTACATAATGTGTTATATATCATGCTTGATATTACTTATTGCAGTTCCTATGCTAATAAGTTACTCAGAGATGCTAAATAGCTGGCATACCTATTGAGCAAATACAAACAAGCATTTGTTTCCTAAATATTTTAAACAGTTGGTCATTATTAATTTTTATAAAATGCACTGCAATCACATTAATCCCAACAGTATAATATCTTTGTAATGTGGATATAAGTAATTCAACAGGAGTTCATTGTGATTTTACTTTAATTAATACTAGCTTATTGTAAAGTATTACTCGCCTTTTGATGACATGCCTTTAATGACTATGCCTCTTTCAGTGAGTGCTGGATCATTATTAATTTCTTTTGTATTCATTATAACAACATCAATCAGGGAAAGCTCATTTGCTATTAATGTGAATATAACAGGTAATTCCATTCTAATCTAGTAGTGATTAATGTTCACTTGGTAAGTAATTACAATATCACATTTCAAAGTGTTAGCATCAGACAATACTTATTTTGTGTGGCCTCTTAAGGAACCACAGCAATTAGTATGGGTTAAGAATTAAAAATGTTAAAGAAAGAAAATCAACCTAGGGATAAAGAGAGAGAGAGTTCTTATGTGCTTGGGAAAAGTGAGTAAAGGTTAAGAGAGGAAATTACAAAATTCATTACTTTTGTCAATCAAAAATGTTTCATATACACCCAGAAATATCATGATTCCACTTATAAAACAAAGGCAGAGGAAACTGATAGATTTAAAGAGCCACTGCTTTAGTTCCACGATGCCAAATAATTTTCAAACTTCATGATTTCTGTCCTAAATGACAGATTTGTTTCAATGTAAAATGGTTCCAACTTATATTTAAAAGGGCCATTTTTTATTCCATCACTTAATTTGAATATTATTAAAAATTAAAGCCATGTGTGGTGGTACACGCCTATAATCCCAGCACACAGGAGGCTGAGGCAGAAGGATTGCTGCAAGTTCAAGGCCAGCCTAGGCTTCACAGTGAGGTCAAGGCCAGACTGGACTACATATTAGACCCTGTCTCAAAAAAAAAAAAATTAAAGACATCTACTTAATTTTGAACCAAATTATCTTTATATTGAAAAAATAAGTATAAAAGCATGTTGATGCTATATATTAGTATCACAGATTTATTTTATCTTAGGTAAACTATATGAACTTCCATTAACATCAATAACCAGAGAGACTCTCACATATATTGGCACTTAATATATTACATTAGATCAGATCAGTGCTGGTCACTGAGTTTTAAAATCCTGGAAATATCAAGCTTACTGTAGAACATTATCAGTTGCCTGGGGGCACTGGAGATTTATAGACTATATGGGGTGGAAAACGCATGTGAACCTCAAAACAACCTTGAAGTACAGGCAAGACAGGTATCATTAATCTTATTTCACAGATGAGATTGATGCTGAGAGAAGTTAAGAGACTTGCTCTAAATCCCACTACAGAGCTTTTACTGGAACTCAGGGCTTCTAACTCTTAGTTTTATGCTCTTTCCACTACAGGCCAGTGCCATCCTGCCTCCATTCACTTGTGACAGCTTCTAGAGAACAGATGTAAGAAAAATTGCCAAGGGTTTAAGAATAACCGAGTAACTAAAACTACCAGAGCAATAAGGACACAGATGAGAAAGGGACAAAAGGAAATCAGGAACACTGGGATTTTCAAAACATTCCAAAATATGGAATACCAAATCTGTAAGCCACAGAATTTTAATTATAAATCCCACAAGATAGCAAGCTTATCTGATATGCTATCAGAAATGAATTTTCAAGTGAATTAATCTTAGTGGCTTCAGCAGTACAATATGTAGTACCTTGTAACATGGACTTGTTATAAATTATGAACAGAACAATGAATAGGATAAAATCATTGCTTTCAAGAAGTTCATAGTTGATTAATGCTCTAAAACAAAAATGGCAAAAGCTCATGCACTGATTGAGCTCTAGGCAGGTATCTCAGTGATGGATTCTTTTCAGCCCTGTAACAGGTAAGCAGGGACTAGTGGCAGCTTAGACTTCCTGGCCATGTGTCATCATACACTATTTGTTTATCATGATATCAAAAAGTCTGAGAAGCACTGAAGAGAATTTTGGGCCTTTCTACAGAAAAAAATAAATTTATATCTTTTCTGGGGATCAGAAGATGTTTCTAAGAAGGAGTGTAATGAATTTAAGCTTAAACCGGAAGGAGACTAGGAACCTGATGCACATTTCAGCCAGTGGAAAGAACAATCCCAAAACATTAAGACATGTCATGATTGTTTGATGCAAATGCAAAGACTACTTAGAGCCATATGGAATCATTCGTCTTACTCCTCTCCTTTTGTCTGCCAAAAGCTCTACCCATTGTCCAAATGCTACCCGTGCCAATTAATCTTGATTGTCAACTTGACTAGATTAAGAGACTTCTGGAGATGTGTTTTGATTGTGAGGGTACTAAACTGATTAATAGTTTAATCTTTTGGTGAATTCATATCTGAATGGGTGAACAGGAGGTTGGGCCTACTGGGAAGAAGTGGATCCTGAGGATGTGACCTTGGGGACTATATTGGTCCTCGGCTCCTTTCCCTTGGTCCCTTACCCTGTTCTCTAAGATCCCATTAGTTCCTCTACCTTTCCCTTCTGCCATGATGTCTATCTGTCTTGTGGCCAGTTGACCATGGATCAACACCTCTGAAACTGTGAGCCAAAGTAAACCTCCCCTCCTTTAAGTTGCAAGCATCAGGTATTTTATCCCAGCAATGAGAAAGCTGACCAATATACCTCCTTATCTAGGAAATTCTCAACTTTTCACAATGTTTTTTCTTTGCATCTATATAACCATGTATACCAAAATGAAGTTTGCTTAACACTCAGGGCAGGAAGTTGATTTGTGATATTATACAGATGGATAGATTAAATTTAAAATTTTAATATTAATTTTTATGTGTATTAGGGGAAAACATTCTAAAACATCAAACTAAAATTTTATAGGTATTATAAGACAAGGTTAAACATAAAATGCAAAGATGAGATGACTTTAAGAAAAATACTGAATAAACAGGACAGGCATTTACTGAAAATATTGAACAGTGGAGGGCATAAAAGACTCCTATTGCATTTTTCATATATTTCCACAGACTTAGTGGCTTAAAACAACATAAATTGGGGCCGGTGAGATGGCTCAGCGGCACAAGTGCCTGCCTGGCAAGTGTGAGGTCCTGAGTTCGACTTCCAGTACCCACATAAAGGAAAAAAAGGGCCAGTGATATCGCTCAGTGGCACAGGCACCTGCTGGCAAGCACGAGGTCCTGAGTTCGACTCCCGGTACCCACATAAAAACAAAAAACAAAACAAAACAAAACAAAACAAAAATCATAAATTGTACTACGAGTACAGCTCAGTGACTGAGTACTTGCCTATCATGTGTGAGGCCCTGGGTTCCAACCCTAGCACTGCAAAAAACAATAAACAAACAAAAAGCCACACACACTGATAATCTACAATGAGATTATTTGGGAAATCAGAAGACCAAAATGAGTTTAATTGACTAAAAACTAAAGTGTCTGTAGTGCTGTGTCCCTTCTGGTTAAACTGCAGGAGGATCTGCTGCTTTGCCTTTTTTAGCTACTAGAATCTACCCACATTGTTTGGTGAAAGGCCCCTTTTTTACCTTCAAAGCCACTACCAGAATGTCTTCATTTCTCTTGCGTCTGACTTCCACTCTCCAGCTTCACTTATATGGATGCTATGATTGTATTGGGCCATTTGGATAATACAGAATAATCTCCCATTTTAATGTCATTTTATTAGCAACCTTAATTCTATTTGCTATCTCAATCCCCAAATACCACGGAGCATAACATATCCACAGGTTCAGGGGATTAACATCTTTAAGGAGTTCATTATTCTGCTAACCACCATGGGAAATAAAATTTGCTTTTACCAGTGGCAGATTGGCTGGCTTAATGGAAGCAAATGCTTACGTATCTCCATTTCTACTCTTTATGTCTGCCTTTAGCAAGAGGACATGCTTGGGCTAGCATGCAGGAGGAATGTGCAAGACATGAGCAACAGAGCAGTGTTGACCCAGGCACTTCCAGACACATGAGCTCTTGGCTGCACTTCAGACTTATAAGCAAGCCCAGCTAGAGCAGATGAATGATCCAACATAAATCATCAATCCACAAACCAGTGAACTACAGGATACCTACTGTTTTGAGCTATTGAGTTTGGGATGGTTTAGCTATTAAGCTTTAGGATGATCTGTTATGCAGCATTAGCGTAGCACTGCATAGTCCATTTTAAATACAGTATATGCACATATAGCAAATATAGACACTAATCAATAACTGTATCAGACAAACTAAACAAAATTCATCATCTATTATTACCATGATATTGTAAATGAAGTTGCTTTTAACAACATAAAAGTGTCAGAAGGTCATTATTTCAGCATAAAGGGTAGGGTTTCCTAAGAAAGGCAAGTGACAAGCTTCCATGGTTTCTCAACTTCCTCTCTTTCTTTTTATCCTTATATTTTTCATTTCACTACTGATTTACAAAATCATATTCACAGATCAACTGCATTTGGGAACCTCTACCATATACTTTCATGTAATGCTCGGCACATCCTAAACCCTTAAGAATGCCATTGAGTAAGTAATCACAATTGTGAATCGAGTCATTCACAACGGTGAGCTACTAATTTTGGAAATGAATAATGTGGCCATTGTGGTGTACTAAGCTGCATGAAAACTTCTAGAAAAGAAATATTTTATATAGGAAATGTTGCTTTCTCTATTATTTTAGCAATATTATTGCTGCATATAAAGTCATGCTGTGACTTTGTGGAAAGCTGGCCTTGCTAATTTAAAAGGACACACTGACTACATGTTGATTGGCCTGGAGGGGGTGCTTCCAATGTTGATTTGTTTTTATTTTAATTCTCACCTGCTAGCCTGAAAATTTTCCTTAAAATGGTAATGGATACAAATTAGTCAATAAGGTGTTATGGAGATTTAATATAAAAGGAACTTTAAAAATCCAATTTTAAAAGTTTCAGATGTATTTAGCACATGTCATGGTGTGGCTTAACCCATAGTGCAATAACAAAGATAGGTCAAAGTTAACTTATATAAAGAGGGGGAAATGTTATTTATAAAATATTCAATTGGAGTAAATAATGTAAACTCTGTTTTGTTTTGTTTTTTGGTAAAGCCAGATGCTTTAATTATAACAGTTCTTCCTAGTAGTCTATATCTAATCAGGTACGATGAGTATTAATAAAACTGGCTTTATGTTTTCTGGTATTACTTTAATGGCTACTTCAATGGTCCGAATCAGAAAGTGTTACAATTTATAGTGTTTTAATGAGAACAAGTTTATTTTGCCTTACCTATGTAAAAACACCCATGCTACTTTTTAAAAAGGCAACTTATTATTTAGGGGAAGATTATTAGAATATTAACAATTAATCATATACAGAGGGATGAATAGATGACTATGTCATAAAACAAGAATAAAATTTCAGTGGCAAAATACAGGAGTAGATATGTCTAAAACATTTATATTGAAACAAAAAGCAGTATTGAATTGCAAACACTGTATCATTACATAGTTTCATACTAGTGCCACCATTCTGTAGCTAATTCTTTTTCAGTAAATTGTTATTATTAACTTTTTTACTTTGAAATGTCTAATAGTTTGGGGGGACATACTCATCTCGTATGATTTACTGAGAGATTTGTGACCACCCTGGAGACCAGAAGTCTTTTCTGGAGCATAAGATTTTGAAGAATAAATGAGAATTAGTTGAGTTGAAGAGGGGAAGTTAGATGAAATATCTTCCCAGTAAATAGAAGCATGGAGACATTATGGATATTACTGAGTAATATCCAGATGGCCTTGAATTTTATGCTTCATATCTGCTTCAAGGAGAGGGGAACCATTGAGAGATTACATCATGAATGACCTTAAATACTACACTAAGGAGGTAAAAGTTTATCTTAAAGGCACTGATGAATTCCAAACATGGGTATGAAAATGATAGGGTCAGTCATCATATTAGAAGATAACTCTGGCCCAGGAACTAATACAGGAAGACTAGTTACACAGTTACTCTTTTTCTAGGTGAAATTAATCGTAAAGCACCAACAACAATCATAGTGAATATTCTTCACTGCTTAGATTCTATGTAACTGACTCTCTGTGTACTAGTCTCCCTCATTCTTTTCTTTTTAGTCACTCTATCAACTAGAAAATTATATGAGGAAACTAAGACTAGAAAAGATTAGGAAGCTTATCAAAGGCTATAAGATTTTAAGTAGGTGTGCTTAATTCCACAGTAATAAGGGTCTAAAATGATAGTTACAGACAAAAGCCTGTCTTAAGAGTTAGCAGGTAAAACCAGCAATTTTTCTTTTCAGTTGTGGATGTATGTATAAAAAATAGAAGTCATATCAAAATCAGAAGTATTTGGCTTAAATAATTGGGCAAGGGTGGCATCATTTTCTAAAACAGGTAATAAAAGCAAATGTCCAGATTTACTGGGGATTTCACTTTAGGACATGCTAATTTTGACATGTCTGTGGCCAGACACAAGACTCAAAATATTTAACAACTATGATGGCAAATGGCCGACAAATCA
This sequence comes from Erethizon dorsatum, assembly GCA_028451465.1. Classification (NCBI taxonomy): domain Eukaryota; kingdom Metazoa; phylum Chordata; class Mammalia; order Rodentia; family Erethizontidae; genus Erethizon; species Erethizon dorsatum. The sequence goes on from CM051842.1 coordinate 23,646,864, forward strand.
AAGAAGTTCCTAGCCACCCTATTTTACTTGTGCTTATCAATCCTTTGGCCTAAATATAGAAGTTCAGAGGGGAGTTGCAGATATAAATATGGAACAATGAAGAGGAAGACACAGGCAGTGACAATGACTTGAGAGTCATCTGCTTATAAGTTCTAATTGGAATTTTGAGTAAAGACGAGATCACAGAAGAGCTGTGGGATGGAAAGTGAAGAAGGGCTGGGGGTTGGATCTGGGAGATGCCCACTTCTGCAAGAGGCACAGGGCGAGTCATCAGGGAAACAGACTCAAATGCAGTATGGAGATAGGTCAGGTGAAGACATGGGTAAGATGGTGTCAGGGAGCTGAATGAGAGAGAGAATTACACAGAGAAGCTGAATCAGGCAATTTGGCAAGGGGTAGAGTATCAATTTTTCAGTGAAAGTAGTTTGTTTGGCATGGTAGGAGTAACAGCCAAATAACATGGACTACAAAAATGAATTGTGGGTAATGAAGGGGCGTCAGCCAGTTATGCTACTCTCGCACAAAGATTGATCGTGTAAGAAGGGAAAGAGGTAACACCAGAAGGGGCTGGGAGAGGAGCAATGGTATTTTATGAAATAGTAGCACAGCTGACTAACACCCCTTCATGCCTTTGTGTAGCAAGCAGGGAATGGTGGTGCACGCCTCTAACTCCAGCACTTTGGGAGGATGAGGCGGGAGGATTGCAAGTTCGAGCTCAGCCTGGAGAACTTAGCAATTTAGGAAGTCCTGGTCTCAAAATAAAAACTCAAAAGAGCTGGGGATGTAGCTCAGTGTGAAGGTTCAATTTCCATAACTGCAAAAACAAACAAACAAAAATGCATTACAGAGTAGTAAGCTGACAGCAAAGATCGGTAAAAGGTAACTTTAGAATGATGGAAGAAGATGATTTCTGACAGAATAGAGCTCCAAACATGGAATTCAGAACAGCACATCAACCTTATACTCTTATGTCTTCCAAATTTTATATTCACATGCAGTTGGAGGAATTTTTTAAGAAAATGTAAATCACAAAACTACTGGCTCCTTTCCTACTTAGAATGTAAACTCCAACAGGCAGGACCCTAGTCAAGCAAGTAGAGGGCTGGGAGAATACAGATACTAAAACAGATAAAGCATGAATGGCATAAATCCTGTCTGGCAAGAAACCCATGGACCCTGAAAGTCTGTGTGCCTTTTGAGCAAATGTTCCCCTTGTCAAGCATTTGCGGATCTCTATTTTACGACGGTTATGGACCTGCCTGGTTGAAGAAGTGTAAGAAATTTCTATTATTCCCTTTCTCTTTCTTTACCCAATGAGCAACTTAACATTTGGCTTTTTTCTTTCCTTAATTTCTTCCTCCCTATTCATCCCTACCTCCAAGGCCAATCTCAGCTTTTTCCTAAGTATCCCTTATGCCTGCTATGAATACAAGTTGAACCTTGGCTTTGCTGGTGATAATTTTGCTTACAAGAAGTTTCTGACCAAACTAAACATCATTATTATAGGAGACTTGGCAGGCAATGATATTTTAATTAGTGGATCATCCAATGTGGTCCTCAATCAGCAACAATAGCATCCCCTGGGAATTTAATAGTAATGCGAATTCTCAGACCTCACCCATACCTAACCAATTACACCTTGTGAAATTTCTCCATATAAATGTCTTCAGTGGCAAAGGTCAAGGAAAAAACATCTGTACCTAGTCTTCCTTTGTCAGTGGTTCTTAGACTTGGTCCCCAGACCAGTAGCATCAACATTGGTCGGCACCTTGCTGGAAATGTAGATATTCAGGCCTCACCCTAACTCTAAATGAATGTGAAAATCTAGGGGTGTGAGCCTTCAATCTGTGTTTTAACAAGTCCTCCAACAGTTCTGGGGCATTCTTTAGTTTGCCCTAAAATATTTGATTTATGGCCTGTAACTGGATATATCTGGAACACAACCAAATCAGGGATGAAAATAAAGCCAAGTTTCCTACTAATCAAAAACAGAATGTAAGTGCTAAAGGAATCTCAGGACATGGACTGATAAGGTGAAAATACAAAGGAACATAAAGTTAAAAAAAAAGCAACTGAAATTGACTGCAGAGAACCTGGAATGACATATCATGTTTAAGAAGTATATTGTTTAAAAGCTATGTATGTGCTAGATGTCAGAATTTTTTCCATGTGCTAGTTTAAGAGGCAATTCATTTCTGACACAACCACCATATGCGTTTATACAATATGAATGGCTTCTGGTAATGAGAAGGTAATACACTGTATTCAGGAAACTAATTTGTAACATAAGGAAAATGCCTTACATCAAAATGTTGCCCTCTAAAAATCTTCCACTGATTATTTCTGTCTACCTTTTTGATAGGAAATAGTTTTGGGGAATTTTCTGAATTGGATCCAGAGCTTCTCCAAAGACAACGTCATCACCATCAATACCCATGTACCATGAATCTCAGAATCAAGAACATTTTAGTCAAGACATTCCTCAGAGACATACTAAGATATAGTATATATTGATACACATCTACGTGAGATGACTATCAGGGAAGAGGACACTGAAAACAAATTAACCATAAACATTGTTATGAACGTATTCGCTTCAATGAATGCTATCTTTTAATGTAGTGAGTAATGTTACAATTTAGGAACTAAACTTTTCTTTTGAAACTGCTTTCAAAGACACTTTCTGATTACAAAAGCAATTTTAGAAGACATCTACTCTTCATTTAGAAATGTATTGCATCTAGGTTTATCATTCACTTACTTTATTCAACATAAGAAGTTTTTAATGACTAACAAAAAATTTGAACCCACCTTTAAAATATAAAAATTTGATACCTTCTCACCCCATCCCATTTCTGCCTTCTTCCCAACTTACTGGCTTCCTATTCTTGTCAAAATCAGCAGAGGAAAGGAGTCAGGGTTAGAGGAGGAAGGAACTGGGGGTGTGAAGGAAGGGGACAAGAGGTGTCAGAGGACAGATATAAATTCTTGGCATTTGTAGCTAAAACTCTGAAGGCACTTTCTATGAGTGAAAAAGCTATACAACTACAATCAAATGTATAAATCACCTTTAGATATACCACCTTGTTTGCCTTTTCTTTACCTGTTAGTTTTCTTTATGTGGATTTGTACTGAACTATTTTGTTTTACATAGTCTTTTTCTAAGCAATGATAGTTTAAAGTCAACTGTTTATTGTATGGGCTATAGTTTTCTAAAACACATTAAATCAATACATAATATAAATTTGTAAAAATATAAAGTCATGTACCATGTAATAATATTCTTTTATTCTTCTGGTAGGAAGTAAACACTAGGAAAAAGCTATTATAAATGACAGATAATATATACATGTGTATTATACATAGTATATAAAATTAATTGTAATTAACAATATTTTCCCTGTAATAAATTTACTTCAAATCTGGATTATAAACCAACTTTCTTTGCAGTACTGGGGATGGAACTCAGAGCCTCATGCTTGCTAGACAAGTGTTCTACCACTGATCTATTCCCTAGGCCCTTTAGAGTCTTGCTAAATTGACTAGGCTGGCTTTGAATTTTGGATTCTCCTTCTTCAGTCTCCAGAGTGGCTGGGATTATAGGCGTGAGCCACTGCACTACACCTGCCTTAATCTTATTTTTCAGGATTGTTTTCTTACCACAAAGTTCTCCCAATATCACTAGTACCCAAAGACATACTCAGGCAATATTCTCAGAAGTAATAAAAGGCTATAGTTTTTGTGCTCCTAAAACAGACTTGGAAGATGACCTGTATTTTGCATTATATGCATCATAAACTTCTAATTGGTCTTTCAGAGTATTCTGTAAAAAAAGAATATCTAACGCTATTTAAGAATATTATGGCATTAAAACTGAAGTCCTCAGAGATGTTAAGAGAGAATATTTAAACTGTATAGACTATGTTTGGAAATGCTCCCAAGGTTGGCAGTGAAGAATAACTTAGTGAAAACAAGAAGTCTTTCCTTTTGGATTAGTTTATATTTCTAGAACTATACTTTCTAGTATGGTAATTGAACACTTGAAATGTGACCAGTCAGAACTGAGTTGTGCTTGCTGAAAGAGTAAAATGTATTCTTTTTCTATTTAATATGGAAAAAGAAAATATGGTATTATAACTTTCATGATAATTACATGTCCAAATGATAATGTTTTGGGTATATTAGGTTACCCACAACTTATTAGTAAAATTAATTCCACTTTTTACATTTTCTTTTTTGAGTGTGGTTACTACAAAATTTTAAATCACACAAGTAGAGCATATTGTATTTCTATTGGACAGAGCTACCATAGAAAAAAGAAAAGAATGAGAATGGCTTTATAGATACTTTGGTTTTTATTTTATTAGCCAACAATACATTAGAAAATTTTCTCTGACTTGAAATGACACAATTGCAGAAACACTGTTTGGTATTGGTGTCTGGAATCAGGGACCTATTTTTCATGGACTGTTTTGGTTCAGTTTAACAAATCTACTACAGTGTAATATAATATAACTTATTATTTTTGTATTCTGGTCAGTTAAGCTTGTTAAAGTCAGTAAGCTAAGCATTTTTATGATTAATATATTGTACAATATATGGCATTACCAATTTAGAAATGTAATAATCTGAATTTTTTTTTTTTTTTTTTTTTTTTTTTTTTTTTTGTGGGTACCGGGGGGGACGACCTCAGGACCTCACGCGCCAACAGGCACCCGTGCCGCTGAGCGATATCACCGGCCCCTTTTTCGTATGTGGGTTCCGGGAGTCGAACTCGGGCCTTCGCGCTTGCAAGGCAGGCGCCTACGCCGCTGAGCCGTCTCACCGGCCTGAATTTTTTTTTTAAAGAGAAGAAAAAACAAAACAAATCAAAAGAAGAACAAATTTTCAAAACAACATAATAGGAGGGTAACAATGGTTAATATATTACGTATTACTATCTTTAAGTTAGTTATTCAGGACACCAGACATTAGCATTCAATTGTCCAAACATTATTGGCACAAACCTTACTCTTCAATGAACTAAGTAAAAATGGTAGTGTATCTATCTTAACCATCTTATATATATATATACAATTTTTTTTCCCTTTCCCTTCTTTCTTTTCCCTATTCCAGTTTCTCTTTCCTTTTGTCCAGTTCCTTTTTGATTCACCATATCTATTGTACATTTTGGATCTTATTTACTCTTCCAGTTTCTCATACTAGAGAGATAATACGATGCTTACACATGTGCTTCTGGTTTATTTCACTTATGAGTATTTTCTCGAGTTGCATCCATTTACCTATAAAAGTCTCCAGTTTATCCTTCTTTATGGCTGAATAGTACTCCATTGTATAAAAATACCACATCTTTCTTATCCATTCCTCAGTTGATGGGCATTTGGGTTGTTTCCAAGATCTGGCTATTACAAATTGTGCTGCTATAAACATGGGTGCACATATATCGCTGTGGTACGATGTTTTTAATTCTTCTGGGAAGATGCCCAGAAGGGGAATAGCTGGGTCAAATGGGACCTCCAACCCTAGTTTTCTGAGGAATCTCCACACTGACTTCCACAGTGGCTGTACCAGTCGACACTCCCACCAACAGTGAAGAAGGGTTCCATGGGCCGGTGAGACGGCTCAGCGGCTTAAGCGCCTGCCTTGCAAGCGCGAAGGCCCGAGTTCGACTCCCGGAACCCACATACGAAAAAGGGGCCGGTGATATCGCTCAGAGGCACGGGTGCCTGTTGGTGCACGAGGTCCTGAGGTCGTCCCCCCGGTAAACACAAAAAAAAAAAAAAAAAAAAAAAAAAAAAGAAGGGTTCCTTTTTCCCCACAGCCCCTCCAGCATTTGTTATTAGTTGATTTCTTAATAGTAGCCATTCTTTCTGGGGTGAGATGGTATCTCAGTGTTGTTTTAATTTGCATCTCTCGAATGACTAGTGATGTTGCACATTTTTTTGTATATTTGTTTGCCATTAGTATTTCTTCATCTGAGAAATGTGTATTCATCTCAGATGCCCATTTTTGGAGTGGGTCTTTAAATTTGGGAGGTCTGATTTTTTTGAGTTCTTTATATGTTCTCGATAGTAATCCTTTGTCTGAGGAACAGCTGGCAAACATTTTTTCCCACATTGTGGGTTGTCTCTTCACTCTGTTGGTGGTTTCTCTTGCTGTGCAAAAGCTTTTTAATAAGATGAGATCCCAGTTATTGATTCTTTGGGATAGTTCCCGTGCGGTTGAGTTTTTATTCATAAAGTCTTTGCCTACACCAATGTCTCCAAGGGTTTTACCTATCCTACCTTCCAGCAGATTTAATGTTTCTGTTTTAATATTTAGATCTCTGATCCATTTTGAATTTAGTTTAGTGCATGGTGAAAGATATGGATCTAGTTTTAATCTTCGGCATGTGTAGAGCCAGTTTTTCCAGCACCATTTATTAAAGAGGCTATCTTTCTTCCAGCGAATGTGTTTGGCACCTTTGTCAAAGATAAGGTGGCTTAGTATGTCTGGGGTTGTTTCAGCATCTTCTAATCTGTTCCATTGATCTTCAGGTCTGTTTTTTTGCCAGTACCACACTGTTTTTATCACAGTAGCTTTATAGTATAATTTCAAGTCGGGGATTGTGATGCCCCCTGCCTTGCCTTTGTTGCCCAGAATTGCCTTTGCTATTCTAGGTCTCTTCTGATTCCAAATGAATTTTAGGATTGTTTTCTCTAATTCTGTGAGATATGCTGTTGGAATTTTGATTGGAATTGCATTAAATCTGTATAACAATTTTGGAAGTATGGCCATTTTCACTATATTGGTTCTTCCTATCCAGGAGCAAGGGATATCTTTCCATTTTCTGATATCCTCTTCAATCTCCTTTTTCAGAGTACTGTAGTTTTCAGTATAGAGGTCTTTTACATCCTTCGTGAGGTTGATTCCTAGGTATTTCATTTTTTTGGATGTTATTGTGAAAGGTATTGTTTCCCTAATTTCTCTTTCAGTAAGTTTGTTATTTGTGTACAGGAAGGCTATTGACTTTTGAGTATTGACTTTGTATCCAGCTACACTACTGAATTTGCTTATTAAATCTAGCAGTTTTTTAGTGGAGTTTTTGGGGTCTTCTGTGTAGAGTATCATGTCATCTGCAAATAATGATAATTTAACTTCTTCCTTTCCAATCATTATTCCTTTTATTTCTTTCTCTTGTCTAATCACTCTGGCTAAAGTTTCCAGAACTATGTTGAATAAGAGTGGGGACAGTGGACATCCTTGTCTTGTTCCTGATTTTAGAGGGAAGGCTTTCAGTTTTTGGCCATTTAGTATAATATTGGCTGTTGGTTTGTCATAGATAGCTTTTACCAGATTGAGATAAAGACCCTCTATTCCAATTTTCTGTAGGGTTTTTATCATGAAAAGGTGCTGGACTTTGTCAAAAGCTTTTTCTGCATCTATTGAGATGATCATGTGATTTTTGTCTTTGGTTCTGTTAATATGCTGTATAATATTTATTGATTTACGTATGTTGAACCATCCCTGCATCCCTGGGATGAATCCAACTTGGTCATGGTGTATAATCTTCTTGATGATTTGTTGGATTCTGTTTGCCAGTATCTTATTAAGGATTTTTGCATCTATGTTCATTAGGGAGATTGGCCTGTAGTTCTCTTTCTTAGTTGGGTCCTTCTCTGGTTTTGGTATCAGGGTAATGCTTGCTTCCAGGAATGAATTTGGGAGTATTGCTTCCCTTTCAATTTCATTGAAAAGTTTGAGAAGTAGGGGTGTTAGGTCTTCTCTAAATTTCTTGTAGAATTCGGCAGTGAATCCATCAGGGCCTGGGCTTTTCTTTGTTGGGAGGTTTTTAATTACATCTTCAATTTCATTGGCTGATATTGGTTTATATAGGATTTTTAAATCTTCTTGATTCAGCTTTGGTAATTCATACGAATCTAGGAATCTGTCCATTTCTTCTGCATTTTCCATCTTAGTAGAATATAAATTTTCAAAATAGGTATAGATGATCTTCTGGATTTCTGCAGGGTCCATCGTGATATCACCCTTTTCATTTTCAATTGCATGGATTTGAGTCTTTTCTTTTCTTTTTTTAATAAGGTTGGATAAGGGTTTGTCAATCTTATTTATTCTTTCAAAGAACCAACTTTTTGCTTCATTGATTCTTTGTATTGTTTTTTTATTCTCCAATACGTTAATTTCTGCTCTGATCTTTATAATTTCCTCCCTTGTATGGGCTTTTGGCTTAACCTGCTCTTCTTTTTCTAGAAGCTCGAGGTTCACCCTTAAGTTGTTTATTTGCGCTTGCTCTATTTTCCTGATATAAGTGTTTAATGCTATAAATTTCCCTCTTAGGACTGCTTTCATTGTATCCCATAAGTTCCGGTATGTTGTACTGTCATTATCATTCAGTTGTAGAAAGTGACTAATTTCTTCTTTAATTTCATCTGTGACCCATTGGTTGTTCAGGAGGATGCTGTTTAATTTCCATGTGTTTAGGGAGTTTTTGTGGGATCCTTTGCCATTGATTTCCAATTTCATTGCACTATGGTCTGATAATATGCATGGGATAATTTCAATTCCTTTGCATTTACTTAAGCAGGTTTTATGAGCTAGTATGTGGACTATTTTGGAGAACGTCCCATGTGCAGCTGAGAAAAATGTGTATTCTGATGTTGTGGGATGGAACACTCTGTAGACATCTACTAAGTCCATTTGTTCAAAAGTTTGGTTCAGTTCTACTATTTCATTATTGATTTTCTGTCCAGTTGATCTATCTTTTTGTGACAGTGGAGTATTGAGATCTCCCAATATAATTGTATTAGTGCTTATTTGATTTTTCATGTCCTTTAGTACTTGTTTTATATAGCTGGGTGCATTGGTATTTGACGCATATATATTTATGATCGTTATCTCTTCCTCTTGGATTGTTCCCTTTACCAGGATGTAATGACCGTCTTTATCTCTCTGAATCCTTCTTGGCTTGAAGTTCACTTTGTCTGCAAAAAGAATAGCTACCCCTGCTTTTTTCTGGGTTCCTGTGGCATGGAGTATTGTTTTCCATCCTTTGACTTTCAGTCTATGAATTTCTTTCTGAATTAAATGTGTTTCTTGTATACAGCATATTGTTGGATCTTGCTTCTTGATCCATTTCGCCAGTCTGTGCCTTTTGATTGGTGAATTGAGACCGTTAACATTGATGGTTAAAACTGATATGTATTGACTTGTCATGATATTTTCCGGTTGTTGGTTCCCACTCTTTGTTTTTCCGCTTTCTGGCTATTTAATTATTTGCCCCGCCTGGTGGATTCCTTCTGTTGGGGTTCCTATCTCTTTCTAGAATGTCCTTCAGAATGTTTTGGAGTGCTGGTTTCGTGGTCATAAATTTTCTCAGATGTTCTTTGTCATGAAAGTATTTTATTTCTCCATCAATTTTGAAAGATAGTTTTGCAGGGTACATCAATCTGGGCTGAAAATTATTTTCCTTTAGAGCTTGCAATACATCATTCCAAGCTCTTCTTGAATTGAGGTTTTGTGCTGAAAAGTCAGCTGTGATTCTGATGGGTTTTCCTTCATAGGTGATTTGTCTCTTCTCCCTAACAGCTTTTAAGATTCTGCCCTTCTGTTGAATTTCTGGGATCTTGACTATAATATGTCTGGCTGAAGTTTTTTTTTTTGATCATGTCTAGTTGGTGTTCTAAAAGCTTCACTTATAGGGGTGTCAAATTCCTTTTCTCTTCCAGGAAAGTTCTCCCTGATTATGTGTTTGAACAAGGTTTTAATGTCGTTGATGCTATCTCCTGCTTTTTCATTTATTCCAATTATTCTTAAGTTGTTTATCTTTGAGTCATCTAGCAGCTGCTGAATTGATTTTTCATGGTCCCTTGCTATTTTTAAGAATTTTTCCATTTCATGATCACTAATTGCAAGCCTGTCTTCTATATCTGAGATCCTGTCCTCGCATTGGCTTATTCTGCTACAAATACTTTCAATGGAATTTTTTATCTCTTGGATATCTGCTTGAATCTGCCTTATGGATTCCATTTCTTTCCTATGCTGAGCATTCATGGTTTCTATAGTTTTCTTAAGTTCATCTATTTTTTTGTCTGTATCAGCTATAGTGTCCTTAAGCATGGTCTTCGTTGTAGACATTATCTCTGCAGTTATCTGTGAGATTATTTCTGTTTTAATTTTTTCCAGAACCTCATTCAGTTGCTTTGTTGTCACCCCTTCAGATAGGCCAGGTGGGTGGCTTTCGGATTGTCCCACCTCGTTGCTCCCTAGGTTTGCCTTTGGTGAATTGGATGTGTGTGGTTGCATCTTGTTTAAGTGTCGTCTCATTTTTTCTTTCTTTAATTCCTGGGGTGATGTTTGCAAATTACCTATAGTAGGTTACTTTATTGCTAGTGTTTAAGATCTTTAGAAGATGACTACTTCTCTGCAGTATCTTCCAAGTGGAGCTTGCTTTTGGGTTTTGAGCTTTCTGCCAGATCCTACCTCTTCAATTCGTTGGGTATGTGAAGTTGCTACCTGTTTGGCCCAGTCCTTGATTCTTTGGTACTGTGCCTCTGTATTTTCTGTGTCCCTTAGTCAATCTCAATCATGAAATATCAGGAAGGAAAGATGTTTAGAACAATTATTTCACATTTGGCTATAATGTTAACTAAAGCATCAAACACAGCCTAGAAAATGACAGACTGAGCTAACCAGTTATTTACCACTTTTAGCTGTATAGTGTTGCGGTTATATAACAAAATCTAAAACACACCAGAAAAATTATATGCAGTATACAAGTCCTATGTATGTCAATTTTTCCCTGAGGAGTTTAAATTTAAAATGAGTTAAGGAGGAAATAGAGTATTGGGAGAAGAGGAAGGAATTAGATGTAAGGTTAGAGGACCAAGAGTGATCCCACTAAAATTGGGACACTAGTGCAGAGGACAGGTGGTAAAAAGAGAAGGAAGGGATAAAAGGAAGAACAGATCACAACCACAATCACAAAGAAGTTAGAGGCGCTGTTTACACTCATATAAAAACCAGAGAGAATAATGAAGGAAAGAGCAAATACACATACAGAAACAAAAACGAAGATAAAAACAATAAAACAGACAGATCAAAAATAAAACCCCACCAAAAAACAAAACAAAACAAAACAAAAACAAAAAAACCCTTCGCCAGAACAAAAAACAAATCAGTGAGAAAAAAAAATAAATAAAAATAAAAATAAAAATAAAAATAAAATAAAAAGAATCAGTTCCAGGTGTTGACTCTGTTGTAGGCAGGTACCTTGTGGTGAGAGAGTCCTGTTCTGTGCAGCTCCGTCCCAGTAAGCCAGGAGCGCCCTCTGGCGGGCGGTGAGCAGAGGCGCGTACTTTCAGGCAGAGACCAGTCTAGCTCGCCTCCGCTCTCAGCGCCCTTTCACGATCCCTGGGCCTGAGAGGCTCAGCGTGCTGTCTGGAGCGCGGGTTCCCTGCACTGGTTCCCGCCGCTCTGGTTTTTCGCCACGCCCCCCACAATGGCGCTGGGCCAGTCACTCTCTGGCGCGGGACAGGTGTGGCTGAGAGTCCAGTCTCGTTCGCCTGCTGACCTCAGCACACTTTCGTGGGCCTGAGAGGCCCCGTGCTGTCCTGTCCGGAGCACAAGTTCCCAGAGCAGTTTCCGAGCCGCTCTGAGTTTCGCCACACCCCCCACAATGGCGCCCGGCCGGTCGCTCTCTGGCGCGGGGCTGCTGTGGCTGAGAGACACTCACCGCCGGTCAGCGCCGTTCTCCGCCGCTCCCCTGCCCCGCCGCTGTCTCAGGATCCTCCGTGGGGGCTCCCTGGGCACCAGCTGCCACCGTGTGTCCGTAGAATTGAGCCTCCGCAGCGCTGCAACTCCCGGGATAGTAGAAGGTGCGCGCGTGTGGTCTGCTCCTTCTTTCCTTCTTCTTTGTTGGAAGTCACCCGTCACTGGTGCCGGGGGTCCCAGATTGCGCTTCAGAACTTTTCTGGGTTTCGGGGAGGCATCTCTCCCCCTCCTGCGCTTTCCGGGTCGCTATATTCCTGTGTTCCAATGGTAAATTTTAGAGAGAGTTTCGCTGCCTGCTTCTTACTCATCCGCCATCTTGAGGTCTCCGGCCTGAATTTTTAATCATCAAGTTTATGCACAATATATTTTTGGCAGAAAATAATTAAACACAACCAAACGATCAATAGCATTTTCTCCTGGGAGAGATTCTCTCTCATTACATTCAATTTCGTCCTGGAATTAACTCGTTTTAAGGTACAGTGGAACAGAGTCAATTTTAAAAATTATATTTCAGAAATTTTTTCTCAAGGTAAGAGCAAATTAGAGGGAGTAAAGTGACAAGATGATAGTGGATTCCTACACCATTTATTTCGGCACTTATGGCAAGTTCTATTGAAGAAATTCCCCTTAAGGAATTTCTCTCAATCACTAAATTTCCACTAAGCCTTTCAAAGCTGACCAAAGTGTCACCTCCTCTATAAAGCCTGCACCCACTGGGCTAGAGCAGGGGTCCCCATCCCCAGTACTGGTCCTTGGCCTGTTAAGAACCAGGCCACACAGCAGGAAGAGCCGTGTGTTAGCAGGCAAGTGAAGCTTAATCTGTATTTACAGCTACTATCCATTAATCATATTACTGATTGAGCTCCACCGCCTGTCACAACAGCAGTGGCTAGATTCTCACGAGAGTGGGAACCCTACTTTGAACTGAGCTTGTAAGGGTCTAGGTTGGGAGATTCTTAAAAGAATCTAAGTATTACATGGTTTCTCTTTTATATGAAAAGCCCAAAATATAAATAAAGAACAAAATAAAAGACAGATAATAGGAATCAGAGAGACAGATCTTTCTCAAAGGGGGAGGGGATCAAGAGATGGAGGGGAGAGAGGGGATGAAAAAGGAATTAAGATGTGTTACGTACATAAATATTATGTACAGCAAACATGTACAAAAAAAAGGAAGGGGATCAAGAGATGGGTGGAGGGAGTAGGGAAGGAAGGGAAAGGGGGTGAAAAGGGAATTAACATGTGTTATGTACATATACCAACAGCCCACAAGGAATATATACATTATGTACTACACACATGTACTAATAAAGAAAATGATCTGAAAAAGAATCTAATGTAATAATAGAAATAAAGCACACAGTATAATAATAGAAACAAGCTGCACAATAAACACAATGAAATCACCCCCAAACCACCCTTCTCCCAACCCCCATCCCTATTCATGGAAGAATTGGTTCCAAAATATAGGGCACTGCTGTGCTAGAACATTATGCCTTGGATAGACTTCTCTAGTTAAATTTCTCCTTCCTCTACCAAAGTGCAGTGTGAGCTTCTTGACAACATGGCTGAAGCCAGCTAAAGTTTTATTAATCTCTGTATGGCCAATGACTACTCAAGTGCTAGGCATATACCAGACCCTTCAAATGTGTGCATATTCCAGGTGACTCAGTGAGGTGGTATTAATATTGTCTAGTATTTGGGACACTGAACTTGACAGTATGGCAAAATTAAACAAGTATATATAGAACTCAGAAATAGTGCAATGGGGGCCGGTGAGATGGCTCAGCGGCGTAAGCGCCTGCTTTGCAAGCACGAGGGCCCGAGTTCGACTCCTGGAACCCACATACGAAAAAGGGGCTGGAGATATCGCTCAGTGGCACGGGTACCTGTTGGCGTGCGAGGTCCTGAGGTCGACCCCCCGGTACCCACAAAAAAAAAAAGAAATAGTGCAATGAAGAATTTGATGACTGCCATTTCTCAATGATTTAATATCCAAGTTAATTTTAATTAAAGATAATTGATAAATAGACTAGCCTTGAAAAACAGCACATACACGAAAATAAATGATAGATTAGTAAGAGATGATCTAGTGACCAAATTAAATATGTTTCCAAATACAATCATTTTGATTGAGTTTTCAGAAAGGATTACTTCAAGCTCCTTTTTGTTATTATTGCATGATTATACTCATGGTTTAGACTAATTTGTATAAATTTGAGTAGTATTTTATTAATCCTCATCATTTGTTAACTCAATATAGTACTGTGATCTCACCTCTAAGACTTGATGAGCAGAGCTTTTCTCAAATGATTTTCGTGAAATTTTCCTGGGATTTGTAAAAATGTTCTGAGTGTTCACTGATTAAAGGTAGTTATTTCTACTCTAGAAAAATGCATATGTATATCTTTAAATTACAATGGCAAATACACCAAGTTGAAAGGATTAAAGAGGTGTGTGTGTGTGTGTGTCACTGAGCTAAATCATTTAACACTCTTAGCTATCAAGTGAGTTTTGACCATAATAATAGTTTTTAAATTCTTTTTTTCTTATATTTGTATTTGGATCACTGGTTAAAAACAGGAAGCATGGGCCGGTGAGATAGCTCAGCGGCATAAGCGCCTGCCTGGCAAGCGCGAGGTCCTGAGTTCAACTCCCGGTACCCACATACGAAAAAAGGGCCGGTGATATCGCTCAGCGGCACGGGCGCCTGCTGGCGTGTGAGGTCCTGAATTCTACCCCGGTACCCACACACACACACACAAAAAAACAACAACAACAAAAAAAACCCAGGAAGCATGAGTAATATTGATGGTGAAATATATAAAGTTAACGAGGAAACTATAAATGATCATAATTTCACATGTTTTTCTCAAAGTGGTAATCAAAATAAACTCATGTGTTAACTGCATATCTAAAGATACAAATGTAGAAATTTTTATTGCTTATATTTTACAAAGGAGAAGATTGTGGCATACAGTTTAAGTAATTTGCTCAGGGTCATAGAGGTAGTTGGTAAAGAGTTTAACTTGGCATGGTGGTGGTATGTCTCTAATCCCACCACTCCTGGAAGCTGAGACCCACTGCAAGTTCGAACCCAGCCCCAGTAATTCAGTGAGATCCTGTCTCAATCAATCAATCAATCAATCGATCAATCAATCAATGGCCCAGGGATGTAGTTCAGTGCAAAGGACCTAGGTTCAATCCCCAGTACAAAAAAAGTGGGAGGATTTGATTCAAAGATTTGGTTGTATTAGAATCCAGGATATCTAGCTATAGAATCTTCCAACTGCGATAATATACATTAGAGTCAGCTGAGTAACTTTCAGGAATTCTGATGCCCACACCCCAGAACACACCAATAAAACCCAAATCTCTGAATGAAACTGTGCAACTGTTGCTCAAAACGTAATTTCTGAAGATTTGCTTGAAAATGATAGTGTGAGCTTCTCATTGTTTGGCAACTGAAAATAAATAAAAGTTAATTTTGAGTAATAAAAAGGTAAAAATTATAAATACCTGGTCATAATTGTTTTTCCCTTCACTTTATATAATAAATTTAAGTCTACATTTTTATGTGTATTTGGTCTCTAAACTATGCAGGTAATTAAAAAAACATTGTTAATTCAGACTTTTTCTTATATAATTAAAGTTAAAAATCACTGTTAAAATTAAAAAGTGAAACATTTATCTTTATATAAGGAACATTATTATAAAATATACTAATGTTATAAAAATTAATATACTAATAAAAGCTATTATAAAGTTTTAATATTTAAATAATATTTATCAATGTTTTATATTATGATAAATTAAATATACTACATAATTCAAACCACTTATACCATGCAAAAATGAGTAAATCATTTTTTAATTTCTATAAGTGTCCTTTTTTCTTTTCTTTTATCTTTTTTGTAGTGTCAGAGATGGAACCCAGGGCCTCTTGCATGCTAAGCAAGCCCTCCACCACTGGTTTATACTCCCAACCCCTAGGGCTCTTTGAGATTACCATGCTATATTTGAGCTGGTGTGTCTGGCTTATGTCACTTAACATTATGTTCTTAAGTTGTATCCATTTACTTACAAATGCCCCAAGTTTGCCTTTATGGTAGTGTAGTACTATATTGTGCATAAATCCCACATTTTCCTGATACAAATAAAGAGTAAAACAGAAGAGAGGTAAATAGGAAGTAGGAAGATGTTCAAATATTTCCTCAAATTATATATTCCATTGATTTAAAAATATTTCAATATATATGCTAATTTGTTTCATTTATACTAAAAGTTTATCTTAGTTCATTAAAAAAGTTTGTGTTATTATCTGTTTCTTTTTTGTAAGAATCTTTTTGGTTTATGTCTTTTACTAAGTAACTACTCTAAAGATAACAATGCAAAGTGTAATTATTGTTATTCTTTTATTTGCTTATGAAAATGTTTCATTTTTCATAAAATAAAAAAAGAAAAAAGGTAAAAGTTCAGGAAAGGTGAGTAAAGAATAGATGAGAGTAGGGTTTCTCAGCTTCAGCACTACTGGAATTTTGGCATTAATGGTTCTTTGCTGTGAAGGGCTAGCCTGTACATTATTGGATAATTGGAAGCATGCTTGGCCCTACTTACTAGACTGCAGTTGTACCCTCAATGTAGTTGTGACAATTCAAATATTTCCAGACATTAACTACATGAGGTGGAGTGGGTGGGGGTTAAAATTGTCCCCCTGTTGAAAACCGCTGCAACAGACAAACTGGCTCAGAGTTACACTCCTAACCAACACAACATGAACAATCTAGACCCATCCCTCTGACACTGGAGCATTGAGACTCCTTCATGTCCCTAATACAGGCTTAATTAATATATGTATAAATCATTTTGAGGGATGGCAACAGTCTCTTTCTGAATCATTAAAAATACTGTTTGGGTGTATAATGTGCTTTATAATATAGTATACTAAAATCTTGCAAGTTGATAATTAAAGATATATGATAGTTTTGAAATTCCCAATACATTTTCCAAACCAAGAATATTCATACTACTCTTATCAGTTAATCTTTGATCATGAGTACCATTTCTCTACTGCATTTGAACCATTTACCTATGGCTTATCCTATAAATGAAGAACTTGGACTAGATTAATGTTCATATCCTCCAGGGCATTCCATAGAGCTTTGCACTTAGTAGGTAATTATTTTCTTTAATGATCTTTTTAGTGGGAGAGATAAAGTATTCAAATATTTACATTATTCAAAAATCACTTAGAATATTTAGATATAAGCTCATATAAGCTTGTTTATGGGATGTGTTAACATTAATGCGTTGAATTCCACATGGAAGAACATCTACCAACTTGAGGGGTCATAGGTTTTTCCTTTTTTCACTTTTGAACAACTGTTTTGTCTTACAACAGATACATCTCAACACTCTCTCCCCATGGTCTTTAGATGAATTAAGCACCATTCTCTGTGGGGAAAAGAGGAAGAAGGGAAACAAATGAATGTCTTTCCATTTTTGATTCCACCCTAAGGAGTACCACTAAATGGCAACTTCTCACTTCTTTTACAGGGTGTCTTCAATTAAAACACACAAGAGAGATTGTAATAATAAAAGGGATATTGACTAGCGCTTTCAGCTAATTGGAAGTAGATTCCTTCCAAAACTTCAGAGTTACCTCCATTTAATAATTCCCCTGAATAAAGTAATTGGCTGAAATTTACTTTGCAGTTCTTAATATAATGTTGGGCCCATCATTAGTTATAAAAAAAAAGACCCAAATCCTGAGGTCAGTATATATGTAAGTGAAGCATAAGAAAAAAAGTCATTTCACTTTCAAAGGACCTATACTGCACCTTTTTAAAGATTGCAACACTTCTATTTTATAATATAATGGCAATAATATTGCCTCTGAGTTAACTGCATAATAATTCACTTTTAGCGCAATAATTGAGCAAACAGAAGCTGGTACCAAAGGCATTCCTTTCTTTTATTTATTGTAATATTTTTCCATAATTTAATGAGAAACATTTCAAAAGCAACATTTTTATCCTTTCATGTTAAATTAATTTATAATGCTACGAGCTATAATAAAATGAGAGAAACCATCAGCAAAAAGCAAAAGTTAATAAAGGCAGATATTCTCAAAGTTTCAAGGACTGAACAAAAACTCAAATCGCAAGAGTATTTGCTTTCCTCTTTTTTTTTGGCTTAGTTCAATTTGTCATAGTGTGTTCTCAATTATTCTGTACTTACAGCTAACATAACATAATATTGATGAAGTACAAAAGATGCATTACTGGAAGAAAACATACATAATTAAAGTCACCTAAGAAACAACAAAAACTTCATGATGTATTTTAGTAAGCTACTCTAAGATTTATACAAAGAAGGCTATGAAGTAATTTAACTGTTACTGACATAAACCTAGGAAAAATTTCAAGGAATGTTGAATAAGTCATGAAGAAATTTAATGGTATTGGAATGAAATTCTCTGTTTAGCATACTATGGACACTCAATCTGATACAAGCCACATCAGTATGTCTTAAGAAATTTGTATGCAGATACTGAAAGCTGAACAAGAATTGAGAAGAGCTAGCCTATGTAATCTTTGTCAAGAGATACAGACTCTCTCAACTCCAGTTTCCTCTTTATCTTTAATCAATGAGACTGCATCAAGGAGAAGGTAGCTTTACGCAGAGGGGCACTCTCAAGAATTCTGGGACCACTGATAAGTGAATTGCAGTTGATTACAATAGCACATGTAGTACCTGATATCTGCACAGGTTCTTGCAAGATTCAAAGTTCTATGAGAACATTTATTATTTAGCTTGCAAGTAAGTACACACCCCTTTATTGAGCATTGTCCATATTAACATTCAGAGCCCAACTACTCAAACTGTGCTCCACAGACTGGCAGCAGCAATATTATCTAAGAATCCCTAGAGGTGGGGCCAGATGAGCTGTGTTTTAACAAGCTCTCCAGGTGATTCTTATGCATGCTAACAGAAGCACTGAGAGCATTACAAAAAGAACATAGATGATGCATACTCTCTAGTCCTTCCCCTCAAACACTATAGAGAAAATAGATGTAAAACAACTTAGCAAAAATGATCTTTTATAACAAAGTAGTATCTATAGATCATTTATTCATTCAACAAATACTGAGGTCCTAGTATAGTTTAGGCACTCTGCTAGATGCTAGGGACATCACAGTTCTGTCTTTGTGGAGCTTTTGGCCTAGTGAAGGTAACAGAATAGAACCAAGTAACACATGCATAAATAAAAAATTCAGTTTGTAAAATAACGCTATGAAAAAGATAATCAGGGTGATCTGTGTGTGGGGGGGTATAACAGGGATGTCACCAAGGGATGGAGAGGAATATTTTTAACTTTAGAATTTGACAGTTTTAAGAATACATATATTAAGGTTTAATTTATACATCAGCAAACATCACCTGCATATAGGCTGTGCAGCCAGCTATGCAACTTGGGGAATATGAGTACATCCCGGATGAGTTTCTAACAGGTTGGAAAGATATCATCTTCAACTATAATGAGTACGGAGTCCACAGTCACTCACTTCAAATTGCCCTTTTGTTGAAAGTCTTACCTCTGCTTCTTACTACACTCTTTATGGTTTTTCAATTCCTGGTTTCTAATTCAGCTGTGCAAGATGAATTTAAAAAAAAGAGAGAAATCAATGTTGGCTGAAATCAATGTGGAATGTTCTACGAAAGAGGAATGTGAGATGGGCTTTGAAGGAGTAGTAGAATGTGCAAAGGTAAGATAAATAGGGAAAACATTTGAAGAATACTGTTACTATTAGTATTAATAATGCCTCCATAGAATCATTTTATTTCTGATAACTGATACTATCATGAGAAATGATTCATCATGATCACACAACATACTAGAAGGGTTGGTCCAAGACATGATACATTGTGTTTCTGTTTTTTTGCTTTATTTTGGCAAGCTGTTCTTTTGGTTTTAACCTTCCTTTCAATGACTAATTGGAACTCTAAAGTGTGGAGGTAGAACTAAGAAGAGAGGGAGTCAATATTTGCATATCGACTATTTTAAGCGTGCATGAGTGGCTGTTACATAAAACAAATTACTAATGTGAAATTAGAGATTCTAAGCACCTCAAATGTGTATTATATCTTAGGGTAGAACTAGTCAATATTTGGATTTCAATTGCTTGCTTTGAAAAGCACAGTGCTTTATTGAGTTGAGATTTCCAAATCACCTAGTGCAGTGGTGGTGAAACTATGGCACGCGCTCTGCAGTGGGCTGTATCATCGAAAACTCTAAAAGGTTCGCCGTCACTGACCTACTGCTTTAAACTGGAAATGAGACTAACGAAAACATTTAATGACCTTATTTAACAACTATAGAATAAAACTGAAAATAATACAGGGCAATAAGGAAAATGCCTTTGGGCCAATATTATTATTATTTTTTGTTTTTTGAGGGTACCGGGGGGTCGACCTCAGGACCTCACGCGCCAGCAGGTGCCCTTGCCACTGAGCGATATCACCGGCCCCTTTTTTCGTATGTGGGTTCCGGGAGTCGAACTCGGTCCCTCGCGCTTGCTGGGCAGGCGCTTAAGCTGCTGAGCCATCTCACCGGCAGGGCCAATATTATTGTATGGTATTGATATTAAGCAAATTACTTCTTAGAAGCTAAAAATCAGGTATCAGAAATTATACTTTACATGGTGAGAAATGTAGCTAGGAAGTATCTGCAACTAGTTAAATCTAAGAAATAAAACTCTTTCCACTGGGGGAAAATAAATCCTTTTAAAAATAGGATTTAACTATCAATAAAGCTTTTTATAATAAATTCTTATAAAGTTTAACATGAAAGGATCGTAAAAAGCAGATGTTATTCCAGAGAAAATCACATCTGATTTTTATTGCTACATACAGTCTTTCACTGACTTTTGTCTCATTTTCATGGAGGTTTTTAACTTTTAACAAAATACCAAAATTGAAGAGCTTTTTTAAAAAAGAGATTTACAGGCTCTATAGCAAGATTTTGAGTTATAAAATCTTGATCACTAGATACATACTTAGGAAATGATTAAGAAGTTTGAGTGGTAAACATAGATTCTACAAATATTATAATTATCAATTTCCCCCTCTTCTTTTAATTATTAAAAAGTTACATTTAAGGTCTGAAATTTGCCAGACTAATTCAAATTTACTGGTGAGAGGCATCCTTGAATTCCCCTTAATCTGTTTAGTTACTGAAAATGTTTAGTACTTTCCAATCAAGAGAAACCTAGAGTCTCAAAGGCATAACGTTCTCTTTCAAACTGGTTTAACTTTAGGTTATTTAATTGAAACTCCAAAGAATTAGAAGTTCATTCTATTTCACTAGAATCCTTCGTAGGCACAATGTTAAGTACATACTAGATACTCAATAAATATCTTTGAAGGACTGACTACTGCTTAAGAAGGAAATAAAAGGAATTATGTAGTTGGAAGATATTTAAATTCCTAGGAGAGACTTTCTTTCCTATTACTAGGGAAATATGATTTAAAAGACAATTACCAAAATGATGCTTCTAATAAAATCTATTTATCTTGGTTTTGTTTGATTTAATTCATCAGCTTTTATTAAGTATGCACTATTTTGACACTGAAATGCTGAAGATATTTAAAAAATTATAGAACCACTCAAGCAGTTTAAAGTTCACTGGTAGGTTAATTTTCACGTGATTTGATTCTGATTTTAACTTCTTTAAGGACAGTGATCTCTATTCAGTGCCATACTAAAAATACTATGGGTTCATAATTGCTAAATGATCTTATGAATTCATTAGCATATTTCATGTGCTTTATTATTTTTATAATCTCATTTGTTTCTGTCTTTGAATGTAGGTCTTTGAGATCAGATTTATTTCTATACATTACAAAGTACCTCACACAGTAAATGAGCAACAAATGGTACGTACTACATTGATAGATAAATGGACAGGAATCTATTAATAGACAGTAAATTCATTACTAAAGTTAAAGATACAGAGTTGCATTTCTGAACCAATTCAAGAGAGTTAAATATTCAGAGAAAGAGTGCCATTATTAGGTCACTGAGATTATCAATAAAAATAAATGTCTTACAATATTTCTCTGAGTTCTCGTACCATGCACAAACATATCAGAAAACCAACTGTACCAGCTACGTCCTTTTTGTCTTTCCAGATCCACTTGCCCTCTTTTCCTACTGTTGTAGTTAGGGTTTGCAAGGGAATAGATTTAATACAGGACACAATTTATAGGATTATTTTATAATATTCACCCAAGGAGTCAAATGCAGAAGAGTGCAAGAGATCTGTCCACACACGAGAGACCCAAAGAATCCAGCTGAGTGCCTGGATCCCACGGCAATGTCCCGCATGAGTCCAGTTGAAGACCTAAAGCCCATGGCAATGTCCTCCACGAGTCCAGCTGGAGGGCTAGAGCCCACGACAATGTCTCATGCAAGTCTGTATCAAGAATCGGCACTGGGCAGGCCCAAAGGTCAGTGGTGGAAGCTAGAAAGTCTTTACCAGCGAGGTGAAGGATCTGTGTCACCAGGCTGAGGGATCTGCACTTGAGCCAGGAAGTGATACTCAAGGTAAGGACCAGAGCTGCCCCTAAGAGAACAGCAGCCATCCTCAGTGACAGGGAGGACCTGAGTTCCTCTGATGATGAGAACAGCTGAGTTCATATCAGGAAAACTAGTGCGACAAGCTTCTCCATGAGAATCAACAGTACAGCATCTTCCCCTCCAGTTCTCCTTTTATGCTGTTGGCAACAATCCTCAGGTGGGCCTTCCACACCCAGAACCATGCTGATTCAGTTCAGCTGGGTGTTACAAGTTGACCATTAGTTAATCCACCACACCTACCTTCTTTAATGACTTGTAGGATTACATCAGTGGACTCCAAGGTGTTCTGGTTTTCTGCTTGGGTTTAACTAAGGAAGGAACTAGCAAGTGACTAGATGAGAGAGACTGAGGTCAGGGTGCTGATTTCCCGCAGTCCTCTTCCCTGAGTGTTACTTCAATACCAATTTTGTCCCTTGTTAGAAGGCCATTGCTCTTTCCAGGGCACAAAGATCTGTGTGATCTCTCTTTTTCTGAGTTTGAGAAACCTCACCATCCCTAACTCAGATTCAGGAGAAGTGACAGATCTGCTGCCATTACCTCTGGGTCTTGTGCTATCTTCTGTGATTTCCAGATAGCCTTCCCACTCGTGGATATCTACTGCCTTATAAATAAACACTCTGCAAATTATACTTATTTTCATGTGCCATCTACTTCCTATTGGAACCCTGACTGAGACATCAACACAGATGGGCAACAAATAAGATCTTGGATCAGGACAAAGATTCCATACTTTATGGTTATTATAGTGCTGTGTTAATGGATGTGAAAGTGGTCAGTAACTTGTGTTACCAGAAGTTGTGAGTGTTCAGTGTAAACTATAGAAATTTCAGACTATGACTATGCAGGTATCACAACACAAAACCAGTTGATATATTTTAACCTAACAATAACATTGGCATGGCTATAGCATATTAGTCATACATTAATTATTTTGGAAATAAATTTTCAATGTATTAACAATATATTACACAGGTACATAAGTAATTACACAGGGTTATCAGATTTAACCAGTACTTATATGGCTGATCATAGACATGACTTCAATACTCAATTATAAAACTGTTCAAGATCGCTGGCCAACTATAAGTGTTCCTGGTTTAGAATTAAGAAAAGTCTAGTTCTGTAAATGGACAGAAGACAACCTTTTTCTAAATTATAGGTATAAAGTTAGGCCTGCACTCAGTTTGGTGGGGCCGAGCTACAGTTGCAAATCTCCTTTGTCTCCTCAAGCTTAGGGAAGTTTGCAAGTAATTTCCTGTAAAAATGTATGCTTTTATGAAAAACAATGATATTGTGACACAGAGTGTGCACTATAAAAAAAAAACTTTCAGGGCAAAAAAAAAGTAAAAAAAAAAGTGGTATTAAAGTAAATTTGCCTGAATATTGCTCTAAATATTTTGGAAGTAACATCCACATTACCAACATATTTGGGAAAGCAAGCAACCATCTCATATGTACAAAAATATTATCTCTTTCTTACTACTGGGACTAGCAATGCCTTATAAAAGGAAGCATTAAAACTGCTTGATATGATTCTTTAAGGGATGTTTTTCCTATAAAAATCTTCCAATTAGCTGTCAATGGGCACACAAATGGACTTATTTTAAAACACTCCAGGTCCATATACAAAGAAAGGTACTATATTATTTTATAGGAATGGCTTGTGTTGCCTTAGATGAGGTTCCCTCACTTTAATTTTAGTGCTGCTTGTTTTGCTTCTGGTGGCTTCTTTTTACAACAATGCCCTGCCAAGCAGTTATTAGCAGTTCATAAAGAAAGACTTTACTGCTTGACCTTCACATTCATGACCTGTAATGCAATGTGTGTCCACAATCTGTATCATTTCTAGATATCAGCCTCCTTGGGAAATGCTGACAATTGCTTTATTGCTTTATTTGTTTTTGTGTTTGAAGTCATTTCATTGGCTCCTTTTCTCCAATTTTCTCTTAAAGTACTTTTAAAGCTTTTAGAACTTCTGCCATTCAAAGGAAGTCCTTTTCATTATGTGCCTGTGCTGGTCAAAAAGAACAGTTGTATACTTTATATTTTCTTAACCAGACATGACAAACTTGTAAAATGTGCTACTCTCATGGCTCTTAAAAGTTGGGTATTCCTTTCTAATTTAGGTCAAAAGACAAAAAAGTCAAATGAAATGACGGTCACGTGAAAGGGCTGCCAAACAGATAATAAGTTTAGAATTCTTAATTGAAAATTAACATATAAACATTTGTATTCCTAAACTGAAGAAAATGGCTGTTTTGGCTACCACTGCAATGAGATGCTGAAATATTTCACATGCTAAATTCCAAAGGAGGAGCCATTCATTCCTGTCTCATGGATGTTTTTAGGCTTCAGTAAAACTTGAAAGATTGGGATAAGAAATGCAAGCATAGGCCGGTGAGATGGCTCAGC
This sequence comes from Erethizon dorsatum, assembly GCA_028451465.1. Lineage (NCBI taxonomy): Eukaryota > Metazoa > Chordata > Mammalia > Rodentia > Erethizontidae > Erethizon > Erethizon dorsatum. The sequence continues at coordinate 23,671,687 of CM051842.1, forward strand.
GGCGTAAGCGCCTGCCTTGCAAGCGCGAGGGCCCAAGTTCGACTCCTGGAACCCGCATACGAAAAAGGGGCCGGTGATATCGCTCAGCGGCACGGGTGCCTGTTGGCGCACGAGGTCCTGAGGTCGACCCCCTGGTACCCACAAAAAAAAAAAAAAAAAAAAGAAATGCAAGCATAGTTGGATCCCCCTGCTTTCTTTCATAAGGTGTCAAACTATTAGTTTTCTATCTTAAATAACTTGCTGAGCTTGTCTCGAAATGACTATATGGCAGATTGAATTACTGCCCCCAATTCTCTCACCTTTCTACTAACTTTATACAGCCACACTGCTGCCATGCAAAGTACATCTCCATCCCTTGTCCATTTGGCATTGGGTTTGGCCATGAGATTCTTTGTCCAGTGGGATGTAAATCAATGTGACATGAGCAGAGACTTGAAATGCGCTTCTTTCATTGCCATATGAAGATCATACCCTGTGTATCTGATTCCCCTTCAGGCAGACTCCCAGGTAAAATGTGTGATGTAGACCCAAACTGAACCTGCAGCTGGAGACAAGCACACCAGTCCATGCCTGGACAAGGCTGGTCACACCGTACCCAACTTGCATACCCACGAATACATATATACTTGTTATTAGCCACTGAAATTAAACTTTTTGATTATTATGCAGAAAAATCGACTAATAAACAACATAAACACAAATGTGGTTTTTAATCAACAGAATTCAGAAAAGTTGGCTATAAAGCCATCAAGTAGAAAAACACCCCAAATGTTTAGAAAATAGTCAAGTTCTCATAACAAAATTCATATTCACGCCAGGTACCAGGGTCAGGTAACAATAATTGGCTAGGGGCAAGGGTTACAAAGAAAATAAGCAAAATACTATCCAAGTTTAATTCACTAATCATGTTTCCCCATTTCCAAAGAAAGTTGAAACCTGTAATATTTGAAAGGAGCCTGCTGTGATATACTAATGACTGTGAATATTGTTGTCTTTGGAATAGCTCCAAAATGATAAGCTCAAGTTTAAAACAAAATTGGATTCTCAAATATAGTATACCTTCTTGGACAGAAACAGAATGAGTCTTCTTGTAGAGCAAAGGAAAAGTTAGTGATAAGGTAGCTTTTGGTATTTATTTTTTTTTTTTTTGGTGGGTACCGGGGGGTCGACCTCAGGACCTCGCGCACCATCAGGCGCCCGTGCCGCTGAGCGATATCACCGGCCCCTTTTTCATATGTGGGTTCCGGGAGTCGAACTCGGGCCCTCGCGCTTGCCGGGCAGGCGCTTAAGCCGCTGAGCCATCTCACCGGCCCAGCTTTTGGTATTTCTATTACTTATGCTCCCAAACAGTGGTGAAAGTGGCCCACTCTTGTTTTCAGTCATCTCTACTTATTCCTTCTTACCTATGATTATTGATAAAGGGCTGAAACTATGTCTCACTTTCAGCAACCACAAGCTAATTAGAGGATAATTTAGGAGATAAGGTTTTGCTGGCAGAGTTCCAATTTCATGTACATTTTCAAATACTTTGTGCACTTCTTCGTGGACTCTGAATTTGAATGACAGCTCTCTTAGCTACTAATCTGGGCAAAGTATAGGAGATCAAGTGAGATTATTTCTTAAGATAAAGATTATTGAATAATAGCAACTCTGTTTTACTTTGGAGGCTGATTAGATTGATATTTTTTAGATTGATATGTTTTAAAAAGGATACTTCCATGAACTTAATTTTTCTCACCTGATAAGTGTATTAAATGATTTCCAATATTTTATTTTTAGCTCTGTGTTTATGATTCTTGGATATTGTGGTTCCAACCTTCAAGAGAAGACCACATCTAATCCATATTCAAGATGGCTCCCATCCACTCAAAAAACCTTACATTATAGTCATATTTATGAGCAAGTCTAGAGTGAGACTTTTCCCCTTGTCTAAGGAGTAATCTGAATAGGATGGAAGATGTACTTTCTATGCAGTCCTACCACCAAACTGCCACTCAGTATATTTTTTCCCTTAAGAACCAAACAGGCATATGAATTTTAGGTGTTACTTAAAAGTTAAGAAGGTTGTGATGAGTTGATTTTTCTTTCCAAAGTTTAAGCAAATGAACACTTCATTAGTCACAGATTTATTTATTTATTTATTTTTTTTTTTGTGGGTACCGGGGGGTCGACCTCAGGACCTCACGCGCCAGCAGATGCCCGTGCCACTGAGCGATATCACCGTCCCTTTTTTCGTTTGTGGGTTCTGGGAGTCGAACTCAGGCCCTCGCGCTTGCCGGGCAGGCGCTTAAGCCGCTGAGCCATCTCACCGGATTAGTCACAGATTTAAATAGTCAAAAGTCATGCAATTAAAAAGAATGAGTTGGAAGATCAGGGCCCCATGAGCATCATCATAACTGTTTTCTGTCAACCTCTGGCGGCCCAGTGGTACTAATATATGGTAGCAATAATATGTGGTGGTACCTGCCTGTAATCCCAGCGTTTTGGGAAGTTGAGGCAAGAGGACTACAAGTTCAGCCCATACTCTAAGTCCTCTGACCGCATGAGGCTTTGGGGTACATCTAAACACAAGCTGCAAGAATAACCCTCTTAACCAAGGGCCCTACCCCCCATTTGCAGGTTTCAAAAATTTTAAACCCATCTAGTAGTTTGTAGCAACAGAGGAAGTTTAGCTGCCTAGATTTTGATTCTCTGACATTGTTCTATGTATTTCTGTAGGAAACACTGAAGTTATTATGGATTCCACCATTCCTATTATTCTGAGACTTCAGTAAGAAAATTATCACTTGAATTTGAAGACACTGACTAAATTCAAAGACCACTAGAAATGTACAGTAAACTAAGAAAATAGATTGTTAGATTCTCAAAATGGAAGAAAGGAGAAAGATGCCTAATTCACAGACTTTTAAAAATTTTTAACTGATTGCTACCAAATAAAATACAATAAATTAGATTTTTAATTGCCAAATATAGGAGGAGCCACATTGGAGCTACACAGAGAAAATCAACTAAAAACACAGGTAACTGGAAGAAAGGGAGGGACATACATCCTGAAGCCAAAGTCAGCCTTAAATAAGAGACTTGGAGATCAAACAAAACACAGACATGGGACTTCATAAAGCGATTATCCAGCCCACAGGGCTGCCTGAGTGTCTCTCGCATGCAGGCTGAAGAGGATCACCAATGGGGAAGTTTCCAAAAAACTTATGGAATGAAATAGTGTGGCTAACTCAAGCCACTCAGGATATATTTGGGATGTAAGACCCCCTTCACCTCTTTTGCCTTTCTCCAAACAGAGGACACTGAAGCCTGGCAGCAAATTTTGCTGGCAAATACAGGGGCAAGGGACAGGAAACTGCTCCCTCCCTGATGGGCTACCAGTTTATTTTTGCATGTAATAAGGTTAGGGACGGCAGTGGTGGTGGTGGTGAGGGTAGTGAGTGGAGCAGCACAACCCCTCCTGCCCTGTGACCAACATGGTGTGAGAGAGGGAGGCACGTTGCAGAAGTGGAATTCAAGCAGCTTTGGGCTGGGAAGTCAGTACACCTCCTACCCTACAACCAGCAGTGCAGACAGACTTGGGTGCAGAGGGACAAGGATTGGGGGGGTCAGCACTGCCCCCGCCCTGTGACCAGTAGCATAAGCAGCCTTGGGTGCAGAGGGACAAGGAGTGTGTGGGTGGGTTCAGCATTACCTCAACCCTGTGACCAGCGGCACAAGCAAACGTGGGTGTAGAGGGACGAGGAGTGGAAACCCAGCACTCCCCCGTACCTGCCACCACCCTGTGACCAGTGCATGAGAAGAGCCAGTGGTGTGGAACACAGGAGGCTGCACAAGGTCCGGGAGGGGCCAACTGTACATGGGACTGGGAGACTGGGAGTAGCCTCGGGCTGTCTGCGTCTGAGGAGCCACAGCAACTGGGAGAGCAATGCTGAGACAATCAGGGTGAGGAGACTTGGGCAGGCCATCCAGAAAGCTGCTGGCTGAAGATTCTGGCCCCAGCCCCGACATCTGGAGGCGCCACACCCAGCACTAACCCTACTGCAGACTTGGCGGGGTCACCCAGCACAGATTTGGGCTTTGACTTGGACGCTACCACAGAACTGCCTGCACCAGAGGAATTTTTTTTCTTCTCTCTTTATTAGTTTGTTTCACTTTCCTTTTACTCTTTTTTTGTGTGTGGGGGGAGGGGAGTTGTTTAGGTTTTGACATTTATTGTTTCTCTTGTTCTTTCTGTCCTGTTTCTGTCTTTCCTCAACTGTCCTTCTAGATTCTTTGATATTTACATGTAGATGAACATTGTCTCTAGTTTTACTGGTTTGCTTCGATGTTCTTTACCTTCCTCTTTCATCCTTTCTCTCATGTCCTCTTCTCCAGTTTCCCAAAGCTTAGGTGATCAGCCTTTGTCCTTCAGCCTTGCTTCTACTATATCTCTCTTCAGTTATCACTCTGTTTTGCCCGCATCCCTCTTATAGTCCCCCCCCCCCGCCCAGAGTAATATCACTCTAACAAGGGGAAACTCACCGCAAACAAGTTCTTGGTTTATGTTGGATTTTGTTATGTAACTATAGATCTTGCTGCTATGGTTAAAGGTACCAAATTAACAGTTACCACAGTTTGTCAGTTTCTAGGCTGAGATTGATGATATTATTATTGCTAATTGTACTACATTAGCCAGGTTGCCATACCTGACGTAATCAGTTGTTCTCCCTTGTATAACAACACTGTGATTGTCTGAGGTCACAATCATCACCACAGTTCATTACCAAAGGACTGGGTGCTGAGCCAAATAGCACCTTCTCATCCCTAATAAATTGGGAAGGTAGGATCTTGGGACAGACACACAGACCAAGGGCCAGCTATACGTAGAAGACATCCCTGAGGAACAGACATTTCCTTAGGAAGCCTCAATACTAGTGATAAAGCTAAACAACATAAGAAACTTACAAAAATCAACACAAAAAACAAATTAAAATAAAATAATAGAAAAAGACAAGACATAGAAGCAAAATGCAACCCCAGACCTCCAGCCTACCCACGACAAATTAAAGGGACAATGAGAAAGAGGAAATCAGAAGCCACTGACCTGAATTTTCTGAAATGATAGCAGCAGAAATAAAGAAAGATGTATTAAGCTATAGAGAAAATCATATCAGAAATAATCTCTCAAGTAACAAAAGAGATGACGACCATAATGAAGGACTTGCTCAATGAATGTAGAGTAGACATAGATTAAAAAAAAATGGAGGGGCTGGTGAGATGGCTCAGTGATGTAAGCGCCTGCCTGGCAAGCGCGAGGGCCCGAGTTTGACTCCCGGAACCCACATACGAAAAAAGGGCCGGTGATATCGCTCAGCGGCATGGGCGCCTGCTGACGCGCGAGGTCCTGAGGTCGACCCCCGGTACCCCCCCCAAAAAAAATGGAGGAGCTTAGGAAAATAATGGAAACAATGGACATCTAACAGGAAAGTAGTAGGATCCATTAAACAGTTCCAAACAGATATCCAGGAAATTAAAAATTCCATTGAAAGTTTCCAAAACTGAATGAGCCAAAGTGAAGACTGAATATCAGACCTAGAAGACAGGAGTGCAGTTAGCAATCATGGAAAGAAAAATCTCTTAAAAATAGTAAGGGACTATGAAAAATTAATCCAACAGCTCCAAGATGATGCAAAGAACAACATAGGATTGATCAGAGTCAATGAAAAGGCAGAAGTCAGTGCAAAGGACATAAAAAACCTGTTCACAGAAGTAATGGCAGAAAACTTCCCAAACTTGGAAAAAGAATTTGACATACAGATAAGTGAGGCATATAGAATTCCAATTAGCTATCCAAAATAAATCTACACCAAGGCATATAATAATCAACATTCCAGAAATTCAGCACCAGAACAGAATATTACAAGCTATTAGGGGAAAGAAACAAATAACCTATAAAGGAAAGCCCATCAGAATCACAGCAGACTTCTCAACACAAACCTTTAAGTCAAGGAGAGCTTGGAGTGAAGTATTTCAAGTCCTGAAAAAAAAAAAACAAAACCCTCTAACCCAGATTGATGTAACCTGCAAAGCTACGTTTCAGAATCAATGGAGAAGATACTTCCATAACAAAGAATAACTGAAGAAATTCACGACTACAAAACCTGCTCTACAAAATGTTCTGAAGGATATTTTAGAAAGATAATGAAGACCACAATTCCAGGAACACCAATAGAATGAAGCCACCAGGCAAGGCAAGAAATTAAACAAGGGAAAGACAGGGAACCAAAAACAAGAAAATAATATGACAAGGATAAACCAATACCCATCAGTTATAACCCTCAATGTAAACGGTTTCAATTCACCAAACCAAAGAAAGAGAATGGATCAAGAAACAACATCCAACAATTGGCTGCATACAGGAAACACATTTAACTTAAAATGAAATTCATAGACTGAAAGGCAAAGGATAGAAAACAATACGCCATGTGACAGGAACCCAGAAAAAAGCAGGGTAGCTATTCTATTTGCAGCCAAATGAACTTCAAACCAAGACTGATCAAAAGCGACATAGAAGGGAACTACATACTTGCTAAGGGAAAACTCCAAGAAAAAGAGATAACAATCATAAATATATATGCACCTAATACTGACATACACAACTTTATAAAACAAATATTAAAGGACATGAAAAGTCAAATAAGCACTAACACAATTGTAATGGGGGACCTCAATATGTCATTGTCACAAATAGACAGATCAACTAGAGAAAAAAATCAACAAAGAAGTTATCAGAACTGAACGAAACCTATGAACAAACGGACTAGGTAGATGTCTATGGAGTGTTCCATGCCACAACATCAGAATACACATTCTTCTCAGCTGTGCATGGGACATTCTCCAAAATAGACCACATAGTAGCTCATAGAACATGTTTAAGTAAATGCAAAGTAAAATTATCCCACTGATATTATCAGACCATACTACAATGAAATTGGAAATCAATGTCAAAAGAATCACAAAACCTACATAAACATATGGAAATTAAATAACGCCCTCCTGAACAAACAATGAGTCACAGATGAAATTAAAGAAGAAATTAAGCAGTATCTACAATTAAATGATAATGCCAATACAACATACTGGAACTCATGAAATGTGAAAGCAGTCCTATGGGGGAAATTTATAGTGGTGAATTCTCACATCAGGAAAATAGAGCGAGCTCAAATAAACAACCTAATGTTGAACTTCAAACTTCTAGAAAAAGAAGAATGAATCAAAACTAAAGCTCATATGAGGGAGGAAATTATAAAGATAGGACCAGAAATTAATACAGTGGAGACTAAGAAAACAATACAAAGAATTAAGGAATTGAAGAGTTTGTTCTTTGAAAGACTAAATAAAACTGATAAACCCTTAGCCTACGTTATCAAAAAAAGGAAAGAAAAGACTCAAATACATGCAATTAGGAATGAAAAGGGTGAAATCACAATGGATCCTGCAGAAATACAGAAGATCATAAATACCTATTTCAAGAACTTTTATTCTAATAAGATAGAAAACACAGAAGAAATGGACAGTTTCCTAGATACATACGCATTACCAAAGCTGAATCAAGAAGACATAAAAATTCTAAATAAACCAATATCAGTCAATGAAATTTAAGAAGTAATTAAAAACCTACCAACAAAGAAAAGCCCAGGTCCTCAAGGATTCACTGCTGAATTCTACAAGAAGTTTAGAGAAGATCTAATGCCATTACTATTCAAACTTTTAAATGAAATTGAAAGAGAATTGAAAGAGACTCCCAAAGTCATTCCTGGAAGCAAATAATACCCTGATACCAAAATGAGAGAAGGAGCCAACCATAAAAGAGAACTACATACCAATCTCCCGAATGAACATAGATGCAAAAATCCTCAATAAGATACTGGCAAACAGAATGTAGCAAATCATCAAGAAGATTATACACCATGACTAAGTAGTATTAATTACAGGGATGCAGGGATGTTTCAACACATGCAATTCAATAAATGTAATACACCATAGCATCAGAGACAAGGGCAAAAATCACACGATCATCTCAATAGATGCAGAAAAAGCATCTGACAAAGTCCGACACCCATTCATGATGATTAAAAATGCTACAGAAAATTGGAGTAGATGGTCTGGTCTTTATCTCAATCTGATAAAAGTCATCTATGATTAACCAACAACCAACATCATACTAAACAGACAAAAACTGAAAGCTTTCACTCTAAAATCAGGAACAAGACAAGGATGTCCACTATCACCACTCCTATTCAATATAGTTCTGGAAACATTAGCCAGTACAATTACACAAGAGAAAAAAAGGGAATAAAGATAGGAAAGGAAGAAGTTAAACTCTCATTATTTGCATAAGACATGATATTCTACATAGAAGACCCCAAAACTCCACTAAAAGACTTTTAGCTCTAATAACCAAATTCAGTCGCATAGCTGGAAACAAAGTCAACATCAAAAATCAATAGCATTCTTATACGCAAATAACAAATTTACTGAGAGAGAAATTAGAGAAAGTATGCGTTTCACAATAGACTTGAAAAAAACGAAATACTTAGGATTCAGTCTAACAAAATGAAGTAAAAGATCTTTACATTGAAAACTACAGTACCCTGAAAAAGGAGATCAAAGGGGATATCAGAAAATGGAAAGATATCCCTTGCTCTTGGGTAGGAAGAACCAACATAGTAAAAATGGCCATACTCCCAAAATTGTTATGCAGATGTAATGCAATCCCAATCAAAGTACCAATAACATAGCTGACAGAACTAGAGAAAACATTACTAAAATTCATTTGTAGCCGGAAGAGACTTAGAATAGCAAAAGCAATCCCGGGCAACAAAGGCAAGGCATGGCACATCATAATCCCTGATTTGAAATTATACTACAGGGCTACTGTGATAAAAACAGCACGATACTGGCAAAAAACAGACCTCAGGATCAATGCAACCGATTAGAAGATGCAGAAACAACCCAAAACTCACTCAGCCACCTCATCTTTGACAAGGGGGCCAAACACCCTCACTGGAAGAAAGACAATCTCTTTAATAAATGGTGCTCGAAAAACTGGCTTTCCACATGCTGAAGACTCATACTGGACCCATGTCTCTCACCATGTACTAAACTAAAATTGAAATGGATCAAAGATCTAAACATTAAAATAGAAACACTAGGGCCGGTGAGATGGCTCAGCGGCGTAAGCGCCTGCCTTGCAAGCGTGAGGGCCCGAGTTCGACTCCCGGATCCCACATATGAAAAAGGGGCCGGTGATATCGCTCAGCAGCACAGGTGCCTGTTGGCACGCAAGGTCCTGAGGTCGACCCCCCGGTACCCACAAAAAAAAAAAATAGAAACACTAAATCTGCTGGAAGAGAGAATAGACACAGAATTCCTGTGTCTTCAAGACAAAGACTTTATGAACAAAACTCCAATTGTACAGGAAATATCACAAAAAATCAACAACTGGGATCTCATCATATTAAAAAGCTTCTGCATAGTAAAAGAAATAACCAACAGAGCAAAAAGACAAACCACAGATTGGGAAAGTATTTTTTCCAGCTGTAAAGAATCAAACCCCTCAAATTTAAAGACCCAATCCAAAAATGGGCATCTGAGATGAATACACACATCTCAGAGGAAGAAGTAGAAATGGCAAATAAATATATAAAAAAATGTTTATTTAACATCACTGGTCCTTCAAGAGATGCAAATTAAAACATGCTGAGATTGTATCTCACCCCAGAAAAAAAAATGGCTATTATTAAGAATCAACCAATAACAAATGCTGGTGGGGCTCTAGGTAAAGAACACTTCGGGCTGGTGAGGTGGCTCAGCAGCGTAAGTGCCTGCCTGGTGGGCGCGAGGGCCCCAGTTTGACTCCTGGAACCCACATACGAAAAAAGGGCCGGTGACATCGCTCAGCGGCACAGGCGCCTGCTGGTGCGCGAGGTCCTGAGGTCGATCCCCGGTACCCACCAAAAATAAAAAAAAAAAAAAAGAAAGAACACTTCTCCACTCTTGGTAGGAGTGTACACTAGTGCAACCACTGTGGAAATCAGTGTGGCGATTCCTCAAAAAACTAGGGCTAGAGGTTCCATTTGGCCCAACTATCCCTCTTCTTGGTATCTTAACCAAAGTATTAAAAGCATCATACCACAGTAATATGTGCATGCTCATGTTCATAGTGGCACAGTTTTTAATAGCTAATTATCCCAAATAGCCCAAATGTCCATCAACTGATGAATGAAGATGATGTGGTTTTTTTATACAACGGTGTACTACTCAGCCATAAAGAAGGATAAACTTCAGACATTTCTAGGTAAATGGATGCACCTAGAGACCATAGTCTTAAGTGAAATAAATTAGACACATGTGTAAATATCGCATTGTTGCTCTGGTGTGAGAAAATGAAAGAATAAGGACCAAAATGTATAATAGGTATTGCAAAATAGAAATAAAACATTCAAATGAGAAGGGGCACAAGGGAGGGGGAGAGGAGAGGAGAAAAGGAAGGAAGGGAAAAGAAAGAAAATGAGAAAAGAAGGATGAAATGGAAACAAAGCTTTTGTAAATAAGAAGGTGAAGACAGGCAGAAGGGAGGGGAGGGGAATGGGAAAAAAATAAGAATTGGGGTATATCATGTACAGGTTCAAGTTCTATATGATGAACATGACCATTATAAACTATACCAATAAACTTAATGATAAAAAATTAGATTTGAAAAAATCGAACTTATTTTTTAACTGGTACATACAAATTAGTTTTAATTTTTAGGACATGGGTAGATATGTTGTGAAATTAAAAAAACAGAACTATTTGCTAACCTTTATCAACAAACGCATGCATTATTTTTTCCTCTAAATGAATTAGTTTTAGTACATGTGAATTGAATATATCACTTGAGATCTTAAAGTAAGCAATGAATGTGGTAATGCCAGGCACAGATAATTTGAGTGTTCTAATATTACTAGCAAAATACATGTCATAAATTGTTCTTAGTTAAAATTGCCATAGTTTAAAAATAAATGTTGAAAAGATATTGGATGTTATAGTAATCGAATGGAGCCATAAAGAGATGTTGGTAATCTGGTTTTATGAAGAAGAAACTTCAGAAACAGTGTTTTAAATCCTATGCATTAACAAAACAAAGTAGGTAGTTTGGTTTAGAAACATAAACAAATAGTGAAATGAAGAACATTCAAATAAATCTAGTAATTTTTAAAATGATATAGGTTGATAAGCTGATCTTACCAAATGGGTTCTGTCATACTTTTAGTTACAAATCAGAAAGAAGCATAAATAAATAACACACAATGTACAATTATTATTGATTACTGAGTTAGCTAGAGGAATTCTTTTGTTATATATAATCCACAGCACAGTTGCTTTAGTTATGAAAAATAAAATAACATGTCCTACCTGAGATTAAAAGACCAATGGTGAATATATTCCTCTTCATAGGATCATCAAAATAAAACTTACGACTTTCTTTTATTTTTACTAGATTTTCTAATTAATAATTAAAGAATCTAACTTTTTAATTTTCTCACCAAAAATAGGTATATTTTGATTTAATCTATTCTATGAAATAAAACCACTTTTCACTCATCTGTATTGGTTGTTTCTTTACAAGTTGTTTTTAAGGTAGGGAAGCACTTTCTTCCATTTTAAATAGCAATCTCCCAAGTCTGTAGTTTTCCTTTTTCATGTGGATAAAAATATTTTTGAGAACTCTGGAATAAAAATCTCTGGAAGAGAGCATTCATAAATGAATTCCGATCAACAGATTGCATACATTTCCCAATCAGCTGTGCATACTGAGCATTTTCACGGCTCCAGTCATTTTATAAAGATGACTCAGAATTAATCAGTCCTACTGCCACTTTTATTATTTATATATTCACAGTATTGACAGATTTCATTTTCTTCCCACTCCACTCCTCTTCTACAGGAATAACACTCACGACATGGAACAGGGAGCAGTAAGGCACATCATCAGACCTTCCATCTTTAAGGCATTACTCGGCTAATGCCGAGAATCCAAATAGTAATGATGGAAATGCAGATTCACATCAAACTTTATTTTTTTTTTCCTTTAAGTGCTTCATCCAGAATATAAGGTCCATTTATCCACAGTAAATATATGTGATCACAGTAAATATATGTGAATCCCATAGTAATAACTGTGTCCAAAATATGTAGAAATAGGGCTGCAGCTGCTGTAGAGACTGGAAAGAAACTTCTCTAGGCAAAGTAAAATCAAGAAGCCTTGCAGAGGTCTGATCTCCTGGCATTTTGAGCACTTCCATTTGTTGTAACATTTTAGAATGCATCTCTTGGGATTAATCTAAATTACAACTGTACTTGACTTACCTGGCCAACAGTTTATGACACTAATTCATTTTAAAGATATATTAACAGCAATCTTTTCATATGTCTCTTTGAATTAATTAGGCAATGTCTTATGGAAGGCACAAATTTGATTTGGCCAAAGTGACAGAGCAAATTAATGTTATTCTCTTGTGTCATTTCTCTAAATTCAGATAGGTAAAGAAATACCAATTCCAAAAATTGAGAAGTCTAATATTAAATGAAGTCTGAATATATAAAAAGATTGTTGTCAAGGCAAATCCATTGCCTGGTTGTCTTCAGCTAACATCTATTTTTACATAGACAGTATGACTTAGATTCAGAAACTAAACACAAAGAAATTTTGAATAATCCATTTATCTAAGAGACATGTGAAAAGCAGTATTTTAAAAATCCCTTTTCATAATATTCTTGTTTTGAACAGTATTGTTTTGTACACATTTAATTAACTAGATTTATAAGTTTAATTCTAATGATTTTTCCAAAACAATAGTTATATACAAATCCATGTCAATTTTAGAAGTATTTCTAGTATTATATAACAAATTGGAAAGGAATTTCGCATACAGTTCTCTATGAAGATGAACCAGAAAGGTGATTACCATGATTTCATATCACCGTGAAGGTTAAATCAGATGTGAATGTACCCTGTTTTTCTATATCTCCCAAAACCAAGTAGCAGTTTCTGCTAGCAATGCACAGAGTATTAAAATGAAACACATTATAATGCAACACTTAGATATTCCTAAGGAGTAAGTATCTCATAATTCCAAAACTCAATACAGGAATGTGTGTATCAACTGAAGATTGGTGGTAAGTCACAGGTGTTACTCACAAATGAATTAAAAGAAATAAATACTGCTTTTATGATGTATAAGTAAAATGTAATGGCAACACCAAAGGAATATCTACTTATTTGAAAATTTATGTAGGACTATGAACTATTTGGAATAAAATGTAGGCTTTACATTTTTACAACGATGGCTGATATTTTAAATTTTCAATAGGTATTTAGGAAAAACAAACCATATGGGAGAAGCCCAAACAAAAACAACGAGTTCTCTTAATGCACAGGCTTAAAATGAGAACACTCACTCCTGCTTACTCAGCTGGCATTTGCTAAAACAAAAGGCAGGTCAAGCCTAAAGGCCAGGGCTTGGGAATTGCACTCCACCTATAAGAATGTATTGTTAAGGTAGTAAGCAATGACGTACAGAAAAAGGGAAGAAATTGTGCTAATCATTATATCTACCGCAAGTATGTAATAATTTCTCTAAAGCAGAGAATATACCAGAACATGACAATGATATGCTTATATCTGTGATTTCTCCAAGGTATAATTTTTTTTTTTTTTTTGTGGGTACCGGGGGTCGACCTCAGGACCTCGCATGCCAACAGGCACCCGTGCCGCTGAGCGATATCACCGGCCCTTTTTTTGTATGTGGGTTCCAGGAGTCGAACTCGGGCTCTCGCGCTTGCCAGGCAGGCGCTTTTGCCGCTGAGCCATCTCACTGGCCCAGGTATAATTTTTGTGATAGATGATTACTCTGTATTATTCTTGGCAGTGATTAACCTGCTACTTGATCTAAGAAACAGTCTTACTTTCCCCCTTTTGGGGTCTTGTATAAAGAATTAAGACACATATTTTACTGGAGCTAATCCTTAAGCAATATACATGAGCACAGCCAAGATGAGGCAATTTCTAGTACAGGGACTGGATTATGTCATTTCAGTCACAAGTCTTATCTTACTCAACTCCACAGTTACTTTCTTGAAGAAGACAGTATACGTTGAGAATCAGAATACAACGTTGCCCTGAGGAGTTTGAGTAAAATTGCTTTTTCAATACCATATAAAATATATCATGTCATAAGAGTCACTTCTTGTCAGACAACCTACAACAAAGGGACTTCTCAATCAGATGCATCATGCAGGCAAACCACTATCTCTTTATTTGTGTGTGTGTGTGTAACTCCTGTCTTCTCTCCTTAGAATTCCAACTTCGTTTTTTCATCTGGTCTTCTGAATTCTTGTTTTGTTTTTCTGGTGGTGTTCCATTTTTGCAAAAAGAGAAGTGAAAGAAAAATGCACTAGAAAACCTGCTCAGAGAGTTAATTTCAAACTGGCTTCCCTATTAGAGGACTAATTTGCTTTCTGTGTGCAATCTTGGCGTGATCACTGTTGCATATATTATTGGCTTTCAACTCCTATACCATCGCCTAAGCTCATTTTGAGCTTCTCACATAGTGCCTCAATTGTCTGAGTTTACTGAGGAAAAAAGCTGCCATGACTTGGATCAGCCTTTTAGTGTCTCATCTGATAAAGCAACAGCAGAATTTTCTGCTGTATTTCTTTATGTTTTATTTTAGTAGGCCAGAACAGTCTTCTCTTCCTTGGTTTGTCACACTTTACAGAAAAGGAAAGCACGTGATTCCCACTTTCCTCTTTCTCATTCTCTTTCTCCTTCTCTCTACCTCTCCAACTCTCTGTAAAGTTGATTAATTATTTTCTACTTTAATCACATTAAAAACAGAAAATATTTTATGTGCAAAATAGATATTTGAAATAAGTAAGACATCAGTAAAAACACAATTTAGAATGAATCATCTTTGATTGAATTGATCAAGGATGACAGACTTTACTACTTGAGCCTACATAGAAAAGAACAATGGATACAAAGTGAAAAATACAAAAGTGCTTATTCAAGACACAAATTTGGTTAGGACTTTATTGATTAGTAAAAGATAGCTAACAGGGCTATGCCTTTTTCTTTCTTTCTTAATTATTATTTTTGTTTTTTTGAGACAGGGTCTCAATACGTAGTTCAGGCTGGCCTTGAATCCAATATGTAGTCCAGGCTGGCCTTGAACTCATGGAGATCCTCCTGCTTCAGCCTCCTGAGGGTTATGCATTTTAAAAGGTACTTAGATAATCTACTTACCATCAATCAAGCATGGATAATAACTATCTTACCACTCACTTTTACTTTTAAAATATGGTCCCAGACAGAAGCTATTTCAGTACTAAATATACAACACAAATCAAAGCAAAATAGTTTGCACTTTAACTACTTTTGAGAAATTGATTATAACCTAGGCCCTGTTTAACTAAATATATTTTTATGAGATAGAGAAGATTCTCTAAATCATGGCTAAAACATAACAATACAATACTCAGTCAATAATACAATTGGTTGAAGTTATAAGAATCAACCTAAGTAAAGAAACTTTCTAATATTATAATTTGGTCATGTTAGGCTAAAGTTATAATTTAATGTCATGAGCCATTAGATCATAACACTAAATTAATGATCACAGCTCAGATGCAGGCATGGGCAGTTTTATGTAATATACAAATGGAAGAAAGAAAGGAAAACGGTAATGTAAATCTTCCTAGGTACCATCTGGCTTAGCTTTTCCTTATGTCTTTCCCCAAACAGTAGGAAGAATAAACAAGACTATTCCTGATTGGCTAGGCTTTGGCATAGAGATACCAAATGAAAAATGCTTCAACATAAGCAGAAAGTCTAGTATCGTCTTCATTTCTTTCTTCTGCATAAGCACAGACAGCATGCTTTGTAAAATCAAAATTTGTCAAATTTCAAGGCTGAAAGTCTCTTAAACAAGCATCTAGTCCAGTAGTTCTCAAATTAAAGTGGATACCAGAACTACCTGAAAGCCAGGCATGGTGGTGGCTGCCCGTAATTCTAGCACTCAGGAATAATTCTGAGCTAGGAAGACTGTAAGTTTGAGGCCAACCTGGGTTACACAGTGAGACCTGACTCAAAACAAAACAAAACAAAACAAAACAAAACAAAACAAAAAAAACAAAAAACACCTAGAAAAAACAAAAACAAAAGAAAACAGAAAAACTACCTGAGGGGTCTGCAGGTTTCCTTGGCCCATCACTAGAGAGTTACCTTCTGACATAATTCATTTTTTATAAACTTTCCAAGATGATGCTGGTAGTCCTGGAACTTGGAGTAACACTTTTGTTTGCTCCATCATTTTCTAGAAGATAAACCTGAGATCTCCAATACCACTCCCTTTCCCAAGATGACACAGGCTAGAGGGTAAGATCAAAATTCAAATCCCCTGACCTATAAAATATTTTGCACTCTCTGATACTATACTATTTCCATTTAAAAAACTCCTTCAAAGAGTTATCTGTTAGCTCATGTTTTCTTTTCTATGTTTTTATTGTGGCAAAGTATACATAACACAGAATTTGCCATTTTAGCAATTTTTAAGTGTACAGTTGCTGGTGTGACGTACATTCTCACCGATGTACAACCAATGCCACCATTCATCTCTAGGACTTTTCCATCATCCCAAACTGAAACTCAGATAACCCATTAAATAGGAAGCACCTATTCTTTTATCACTGCAACACTTGGACATCTCTTCCCCTTTCTATCTCTATGAATTGGGCCATTCTAGCTACTTCACAGAAGAGGAGTCACACACTGTTTGTCTTTTTGTATCTGGCATATCACTCTTAGCATAATGGCTCCATGATTCACCCGTGTTTCAATTTGTTGAATCCTTTCTGCCTGTTGCTCAAGAAAGTGTTCTGACATCTTACAAAATTAATTTCTATCACTTGTCCAACTTCAATAGATGGTTTCTAAGTGTGAGAAAGAATTCAGATAGGGCATTTTTTGGTGAATGAAATACATAAAGCCAGGAGGCAGGCAGAGTGATATGAAACGCAGTTTCTGCTTAGTTGAAAGTCACTCAAAAACGAAGTAGAAAACATGGAGAGTAGGTGGGAGAGCAGAGGAAGAGAGGAGATGGATTAAAATGAGAAAAATGGAAGACCTTAAGATTACCTTGTGCTCAGTCAGGTAGTAGAGTTATGCAAATGAGGTTATTAACAGGTACATTCTAAATATTAATTGATACACGCTGACATAGATCAGACCTGTTATTAAAATACTGTGGGCCCAATTATACAAAAAGAAAAGCCAACAGCAAAATGTAAACATTCATATTGCTATTTGAAAGGTACTTGGTTGTACTTAAAATTTAACGTGCATAGTCGATGTCGTGAATATTTTGTAGTCGTTCTTAAGGAAAGTTATGTCATTTATTTATTTTAGAAAAAAGTTTAAATTTTAAAGAAACATCAGTATACTAATATATCTCCAAGTATTGTCCAAGAGGCAAGGCCAGCTTCCACTTCTGAAAGGAATTCGGCAATGACGTAGAGTTGAAGCATGAGGAGAATAATCCAGGTAGACAAGTAGGGAAAGGATGCTCTTGGAATAGATAATGTCTCTTGCTTTTTACTATGCATTCAACTGAGTGTCTTTTACAATAACCTTTCTATGGCAGTTTTAAAGCTTGGCTCCCAAACTTTGTGATCCTCTTCCATGGAAAGGTAGGGTTTCTTCCATCCTCTTGAATCTGAGGCCTGTAACTGCTTGACCAATAGAACATGGCAGAAGGGAATATATGCTAGTTTCTAGGCCAGACCTTGAGAATCTGGGAGCTTCAAATTCTGGTCCCTTAGAATAATTGCTCTTGGGACCCCGTTATTATGCTGTAGAAAAGCTTAAACTCCCCATAAAAGATGAAAACCTGACAGCCAACACCTATCAGGAAGGCTTGTGAGTAAGCCCTTTTGAAAGTGGATGTTTCAGGTCCAGTTGAACTGGCCCAGCTGATATTAAGAGGAAGAGATAAGCAGGACCCACCGAGCCTTCACCAAATTATAGATTCATGAGCAAAGCAAGTAATTGGTACTTTTCTTTTTCCAGTGCTGGAAACTGAACCTGAGGCTTTCACACTGAGCTACATCTCCAGCCATTTTTATTTTTTGAGACAGTATCTTGCTAAATTGCTAAGTTTCCCAGTCTGAGCTCAAACTTGAGATCCTTCTGACTTAGACTCTCAGAGTGCTGGGATTATAGGTATGCCCCACCACATCTAGCTGTTACTGCTTTTAGCCGTGAAGTATTGGGATGATTGGTTACCTAACAAAAATTAACCAGAATCCCTCTTGATCCTTTCCAAAAGATATAGGAGGTGTCCCCTCTCCTGTATAACCAGAAGTCTCTGTACTCACCTTCATTGTACTCCCTTTCCTCCCTGGCTCGTTCTCCATGTCCTCCTCCTCTGAGTCCCACTACCACCAATTCTTTAAGGTCAGTTCCATAGCTTATCACCCTTTGTATTCTCATACTTCTTTACTGTTCTATGGGAGATTCCACTTCTCAATACCTCTCCTTAAAGGCACATTCAGGAATATCCACTCAGGAAGTACATTCTTCCATTATGAATATACATTGTAAGAATTTAAAAAATTCTTTTGAGTCATGGAAGAGAAAGGAATCTAGAGCTGTCTAATCAATTCAGTGGTTACATGTCAATAATGACTACTGTTTTTGTCAACATTTTTCCACAGCACGTAAAAAGGCCATCTATACACATTTCAGCTTTTAAAAGCACAATGTACAACAGTTTTCCAATCATTTGTGAAACTACTGTAAAGCGTAAAAATAGGATTTATGGAGTAACTCTTTGGGAAGAATATCTGATTGAGTGGTTCATAAATATCCAGGTCTCATTCTATTTGGGGTCACAGCCTTGAATTGAATCCAATATTGAATTGTTCAATGGGGAGCCAAGGATTGAGGTGAAACGTGGTTGGCTCACGATTGCAGGTGAAATGCTGCTTTCTGCAGAGAATAACTTTTTATATAACTCCCAGAGAGTAATATATTTTAAAAGGTGTTGGAGGTGAAAAGACATTAGAAAGGAAAAACTGAAATCTTCAGGGAATTTAAAGATTACATTTATAAGGATTCAGATCGTTGTAAGCTATAATAATAATAATATTGAATAGTCAACATGCTAGCAGACCTCTCAAGGACAACTACAGACGTGGGAGCAAACAAAAGTAATTTGTTCCTTTCTCACTATCAGGAAACAGACATTCTTCCATCCAGACAAATACAATCTCCAGTGGGGAATGATTTATGTCTCCCGTATTCATGAAACTCTCTTTCATAACCAGGTGTAATGACTTCTTTTACCTCTATGGGGAATGACTGATTTATGCATAAACCTTTGTTCACCAACTTTTCTTTAAAGATTGATGCTGTTAAACATGAAAAAAAATGTGAACTTTTTGACATTTCATTTTAATGTAATTTAGAAAACCATGTAAACTGCAAATGGACCTCATGTGGAATGAAAATCACATGCTGATAACCTAAATTATTTTGAATATTATTAATCTTTGACTAATACCTAAAATGTTTTATTATTAGAATTATGAAAGGAAGAAGACAGATACTGAGATGAAGTTTGTTTTTAAAATAGTTTGTAAATACAACATTGAAGGTTGTTTTTTTTTTGTGGCCCCCCTAATTCACACTTTCAGAATTTTTCAACAGGAGAGGAAGGGTTTGCCACTGTTCACATGAAAGGATATAATTTTTGTCGTGGAAAGTCTGCTCCTTCAAAAATTCTTCGAGGTTAGAAAAAGGACAAAGTGCTATAAAATTTTTTTGACTTTTTCTGTGGTCAAATTTTTCTGATCTTTTCAATTCAAAAGCTTGAAATTACACAGATCTTGTCCAGGTTCTGATGGAGATCAAAGAAAGTCAGTGAATAGTTCCAGCCTTCTCACTCTTCAGTGCTACTGCCTCGTAGAATGCATTCAGTATTAACCTATCTGTCAGCCATCGGCGTGATTTCCTATGTTGCTCAGCCTGTCTGGGGAAAAATAAACTACTTGTACAATGTCTGGTGTCTAGCCAAAACAGAAGGATGGCAAGTTAATTTATTTCCCCAAGGAGGTCATTATGAAAGACACAAATATTTCTCTTTAAATTTCCAATATAGTGTGTTTATTTTCAAGAATGAGGTGCTAAGGTTGTCTTGTAACTGAAGACTTCAAAGAGCTTCTCAAAAAATGAGTCAATATTGACATTTCAGAACTAAAATCTATTGAAGATTATAATCAAAGCTTTTTTTCCATAAAATAAATGAAGTTTCAACACTCAAGGTAGCCAATATTTCAGGTACAGTTTCATTTATTCATCTATTTCTTATTAAGTAGTTTCCCACATAAATCAAATAAGCATTGTGCCCTCCAGGAGCGTATAGTGAGATGAACAATATCAAAGTTTATACATATATACATAAAATTACTTATTACGTGTACACATAAAAATAACCCTAAAAATCATGAGATAAAACTAGCTATGTTTATTGGGTGCTATTTGTCAGATACTATTTTATGCATTTCATACATATTAATTCATATCACCCTCATAACAACCTAAAGGATAGTTGTTGTCATTACTCTTGGCTTATAGCTATGTAATCTGAGAGCAATTAAGAAATGTGTCCATGGTCAGTAAGTACCAGAACCACAATTTAAACCCAGGTAGTCAAGCTTCAAAGTTTACAATATTCAACACCAGAACCACGATTTAAACCCAGGTAGTCAAGCTTCGAAGTTCACAATATTCAACACTCTCCTCTCAATCCTCTCAAATGGAATGCAGAAACTCTAAACATTGCTTACAGGGCAGAGAAATGCCTGAGAGAATTGAGGGGGAAACAATATATCTTCCAGTTTGGGAACTCAGGCAACAAGGGAAGATTTGGATATGCCTTACCATGAAATGTAGGTAGTATCTGGGTATGCTGGGATAAAGAAATTTTAATTTTAATTTTATTTTTGTTCTTATCCTCCTCTCCATTCCCTCTACCTCCATCTCTTGGTCCCCTTCCCTTTTGCTAATCCATAGATATTGAAAATGAACTCATACATGAGCCAAGTGAGAAAGAGATGTAGAAATGACTACATGGTTTAAAATCTCTCTGACTGAATAGATGGTATTGTGATGAATAGCAAGAGAGGAGATAAAGACTTGGTATAAAATATGGCCATTGGGTCAGATTGAATTTATGGTGTCAGTAAGACATTTGAATAAGAAATGTCCCACATCTAGTAAGACATATAGGATGAATATTGAAAAGGGATAAAAATATAGAAATCAGTGGTTTAAAGGAGATAGAAGACTATTTCTAGTAAAATACCTAGCACATAACCAACACTTAGGAATGACTGATTAAGTATTGAATGAAGACACTGAGATTAATGAAAACAGAAAAGAAAACCTAGAAAAGATTCTCAAGGCAAGTGAAAGGAAGGAGTAAGTAGATAGATAAGCAGACATTTAGTGTAATATAACATTCTGGTGAGTCAAAAATGTGACAAGTTTTTCAGGAGACTGCACTGGTTAACAATAACACAATAAGCACAGTTTTGTAGGGTAATGAGGATGCAATGAGAACATTAGCATTTGCTAGTTATGGTGACTTCATAGAGAAGTCTTTCAGTTGAGAGGTATATACAGAAGTTAGGGAAATGTAAATTAGTACACCCAGTATAGAAATAAATATAGAGGTTCTTAAAAAAAAAACAACTAAATATAGAACTACCGTTTGATTCAACTATACTACTCCTTGATATATACCCAAAAGAATTAGAGTCAGCATTCCACAGAGATACCTGCATATCCATGTTTATTGTGGCACAAGATAAAATAGCCCAAGTATGGAACCAGCTTAGGTACCCATCAACAGATGAATGGATAAAGAAAACGTATATATACACACAGTAAGGTATTATTCAGCCATAAAAGAACAAAACTCTGTTATTTGCAGAAAAATGGACAGATCTGAACATCATGTTGAGCAAAATAAGCCTGACTCAGAAAGACAAATACTGCGTGGTTTTCCTAATCTGTGGAATCTAAAAAAAAATGATAAGAAAGTAAAAGAGGGACTATTATAAGAAAAGAGGAGGGGAAGAAAGGGGGCGGAGAGGGGATTAATGGTGGGTAACAGGGGCATGAATATGATCAAAATACATTACACACATTGAACCCCCCCAAAAACATGTGCAACTGGGGGTGGCTGGGTGATGGAGGGAAATGACTAAAGTATGATATGTGCATGTACAACTCTGCCAAAATGAAACCCATTAGTCTGTATAACTAATAGACACTATTAAAAAATATGGGAAGAATTACACTGGAAAATGTAAAGGTAAGGTGGATGTTTAGGAAGCAGAAATGTTTCCACTAACCAATGCATTCTTATTGGTGAATGGTTTGAAATTTGCTTTTGGTAATCTTGGGTCTTTGCTTGGAATGCTGAGTCAGTGTACAGTAATGGATAGGACAGCAGGATTAGTAAAAGTTCAGAAGGTCAAACTTAAGTTCAAATACTGACACTCCTCTATATAGTTGTGTGATTTTAGCAGAAAGTACCCAATCTGTTAAATTCAGTTTTTCATCTGTAATAAAGGTAGAGGACATTATAGCATACAAGTAAAGCACTTAGCATACTGCCTGGCTGAATAGCAAGTATTAAAGAGGTTAATTATTATTATTTATTCTAATCATTGTTTAAATATGTTGTTTTTTATCCAAGAAAAATAAATATTTATTATGATAGGCTTATACTTTGCATAATTGCCCTCCTAATCTGAAGTAGTAAAACTCAAATCAGATGATTTTCAAAGAAGTAACAATAGATGAATTAACCTCTCTAATTTTACCTTCTTCAACTGAAAATGGAAATAACAATGACACAACATCACAGGTTTTCAGTGAGAATGAAAGTAGAAAATGAAAGTAAAAATACTGGGACAATTATAAAAATGAAAAATTTAGTTACTAATTAATATTACTTTGATCCACTGATTTTTAAGAGTGCAATATTAGATTTACAGCCTCAGTTTGACTCTTGTCTTATGGTAATTCATAACATTAATAAGGACCTTTCACTGGAAGAAAGCTTTTTCAAAGTGCTTTTATATTTATTATCTTCTAAGATCCTCACAAAATCTGTGAGGAATAAAAGACAACGGTTATTAGGGGCTATCAAAATTGACATTTCAGTATGCATAATTTCTTACCTCCATGGGCTTTTCTACTGGTTTGTAGATATAAAATCGCAGAATCCAATAGTGGAATTACAGAGTTATTCAATTTAGTGCTTCCCTAGTATTATTCCAGATAACTGCCTAATGTAATGGCAATATCCAGAAAAGTAGGTTCTAAAGGTTTCAATAGGCTCAACTAATGTTTTTCCATATTAACGATACAATGGTACCATGGTCCAGAATGTTAAAACCCTTATAGCCAAGCGATAAAACTCATTTTGCATTAAATTGAGATAATTGTTTTAGTCAACACTGGACAAAGGGAAAATGGCTTTTTATATATTTAGTCCTTCTTTCTATAAGAGATAAATCACCAGTGCTTAACATCTGTCCCATTGACTCCTTTTCTTAAACTTTATTTTCACAATTTCCTTTTGGTTTCTCCCTGAAATCTATGCAAATGTCAGTATCTAAAACAACATAATAGAGTATAGAAGTTTCAGTTCATAGTTGCTGGCTCCAAGGCAGGGCATGGCAGAAGGGCATTGCAGAGGAGAAACAGTCCATGGCGAGTAGGGCAGGCAGAAAGCAGCAAGCAGCAAGTGATGGCAGCAGCCCTCTCTCTGTCCCTTATATTCCACCCAGGCTACAAAGATGGGGCATTCTTAATCCCAGCATCACACATTTTAGATCCAGTCACTTCCAAAAAACCCCACCTGTGACTGCATGAGGCTTTGGGGGGGACATCTAGATAGAAGCCATAACAGATGCATTTCTGAGTGAAAAATCGAGGACTTCAAGTAACAATGACATCAATCTGTGTGTTCTATCATTTATTTCTATGGTTTCCATGTTGATGTTCTTCAGTTTTATATCTCCAGATCTGTCTCCAAACTTTAGAATTCATAACTGCTTCAAAGGAATGCAATATTTTCACCTCTATTACAGACACCTCTAAATAGATAACATTCTTGACTTCCCTCCCCACAACTATAATTCCCCTTCAACTCTTCACTCCTCCAGTGAAGTGGTAAGCAGGCAGAGACTCCTTAATTTACTCACATCCTCTCCTCACCTCTTCTTCCCCCAGACTGCATCACAATGAGGATTTCACCTCTGAGCAGCTTGCATATCTGTGTCATGTGTTAGAACTTCCCACCTTAATTATAATTTCTGGCTTGGAATGTTACAGAAATAACTTTCTAATTGTTGTTCCTGTACAGGTCTCCTGTCTTTCCAATTTATTCTCCTCAGAGATACTAGAGTGATCTTTCAAAAACATCAGTCCTCTTTATTCCACTTCCTTGCTTAAAAAGCTATGGCTTCCCAAAGACTACAGATAAAATTCAAACTTCCTTTTTTTTTTTTTTTTTTGAGACAGGTTTTTGCTATGTAGTTGAGGCTGGCCTTGAATTCACTTATGCAGCCCAGGCTGGCCTTGAACTCATGGCAATTCTCCTACTTCCGCCTCCCGAGTGCTGTGATTACAGGCGTGACTTCAAACTTTAAAAAATAGCTGTCAAGGGGAGAGAAAGCCAGCTTACCCTTATTGAGTCTTTTATTGAACACTTTGCCCCTGTGGTGGGCATTTTATGTGTATCTTATCATTTAATCCTGACCAAATTCTGTGAGGTCTTATACTCAATGTACAAAAGAGGATAATTGGAACTCAGAGGTTAGGCAATAAGCTAATTAAATTGATTATACATCCCAGAACTGTGCCTGAGGTGTGTTTGTAGAGTGCCTTTCTTGGGGCCCTCATGATGAGATTAGTTCCCTGACAAGAAGAGGAAGTCTCCAGAGCTTGCTCTGTCTGCCCTGAGAGGACACAGAGAGAAGGCAGGCATCTGCAAGTTTAGAAGAGGGCCTTCGCCAATACCTGACTGTGTTGGTGCTCTTGACATAGACTTCTAGTCTCTAGAACTTTGAGAAGTAAATTTCTTTTTAAGAAGTCATTTTCCCTGCCTGTAATGGTTAAGGTGGTTTGTCAAATTGATTGGCTTGGGAGTCACCCAGGAGATTAGTAAAGCACATTTCTGGGTGCATCTGGGTATGTCATGGGGGTTACTTTGGGTACTATATTTGGTCCCTTGCTCCTTCCTCTCTGGACCTAGTTTCCTGCTCTGCTTCCTGGCCAGCATGAGCAAGGTGCTCCACTTGCTCCACCAGGCCCTTCCACTATGTTTCTGCCCGTGACCATGGAATGAATCCCCTGAAACCATGAGCCAAAATAACCCTCTCTTCCTTTAAGTCGTGTGTGCTAGGAATTGTGACCCTGTTATGTGAAAGCTAATGCACCCCCAAAAGAAAGTCTCCCTTCTGCACAGTTTTTATCACTAGGTCTAATGTATTGTCAATTCACATTAAAGCAACAGAAAAGAATACATTAAAGTTTTCCTCTTCTTAGAATTAGGGATCCATAGATTATCTCTGTATTCTCAGTCATCTCAAGTAGTATGCTACTCTGATGTATTCAAGGTACTAATAGTGCTACTAAGATTGCATTCTTTCCTATTCTTTTGTAATTAACCATTGGACCAAGAGGTTATTTATTTATTTTTTTTTGTGGGTACCGGGGGGTCGACCTCAGGACCTCGCGCGCCAGCAGGCGCCCGTGCCGCTGAGCGATATCACCGGCCCCTTTTTCGTATGTGGGTTCCGGGAGTCGAACTCGGGCCCTCGCACTTGCCAGGCAGGCGCTTAAGCCTCTGAGCCATCTCACCGGCCCAAGAGGTTTTTTTTTTTTGAGAAACACTGAAGGAACTATTTTGCAAAATTTGATGTTAGTAATCAAAGATATCTTAATGTATAAGTATACTCAGATGTACAATTCAAAGTTTACCAAACTTGTCTCTATGGGAATGTTTCATTAATAGAAGTGAATTTCTATCATGGGGGGTTGAGAGGAGACAGAAGTAAAACATATGACATTAGTGAAGAGTGTGACACAGCCTGAGACATCACCTAGGTCACAGATAGAGGAATCTCCATTATTAACTGCTCTGTAGTTCTTGCTGAGAAAAATATTTTAAACACACCACTTTATGACCATCTCTCCTCACCACATACCCACACCCACATGCCTTCCTTACATGCTAGTACTAAAATGACCTCTCCGGGGTACTTGGAGAACCTGTTAACATTTGTGAAACTGTTGTGAAATATTTACAAAGATGTAGAGTCATCCTATTTGCAGTTAGTTACTGAGGGGTTTATGTTAGAACTTTGAACCATGAACATCTTTATCAACTCGCTGAGCCCAAAGGAGAAATGTTTTTGATGGGAAAAGAATCCAATTCAATTATAAATATAGTCCTTCATTTTAAAGAAAAATTTACAATTTAAAAAATTCCTAAACTTTAACCACTCAGGCTCTATATGGTGTTCTGTAAAAGTACACTGGTTTACAATTTCTAGTTGGACTATCAGAAGTAACAATATGTATAAGAAAAATATCCTCATCTTGAAGTACAAGCACAACTATAATATCCTTCCTTGATTTTAATAAGGAAAGTGAAGAATACTTTTTTCTAATATACAAGGAAATTCTAATGTGTTTAAGAGTGGCATTTACCAGGTTAATTCCATTCAGGAACCATATGCTTCATAATTTATATATGCTTATAGTGCCCATGAATTATAATTATTTCTGGGAGAATTAAATATCCAGTGAAGTGGTCGATAAACAAAAGTGATAGTCGTGTAGTCCAGCAAGAGCCAAAGTCTCCATATATAGAACAACTGGTTGACACTTAGAGAAAAACACATTTTTGTAGGAGTGTTTGCCCTGTCTTTCCATTCAGTAGCATTTATATAAAGTAAAATTTCATCGTTTGGGTTAGACAGATATATTGAAATCTATTGGGAGAGCTGTTGCTTTGGCCAAGCATTTGGAATTTCCTGCAGGTTCTGTTCTGTTCTCTTCTTACCTTTTCTTTTCTTTTCCTTCTTCTCTTTTCCTTTCCTTTCTTTCTTTTGTTTTTTTTTTTTTTGAGATGGAGCTTTCCTGTATTGCCCAGGCTGGCCTCAAACTCCTGGGCTGAAGCAATGCTCCTACCTCAGCCTCCAATGTAGCTGGGACCACAGGTGCACACCACCACACCCAATTTCCTTTTTTTAGTATATGAGAACTATGCTTGTTATATAGCATGAAACAATGACTACAATGCTACCAGCTTCTTCTAATGAAGCAAAATGGCATACCATGACATTTTTTTCCTTCAAATGTATTAAAGAAAATTTTTTTCAAAATAAAAATTCATACTAAGAGGGGAAAAAACCCAAACGCTTTCATTTAGCTGAAATAAAAATACTGAAATTGCATATAATCTTCTAAGGTATGTTGTTTTATTTACTTTCAAGCTTGGCATTTCCATTTGTCGCTCATAGACCCCAGCTTCCTGACTCAGTTCTATCAGTTGAAATGTGCCATGAACAATAATCAATAATTTCAATAATTTTTACCATGACATCTCCAAATCTTTCATCAAAACACATTATTCAACCATCTCATTAGAAATTCAGAATTGGCTATAAATGTCATTCCTATCCATAAAATGTAAACCTTAGGCAACTAGAATGCATAGAAAACATGGTATCAGCTGAGAGAGAGGAGAAAATTGTCTGTTTAAACGTAATTTTGGAATCTCAGTTATTCCTACTGTAGTTAAGGAGAAAATTATATATCAAGGTCTTCAGGAGCTCTCAGGGGGTTTTATAAGGCTTTTAAGAGTAAATACAGCTAATCACTCTGAGGCTGAGGCGTACAAAGGCCCTGCCTTATTTCCAAACTCTTCTTTTTCTCTCTTAGATACCATGAAGATTATGTGCAACCTGCAGCATAGCTTAAAAATAGAAAAAGGGTGACCTATTCAACACTGCACTTTATGTGAGCAACAGATAAACTCTGGTTTGGTTAAGCAGTCAAGAAAAATATATACATACTTTTTTTTAGTAATATAGCATAAGCTAAAACATTTTCTCGGCACAATTTCCAACTGTTTTTGAAAGAGAGATGAGAAATCTAAACATAAAATGTAGCTTATTCTCCATTCATCCAGAGTAAATAGAGTTAGGAACATGGCACATTTTTCCTTTAATGATTCAGAATCTTGCAGTTTGTCTTGCAGGATGAAAAGTTTATATATGAATTTTCATTGTATACTACTGGAGATATAAATACAAAATGTATGGTATAATAGATACATCTTTGCCCTCAACCATATATTCACTATTTTAAGAGAAATTTTATTAAGCTCCTGACATTAAATTATTTTTAGTAATTATGTCGTCATTTATTTTCAAAGTAATCTGCTAAAAAATCTACTTGATCAAAGTTGTATTATTTATTTGACCATAGCTATGAGGAAAATGTAAACCTATGTATTTATTGGAATTCTAGGCTGGTTATATGAACACTTATAAGATGAAATAAAATTGTATTTATGAAGTAGCATAAGCCAATGTTACAGCAGTACATTGTCTAACTATTCATCTAAGAGTGAACAAAAAAAATAATAATCTAAATTTGCACTGCTTTTACATACTAGCACAAGCCACCACGGGAGATATCTGCAAAGATTAAGTCAGGTATTGTTTTAAACAAATTACCTCCAAAGGATCAAACAAATTTAACATTAACTCACATTGTGGAGGAGCAAGTAGGGTCAGAACAGGCTGATAAAGCAAGAACACCCTATAAATTGTTACTGTCACCTACTCTATGAAGGAGAACAGCAAAGTGCATGAAATACATCAAAACCAAACAAAACAAAAGGTGGAGGAAAACAACAGGAAAGGGAGAGAAAGAAACTTTGCATGCTGTAATTTGATTTTGGAATTATTTTTCAACCTGGGATATACTATCACTTTTTTCATAATAATTTAAAAATATGAAAAGAATAACATTAATTCAAAAATTCATCATATAATTCTAACATGTCAAATTGTATTTGCCATGCTAGTAAAGTTCTTTTATCACATCAAAAAATTAACTACACATAACAAAACCCCATAATAGCTCAGGAAAATTATATCAATTATTGAGATATAAACTTTAGGAGCCTCTTTCAACTGCAGAATATGATTTTCACCAAGACTTCATTTAAACAAAACTATCCTAAAGTTCTGTTTTCACTGTTTATGCATATGAAACTTTATAGCAATAATTTTTTTTCTAGGAAAAACAATTGTCTGAAAATTGTATGATCATTAACTATGACAAATTTAGCCATTTCATTTTTATTTTCACAGATCGTGTTTGGAAGAAAGCTACAAAATGCCAGATTAACATTTCAAAACGTATTTGAAAGTAATGAAGAGAAACTGATTCAGTTAGCAACGCTAAATAAAACAGACAATTCATACAGATGCTTTCCCTGTAAAATATTAAGTAAACACTCAAAATGGCAACCTTTTCAATTTAATAAACCAATCACTAACTTACTTCTTGGTGTGAATCAAGTTTCTGCTTGACCAAAGCTCTGATTTCATATGCAAGTGTTTTTTGTTTGTTTGTTTTTGTGGTTCAAAAATATGTACTTTTCAGAAGATCAAGGTAGTAAGTGAAATCACAAATGAATCTTCCTCTTCCTTCTGCCTCTCTCCTCCTTGCCCAAATGCTGAAATATATCAGGCTGTGTAAAATGACTAGGTTATTCTGTTTCCAGGTTATCAATTACAAGTACAAATGCAGAGAATTTTTCAATTGGATTCGCAAGAGTGCTAAAGTGCAACGCTTGACTTACTTGCCACTGTTTCATCAGCTCTCTGACTCCCTTGGAGTCTTCTAGCAGCCGCTCCTTGTGTGTAGCATCCTGTAGGACATTGGCAGTTGTTTCAGCTTCTGTAAGCCAGGCCAGAAACTTCTCCAGGTCCAGGGGGAACTGTTTCAGTAATCTATGAGTTTCTTCCAGAGCAGCCTCTCGCTCATTCACTCTACAAAGGAACAAATAGTCAGATGCAAACCTCAAATATCACAATGGTTCACCTAGTGAACTCCCCGAAAAGAGCAAAGATGGGTTATTGCTACAGCTCTTCCTTTAAACAGCAACTAGAACATTGTGTTATCTGTTTGCTTTCATTTCTATTTAACTCAAAGGCTTCTATGAAGGGATGCAAGAATATTAACAATGAATGATAAGCACAGATTTCTATAAATCCTCTCCACACAAATGGTGTCACACAAACACGAAACTTTAGACATTTGCAAACTCATATACGGAAATTCAAAAATATCTCTCTAAAATTTTGTAGTTTGTGCTGGTCAATTCTGAAAACTTATTTTAATATGCTGCAGAAGTTGAAGCTAATGTTTATAGATAAAACCCTAAAATCCCTCACCAGGCCTATCTTTGATGTCACCCTGAGGCAGGAAGCCAGGATTAGAGAAGCAAGGAGAAAAGTCAAGAAGCTACAAACTGATAGTTGGAAGGTGAATACCGGAGGGGAAAAAATAGAGGGGAGGAATTGGAGGGCAAAGGGAAAAAATGACTAACAATAAGAAAAATATCTTTTCATAGAAAACACTGTATACAATATCATTTTGCATGATGTTATAACTTTTGAGTTAGGTTCATATTTCACTACCTGACAGTCATGCAGCTGAGAATATTATTCAAAAGAAAAATGTTATGTTTAATGGAAAAAATAGAGCCGGGATTCAATTCCTACCATCCCTTTCCAGTTATGTTACATGGCAAGTTACAAACCTCTCTGATTTCTCATTTCCTCATCTGCAGGAGCTATTGCTGTGATGGGAATCAAATATAACGACACAGGTAAAGTCGAGCTCCTTGCAGGTTACAGTTTCACAAAACTCTTTTAAAAGGATAAAACCAATTCCCCAATGACACAAAAATCTTTAAAAATTCCTATTTTCTGGTTATAAATATATATTGTATATATAAATACATTATATATATATATATTTATAAATGGATGTGTCGTGGATATACACATACGCCTTCAGCAAACATCTACATAACAATAGCTCAGGAGGGAAAATTGCCTTAGGTAGTAACAGTCCCATCTAAAAAGATTCAGGTAAATTTTGTCAGCAATGAGGAAATTAGTACTCTATTTAAATGCCTTATTTGCCTTCTACTACTACACAAACACTTTCTGGGATTAAACATAGGCTAAAAATGGATTTTAAAAAATTGAACACTTAAATATGATACACACTGCTTGTTAAGATGTGATTGTCAATAATTATGCAAAACTGCAATTTATTTCAGCAGCAACTTTATCATGGGATGTGCAAACCAGGCAATAAACAACTCCTGCCGAGCCAGCGGCAGCAAAGCCCCCGGAAGAGCTGTTTATTCATCGTGGGTGAGGTTTTTGCTGAGCACACAGTCTTCCACAGTGTAGTTGCAGCACTCATACTGGATAAAAATCTTCTGTCTGCATCAACTGGTGGAGAGTAGAATAGGTTTATGAGGATGCAGCTATTGGAAAAAAGTAAGCATTGCACTAAGCTATTTATCAACTCCTAAATAAACGTTCATATCACATAGCTGAAAGGTAGCATCATGTTCTGGTTGGGCAAAGAAGTTAAACCTCATAGAGCTGAGGGCTAACCTGGACTGCCCACTGCTTATCTAGTAGGCCAACCATCAATACAAGGAGAAATATCAAAATCACCATCTATTTAGTAGGATTTAAAAATTTGAATCCATTGTCATAGCTCTGAGAAAATGTTACAACTGGGCATGGGACACACAGGTGGAGCCCCGTGTAACTGCTGCTGATTGACCATTCCTGACCTGCCAGAGAGGCAATTTCATCCAGTTTGCACTAAGACTTACTCCATCTCCAGCCCAAAATTTGGGATAGAAGTAAGCTGTCACATTGCAGAAGACAGCAAGGTCAGACACTGACATATTTTCTAACACATTCCAATTTCAAACAAAATAAAAGGACAATATGAAACTGCCCTATGACAATGAAACAGAGAATCAGACAGTATGCATTTTATTATCTTCATGATGAGCTGGGCTTGATGCATCTTAGCTCCTCTGTCTGTTCTTAACCCAGAAACACCACTTACCCTCTGCTTCCAGAGAAAGTAACTAGTACATAATTTTTAAGAGTTATTTGCAAAGTGCGATGCACATAAATAAAATGAAAGAGTTCTACCCAGACAATGAGATTTCCAGCCAAATCTTACCAGTGAGTTTACTGCTTTGTAAATTACACCCTTAGCGAAGAAGCGTAACTCTTTTAGGACAGTAAGGCACCATTTTCCTAAATGATACCCTTGTGGTGTGAAATATTGACAACATCAGGCTGAATATTTTCTAATTTAGGAAATACTTTTGAAAAATCCAATGGCAGTAACAGCAGAAAATCTCTTCAAATGAGCTCTTTTACAATCTTCTTTGATCATAGGTGCGACTTGTTTCCCACATGTATGGGGGTTTTAAAGACTACAAACTTTCTCCTGGGTTCAATACATGTACTTTGAATTCCTAAATTATAACTGCGCCAAGTCTAGACTAGAAATGAGTCAAGGGTACTTAATTTCCATATTTGTGCTTTCAAAATAGCTCTAAATATAGCCCATAGTTTTTAATTTGCCTCAACCATATGGCTTTGAGCGGCTTACATGATAAATAAAAAAATAAAAAATGAGAATAACTATGAAATAAAAGACTGGGTTAGAACAAAACTAACAATTGTGACCATTATTTTTAAAAATTCCTTTGTCTAGGTTATCCAACTATAGACATTGGAGAAAATTTGGTTGGATTTTAAAGGTAACAATGACCACATGTTAGAAATAGCAATAATACTTTAGAAATAGAATACTGTACTGTTTAAGTAGTTTTTATATAACAGAGCTTAGTCATCAGCACTTCCAGCTTTATAATACACAAAAAAAGTTGAGAATGTGATGGAGTAAGGAGTGCTATGGTGATTTCAAATGGTTTTCATTTTATTCATAAGGGCACCCTGTACCATTCTCAGTATATAAATAAAGGCAATGTGGAACAGTGGATCTGAAAGTACAGTCCATGGATCAACAGTACCAGACTCTTTTGAGAGCTATTAGAAATGCAGTTTCTCAGGGCTCAGGCTAGACCTACTGAATCAGAGACTGTGGGTGGAGTCCAGCAAGCTGTTCCAACAAGCCTTGCAGGTATTTCTAAAGTTTGAGAACTACTGCTGCTGGGAATCAAACTTTGAATGGACGCTAAACTGAGCTGCCCAGATCTCTCTTCAGAACTGAATTACTTCTTGCCCTAGCTGCTGACTGACAGTCCTCAGCTGCCAGCCCTATTTCAGAACAGGTAAAGAGAGGTGCCTAGCCTTTTTGTCCCCGAGGAAGGCTGCATCCATTGAGTAGTCGATGTCTGATGTGTGGGTTATAAAAGTCTGGCTCCCCTGCTCCTACTAGGACAGTTCTGAAGGGCTGCTCTAGCTTCTTGTGGGCAAGTAAGGGTGGACCAGTTGCTATAGTGACGCTTGCTTGGTAGCCTAGCTTCTCCTTCTGCCATTTACTGCTTCCTTTCCTTTCCTCTCCTCACAGATGTTTGGCCTGAGAACACTCTCCAACAAAACTCTGGACATTAATTGCTTTCTCAGAATCTGATTTTAGGGGAACCTGACCTGCTGAATTGTGAAGCTAAGTAAGAATTAAAAAAAAATATTTACCTAAGGAATGCATATGGAGAAATATACAACTATTTGCACAGACTGTGATCCCCAAGGGGGACAGGATGGAGGATTCTTAAACTCAGCAATTGTGCCTTAAAGATTGCAGCACTTCTGGTATCTCTTTAAGGAGATCTGTAGATAATGGAGATTTATATCACCAGTTAGAAGCAAGAATGCACTGAAAGGGCAAAGTTCTAGAGATATAAAGGTTAGCACAACTCTCTATCAGCCTAAGATGGTGATCATTCAGGGACAACTCCACAAGAAGGTGACAGAAAGCATATCTTGGGATCTCCATTTCATTTTATTTTATTTTATTTTTTGTGGGTTCCGGGAGTCGAACTCGCGCCCTCGTGCTTGCCAGGCAGGTGCTTACACCACTGAGCCATCTCACCGGCCCCTCCATTTTATTTTTATAAACCAGTTATCAATGAGACAATAAGATAAATATACTCCAATTTGTCATTAGACAGACACACATATCATGGTATGTGTATTAGTCAGCTTTCCCATTACTGGGACAAAGTGCCCAACACCCACAATTTAAATGGAGGAGGAGTTTAATTTGGGTCATGGTTCAGGGGATTCACTTCATGGTTGAATGGCTCCTAAGCAGAAATATTATGATGGAAGGGCATGGTGCAAGGAATCTGCTCAGCTCATGGCAGCCAGAAAACAGAGAGAGAAGGGAGGAGCCAGGGAGGGAGAAACACTCTCCAGAGGCACAGCCTCAGTGATGTCCCTCTCCCAAACAGAACCCACCTCCTACTAGCACATTTAGCTATGAACTCATCAATGGATCAATCTACTGCCGTGTATAGCAATCTTATGACCCAGTCACTTTTTAAAAGCCCGACCTCTGAACATATGAGGCTTTGTTGGGGGGCATTCTAGGTCTAAACCATAACAGCATCTCTGAATAAATCTCTAAGACTGGATTTTCTATGAAGTCAAAACCACCAATCTCTTATTGGTCAACCCAACACAGTAAAAAAGAAAAAGATAAAAGGAATGGAAATTTGTTACTTTCCAAGTTAAGGCTAAAGAGCTTAATCATTCCACTATTAGATATATGGGTAAAAATATTTTAAAAGTACATTGTATGGCAGGAGTGTGTGTGTGTGTGTGTGTGTGTGTGTGTGTGTAATCAAACAAATTCATTGAATATTTTTAGCAAAAAAGGGGCTCAATCTGATATGGAAGTTTATTTTGTGCAGATGTCGCTGTAAGTATGACCAACTGGGGAAATTCATAGCAGTCAGTCTTCCACTAAAAAACATTTCCATCTTTGCCCTGTAATGTCAGGAAGTAGCCAAGTAAAACAGTCTCCTAGTTTACTTTCATTTTAACCGTTATTTTTTTCCTATAAAATGCTTTAGGTAAAGGCTTAAGATTATGATTTTTCTTTTTTTGTTTGTCAGATATAAGTCAGATAGAATGAACACTTTACCAGTACATGAACTTCAGACCAGAAAATTTCTTATAATGCCAAACATTACTCATAAAGCTAAAGTTAACCTAACTTCAAATTCTCAACAACTGCAAGTGTCCCTACTAGCTTTCTAATAAATACATTGCATTTTGATGTTTTATTTTTTAAAACAAACTTCTTGTGTTTTCAAGAATTTTGTTTCCTATACTTTGCTTCTCTTTTCCTTATATACTTTCAGTTAGATATTTCATTCACTCCCGGTAACTTTAGCCTCTAAACAGATTATCTTTAAATCAGAACCTCATTCATATTTCCACACATTTATGAATATCTCATTAATAAATTAATATGTGCCAGGATCTATGCTTGATGATACTGACATAGAATTCACTATGATGTGGACTTTGCCACTGAATATATTCAAGTGTAGTAGAGGAGACAGGTAAAAATTTAACTGTAGCCACAATGTGATCAGGGCTATGAACCACCCACATTCCTTACCAGTAGCTCAAATGTAATATACATCACACTGCATCGATGACTTTCTATCTCAATTTGCCTAACAAGTGGTAAATGTGTCTGAAATATTTTTGTCTTTTCCTATCATGGGAAATGGAAATCATCTAGCTGGTGTATATCTCAAAATATAGCAATGGATGATCAATAGAATTTGCCTAATTGAATTGATTTTCATAAAAATAAGAAACCCTTCAGGAACAATGCAGTTTG
Source organism: Erethizon dorsatum (assembly GCA_028451465.1). Taxonomy (NCBI): domain Eukaryota; kingdom Metazoa; phylum Chordata; class Mammalia; order Rodentia; family Erethizontidae; genus Erethizon; species Erethizon dorsatum. The sequence continues at coordinate 23,707,817 of CM051842.1, forward strand.
TCACTGCTTTCATTCTGCTCTTGGACACATTGATTCTGAGAGAACTGGAATGACTTTTCCAAGATGATACACAAGTAAGTGACAGAGCTGGGATAATAGCCCAAGTCTTGTGTCCTAGAAAAAAAGTTTTTCTAACTCACAAGACAGATATCAGTGTTCTATCATTTCTGATATGTTCATCATAATGAAAGACAGAAAACTGCAAAGAAGGTTGTGCCACTGAATCCTGGCCTACATTTTAGAGCCCAGGTTTATCTTTTTGTCACTTTGCCATACGTAGGGTTGTTGAAACACACAAAATACCTATACATACAGGCAAAGAGAAAGATACCAGCTGTAAAGATCTAGCTGGTCTGTGGTTTAAAACAAAAAAAAAAATCCATTTTCAATGCAAATTTGCTGGTTTGCTGTTCAACGACATATGCATTAAGGAGGTTTTTTCGTCTCTTCTCTCCTGAGGTCTAGTACAAAATTACTCAAACTCTCCAGAGTTAATTGGAAACCATGACCTAAATGTTCCCAAAGTATTGCTGATTAGTTCTCAGAAAACTCATTCCCATTTTTCGTCACCCCAGACAACACAGGATGACTTTTTAACATGTGCAGTGGCAACAGACTTGCACAGAAAATAGATTAGTCCTCCAAAGACAAACCACAGCTTTGAAGCTACCTGTGTAAACTTCTTTGATGATACAGACATTTTGGTAAAAAACAAGTTATCTATACTTTACCTTTAGATAGCAAGAGTATATAGACATTAACAACCATACAAAGAATATAAAATACATATGCCATCTCATTTTTAACCATATGAAAGTCTTTAAAATTGAGATTTGTGGGCTAGTGATATAGCTCAGCGGCATAAGTGCCTGCCTGGCAAGCGTGAGGTCCTGAGTTTGACTCCCGATACCTGCATATAAAAAAAAATTCAGATTTGCAAAATATATCATTCAGGGAGCAACCATAATTATGTCCTTACCCTAAAACTAATGAGACATTTCTAAAAAGAAAATATTAGGAGACAAAAGTAAAAATGTGCTTTCTACTATTCTTTGCATTATTCATTTGATTTGTGTTTCTGTGTCATAAATCACTGAGAAAAAGTGGTTGATGAAAGAAATGTACACAGTATTATGAACAGATAAAACACACGCACATATTTTTTTCTCTTGTACTGTTAGAGAGATTAATATTCTTTAAACTCTGACCTGTAATTTTATATTTTCTAAAGCCACAATACCAAAAGGTACTATTTCAGGAAGCAGAAATATAATGTTGTAATTGATTATATTTAGTTTGATATTTCATATAACATTTCATATTTTATATAACTGCAAAGGATCTTTAGAAAAACACAGTTAACACTACCTTCCAGGTATACACAAATTTACATTAGGATTTGATTTATAGTTGGATAATCTTTCTGCTCTAAATAAATTCTTAATGATCTGAATAGCATGAATCTTTAAGTTGGATTTGATCACTTGTGGTATTGATGACATGTTTTTTAAAATGTATATATCCTCATGTTGATAAAAAGCTTAAATGCTCTTATCCCCTAAAAAAGATATGTGAAAAATAGTATAAAAACCAATTAAAAAGGCATGCCCAAGATCATCTCTTAAGAAATCCCCTAAGACTGTGCACTCCAACAAATATATATCCTCATGCGTAGTAACTTACAGAAACATGAAACTGTGAATTATCAGATGTTGATACATAATAATCAGAAGACAGCGAGACAGGCAGATTCAGTTTTCTAAGATCAAAAGGCAAACACATAGCAGATTCACTTTAAAGGAAAGAAGTTGCTAAGAATATACCATGAACAGATGGAATGAACTTAGTAGAGTTCAACCAGTGAAATTTGGAAGTAGAAGTGATTTGATAATTTCTGATATGAGCTTTCAATTATGGTGTCTAAATATTTGAGACTTTTAATACCTAGTTTCTTAGTCAGCACTCTTGTTGTTAACAATATTCTTTTAAAAAGAGTCTTTTATATTCAGTGATTTTTGTTATAATATTTTACTCTAAAATGGTATCTTAGATTTCAGGGTTTTCCACAAATGTCATCTCCTTTGATACATTTAAATAGCCTGATGAGACTAGTGGAGCAGACTGTTATTATTCTGAACAGTTTATAGATGAGAAACTTTACCTTCAGGAAGGTTGACTGAGTTTCCCAAACAAATGGCAAGACCTAAAACATCCAATCCAGATGTTACCTCTTTAAAAAATGTTACCTCTCAAAATAGACTTGCCAATCTCCCTGTGAGGTAAATTTGATGAATACGAATATATTACTATTCTCAAAAGTCCTTTGTTTTTGTGATTATATGAATTAGGATTATTGTAGGTATATGTAGAGACAAAATAAATGATTATTCCTTTGATTATCATCTTCAGCTGCCAACTAAGAGACTTATTAATAAATACTACATTTTAGACTGAAAGTAGGTTTGAGAATTTTATTTTAAAAGAGGGCATTATAGTCAGTTATTACATATATTAATTCTTATGAAATAATGGAAATCTAGTATATACAATTGTGATCTCATAATAACTTAATAAATGTTAATGACTACAGTGGGAATCAATATATGTTTGGAAATGTACATGAAAAATTTCTAATACGAAAATGAAATAATTCATACCTTTGTTTCCTAGAAATTGTATAGTAAAATAAATATAGTTTTATAAGATCAATTGAGAAATGAATTAATCTCTCAAAAATAACTCAGGGGCCGGTGAGATGGCTCAGCAGCATAAGCGCCTGCCTGGCAAGCGCGAGGTCCTGAGTTCGACTCCCGGATCCCACATATGAAAAAAGGGCCAGTGATATCAGTCAGCGGCATGGGCGCCTGCTGGCGTGCGAGGTCCTGAGGTTGAACCCCGGTACCCACAAAAAAAAAAAAAAAAAGAAGACTCAGGCTAGGTTCTAAAAGAACTGTCCTCTAATTTTATACCTATTTTAATGGCTCAGGTATGATTTACAAGACAAGATATGGGATTACAAATAGCTCAAGCTAATTAAAACTTATCAAAATAAAGATTTAAAGTTTCTTGTTTTTTTTACTTTAATTACATGGGGAAAATTGCATTTAAAAAGCCCTAGATACTTTGAAATGCATTGGTGGTCTTTAAAAAAACAATTAAAATTTATGAAGAACAGCCATAAATTAAGGGTTTATTTTTCAATTAGAGTTAAAACACAAAAGGAATGAATCTGAAAGCTGCACCTGATTTCAAGGATTCTCTGACTTACAAATGTACTACTCACTATAGTCTCTACATCATCATCAACTTCCTATAAATTCCTTCTGAGCAAGAATCCACATTACACTCCCTAGCATTTAACAGAAATTCAATAAATTCAGTTCAAATCAGTGAACCTACTGCAAACCAGGCACAGTTTCTAAAAACAGTCTCACAATCCCTTGTTCTTAAAAACCTTGAGTTTCTTTCTTGATGTGAATATATTAAATAATAATTATATTTGTATAGAATTTTTAAATCTGTATATTGCTTTTGAATAAATTACTTCAGTCAAAACAATAATTTATGTATAGAGTTTTTGTAGCAGAAACCAGGTTCTATAACAGACTATTCTTTAGTTATAACTAGGATGTTTAAAAAATGAGCATGAGCAATTTTGACTAAAATTGTGTTTTATTTTGTAGAAGTATAGATATTAAATCTTTGGAGTTTGTGTCTTTCATCGAGTTTTATACTGGTAGTGAAAGGGCCATGGTAAACAATTTTATTGGGTAACACATTGCATTTAGATATCAATGACAAAATTCCTGTTATTCTTGCGTGAAAACATATTTTCTTTTGATTTTTTAAAATGCACTACTGCAAAGAAAGCTAATGTAACATTTTTAAGCATACTGAAGAAACAGAGGCATAAAAAAGAACTTTGGTCAAAATTGGCCAATTTATTATGGCAAAGTTCCAGGTTGAGTGTAAATTTGATCCTGGCCCAGAGACAGCAAGTATAGGAAGAGGTTTAGACGTCATCCTGTCCAGGCATTCATTTGGCTTCTGTCACCCAGCATATTCTTATCCTCCCTGCTTTTTATTACCCATAAATTTTTTTGTGTGTGGGTACCGGAGGTCGACCTCAGGACCTCGTGCGCCAGCAGGCACCCGTGCCGCTGAGCGATATCACCGGCCCTTTTTTCGTATGTGGGTTTTGGGAGTCGAACTCGGGCCCTCGCGCTTGCCAGGCAGGCGCTTACACCGCTGAGCCATCTCACCGGCCCTATTACCCATAAATTTGATGGGCATCTTTTCTCTAGCTCTACTCATGTTCTGTCAAAATCATCCAGTGTGTCAAAAATGAGAACAAAACCTTGTGGCACCAGAGACCTTCCTTCCCCACTTGACACTGATCTATTAATTGACATCCTTTGTGTAAAAGCATGAAATGGCTTCTAAACTATCCAAATAACCTTGCATCTAGCTAGTATTTCCCCAACTCATTTACAAGAATACAATGAAAGACCTTGTCAAATGCCCTGATGAAATGCAGATAGACAACCACATTCTGCTTACTTACAGGTCTAAAATTTTTTCATTGTAAAATATTTGTGCCTCAAACACATAGACAATATAGGTTTATTTATCTGTGCATACAAGTGTATATGTTTGTTTTACTAAATTACCTGATTAAACTTTCCAGGAAATGAGTTCATAATTTTCTTATAGCCCATATGTAAGTAGCACTTTAGAGGTCTCAGGTAGCTACAATAATAATGATATTAATAGAAATAATATTTCCTATGATTTTTATGTAGACTTTACCTGTATTTGCCAACATCTAATTAGAAAGCAATTAATACAGCTATAGGAGGGGAAAGGAAAAAGAAGGGTGCCACATTATTCTTTTATAGAGTGTATGCCATTTAATAAAGAGAATAGCAAAGAATTATAGCAGCATTGATAATCACACAATTTTTAAGATTTGACTAGACTATCTTAACTGGTCTTTCCATTCAGTTTTGTGATAGTGACAACTTCATCCACAAGAAGTAGCTTATGTTCTAAAAGAGAACATTCAAAAGGATTGTGGGATTTGGACACTTTTATATGTGGAAACCTTATTCATAAGTAACTGTACTTGGAACTTAACTCAATTTTACATATAGATATACAGTAAAACATTTTCTCAAGGTTATAATAGACATTGAATTCGCAAGAATGCAATGAACTCTGAAAATCCAAGGAATATTTTACTTTTTGTTGTCATGAGTTTTGCCATTAGTTTTAGAAAATTACACTACAGATGGCCAATACTGCTCACGGAACTTGAGTCAACGTACAACACGCCAGTGTCACTCTTGCCTCTGTTAATATCACATTCATAGTATTATCACCTACAAACTTCACCTGTGTCCAGAGTGATTGTGTCTGAATTACTGCACACTAAAAGGCACATTTTTATTGTAAATCATCATTTCTCTATAAAATTGAGGTTCGTTGTCTTAAAAATTGTGTGCATGGATATGGTATATTATTGATTATATGGTATATTATAAACCAATTTTGGTTTATGATAATAAAAAAGATGTTGCAGAGTATTTATTACTCACACAAAGGAAAGGGGGATGGCATTGGGTCTGAGAAATTTGCAAGCTGCTGATAGAGAGCCACAGGGAAATTTCAAGATGAAGGACATCATACCGAAAATAAATCAATTTTTTTTTAGAGAGAATAAGGATGTTTCCCTCCTGCGAATCCAATCTCTGATCCTTACAGCTCCATAGAGAATGAAGTAGCATTTTAAAGATTTCTCTCTTTTACAGCCAGCTGTGACTATCAGTGAACTGGAGGTCTACTTCATATACGAACCTGAATTAAAAACAGCCAGCCCTTTAGTCAGTACAGAGCCCACATTCTTGATTACATTTGACACAATAATCATCATCATATCTTAAGACTCAAATCAGCCTGACAGTGCTCGACTCAGGGCTGCTTCTTCCAATTAGCTGAAAATTGCAGCCCAGCTCATCTTCTAGGGAGTAAGTTTACATTTACAATTTTGCTGTGGTGAAAAAGCAACGAACATGATGGAAGGAGCAAATCAACTTTCTAACTTATCCAGTAACTATTTTAAGTTCACTGAAGTCTGCAAACCTGTTTTGACATGAATGAAAAAGTAATTTTTTGTTATTAATTTTTAAAATATGCAAAGTTTAAGAAAAAAGAAATAAGGGGAAATAGACACATACTATGAAAACTTTCAGTTATTTTCCAAATGAAAGTTTTCAGAAGGGACAGTCATTTTTTGGTAAAAGTCTTTAAAATAATTTCTAATTAATAGTTAGGTATATATAATTTGAAAATAAAAAGTGAATAATACCAATGGCAAGGTCATCACACTTCATGGTAGCTGTACTTAATATTTTCTTAAATAACAATGCCCTTATATATCATCTTGTAAGTGAATAGTAGTACAGATTCAGAAGAGACAAATATATGGATGAAATGAAAAAGAAGTCTATAAAAACAAAAAAATACTGATGAGCAGGAGACCTGGAGAAGCAAGACAATTCTAGAGGGAGTTGAAATATAATGGACGTTGTAGTCACTGGAGATGGGGGAATGTGTGGTCAAGAACAGGTGTATAAGACCTGACAAAACCCAAGAGCCCACAGGAAGTGAATGTCAACAATAATGGAGAGATACCATGAGGCTAAGATGGATATAAAAAGGATTATGGAGGGAGACAAAGTTAAGGACAGTGGCACTAAGGAAGTGGCAGAAATAAGACATGCGAGAAGAAACTTGGTAATAGCAACATTTCTTTGACCTTCATTATTTCCAAATAGCCCTATGTTCACCCAAAGCCTAACATTTCCTTCAAGACTTCATGTTATGAATATGTTCAATTCATGGATATCTCTAAAAAAGAAATATTTGTTTTTCTTAGAGTACGGTTATATTTATTTTGATTTAGGATAGATTTTTATAGTATGGCTCCTGATGCAAACTGCACTCATTTTTTTAAGGAAGGAAGGCAAGACTGTTAAAACCCATAAATGTGGGCCAGTGATATAGCTCAGTGGCATAAGCGCCTGCCTGGTAAGCGTGAGGTTCTGAGTTAGACTCCCGATACCCGCATAAAAAAAAAAAAATAAATGTTCATCTATTGTATATACCAGCATCTAAGTGAATTCTGTCCCAAATCTTTGTGGTATGCTTTATTAAAGAAAAATAAAATGTTAGTGCTTTTCAATGAATTAATTGATGTCTTCTTTAGGATTATTCAACAATCTGAGTACCAGAAGCAACATTTTTACAGGCTCTGCTCTCCTTTACAAAACAAAGTCTACATTTTTGTTGTCAGAATAATGAAATCTTTAAAGTTGTTCTTAATTTTTAGGGAAATAAAAATATCCTCAATGCAAGCCAACATTCCTTAACATTATCTAGCAAAAATTATACATTCGCATTTTATCAAAACTATACAGTCTACTGCTCTAAGTATCATAAAGCTAATATGTATTTAGTTAACTTTGGAAAAATACTCAGAAATAAGCTTCATGAAAAAAACTACATTTTGATTTTTACATTCACTTACATTACCTAGGAGTGTTTTTCTGAATTCTAGCATGGCTGAATTAGAAATTCTTTGCGTGACTACTACTTATTTTAAATTATTTGGGCCAAGTTTTAAAGCACTTGGCTCATTCTTGCACTGGTATAATTTTTCACAATAAAAACATACTCTATAGATATTATCATTTTAGACTCAACAATTAATCAACTGATTTACTTTAGTTGATTTCGAGGTATAGCCTAGTGACAACATTAATAATGACACACCACTCTTAAAAAGCATACAATGTGATCACTGAATGATTTGGTCTCTTCCCTATTAATGTTCATGGAAGCATAGTTATAAATTAGATTTGTAGGCTACTGAGTGGGATTAGTATTCTTTTTTTTTTTTTTTGTGGGTACCGGGGGTCAAACTCAGGACCTCGCGCGCCAGCAGGTGTCTGTGCTGCTGAGCGATATCACCGTTCCTTTTTTCGTATGTGGGTTCCGGGAGTCGAACGCAGGACCTGGCACTTGCCAGGCAGGCGCTTATGCCGCTGAGGTGTCTCACCGGTCCGGGACTAGTATTCTTAACCCAATCCTCCATTATTGTTACTTTGCTCTATGAATTCTCTGAGCACAAAGAAATAACATTTACCACAGCAAAAACAGTGCAAGAGAAGAGGCCAGTTTACAGGATAACTGCAATATATTTTACTTTGAAATATCCTTGAAGATTCTCAGAAAGCTTAATTGACACAGGATGAGATACTACATCTAGGAGAGATGAATGCCATTCAGAATGACTGTGCTTCTGAGTTTGATCTATCTGTTCACTTCTTGGTGTAAATCAAATTGTTGAATTTAATTTCAAAAATGTTACAGGTGATTACTTAGGCAATCACTGGCTCACCAAGTAACAATGTGTAGTTAAGCTCAGCTCTTCCACTCCCCTGCTGTAATGACAAAACATGGTCTGAGTTTATTGCTATCTCCTGCATTTCCTAGAATCTCAGGCACTTCCCTCCTTGAACAAATGTTGTCACTAAGAAAAAACTGATTTGCTGATAAACTGGAAAATTTTTTTCCTTTTCCCTTTATTATTAACAACATCTGTACCCATTGTATGATCACATTCTAAGACTAAGTTTAACCATTAAATTATTGTTAGAGTATAGAGTAGCTTGAGATTTTAGAGGCAGAAATGCCATTCTGATACAGAATTCTATTTACGTATTTACCTATAGGTAAAGCAGTTTATCATATATACTGTAAAAATTGAGTGCCTTTGATAGGCATATGTTTTTTTATTTCTCACTTGAAAATGTGAACATAATTTCTCCCACTTAATCATATTTTTCCTTAAGCATGCATTTTAAGGTAGCTCTTAAAAACTTAAAACATATGATACGGTTGTAATTGTTTTGATCCTCATGAAAAAATGATGTGATAAAATAAAATATTGGTATAATCTTGATGTTAGAACAAAACAGCACATTTGTTACTGGAATTATATACTCAAATGATACAATACTAGTACTAAGTAAATATATAACAGTAATAGTAATGAAAGATACATAAAAATGTTTAAGTAGTCATCATAGTATATGTAGAGTTCTACAGATTGTCCTACTAAATTACAACAGGATTTAGAATTCTTTAAATATATGTTGGAAAGAATGAAAGCTGATTTTTAAAGCTTTTTTATTAATTATACAGAATAGGTTTCATTTTGACATATTCATACAAGCATATAATATACTTTAATCATGTCTACATCCCCATTACCTGCTTGCCCTTCCTCCCTTCCCAATTTCCTTCCTCTTCTCTGACAGTCTCTTTTCTACTTTTCATTTCATCTCTATTTTTATAAATGCTCATTTTATTAGTCGCTTTGCTGTCTCTGGAACAAAATACCTGACACCCACAAGTTAAAGGAAGAGAGGTTTATTTTGGCTCATCGTTTTAGTCCATGGTCAGGTGGTTCCAAGGCAGAAATATCATGGCAGATGGGCATGGTGGAGGAAAGGTGGCCAATCCATGGCAGCCAGGAATCAAAGAGAAAGGGACGGGGCCAGGGACAAGAATATACTCTTTCAGGTTACATACCCTGTGAACTATCTTTTCCAACAAGGCCCTATGTCCTAACAGCACAGCCAGTTATGAACTCATCCATTGACTAATCCTCTGATGAATATAGTGCCCCCATGATCTAATCACTTTACAACACATGAGACTTTTGGAGGACATTTTAGATCTAATCCATAGCATTCCGCCCCTGCCCTCCAAAAGGCTCATGTCTATCTCACCAAGCAAAATGCTTTTAGTCCTTCTCTAAGAGTTGTCCAAGTCTTAACAGTTCCAGTATTACTAAAAAGTCCAAATCTAAATTCTCCTCTGAAACTCAAGGCTAACCCTTAGCTGTGAGCCCCTATGAAAATCAAAAAGAAAGTTAAATTCTTCCAATATAAAATGGCATAGGGCAAACATCCCCATTCTGAAAGGAAGGGATGGGAATGGAAATAAATTGGAAAGAAAGACCAAAATCCATCAGGGTAAACATTAAATCCTGATGCTCCATGTCCAGTACCCAGGGAAGGCTGTGGAGAGATGTGAACTCCATATGGCTTGGGCAGCCCCATCCCTATGGCTTTGCCTGTCATAGCTTACATGGTCCCTTTCTTGGGCTGATCCCACACACGGCCTGCAGCTTTCCTCAGCAGATGCTCCACATTCCTGGCATCTCCAACTTCCTGGGTTCTCTACTGTACCTTTTGCTTCACTTTCACAGCTTCATGTATCACTTTCCCAGGAGCATACTGCCTGGCTTCTGAATCCTTCTTTTGAAATCTAGGTGAAAGTCTCTATGATTCTTGGATCTGCATGCCTATAAAACCAGCACCACACAGATAATGCCAAGGTCTGTCACCAGCTCAAGAAGTAGCTATGCCCCCTTGGATCATGGCTATAGATGCCTCTGAGTGCCTGGATACCTTAGCACGATGAAACAAATCCTGGGGAACCACTTCCCTAGGAGCAGGGGGCCTAGGAGCCTTCTCAAATGAAAGTTTTTGCTTCATACCCTTGATCCTGGAAAGGTAGGGTCTTTCTGATTCCTGAGATGCCTTTAAGGTCTCTTTCTTATTGTCCTGAGGCAAGCTACTTGGCTTCCTTTTAATGCTAATATTTTCAGCAACCATGCTTTCCATGGCCCCTACTTTGCAGGAGCTTCCTTTCTTAGGAAACTGTCAACTTTTCACATCGGTTTTTGTTCCTAATTCTCACTTTAGATCTGGCTAAAAGCATCCAACAGTACCCATGTCACAACCTAAACTTTGGGCTGCTCAGAAATTTCCTCCATCAGATTAATTAGCCCACTGTCCTTAATCTCAGTCTCCTGCAAAGTGTCAGGTCATGGGCAAAATGAAGAAAAATTTTCTGCTAGGGTGTAACACATATCACCTCTAGTCGAACCGCCAATGGAGTCTTTGTTTTCAACAAATCAACAGAGCCTGGCCTTTACTATCTCATCCTGCCACTGGTCTTCTGAGTTCCAACCAGAATCTTCCATAAATCTCTGCTTATTCTGTTCACAGCATTCTAAGGCTTCTCTATCCAGCATCTCCAAACCTTTCAAACTCTTCCTGCAAACCAGTTCCAAATGCTTCTGAATCACATAGTGAGGCACAGTCACAGCAATGACTCCACTTGCTTAGCTCATTGACATAGTATTCCTACTAAATTACAACAGTATTTAGAATTCTTTCCATATATGTTAGAAAGAATAAAAGCTTATTTTAAATTTTTAAAAATTTTATTAGTTCATTATTAGTTATGCAACATAATGGGCTTCATTTTGGCATATCCCTACCTCCATATAACATATTTTAATAATTTCTACTTCTCCATTATCCCCTTGTCCTTTCTCTCTCCTCAACTCCTTCCTCTTCTCTTACAGTCTCCTTCCTATCTTCATGTCATCTCTCTCTTTTTTAAAGCTGATATTAATAGAATATTATATTTCTCAGTAAAAAGATTCATATACTTTTCTAGTATGTGGATTAATAAATACAATGAGAATTTTGCTCACTGTCTGCAATACCTTTTGCAATACTTGGTAAAGAGTACTTTTTTTTTAACTAAAGTAATTAAGTAGAAAATGCAAATATATGTCAATATCAGCCTTTTCAACTTAGATAGTTTTATTACTTAATATTTCACTAGTGCTCCTATTCTTGCCATTGTTTGAAACTGACTTATACTTTCAAAATTAGAAATGTAAAGTTCTAGTAGTTATACATTTATAAAAGAAAAATTTGGCAAAACTTCAGAATACAGATGAAAAGATAGAGAGAAACTTGCTTTTTTAGGAAGAATGACCAATACTTGCTTAGATGGCCTTTTGGAAACAGTCATGTTAGTAGGCTGGGAAAGGTAGAAAAGAGTTAACAGAACTAATTGAAATATTAAAGAGCAACAAGTAACTCTACATGATGAAAATCTCAAAGAACTAGAGAATCTACCATCATACAAATGATGCTATAATATAAATATAAACAAAAAGAAAAAAGAACAAGATCAATAACAAGTACAAGAATTTCTGTGTCAGAATGAACATAAATTGATATTTAGAGCTTGGGAAAGTCACAGACTCTCTGTGCCTTAGTATCATTTTCTAAGTTACAGATATTTCAATTTTTTTTTTTGTGGGTACCGGGGGATCGACCTCAGGACCTCGCGGGCCAGCAGGCGCCCGTGCCGCTGAGCGATATCACCGGCCCCTTTTTTGTATGTGGGTTCCAGGAGTCAAACTCGGGCCCTCGCGCTTGCAAGGCAGGTGCTTAAACCGCTGAGCCATCTCACCGGCCCTAGATATTTCAATATTGACACAAGCAAGCAACACATATTTAGAGAAGGTTAACTCCAACCTGTAAAATGTTATGTTCATTTGGAATGTGGACTAGTTAGTTATAAAGATGTCTGACTTCCTTCTCATCAGTTGACAAGTAGAGCACACCCCAGAGAGAAAACCCAGCCATAGCAAGCTGGCCTACCCTATCAATTAAGAGTTTGTAGTTAAGAATGAGTCCAGGTCACTGTCTTGCAAAGGACTCAGCAAAATCCTGCTAGACCTTTCAGTTTCAACTCTGTTACTCAGCTTTATTGAAGAGTCCTGGCCTATTCTCAGAACAGACCAGACCTATCCATCATGAATGGTTGCCAAGTGAGATTAGTTGGCCAGACTCACTCTACATGAGAAGTATATTGAGGCTTATTATCATATACCAAGTGATTGGCTGGTTCTCTGGAATTGCCTACCTGCCAGAATGAGTTTTTCTGTCACCAGCAGCAACCTAACAATTAGGCTAAAAGTAATCATTAACAGGGTATGAGTTATATGTTTTTTATGTGAATAAAAGACACAACTATGAGTTAGGCCTATGCTACTAAAATGTTGATGAGGACAGAATATCAAGGAGGGTTAATGGAATTTGTTTCAGGAAGAAAAAACTTATTAGCAGATCCCAGCAATTATAATAGACTCGATTGTATCTGCTAAAATAGAAACTTTAGCTATATATAGTTTCTTTTACTAAAAGTATCCCAAATTATTTCCATCATTTCTAAATGGTTTCCCCTCTACCCTCTATGTGTAAAAGAATGATCCAATACTACTTAAATATGTTGTGGCAAAGAACCAATATTTTTCTTTCTCCCTGTTTTCCCTATCCTACTATCTATGTATCTTCTTTTGTTCATGCGTCTGTTCGTTGAGACAGGATCTTGCTATGCAGTTCAGGCTGGCCTCGAACTCATGGCAATCTTTCTACCTCAGTCTCCTAAGTGCTGGGATTACAGGCATGCACCACCACACTGGGCCTGATCTATGTAGCTTCTTGGGAAAAGTTTCTGAATTCTAACATAATATGAGGTGAGAATAACAGCTCCAAAAGAAGAATATAAAAATGTCCCAGTAGAGTCAAAGGTCAAATAGCACCTTGGTTAATACGGCAAATTTGTAGGCTTATGAATGAGTAAAGAGTTGAGCTCATGGCATTTGAAAATACTACTCAAGTAACACTGGGATAGTGTATATACTAATTCTTTTCTAAGAGCCTGTTCCTTAGCTGGTGAGAATACTGATTGCTACCAGCTCACAATTGCCTCCCATGTGAAAATTTCCCTCTGTAAGTTACACAACTTCCCTAAGAATCTGCTGATCCCTCAGTTCACTGCAGTCTGGTTTCTCTCTCTGCTTGATCTTGCTTCTCTTACATCCTTACACATGCATTTTGTGGGAACATGCCTTTACAAATCTTTGGATAACTATCTTATAGTCTGTTTCCAAGGAGCCCAGTCTAAGTCAGTTGGGTTTCATTTTGTTTTATTTCTCTTTTGAACCCAAGTGTAGTGCCTTACATTTACATCTCATTTTCTAACATTCAGCCTGTGAGTCCAAAACTTTTTGGCTCCTGATATTCTCTTTGACTGTATTTGTTATTTCTCCCTGCTTAGTGTCATTGGCAAATTTGATAAGAATGTTATCTGTACCTTCATCGAAGCTACTGATAAAAATATTGGAGAGGACAGAGCTGAGATTAGATTGCTGTGAAGAGCTGCCAGAAATTTCCTTCCAAGCTAATATGTATCCATTACATAGTAATGAAGGGAGCACAGGACTCAGAGTGACAGATTTGAGTTGGAACACCAGCTCTGTGTAAGTAGAGGTCAATAGCTTGACTCACATCCAAAGAGAATAATGTCATTTTAGCATTTCTACTTCAATAGGAAACAGGTCCTGTTTATGTGTTACATATTAATAATCATAATCCACTGCAAAAATGTAAAAATCATAAATAATCATGAGTTCATGATTATTATTTAATATATCTCAGAATGAAAGTTGTATTTGGTTATATTAAGGAGGGTTTGTTTTATTTAAATATTATTTTAAAAGGAGTATGACAAAGTTGAAGTTCAATAGCTAAAACAATTTCACTAGGTAGATCTACAATACTTGCAACATAGAGTAATACAACCCCTCAAGAATTGTATGAGTAACCCTAAGTCTAAGTAGTGTAGGTTATAATCTCCAAAGGTGTTTGAATGGATCCATCCTACTTGTTGTAAATGCTCTGTGGCAAGAAAATACTGACTAGACATGGAATGATGTAATCAGCATCATAATTAGGGATTTAATGAAGCTAAGTACAATGCTGAATACTAGAAGTTATTTAAAACACACAACCACTGCTTTGAATGGGGAATTGATTTCCCAGTTAATTGAAATAGTTTTCATCTCTTTGAATGAATACTGATGACAGACAGAATGGCCATAGCATAAAACACTGGGTAGAGGCATGAGGGTATTACTTTTTTCTTGGCTGTTTAGTAAGTCACCATGTATATCAAGGAATTATTTCCTCCATGCTTTTTCCTTGAAAATAGCTACACATTTCTTTTTTTAATAAAATTGTGTTAAGGATTTTCCAAAGTACAAAGAAATCTGAAAATGTTTTCAATTGTAAATAACTTGAAAGTAAATAAGATAAAGATAGGCAAAAACTATTAATAAAAATATGATCAAAGGAAATGATAAAAATATTAGAAGTGAATATTTATTGATTTCTGAAATTTTCTACAATAAGTGTCACTTCATACTAGGGAAAAAATGCTATTTCAAAATTTAGAAGAAACTTCTAAATGGTGACCGATAGGAGATATAATGTAAAACCCAAACTGCAAAACTTGGGCTCTGAAACAAGGTTAGTGGCACTGTGGTTCAGAAATGTCACAGAAACACAAAGTGGTTTACAGAGCTGTAAACATGGGGCTGCCAACTCTGGGTTGAGAAGTAGGTAGTGGTTGCTAGGAGTTCAGATTCTGCTGGTCTCAAGAATAAGAAAATGCACTATACAAGACAGAGAACCTGAGCCAGGCTCTTGGCTTCAGTGAGTCAGGACTGTCATCAGTTTTCCTGACTGGTAAAAGGGGCAGGCAAAAAATATCTGCTCTTGACCATCACCTAGGACTGCTTAAATCACCTCAACTTTTTGTGGGCTGGGGTGCAACTGGAAAGATGAAATTTCACTAACACCTATATATCCTGCATTTTTTTAGCATAGTACTAGAATTAATGGTTTATAGGTAGAAAACAAATCCCTATTATGCTTTGAATAAAGCCATGAAATTCTCAAATTAGAAGACTATTGGAATTATACATATACAAATTAAGTCAAATGATGATTATATTCATTTATCAAAATAACTCAGTTTTTAAAAAATAAACACTAGCTAATTTAATTCTATAGTGAATATCCCTTAAAAGTTTTCATGAGAATGATGCAGATGCAAAGAAAATGAAAATTATAAACATAATTAAAAAGTAATATAATGGATACTGTTGCTAGCATTAAAGTTTCCATTAAACCAAGTAAGGGAAACTTCTCTCATTTGTTTTAATTTTAGGTACCATAACATTAAATTTATCAATGAAGAAAAGTCTGTTGGTGTCCTATAATTTTCCATTAGGAACACTTGTAAGTTTTCTTTAATTGTAGAGCTGTTTTCCATGGGTAAATCACATGTAGGGGCATTTTAAAGCATATATTTTGGTATGCTGGTAGAGTCCAATTCAGGACTATAGGACCGGGTTAGAACGAAAATGGCTACTTGGCTACATCACAAGGTAATTTTCCACACCAGTAAATCACCAATGACATGGTTCCAAATGTCTCCCTTTGTGTGCAATCCCTGAAAGCTAGAAACATTCTAATTACTTTAAAGGAGATGGCAGAAAATGAAGCAGGCAGTTACTACTATGAACCTTTTAGATCCATAGGGATCATGACACTCCCTATGGTTTCACAGAGCCCCAAGGTTTCACATAACAGGTATTATAGGATCTTGTTGTAGGATGGTGAAGATTCCTTACATTCTGTAATCAGTTGAGAAGATTGGGTTTCAGCTGTATTAAAAATGGAAGTGTCTTGTAACATACAACTCTCTCCCGAAGAGCAGAAGAATTTCCTAGTACTGCCAGCAGAAATGCACCTAAAGGAGTTGCTAATGGATTAGGTTTTTAAACATACCAAAACCTTTTAATACTTAAAGTGAATTAGAATGTATATTCTGCATATGAGGGATTAAAAATGAGTCACATTAAATTGATAATGTTGAATTGATGACTTTTGGGTTATTTGCATCTTTAATATTAATGAATAAAATATGCTACAAATATAAGCGGACTCTAAAATAATAATGGTTATATTTTAAACTTGGGCTCCATTAGCATAGCTTCAAGGGTACAAACTTTCATCTTTTAAATTTTTGGCAATAATTCAAAGCCATTTAGTGCCTAATATCTGATTGTTTTATTCAGTTCATAAGCAGTTATCGAGTACAATTACTGAGCAAAAAAGGTGTGGCTATAAAATAACTTAACAGTCTGCTGATAATCATAAATGGTTCCCAGGTAGTTCTAGAAACTGATTTCCAAGAATATTTTGAGAATTAGTGACATTTGTGAATAGAATGTATAAGAGTCTTTTATGAAGTCCACACGCCTGATCTTCTCCTAAATAAAGAAACAAGCAAATTTTATGATGCCATTTGCTTTTTCTCCCTATGGAAAAAAATAATTTTTACTTATTTACTTTTACATTCAGAAAAATTAGGGTATGCTTTTGGGACTATATCACATATTTAAATATCCATCAAGCCTCAGGAGAGTAAAAAAAATGTACTAGTAGCAAAGGGAAGTAAGAAGATTTATTTTAAGGAACAGAACTCTTGGGCTGGTGTGAAAGTCAAAATAATGATGTGTAGATGGCTGGGAGCATTAAGAAAAGAAGGTCACTATTTCCTAGGGAAAAGACAAAGGTTTCAGGATCAGGTGACAAAAGGATGAAGAAAAAGGAATAGTTTAGAGCAAATTTTGAAGTAGAATTTGGAAGCCAATTTTACCTATGCATCAGTAGGTTTGGAAAGAGAAAGGGAAAAGGTAATTCTTAGATTTCCAGGTTTACAGTTAAATAAGTTAGACAATTAAACAAGCCAAAACACAAGAAATCTAGCATTATTTTAGGGGCAGATTGTGCATTCCACTCTAGAGATTTTGGAGGCTGTAAGATATGTAGGTAGAATGTATGGTAGATGGATGAAAATACAGTTCTGGAGATCAGGAAGAAGATATGTATAAGATGAATGTAAAGAATGAGGAGTCTTAATGGCAGTTGAAGCCAATAGACAAAGTTACATGAAATGTGCAGAGAGAAAGAGGAAAGTGAATAAACAATAGACATTTAAGCCTGTACAGTGGGAAAGGAAACTACACTGATTATTGTTACATGTCCCAAATTTGTATCTTAAGGCATTCTCCAGAAATTAAGATTTGTATATCTACCTATGTACTCCATATCACCACCTGGATATATAATAGGCGTTCCCACATTTCATGTGCTTTTATCTTCCTCCTAATGTATCTTGCTCTGGGGGGGAGTTTACCATCTCAGTAAATGGGTATCTCATCTTCCAGTTGCCAACATTAAAAACTCTGGAGTCTTCCTTGTCGCCTCTCTTTATCTCACTCCCAAATTCAATCCATCATAAAACTTTTCCAGCTCTGTTCTCAAACTCTCATGGCACCCAGCTGCTCCTCACCACAGTCACATTCTCCACTCTGATCTCAGCCACAACCATCTGTCTCTTGACTGTTTTATCACTACAGTCTCCTAATGGTCTCTCTACTCCCTTTCAGTCAATTATAACAGAGAAGCCAGATAAGTCAAAACATGTCACTCCTCTGCTCAAAACTCTCCAGTGGTTCTTTTCTAATTCAGAGTAAGAGGTAAAGTCCTTAGAAGATTTCTATGATCTCTCTGGATTCATCAACTACTCTACTTCTGCTTACTTGATGATCATTTCCTGCCACCACAGCCTCCTTAACCTTACTCCAACATGCCAAGCATATTTTTGCCTCAGGGGATTTCCACTTATTAGGACCTTGCTGAACTGCTTTTCTTCCAATTATCCACATGGCTCACATCCTCAGGTGTTTTAGATTTCACTTAAATGTCATCCCTTCAGGAAGATTTACCTGCCATAAATATTTATTGTTTTAAATTTAATTTTTATTGATACATAATAGTTATACAAATTTATGAGGTGTAGTGTGATGTTTTGATTCATGTTTACATTGGTAATGATTGGATCGAGGTTACTACCATATCCATTACCTTAAACTTATCCTTAGTTTATGGTGTGTGTATTCAAAATTCTCTCGGCACTTCCCTTCAACCACACACACACACTCACACACACTCACACATAGACATACGCACAACTTAATGCCTTTCCTTCTCTGTTTTCACTATCTGACACATAATACATTTAACGTTTTTATTTGGCACTGTCTTGTATCTTCTTCCCAGAATATAACCTTCATGAGGGTAGGTATGTTCACTACTGTTTACCTAGTACTAAGAACTAAGCCCCAATCAGCCTATCCTTGCCTTACCTGCCATCACCATTCTCTTGCCCAGTAGCCACTCTGAAAAACTGGAATCAGCAAAGTCAATTATTGTTTAAAAAATGGATAGAAAATAGGATGTTTTAGGAAAGTTGTTTTAGGACAAGGGAGACCAGAGTATGCTGGATGGCTGAAGGACAGGGGCAAGAAGAAAAAAGAAATAGAAATTCCCAGAGGAAGAAAAGAGTGTAGTTACTTAAAAGAACACATTGGAGAGTTAGAAGAGAATCCATGTATAGCTATAGCTCTTTGCTGTGTGTATATATATAATAAGGCTCATTTTTTCCTTTCCTTATTTCTTTAAAGCAAAGATGGAAGAGAAACAACCTACAAATAGAGAACTAAAGAGTGACTTACAAGTGTCTTCAAGGTTCCCAAATGTAGAGAACAGAGGTGATCATTTTTTCAAATCATCAGCTGTTATTGTGATCACTAAAATCTGAAATGCATTATTAGGAAGGACAAAAGGATATTCCTATTATTTGAAGGAATGTGTTTGCATGCATATGCATATACACATGTATGCATATATGTATATACATATACATATACATATACATATGTACACATTAAATTTCTTTTAGAATCTACAGGGATTTTTCTGGTATCTGGGAGCTAACATAAAGAGCTTGCAGCTATGTTGAAATCTCTCCTGCTAGGGCCAGCCCTCTACTTCATGAACTTGCACCTGGCAGGTTGAAATCTGTGGAAGCCCTCCGATAGACACAGACAGATAATTCAGAGTTAATGCTCATTTCTTCTTTAAAGAGTGATCCTGGAATAGAAATAAGGAAATGAAATCTCATGACAGTGTCATCATAAAGTCATCAGCCAGATGGCAGTCCTTGAAATCTAATCCTTAGAGGCCTCTCACAATAATTTATAATATCATATCTAATATCATCTTATTCACAAATTCATATCTATTCACAGAGATTGAAGAGAAAGAAATGAACTTGCAGAGGCTCACATTTTTGGCTTTATATATTAGCATGGACTCTATATGGAATGTGATCGGGAAAATAAAACATTTTCTTACATAGGACATCTATGTTCTGATCTGAAGTACTAAAGTAAACATTAGCTTACTCCTGTTTTTGTTTATGTCTTAAAACTCCAACCTGCTAGTGTATGATATCAAAGAAAAGTTTTTCCAAGTTATATTTACCTTATTTAGCATTCAACATTTTAAAACTGAATTGAAGATTTTACTGCCTTAAATAGGTTTCCAAATATGCAAACATTTTCATAAACTTAACCATATGATTTGCAGTTTCAGCGCAGGCTATATATTAGTGTTCAGTAGTAAAATAGTGTGTAACCTAAACTGTGAGAAATGGTGAAATCAGAGTGCTTTCCACACCAATTTTTCAAAGACATGAGATACTTTTTCTCTATAAAACAAATATCGATATTATCAATCTTGTCTTTTTAAAGTGAGTTCATACAATTAACAACCAAAGTGAAAGTACCAGCCTGCCATAGTTGCAGTATTTCAGAGTTTAAAATCCAATACTAGAAAATGGATAAATGAAAGAAATAAGGTAGAAACAAAGAAATGGAATAACATGAACCATTTTGTAAAGGAAACACTTATGTATAAAATATGGCAGTAACTCTTTTTGAAGTAATAACATACACAATTATTATAAGTGTAAACTAAACTGCTTAGATGAAGGTAGTTCCAGATGACAGGAAAGTAGGACTGTCACTAAAACTTTCTTCAGTGACAGAAATATTGGACTTTGTCCTATTCAATAGGGAAGCCATTAGTTACATGTGGCTCTCAAGCATTTAAAAGGTGGCTAATGAGACAGAAACTGAATTTTAAATTTTGCCTAGTCACCTTTAAACTTAAATAGCCCCTTGCTTCTGGTGGCTACCCTATAGGTCAACCTAAATATAGATAATGATGATTTTATTTCTATTTCAGTTGGGCAAGATATTAGACAAATAACTCAAAATTCAAAAGATCACACCGAGTTTCCTTGTTCTTTATATATCTAGAATATGGTCTATAAAAGTGTAAAATAAGAGTGTAAAATAAGAGTGTAAAATAAAAGAGGCTATAGACAAAGCAGAACATGGTTTAATCTGTACAATGGATACCTGTAGCAGACATATAATGTGGATTTCTAATACCTAAAGTTATCATTAGTCAGTAAAGAATCCAACTATTTTTATGATCTCTCACTGACCAGAGCAACCATCAAGCCTGCATAACCCATTGTTATTATAACCCTACTCTGCAGTCAAATATTTGAAGGGTTGTTTCTTCAGGAAACTTAATGCTGTCCATCTATAGAATACCAGGGGAAATGTCTTTCCATGCCTTTTGTGGCAGACTTTCTCTGTTAATTGGCAAAAATGACCAGCAAACACTATACAGTGTACTGAGATAAACACTATAATAGTTATAGTTATATTTCTTAAATTAATTTATTTTTATTAGTACATGTTTGCAGTATATAATGATTACAATTATTGTGGGAAGTTGGTACATGTACATAATACATCTTAATTCTTTTCTCTCTTTGTTTTTTATCCCCCACCCTTCCCCTCCATCCCTACTCCAACTGTTTGCCCCCTTCTTATCTGCAAAAGCTTTATTTTCATCAGTTTTTCTACCTTCTTTCTCTCCTCTCCCCCCCTCCATCTCTTCTTCCTCATCCATTCTTGACTGTCAGTTTGACTGGTCTGAGAGATGCCTAAGAGATTAGTGAAATATACTTCTGGGTGTGTCTGGGTGGGTCATGTGGGCAATATCTTGTTCCTGGCTCCTTCTCTGGAGCTCTTCTTCTGCTCTCTGCTTCTTGAATTCTGTGAGCTAAGCAGTTATCTTCCACCATGCCCTTCTGCCATAATGTTTTCGCCTTGGAGCCAGCTAACCACAGACTGAAACCTCTGAAACTGTGGGCCAAAATAAACCTTTTGTCCTTTAAGTTGTATATGTCAGGTATTTTGCCTTAACAACAGAAAAGTGACTCATACAATAGGGGGCCAAGCGAGCATGAAGTTTTAAGATTGGTAGAGATGGCTTCCTGGAGGGGTTGGAATTTAAACTGGGATCTGGATAATTAATAGAATTTAGACAGGCAGAGAAGACAGAATGATATACACCATGTCACTAAGGGGTAGAGAATATAGAATGTAATTAAGATGAAATGAAAATAGCTCACTGTTCCTTAATTGTGTGTGAGGGAGGAGGGGAAGGATCCAGGGAGAGCAGGAAATTAGGCTAGAGTTGTAAGGAAAAAGCCAAACACGCAAGACCTTGAAGCCATTTAAAGGAGTATGGAATGTCTTTTTAAAACAATGGATAAGGTACTAATGAAATCAAAGGTGGGAGGAGGTGAGCGACACAATTATATTACATTTTGAAAGATCATTCTGAATTCTATTAGGTGAATGAATAGAAAGTAGGAAGACTGGAAGAAGAGAAGCCAATAAAGTGAATGCTGTAGTTGTTCACACAAGACATTAGAGTAGAGAAGTAGGAATGGTGTGAAGGGACTAGATTTGAGAGTTATTTAGGCAGTAAATAGATTTACTCTAGCTTAGCTATGGGAGTTGTAGAAGAAAGAGTTAAGTGTGTCTTTCAGCTTCCCAAGTAGATCAACTGGAAGATTGTTGTAATGTTCACCGAATAGGGACAACAGAAAGAGAAGTTGGTTGCATTTGGAGAAAAAGATTGGAAGAGGGCAAAGATGAGTTCAGCTTTGGATGTACTCAATTTGAAGTTCCTGTGAGAAATTAAAATGGAAATAGAGCAGTAGGGCATACAGGTGTAACATGCAAAAGAACATAACTCAGCTGGAAATACAAATAGGTGGTCATTCACAGAATGAAAACACACACATGGATGAATTTTCACAAAGGGTATATGTAAAGTGACAAGGGAACAAAAAGAACTTTCCAGGCATGAGTCAAAAGGTACTTGGTTAATTGAGATTCTATATGGACCAGCTAAAATTATAAGCTGTTTTCTAAAATCCTAGTTCACTTTACCCATTATGAAAGTAACTTCATACATTTATTGGTTGATGGTTTTTAGAGATAAAGCCAAAAAACATAAACTGGAAGTCCTTCCCCTGAAGAATCCAAAGACTTTAGTAATGTGATCAAAATAACTGAGAGTTGCTCAAGGCCTCAAGGAGTATGAGATATGGGGAGAGGGGTCTGCCAGAGAGAGTAGTGTTATTGGAATAGATCAATCCCTTGAAGCTCTACTTTTGTACCATGTCCATTCTTAGTTTTCATTCATTAAACTCACCAAATTAATCTTTTAATTTGTTTTCCTAAAGAGGCTTCTGTTTGCAAAGCAGGTATTTCTCACTGAGATGTAATGATGGACTCTCCAATACCAACTGATCTCATGTGGATAATTCCTCCCAAGTCTAATCATCTGCTCCTGTTCAATGGAACAGATACTACATCTGTATATGGAGAAGAATGGCCAAACCTTGCCACTGAGACAGAGGTAACTGAGATTTTCCCCTAAAGATCTATTTCCTATTGAAGTTTCCCTTTCTCCAGTAGAGTCTCTTTGATAGGGCCCCAAATGTAACCGTTCAACTTCAGGTTGATTTTTCTTTTACATGGTCATCTGGACACCCAGTATATGGCACTCAGGACTAGAGCTGCTCTCTAGGGCCACCAACTTAAGGCACAATTCACGGGAGTTTACACTCTTCAGTTACTAGCTCTGCTTCGAGATTTACATAGTTCCTTAATTTCCATATATTAACAGTATACTACTCCTAAGGTTTCTTGCTTTTAGTTTAAAAATCTTTTTTTTCCCTCAGTGGTAGCCTTCTCCTCTTAATTAAGATCGCCTAACTGACTTTTTCAGTAATTCATATCATCTGAAACTCACCTTTCACAGTAGTCTTTCTCCTCATTGACAGGGACTATTTTTGCCCCTGTTTTTTTGACAGAACTCAAAATAAAAGCTTAACAATTCTTAACTTATCGCAGCATGCACAATGTAATTCTATGTCATGCAAAGGGAGTCAACATTCAGCAAATATATACTAGCTTACTATTATAAAACCTGGTTTAGGTCTGGATATGTATCAAAGAAGAAAGATGCAGTCTCTGCCCTCATGAAGTTTAGACTAATTTGCAAGGCAATCATGAAACAGTCACATAACTCATGTACTTATAATTGGAATAAGTGCAAGGGTTAAAAGAACTGATAAGAAGATAAGATATAGTTTGAGGAGACAGTCTCTAAGAACTATTAACTTCCATAGATATAGAATGGGAAATGAAGCTATGAGTCATATTACCTACTTGGATTTTCCCATTGGCTGTGTAGAGTAAGATATAATAGTGGAACCATGGACAGCTGTAACTCCGCTACAAAGCTCAAAATGACTTCTTTGTCAGATTAAGGTTGATGCAGCATGTGCAATGTTAGGATAGAAAGATATTTCTTTGAATAGAGTCCTCAGAGCACACTGATAAATGGCTCTTCTAGCTGTAAATCAGCATTTTGTTTTTATTTAATCTCTTGGTCTGTCACTAACTCTGTGACTGTGGGTAAATCATTTCATTTCACTAGACCTCAGGTTCCTCCTCATTAAAACAAGAGCCTGAGCAGAGCCTGTGAGTTGTGTTAGAACTTATCATTTTGGATCCTTCTAATCTCTAACATAGCAGGATTGGGAAAGCAAACCTGCACTGTCCATCTGGTTTCACTACCCCTTCATTATAGCCAACAATAGTTTTAGAAACAATGTAGTTCTTACCTTTTATGGATGTTTCCCCAGGAGGCATTGATGTTCTCTGTTATCATGTGTACCTTTCTGGTGTCATCTGTAGAATAATCCCGGAGAAGTTTCAGTGCCAAGTCATTTGCCACATCTACATTTATCTGCCACTGGCGGAGGTCTTTGGCCAATTGCTATAGATGTGGATGAGAGAGAAAATGTCAGTTTTTCTCTGAAATCTCTAGCTAGAGTTTCTTCAAATGCTTCATTAATAGCTTCTGAATTCTCAGGTCAGAACATGTCTACAAGATTGCTTTTAAACTACTACGTGATTTAGTCAACCATGACAATATAAGCTAACTCATTTTCCATGACAAAACTTTCTAAATGCCGCATTTTGAGCAATAACCAATTTCAGATATTTCAATTTAGTAGTAATTAACTGGAAATAAAGTAAGCTTAATTGTTTTTATCAGAGGAGAGAGAAAACTATAAAAACAATCTCCTGTATTACTGTTGAGTGTGTGACATACAACAAAATTTAAACAGAAGAAAAAATCATGCACTTCTCCTCCTTTCATTAACTTGAATTGTTTATGTAATTAGTGCCATCTACTGGCATTCAACTAAACCTGCATATAGAAAATATTAAACAACAAAAGGACAATGTTAGTTATGAAATTTTCTGAAGGACAATATAGTACTTTAAAAATATCCTAAGTCAAAATATAAAAAACTTGTCAAACCAAAGCACCTACGGTTTCTTCTTTGTCTTTGACAATTAAGTTTTATCAAACTAGCCATTTCATCACTTCATCATATTTCGAAGAAAGAAGCCAGCCAATGATAGCTATATCTGGAACCATGTCAATCTGAAATTTCTATTACACTTCTCTAAGTAGGAGGTTTCTAAACATTTAGATAATAACAAATTAAGGTTTCTCTTTAAATTCAGTATGGTGGGCTAAGCCACTGATACATGGTTAGAGAAATAAGAACAGGGAATTTAAAGAAGAGAAAGGATAAAGTAATTTTACAAAGAAGAAAAAAAGTTAACTTTTAAGTAAAAACATATTAAACCATGAAGGTACAATTGGCACCAATTAAATTAACAAATAAAGTCCAAGGTCTGAAAGAGTGATAAAATTAGCATATACTTATACTATTGCTGGGAATAATGTCTATCAAAAACAATTTGGCAATAGATACAAGTGCTTACCCCCATTGACCTAGTAATCTTACTTGTGCTTTATCCTAATAAAATATTTAAAGGAAGATAAATACACTATAGGAATAAAGATTTTCATTAACCAAAATGGTAAAATACGAAAGTCCCAAACAATTTCAATATTTAATGAAGGGATGTAAAAGACCATAGTACATTAATCCAGTAGCCTATTATGTAGTAAATGTGGACAATAATCATTGCAAAAAGAACACAATTTTCTTGTGTGCAAAATAGAATACAGTTTTGTAACTAAGAAGGGTATCTTTGTTACTTTCTTGTTGCTGGGACAAAATACCTGACACCCACAAGTTAAAGGAGAGGTTTCAATCCATGGTCAGCTGGTTCCAAGGCAGGGCAGGATGGCAGAGAAGAAACTGTTCATGGTGTGGCAGACATGAAGCAGCCAGGGATCAATGGAAGAGGAGGGATATAGACCCTTCCAAGCCACACCCACAGTGATCCACCTCTTCCCAGCAGGCTTCACCTTCCAACATCACACCCAGCTATAATCCTATCAGTGGACTAATCCAGTGATGAGTATCACACACTCACGATCCAGTCACCTCCCTAAAGCCCCACCTAACAGGCTTGGAGGGAGGCACCTAGATATAGTCCATAACAAAAGGGAAGAGAAGAATTTGAAAATAACTGATGTTTCCGAAAAGAGGAATCACGTATGTTTCAATACATTTTGTTTTGTGCTTGTATGTTTATATAATAAAAATCAAACACTGGTACTTCTAACATAACATTTCTTCTGTTTGAACTCCTCTTCCTTGAAAATATATAATCTGGCATTTCTTAATCAACAAGAATATTTTTTTCTATGCTAGAATCAAACTAAATAATAATATGCACTACAATAGCAAATAAACCCAGATTACCTGTTACCAAGAAGCTAAAGTCAACATCACTAACATTTGCTATGAAAGCAGAAGAGAGTATTTCGAAGGACACTGAGCATAGTTGCTGCTACTACAAAGCAATTAAAATTTATCCTTGTAGAAAACTCTACTATGCTTCCCTGCTCTGTTTATCAAGTACCATAGCTATTTTCTAATCTTCAGATTCACACCTTCTGAGGTAAAACAACCCCCAAAATCTTGCTTTTTCTAGAAATTTCCTAGAGTACAAAAATTACCTATCCTTCCCTTCCTCTCTTCACTTAAGTCAAACCTAAAATGATAAAAGTAGTGTAAGCTAAAATTCAAATAGCCATGTGGTCCTTATTCTCCAGAAGATGGTATTTGTATTTTTTTTTTGTACCAGGAATCTAACTCAGGACCTCACGCTTGCCAGGCAGGCGCTGTGCCACTGAGCTATATCCCTGGCCCCAGTATTCATATTTTAAAAGATGAGCTTATCTGTCATCTATTAATTCTCTAATTCATAGCATAGCATTAGCAAAATGAGAACAATCCCTAGTTATGATTTTTGAAGGCAATTCCTTTTTAAGGAGGATTCAACTGATAAATAGTTCTGATGAACCATCAGAGAATAAATGTATAGGCTTATAAATATAGAATATAAAACTTTTAATGAATGTGTAATTAAAATCATTTACTTTAGCTAAGCAAGTTATCTTGGAAGCTACTCTTCACTTATGTGTTGCTTATGAAAAGTGTAGATATAAGAGGATACATTCTTTGAATGGTTTATGGTTGTATGTGTACTTTCAAACCCATCAAATTATGTGCATGAAATATGTATTTTTTCATTTGTCAATTATATCTCAAGAAAGCTGCTGACAACAACAAAATAAAATGCAGGATGTTGCAGTGAGTCTAAAATAATCTATTGATTATAAAATACCTAAAACTATAACCTGCAAAGTATGCTATGATTTTCCAAAATCACTGAAAAAAATAGCAAGTTAGAGTTAAATAAGAGACTTTATAGTAAAAAGGTAGTAAAAGGGCAATGCGTAACTTCAAACCAGAGTTTTTTTATATATCCTTGTACCATCTAATTTTCTCTAAAATTATATTCACAGTAAAAGTTAAAAATTTTTTACCTAAAAAAAGTCTGAATGGAACACTAGTGGACACTGCCCAGGTTTTGTGAGGATATAAGATTAAAAAGAAAAACTTTCACTAACCTTGACTAACATTGACAACATTACGGCCCTTATCTAAACACGAGGTTCACAACAACAGCTTTCTTTTTTCCCCTTCTTAACCATTGTCATAGAAGACTGGTTTCCCTTCCTTCAAAGGTAATATGTTAATCACCTTGGGTTTTACCGAAGTGTCATTCACACTAGGAACCATGACCTTGACCAGATTTGCCTACCACTGTGAAGTTTACTACTGAGATAACTCCAGACCTCAGGAGTGTAAATTCAAAGATACAACAGACTTCACATACAGCCTTTTTTCTTGCTGAATTCCATTTACAATGGTGTACCCTACAGGGAATTGCTTGTGTGGTGATCGTGGCATGTGAAGAAATTTAAAACACTGTGACCACCAGCCTATAAAGAAGACGACTTTGTAGTTGTATGTGTGGATGTGTTTTCTATAAAGAATATAAAGTGCTAAACTCCCCAAAGATTGTATCTCCAACCAAGAAAGAAATATGTCATATTCAAACCTAATTTGATGCTGCTGCAATATGTACTTGGTACTTACACACAGTATTTTAGACAGAAAAATGATTTTGGACCACGAGACAGCCCAAGATAAATTCAATAATTTTTTTTAACTTTAATGTTCATCTCCTTTCATTGTTTTATTTGTAGGAACTCTTTCTATGTATATTGACAGTGCAAAAGAGAAAAGAGGGGAAGAAGAGAGAGTAGTTAAAAGTCTAAGCAATAGAATGAACCTGGTGGATTTGAGTCTTGGCTTAATAATTTAGTAGTCATATGACAAACAGGAAAGCTAATTATCTATGCCTCATTTTCTTCCTTTGTTAAATTGGGATAATGAACACTGACCTAGAAAATTCAGGGAAAATACAAATGTGTTTGGCAAACTCCAAGAATTAAATATTATAATTATCATTGCCATCAACATCACTACTGCTACTATTACTACTACTTTTAATGAATCACATATGATCCACCATATGATCCCCTATTCAAACCAAGTGTCTTTCTGTCTTATAGAAATTGCAGCAGCTCTAAAAGTTTCCCTTTAACTTAGAAGATAAAAGTGCATACACAGACGTATAATTAAAATTTTAAGGTTGAGTATTATGTAAATTTTCTTATTAAATGTGTTTTGGGATAGTCCCCTACAAGTGAAATAAATATTTGTTCTGGGTGAACTAGATTTGAAAATTTTTAATGACTGTCTCAGAGGAGCTTTATGAAAAGCAGTGAGCAGGAACAAAAAGGCAAGATCCCAGAAGGCCTTTTTTGTCCATTGTCCTGCAGTTTGAACCTTAAGGAAAGTCATTAACCTTGGGAGTCTAATTTTGTCATGTGCAAAATAGGATGGGCTTACTCTGCTTATGCCTCAGGCACATCGTGAGATGTTGAAAACAAAATCCAATTGCTTGGAAAGTTATAAAACAGGATTCTAACATATTTGAGGATAAAAAGTTCTATATATTGGATTTCTGTCACTTTGCCATGGATGTAGGGGTTGCATTTATTCACTAAGGGATTTATGGAAAGATTTAGTTCAGTGAGCTAAAGAGTAAGAGCTTAGAAACTCTTAGCTCCATTCTCTGCCCATTTCCTACTATACTCCATATTGTAGATGGATTAACCCCTGTAGGAGTCAGAGTTACCCAGAATCTCCTGCTAGAGGACTTCCTGCTGGGTGAAGCCAATGAGAGCCACTGGCAGAAGACTTCCGAAGAGCAGGAGGAAGAATAGAACTACAGAATTTCTCCCTTTCTCACTCCATTTGGGCAGTGTCTCCTTTCTATCTTCATTTCCCACTGGACAATCCCTCCCTGTAGTAGTTTCAGCACCTGTTCTGCAGCCCCCACAGTTTGAATGAGCACCAGATGGCTGTGGTTTCTGGGTGTTGGTAACACTTGGCCCCCCCTATCCTTTGAAGTGGTAACAGTTTCCTGAAGTTGTTAAACTTCGAGTTGCCTCCTGTTGAATTTTTCAGCTCCTTCCTTACCCATCGAAATAGTCCTCTATGTTAAATTCCCTCTGTTTGAAATATCCAGTTTGGTTTCTAGACTGAACCTTGATGATATTAACTGAGAAATCTCACAGCAAATGACCCTCCCTATAATTCCATGTGGGTAATTTAACATATCAATTACAAATTATACAAAGTATCACATCTTGCTTTGCATGCTTGTCTCCAGTCTCAGAGGAAGAGTTGACTCTTCTGCTATTGGAAGGTGGTTTCACCATCTGGATGCCCATCTATTCCGGGATCCTCCACCGTGTACTTCTCTCTTTCTGTGTTTCAACTTCTTGCCTCTCTGCACGGTCCTTTTCCACAGCCTTCAAATATGAATCTCTTTCTCATCTTTAAAAAACAAAACCCTGGGCTCCATCACTTTCCTTCCTTTCACAGCCATATGCTTCAGAAGGCAAGTTTTCAATTATTGCCTCAACTTGGTTACATTTTTGCCACTCTAGAATTCTTCAACATCAGGTTTCTGCCATCACCATTCCAGAAATATTTGACAGGAGTCATTGTAGGAAACTGAATTATCACCCTCAATTCTTTACTTCTCCCTGTACCCATGCCCTTAGCTAGGTAACTTGAAGCTTTTCCTACAAAAGGCTGAGTTTACTTTCTTGCCCTTAATCCTGCACTTGACCATATGACTTGCTTTGCTTAATCCTAATGAGAAGCTAATAGAAATGACACAAGCAGAGGCTTGAAATGTGTTTGTGCAGTGGGTCTAGTTAGTCCTCTTGTACTTCCTCACTACAAGACAAAAATGCCCTGGAGGAGGATGAGTGAAGTCCAACAGTCACCCCAATCAACCTGAAGCATGAAGAGCCCCCCCCCCCAAGTTGTAAACCCATGGGAAGGCAGTATGTGCCTATTGTTGTATGCCACTAACATTTTGGGGTTCTGTATTGTAGCATTTTTGTGAAAATCAGTAACTGATTCAGTTAGCAATGGCCAATGCCTATGGAAAGAGTAGGTTCTCCTTTACTTGATTTATTTGCGGTAACTGGTGCTGTTGACAACTCTTTTATTTTATTTTATTATTTTTTTCTGAAGTCCTTTTCTTTCTTGGCTTTCTTTCTTTGGGTGTCCTCTGTTTCCTTGCACGGTTCATTTTTTTTTCCTTTTTTGGCTTTTCCCCTAAATATTCCTCTTTGCTAAGACTCTGTCCCTGCCTCAGGCTTCTACTACTTCTGATTGTAAACTATTTAACCAGAGGAGGCAGGGAGCATAATTTTTAAAAAGCCGAATCATAATTTTCCCTTATATCCAAATCTTCTACATTGCCACTATTTTGATTTAGGTACCCATGATCTCTTGCTCACATTCTGCAATAAACTTTTTATTGAGTCCCTCCCTCTTCTCTCAAAACTGGCCTTTCCATCTGCATACAACTGCTTAAGTGGTCTTTTTGCAATGCAAATGGACCCCCAGTAGCGCCTCTGTATAAAAGCTTTCTGTGGGTTTCTAATACACACAAGACAAATCCAAACCTCTGCTTGGATTAGGACCTCAAATATATGACACCTACCTATGCCTCCACTTTCATCTTTTGTTCTTTCTTTTTCAAATGCAGTTTCTCAAATGTTATCTGTCTTAGTTACTTTTCTCTCATTGCTGAGACAAAATACCTGACACCCAAAGTTAAAGGGAGAAAGGTTTATTTAGCTCACAGTATGTAGAGCTTTCAGTCCATAATCAGCCTGCTCCAAGGCAGAGTGGCACATGGCAGAGGGGCAACAGATCATGGTGATGGAAAACAGCAAAAGCAGCAAGAGGGGGATAGATAAGACTGCTTCTATCTCTTATATTTTATGCAGAGTACCCACCCTAGGGCAGGTATAGCACTCACACCCTTAATTCTAGCCACAATTAGAACAAACCAATCAGTGGATTAATTTACTAATCACACACCCTTTATCCCAGCATCACACATTTTAGATTCAGCCACCTCTGAAAAAAGCCCTATGACCTCATGAGGCTTTGGTGGGACATCTAGACACAAACCATAACACTCTCCCTCAGCTGTCCACATGACAATATAAAAGTGAAATGTTCAAGGTGGCCTAGTCAGTGAGAGAATCATCACAAAAATGCAGGTTTGTGGACTCTTGATTCAGGGTTCAATTCAACTGGAGAAGATACGCTTCCATTTATAGGAATTTAAGGAAAATAATCGGGCCTATTAAAACTGAACTTTGAGGAATATAAAATAATCTTCTGGATGACTGTAACATGATTGGAAAATTATGGTGTATAACAAAGTAAGATGTTTCCAAACAAAGACAGCAGAAAAAAAAAACACATTTGGTTTATTGAAAAAAATCACTAAACAATTTAGCCCTAAGTATGAATTAATGTTCTATAAATCCTTATTGAGAAAAGAAACACAATTTCTTTCTTCTCTGTGTAAATTAAAGTGACCTATAAAAACTCTTTATGGATTTATAATAGAAATGTTAAAATATCTGTAAGGAAGCTATTTCAAAAGTAAAGCCTCTGACCATTAACTCTAAGACTCATCTATTAAACCTTTGACATTACCAAACGACTCTGTTTCAGAAGGTAACACTCTATACAGGGGATACTATTTAAGAAAATGGCTCTCATTTTCCAGCTTATTGGAAATGATTAATCTTTTCAATAGCTCTGAGGACTACATACCAGCGTTGTTATTTTTTTGTCCTTTCAACAATGACTACAAGCTGAGAGCAGGCTAGTAAATGTGTTATCGGCCAACCCATTAGGATTCCATTATTTTCTGTCTTACACGGCTTCATGTAATGAATTTTTATAATTAAACTAATGGCATACAATTTATTTTTTTCCCCTCTTTACTTTCAGGCCCCATTTCTCTTCCAGCTTCTTTGGAATAAGTTTTACGCAAAAAGAAGGGAGGAGAGTCCTCCAAGTGCTTCAATACCTTAATTTCATTATGAAATTTTGGAAAGCATTCTCTTTATCTGGGCTCTCTCTTTAATTTGCTGAATTTATTAAAAGGCTTAAGCAGTGTTGTAATTAACAAATCATCCAGCTACCCCAGGCACTGAAGAGAAGGCTGGTTGAGAGGGTATGGAAATGGTTGGGTAGAAATTACTTCAGAGAGAATGCCAGAGGACCGATCCCTAGAAATGGCATTTTTCTCCGTGACTTTTCAAAACTCATGAGCCGTTGGTAGTAGACTGCACTATTGTTCACAAATATGTAGTACCTATTTCATGCCAGCAGATTATACATCTACAGTTTAACGAGAAAGGATCTATAGTCTTAATGATGTTCCGATATTTTTAAAGCAGCTTTGTTGATGCTTTAAACATTACTGAATCCACCCATTTAAAGTGTATACTTTAGTGGTTTCCAGTATTTTCATACAATTGTGCAAGCTAATTTTGGAACACTTTCTTCACTCCAGAAAAGGAAGCTCCATACCGTTAAGTTACTTTCCACCAACCATTCTCCTCTTCTAGCCTTTACTGAACGTTTCACTTAAGTGGACTCATACATTACATGGTCTTTTATGACTGGTGTATGTCACTTGTTTTTGAGGTTTATTCATGTTACAGCATATATTAGTACTTAATTCCCATCTATTGATGAATAATATTACACTGTTGTATGTACCACAATATATTTATTAGCTGGTAGACATCCGAGTTGATTCTGCTTTTGGCTATTGTCAATAATACTGCCATAGACATTTGTGCAAAGGTTTTGTGTGTATGTGTTTTCATTTTTCTTGAGTATACAATTACAGTAGAATGTAGAATGATTGGTTATTTGATAACTCCATGTTTGCTATATCTAGGAATTGACATTTTTACAAAGTGTCATCACCAGTTTAAAGTTCCACTAATAATGTATGAGGCTTCCAAATATTCTACACTCTTGTCAACACTTGTTATTGTCAATTTTTATTTTAGTCATCCTGATGTGTATGAAGTGGTCTCTTACAGTGGTTTTCATTAGAATTTTCTTAATGCCTAATAATGTTAAACATCTTTTCATGCATTTATAGGCATCTGTACTATTCAAATTGCTTCTCCATTGTAATTGGGTCACCTACCTTTTTGTGGTTGTTATTAGACTTTATATGCTCTTAATACAAGTTCCTGATCAGAAAAATTATTGCAAATATTTTCTCACATTCTATGGATTGTCTTTTCACTTTATGATATTGCTTGCAGTACAAAATTTTATTTGTGATGAAGTTTAATTTACGTCTTTTTTTTAAATCACTTTTGTTTTCGGCATACCTGAGAAAATATTGCCTAAGCATTGTTCTCCAATGTTTTCATCTAAGAGTTTTAAAGTTTTAGTTCTTGTTTTTAGTTCTATATGCCATTATGAAATATTTTATTATAGCATTATTTTACAAAAGTAAAAATTTTAATATAAATTTTTATTTTTCATTGAAAAACTACATAAATGTATATGTCACAACATGATGTTTTGATTGTAAGTATACTCCATAAAAAATAGCCATTGCCTCATATAGCTATCACTTTTTTGTAGTGAGAATATATAAAATCTGTTTATAAATAATCCTGATACATACAACATATTATTAATAACAGACACCATGTTGTATAATCAATCTTCAAAACTTATTCTAACTGAAACCTTGTACCACCACTGTCACCCCCAAGCCCCGAGCCTCTGGTAACCCCCATTCTACTCTCTACTTTGTAAATTTGACTTTAGCTTTCACATCTAAATACACATGAGATCATATAGTATTTGTGTATCTGATTTATTTCACTTTATATAGTTTCCTCCAGGTTCATCCATGTTGGCACAAATGATAGAATTTTCTTCATTGTAAAGGCTGCATAATATTTTACTATGTATATGTACCACACATTACTTATCCATTCATCTATTGATGGACACTTTAATTGCGAATAGTACTATGATAAGCATGAGTGCATATATCCTTTCAATATACTGATTTCAATTCTTTTGGATGCATACCCAGCAGTGGGATTGCTACATCATAAGGTGATTTTATTTTTAGGTGGTTTTTTTTTTTTTTGGAACTTCTATACTGTTTATAATGGCTGTCCTACTTAACATCCCCACCAATTGTGTACAAGCATTTCTTCTTTCCATATCCTTGACAACACTTTTTTTTTTTTTTGGTAACAGCTCTACTGACAAGTATGAGGTGACACTATAGGCATCTCATTTCCCAGATCTTCACCTAAGGTTTTTCTCTGGATCCATGCTTATATCAACTAGCATCACAGTGCAAGGAAGCTATATGTTAAATAACTGCTGCTGATTGGTTTGGACAAATAACCTGGATGGAAGGTGTTTCCTGGAGAATTAGCTATAATTCAGGTTAAATGACAAGGCTATGCCTATAGTGTTTTCTTCTAGGAAGCTGGAAGACAGGTCAAATAGCAACAATGCTCTGAGAATACAATAGATCTCTCTGAGGAATTCCATTCCTGTCTAATCTCTATAGTGGTTACAAGGCTGCTAGTCTTCATAGCTACCATGGTTGCAAGGCTGCTGATTTTCAAGACTATTGTAGAGCTGGGAGAAAATGATGGGAAAAGACCAATCCAAAGAGCCCAAGCCCTGCTATTCTTACTGAAGTTCAGCAGCTCAGAGATTGCTCCCAGCCTTTGGATAATTTCCAGAATTCAGAAAGGCAATTTTAACAATTTTTGCCAGGCTTTTCATTGCTTTTGTGGAGGAGTGGGTTTCCAAAATTGCCACATTATATTTTTAAGCATGGAGTAAGTTAAAATGTGAAGAGAAACTAGGCAAAATATAGTACAATCAGAGCATAAAGTAATATAAGACATGGTGACTACATTAAATATTTATATAATATAGCAGCACCTGAGGAAAGCAGCCCATTACAACCTGTGCTCTTTCAGTGATGTAGAATACACTCTGTTTGTATGCTTCGAGAAGTTTAATACCTTCATAAATACTTTAAGAGGAAAGTTACTATTAGCTTATTGATTCTTTCTTTTTAATCATATGGAAACTTTAGGGGAGAGTAAAATTGGATAAAAAAATTCATGGAGAAATGGTGGGTCTCAGCAAGAAGAGTTTTGGTAATGTGTTTCAGTACTGTACCAGAAATCCAAACCTCAAACTGCTGGTGCA
This sequence comes from Erethizon dorsatum, assembly GCA_028451465.1. Taxonomy (NCBI): domain Eukaryota; kingdom Metazoa; phylum Chordata; class Mammalia; order Rodentia; family Erethizontidae; genus Erethizon; species Erethizon dorsatum. Next base: position 23,744,057 of record CM051842.1, read on the forward strand.
GGTTAATTTGCTGATTTTATTTTGTATAACTCTAAATATATATAAAAGAAGAATTCAGCTTCCAATATTGTATACATCTTTAAGGCAAATAAGATATTATCTGATATCATCCATCCCTCCAAAAATAATTTAAAATGTAAGGCTTTACTTCCATATTTGAAAAAGCAGTTTCCCCTAATTACTTTCTTTCCTAATAAAATAATTTGAGATCCTCAAATAACTACCATAGTTACCACATGTAACAAGAGCAAGTTTGAAAATTAATTATGTGATTACAATGTATCTGTTTCGAGTTCCCTAAAGAATGTCTTCAAAACAGAGATTTTGCAGCCTTGGAAATGTTTATTTAATAATTTGAAAATTATTGGATTTCTTGCTTCAGATAGTTTAAAGTATTATATAGCCAAATCAGCTAGGCTCAAACAAGATTTCACTTCTCTATTGAATTCATGTACTCTTAGCTCAGCCAAGCACAAAACAGCTAATGCTGTCACATTTGAAAAGCTTTTATGCTGAATTTGACACAAAAGCAATCACAAAGCAGACAAAAAGGGAATTTCTTTTTCAAAAGCTGAAAGGAGAAAAATAAATGAAAACTAGGAGCCTGGGCAAATCTCTCTTGACACTGGAAAAAGAAAGTTTAAAATGATCGAGAAATAATTTTTTCCCAAAGAATCCACTGCCAGGTTTGGACCAATCTTAATAGCCTAGGGAACAAGTTGTGAACTCAACCAAGATTCTGTCAAGTGAAATAAATCCCATAGTAATCACCGGTGGCAGTTCGCAGTGCCAATGGCATACTATTTTTGTCTCTTATGGAGGTTCTAAATGGCATAATCTCTCACAGGCAGGGATTTTGATTAGGATGGAAATCTTGTATGTTTCCCCTAACATGTCTTTCTATCTCATAAGCACATTATTGTACCAGGTGTGTGCAGAAGATCAAAAAAAGACACGTGGTTAAAAAAAATCAAGTAGTTTCTAACTTCATGTTTTTATTTCAGAAAAACTTAAGGATTATGCAGCAAAGCAATAATTATAACTATATTATGGACCTCTCTTACTAACCTGCTCATTAATAGTTGACACAAAAGGCCATTTCCATTGTGTTCTGCAAAATCAGGAAGCTTGTGTTACTGCTTCCCTCTTCCATGATCATGTTTTAAGAAAGGTTTTTCCCAGAGGCCAACTCAAATTTAATTTCTGTTATGTGAATGGGTAATCACTATCACTATTTCTTAGTTACTATTTTTTCTAACTAGGAGGAAGAGGTTTTCAAAATGTCAAACCAGTAAGGAAAAAAGATGAAATTTAATAAAATACTATAAATAATTTAAAATGTTAATTATTAAATGTTATACAGCAACCTTGGTAAAATTTATGCACTAATACTAAACTTAAAAATCAGAATTAAAACTTTTACATACATTATAAGACAAATATATGAATAATTACAAGACATTATAGATAAGGAGTTGTGATTATGAACATAAATATATTCAGGATTATTAGTGATTGGTTATGTTTTAAGGTTCAGGTATGGTAATTGATGAAATTAATCTGTCTTTGGTCATCTTTATCTGTCTTATGAACTTATACTGAATGTGTAGCAATATATATTATCACATTCCTAAATAGAGAACAAACAAAAATATCCATTTGTAATAGCTACATATAGAAAAAATGGCTGAGCCATTTTTATGATGTAGTTTCTGACAGACTATTCAAAAGCAACTTTTAAAAATTTCAAATGTTTGCTCATGATAGTAATTACAATACAATCCTGTTTTTGTTTTAGGAATTTAAAACATTTCATGTATTCTGGCATTAATTTTGTTCGTTCTTTTATGTATTTTCTTTGGCAGTTCTTTCCATCTCTTATTTGAAGGTCCTTACTCTTCTAAACCCTAACCATTCTTGCCATCATTTTAGAATTCTTTCAGGTTAAGATTATTTCTCATTTGCCAACTTTAGAACTCCTCTTTTCCTAATCAAACCTATCACTATATGCCTTTCATCTCTTCCCCTTATCTATCTCAAGGGTTCAATCCCAATTCTTTTATCCTGTTAATTCCACCCTCACCCACGTTGATCTATAATCTGCTAAATTAATCATATACTAAATTCATGGAGAGTATCCTATGATTAAGAACCAAATCCTTCAGGAATAATTACATGGATTCTACACTTCATATTGTCAGATGAGGGACTAGGAAAATAATCATTAGAAATTACTAACGTACCTATGCTCATCCACTAGAAAATTATTATTACTCACCAGCATCTCATGTAAGAAAGAATTTTAATCTATCTAAATTTTGCTTCCAACAGAGTTAATAAGAATGAAAATCTTATGTGACTTTCTAACATTCTTGTATAAATGATAATATCATTCTCATAGCAGCTCAGGTCCTTTGACAAAGTGGCTATGATAGAGATTGGTTAAAAGCTCATTAGTTCCATTTACTCTTCCTGAAATAAAGTTGTGAACAAGTTCTGGTAAATTAGATATGGTGGAATTTCCAGGCCTAGCGATAAAACCCTATGGTTGACTAACCACATTCTCTCTTCCCTTCCTGCAGTGGCTTTAAGCAGCTATATTTTTAAGTGATAATTTCGCAAAATTAGAAAAGCTTATCTCCAAGTGACCATTTGGATAGAGCTCCTAAAAAGGGCTTATCAATAACATAACCAAGGAATTAGTATTATTATCTTTATTGTATTAATCTGACAATATTTCAGGGTTTATTTCTTACTGCACCCACCATAGCTTAAACTAATTGAGATATGTGAACTACTTCTAGGAAAATTATATGGTTTTCTTTTTAGATGAAGAAAATATAACTCATGACATAACAAATGTGAGATTCAGATGCTTATTTAGCAAAGGGCCTTTTTTACCAGACCAAAAAAAAAACCTTCAAGTAATCGGTCTGATTAACTTCTTACCATGTTGTTTCTCTGGTTAAAATCCCTTAAAGGATACCCATTATTTAGCATTTAAGGTCTTTTCAACTGACCTACAAATGCCACCCTTGAGAGGAATACAAGTAAGGGATCATTCATGGTGCTTGATTAAAGCATAATACATTTTTTTCTTTTTCCTTTTCTTTTTATTTTACTCTGAGGTCTATCCTACTAAACAGACAGATATTTGATGAAGTTGGGTAGTAAAGAGGAGGAAAAAAGAAGGAAGAGAAAGAAGGGAAGAATAAATTGGGCTGAAAATCAGAGAATGGGAGGAGAAAGTGAGAGTATGATACGTAATCAAAAATAGCATGTATGTTTAAATTTTGAAAATGTATTATAGTAAAGTACACATTGCCATTAATCCCTCTCAAATACTCCCTCTTCCTTGGAACACATTTATCACATCATTCTTGCCACTCTCTGAAGCAGTTCTGAAAGTCTTCTTTCATGAATGTTTTTAGTTGCACTGTCATGGCTGACTTCATGTCTTGAATTTATTTAAGACACTTACTTCTTATGCTTATTTTGACTTTGGGAAAGAGCCATAAGTTGTGTAGTGCCAGATCCATTGAATAAGGTAGAAAAGGACACATTGTAATGTTTTTATGAACCTGCCTTTCTGTTGGATGGCACTCAACAACAGCATTCATCATATTTTTGGTAACACCTTGTAAAGACACTCAAGAAACAGAACTTTCAGAAGTGCTTCAGAAAGTGGCCAGAACAATGCGATACCTGTGTTTGAAGCAAAGGGGAATAATTTGAGGGGGATTAATGTGTCTTTTACTGTAATAAATTTTTAAAATGTAAGTAAACAGCAAAATTTTTGATCTGCCCTTGTATACATTATCCCTAAGTCCACTTACTCCCTTCTTGATTTAGGACCCTCAGATAAGGTCAGGCTACTTTTCCTAGGAAAGAATTAAGCCCAAACAGTTGACTTGATGCTACTACTTAAATATGGCATGTGTATCAGCTTTGAAGTGATCTTAAAAGATGGTGCAGTGTAAAAACCAGCCCCCTATATCCAGATCAAATAAAATTAATTTTAAGATGGAAATTAGCCATCAGTTTTCCTCTAATCTCTGCTCTCACTCAAAATTTTACTGTCCATTACACCTTAGATGTAATTTTTCTTAAATCATTAATTTCTAACCCATGGTAAAATTTTATTCCGTGTAATCAGTCTTATTTTAAAATACTTTTGATACTAACCTTGGTTTCTGTGATTTTCTTCTGGATGGCATCCATTGTATAAGGACCCTCCTTCCATGACTCAAGCTTGGCTCTGGCCTGTCCTATGACCTGCTCAGCTTCTTCTTTAGCTTCCAGCCATTGTGTTGAATCCTTTAACATTTCATTTAACTGTTGCCTCCGGTTCTGAAGGTGTTCTTGTACTTCATCCCACTGATTCTGAATTCTTTCAACTGAGATGAAAGAAAAAAATGATAAGTAGCAAATACTAATTTTGAGAAGACTTTTGAAATTTAACATCTCAATCCTGTCTCACATTTACATTGCTCATCAAAATATTGTGCATTGTGTTATGGCTTGGATGATGAACAGGATTCTTTCCTTTTCTCAGAGAGCAAATATGAGTTTCTGTTAAATTATCTTCCTGAAGGTGACCTAGAACATCAGTATATATATATAAAATTTCTTAATCCCTAGAGCCAAATATCAATCATCATTTTGAAAGGCATTATAGCAGAATGCCCATATCTCTTTACTCTTACTACTTTAATGCTCATTTGCCCAATTTTCAGTATAAGCATTGTCATTTTATTATAAGAAGTGTTTGTTTTGTCATTAACTGGCAGGCTAGACACACGAGGCAATTGAGATCTCCTTGTCATACTCAGGGGCAGCTTGTAACTAATGACTGATAATAGGAACTGGGGTATGGACACTCTGGCTCACTTTACCCCAGGGGAAATGACTCTCCTAGTGGGATAAAGCACCAGTGGCCTATAGTGCTACTCTGCTTGATAATACACCATCTTTTAGTGGCTGCCTTGTGTTACCTGTCTCACTTGTTTGCTTCCCTGATATGTTCCTTACTATCAAAATAAGCCACTTGCTCTCAAAAACATTTCTAGGGTGTTCTGAGGAAACCCAAGAGTTGAATACTAGAAATATCTTTTAACAATATCTAAAAACTCAGCCTGAGCACATTCTGTAAAACTGGCTTATATTGAAGCTATGTTTGGTATCATAATGAGTCTAAGATGGAGATACCCTATAGATACTTCTCTGAAATGCTTTATTTTAGTATATTACAATAAACAGGGTTGCTTTTTTTCTAAATACCTTTTTTTCTGTCTCTACTGTCTGTACTTTGGATTTTTAATGTTTCTCAGAGGCCAGTGTAGTAAAAACTTAGTTGTTTTCCCATGACACTATTGGGAGTCAATAAACTATTAGGAGGTGGGGCCAAGAAGAAGAATATTGGGTCCGTGGGCATGTGTCCTTGTTGGGCATGTTGGGATCCTGGCTTCTTTTTGCTTCCTGGTCACCAGAAGGTGAGCAGTTTCCTCCACCATGGTCTCCTTGCCATAATGTACTGCTTCATGACAGGCCCAAAGGCAACAGGGCAAAGTTACATTGTACTGAAGGCTCTGAAACTGTGAGCGTAAGTAAACCTTTACTCCTACAAGGTGATTCTATCAGATATGTTTTCATAGCAATGGAAAGCTGACTAACACAACCTTTTTCATGTGAACCTTCCTGACATTCCCCTTTCCACCATAATTTGAAGCAGCATGAAACTCTAAATAGAAGCTGAGGAAATGTCAGTGTCAAGTTCTCGGACTTCTCAGCCTCCAGAACCAGAGGCCAAACTAAACCTTTTAATAAATTACCCATTTTCAGCAATTCTGCTATAGCAATAGTCAATGGGATAAAACAAAAACTTTTCAATATCCCCCCACTGTCTTCTGGAACATCCCTTAGCTTTACATACATGTTCCTTTGTTGTCTGGCCTTTCTACAAAGGAACAAATCACAACATAAACAGGCATAATAAAACCACCAAAGATTATATAAAAATATTGTAGTAATAGAACTGTTACTGTATCTTGGTCAAAGGCATGAGGAGGAGACGTACCCAGAAGCAGAGAATCATGAGAAATCACATTGGGAAAAGCAGCAAACCTTTTTTCAAGGAACACAGTCAGACTGTAGCAATCTCACAGGCATGGAATTAGGAAAATAAGTATCTTAATCTCATTTTGCTTACTCTCTTCAATTTTCTACAAGGCTCCCCAGTGCCTAAACCAAATGGAAGCCAGAGGGCCTGGGAGATCAGTGTCCCCCTCCCAGAATAGAGAGAAGGTTAGAGAAGGACACAGATTGGCAATGGATGAACAAATTAAATATATACAGCACAGCACCATAACACTATGGCTTATTTCATGATGTAAGTAAAGTCTTTTTAACTTCTATTAACATGTCAACTGTGTTTAAATCCCAGTGTTTAGCTGTCTCTGTCTCTGTCGCTCTCTGTAATCTTTAACACCATTGTTTTATTTTATTATTATTGTTACTTCACTGGGTAGTGGAATAACTATTATTAGTTGGGGCTTTATAGTTGATTAGTCTTTTATTTGATCTCCAGTTTATAAAATCAATAGTGTAAATATGACTATAAGAAAGTTGTTTAAAATATAAATGAAATGTTTTTAAGTGTTCTGAAATATTTTTCCATTGGTCATAGAAACAATAGTCCAATTACACAGTTATGCAACTTCTCCTAGCAAGATACTTTAGTTTTTATTAGCACATATAAATATACAAGTTAATAGGGTTCCCTGTGACATTTCCATACATGCGTATATCATATCTTGATCATATCTACTCTCCCTTCTAACCTCTCTCATCCCACCTCTTTTCTCCCTTCTGGCTAGCCTCAATCCCAATATCTAATTGTCTGGCAGGATACTTTAGTATGTATACCTGGCACCATTTTAAATTAGTCTGTTGTATGTTATATGTATTTGAAAATAATGAAATGGACTTTCCTTAAAAATAGCCTCTGGTTCCAATTTGTCTTTACTTTAATTAGATTTAATTACCAAGATTTTACTATGCTAAGCAATTTTGTTAGAATGCTTAGTGGTTTTTACACAAACATAGCAAATATAGGATGAATATTTTGTACATCTATAGTTCATTTCAATGTCATAGACGCAATGTATATTTTGAAAAGGCCATCATTAGACATTAGAATTAAGTAGTTACTCCATTATGTGGATAGCTATTTTTAATTCTGGACAAAAAAAAGGAACTTCTATAGCCTGTATCATTATTTGTGACAAACATACCATTTGAATGCTTGTTAAATCATGGTAATGGGGGAATGATTTTTTTGAGTTCTTCATATATTCTAGATATTAGTCCTTTGTCTGAGAAAAACCTGGCAAAATTTTTTCCCACTCTGTGAGTTATCACTTCAGTCTGTTGATGATTTATTTTCCTGTGCAAACCCTTTTTAATAAGACGAGATCCCAGTTGTTGATCCTTTATAATATAATATTTCCCATGCAATTGGGGTTTTGTTCATTAAGTCTTTGCCTACACCTATGTCTTCAATGGATCTCCATATGCTCTCTTCCAGCAGATTTAGTGTTTCTGTTTTAATAGTTAGAACTCTGATCCATTTTTAATTTAGTACATGGTGAGACGCATGGGTCTAGTTTTAGTCTTTGGCATGTGGAAAGCCAGTTTTCCCAGCACCATTTATTAAAGAGGCTAGCTTCCTTCCAGTGAAGGTGTTTGGCACCTTTGTCAAAGATAAGGTGGCTGAGTGTGTTTGGAGTTGTTTCTGCATCTTCTAATCCATTCCATTCATCCTTAGGTCTCCTTGTTTTGCCAGTACCATGTTGTTTTTATCACAGTAGCTTTGTATTATAATTTAAAGTCAGAGATTGTGATGCCTTGTGCCTTGCCTTTGTCCCCCAGAATTGCATTTGCTATTCTAGGACTCTTCTGGTTCCAAATACATTTTAGGATTGTTTTCTCTAATCTGTGAGGTATGCTATTGGTATTTTGATTGGGATTGCATTAGATATGTATAACAATTGTGGGAGTATGGCCATTTTCACTATGTTTCACTATGTTGGTTCTTCCTACCCAAAAGCAAGGGATATATTTCCATTTTCTGATATCCTCTTCGATCTCCTTTTTCAGAGTACTGTAGTTTTCAATATAAAGATCTTTTATTTCCAAATTTAAAGACCTACTCCAAAAATGGGCATCTGAAATGAACAGACACTTCTTAGATGAAGAAGTAGAAATGGCAAACAAGTACATGAAAAAAAGTTCAATATCACTGGGCATTCGAGAGATATAAATTAAAACAAAGCTGAGATTCCATCTCACTCCAGAAAGAATGGCTATTATCAAGAAATTAACCAATAACAAATGCTGGAGGGGCTGCGGGGGAAAAAGGAATTCTTCTCCACTGTTGGTGGGAGTGTAGACTGATGCAGCCACTGTGGAAATCAGTATGGAGATTCCTCAAAAAACTAAAACTAGAGGTTCCATTTGACCCAGCTATTCCCCTTCTTAGTATCTTCCCAAAAGAGTTAAAACCATCATACCACAGTGATATATGCACGTCCATGTTTATAGCAGCACAGTTTGTAATAGCTATATTTTGGAAACAGCACAAATGCCCATTAACCAATGAATGAATAAAGAAGTTTTTTTTATACAATGGAGTACTACTCAGCCATAAAGAAGAATAAACTTGAGACATTTGTAGGTAAATGGATGCACCTTGAAACTATACTCTTGAGTGAAATAAATTGGTCACACATGTGTAAATATCACATTGTTTCTCTGGTGTGAGAAACAGAAAGTGTAAATAAGGACCAAAATGTAAAACAGATATTGTGAAATAGGAAGAAAATACTCAAATGGGAAAGGGAACTAGGGAGGGGGGATGGGAGGAGGAAGGAAGGGAAAAGAAAAAAAACAAGAAAAGAAGGAAAAAAAATGTAAACAAAGCTTTTGTAAATAAGGAGGTGAAGAGGGGTTAAGGGAGGGTAGGGGAATGGGAAAAAAGAATTAAGATAAATCATATACAGGTCCAACTCCCCTATGAAGAATGTGATCATTATGTATATCTAAAATGTACAAATTTGCTTAATTAAAAAAAGAAAGTATCAGGTAAAAATAAAAGTAAAAAAAAATCATAATAATGGAAGGCTTTTCAGCCAGAAGTGGTCATAAGTGTACAACAAAGCAAAATAAAATAATTCACTGGGGTGTCTATCCCACTGAGGACATGCCCTTTCACTCTTGACTTTGGACTGCACATTGCCATCAAATAATTCTTAAGTAGATTTTACAAGTTACAGATTCAACCATCTATCCAGCTAGCCAGATAATCACCATTTCATTTACCATCTACTAGATACCAGGCATTATGTTATGTAGTGGGAAGCAAAGAGGCCTAAGACAGAGTCCCTGGCTTCTGGTTTGGATCTTTATTAGGTAGTGGTATTATTCACCATGTACCTGAACAATACAGTATGATCAGGGAGAAGATCAGGAGTTCAGTCTTGAACTATTCGATGGGAAGTTTTGAAGATTATTCACATAGGACTATCGTTTTAGACAATTGGACTGAGTGGTCTATAGCATAGCTATGTATTTTGAGAGACACAGAAGTCTGGGATTGGAAATCACTACAGAGAAGGAAACACTGAAACCACCTCTATGAATGCATTCTCTGATGACACATAGGCCTATACTCCCGGGTTGAGGATGAGTGGTTAACAATTTTAAATGCCAGAGACGTCACAAGATAATAAAAATCATAGTAACATTAATTTGAACATATAGTTGGTTCAGAGTACTATTTTAAGTTATTTATATGTATTAATTCATGTAATTATCACAATAATCATATCAGTGTCATTGTTATGCTATTGTTGTAGTTGTTTTTGTTGCTATTATCCTCATTTAACATATGAGGAAACAGACTTGAAGAATTGGCCTAAGGACATACAAATAGTGACTAGTAAAGCCAAGACTTGGGCCTAAGGGATCATACCCCCTAAAACTCATACCACAAATGTCTTGGCTTTGATCACTTGGAATTTCGTGGAGATGAGAATGGTTTTAATGGAGTAGTAGAAATCTTTTTTTCTGAGATGTTGCATAGCCTGGTTTTGAATTCTTAGGCTCACTGGATCCTCCCACCTCAGCAGCCTCCAGAGTATTTGGGACTACAGGTGTGGGTCACCATGCCCAGGTTGGAATAGGAGAAATCTCATTGTAAAGCATTAGCAAATAAATCTTTACAAATGAAATAGTACATTGTAGATTGTCTAGCTAAAGCTCTTTACAACAAAGGAGTTAGAGAGGATGTTGGGGATAAGGAATGGGATTTCCCCCACAAAATATAGAAAACTTGAGTACAAATATAGGTCTTGAGGGAAGAAAACTGAAATAGTCAAAAGAGCAAGAATGATGCATGATGGAGAAGCGTCCCCAAGAAGGTGAGTCTACTGAACATTCATTGAGTCTTCCTTCTCCTGAATTCCCACTTTCCCATTTGTATTGTTTCCATATGATAGACTTCTACTAGCCTTATGGGTCATTCCCAATTGATTTCAACTCATTTCCTTAGCCTTAGTGGTTGACTCAAGAATGGTTTTATGTCCTGAGTAAGGCCAGTTAGAGAGGACAGGGATATAGCTCAGTGGCACAGCTCCTGCCTAGCAAGTGTAAAGTCCTGAGTTTGATTCCTGGTACCAAAAAAAAAAAAAGCTAAAGAAACAACTCCAACACTTTTTGTTTGTACTATTAAAGAAGGAAACTCATTGTTTCCTACTTCGAATGAGAGAAAAAAATACATATCTGTGCCATATCCTGATATTCATTTTGGGACTATTAAAGGGAATGAAATGAAACAAATTTTGTGGTGCAGATCCACAAAAGGAAAACTTAAATGTGGTCATACCACTTAATTCTTCGATCGGATCTCACCTACGAGTCAAATACTCAGTGACACTGGTCAAGATATTTCTGAGTTAGTTTAAGCTGTTGTACATTGCGGTTTCCATTACTATATCACAAAAAGTTGTTACTGGTATAAAGCAACAAACTCTTTTGATGGAAACACAGGTCTCAAAGGAATTGTGTAAGAATCAGAGGAATTGTACATGGGAATACCTTTCAAATCAGAACATTTAAAACAAGGCTTTGATCCTATTTAAAACAGTTTGACAAAGGTAGCTGGATAATAAACTTAATCCTTATGTAGGAGTTCCTACATAAAACTTACAAAGCTCATAGAAGCAAAGCTCACCAAAAATGTAACAGTGTTTAGATGGTATAATTCTATTGGCTTTACTAGTAGGAAGACATTTTTGCCATCATATCTTTTTTTTTTTTTTCTATTCCAACTCTTTATACGGTGAATTCACAATGAAAATGGATGTTTCAAAAGAAAGACATTCAGGGACCAAATTATCCCAGGGCATTCACATATAGTGTGGCCTTGCCTGGTTACATTCATGGTTTAAAATATATTCTATTCTTTTTCTCTTTTAAGTGGTCTTTGATAACTAATCACCCACTTAAATGTCATCATTACATTAAATGACTTTCCCTGCTCTTCCTATGTGCAGTTATTTTCTCTTTCCTTGGTACCTGTACAACACAATCTTTTAAAACTTTTACTGTGCACTAATTTACTTTTTTATATTTCTGTCCCCAATCTAGAAAGCAGACACCTCAAGGGCAAGGATGGCATCTGTGGCAGATGCTGTAAGTGTCCCATCTGTATGCCTTTGGCACTTAACCTTCAAGTATAGTTTTGCAGGATCCTAGTACAAGCACTTGTACTATAAGCCTGAAATGTTGGGGGATTTAAAGGACCAGGGGTGATGCATGAGAGTTGGAAGACAATTCTTTGCCTCCCATGTGGTGAAAACTGTGAGGAATGTTTTTCACTAGCTCCCAGAGTTTCCTCATCAGTGTTGAACCCGTTACCCACACAAATAACTTGCTCAATAATTGGTTCAGTTTTTGGCTTTTTTCCTTTCCCTTTCTCTCTGTCCCACTCTCCTACTGGTATTTCATGAGATCACCTTACAAATAAATTACATTCAACCTTAACCATTATTCCAAGGTATAATGGGTATACCTAGTACCAAGCATTAGGATTTATATGATAAATTTACAGCAAAAATGGGTGTTTCAAAGGCAGACATTCAGGAACCAAAGATTTTTTTTTTAGTGAATGTAATACTAGGGGAACCTAGCCTAATTTAGTATCATATTCACTAAAAAACAAATCCTTAATGAACATCCTAGTGCTTGGAACTATGTATAATTTCAGTAACTGTCAAATGAATTACATGTGTGGACTATTTCAATTATCCATGTTTCTTCTTTGTAATGCTGTAAAAATGCCACTTCCAAAGTTATCCCTTGCTCAGATCTTGAGTCTTTTCCAAAGTAATCATTGTCTCTTTATTGCATTTCAGGTTTATATAATTTGAATACTGGCTCAAGTGTTTCATATTCCCCTCATTATTTTTCTCAGTCCTACTCACAATCTCCATCTCAAGCAAAAAAAGTTCCTTGGTTGTACTTTGTTTCTGATTTGATGCCTTTGCATTAGCTACATATGTAAAAATATATACTATAAAGCACTTTCAACAGCATGTTTATTAGTAAGTTATCTTTATCATATTTATGAGTGGAACAGCCTTATCTTATATAAGAGCCATAGATTGGAAGGTAGTGGGCTAGAGAATCCTGAGAGCCAAAATGAAGCAACGATCTCTCTTTCTCTAATATTCTTAACAGAACTGTAAGCTAGAGAGAACTTAAATGGGATCTTTTTGCCTCAATCTGTCTTCGTAATCAAATCTTAGACTAGGTAATATAGAAAAGTTCCTTTATGTATCAGATAAAGATATTTTACAAGCATTTTTAAGTTTTTGAAGTAGTTTGAGCTGTAAATAATAATAGCCAAAATATTATATTGTCATTAACTTATGTATAAATAGATGAATACTACAAAGACAGCAGAAGTATAGCCACTTGTGAAATAACCAACATTATATAAGAATCCATTCTGCATAGCAGAAATTATGGAGAGATTATTTCCTTTACAAAAGGATTCACCGTAAGATTTCTCTCATCAACTTGTCAAGTATATTTAAAATGCTATTTGACTTGTAATTCCACTCCTGGGTATATATCCAACAGAAATCCATCTTTGTATCTACTAAAGGACATGAAGTAGACTGTTGATAGCAGAAATATTTGTGATTGTCCCAAGTTGAAAACTATCCAAATTCCATCTACTCTGAAATGAATATATCTATATCTATATCTATATCTATATCTATATCTATATCTATATCTATATACCACTCTCAAGGAAACAAGAATGAAAGATTTACAAGTACTACATGTAATAATACAAATGACTGTCATAAAAGTGTTGTGAAAAATAGTCACAAAGAAGTAGATACTGTTTTGTTCCACTTATATAATGTACACAAATGGGAAAAAGTAATAAAAGGTTTTGAGGTCAGGATAGTGATTACCTTTTGGGATGGGCAGTCACTGGAAGAGACACAAAGAAGTTGCTGATGTTTTGCTAATATTCTATTCCTGCTTAGGATGTTGTTTACATGGTTGTATTCAGTGTGTGAAAATTCACTGAGCTAGACATTCAGAATATGTATAATTTACATTATGCATATTTAACAAAAATGTTTGTGGAAACATCTTTTTCAAAAGGTGTGTAACCAACTTAAGCATCATTGGCTAGGAATGATAATAAGCGATGCAATGCCTTTGCTATGGACACAATAAAATCTAGGCCTTTGATGGAGCAAAAAATATTTTAGAAGCACTCATATAGTGAACTGGAGTAGACTTACAGAAACAAATCAGCATATACAAACCAATCAAGCAGCTATTCAAATATTTAATAAAAGAAACAAATTAGTACAATTGATTTATACAGCAGTTCTAAGAGTAATCCCTGCAAAAAAAAGTATACAAAAGAAAGTTTTAGAACTTTTACATGCATTCCACTTTATCAAGGAAAGAAAGCAAACGAAATCTGAAGATCTTTGATGTGAAGCTGTTGTTTGGAACTGGTTCAGTGTGGTACTTGGACATCATATAGATTTGGTGATTGTGCATCACCGGGCAACAATTCAAACTACAGAATTTCAACACACTTGGAACATTTTCCCTCGGTGCTTGATAGACCAAAGATGTATTATGGCTATGTACTTAGTCACTAGAGCCTATACTGTTAGATTTACATGTACACCAGATTCACCTGGCATACAAAAAAGAAATAATAAAAAACTATATACACATAAACCCAGACAATCTGCATGTTTATAATTGAAGAGCTACCCAAATATACACATTTCTGCTCACAGGTCCATTGTAGAAAGCTGCTCAACTGATTTGTGCAGTTAATAGATGCTGGATAATGAAGGAAAATAAATAACCAATGCTAAGATTCAGGATGACAGACTGGAGCCCAGCATGTGGCCTGATTTACAGATCCCCAGAAGTGTCAAATTGAAAACTCAGCAATCATGTCAAGAACCACAACATTGCAGACAAAGAAACAGTTCAGTTGATTAAGTACTAACCAATCATTCGCTTCAAGTTTTTTAAACTAGCTATGTTTGATTACCAATATACATTCTTGAATGATATAAAATCCCACATCTTTCCTAGGAAGGAATGCTACTTTAAAAATGAAATGGTTGCCTTCTTGAATATATGTTGCTACTGAAAAGAAAGCAATTTTTGCACTGAAGATACAGCCCAAGAATTAGAACATAGTGCAAGTTTTAGAAAGCAACCTTGACTATCAGTTTGTCCTGGACTTGTAATAAAATAGCTACTTGAATTTGAAAAAGTTGATTTGCCACACTTTCAGCTTCAACTGTTAAACTAAAGTAATTGATAACTGCACATTCATAGATTTTATTGTGAAGATAAAATTCAATAATGAATAAAAACATAACAGACCATACTAAGACAAGGTATTATTTTATCTCTTTATAGACAAGGGTGAATCATAGATCACAGTTCCAAGTAGAAAATACGAAGCTGGAAGAATTGCAGGTAAATCTTTTGAGGTCAATTGAGTGGGTGAAGAGTGACAGATATGTTTAACTGTGCTCAAGTGTAAGGAAAATTGATCCCAACCACGGTTAAGACGATGAGCTCTGAAGTATTTTTTGGTGTTAGGCAAAACGTGGGAATCACTGCAGACTGTTCCCCGAAGCTAAAATAGTTAACGAAGTGTTAGGCATGATCAAAAAGGAAACTGAAAACAAAGAACCACCATGATTTTACTCTTCCATGATGTTAGACTACAACTATACTAGATTAAAGTAGGCATAGTTCAATGCTTGACCTTCAAAGACATACAAGGAACCCAGAAAAGTCAAAATAATAACAACCACAATTACAGAGAATATTAGGATGTCCCTTTACTTCCATAAGGCAGTTACACATGGTTCTGTGGAAGACCTTTCTCTAGTTAAACTCGACAAAAAGGCTCAACACAAATCCACTAAGAAGAGGAAGAGCAAATATACTAAATATGTATCTACTGTGAATGTCATTTGCCCCATTTAGGAACAGGACAGGAGGAAGGTAGTTGCTGTGCAAATATAGGATAAAATGTCTGTGATAGAACAGAACAGGAAGCCGAAAAGAGAGGGGAGTTACCGACACATGATGAAATCCTAGCCATTATGAACAAGTAGAATGTCTGCTTCTTCTCTAGGTCCTACAAAACTAAAATGCTACGACAGCCACACATTTATTTTAAATTCATGGAAGACCAAACACCAGAATAAATGACTAAATTAAAAATATATTAGAATATAAGGCTAACATTTTAAGTTAGGTTGGAACCTGGAAAAGATCCAGACTTTAACGCTATTTAAAATTTTAGTTTATCTCTCTGTAACATGGGGGATAATAATAAAAAAGATGATTAATAATCTACAAAGATATAAGAAATAATGTGCACAAGGCACTAGCAGAATATCTAGCCCCTAACTAGCTCTCGATTATAGAGATAAAGATAGGCAATCATTTATCTTTGTAACAATATTGTACTTCTCAGGGGTTCTTAAATCCTGAGTTGTGAAGCAAAGAAGGGTAGATTTGGATAACCCTTGGGGTTCCTTCCAGCTCTAATGATCTGTTAAATTCATATTTCTTGATGCCTTTGTCAGAGATGGAGGCTCACCTTACAAGGTTATTGTGGAGAACTTAGCCAGCCCAGTTATTGGATGAATAAATAGCATATTGGTAGCCGTACTGTTCACACAGATGGACTTTTATAATATTTCAGCTTGGTGATCTTACACTTATATATTTAGTCATGCTAAAATTCAGAAAATGTAAACTCAAGTCATCCTCAAGACGTGTTCTCTTTTAGGGGGCGTTGATGATATTTTATTGTGTCTTGATACCGGCCCACTCATTCATCAGGACTATTTGAATGGCATAACTGATATTTAGTACTATACATCTTGCTACAAACAAAAAAAAAAAGAAAGATGAATGAATATTTAACTCTAGCTAATAATTTGTGTGATGTGCTTAGGGTAAAAGGAACTGATATCACCAATATACTTTGAAATGCATCAGAAAATGATAGTGATTGGTGGGTAGCTAAAGGGATAAAATGATACAAGAGAATTTAGATGGCTGCTTCATGGACATTCACGGTAAAATTCATTCAGCTTTCTGTACGTTTGAACTTTTTGAAAATAGCATGTTGGATAAAACATTTTCTCACAGCAAACAAAGCAGCATATTATTTAGACAGTTTTCTAAGTCACTTACATCCCTTTCCAATGAAGCACAAACTACCATCTGCAGGATATACAGGTTTAAACGATACTAAATAGAATTTGCAGAAGTGGAAATGGCAAAACATTTTGCTACAAGTCACACTCAATGTGTATAGAAAGGATCTGGAAACAGAATCCAGGCTGGTCTCTTAATTTCATAATCAACAGACTGTCAAAGACCAGATTACCTCCATAAAGGTATGCTGAACAGTTTTACAGAGAAAATGAATTAGTCTTCTAAAGAAAGCTCATTCTAAAGAAAGCTCATTCTATCATGCCTATATCTTGTACTCTGAAAAACTACTATGAAGACAACAATACACAATGTATCAACTGTTGTAAATGTCCTACTAACCTGTTTTAAAAATCGGTTTCATTGTTTATCTTTTTTTCTCTTTAAAATAAATTAAAAAATTTTTAAAAATTTAAAAAAGAAAGCTCATTATGTTTTGGTTATAAAACATATAAAAAACCTATATGGGTTTCCGTACAGACAGATGAGTTGAGGAAAACTGACTGATAACACTGGTTAGAGAGTCTTAGTATATGAGAAAATATCAACATCCCGTCTTAATAAAACATATCAGTTGTTTGTTAAATAAATAGGTAAATGTTGAAATGGGATACTATCTGATAATTAAAATGAATAGTTTGGTGCTAGGAATTGAACCCAGGGCATGTACATGCTATGCACATGCTCTAGCACCTGAGCAATACTCCTAGACCAAAAATGAATTAAATTTTGAAAACTTATGATGACTTTTTGGTTAGGGAGACTATTAGTTGGTATGAAAGCCTGAAGTTGCGAGAAAAACTTGATGTATACCTGGTATACCTTGGATTTTAAGTGTCCCCAAGGTTCATGTGTTAAAGGCTTGTTCCCCAGCTTGGTGCTATAGGAAGGCAGTAGGAACCTTTAAGATGTAGGGCCTAGTGGTCTTTGAGATATTGGGGATATCCCTTAAAAGAAGATTATAGGACTCTGGTCTCTTCCTCTTCTTTGTTCTCCTGACCATGGATCTTAACTTTTTGTTTTGCTTTGGTACCTATCCCCTGCCATGATGTGTTGCTCCCTACAAGGCCTAAAACAATAAGTCCAAACAGTCATGGACCAGAACCTCTAAAACTGTGTCAAGATACTAACAATTTACCTTCATAAGTTGACTATTTCAGCTATTTGTTATAGTGATGGTGTTATGGCTTGTATCTAGATGTCCCCCCAAAGCCTCATGCAGTCATAAGTGGGGCTCTTCAGAGATGGCTGGATCTAGAGTGTGTGATGCTGGGATTAAGTGTGTGATGCTGGGATCAAGGGAGTGTGATTACTAAATTAGTCCACTGATTAGTTTGGCATAGTTCTGGGAGCGGTTAATGGGAAGGCCCTCCCTGGCTGTGAGTGCTACCTGCCCTAAGGGTGTGTAGCCTGGACAGAATATAAGGGTCAGAAAGAGGGCTGCTATGGTCACTTGTTGCTTACTTCCTTGCTACTTCATTGCTTTGCTGCTTTCTTCCCACCATGAACTGTTTCTCCTCTGCCATTCCACCCTACCTCGCAGCTAGCCAACTATGAACTGAAACCTCTACAAACTGTGAGCTAAATAAACCTTTCCACCCTTAACTTGTGGCTATTGGGTATTTTGTCTCAGCGATGATAAAAGTAAGACAGATGGAAAGAGGACTAAAACAATAGCAATGTAAAAATATTTCAGTTTATCATCCTAGGTCACTCAAAAATTGTAGAAGATAAATTAGATGTGATATAGACACAAGATATTCTTGAACAATCTGTCTGGCAGCCCAGTCATCACCTAATTAAGTGTCAAATATAGCAAATAAAGTGCTAACAACTCAAAAGAGTTCAAGAAGAGTTCATTAAAGTAGAGCTAAAAGATACCATTATAGTTCCAGCACCACAGATTTATTACTGTGCCACCAGCATGTAATGCACACCATAAGATCCATTCATCATTGTAAATTTGTACATCAAAGTTGATGCATTCATTGGAATATGTTTTTTTAAATGTGTAGAATCAAAAAGCATTTTTTTTTTCTTAACACACATTGAATTTCATCTGTGCACTTTGCCACTCAAACTTCTATTGGATGAATGCAGAAAATGCAAATGATACCTGAAAAAGAAAGTGAGCTCACTCCTATCTTTATAATCACACTCCATAGTTTTACTACTCAAGTTAAGAAAAGAAATAAATGCAAAATAATGTTTTGAATAGAAACTATGGCTAAAAAGCAAAATCCTGTGTTTTCTACTGATAGACTTTTCAATATATTCTTCCTCACCTCCTGTTCAGATTTAGGTGTTTCTCCTACCTATGCATAATTCCCTTCTATGCTCAGTGTTCTAGTCTTTTCTACCTCCTAAGAGGAATTATTCCATTTTCACCCCTTCCTGTATCTTTAATCTCATGCTAGAACCACATTCACTTCTTTTCTCATGTAAAAGGAAACATAACAAAAAACAAGCATAAAAAGCCTCCAAAATATTATTTTCTTTGGTCCCACACCTCCCTCCTTCTGGCCAATTCTATGTCCTTCTCTTTCATGGAAGAGTTGTTTACACCAGTGCTACCCAAAGAATAGCTTATATACAAGTGGCATTAGCATCACTACGAGCTTTACATAAATGCAGAATCTTAGGCCCCATCCAAGATTTACTAAGAATCTGTATTTTTAAACAAGATTTCTCAGGTGATTCACACACGTTAATGTTTGAGCCACACTAGTCTACACCATTTCCACATGCATACCATACATAATCATTCTCAAGCCACTGCAAATTGACTTTAGTGAATGATACAGTATGACTTTTGTAAATGATACTTATGACCTTATAGTTGCTATAACATTGGAGATTCTAAAGTCTATTTTTATAGTGTGTCCTTTAGAACTTGCCATCATTGATAAGCACCCTCCTTGAAACTTTCTCTTTTGATTAACAGCATAGAATTCTTTCTTGCATTTTATTCTACCTCGTTGGCTACTCTTCAGCCTCTATTGCCCATCCCTTAAATACTGCTATTTGCTAGGGGTCTTCTTTTGATCTTTTCATTTACATACTTACCCTGGTGAGTTCATTTACTTGTAATGCTTCATTTACCACCTCTACAATGATTGTAGTTGCATCTCTGGTTTAAGCTAATTACTGTCTTCTGAGGGCTACATCCACAAAACCAAATGTCTACTAAATCACTTTGAAACAGTCAACATAGCCAAAATCTATCACACCATTTCCTTCACCCTTTGTTATGGTTTACATCAAGAATGACCCCCAAAACTCTCATGTGCTCAGAGGCAGGGCTTTTTGGAAGGTGACTTGATCACGGAGGCTCTATAGCTGACCTGCTGTTAGATGATGGAACCAGTTGGAGGTGGGTTACTGTGGGTGTGACCTGGAAGGGTATATCTCCCTCCCCAGCTCCTTCCTTCTTTCTCTCTGCTTCCTGGCCACCATGATACAATCAGCTTTTTCTCTGCTATGCCCCTCTGCCTTGCAGCCAGCAGACCATGGACTGTAACCATGAGCTCAAATGAACCTCTTCTCCTTTAAATTGTGGGTGTCAGGTGTTTTGTCTCAATGATGAGAAGGAACTAAGATACTCTTCCTCTCTCTTAATTACTGACACATCTGTTCCTCTACCTAGTCATTCATGGAGAAACCTATAAATCAACCTTGGTTGTTTTATCCTCCTATCCTTTAACCAAGAAGATGCCAAATCATTCATTGAAGCTCTTTAATTGCTTTTCTAACCTCTCTATCATCCAACTATTTTTTCCCTAGACTGCCTTAATTAAAAGCCTGATACTTTCCCTAATTTAGTAGACCATAACCTTATCTGCACATTTGAATCAACTGGAGTATTTAAAAAAAAATATGGTGTCTGGGACCTATTCCCAAAGTTTCTGATTTAATTGGTTTGTGGTAGAGTCCAGGCACCAGCATTTTTTAAAAGCTCCCCCTAGTGATTTAAATGTGTAGCCAGAATTGAGAACCACTAATCTAATACTAGTTTTTTGTATTCTTCATCTATCTTCAACTGTCTGGCCAAAGACGTCTTTTGAAGATGAAAATCTGATCTGTTGTTGTTATTAAATTCCCTCAGTTTCACCTCCTCATTGTTTTCAGGATACAATCAAATGCCCTGCCTGGCTTGCAAGACCTTTAAAAAAGTAGCCTTGTCTACTTTTCTAGCCTCATGGACTGTAATGTCTGTTGTGAAGCCTATACTCTAGCTTCACCGCCGCATAGGTGTCCTCAGCAGATACAATCCTCCCACACGTCTCAAACGTGTCTCTGCTTTCTCTTTGTTTAGAACGTTCTCTTTTTTCACTTTGCAGCACTGCTGTAAAGTCACTGCCATTAGTCATTTTTTCCCTGACGATTTTCTTCTATCTTCCCAACGTAGCCCCTGCTTGCCTCACGAGTTTCTCAAGGAGCTTGGGTATTCTTCCCATACTTGTGAATACACTGAATACACTCTTCAGCTTCTATTTTTTGTCTGTCTTGCCAATTGAAAGGCAATGACTTCAGGAGAGGATATGTGTTTGCATACAAAGTTCCCAGCACATGTTTTGCACATCTGAGGGTATAAAGAAATGTGCAGGAAGGACAAACACAACTTGTATGTTGCCAACAAGAACTTACCAACCACTGTGAAAGTAAAAATCAGTTTAAAGTAGGATACAGAAATCAAACAAAAACATATATTTAGTCAATGTTATAAAAACAAAGTACATGTTCAAATATTTTAAAGACTCACAGTGAGATTTTTGTATTAAGGGGGAAAAGGGGAAGTAAACTGATGAAGCATAGCCTCAACTATTCTTTCAAACATTTCTTCAGAGAAGGAAAAAAAAAAAGAAAAGAAAAACCCTGATTTAATATAAAGGTCTATCAATTTTGGTTCATTTAACATATATACTGTTATTAAGACAAACAGAAGCAGTGATTATAAAATATACTTTAGCTTAAATTATTGGCTAAAAAGCCAAAAAGGAAAACATGTAAACAACTTGAGTTGCCACTTCTAGGCTCCATTTTGAGATATTTTTCATTCATTTACATCTCAACATTCATGAATGCTGTGGTAAATGATGTGAAATATGAGGGCTATAAAAGTAATGCTTTACCTGTTCTAATGTTCCCGATTCAAATGAAAAAAATGGTATAATATAAAATATGTAAATAAACTTTGAAAATTAGTATAGCAACTCCTAAAGTAGTACAGCAGCTTTAAATAAAATGCTTGAGTATAGAAAACAAAAACATTCTATCTATGGCTCCCACTATTTCCATTTACCTTGGGTAAATCATAGCTGTACATCCAGAGAAGAAAGACCCAGGAGAGAGACAATACCTTGGTGAAACATATGGCTAAGAAATACAGCAACAGAATAGTATAATTGCCTTAGTTTTAAAAAGGAAATCTTCTAAAGCAGACAGAATCCCCATAGTTAAAATATATACAGAAACCTTTAAAATGAGGTAATTCATGTGAAAAGTGCTCTGTAAACTACAAAGCTGTCAGCAAACATAAGTTATTATTGCTATTTTCTTTAAAACAAAGTATAGAATAGCACTGTATCCGTACAATTTACAGCAAGAGAAAGGCTCTTTTAAAAACATATAAAACTGATGCTTTTTAACCTAAACAAAAAGACACAAAATCTCTGCCAGAACTTGTTGTCAAGCAAGAATATATACTTCTCTAAATTCTTATAAATCAAGTCATTCAATCATCCAATACTAATTTGCTTTATATATTTAATTATTTATTTGTTCTTTTCTTGATCTATTCATTGATCACAAACTTTCTCTTGAAAGCCTAGTATATACCTGGGATTTTTAGAATGTGTGCAAAACTCAAAGCTGCAAAAGGAGTAATAAGCATTCTATAAGTAATAATATATACGTTTTCTAGAAGTAAATACTCTAAGTGTACTATTCAGCTTAGTATTCACATACATTGAAGTTATTCTCTTCGTCTATAAGGTGCAATCCACTAATTCAAATGCATCATTAATTAGAAAGAAAAGCTAAAAGGGACTTTTCATAGCTCCAAGTGGCCTTGTGAGTTATGGTAAGGATTTTAGTCTTCATCCTGAGTGGAATGGGAATTCACTGAAAGGTTTTATGCTGGAGAATAACACAATCTAATCTGGTTTTGAAAAGATTAATCATGTTGCTAAGTGGAAAGTAGGTTGGAGGGGGAGACAAAAAAAAAAAGCAGAAAAGTAGAGTAAGATATTAGAATAGGAGTTCAGGCATAGCCTTATGGTGGGTGGTAAATGGAAAGAACAGATCAGAAAGATGAAATGTACAGGACTTAGCTCAACGTCTGTCCTGTGCCCAGAGTGCATTGCCTGGTCCAGGACAGGTGCTTCATGGGTGCCTTTGATATGGGAAATGAATGGGGCTATAACAGCCTTGCAACTTGCACCCTTCTCCCAGGAAAAAGATGCAACTAATTTACTGTGACCATTGTTTTTAAACAATGTATGCCTATGTCACTGTCCCCCTTCCACAACACAAGCTGCATGTAATGTCTCCAGATTCTTTGCTTACAGCCTCTTTCTTAGGAAATCTTAATTTTTTTTTTAGCTTGACTTATGATGTACTTTTAGATAAATAAAACAAAATTAGTCCTTTACTGTCACAAAATGTTCTGAAAACATTGCTGTTGGAAATCAACATGGACTCACAATTTCATATTGAATGTAAGGTTATAATTACCTCCAAGAGGAAGAGTAATGCAGAAAATTTGCCAAAGGGAAAAGATAAAACAGGTGAGAGGGTGGAGCTTTTGATTTGAGAGCTGCAATTCATATAGTGATGAATTACGAAAGCCATGAGTAGATGGGACCAAGGGAAAGCCTTGGGTATGATCTGGACAGAGGGAGATTAAATGCAGGAAGTTGAAATGAGAAATTCAGCAAAGTTTAGATTTTCCTTGTATTCATAGCAGAAGCTCTGGAGATGGAGCATGACAGTTTGGCCCTAGACTAGGCAAAGTGAATCTTTGGGTGGTCATTAATACTTGAGCAAAGTGCCACAATGGGCCACAAGATACTAGATTTAAAAATGAGAGGACTGCATATAGAGTTCACTTTGGCAGTTTAAAAAGTGACATTAGATGTGGAGCAAAGACTTGGAAAAATCAAGGAACAGGAAAGTGGAAGGTTAGGCAAAATACCAGGAACCATATTGGGAGAACAAGAGTGGAAGATTTCCACTTGAAATGCAATTTATAATATAAAACATATTCTAAATTTTTTTTAAAAATTGAAAAATGACTGAACTTAAAGATTCTACTCATTAGCTAGACAGGTCACAACATGGATCTTTATCTAGTCACTCCTAATTTATACTATTAGTCTGATTATTGAAAAGTGCATCTTTATCTATGAAATCTTGACATTTTTCTTTCCCCTAAATCTTGCCATCTTTTCTGGTTGTCTACCACTTTTACCAAAATCATTCATGTTCTCTCTTTCAGAATATTTGGACCCACCAGCATTCTCTTTGATTATATTAGACTTGCTAGTTTTCTTATATTCCATAGTCAACTTGAAAGCACTTACCTGTTACATGTAACTAGCACCAGTAGAAAAATCTCCATCTCATAACAAGTGTATCTTTACATTAGTTACTGTAGTAAGGTTGGCTCCAATAACAAGGACGCTAGCGTGACTTTCTCTTGGCTGGTTAAGAGTTACTATATTAGAAACAGATGTGCTATGAAGCAGCAGAAAGTAGGTATACTAATATGTCAGCAGCAAACATTTATGGAGTCTTTAATTTCGAATAGAGTTTAAGGTAACAGCTTTTTCCTTCTGCATCGTTATACACACAGATAAAATATGTTAAATTTTCTCAAGACAGGCTTTGGCTAGAGGTTCAGAACAAAATTACTATAGTTGTTTCCCACAAAAGATATCTGATACGAACCTTCCATGCTGCCAGTTGCAATGATATTACTGACCTTCTAATCTCACTGCTGTTTTTTTATTCTTTTTTCCCCTCTACTAAATCTCTGCCTCTTGCTGTTTAATAAGCTAGCTGTTATTTGGAACCAAATGAAAGGATTTTTTTCTTCAGTCCAAATCTCCCTAAATAGCCTGTTCATTATTCTATTCACTTTGAACATTTTTTTAAAAACCAAAGCTGAAATAGCTAATGTGAGAGGTTCATGAAAATCTTCATTCAGGACATAATCATCCTAATTGGTTTATAACCTGCTGTGCTGAATAGTTCTTCCACTCATCCTATTTTTTTTTTACCTTAAAAATGAAAACTTTTGTGTGGTGAAAACTAACCAACAATGATAAAAGCATAAAAAACAGCTTCAACACTGACCCTAGAATCTTCAGAGACCTTTGTTTAATTGTCTGAGTGGAAAATTATCTACAAGGTACCATGTGTTTCGCAGGTTTTTGGCTCGGATTTTAATAGCCACAATGGTACTATGAATTCAGGATGCTAAGCCCACGCCTCCCATTAATTCTATGTGAAAGAAAAATTACAGAAATAAAGAATGATTAAAAGACCTACATAGAAGTAAATGGTATGAAAGATAAGAAAGTAAAGGTCAAGAAGAAAAATAAGAAGTCACTTTCATGAAAGTTGTACTGAATTGTGTCCAAATTTATATGTTCCTGGCAGAAGTAACCAAAAGGTAAATCCTTGATTTATAAGTATGTAAAAGTGGTCTGTCATTAGCAGTATTCCTAAAAATAAGTAGATGTTTTCATTTCAGGTGTCTGAAACAACTGGAACAACATTAAGTATGTATGTTTACGCACTTTCAAACACCTGGGCTCTATTGAAAAATGTACTTGCTTTGTTTTTACCCCAAACTTACTAAATTAGAATCTGCTAGCTTTTAAAAATGTGTGTGCATTCTTAATGGGCAATTGAGTGCCATGGGGGTGAAAAGATGTCCTTGACGGGCAAACACTTTTAGACTTTTTAAGGATTACAATGATTGGGACCCACTAAATGGGTAAAATACATGAACAGATATAGAACATATCTGTGGTATTAAAGTTTCTTGTGGGATTGATTAGAAAAATATCTAAAACATCTTTTTAAGGAATTATGATGAAAAACATGTTGAGAAACACTATTCATATAATGTATTTTCAACCTTTTTCTGAATATAAAAATAATACTTTGGTGTGGGATTGGGATGATATAAGCGAGTGCAAAGGAAAAAATCGAGTTCGCATAAATTCCACCAGTGATAGGTGTTAAACATTTTCATTACAGTTTGTCTTGCTTGTGCTGTTTTCTTTTAAATAACAGGGTTATGTGGCATAAATAATTATGTATCTTACATTTTTCTTAGCACGAATATTGCATTTATTCCCTATGCTATTAAATACCATTTGAAACTATTTGCAATAAACATTGCAATCTCTAACAATAAGTATAAAGCATTTTTGTTTTGTAGTGTTGAGGATGGAACTCAGGCCTTGTTTATGGTAGGTAAATTCTCTTACCACTGAGCTATATCCTTAGCCCATAGACCAATCTTTAACAGATATCCTTCAAAAATTAAATAACTTTATATATTGGTATTATAAAGCATACATTTTAGGGTATTAATCACATTCTCTTGATAATACTCAAATTATAAACTTAAATAAAATATACATACTAAAGTGTTTAGTGACCAAATTCCTTTTGCAATTTCCATCTCTGCTCAAACAAGGCTGTTTTTTCTCTCTCCTCATTTTTATCTTTCTATTCTCTCTCCATTGGTCTTGCTTTCTATTGAGATTTGTTTCAAATCATTCATTCTGAAATGCCTGTATGTGAGCCATATCCTTACCTTCGCAGTCTTAAAGGGCGGTCAAATCAAGCAATAAGTGCAGAATACAAAGAGTTTGGGCCTAATACATAAGAACTGAGTCTTCACCAAAGGTGTACTTTTTATTTTCACTTAATTCACATTTGATTATTTATGTTGTATTATATCTTTCTTATTAAGTTTATTGGTACAATTTAGATATACATAATGATCATATTCATCATAGGGAATTTGTGCCTGTACATGATATATCTTGATTCCTCTTCTTTTCCCAATCCCCTTGCCTCCCTTTAACCCCCTTTCCCCGTCTGATTTACAAAGCTTTGTTTCCATCTTATAATTCTTTTATCATTGCTGAGATAACATCTCACTCCAGAAGAAATGGCTATTATCAGGAAGTCAATCAATAACAAATGCTGGAGGGGCTGTGGGGAAAAAGGAACATTTCTCCACTGTTGGTGGGAGTGTAGACCGGTAGAGCCGCTGTGGAAATCAGTATGGAGATTCCTCTAAAAACTAGGATTAGACGTACAATTTGACCGATATATTCCCCTTCTGGGTACCTTCCCAGAAGAATTAGAAACATACCACATCAATATATGTGCACCCATGTTTACAGCAGCACAGTTTGTAATAGTTAAATATTGGAAACAACCCAAATGCCCATCAACTGATGAATGGATAAAAAAGATGTGGTTTTTTTATACAAGGGAGTACTACTCAGCCATAAAGAAGGATAAACTTTAGACATTTCGAGGAAAATGGATGCACCATGAGACCATACTCTTAAGTGAAATAAATTGGTCACACATTTGTAAATATCACATTGTTTCTCTGGTATGAGAAACTGAAAATATAAATAAGGACCGAAGTGTGTAATAGGTATTATGAAATAGGAAAAAATGGTTCAAAAGAAAGGTAAACTTGAGAGGGGGAATGAGGAAAGGTAGGAAGGGAAAAGAAAGAAAATTATAAAAGAAGCATATTTTATTATTATAGGGCAGTGATGGAAACCTTTTAGAGCTTTCAATGATAATTAAACAGCTGGCTGCAGCACATGTGCCGTAAGTTTGCCACTACTATTATAGGGTAATAACATTAGTTCTTACATGTGAATATCATTCTTAAATTAATCCAGAGAAAAGAATGAAAAAATGAGGAAAATATAAACCTTTTCCTTTATTTACCTGGGTCAGGAATTGGCTATTATTGCACAGCTGAGTGTGTGTGTATGTGAAACATTTTATTTCATTCAAGCTCATCATGTTATTTTTAATTGATACAGTTCTTTACATTTTGAACCATGTTTTAAAGAGTATATACATTTCTTTATAGTTTTAAACAATACATCTCTATTTACATTTATACACATACATAGTTCTATAATACATATGTTTATTTTAATGTCTATGCATCTCTCTCTCTTTCTCTCTCTCAAAATTTTTTTCTTGAAATCCTGGAGATTGAACCCAGGGATTGCTGAACTATATCACCAACTCTTTTTATTTTTTGAGACAGGGTTTTGGTAATTTGCCCAAGCTGATCTGGAACTTCCAGTGTTCATTCCTCAGCTTCTTGAGTAGCTGGGATTACAGCATGCACAATGGTGCCCAGACCTCTATATTACTTTACAATTTATATGTACATGTGCCAGAAAACTCTGAATCCTAAGATTCCAGGAATATGTAAAAATTCAGGAATATGATTTCTTCTGAAATTAAAATTAGGAAAAAATGTTGTGGATAGTATTAGCTATCTGCAAAAATAGACTGGCTGAGCCTCAGGTAACCTAGGGAAGTTCTTAAAATGGTAGTGAAGTGGGAAGAGTTGTTTTGTAACAGTTTTGGGGTGATGTAAGCCACACTAATCAAAGAAGTAATGACTAGCAATGTAGTATATATTTTCCAAGTATTAATTTATATCAATATACTTGAGCTTTACACTGCTTTTTAACAGATAACAGGAGGAGAGGGAAGATATTATGGTTTATGTCTACATGTCTCCCAAAAGCATCATGTGTCCATAAGACTTTGAAGAGCAATTGGATTATGAGGGCTTTATAGCCATCATGTTGTTAGGAGGTGAGGTCTGGTCAAAAGATGGCAGGTCACTGGGGGCATGACCCAGAAGTGTATATCTCCCTTCCCATCATCTCCCTTCACTCTCTGCTTCCTTGATGCCATGAGGTGAGCACTGTTTTCTCTGCTATGCCCCTCTGCCATGCTGCGCTGCCTTGGAGACAGCAGACTATGGACTGAAATGTCTGCAAACTGTGAGCCAAATAAACCTTTCCTCCTTTAAGTTGTGGATGTCGGGTATTGTGTCTCAATGACAAGATAGTGTCTAAAACAGAAGGCAAAACTATGTGGTACTGAGGGTGGCCTGTTGCATGGAATCTAAAAGGAAAACCAAAGAACAAGCATTTTCTTTTGTCTTTGATATCATCTGTGATAAATAATCTATTTCTCTATTTATCTAGAATAATAAAGATGGACAGTTTAGCCTTTCTCATTTGATTAACCATCCTTTAATACCTTATTATCATTTTTCTAATTTTATGCTCATTAAATTTTGCAATCTAAAATCTGGTCTTATGCATAGTCTTCTTGGGAAGGAGAATTCACAATAAATTATCATTATTTTCTTGGCAGTAATATACAGGCTGGTAACATATAATGAGTGATCAAAATATATGGTAAAGTTTAAAATAAAAAATATGTAAGACATATTTTAATTAATCTCCTTCAAAAATACTCCTTTACTTTGAACACTCTTAACCAATCATCCTTGCCACTTTCTGAAGCAATTCTAGAAGTCCTCTTTCATGTGTTTAAGAGGTATGATAAAAATATGGTGAGTGCTATTGCTAAGCACCATCCGAACAGAAAAGCAAGCTTATAAAACCATCATAGTGTATATCCATCCACTTTTTTCACTGGATCTGGCACTGTGTGACTTCTAGCTCTTCCCCAAAACTAAAATGATTATGAAAGTTAAAGATTTTGAATCAATTCAGGACACTGAGGCAGCCACAAAAGTGCTACTAAAGATAATCAGGAAAGAGGACTTCCAGAACTGCTTCAGAAAGTGGCACAAACAAAGGGACAATGTTTTTGAAGTGAGGAGAGGTACTTTGAGGGGAATTAATGACATTGTGTCTTTTATTATAATATATTTTTGTAAAATTTAAATATTCACCATATTTTTCAATCATATCTCATTTAGTTCAAGTTTATCAGTGTTATGGGTTGTGTCTAGATGACACCCAAAGCCTCATGCGATCATAGGTGGGGCTTTTCAGAGGTAGCTGGATCTATAGTGTGTGATGCTGGGATTAAGTGTAATGGATTAGTCCATTGATTACTTTGGCATAGTTCTGGGAATGAATAATGGGAAGGTCCATCCTGTGTGTAAGTGCTACCCACCCTAAGGGCGTGTAACCTTGATAGAATATAATGGTTAGAAAGAGGGCTGCTATGGCCACTTCATTTGCTGGTTTGCTGCCTTCTGCCTGCCATGAACAGTTTTTCCTCTGTGATGCCACTCTGCCATGCCACCCTGCCTTGGAGCCAGCCAACTATGAACTGAAATCTCTACAAACTGTGAGTTAAATAAACTTTTCCTCCTTTAACTTGTGGGGGTTGTGTATTTTGTCTTAACAATGAGAAAAGTAACTAAGACAGAATTTGGTACCAGAAAAGTGGGGTCGTTACTATGACTGTACTGGACCACGTGGTTCAGAAGCCTTTGGATCTGGCTTGTGGGATGCATTTGGAAAGGTATGGAGATGCTGGCTGAAGAAGCAGCCCTGGAATGCCTTAAGCTGTACTTGATGGAAGATTCTAGTCAGAACTCAGAAGACCAGAATGCTGATAGACATGCTGCCAGTAAAGACCAGGCTCAGGAGGTTTCTGCTGGGTAAAAGGACTGCACTGGCTGTTGGACTCCAGATCATGTGTGTTATGCCTTAGCAGAAAGTTTGTCTGCCTTTTGCTCAAGTCCAGAGTCTTTGCCTGAGACTGAAATTAAAGGAGGTGGACTAATTAATCTTGCAGAATAAATTTCCAGACAGTTAATTTTGAGGCAGCAGCATGACTACTGTTGGGGGGTTTTAGCCAGATCTATGTTAAGAATCAAGAGGAAAGAGCCCAGCAGAATGAATTAAAACATTGTGAGTTTGGCCAGAAAGGAAGCTCTGATAAGGTGCAGATTACAAAGATACAGCAGAGAATAACTTGGTTGGTGAGAAGGAACAGGATAATGGAAAAGATGGCCTGAGGACATCACAAGAAATATCAGGACTTCAGCCTTTGCAGCCTCAAGGTTGCAAAGGTGAAAGAATTTGCTTTGAGAAGACAGCCCCAGAGCACTATGTTCCAGAATGGTAGCGGCCTAGAGAATCTGTTACTTGGGATTGGGTTCAGAGTGCTTAGTGATCCAGGCACTTGACCCCTACAGCCAAGAGAGAAGGAAAACTGTCTACCACTCCAGCTGGCAGCAGACCTTGGCATCACCCATGTGGTGCTGGTTTTAGGTGTACAAAGAATGCAAGAGTTGTGGGGTCAGGAAGGCTTCCACACAGATTTCTGAAGAAGACCTGGGAGGCCAGGCATTGTGCCCAAGAGGGCAGTGTGTAAAGCTGTGAGTGTGAAGCTGAAGGTGCAGTGGAGACCCCAGAAGACTGGAGAAGCTAGGAACTTGGATCATCTGAGGAAAGTTGCAATGAGTGAGCAAAGCCAGCCCAAGGAGAAGCCACAGGAGCTACAACCACCAGCAGTGCCACAGGAGTGGAGCCACCTCAGCCTTTTCGAGTTCACATCTTGCCATAGATTGCCTCAGATGCTAGACATGGAACTACAGGACTTAATGTTTGCCCTGCTGGATTTTGAACTCAGTTTTGTCTGATTCCTTTGTATACCCTTATTTGTACCTTTTGGAATGGTAATGTTTATCTTTGCCATTGTACGCTGCAAGTATTTAAGTTTCTTTTCATTTGTACGGCAGCTCATAGCTAAGAGTTTCCCTTAAATCTTAGAGGGGACTAGGGACTTATACTTTTCAGGAATGCTGAAACTGTTAGGAATTTGGTAACTCTTACAGATGGACTAAATGCCTTTTGCATAATGAGATGTGCATAAATCTTTGGGGGACCAGGGGAAGAATATTATGGCTTGTGTCAAGATATCCCCCCAAAGTCTCATGCAGTCACAGGTGGGGCTTTTTCAGAGGTAACTGAATCTAGAGTGTGTGATGCTGGGATCAAGGATCTAATACTGGGATTCATTCATAGTGCAATGCTAGTATTAATGCTGCCCCACCCTGGTTGTGAGTGCTACTTGTCTTAAGGGTGAGTAGCCTGGATAGGAAAGAGGGTCCCTGCTTGTTGCTTATTGCTTGCTGTTGCTGCTGCTTGTCTTCTGTTGCCTTCTACCTTGTCTGCGATGTCCCATTTTCATCCCACCCTGCCTTGGAGCCAGCTGCTTTTGGACTGAAACCTCTACAAACTCTGAGCCAAAGTAAACCTTTCTTTCTTTAACTTTGGGTGTTGGGTATTTGATCTCAGCAACAAGAAAAGTAACTAAGACAATCAGTTCTTCTTCCAAGTAGTTTATAAAATCAGTGTCTTGAGTTTGTGTAGCAGGATTCAGACCAGCAGAGCCTGATCACCTTTAGGTGAACTCCTAAAATGTAGTTATTGGCTGTGCAAATCTGAGGACCAGACACTAGATCTATGATAATACTACTTATGATATGAATATTATCAATGGTCTCCTTACAGAGTTCCTAAAATGAGTTATATCATCAAATTTTAAAAATTATATAACAGATAATGACAAATGAATATATAACTGAATAAAAAATGAGACAATTCCAAATCCATGTGACACATAATCACTTTTTCTTTGATTTCACCTATATTCTAAACTATCAATCTTATTTGCATTAACCACTAAGATATTAAGAATAATAATACATTAAGAATAATTACAAATAAGGCATGAATAATTAATAAATCTTAACCAATGTAAGTCATATTTAATATAAAATCCTAGTTGACTGGCTACATTTCAAGAAATTCTTTTTTAAATCATGCCTTTTTTATGTCTTTATAAGGTTCTATAATTTATTTCTGTTATTCTCAAAATGTTTCCTCAGTAGAATTTAGTAACATTCAGATCCACATAAAACAATCACTAGTTAAGTACAAATTGGCTTCCAGAATCAATCTGAAAACATGCTGTATGAATATACATCTGCTGAAAGATGGTTTCCTCTTTTATGGTCCCTCTCCCATCTAAATGTTATTAAGGAAGAGTTCTGTTGCTATGGAAACACTCAATTTGGCACTATCTGTCTTCAAAATTCAATTGCTGCAAGCCTTCAGCCAATCTCCACTTTTTAATTGGCAGGCCTTCCCAGAATGCTTCACAGATCCCTTTTTTAGGAAGCCAATCCATAAAGCATATCACAATACTGTAAAGAATCATGAAGGTTCACAATGCAAATCTCACGCCATTATCTTAATATCATACTTGTGAAGTATCAAAGAATTAGGCCTTCTGATAATTACTTGGCATGGTCTTAATGCCCCAAATTTATTGCCAAGTTGTTTTTTCTGCCTAATGTGTTTCACATGTAAAGTAAATAGTCATTTCAAAAGTAAGTCACACATTTGGAGGACCACAAAAAAGAGCCCCAGAAAGAAACTTTTATTGAAATGCACAGTTCAGAATAGAAATTACAGGAAATAGAATACATATTTTCTAATCAGTCAAACCTGAGTTAAAATATTAAATGGGACACTTAGCTATTTTACCTAACTTTCCTACATCTCATTTTCCTCATCTGTAAAAGATTGTAAGAACTGTAAAGTATGCATTTGGGGGAATGTACATACTTTACATACACTATAATAGCATTTGAAAATTTGTTAATCCATACGGTATAAAAGAATATTCCCCAGGAATGTCAAGGGTCTGTATATAAGTGTTGTTAAAATTCATAGAAGAAAGAGTTACAGAAGACCAGACTTATCTGACAATTCTTTTTAAATAAAGGAAAGATATGGCCTGATCATGGAGAAGTGCAAATATGCTTCAGGCAAGAAAATGCCAAAAAATGTATGTGTAGTTGTGGGTCCAATCATGTTTTTATGTGTTGGAAAAGTAATTTGCCATAAATGAGCACTGTTTGTGATCCCTTGGGAGAGACTGTCAACCTACAATATTATAAGTATCCTATGTGAATAGAACCCCATAGCTAAATATAATCGCAACGTTACCCTCTGGAGTTGTACAGTGCAGCAAGCTTTGCCTGCCATCACCATCATCCTGCTAAAAGGCCAGGCTTCTTTCATCCTCCTTAAGAGGTAACATTCCAGATATATTTACTTCTCCTAGGTTATAACACACTCTCAAATACTCAAGTTTTTGACAAATTGCTTATTTTTTTTATAATACAGATTTTAATGTTTCCACTTAATCTATTTCAGTGATAACTAATTGTAGTATTTTGGTTCTACTAAAAATTGACTTTTGTCTTCATGTGCATCCTAATGTAAATTCCTTTACAATTTTCCAATCCTTTTTTTCAAATCTGTAGAATATATAAATTGTATGATGAATAATCAGGACTTGCAGCATGTAAGCAGCAAGACAACTTTATCTGCTTTCATCTCTCCCTTTAAATTAGCTCAAGAGGGTAGTATTTCCTCTTGTTGGGGTGAGAACACAGGCAAGTTTCATGTCTTGTGGCAGTCGTAAGTCCTGGCAAACATTTTAAGATATTAAGAGTAGAATGCCCAATCCAATACTTTAATTAATAATTTGCACCTAATTCACATGTAAAACTTCTCCCGCAAACAGGAGAGGATGCAACTTACCTACTTAAGTAGTGGGTATGGGAAGCTTTCTTGCTCTGTCTTACTAGCCTTGCCCCATTCACCAGCTGCTATTTCTTGCCCTCAGAGGGTTGAATAGGAGTGAAGGAACCAGTTGGAAGGGATGCAGAAAATTCCCTTTAGACTCAGTAGTGTCACCGTTAGAATGTAACTTTGTGCTTTCTGAATCTAGCTGATGTTAAATATCACCTGAGAAAGTTAATAGAGCTGAAATGCATTTCTTCTATCTTCAAGATCCACTTCTTCCATGGCATGTTACACGATTACTTCAGTAGACGTCAACACAAACTCATTCAAACTTTGTGCCAAACATTCACCTAGGTTCTGAGATATTTGTGATGAGAAACAAACACAATCCCTGCCCACATGTAGTCAAATCTCTTTCTCCTTTGCACTTCCATTTTTCTTTGGTTTATGTCAAAGTTACTTTCTGTACACATCTATCTTCCCCTAGATTATCAACTCCTTTATAAAATGACTAACATTTTATTCACTTTCATATATCGCACTCTTGCAATAGTCATTAAGTAATTATTATAAATACAGTAATGAAAAATGAATAAATGGATGGACATATACAGAGTGAATGGATAAAGGGTTAAAATTTATAACCCTATGTTATGTACAAGATATTGCTCATATTTCTCCTACAACACATATATTTCACCTAATATTATATTAATTTCACTTATTCTACCTAATAATAAATTCCTTAATGGAGGAAACTTTGTCAGCTATGAATACTGTGCAATTCTCAGTAAAATATCTCATACAGTATAAATATATAACCAATATATGAAGAATAAATATGTGAAAGAAAATTTTAGTATATTAATTTTATATTTTATTTCATATAACTTAAATATTAATGAAAATATTAAGTATAAATACTGTTTTAAACTGGGTTTGGTGGCTCATGCCTGTAATCCCAGCACTCTAGTAGGCTGAGGTAGGAGGATTCCAAGTTCCAGCCCAGCCTGGAGAATTTAGCAACTTACTGAGACCCTGCCTCAAAATAAAACATAAAAAGGAGCTTAGAATGTAGCTTAATGACAAGACCCTGGGTTCATTCCCCAGTACTGTGGGAAAAAAATGTTGTTTTAAATATAATTCAGCCACAGCTTTTGAGAAATGAACAAAATAATCCTTCACTCCAGGTTAACTTCTTTGTGTGAATTAGAGTCTTACTAAACAGTTGCAGACTTACACATTTATAAAATAACACCATCAGTCTCTTCAGTATTTCTTTCTGAAGAAAGTCAGTCCGTTTAATTTGGTTCCTCAAGCATGAAGGTGAAAATTATTTTAGTAAGCATTTAATGATTGTTTTCTAGGTACTATACTTAACCTAAATACTTTAAGGGCTAGTGTCTATCTTTAGGTTGCTTACTAGTGATATGATAAACATGGAATTGTCACTACTGTACATATTGAAGGATTCATTGTATTTCTAATTAAATTCACTAAATCATGTGAGCATAATTGCATGTTCTTTTATTATTAGCACAGTGCCCTGTGACGTTGTGAATCTAATTTTTAAATGAAATTACTAGTCCAAT
The DNA here is from genome assembly GCA_028451465.1 of Erethizon dorsatum. Classification (NCBI taxonomy): domain Eukaryota; kingdom Metazoa; phylum Chordata; class Mammalia; order Rodentia; family Erethizontidae; genus Erethizon; species Erethizon dorsatum. The sequence continues at coordinate 23,780,196 of CM051842.1, forward strand.
TACTTTAGCATAGTATAATAGGATAAAATTTTATTAATGTTTATATCAAATTAACATTATTTACTTAAGATCCTCTTTGTTTTCATTTCTCAAGGAGCTAATTTTGATTTTAAAAAAGCAAATTGGTATTAAAGAATTTTTATCTCAACTAGACAGTTGAATAAGCCAGTGAGTTTAGAGGACAGAATTTTTAACTAGGAATTTGGTTCCTATATTCACCACAAAAAAAAAAAAAATCCAGTATGTAATCTCTACGTCAAAAATGTTTAAATTGTATCAACTATTCATGTAACTTAGTATATATATTTAGAATCAGGACACAAAAATAACAACATGATACCATTTAATTAAAACAAACTATATTAACACTGTTAAATAACTCCCCAGTGACTATCCCAGATTTTGGTATTTACTGATGCAATGTACATGGTCAGTCCTGTTGCTTTAAGTCTTAAAATATGTAAAACACATTACCTACCTAATGAAGTGTAAAGCCAGTGATGTAATATTTTTAATGGCCACAGCACAGCTTGTTAGCTGCCATGCATTGATATTTGTTCTACTACTCCTAGGGACAAAAGGTTTCTTAATGTATACTGCTTTTTTTTTATCTAATACAAATTCACCTTCTCATTTTGTCTTAAGGTACAACATAACTTCTCCTGATTTGAGTTCTCTGAGTTCTTTTAATGGACATCATAATAAAAAGAAAAAAAGAAATTTTCATTAGGAAAAAGATAAGGAAAATCCTAATCCAAATTTCTCATTTCAAGATTGTGACTGGTGGGAAACTAAGCTTCTCAAGATTAAGAGATCTCTACTTACATTCATTTCCATTTTGTTCAAATCACAAGAGCCTCCAAATGTTCCTGAAGAACATTTCAAATGGCCTAATAGGTTGTATTGTGCAGGGAAAATGTAGGGAATAGACCAAGGTGTTTTTTAGACCTGTTATGTTTATAAAAGATTATATTAAAAATACTCTCAGCCCTTCAGATTAAAACTTCAGGTACCATTTCAAAGTCTGGTTTGTTTTGGAGTTTCATTTGTTTTGTTTTTGGTTTGCTTCTTAAGCTAATTCTTTCTAATCATGACTCATGAGACAGTCCGTTCGATCAGTTAGTATTTATGGCATGCTTCTTATTTTCAGAACAAGATGTTAGATTTACAGGAATTCAAAAAGAGTGGCATTTGAAGTTCATAGTTTCACTCAGGGAGATGAAACACACTACATGGAGACACAAAATAATGCTTGGAATTCCTGACCTCTGGACCCTGGTAGCTTACACACTTGGCAACATAAGAGAGTAGCTCCCCTCACCTTCATATCTGCAGCTAAATTATCAGTTCTTGTACTTCTGCTGGAAGGTTTTTGTTGCTTGTTTTGTCCATATGTTAGCTTATCTTTCTAAAATGGTTTAAATGTGTCTTTGCTTAAAAGCATATGAATTGGTCCCTCTGAGGACCTTTAAATCCAGTGAGTCAATAAATTCCCAATATATTAAACTAAGTGGATATGAATGATCACAAGTTGATTTATATAAATATACTAGTAGTGTATGTAAAATTTATACATAAAATTTATAACTATACATGTATGAGTATGTAAGAATACATATGTATTTACATACATATATAGTTTGACTTAGGATTTTTTGACCTTACAATGGTGGAAAAGCAATACACATTCAGTATAAACTATACTTTGAATTTTGACATTTTCCTGGGCTACTGACTGTGATACACTACTCTCTTGCTATGCTTGGCAGTGGCGGTTTCTAGTCACCTGAACAATCATTAGGATAAATACCCTATATTCTACTGTGCACTGTGTTGCTAGGGAAGGATGTCTAGTAAGCTAGGTGTGCAGTGCACTTTATGGTATTTTCAACTTAAAATGAGTTTATCAAAATGCAGCTCCACTTTGTTGAGGAGCATTCACAATCTATCTACCTATCTACCTCCCTATTTAAACTTTCAGTAACTATCAAAATGTAGTCTCTTTTGAGCATAGGTTTGGAGCATGTTGACACATTTAACTCACAGTTTTAGAATCAGAATTCTTGGATTAAATCCTGGTTCTACTATTTGCTATCTGTGTGACCTTGGACAAGGCATTAACATTTTTGAACCTCGGTTCCCTCATTTATTTAATAAGGACAAGACCTACCTTACGGATTGTTGTGAAAATCAAATCAACTTATATATGTATTAGAGTTCTTTGACCAAATTGCAAAGAATAGAACACAAGTTTAAAGTATTATTCCAGAAGATATTTTAGAATCTGAATAAAATTTTATTTTATTTGTCCCATAAATAAGTGAAAGTTGTGACAGTTCCAAATTGTCTGAAATGTTTCATGTTCTGGAATTTCCTGGGACACTGTTTTTTCTTTTTTCTTGCCATGCTGGGGATGAGACTCAGGGCTTCATACTAGGCAAGTGCTCTACCAACTAAGCTATATCCAAAGCCAGGATATGTTTTGAGTTAGTTGTTGAGGGGAAACAAAGGCATTTTGGTTGTCCTACCAGATGCTAAAAAATATGTCCCATTCTATGTATTACTATGTGCCCCAAGATAGGTTTGCATGGTGCCCGACACTGATACACACACCCTGCCATTCTGTAATGCTGAGCAATTCATAAATCCATTTTTTTTTGTGGGTACCAGGGGTTGACCTCAGGACCTCACGGGCCAGCAGGCGCCCGTGCCACTGATCGATATCACCGGCCCTTTTTTTGTATGTGGGTACTGGGAGTCGAACTCAGGACCTCGCGCTTGCCAGGCAGGCACTTATGCCACTGAGCTATCTCACTGGCCCCTATAAATTCTTCTAATAAATAAGTTAATTCCCCATTTTACAGCCCAACGTGATTATGCCTTCTTCTGTTAGTGGTTTCTACAACATATAATACAAAACCAAACTCCTCACAAGGAGAAGGTAAAGTACAATTGTTTTAAAAAGCCGACAGAAGTCCGTATATTTCTGTGTTGTTTCTATTACCTCACTGTTCTGCACAATTATGCTTGATGTTCATTTTCAGGTTGACTGGATTTTATCAATTCATGACAGTTTTCTTTTTAATTATAGAGAAAGGTTTTCCTCTCGTTCTTATTCTGTGCACTTTGGATTCAATTTTATATTTTCAAACATTCTTTTTTTTTTGTGGGTACTGGGGGTCGACCTCAGGACCTCATGCGCCAGCAGGCGCCCGTGCCACTGAGCAATATCACTGGCCCTTTTTTCATATGTGGGTACTGGGAGTCCAACTCAGGACCTTGCGCTTGCCAGGCAGGCGCTTATGCAGCTGAGCTATCTCACCAGCCCCTATTTTCAAACATTCTATTGTTTGATATCACATCTGATAATAAGTGAATAGGAAGTGGCTAGCATAACTTCTTGCCTTGCCATTCGTCCACCAGTTCTGTGTTTTTATGAGAGCCAGCTGTGTGGCCCAGGGCAAAAGTTCCATGGGTTCACATATGAAAGAGAAAATATGACTCCAATGGTCAGGCTTACTATTTCTATCCCTACGCTACAAACTTTGTAGAGGGCTCTCAATGGCTTCACTCTTGTAACTTAGAGATGGTAGTAAACCAGAAGATGATTTGAAAATAGAATATTATGCAAAAATATTTTTGTTTTATCTTAATATCAAAACACTATCAAAAAGCATTTCATTCATTCAGAAAATCTTCATGGAGCACATATTTTTTCCAAGGCCTTAAATTGGAGTTTATGAGAAGTAACATTTTCAGTGAAGACAAATTTCTTGAGCAAGAACTAAAAATTCTCTGCACAGACATAGGAAGTTTCCAATCTTGATGCAGCCATTTTCTAGATATAGAACACTCTTTAGGCTTATAGCGGGACACTATCATAACGGACCCCCTAAAATGCCAAGTGGACCTCTCAGTTCTAAGTATAACTGATGGTCCTTGATTGAATATTGGTGTCTACTCAAAATGTATATGAAGCACTAAGCCCAATGTGGTAGTACTTGGAAGTTGGGTCTTTGGGAGGTAATGAGGTTTGGATGAAGTGATGGGTTTGGGGCCCCATGATGGGAGAAGATGATTCTCATATTCTTTTTCCTCACCACATTTTATTCCTTGCCTCACCTTGTCTCTCTACATAAAACACACACATAAGTCCTTTTGGTTCTACTTCTTTGGAGAACTCTGACCATTACACTGCAACTATTTATTCCCAGCAAATAACACTGGAAGAATATATCTATAAACAGTAAGAAGATATATGTGTGGATTAACTCTTATTTTTGTAGTAGGATTGAGCAAGTAATGTTTTCTTTAACCCCTAGTAGACCATCAGGGTTCATTAGACTCAAATTTACTTTTTGAGTTGCTTTTTTGAAAAGCTTTAAGCATTTATAAAAGTGGTATTTTATGGCTTTTATTCTTTCCTAGAGATCCACCAAACATGAAAGAGATTTTATCTGTTTTAAAACAAAGTTCATTTTACATTTCTAATCATCATTAGGTCCACTGAACTTCTTTATAAGTCTAAAATATATCGTACACTTTTAGGGACCTTAATTTCCCTTTATTTTGAAACACTGTGTTATTTAAACACTCATTAATTATTCCTAAGTATGCTAAAGTAATTAAAATGATAAGTCCATAAAAGAATGATGGTATTGCTTAGAAGAATGCAGAAATGAAATAAATCTTCATCCTTTAGTTTTATTATTACATTGATTGCACAAAATAGTGTGCCTTTTTCAAGAAGGTGTAAAGGAAGACTGGATACACCATCTGCTAAAGCTTGGATCTTAAATGTCCTCCAAAAGTCCATATGGTAATAATTTGTTACCCAGAATGACGTTATTGGGAGGTGGTGGAAATATACAGAGGTGGTGCCTAGTGGGAGGTTTTCGGGTAATTAGGGGATTGTAGGACCCTGGTGCATCCCTGTTTGTCTGTTTCTTGCTCTGTCTCACTTACATGCATGTACTCTAGCCATGAGGTTACTTGTGCTCTGCCACATGCTCTCTGTGACAATGTACTGCCAGGCCACTGACCTAGAGCAATAGAACCAACTGATGATGGACTGAAACCTGCAAAAGTGTGAGCCAAAGTAAACCTTTTCTATTTTTACGTTGATCTTCTTAGGTATCTGTTACAGTAACAGAAAGCTAGCTAACACACCATCTTTGGAGCCTGCTTTTAGCTTTCATTTAACACAAGTGAAAATTTAGAAATTTTCATTTTGTTTTTGTCATAATGTCAAAAAAATTGCCAGAGGAAGGCATTCCATAATTACTAGGCATAACAGAAAATATATGTAAAAAGACAGCAGCATTCTAGACTCTAGTGATAAAGGTATAAATGATCATGTAAGTGCAATCTTACAATGTGAGACTTTAGAAGATCATAATCTAGATGAATTTTTCAAACACAAGCATTACCAAACAGTACATATGACATTTTAATCCAGTTAGCTATCAACAGGAAGGAATTCAGCAAACACTATTTGGCTACAAGTACTTGAACCATTCTGTTTTGCTAACAGATGTGGGGCACTACATCATTTATGATGTTTGTGTACCAAAATTAATTTGATACAAAGAAGTCCATTGTATTTAAATTCTTATCAAAATACCTAAGCTTATTAGCCCTAGATAGCAGATGATAATAGCTAGTTTTCCTGGTATAGTGAGGGTTGCACCAGAAATCTTTTCTGTATAGCAGTCCTTAAGCCTCAGCCAAAGATTTCCCATGATTTTTTATTTTATTCTAAGTATTGATAAGAACCAGGAAGATCTTAAGTTATATCAATGGTTGTCCAGCAGTAGATACAGAAAAGAAAACAGTGTGTTAATACCTATGTATCATTCTTGTGTGTGTGTGTGTGTCTAAATGCACCTAAAATGGAAAAATGAGTAGAAGTAGAGCTACCTCTTCTTATTACATTCCTTAAATGTAAACCAACTTCTAGGCTCTTCTATGGGCTCACTTTTCTTTTCTCCTGGCACTCTTTATGTAAGCTAGCTATTCCAGGTAACTCCCAAATCAATGTGTAGCAGTTACTTCACTCCTGATATCTCTAAGTGTGTTTTCTTTAACATCTTATTATGGTAACGTAGTTACCTCTCTTAAGCACAATATGTTGTATCCTACAATCAACCCCTTGTCCTGAGTTTGTCTCTAGTTATGTCATTACCATTATGAAAGCACTTAATCTCAAATTTTTAGATGCAGGACCTCTATTAGATCTTCAGTTGCATACATCTAATCCATGTTGTAATTTTGTAAATTCTAGCTGTACCATATATCACAATTTCAGTCCTTTCTTTTCACTTCATTGCCACTGCTCCAGCTTGGGTTCTCTGCCTCTTTACTCATCTCACTGACTGATTTTACTCCCTTCTCCACAAAACACGTATGCATATACAATCTCACCTCTATAACTTCATCTGTCACACGATTGCTAACAGAGGTCTATTGTGTATTCTTCTATCATCTCTTCCTGAAAAGTCCTTCCCTCTTTAGTCTTTGCCTGATTTTCAAAGTCCTATTCACAACCAGATCAAATTTAACCTCCTCTTGCATGCACTCCAGGTACCATTCATTCAGACCCAATCACCTTTTCTCTTGTTCTCTCTCAACAGCCTATAATATTGCTCTATTGTAGTACTTATTTTAGTCAGCCTTGCCTGAACGTACCTGTCTAAATACCCACAATTGATTTTAAGTTCTTTTAAGACAAAGACTGAATCTCATTCCTCCCTGTATTTCTTCCATCACCTCTGATATTAACTGGCACGGAGTAAGCATTCAAATGTTTGTTGAACTAAACTGAACTCTGGTTGCCAGCGGCATCCTGGTGGATGTAAATTTTGAGAGCTGCTTGTAGCTATAACAGGTTGACAGCAGGTGCTAGATGTCAAAAGAAGGAAATTTACATGGTTGACTCCACTTCTCCTAAAATAAGTAACCCTCTAATAGACAATACCTCAGAGGAAGATATTGGCTGGCATTTCATTAGCAATAGAGATTTCATAAAAACGTGGAGAACAACATGGCTTCTTTATTTTTTGTGAAGGACTTCATATATTTGGGTTGCAGCAATGAATGATGGGTTGACAAAGCTGCTGTAGAACTGTCAGTTAATTCAAAAAAATCCTGTGAGAGTATTTTTATTCTCATACAGCAGAACATTCTCCCTTCCACAGCCCTATATGACAGCTCTTTAAGCAATACAATGTGAATTTCTCTTCTTAAAATTTATAAGATGTCACCAAATTTCTCAAAGAATTCTGGACTATTTTTAAAAAGCCTAAGATAATTCCAAAGGAAACAACTCTTTCTTTAGATATGGCATTCTGTTTCAGAAGATCTTCCCATGGTTTCATTGGTTTTAAAAGTCCATACAGTACACCTTTCATATCCTCCAGTGTTTAGTTCCTCTATACCAAATTTATTTCACCATGACAATATATGTCATTTAATGAGCATCTAGGATGTGCTACATGGTTACATTACAAATATCATGTAATTTTTCCTTCAAAATCACTCTACAAGATTAAGTACAATTTTGGGCCCCCTATAACAGATGACAGAAGCATGACAAATAGAAATAAATCTACTAGGCCAAGATCACAAAGCTAATACATTACTGAATTTCACTAGTCCATAATCTATAATACATGTAAGAGATAATTTTATAATTAGACATTGAAAAAAATAGAAGATAGAACTATAAATAGGAGCAACAAAAGTTATGTTCAGATTATAATAACTTGAGGTTAGTCCTAATATTTAGAATTCACAAATAACTACCTCTTCCTTTTTTGACTAACCATCCTTTTCCATTTGATGTGTTTCAGGCCTTAAAATCATATAAATGTAGGTTTCAATTTAGTCCCTCAATTGCCATCTTCCTAAGACCTTAAACAAGTTACTTACATTCTCAGAGCTTGTTTCCTATCTCTAAAATGGTAATAGCAGTACCTACCTCCTAAATTTAAAATGAATATTGAAAATGAAATAACTTCCATGAATTTCCTTGCTGACTCAATGTCTCTTCCAAACATTTGATGAACTCTGTATGTACACCTCACTCCATCTTTTCCAAAGCAATCTTCTCCTTTTGGTCTTTTGAACCCCTACCCCCACCCTCAGCTTTGGTGGGGAAATAATCAAATTGCTACCAAAAAAAAAAGCTCATTAAAGGATTTCCCATTAGGCATTTGAAGCACTCAAATATATTGCAATTAAAATAAGAACAAACATTCATTCAGCTTCTATGGCCCTGATCTGAGTCCTTATTTAATTTTCCCAATCCTGGAGGTAAATACAAGTGATCCTATTTCATACAGCAGGAAACTGAGATCAGATAATTTATAGAGACTAGTCATTTGTTCAAGATCACAAAACTAAGGGGCCAGTCCAGGAAGCCTGCCTTCAAAACCTACATGAGCTACTACTATGTATCTTTAAAATGGTAATGGTGAGGGTTATGAAAGGAAAGGCTACAGTAGCAAGGTTCTCAAATATAAATGTCAGAGAACCCATGTTCACTAATATTGTTTCTGAAATAAACAGAGGAATAAAAGAAAGTTCTTTTCTTCCATATTCTCCTCAAGGCATTATGGCATTACGCTGTGAAGTACTAATGGACATGAACAAGAGTTTGACAAAATCCAGACACCTCTAAGGAGGCAAATTTAAATTGTTCTTAATTTTTTTCAGTCCCTTGACCCAGCCCTTTTGCAGAAATAAATAACCAGAAATGCTTAACAACCAAAGTGGTGAAGAAAAGCAAGAAATATGAACATCAGAAAACATCAAGGAGAATTTATCATTTGAACTCATGTAGAATAAAATTTACTCTTATGCCCAGATTATAACATGATTTTGATCAATATAATTACCTGAAGATAACAGATATCATGGAAGTAGTTTTGTAGGGTAAAACAGTTTGGTATTTTGCAGAGCCAATTATTTGAGTTTTAGTGTGAATGTTACTAGTAGTGCAGAATTGCTATTTTACTGGACTTTCCTCTTGACAGAATGTAATAACTATGTACGGATTTCCCAAACTGTTCAAAGTTATGAACTAGGACTTACACTAAGGGGAAAAGTTTCAATATAAACACATATTAAATATTTTTCTTTATTTAGCTGATTCCTTTTTAAATATTTCTACAAGTTTCAGGGCAATAAAAAAGGAAGACCAAAACTGTAAAATGGGAAAATACAATTTTTCAAGCGAGTATTTCATTTCTGCCCTTCCCCTAAAAACCAAATCTACACTAAGAAAATTCTACTTGGAACACTATTGAAACTTTATGAGCATTGAGTTTCCATCCCATTTCATAGATTTCAAATGGAGAGATAAACTGAAACACAGCAGGGCTGGAAATGACACTGCTTAGATAAACATATCTTGTCAGAATTATCCTAGCACCAGCATTAGCAACTCCAGCCATATTTGGACCTAACATTTTAGCTTAGGCATTTAATAAGCAACATGCCATGTTTCAACAGACATTTGCTTTTAAGAAAATGCTTCTTTGGACCACTGGGATTGTAATCTTTCCATTACCCTACAAATATTCATAAAGGCATCATTCCTAAAAGATAAAAGAATTATTCAAATCACTGGATATTTGTAGAGAAACACAAAGTTGCCCTCTGGTCATGCATTTGTAATCTACAACATGAAAAAAGTCAATGCAATATAAAAAACTTGCAATGGATAAGGGAAAGTATTTAGATAATGTTGAACAGATACTGTAAAATTTATTTGTGTTATATTCCTCTTAGGGAAAAGAAATCAGTTTTCATTAGCAAAATAACAAATTATTTACTATATAGTATGTTCAGACTCATATAAATATTTTTGCCAAATTTTTATATTGTTTAGGCAAGAAACAGATCACTTACCTATGGAATAGGAATTCAGTCTCTCACTGCATGAATTATTCATTAAGATTCACTCTTTTGGGCCGGTGTGTTGCAACCTAGTGGAAAGTTCTCATTGTTCCAGTTTGGGAGAGGAACACTCTGATCTATTAATTAAACAGCTATCTACGTTGGTTGTTAAAGGCACTTCCGCTCTTTCCAGGCTGCATATGGCAATCACATTCTACAACTTTCATAGACCCATAGAGACCAGCTAGGTTTTTTTCCCCAAATCTGTTCTTTTTCAGTTCAATACTGGACAATATTTTCCCACTTCCCTACCCCTTAGATGTGGCTATGTGACAATTTCCAGTCAGCCAACAGATTATGAACAAAATTAATGTATACCACTTCCAGGTCTGGTTCATGACAAGTTTTCATGAGCAACGCTCATTTCTCATCTGCTCATTAAATGCATAAGATAGTTGTTCTAGATACAAAAGATGTAACAAGATCGGGTCCCAGAATAGGACCAGAATAGTTCTGGAATGTTTCAGAATAAAAAGTAAACTTCTACTGCAGTGAACCACCAAGATTTGGGAACTTACTTGTTATCTTGTGGCTAGTATTACTCAGCTAATACATTATATCCAAATTCATTGTTTGAACAACAATAAAGAACTAAATTTTCCAAACTGAGATCAGCCTATTTTAATTAACAACCACTGTAGTGAAAAAGAAAATGTCTTTTAGAATAGAATCAAAATATATACAATTGCAGACCAAAAAAGTATTAATTCTAGTGATTAAGGTCATTAACAAAAGCAACAAAACAAAATGGGAAGCAGTAAACATACTAAAAGTAACACAGACTTTCAAATCAGAAAGAATTTTACAGCCCACAAGTTCTGCTCCCCAATTTTTTATGCTTAAGCAGTTCTATTAACTGTTTGTGAAAGCTGTTTAGTAATCTATAAAATGGACTCACAGGATTCTGTAAATACTTGCTATACATACATGATGCACCACCTGATAATTACAAGGTACTCAATAAAAAGTAGCTAGTATCACTAAGTGTTTACTTATGTACATAAGAAAGACTAATAATATTTTTCAGATAGTGACCTTTTATTCTGTTTACTTTTCCCCCTACCCCACCATATTGGCAGCCAGGCATTATGCCTTTACTTCCTTAAGGAAAGGTTAATGGAGCAGAAAGTACATTTTAAGGACATAGATATGTGGATTAAAGGCTAGGCCATGTATAAGATAAAATACATGGAAGAAAAAAAGATGATTACAGGAAGGTTTTCCTTACTCCTGCACCAGAAATATTCCTCTGGTTGGGGAAAGGAAAGGAAGAGGTACTACACGCAAAGTTAGAAAATTCAATAGTGATGTGTATCACTGGAAGGAAGGTAGGTGGAGGGAAGGGAGAAAAGCCAGGGAGATACCAGAGAATGGATAGCAGAGGTGATCTGAACCTCATTCCTGAGGAGGCTAAGAAAAATTGGATGGGAAGTAGTTTTATGTGCTCTTCTATCTCTCTTCTTGATCCTATGCACAACTACTGACACCACAGTCACTCTGAACCACTCTACGGAAAGGAGAAAAGGAGGTGTGACGTCTAAGCAGTTGGGATTTACACAGCTTTCCCAAGTTCCTGCCCACCCCAGTATGCTAAAATGAGTCATGTTTTTCCCCTGGTATTGGAGGTTGAACCCAGAGCCTTCACACTGAGCTATATCTCCAGCCCATTTTTATTTCTTATTTTGAATCAGGGTCTCACTAAGTTGCCCAGGTTTGGCTTGAACTTGCAATCTTCCTGCTGCAGCTTCCTAGAGTGCTAGAACTACAGGTGTGTGCCATCACGCCCTACACACGGATTTTTATTATTACAAAATGTGCATGTGGAGGGGGATCAAAGTAGCAGAGAGACATCCGTATCTGCAAGTGCCACAACAGACAGGTCTGAAAGGTTTGGGAAACAGCAATGCTCTAACAATAAAGAACAGGATGGAGAGATGGCACCTCCATGGTTGCCAGTCCAAATAGACAACAAGTAACAACCACACCTGCCATGCTATGAGTTGACGAAAATTGTAGTTCCTCTATTCCTTGGAATTTATATTCAATTACTGAAAGATAATGTTATGAACTGGAAATCTTACTCAGTGTAATAGTTATCCTTTACCATGATTTCACACTCTTTTTATAAATAAGTGTGATGGGAGTATATTAACTTAAATTGTTATTGAAATTTGTCATGTATCTTGCCTTGAATTTCCCACACCTGTTAAAAGACTTACTTCGTTCTGTAATGATTGTTCTAGCTTCTTGATTGCTGGTTTTGTTTTTCAAATTCTGGGCAGCAGTAATGAGTTCTTCCAATTGGGGGCGCCTCTGTTCCAAATCCTGCAGTGTTGCCTGAAAGAACAAATACCACTTAATATTGGGGTTCTCCAGCTTTGTACATTCTTTGTATTTCTGTTATGTATTACAAAGTAAAGTCCAATTTTCAAATCAGCCCAAACACTTTTAGAAATAAAAAGATGTTGGTAGATAAAAATCTCTACTGTGTAAGGCTTCAGAGAAAATAACCGAACAAGAAATATTTTCACTCTTAGATACCAAAAAGCATTTCACTGGAAAATCTTGGTTATAGTTTTGTTTTCCTATTGTAGAGCTCAGACGGAGTAATTTCAGAGTAGTTGGGTATACTTAAGCCATTACATAAGAAACGTAATTCTGAGCTATGACAATGTACTGAAAAGAAAAAAATAGGTATTTATAGTTGAAATCTCATCTTATGGGGTGTCAAAATTAAGGTGTATATTAATTTTAGAAACAGAAACAGAGAAGTGATTTAAGAGATATTAGTTAACTTTTTTGTACCTGTGATTTCTCACATAAAAAAAGAGATAAAGTACTTGAGCAGCATCAGTCTTTCCTCAAAACGGCCTGCCCATAAGAATCATCAAACTCTATTTCCCCATCCCAGGACTAATGAGTTAGTAGAGTGATGCTCTGGGAATCTGCATTTTAATAAATTCCCTACTTAACTTTTATGATTAGGCAATTTTGGAGAGCACCAGAATAGATGCTAGTATTTATTTTCTTCTGTAGTTTAAATGATTTTAATAGTGCTTTAGATAAAAATACCAGATAAAATAAATCCAACAACTTTCTAATTTATAGGTAGCAATGCTAATCCTTAAGAAATCCCTCTGCTCCTCAAGCCTCTATCTCTTGCATCTGTCATCTTAGTCTTTCTACACGAAAATGCCCAAATCTCAGAGATATTTAGCAAAAGAAAATTGTGAAAAATAATATATCTATTTTGTTCTGGTTCTAAAACTGGATAAGTTTTAACTATGGAAAGTAAAATTAATATTTTCTTAGTTATAGCCACTATATGATAGATGTTTTACACTTTTCCTCATTTTTAGTGTCTTAATAGCCACACTAATAACCCTGCCAGAAGTTCTGATTTTAAATATGACGCTCTTTCTACTACCAGAAGATGATGAAAGTGATGAACTGTGGCAGGTAGTAATATTTATGAAACTTATCTATTCTGCCCTTTGACTCCTACTGATTTTCTATGGATTTTTGTCTTTGGAAAGCCAAAGTTTGATCATTTTGAACTGTTTCTTTTGTGAAGAGATAGGGAGATAGGCATTGTGATTTAAACTCAATCGCTTTTGGTAATATTAAAATAACAGGAAAAACTTATCCAAACATTGTACATCTATTTTGAGTTTTTCTCCGTGTATTGAAAAATTGGAGGGGCTAACTTTTAACTAATTTTCCACATTTGTAAGCTGTGATTGCTCAGAAGAAAAATCCAATTTTCAGGTTTCTAACTTTTATGGTTTCTTTACACAATAGTGTGTTTGAAATATGGAACAAATTGCCAAAGACAGCTATTGAAGTAAGTAGCATAAGTAAGTTGGAGAGTACTGAACAAATTTTAAAGCTGGAAGCATATAGTGGCAGACAGATTTTACAAAATAAGATGTTTTCCAGGGTTGGAATGTTACACTCCGGTCATTTGTGACACAGTAAGCTGAAGAATTGCTTTGGAATTGCCTACTCCCAAATGTCTGAATATATTCAATATTTTTTTAAATAGATTTACCCAGAAATTTCAGAAAAAGCAAAATCTACCTCAAATTTAATACAGAATTTTAAATACATGTAACCAGCAAGTTATATAAATTCATTCATTCACTCATTCATTAATGTTAATAAATAGTTTTCAAGTGCTAGGTATTATTCTAGGGGTTTTGAATGTATCACTCAACAAATGCATTTGGTATTGTGTACAATTAAAATAAGAACTATGATTAATGCTTTAAAATATAATATTTTATATAAAATTATTAGATTATTTTTCTTTGATTTATTATTAGTTTACACTGAAACAACCAGACTCTTCTCTGGTTTCCACTTTTAGGTACTTTATTCAATGTTTGCTATGCTTTTTTTCTTTTCTTCTTTTACGACTTTGAAGTTCATTTGAGAAGTATGTTGTAAAAGTAACTTGATCAACTTTAATCGGAACCTTCCCAGACTCTAAATTAAACCTGACCACAATGAACAGCCTTTACTACTGAAATTAGCAAGCATGTCAATTTAGACTTAAAACAAGCCATTTTCCTCTCTAATGAACAAAATAGGTCTCAGGGTATTTTGAAACCTGTTCTCTAGTTGGGTGATTCTCTAATTCTGCTGACAGACACATGCTTTGTAAGCACCTGAGAAGATTATTAATGACATCCTTTGAAGCAACCTCCTTAAAAGGAGATTCACAACTGCAAAACAACTGTGTATCTCTAATGTCTTTCTAAACAAATTTCCATTCTTTATACCATTCATCAGTCAACACAAATATCCTTTTCAAAAACAAACTAGAAAATAATAATGTGTTCTGCTACAGAATTTGTCAGATACCTTCATACGGCAGAATGAGAATTTTCTCCTTTGGTTTCCTTTCCAGAAATAAAGAACAGGATTTTAAGACGGAATAGATGTAAGTATTTTCTATTAAAATATCATAAAAACAGTAAATGAAAAGCTTTATTGCTAATGAATGGATAACAAGCATACAGTGAGAGTAATGATTACTTTTCATTTCATTCCTTTTTAAGTGTACTCTATTTGCTGTTATAATTTCTTCAACTTGACAATTGTACAACTTCTGAAATACATTGACCTTCATCGCTATGGTATGGAAAAACCCAAAAGTGAGAGAACACCTTAGATCTAATCATTACTCAAATTAGTTACCTCCAAAATATCCATTCAATATCTGGGCTGGAGGTACAGCTCAGTGGTAGAATGTCTTCCTAGAACGTACAAGGTTCCAGGTTTGATCCCCAGCAAGAAACGCGCACACACACATACACACACACTCTCTCTCTGTCTGTCTCTCTGCTCCCAGTCTGTTGCTCCTACCAGATGTTACTATTTCAAATACACTGGTCTTCATCCTCATATGATCTCTTGCCCCTCTTCTATCACTGGACTTCCTCATTCTAGTTTTAGTCATACTCAACAAGTAGAATGCTAAATGTGATTATTTCTCTGATACGAGCTCATATGATTATATAAAAAACTTACACGAACAAAACTAAAATCATTTCATGCTTAACAGTACTTAAGCATGAGAATTTTGTCTACAAGCATTGTGTCATACTGGAAGAAACAAAACACAGGGAATAGAAGGAATCAATGCTATTTCTAAGGAGTCATAAGGCATCTACTGGGGTTTACTAAAAACAGCTTACCCCTTGGAGATGAGAATTCATCATGGAGTCCACTAGCTGAGCAAAGATGGAGGAAAAAATCTTTAAATACAAAGTGAATCAGAAGTATTTAATCCTACTAAATCCCCCACGGTTGAGGAAAGTGGTTACAAATAGCAATCCTATGAAAAGGGGAGTTAAACAGTGAAATCATACAGACTATAAGTAGATCATTTTAGTCTCTTAAAAATTACAATTTATTATTGTGCTTACTAAAATGGAATTCTAGCTAAATAATACTCGAATAGTAAACTCTATATGTTGAGTTCAATATTTATTATTTATAAAATTAAGAAAAGACTTAACCATACTCATTATATACTTTTATGTTCTTCTATACAAAACTAATAATTTCACATATTTAAAATTAAAACGAAAGAACATGGTGATTGTCAATCATTGCTATGTTCAGTAAATAAGTATGAATGAAGCTTAAATATAATAATGTAGAATCCTGTATTCACAATTTAAAAATTAGCATCAAAGATTGACCAAGAAAGATGGCTTATAGAATCCTTTTATATATAGAAGTAATAAGCAACTAAGTCAGGTAGGTTCTAAATTATGGTCTTTCTAATAACTGAAAGAGTTCTACAGGGAGAGGATACTAATCATTTGCCTGGCTTTCAACTGTCTTGCTACATAACCTCTTTCCGGCCTCTAGACTTGTATTCCATGGCTTTTCAGAAGAGACTGGCCAAATCCAACATCATCTTTATTGCCTTTCACTTCCTCACTTCTCATTTACATTTAAAACTGGCTTGGATGCTTTCCTACTTGGCATACCTTCCACACTTCTCTGAGTGTTCTATCAGCACCTCCATTGGTAGATTACAGATGCCTCTAAATTTGATCATCCTTTTGTTCTTTATTCATTTTAAATGCTTCTTTAAAGAGGATTGTATTTTTATATAATTTCAAGTTTATAGGATATTTGCAAGAATAGTCAAAGAATCCCTACATACTCTTCACCTAGATTTATTAATCGTAACATTTCGTGGCATTTTATTTATCATTTATCATTCAGTCTGTGTATGCATACATATACTAATGTCTGTATATGTATTATATACTTTTGTCTGAACCATTTCAAAATACTTTGCAAATATCATTCCCCTTAATCCTTAAATGCTTCATTACTTATTTCATAAGAGCAATGCCATTCTCTTATATAACCTCAGCCCAATTTCAAAGTCAGGAAATTTAACATGGCTTTAATAATATAATTTTATACATGCTGTATTCTGAGTATGACAATTACCCCATTAATGGTTTTTATAGCTACATTTTCATTTCCTGGTCTAAGCTTGGCATTGCATTTAGTTGTTGTATCTCCTTAGTCTTCTTTAATCTAAACAGTTATTTACCTTTGTTTGACCTTCATATCACTGATAGTTTTGAAGAATAATAGAGGCCAGGTATTTTCTAGAATGTCCACTAGTTTGTTTCAGCAAATATTTTTATGCTATGTCAGGCACTGATCTAGGCACAGGGGATGTAGCAGTGAAGCAGCAAAAAATCATTTTCTCAAAGAGAAAATAAACTAATAATGAAGAAAGAATAAAGAAGCAATTACAGTAAAATGAGATGAATATTGAAGAGAAAGCACAGGGAGCTCCAAAGAATATGGCAAAGATAGTCAAATAATTTTAGGGGTCAAGGAAGGTGTTCTGAAAGAATCAAGTTGAATGGTTCTCACCTCTTATCCATATAAACTATGCAAAATGGTTTAAAATATCTGCTGCTAACAGCAACCATGGTGACCATGAAAACATGCAGGCCTATCGCTATGGGGACTTAGAATTGATGAAGGACCCCAGCTACTACATACTGAAATCCATGACTGCATTTCACCAAAGCCAAGCTTCCCATAGACTGCTCCTTACAAGTGTCTGCATGTGGTAGGGATATGGAGCCATTTTTTGGGTCACGCAGGACTCCTCTGGAAAAGACTGGCTCAAACTCCTCAATGACTTTGCTGCATTTCTGGTACACTGCCTGATGTACCATATTATTTCCACACAACTTTCTCTCCTTTCATTTGTGGTCAGACTCCCATCTCATTCTAATTGCTCTCTTACGTTCCCTAGGTTCCTTTTATTTCCGGTCATATGAATGTTTCCTGTACTAAAATATTTTCCCTTTTTACCCTGTCATTATACATATAATCTCAGGCCCTGACACACCCTCTCTTGCCCTTCTAGACACTATGCCTTTCATGAGCTATTCAGATCCGCATCACATGATGATTCTGACACTACCACCTGGATGTTTAAACTGCCCTAGTAGGCAGAGACTTCAATCAGGATCAACTCCTTGAGTTGTGTAACTTGTGCAGTCACACAAGATCTACACTAGAAGGGTCACATGCTAGGTTTAATGCTCTGCTGTTGCCATTACAAAATTTTTACTATTTTTCTTTGAGACAGGGTCTCGTTATGTTGTCCAGACTGGCCTCAAACTTGCAATCTTCCTGCCTCAGGCTCCAGAGTAGTTGGGATTACAGGTGTGTGCCACCCATATCTAGCTCAAACATTTGCTTAAATAAGGGGCCCTGCATTTTCATTTTTCACTGGGTCCTACAAATTATGTACCTGATCCTGACCTCAACCCTGATGTTAGTAAAGAATAAAAGTTGTGCATCTTGGCTGCAGCACTGATTAATTGCTAATCAAGAACACAATTGAACAAAAATGATGCCAATCAAATGGCTCTTGCCCTGTTCTTGAGAATGTATTCCAAATTTCTGAAAGGAGCATTAATGAGCTAGATGTGTGGTTTTTTTTTTTTTTTTTTTTTTTTTTTTTTGGTGGTGTAGAATCTCTTCTGGCTTCAGAAAAATATGATACACTGAATTAGCTAAGGTTCTTGCAATAAAATAAAAGATCCCATTGCAACTGGGATTAAAAGATATTCCTCCCCAAGGCCTGAAATGCTAAGGAGAAGGTACAGTTAATGAAATCTGAAAAGTAGGCACAGGAAGAGGACCTCTTGACAGAAGCTATGGCTGTGAATAAAGGGATCTGGTCACCCCTTGACTTACTCTCCTCTCAACTGCTGATCTGCCAGTATGTTCCTTGGCAATGAACACGCAAGCCCGGTGTTGTTGCTAATATGATCAGCCAGCCTCAGTAGAACAAGAAGTTGGAGAGTACGTCTGAAAAAGTATCCAGCAAAAACAACAGAGTGAATGTTCACTACTGAAGGAATCAGCTAAGGGAGTGACCACATATTGGGGCTTCTGTGGAAAGACTTCATATAAGGAATGGCACTGCAGCTGAACCTTGGAAAATTTGCATAGGACATGAGGAGGGCATTTAAGGGCAAAAAAGGCACGAGGCAAGGCACGGAAATGAAAATAATTTAAAATGGGCTGGTTGGAGTCTAGGGTTGTTTGGAAATATGAGACATAAGTTTAGATAGGTATAGTGGAAGCACTTAATAGTTGGCTATTTTTAATTGGCCCATAATAATTGTACTATGTTTGTTTATTTTTTAATTTTTGTTAGTTTTTAATGCTTTTATTAGTGCATACTAGTTGTACAGAATAATGGGTTTTGTTTTGAAGTATAGTTACATGCATACAACATACTTTGATTATGCTCAGTACTTTAATCTCCTCCTTGGAGATGCCTCCCCACATCATAGTGTGGATTGGTTCCCATGGCCACCAATCACCTCCCCTTGGTGGATTCTATGTAGGACTGGTTGCTCCATGAGGTTATTTTGTTCTTTTTTTTATGGTTGGCTTTTGGAAAATCAGTTCTGCGTATTTGGATTTAATCACAAGGACAACTAGGAAGCAATGAATTCTGGAAAATCTGAACTGTAGAAGCCAACTCTTCTACAGTAATCCTGTGCCTTTGTACATCATGTGTTTTCTGGCTGAGAAACCTTCCTCAGTTTTTGAACCATTTTGGGAAATATAGTAAACAGATACCCATAATAAAAAGTGTTGATGGACCAAAGACTAGATACAATATGGGGAAGCAGTGATATAAGAAATAGATGACTATAATTGGAAATAAGTACAAGTTACTTGAATGCATGTTCAGGTTTCATGCAATGTTCATTAGTATTATAAAAGACTACTGAAATTTAGATCACTTAAAAATGAAAACTATGACAGCTATTTAATAAATTACCATAAGCTAATAAAGCTTGAAAAAGACAATAGGACAGTCTGTGAAATTTACTCCATTTTTTTCATAATGATGGCTTTATTATTTGTTGATGTTCTTAGGGGCTTAAAAACATTGTCAGCCTACCAAATTTGATCCTTACCTAATAATAATATAATGCCAAAATAATCTATAATTAGTGTGTCATGTATCAAATTAAGTCACTTTTGAAAAAGAGATTAAGATGGTCCTTTTCAGGCTATTGTATTGCAGGAAACTTAAAGGCTTGATTTACTTGTCATTTCATAAAACCATTAACATGCAAAAATAAAAACTCTCAGTTATACAAGCCAGTAAGTAATGAGGTCTAAATTGGGGATCATGAAGTATAATTTCAAAGTCAAGAAAAAAGAAGAATTTTAGGCTACAATTTTTTGATAATGATTTGCAGATACATTTCTAATCTGATACAAAGGGTGCTGATATTTTTAGTCTTCAACATTACATCTATTAGTTTATTCTACATTGTTCACATTTCTTGAAACTGTATTGCCCTGTAATTATTAGTGTATTAACAAAGGATAATTGGGGCAGTTTTAAGACCAGTTTTTGTCATGTGTATCACATTTACAGGCTTTTGATGTTATGACCCATTAACATAAGCAATAAAATATTCTCTACCTATGTTTTAGAGGAAAGGGGAAAATGAAACTATTTAACAATATACATATTTTAGGAGTATTCCTACTTAATTTTTCCAATATTTATTTGCTCTATTTTGAATAAAATATTTTTGGAAACTTTCTAACTTCAACTGATAAAGATGTGTTATCTGTTCAAAGCATCCTATAATGCAAATTGAATCATAAGTGAAACAAATTAATAAAGAATTAATCACAAGGCATGAGTACTGAAATTTAGCTTTCTGAGTACTTTATGATATTTTGCCTAGTACACAACACCCACAAGTTTGCATCCTAAAGGTATTATACGAAGCCTGTAGAAATCCCAGAAAAACAAGGCACGAATTGACAGGAAATATGACTGGGCAGGAATTCTCTGCATGATATGCTACAATAAGGAATATGCTTATGGTTGGCAGTCGATAACATAAAAGAGCATAGCTAGTGAAGTCAATGCACTTGCAATGTAGTTGGGGAGATGACCCTCAAGTCCACCCATGTGTGCTCACACATCTAGTTACTCCTCAATAATAGAAGACAATATGTAAATGACAAAGAAATAGTCCACAAACCACAAACTATAATAATGAGATTCTAGAGAATGGAATTTTAATGTGACCGTGTTTAGGGAAAGTGTCACAGATAAGCAAGAATCTGGCCCATAACTTAGAGGATGAACTGGACTGATAACAACCTAATGATGAGAGAGAAGACTTCCAGGACAAGGACAGAGTTATTGGGAAGGAGGGGAAGGGCAGTTCTGTAGTGATCAGAATTTTGTGATCATGTTGGGACAGGGAGGCTGAGGCCAGAATGTGTAGCCACTGAACAACATATGAGCAAGTAAAGACATTATGTTGGAGGCAATGGGGAATTATTGGAGGTTTTAGAGCAGAGGAATGGCACAATGCAAGTGGCATTTTAGATAGATTAACCTCACACCACTGCATCCAACAGCCTTTTCAAGAGAGAACTGGAAAACTAAATTGAGCAATCCAAGAAAAACCTCACCTAACACCTTTGATTAAATTTCCTGCCATGAAAACATGCAAACATTTCTAATTTAACTCCATGTACCATTTTAAGTATAAAATAATAATCCCACTGGATTCAAGTAAAATAAATTCAAGCTTATTGCTTGTAAAAACTGTCCCAGGGAATTATTAAACACATTTGATGATCTCATTTGTATTAATATATTAAATTGGATTAGGGTAGAAAGGAACTAGTTTCAGTTTAGAAAAAAGTAAACATTTAAAATGTTTTGCTAAATTCTTAAATTCCTGCTCTGAAGGATAAACAGAGACTTATAGAGCATGAGAGGAAACTGGGATCATTCCAGAAATAGAATTTCAGAGATTATCAGCAGTGAAGATAAGAATTATCAATTGAATATTATAACGTCTCATTTTGTAAGTCTAACTTTTCAATGTTCTTTTATATCTATTTTTTATTTTAAAGAGAGAAAAAGTAAAAATAACAAAACAGTTTCAAAACAGGCTAGTAGGACAGTAACAATAATGGGTATCTTGTGTACTGTTGTCTACATAGTAGTTATTCACTTTTATATCTATTATTACATTAGATCTATCTACATTTTTCTATAGGAAGTGAGTCTTCAGATACTACCCCCATTTCAAGAAAGTACAGAAAGATTATACTAATCTCTTAAAAAATCAAAGGTCAAAGCAAGCAAAATGTTATGTTAAAAATGCATTTGGCCTGTTAATATTTTTAAAAACATTTTAGAGATGCTACTGATTTAGGTACTGAGACAGAAACCTCAGTATTCGTTTCCAATTGCAGCCATTAATAAACTGAGGCAGAACAAAAGATGTTACTGTTCAGGTATGATACCTGTAGATAGGAAGTGAAATGGAGAAATGAGCGATTATCTAGAGGTGATTACAGTCATGTACACAGATAATCAGAATCATTCAAGCCCTCTAATTTTCTTTTTTTATCTTCAAATCACGGATGTTAAGATCTGAGTTATCGGGCCGGTGAGATGGCTCAGCGGCCTATGCGCCTGCCTGGCAAGCGCGAGGGCCCGAGTTCGACTCCCGGAACCCACATACGAAAAAAGGGCCGGTGATATCACTCAGCAGCACGGGTGCCTGCTGGCACATGAGGTCCTGAGGTCGACTCCTGGTACCCCAAAAAAAAAAAAAAAAAGATCTGAGTTATCAGAATAATTGGCACAGCTGTTCACTTTATGTTGCATATACAGGGATAAAATCAGGCTCAGTTTCTTCATCTGTAAAATGAGAATAATTACATTTATATCAACCAATCTTGAAGTGATTAAAACAATAAATTTATTTATAAGAATTCAAATACCTTAGTAGAAGTTAGTCAAATACAGTTAGTCCGGTTTTCTTTATGGTAATAGTAACTAAGGACTATGTTAAAAACTATATATTTAACCCATGAGGTCTCAACCTTCTATTTTCACCCTGTTTTGAGCATTATAAAGCAAAGATAACATACTGTTAGTGAACAACTGTATGCTTATGCTAAGGAATGATAACTTAGCTGTTTGGAAATCTCTTTCAATTTTATTTATTTATTTTTTTTTTGTGGGTACTGGGGGTGGACCTCAGGACCTCGCGCGCCAGCAGGCGCCCGTGCCGCTGAGCGATATCACCGGCCCCTTTTTCATATGTGGGATCCAGGAGTCGAACTCAGGCCCTTGCGCTTGCCAGGCAGGCGCTTACGCCTCTGAGCCATCTCACCAGCCCTCCATTTTATAAATAAATGTAAAACAAGCAAGGGTGTGTGTCTGTGTGCACTCACAAAGAAGAGAAGACAGCTATGAACACATCTGTATCATACTTTTGTATCAAAATGGTATAATGCATACCATTTGGACATACACAAAAGGGAAAACCTGCTTGACAATGTGTCTCACTTCAAAACAAACAACACCTTTTATACATTTCCTCAGCGGCTTTTTTTGCAATCGACATTAATCTCTCTCTTCTCAGAAATTATACAACTGGGGGAAAAGATAGACATTTGCCTTTGATTGGGTGCTATATGTTTAAGCCCTGGGTTAGCTGTAAATCATTTGTGAAGATCATTTCTTGGTAGGTGAGTAGAGTTGCTATTACAGAGTGTTAATGCACTTGCAGCAAAGTGTTGGTAGGGGTAGGAGGTGTTAGGCATTGATCAGGAGCTTAAGAGATGAGCTATTTATTTTTGCTGTTGTAAGAACAAATTCTATAATAAAACAATGATTCTGCTTCTCTGTCAAAAATACCATTTTATGTCATAAAAGCTCTCTTCAGTAAACAAAGAACATATTGTTATTGGGAGATGTAAAAATTATAATAGAACATATTTCCCTATAGGAGCACAAAAGCCTTTAGCTTTTTTGGAATTTGCAGTGTGACAGCTTTTAAAAGAGGGGACATATTCTACAGGGAAGAGCTTGGATAGACTTTTCAATTCCCTAAAACACACTAGCTCTTACCCTGTAAAAATGAGTCTACATTTGCACAGTGTGCCAGTAAACCGCACATTTGCACTGAAGCTCGAAAGGAGCCCAGCTTGGGGGGACAAGTGCTTTATGTGGCATATTTCCAAGCAAACACATGGCTCCAATGAAGCCGATTCTGAGGAATATGGAAACTTTATGTACTGTTTGATGGGAAAATGTGTGTGGCTTCTAAACTGTGAGCATCTAGATCTGCTCTAAGAGCAAATACAATCAGTTCTTAAATGCTTTCGGTAATACTATATACCTAATCAAGTTGTTCACATTATAGGAATGGGTTAAGTTTAATTCTCTGTTTTATTGGGAAGGTTGCTTATTATGAACAGTAATTTCAATAAATTTTAAGTAATTAAAAAAAGTAATCCCTGAAGAAAGGTAGCAGTAGCAATTCTCTATTCACTTTTCTGTGTTTTATTTATATAAATTAAACAAAATTGTTTACTCTTTACTACCTTACACACTTTCGTGGCATGAGACCAAGCAGAGACAAAAAAAAGATGACAATATAAATCAAATTTCCAGTTTCTGACACCTCACTATTCTTCCCTCTTTCTCTCTGCTCTCTGATATATTACTAATGATCTGCCTTACATTTACATAAAATTTTCTCTAATATAGGGGCAAAAAGCCAATTTCATACTTTTGATTCACAAAAAGGGATGTCTCTATACACAAACTACAAAAGTAACTCACAGTACATGTGTTACTGAAGAGAAGTTGGAAACATTAAATACAAGGCATGACCAAAACCTATGGTGAATGTTTAACAAGTATTACAGCAAAAGACACATTGCCGTTAATCCACTTCAAGATAATGCCCCTCACTTTGAACACTTCCATCACATCATTCTTGCACTTTCTGAAGCAGTTCTGGAAATACTCTCTTGTAAATGTCTTTAGTTGTTGCTGTCATGGCTGCCTCAATGAACTGAACTGATTCAAAACTTTCATTATCATTTTGATGTTAGGGAAGAGCCAGAAGTTGCACTGTGCCAGATCCAGTGAATAAGATGGATGAGGACACACTGTAATGTTTTAAATGTTTTTACAATCTTTCCTTTCCATTGCATGGCACTCTGCAGCAGCATTCACCATAATTTTTTATCACACCTCATGAAGACACTCATGAAAGACTTTTGAACTGCTCCAGAAAATGCAAGGATGATGGGACAAGTGTGTTCAATGTGAAGGAGAGTATATTAACTTACAGCACCCATCTGAGGTAGGTACTCTTATGCTTTAAGACAAGGAAACCCAGTGCTGCAGCACTCTGGAGGCTGAGGCAGTATAACTTTGAATTCAAGGCCAGCCACAGTTAGTTCAAGGCCAGCTTGAACTACATAGTGAGAGCCTGTCTCAAAAAAACAAACAAACAAAAAAACCCAAACAAACAAAACAAGGAAAATGTGGCAGAGAGAGGTTATGCAACTAATCAAAGGTCACAAAGTTACAAAATAAGTGGTGAGAGTAGAATAGAAGAACACAGATCTTCATTTTCCAGGGTTTTCCTCACTTGTTATAGCTCCAATTTCTTAAGCAGGTACGCTTTTCATCATCATTATTTTTTTTTTTTTGTGGGTACCGGGGGGTCGACCTCAGGACCTCGCGCGCCAACAGGCACCCGTGCCGCTGAGCAATATCACCGGCCCCTTTTTCGTATGTGGGATCCAGGAGTCGAACTCCGGCCCTCGCGCTTGCAAGGCAGGCGCTTACGCCACTGAGCCATCTCACCGGCCCCTCATCATCATTATTTAATCAGGACAACAAATCTACCTATCTGGAGACTGCATCCATTTTTTCTAATTTTATGGAAAAAAAGTAAAAGAATATTTCATAACAATAGGAGAATAACAATAGTTAATACATTGCATATTGTTATCTTTAAAGTACTTACTCAGACTACAAGATATGGGCATAAAAAATTCTCCAAGAGAAAATAGGCTTAGAGAAGATTAACAGCTTCTGCAAAGACAGCCAGTTGGTTACGGGTGGCAGAGTATTTGCACTCAAGGTCATTGGGATGCCTAAGCCTCGTCCTGTCCACATGCCATGAGACATCTCCACAGGCTACTCTGCTCCCTAGTGTCAATCCATTCTTCACTTTCCTGCCTCTATGACTGTGCTTCTGATGGCATCAAATCTATCAAGGCTTTACTGAGCTCAGTTTCTGAAGCAGAATTCAATGAATTCAAAAGGGGGGGGTTCACAATTGATTTGCTGCTCATTATTTTTTCCAACTTCATTTCCAGTTGGACACTTCCTCTTTTTTGTCTACATTATTGTTGCTATTCTACACATACACTCAAATTTTTCATCTTTTTAATACTGGAAATACACATTTCTGCGGTTAAGAGGAAAGGATCATATTTTAGCTATAATCCAATTTCTTATATAATTAAGAAAAAAACCTTAATAAGAAAGCCCCTGCTAAAATTACAGGTGGTTATTATTAAATGTTCTTGTCTGTATAAATTTCCGTGCCTGTTATAACTTAATGGCTTAAAATGACTAGAATTCATTATCCTATATTTCTGGAGGCCAGAAGTCTGGGAGATGGATCCTTGTAGACGAAAATCAAGGTGTCAGTCAAGCCTGTGTACTTTCTGAAGGATGCAGAGCAGGATTTATTTCCCTTGCTTTTCTGGCTGCTAGATTCAGCCTGCAGTCATTGGCTCCTGGTCTTGCCCTTCGGCAGCAGCATCTTCCATTCTCTCACGGCCCTGCTTGAATCAACATATCACCTCTTTCCTAAGTGATGACCTCCTTATCTCAAGAGCCTGAAGTTAATCTCATCTGCAAAGTCCCTTTTACAATGTAAGGTAACTTGTTCATTCACAGGTCCCAGGGGTAGGATAGGGACACATTTGGGGAAGGAGGCATTATGTAACCTACCACACTGACTGCAGTTATTTAGCATTAGCGTGCCCATCATCATGAGACACACAGTACTTCTTTGGGTCTGTTCAAAACTGTGAGAGTTAGAAAGAAGGGTTATGAAATCCCACAGTGTAGAAAGCACAGGAGGCAAAGAGCAGTGAGAACCATGCTCTTTGTGGCTAGGCCCAGTTAAACCAAAGGCCTCCGAAGGTGGGGGGAAGTATATTGCCACGTCTTCACCCTGTTCCTGGAAGTCCATCTGAATTGAGGCGCAAACTGGAGCTTAAAACAATGTTACATTAGGGGCTGGGGCTAGAGCTCCGTGGCAGAGCACTTGCATAGCATGCATCAGGCCAGCGCTATACACACACACACACACACACACACACACAACCATAAATTAAAAGAGTAAGTATGTTTTAAAAAGTGTTACACATAAAAAAAGAACTCTAAGTATTGAGGAATTCAGGTTGTTGGTGTTTTGTGCCAAGCAGCCCTTCTGAAGTGACACCTAAAAGAATTTCAGAATGAAGGCCTACCTTTTGTAGAGTGATGGCCTGAACAAAAGGAAGCACTACCTTCTACGATGTAGAAAAACCATCCTCCACTTAGCTCAGCTTGTTCATTCAACCACATTTGTACCCCCAGCTCCCACTCATAAACATTAAGCCTTCTTCCCAGCTGTCTTCTTTTCCCTTCATTTTAAAATCTCAACTACTTTTGACTTTTTTGCTCTGCAACTACTACCGAAAACAGGAAGTTTTTTTTTTTAAATTGTTATCATAGAGAAGGCAATTTTCTCATCAAGGAAAGGAGTGGTTCAGAGGAAGAATGAAGAACCCCTTATGAAAATTGAGAGTTAGCCTCTGTGTCTTTTCAACAATATCCAATTAAATCCTTTCACTTCCATATAGAAAACAACAGGAACACAGTAGGTGGCAAATTTAGCCCAAGGATGTGAATGAATCAGTAGGGTCTGTGATATTATGCTGGGGGTGTGAGGGAGGTGGGGAGACAAACCCTGAGTCCTGAAACAGGAAACTAATGATAGATGATTACTATGTAGTTGTTTGAAAGGATACTGTTCTCTGGCATTTCCAGGTAAATGACCTTCAGAAGAGTGGTGGATGGTTTACTCTAAATTGATGAAATGTAAACATATAGAAAAATGAAACAGGCAGAAGGAAGAAACCTATGAAATATTTCTCAACAACAGGCTTAAAAAATAAAATGCTGTAAGGACAAAAAGAGAAGGGAAGTTTACCAATATTCTCTTTTCCTTTTCGCCACTCTCCTCTGTACAAGTTGAGAACAAAGTGGAATAATGCTTAAGTGAAATCAGTCACAGTTAAATACTGCATGGTTTCTCTTACATGAAAAATCTAAAATGTAAATAAATAAAAGAATAAAGGAGAGACGATAGGAAACAAGGCAGACTTTTGGAAATGGGGAAAGGAGCATTACGAGAGGAAGTAAGCAGACTGAAAACGATCAAGATATGTTATATGCCTGTACCAATTCCCCAAAATGAAAATCACTGTTCTGTATTATAAATATAGGAGGTGGAGGGAGTAGGGAAAAAGAAGGGGATTGAAATGTGTTATGTACATGTACCAATCCCCTACAGTGAATGTAGTCATTATGCACTACAAAACATGTACTAATAAAAGTCAAAAAAGAAAAAAATAAACATACATTAATAAAACTTTCAAATATAGAATCATCTGTGGTAAACTATCAGTAACACTTTAATTGTCTATAATTTTATATCTCAAACTAAGAAAAAAAATCTAGTGCTGATTCACAGATGTGCCATCATTAAGAAAGACCTGAAAAATAGTGGGCACCAGAGCCTGGGAAGAGGGAACAAAGAGTTCAACAAGAGGCACCAAAACACAGAGAGGAGAAATTACTTCTGGTTCTTCATTAGCATAGTAGGGTAACTATTGGGCAAAACAACCTGTGATACATTTCAAAATGCCTAGAAGGACACAAAATTCCCAACACAACAAAATGATTAGTGGTTGAAGAGAGGCAAATACTTTTTTGCTCTGATATGATTATTAGAAATCATATGCATGTATTAAAATACCATAATGTACCCATAAAAAGGTACCAATATTATCTCAATAAAAATTATATTAAAAATATAATGGCTGGGGTGGGAGCCTAGCTCAGTGGTAGAGATCTTGCCTACCATGCATGAAGCCCTGGGTTCCACAACCAAACTGAAAAAAAAAAAACTGAAATATTACTCTTCCCATCCTAATTTGCATGAGTTGAATCATAAAAACATTCTTTCTTGTCATTCTGAGCATACTCAAATTCTAAAATTTTAGAATGATGATATTTCTCAATTTATTAAGAGATAAATCACATCTGCAGAAGAAGAATCCTACTCAAGTCCTACACGTAAATATTGTACTCAAAGGTTTTTATTGCAAGAATAATCAGAGAAAAATATTGCAAAATAATAGAAGCATAAATTTTAAATGCTAGTAGTGATGACATCAAGAGCAAAAGTGAAGTAAAAGTAGCACATTAATCAACCTTTCCTGTAATCCTCCTCACTTTCCCATTGTCCACTCCAGGATTTAAAAACACGGTGAGATTGTTTTCTGGAACACAATGATAAACATTTCAGATACACTGAAAGGTATAGAGATTAAGAGACTACAACTGAAGTCTATGGCATGGTTGTACCATTCTGCTCACCAAGCAGTGAAAAAAAATATTTTGTTGACTCTTTCAAATTAATTCTTTAAAATAAAATTTTATACTGAATAGATGTTTCTTTTTAAAAGAACAGTGTTACTAGAAATACTCCTAATAAATATCTTAGGATTACAAATATTGTTTATCCTGGAAATATCATGAAGTTAAAAGAATAAAAACCAGCAAACAGAGATCCTATTCCAGACCTCTGACCCACAGATGAGCACCAGGCAGCTCGACTGCAGGTCCACATACAATCTCATTCTGAATTCAAAGAAAATTCATAATACAGTCTGTTTACTATACATAATTTCTTTCAGGCAAAGCAAAACTGAAAAATACAGACAGACAGCCAGGAAGGGAGAGAAAAATATAGACAGAGATGCAAGAGATGGGAGAGGGAGAGAGACTCACTCTGAAATTTATAGAAAACCGTACTTGTTCATCTATTCCTGTTAGCATGTTCTGCTTGCCAGTTCACAGTACAACCAAAAATATATCACCCCAAATTACAGACTATTAAACAAACAGATAAAAACTAAGATGATTTGCCTGAAAAGAAAACAATAAACTCTTCTCATAGCACAAACTGAGGGTTTCATTAAGCTAGGTTGTAGGAAAAGTTACATCTCTTCATTCTCTAGGTTATTGCAGAATCTGTAAATCCCATGCCCCATTACCCCCATACAAGCCAGGGAGATATTCTCATATAATAGCATTTCATTCACGATTGAATTGACATCAAATGGTTACCTCTTTGCAATATATACAAAGAATTTTTGATTTAAGGGCTTTGTGTTTTTTTTTGTTATTGAACCATTGAAAATAATCAAATTTCTAATGTAGTTAGGACATAAAGATGAAAGAAATGTCTCACTTAAAATATTTATTAAAAATATTTATTAATTATATTGTAATATGCCTGCAATTTATTTTAACACATTCCAGTATAGGCATTATGTGGTATGCCAATGTGTTAGCAGTCAGTTGCTAAAATCCAGAATTCATATTGGGGATAGGGTGAGAATTTAATCAGAAAGGCCAGACTCCTGAGACAGGTCCTACAAGCATTTTAACTACTTTTAACACTGTCAACACTGGAGACCTTGTTAATGAGCTAAATGAATGTTAGAAAGGAGTTTTTTTTTTTTTTAACCTATGAGATTAGTGTTATTTAAGATACATGCTTTGGTTAAAATAGTAGAGAGACATCCTTCATCTTTATAAGGACAGAGTCTTAGTTACTTTTCTCGTTGCTGAGACAAAATACCCAACACCCAAAGTTAAAGGAGGAAAGGTTTATTTGGCTCACAGTTTGTAGAGGTTTCAGTAGAGAGTCAGCTGGCTCCAAGGCGTGGTGCTACAGCAGAGGGATGTCGCAGAGGAGAAATAGTCCATGACAAGCAGGCAGAAAGAGGCCACTAACCCTCTTTCTGTCCTTTACATTTTATGGAGGCTATCTGCCCTAGGGCGGGTGTAGCACTCACTCCCTTAATCCCAGCCAGAACTATGCCAAACAAATCAGTCCACTGATTTAGTAATCACACAACCTTGATTCCAGCACCACACATTCTAGATCCAGCCACCTCTGAACACCCCCCACCCCACGCCCCGCTAACTGCATGAGGCTTTGGCGGGACATCTAGACACAAACCATAACAGAGGGCATAAAAACTGAGTAGGCTATAAAGGCTGTACTTTCTGGAATGGTGTCCAAGACTTAATGTCTACTAAACCATTCTTTTTTTCCACTTTGAATCCAAAGATTCTCATTGCTTGATATCTCTCTAAGGATAACTGAATCCCACCTCTAGATTCTAGAATATTCTAATGTCTGCTTTGAGTGAACTTTTTATCCAGAGTGTGATAATACCTGATAATGAGGATATGGGAGAGTAATTAATCCTTACCTATCCTTACTAAGTTTCTGTTATATTTATCTGCCAAAAGTAACTTTGTTATCTACTTGCATAACAATATGAATAATTCACAATATTAGGCAAACCACAAACTTTAAAACAAGCTATATTAATGTAACCAGTCTGAACACAATTTTCTCCTGTAACACACACCACCTTCTATTCCACAATGCATTAATTTTGTTCTTGGAACATAATATCAAATTTCTCTTTTTATTTCCTCATGGCTATATTTATCCAACATGGTTTAATAAACAGAACTTTAAAGATCTTGCTCTATTTTTGTATACTATTTCTATCATATGAATAATTTCACAACCTTGCCTTATGTTTCATCTTCAGGTACCTACTCATATAATTACTTTTTTTCATAGTCCAAACAATAGCCAAGCCAAGTAATTTAGTTAAGACATGAAAAGGACGTGAAAAGGCTGGTATTTATTTAAGTGTCCTACGAGGTCTGCATATGTAAGTACATCTGACTTTATAGTCTGCATGTTTATGTGTGTCTGTGTGTATGTGCAGGAGGGAGATATCCTTATAGTGTGCAATAAATTAGTTTATGAAGATGAAAAACTGAGGGTTTTGGATACAGGACTATAGTGAGACCATTTCCTCCCACTCTCTGGGGACTTATCTGGCCTGTCAAAATATTATCCTCACTTACTTTTTTCCCATTTTTCTTTTCTTTCTCTCTTTTTCTTTTTTTTTTTTTTATTTTATTTTGGTTGCAGATTGAACCTTGAGCCTTATACATGCTAAGCATGTACTGTACTACTGATCTATAAAACCCAGCCCTCTCTGACATTTTTATCTTAACTCTTTGACAAGTTCCTTAGTTGCCTTTCTACCAAGATTCACATTCACTACTATCACTTATCTGGGTATCTGTGAAAATAGATATCCAGAGAAGCAATATAAAATGTGAAACTTTTTAAGCACTGATACAATGCTCTAAAAGTTGAAGATTTTGGATTTTTTTAGATTAGGGACTCTCAAGTGGTAAAGACTATGCAAATTTCAAAAATCTGAAAAACTGGAAAATCTGAAATATTTCTGTCTCAAGAACTTTTGATAAGGGCTACTCAGCCTGTATAATCTTTCCACAGCAAACACATTGAAATCTAAACTCTTTATCCCCCAGGCATGTACTAATTCTAAATTCAGCACAGTGTAGCTTAAGTTTCAATGTAAATACATATTTTACCAATAAACATAAACTGGAAGATGGAATTCAGTGTACACCAATGGCGTTGTCTTGGACATATCACTTAACCTCTCTGTTTCTCCCTTTACAAAACAAGGATAATGGGGGTCAACATGTACCAATTTTAAGAGGATTAGAAATATTAAATATGATAAGCATAATACATTTTATGGTACATACTAGAAACTAATGGTGGCTATAAGCATCAGGAGTTTTATGGGGGCCAGAAATGGTGGTCCATTCCTGTAATCCCAGCATTCCAGGAGGCTGAGGCAGAAAGATCCCAGAATCAGGCCCAGCCTGGGAAACTAAGTGAGTTAGTGAGACCTTGTCACAAAATAAATTTAAAAAGTTTGGAGAAGTAGCTCAGTGTGAAGGCCCCTGGGTTCAAACCCCAGTACCACTCCTTCCAAAATTATAGGAGCATAGTATTTTACTAACATTTTTTGGTTTAAACGAAGTTGTCGAAAGCAATTTGGCCAAAGTCAATCAATGTATGTTTAAATAATACCTGGGTTATAATTTTATGTTTTTAAGTATTTCATTTCATTTTAAAAAGCTTTTTATTTTTTACTTGATTTCTATATTCAGTATTTTAATGGAAAACCTTGAATAAAGCTAAAAATACAATATTAGGATTCCTTACACAGGGAACACTCAGAGTTTCTTTTCTGTTATTACCTTATATCAAGAAACAATATGTGATTTTAAAATTATACAAAAATATCAATCTGTAAAACAGCAGAAGTAACACACATAATCCCACTTTGTGGGCATGCATGATTCTCACAGGTGTACCTGTAGTATGTGTTGCTACAAAATGTGTGTGTTTCAGTATGTAAGAAATGTTGCAACAAAATATGTAGTACATATTCGTTTATAATATACCACAATTTATTTCAGCAATCTGAAGTCTGTACATCTAATTTTTTCCAGGGAGTCCCTATTTAATTAAATTTAATTAATTAATTAATTTTTTAAAATGTGGGTACCAGGAGTCAACCTCAGGACCTCGCACTTGCCAGCAAGCGCTTGTGCCACTGAGCGATATCACCGGCACTTTTTTTCCTTTATGTGGGTACCAGGAGTTGAACTCAGGACCTCGCACTTGCCAGGCAGGCACTTATGCTGCTTAGCTATCTCACCGCCCCCGGAGTCCCTATTTTAAATGACGAGTTTTTCTCTAGTGAAAAGCTGTGATATCTGTCCAGATTCCCGTTCGAAAATGAGGGACTTACTTCTCCAGCATCTAGGAGTGCTGCTGTTAGCCTTCAGCTGTCAGCCTGTCGTAGTCTGGCGAGGTTGTTATAACCAAATACCCTGGAACTGACAATTTATAAACAACAGAATTTATTGCTCACAGTTCTGGAGGCAGAAAATTCCAAGATCAAGATACCAGAATATTAAATGTCTAGTGAGAGATCATTTTTTCTACAATGACACCTTCTGTGATGGAAGGGGAAGGCAACTGTCTAGAGTCTATTTTATAAAGGCACTAATCCAATTTATGTGGGCTCTATCCTCATGACAGAATCACCTCCCAACGACTTCAGCTTCTAATATCATCAGATCAATGATTTGATTTCAATTTAGGAACTTTTGAAGGGCACAAACATTCAGATCATAGCAGCCCCTTTACGAGAATTGCCATAGCCAAAGACATTCATCTTTCTAAAATTTATTTCCTTCCCTGAGAAGCCTGTGATGGTTAATCTTGATTTTCAACTTGATTGGCTTGAGAACTGTCTAGGGGATTAGCAAAACACTCTTTTAGGTGTGTCTGGATGGGTCATGGGGGTATGACCTTGAAACTATATCTGGTCCCTGGCCCCTTCCTCTCTGGTACTCTTCTGTCTTCTCTGCTTCTGTGCCTTGAGGTAGATTGCTTTTCTCTGCCATGCCCTGATGCCATGATGGCCGTATAGCCAGCAACACCTGGACTAAACCCTTTGAAACTATGAGCCAAAATAAATATTTCTTCCTTGAAATTCTTTTTCTAAGGTATTGGTTACAGCAACAAAAAGCTGACTAATGAAGACTTACCCAGTGTGTGACTTGATGTGAGGTTATAAAGTTCTAGACTCCTCTTCTATCTCTTAAAACTTCAGAAAGGCTACTGTGACTTCAGAATTCCCTGCATGAGCAGTGAAGCATATGCTGAGATTGCATCACAGCCCCATTTCTCTTTGTGCCTCATTCCTTCAACCCCCAAAATACTCCCAACTAAACATTCTGTATGATCGCCTCCATTTCAGGGACTGCTCCCAAAGAAACTGTGATGTTATCTTTAAATAAATAAATCCTAAACATTTGGAACTAACTTCTATGAAGTTCATATTCCAAAAGTCTCCAGTGTGCGGGGTTAAATCTTTCCTACAAAAGCCTGAATTTTTCCCATTTCTTCTTTATCAAGTACTTGGAGACTTAAGAAGAGAAATATTTGGAAAAATAAAGGTGGAAAAATATTTGGAAAAAATATTTGGAAAAATAACTCCCTGCATATATCACAGGGCTCAAACCTACCTGTGTCTGGTCATTGAGTTTCTCAAATCATCTAATCTTTGGCCTTAGGCACATATCAGAATGCTGTCTGAAAAACTCTTTCAACAGAAGGAAACCTTCTCACCACACTGCCAGAGTTTCCTTCTAATCCTACTAACATTTTTTAATCTATTAAGAAAATGCACATTTTTCAAAGCACTTAAAAAATAATTAGAGTGAAACACAGTTCTCTTTCTTTAATTTATAGCACAAAATGGAAGGGGCTTAAAACACTACAGTACCATAGTCCTTTTGATTCCTTTTATTTGTGCTGCAAAATAACAATCATGATTGTTTTTTTCAAGTATCCTATCATTTTCACCAAAGATAATTGCTATGATTAGTGAGAAGAACCTCCATACAAATGCATTTAATTATCTAAAATTAATATTTGTTTTAAAGAATGACTTTAAATTGTTCACTTTGACATATAATGCAAAATGCCACTATTAATTATAGTAGAGCAAAATGAAAATGTGAAAAAAGTAACACAGAAGTTAGCACAACTATCACAGGGAATTCTTAAAGAATATAGAACAAATTAAACCACAGAGGTGGATTTATTATTTTTTTTTTGTGGGTACCGGGGGTCGACCTCAGGACCTCGCACGCCAGCAGGCGCCCGTGCCGCTGAGTAATATCACCGGCCCTTTTTTCATACATGGGATCCAGGAGTCGAACTCGGGCTCTCGCGCTTGCCAGGCAGGCACTTACACCACTGAGCCATCTCACCGGCCCTGGATTTATTATTTATTAGGATCTGAAAACATACTTTAAAAATCCTGATAACTATTATACGCCCCAGAGTTTGCTAGCCTACTTTTATAGATGATCAAACTAAGATCATAGAAGGTGTGTAGTTTGCCAGTAAAAATAACACACAAGGCAAGTCTTCAGTTGCCTTACAACAGACAAAGCTTGTGTCATTTCAATGAATATGAGGAAAAGCAGAAAAAACGTCCACACAATATTAAAATTTCCCTCCACTGTAGTTGAGGAGAGGGTGGAGTGTCAAATCATAACAGCATTCTTTACTGTGATACTTAGTTCTTGTTATGAATAAAAGCTCACTTTTGGAGATGTTATTAAAGAGCTGACAGACAAACAAGAGGGTAAGAAAAACAGAATGGAGTAAGGTAATAACCAAATATTTATTCTTAATCAGTGCTGAAAACTCTTGTTTTTGCATGTTTAAAAATCCTTTATGGGGCCGGTGAGATGGCTCAGCGGCTTAAGCGCCTGCCCGGCAAGCGCGAGGGCCCGAGTTTGACTCCCAGAACCCACATATGAAAAAGGGGCCGGTGATATCGCTCAGTGGCATGGGCGCCTGCTGGCGCGCGAGGTCCTGAGGTCGACCCCCCGGTACCCACCAAAAAAAAAAAATCCTTTATGTATGGTTTCTTTTTATGTATAATGAGAAACATGAACATGCATATTCACTTCTAGTCACTTGAAAATGATAGATAGTATTCTGTGTTTTCTTTCTCTTTTCCAGTTACTTACATCACACTACCAAGACACGTAAAAACCAAAACAAACAATTTTTATTAGATTGTTCATCTGAGTGTAGAAGAATAATATGTAGTATAGACACTGACTCCTCTTGGAAACCCTTTCTTGAACCTCAGCTTCTTCCATCGCGGAGTTCTGATTATAGCTGGCGTATTGGCAAACTCCCAGCAACACATGCTGGAGCAACCATAGAATTAGGGTGGAGATTCCCATCCTTCTTCCTCTAATAATTGATTCAGATGTGGGTTAGTGGTTTAAGCTATTCTAGTCAGAAAGAAGTTCAAAATTATCATGTGAACATCTAAAAGGGAAAAAGTCTTGCTCCTGTTTAATACAACATGGTATGAAAAAATGTGTTCTATAATGGCTGTGACAATGTCAAGGGACAAACCTGAACACTGAAGCTGGAGTCTTGAGCATGCCATCCTTGAAGCCCACACAATATTTCTGTTACACAAGCTACTAAATTCCCTTTTTTGTTTAAGTCAGTTTAAATTGGATTTTCTATTATTTGCAATTGAAGATATTCTTGAAATCCAAATAAATCTCATGTCTCTACTCAGTCATAGAATCTATATTATATTTCAATTGCCTGTTTATTTATAAAGAAGATGGAAAAGTAATGTTAACATAAGGTTTTCCAAGAAAGAACCCATAGGGCTAGTAATTA
The DNA here is from genome assembly GCA_028451465.1 of Erethizon dorsatum. Lineage (NCBI taxonomy): Eukaryota > Metazoa > Chordata > Mammalia > Rodentia > Erethizontidae > Erethizon > Erethizon dorsatum. The sequence continues at coordinate 23,817,620 of CM051842.1, forward strand.
AATCTGTGAAGTATTGATACTTGTTTAATTTTCTCTTTTCTATAAATAAGGTAACCATTCGATTTGTCCTGGGCAGTCTTATTTTCCTCCAGTCATCTGGCATTGTTAATAATGGCACACCATTTTCATTCTTAAAGGTGTTGATTTAGGTAATCAATTATATAATAGATCATAAGCTGATTTAAAAAAAGTTCCATTCTTCCCCTTTGCAAGCTCAGTATGACAGATAAATTCCTTTGCTACTTAGCTGTGATAACTTTATAGTAAGAAGTAGCCTCATAGATCTGATCCCCAACTTTGGACTTCCTTCTCTTTGTTGCATTCTTTTAAAATCTCTTAGGAAGCAAACTGCTACAAATTGATGAACGGGGTTGTAGGACAACATGATTGAAAAAAAAAATCGTTGTGTTTTGTCTTTAAAAAATAAACAGAAACTGGGCTGCACAGTGAGTTCCGGGCTAGCCTAAACTACACAGCAAAACTCTGCCTCAAGAAACTATAAAACAGCAACCAGAACCGGTACCTTTCCTTTTTATATGGTAGGTACTGCTATGTCACTCATGTCTGGATTTTCTTGCCCCAGAAAAGTATAAAGAGTTCCCTGTTTTGAAAAACTGACTTTAGAAACTGATACAGAATAATATAGATTCCTAGGCAAGAAGAAAAGGCAGAATTTTAATATGAACTAGAAATTTCTTTTCTGTATACGTGTAAGCCTCTCAAAGGTTCTTGAAGCATCCCAAATAGCAAGGGAAACCCTAAAATATGACCAAAACTGGAATCCTCAACAACCCTTAAAACAGAACTCTGACCCGTATTTTATTTGATTTAGAAACAAAAGGACAAATTATATTCCTTAAGCTTTTGGAGTAAAAAAAAATAAATTCATTCAGGTTTTCTCTGTAATGCTATAAAAAGTATCCTTGTAGAATATTTTCATATTAACAGAGAATCTTTAGGTTCAACACTTAAAACTAAATAAATTATTAAAGGTAGAACTTTAAAATGTGATAGCATGACTGGGCAATAATATTTTGGAGTAAGGAATTACTTTTCTAACAGAAAAACTATTTACATCTGCATAACTTATGACAATAAAAAAAACACTTCTCAGCATGGAAAATTTACGGACAAGTTATGTATTCTATTCCCCAAAAGTACTGTAGGCCATCTGATCTTAAAACATATATAAAACTGAGGTGATAAAGGGGGGCGCAAAACAAGGATTGGGGATTCAGATTATACCTCAAAATACAAAACCAGTAAATAGCAGCTTGGAAAATACAATTACCATGATCATATACAATGTATTACCACATAACTAAAGCTTACATGAAGCATCAGGTAAGTACTGTGCTGGCAGATCAAAAAGACAAAACAATGCAAAACATTTTTCCCACTGACCTTTCAAAATTTGTAAAATCACAACCATTAAATTATCTGAATAATCTTTCAAATGTGAGGAAACTATTATGTTTCTCTTTTAAAGAAACAAGATTTCTATGTATAAAGATATACGGATATATAAAAGAACAGATATTAGAGAAGTTTAATAAAAAGGTTTAAAAGCAGATTTGAGACAATTCAGGAGTTGTTTGAGAAACTGATGTTTCTGATCAATGTACAACTAACTTTTACTTTGAAACCTAAGGTCAAGGGTCAGAGAAAGAAAACAAATGAGGTAGAATATTATAAAAAATACGATTTAAAGAGTAAGGCTAGGGTACCGTCTGCTATTGCAATCTCTATGCCTTATATAGGAAAAGTAGCTTGCTAATCAGTAAAGAAGTGTTAAAGAAAATAAATGAGAGGGCCTATTATATCAGGTAAATCTACATAGTATTTTTCATATCATATCATATGTTCTTTTGAGGGGACAATTTGTACAATAAACAGAAACACCAGGAGTGCATAATTAGAGTCCCAGGACACACAGACAAACAGCATTCTCCAGATTCTTGACTGCATACCCCAACTTGAATCCACATTTTTTCAAACTTTTATGCATGTACTGTATCATGAACATAGTATTTATTTTAGAAAACAACAAAATGGAAGCTGTAAAATGAGATAAAAGTAAGTGTAAAAAACTTTATGGTCCTCTTACATATCCCCATTAAACTTCCGTGAAAGGAAGAGACAAAGCTTTCCATTTCAAGCAGGATGAAATGCTGTGTGATTTCTGACTTTTAGATTTTGTACGGGAAAGTGCTGAAATGTATTCAGGCATTTTAATGACTTTAAATGCTGCCCTATATTGAATACTGCTCTGGAAAACTGTCAATGTGGACTTTAATAATTAATCAGTATTTTAAATATAAATTACTATAATACATTTTTCCAGAGAAAACTGGTTTTGTAGAATGTGGTATTAAATTCTTCCCTCAGATAATTCATTCTACAGAAAGCTTAATTACTTGGGTCCGTGGTAGGTACATTCTGGTGAGAGGCACAAATGTTATCCTGGTAACAACTTCACAAATTACGGACATAGTGTTAAGAGGAAAGATTTATGAAAGATTAATTTGCTAAAAACATATGTAGAGAAATCAAGTGACTCAGAGACACGTACATCTGACTAAGTTAACATTTTCTAAAGTTTTTATCAAGATGTTCTACAAAAAAGTCTTCCATAGAGAAATGCTGACCTAAACAATGCTAACATTCCCAGTGCACTTTTCAGCAACCCTGCTATGGAGTCATACACAGTAGCTTGCTAGGGCAGGCAAAGTCTGTAGATATTTCTCAGCTTATTGGACCTTTGCAACAGGTCCACCTATGGGCACCTAATAGACCTGGTGCTTTGCAGAACAATCTGGAAAATGGTGAAATCAATTACACAGGAACACAAGTACATTTCCTAATCAAGATCTTTAACCAACTTTATGAAGGCATGATTGATATACAGAAAGCTGTACATATCTAACATACACGACTTGATGAATTTGAAGACAAGTATACCCCTGTGAAATCATCTCTATAATTTGATGCAGCCCATCTAATTTTTTCCTCTTCATTTAGTGTTATTATTCTGCGCGATAGTGACAATTAATCTAGTATCTACCCTATAACAAATTAAGTATGGAATAAAATATTGTTTTATATAGGCCCTATGCTCTTCAATAGGTCTGTTTGACTTACCTTGTATAACTGAAACCTAGCCGAAATCTTAATGTTCATAGTTTATCCCTCCTGCCTCAGCCTCCAAGAGTGCTGGTATCATTTTCCATTTTTTGCAGTGTAAAACAGATATCTGAGTTTAAGAGAGGCAACATGGATCTTAACTGTTGGAGCAAGTAGTAAGAAAGGAGAGAAACTCTAGGAGCTCTGGCCTTGGGGTGGTGCTGAAATGAGACCAGGGCAGCTAAGGAAACACCAAGGCTTCTTGTGACAGTTCAGGAAGCCCATCTCAAGGAGGGAAAAGGGGCTGGGGATTTAGCTCAGTGGTGCAGTGCCTGCCAGGCAAGGGTGAGGTCCTGAGTTTGATTCCTGGTACTTCCCCCCAATAAAAAAAAAAAGGAGGGAAAAGATGGGACAAAAATGTCAACATAGGCAAAGAAGAGAAACTTGCCTTTGAAGTATTTTATAGTGAATGGTCTTATTACTTATTTTGCTGTCTGATTATCATGCTAGAATTTGTAATCTTTTTATTGCTTAGTCTGTATTTTCCCTTGAAGTTAGTGGATGTGTTTGGGTTTTAATAGTTCAGAATATAAAAACTGATGACCAAATATCAGGTATATTGATGCAAATGGATCCTTTCAGAATTTGTCAGGCTATTCGAGCCATTAGGAAAGTGACTGCTTTCTCTAATATTAAATGTTCAGGTGAAAAATAGACAATAGAATTTTTCTTAATTTTAATTCCTTGATATCTGAAATAAATTTACATGGAGAATATACAGAGGACCAGGGTCCTGTGGTAGTTTTTTCAAGGATGGCAATGCCATGTCTAATATAGTAGCCACCAGCCACCTATGACCACTAAGCATCTGTAATGTAGCCAGTTAATTAAATCGCCACATGTGGGCAGTGGCTACTGTATTGGATCACACAGATTTGAAAAATTATATACAACACATAAGTAGGAAGTTGTTTCTTGAGAACAGAAGAGGAAATATAAACAGTGTATTTCAGTTTCCCTCTTTGTTTACACTGTTTTCACTGACCTTTGTATGGTATGATTATAAGGTAAAATAATAGATGTCTACCAGTAAATGTTAATTCTATGGTTATTCTTTTATACTCAGACCTTCATGCCATCTTCATGATGAGAAATTTGAGCAGACAGGGAAATGATCACATCCTATTTAGCTAAATTAAAATTAAATAAGTCCAAAAGAGAAAAATATGCATTAGTTATGAGGATCTTGGCAGGCACAGACAATTGCCTACCCAATATCCATTCTTTCCTTGTTAACTAAAGGACTCCAAATTTTACTCAGAAGAGCCAGGTTTTAGGATTAAGTCACCAGTTTTCACATTCCAAATTATGAATATAGAAACACACCTACTCTATTAAAACACCCAATCCTCCCAAGATTCCTTGAACCTAGGAGTAGCCAGATGACACATTTCTGGTCAAATATACCTCTTGTGTGAGGCTGCCAGAAATGCTTTTGTTTTCACTATAAACAGAAATATAGCTGGAACATGTTTTCACTCCCCCCATTTTCCCTTCTTCTATTTTAAAATACAAACAGTGCCACAGACATTAGCTATCTTGGAAACACAGGAAAGAAAGACACATTCTGAGCATTGCTGGGGACAGAGAAAGGACTTAGGACACAGGATTTTGCTGCTGCTGCACCAACCCTGGAATATGTAATTCTGGAAGCTTTGCTCTATGAGAATAATAAACTGATATCTGGATAAGTCACTGCAGAGAGTATTTCGTCACATGCTTCCAAGGACAATCTTGAGAAAATTAATTGGAAAATTTTTTTTTAATTTCTGAAAATCTTCTAGTGTCTAAAATTATAATTGTTTTCCTTGATGTGGTAAATTTAATCCCTAGGAAGCTTTCAGTCATCACTGACCAAAACCAAGCATAAATCATGCTGCATTTAATAGTTAAAATAAACATAAATGTAAATATGGTCCTACAACATATTGTTAAATTCCAAATGCTAAGTAAACCTAGTCATTCACGAAGATAAAGCAATGAACAATATAAAACATCTAGTATCCTTAGCTGTTATAGCAAATAGAGTACTATGCCTGCTTTTAAGGAAATTTAAACTCATTCTGAGTGCTAAAATGTAAAAATTCAAATGACAATAAACATTTGGAAAGAGAAGTTCAAGACAACAAAACAGCTTTATAACAAAATCTATACATGGTTGGTGGATAAAATAATTTTTAATGAATTATTGGTTAAAATGACCAATAAAGATTGAAGTTATCAAAACAAATTTCTAAAAGAAGGCAGAAATGGATCTTAAAGGCTTCTCTCCTCTGACCAACTAGGCAACTCTATATTTCCAATCTTTACAATCAAATTTAAGTAGTGTGAACTCTAAGTCATTGGTGTGGTCACTTCATAATTGGATTTAGTTGAAACTCACACCTTGAAATGGTTGTGTGGTTCTCATCTAAAATGTATTCTAGTGCTAAAAATAAAGAATATTCTCATTTTGATTTAGAGAACAATTTTACTGTAAAATCTCATTACCTATAGCTTTTTGTGTGTTTGCATTCTTTCCAACTCCTGCTACATGTTCTAGTGACTGTCCTCTTCTAGTGCCTCCCCGTCATCTCGTCCTTAAAATATATCTATGGGAAAAAGTGTTAAGGAGTGAAGTGTACATTATTCTCTTCTTTCCACTTTATAAAGTACAGAATCAACTGAGCTTATGTACTGTAGCATTTCCTTATCCATGGGTGATATTTTTCCAGACCCCCAGTGGAGGCCTGAAACCACAAGCAGTATCAAGCCCTGCAATTTTATGCCTTTTTCATCTTAACGAAGGACTTACTACACTGTGATCATAATTTTTGCAGTTTGAGGTGCAAAAGCAAAACTAGAAAGATTTTTTCTGTCTTCACAATTTCATAGAGATTTGCTTTTAAGATAGATCTCAGCATCTTCAGCATGGAATTTTTTACATTCTCTATTAAGTCCAGAACTTTCACCTTTTCAAAGGTAGCACTTGGCTTCTCTTTGACGGATCTGAGTTACCAACACCACTTGTTCTTGGGGCTATTATTAAAGTAAATGTACTCTTGTTCTTTGGGGCCATTATTAAAGTAAGTTAAAGGCTATTTGTATACAAATACTGTGATACCTTGACAGTTGATCAGATAAATGAGATGGCTACTAAATGACTAACAGGAATTGTGTATGTAGTGTGGAAACGTTGGACAAAGAGGTGATTCATATTTTAGGTCAGATGGAGCAGCAGGGCAGGAGATTTCATCATGCTACTCAGAAAGGTGTGAGGTTTAAATTATGAATTTCTTATTTCTGAAAATTTCCATTTACTATTTTCAGGCCATGGGTGACTGCAGGTAACTGAAACCACGAAAGCAAAACTGCAAGTAAGGGGGTAGGCACTAGTATATATGCTCATGTTCCAAATATTCCCTGTTATTTCTTTTTTGTAGTTAGAGAGTTTAAAAATAATCCTAGAGTGGAATATAAAATAAATCTCTATGGAAAGGTTAGGCCCATCATTACAAAGTTTATATTCCTTCTATGAGTAAAGGGAAAATATGTCAGGCAAGTCAAGACATTTCTATTCTTGAGGTAAGTAGTACAGAATATAAACTTTCCTTGATCAACTCATATAGATGTATAATTCTTTAATATGAAGGTACTTGTTTATGCAGAATATAAAATACAAAGAAGAGGGAGTCTGGAAGTATTATGAATTACTACGGTCATATTCAAAGTTACTTTTATATAAAAATTGATTCAAGTAACCCTAAAACTCCTTTGGATACTTAGTGAATTCATAAAGGATCACAAGCACACTATCACATCCTCCTTTTTCTCTTTCAAAATTAATACAGCTATGATCACCTTGGAAATTACTGATCAATTACCTTAGTTTATGAAATTTTAAAACATCAATATATGTGCAAAAATCAATTTTCATTCCCAGATAATTGAGCAAAAACCAACAATATAACTGGAAAGAGATATATACCATACTTTTCATCTACATGGAAAGGCAGGCACATATTTAGAGGAAGAAAATAAATCACACTTGACTGATTGAATCACCCATTCTAATATATGTATAATTGGAACCACCATGGCACCTTGTCTTATGGCAATGAGTATCCTGTGACTTTTATGCCTCTCTTAAAGAGGATACATTCTAAAGTTGGAGCCTGTACCCTTAATTGGAATGTCTAAGATCAGATAACACTAAGGCCTTTCACCAGCAAGTGTTCAATAAATGAGTGAAAACTTAGTCTTGTACCAAAAGCTCTTATACAGCAGTCATTATAATATTTCTAAAGAATCTGCCTGACACTCTAAGGAGTCCCCAAAGTATGCATTTGGAGGAGTAAAGAAAATACTAGTAGTAGTTTTTTTAATTGCAGACTATTACATTATCCACCTTTTATAAGTTAATTACATATATATATATATCACCTTGACATAAGTCATCATATATAGAAAATTATGGATAAATGTGCAAAACCACTTTTGACTAATAGTGATGAGTAATCCCTACTGCATCTCATTCTCAATTATTCATTCCCATACAGAAGGAAATCAAATTTAAATCCATGCTAACTCCACTGTCTCTTTCCAACCTCATTTCCTAAGATCCCCCCACTTGCCTTGAGTGTGCCTTTGTTAACAGGGGGTTTCAGAGACAATTTGTTGAGCGAAAGAATAAAAGAACAACATTGTGCTTAATGTTAACATTAGCTAGCATTCTCCTAACATTAAGAACAACTTACATTATAACACACTGCAATTTCAGTCACAGACTTAAGGATCCAAAGTTATGGCAAAATATAAATTCTAAAATGCAGGTACTAAAATTTAAAGTATAGTAAGTTTTAAAAAATTAAAAACCATTTAATAACCTATATTGCTTACTCGTAAAAAGTTAAAGATCCCAGATCATAGGTATCTCTTTGAAAATATTAAAAATCATCACATAAAGGAACCCTAGCTAGATTCAAGAAAGGAAATTTGTAAATAGAGCTCATTATTTACAAACAATGGCTAACTTCTTTTTATCAGAATCCCATCAGTATTTCATTGAAAACACACTATACTAGCTTTTATCAGAATTCACATAAATACTGTGATTCATTTTGAATGGTAAGACTTTGGCAAAGTTTTCCATTGAATTGAAATGAAATGTTGTAAGATATGCAACTACTATGACATTGAAATATGGGGTTTAGTAAAGCATATGTTTATCTTTAAGCTAAAAAGTGTATAAAATCATTTCCCATAAAAAGGTTATTATGAGACTTGGAAAATGGTGTGTGTGTGTGTGTGTGTGTGTGTGTGTGTGTGTGTGTCTGTGTGTTTGCAACTCTCTGCTCTGCTTTCATTTAAAGGGAGTTTATTTTTGTTATGACCAGATTATAAGCCATATTACTGACACTGACATCTTTACACCCTTCAATGAAGATAATAGTGAATTTGACTCCTATTAGGTAAGGAAAGAAATTTGTATGAATGTGGAGCATTGTTCCACAGGGTGACATGCTCTCTAATGGAAACATGTTCATTTGTTAGACAATAACTGAAGCACAAAATTTGCAAATATCTTCAGTCAAAAAATTATGGCACTATTCTTTGTATGATGCAACACACAGCTTCTACATATGGAAAGAGAACGTGCTCTGGTATGGTGTTTAAGGTTGTGTAGAAATGAAGTAATAATGTGATAATGAATAACAGGTGTTTGGTAAAAGAAAAAACAGAAAAATCAAAGTTCTTATGCTGTCATTCAACACTTTAATCTGTTGGATGCTCACAGAAATAAGCTGAATTTATAGTTTGTTTTGTTGTAATTTTGGTGTAGAAAAGAATTGTGTAAACAGGGGATAGGAGGAAGGTCAGAGAAAAAAGAATGAAACATTATCTATTCCCAAGAGGCCTGGATTTATGTTAGGGCAATTATATTCACTAAATGACCTTAGGCCAATTAAGTAAATTGTCTGTAACTCTTCTCATTTGTTCAATAAAGGAAACTATTTGAAACTATCCACTTTCTGCTAGGATCACAACAATAGAATAAAACTAAAACACTTTTGTTTCATTTTGCTTTTAGTTTAAACAACTGATGCCCTTTTTAACACTCTATATTGTTCCACCAATACTTCCAGTGTCAAACAGACAAGTGCTTTTGTCATCAGATTATGGGTAAATTTATTCAACAAAAGTTATCATCAGAATGCTTCTGGAGCCATTCACATGCTCATTGTGTAGATAGAGCCAAAGTTTTAAAACAATATAATTTTTATTAAAGATTTTGACATTGAAAACAACAATTAAACACGCCAAGTAATTTATTTCCCATTTAATATGCACTGTACCCACTAAAACAGCTCAGTCTTTGGATAATAAAATATTCTATGTAACAGTGCAGTGTGCAGTTATAAATAAATCTTGAATGATGCTATCTTGTCCAGATTGGCCAATTTGTCTCAACCCTAAGTTAGATAGGTCTTATTAGGGGGTAAAATGCTTTTGCCAATTCAATTCTTTATTCAATACAAGTGGCGTGCATGGTTCAGATTTAGTGGTGAATTACCCTGAACACCTGGTCAAAATGACTTGAAAAAAAGACTATAATTATCACAGGCAATCAGATACCAGTAATATAAAAATAACAGAACTTTAGGACTACCTATATCCTGTTTGTTCATAGCAACACTAGTTCCCCGCTGCCACAAACTTCTCCCTAAACTTTCTATCCTTCCCCTCCTCTCTCCCTTTATCTTTCCATCCTTTCCTGTCCTCTTTTATTTCTCTTTAATTTTCCTTCCTTCCTCCATTTCTTCCCACGCCCTGCCATTTTTCTTTTCCTCCTCCTTCATTCCCTCCTTCCTTTTGCTAAAGGTTAGATTTAATAATCATGTTTAGGAAAAACCTGTAAACATATCTTTCCCATCAACTGTTAGATAATGTAAGAAAAAGAAAACTGCTAATCATTATCAAAACAATTTTATTTCAGAGCAATTTAAATGTGATGAAATAGGAGTAGCATTTCTTAATCAGATTGTTCTAACGCTAAACTATAAATTACACACCACACTTGTAAATTCATTCAAAAGTCTAGAAAGTAAACTTTGAGCTTCATGTACGTTTTACTTTTAAAGGCTTAATTTGTACATATTGCATCTCTATTCCTCTACAAGTGTCTCAGTTACTTTTCTCTCGTTGCTGAGACAAAATACCCAACACCCAAAATTAAGGAAGGAAAGGTTTATTTAGCTCACAGTTTGTGGAGGTTTCAATCCATAATCAGCTGGCTCCAAGGCAAAGTGGCACATGGCAGAGGGCGACAGTTCATGGCGGCGGAAGGCAGCAAAAACAGCAAGAGCAAAAGGGAGGAGCGAGCGCAAGAGCACGAGAGAGAGCAACCTGTTTCCCTCCCTTATATTACATGCAGGCTACCCGCCCCAGGGTGGGTGTAGCACTCACGCCCATAATCCCAGCATTAGACCATGAATCAGTCATAAACTCCAGAAGCCGCCTCCATGACTGCATGAGGCTTTGGGGGGACATCTAGACACAGACCATAAGAACAAGATAATGGTCTATTTTCTAATCTATGAAATTTAGCAATAGAATTGCTGAATTTTTTAAAAGCTACAGTTAAACACTTCATATTGTAATTTTAATTCCATTTTATTTTGCTTACTATAATTCACTTAAAATTTTTGACTCCGTAACTGTGGCAGTCCCTAAATTTTGAAAATAGTAATTTAACTTAAAAAATTAAGCTAAAGGAAAATAAACTTTTTACCATATATGTGATTTTAAAATTCAAAGCCTAAAGCTATTAAACACCTAGCTTATTCAAAGCTATGCTCTTATACCCTTTCTGGGGCCAATATTTCAATTACAGTCTGTCTAACATTTCATCTGAATCTCATACATTCAAAACTAAATTCTTCTCGAGTATTATAATGTCTTGTTTCATCAACAAGACATCAGTTTACCCAACTTCTGATGCTTTGCAGTTATAATCATAATCCCCAAGTTCCACTTTGTGTTTAAGATGGAACTTTCTCATCACATCTCATTCATATTACCCATCAAGCAATCTACATTAAAAATCAATTATTGAATTTCTGAAGGTTCCAAAAACTTGCATTTGAGATACTAGTATATAAATGGCTTTCATTTGGGGTCTATATATGACAAAGCTGAAGCCGTTAAACCTGTTGCTTAGATCATGATAATAACTGCCTGCAAATCTTTATTTTCTCTGTCCTCCATCCTATTCTTCATAATCTTTCCCAATTTCACTTTCAGTGGACTTTTATTGTTTATTGGCTGTTTAGCATCCATTCTCTCTTCTATAATCAACAGACTCCAATTCCTTTGGGGGTAATTACTCTTTCCTAATTGTGAAGGACTTTGGGAGGAGAAGACTTTAAATCAAGGTTCTCTGCTCTTCGCTAGCTAAGAGATGGATGTGACCCAGGAAAGGTCAGTTGTACCCTCTCTTTGAGATTTTAAATTTTGAATGAGTTACACAGGATGGAAAAAGGAGAGTAAAGAGACTCAAGTAGTACCTGCTATGAGGTACCCAACACCTTTTCTTGTTTGAAAATCCTTGCTCTATTGCCTTCATGCTAATTCTAGTAAATTTACTTTCTGTTCGATTTAATCAGAGAGTGATTTATTTGTTTGCATCCAGAGAACCCTAACTGGTAGACACAAAAATTATTTTTGAATATCATTCTTTTCTGTTTAAAATGCTTTAAAGAGTGAGGATCACCTGCAGGCCATCACCAAGTCTTAGCCTCTTAAGGAAGGATCCCAATTATTTAGCCACATTCCTCTCTCTTCAACCCTATTGGTTTCTTCCTCATCAGACACCTCAACTTCAGCCATATGGAATCACAGTTCCTCTAGCATCATATGGTGGTTCCCACCTCAGTGAAAATTACTGTCTGTTCCCTCTGCCTGGATTGTTCTCATTTCATTCAGCTGGTTCATTCCAACTTGTTTATTAACGCTTGGTTTAAGCTTCATCTTTTTCAGGAAGTTACTCCTAATTTGGTTCTCTTCCCTGGTGTGCTTTTCCCTGAAATAACTCCTTCGATTATCACCCAAAGATACCTAGGGAAGTATAAAACCATGATGTTTAAGGGTCAGGACTCCACAACTAGACTGATTACATTAAAATCTCATCGCTGTCTCCTTCCTCTTGGCCTTGGGCAGGTAATAACCTCATTGTGTTTTAGTACCTGTCTTATGGTGGTGTTGTGAGCATTAAATAAGAGATGAGGTGTATTTAAATCAGTGAATGGAATATCATGGATACTAAATATATTGTAGCGGTCATTCAAATATTTCTCTTTATAGTGTTACTATTATATTTTCCCCTTCCAACCTTTTAAACGTAAGAATTCCCGTCTTGTCCTACTCTATATTTCGCACATACTTGGTAGCAGCCAATAAAAGATCTTAAAAGGAATATATGAATAAGTGTCAGTAGAGTTTTTTTTTTTTACAGTTTATAAGACACTTTTTGGATATCCCCTCATTTCTCATATAAACATTAAAGCTGGGATTATTATTATTTTTTTTGTGGGTACCGGGGGTCGACCTCAGGACCTTGCGCGCCAGCAGACGCCTGTGCTGCTGAGCGATATCACCGGCCCTTTTTCATATGTGGGTTCCGGGAGTCGAACTCAGGCCCTCGTGCTTGCCAGGCAGGCACTTATGCTGCTGAGCCATCTCACCGGCCCAAGCTGGGATTATTTTATTTAAAACACCACATGAAAGAACAATCTATTTCTGATATAATATCCTCCCTAAAGTTACTTCTCCTTGTTTCCCTCTACACACACATACATTTGCTTCATAATTATTTAGGGCCATTTTATTGCCTTTTAGTGATTGATGCTATAAAAAGACAAGAACTAACAATGTCTTTGTAAATTATTTTTTAAGCCAAGAGAAATAAGCAGGAAAAGCATCATTATTATGTAGCAAGATAAGGGAAAATGGAAAAGTGCGTGAATGTATATTTATAAACATGAAAACAGAAATTACATATACATGAATTTCATTAAAATCCTATTCTTTTTGTGGTCCCATATATGGCTCTTGAACTCTCCTAAATTAATTTTGGGCATTTTTTGGTAGTGGACATTGAACTCAGGGCCTTTGCACTGAGCTACATCCCTAGCCCTTTTTTAGATTTTTTATTTTGTGACAGAGTCTTGCTAAGTTGCCCAGGCAGGACTTCAACTTGTGATCCTCCTAACTCCTCCTAATCTCAGTCCCCCAAGTGCTGAGATTACAGGTATGTGCCACCACAACCAGATAATTTGGGCATATATTAAAGACTAAATCAATAGCCCTTTCTGAAAAAGACTAATTTATTTATAGAACTCTGAGGACTACTGAGTACATCAATTACTTCCTTAAATGCCAATTTTACAAACCCATCATGCGGGAGTGTGAACTTTCTATTTTAGCATGAGGGGATTTTTTTACAGGAAGCCACAACGCCAATGGAAGAACATGCTGCAGATATGGAAAAGGGTTCTCATGTTCATACATTATTATGTGATATCCAGTATTATCTAGATGTCCTCCCAAGCCTCATGTGCTCATAGGTGGGGTTTTGGGGGAGTGACTGGATCATGGTTTGTGATACTGGATATGGGTGTGTGGTCTTGGATTAGTCCACTGATTGATTTAGCATTGTTCTGGGTGTAGGTAATGGATTTACTGAAGAGGGAAGACCCATCCTGGGTGTGGGGGACATCAATCAATATGCTTATAGGCTGGATGGAATAAAAAGGGAAAGAAGAAGGAAGTCTTGCTGTTTCCTGCCTGCCACTCCATAGACTTTCTCCTCTGCAATATCTCTCTGCTGTGCCACCCTGCATTGGAGCCAACTGACTATGGACCGAAACCTCTACAAACTGTGAGCTAAAATAACCCTTTCCTCCTTTAATTTATGAATGTTGGATATTTTGTCCCAGCAATGAGGAAGTAACTAAGACATATAGTTTGCATGACAAAATTGCCATAAAGAGGTACATTTCCAGAGTTTTCTGTGGAACCTAATATTAATCATTAATGTTTGTTAAATACTCACATTAAGCAATAGAAAGTAGGAAGCATCTTTCACTTACTACCTAATTTAACTCTCATGTAACCTATCAGGCAGATGGTATAATTATCCACATTTTACACATAGATAAACTCAGGTTCAAGGAGGTTTTGAATGACTCACTCCAAGTCACACCTGTAGAAGTGGAGCCAAGCTTTGAACCTAGACGATCTAACTGCAAAGTCTATACCTTCAACATTAAAACAAAGTCCAACACCCATTCATGATAAAAACCCTAAAGAAAATTGGAATGGATGGTCTTCATCTGGTAAGTATAGTCTGGAAGTATTGGTATAATGACATGGTGAAAGAGTATATCTTTTTTTTTCTGTACATATTAGCATATTGTAATTATAAATGCTCAGCATAATGTCTGACTTAGACAATGAATACAAACACATGCACTACTAGACGACAGCAACATTTACACTTATTATCTGCAGGCAGAACATGTAGTAAGAACATAGGATTAGGAATCGAATAGACTTCAGTTTGAGTCTTTATTACCTACTAGGAACATAACATATAGATGAGCCTTAGCCATTTTTTTCCCTGAAAAATGTGGCTACAAATACTTCTTATAAAGGGGTAGTATAAAAATCTTTACATATACTATGTATATATCTTTATATACACACATATCCATCAATATATAGTAAATGTTAATGTGTCTTCTGCATGCTCTGTATCCAGAAAAGAGGACAAAAGTCTAGAGAAAGACTTGACCACAATTATGCTATGTGCAAATGACAGAGAAACCACTGAATGAAGAGCTTCCCGGTCCAACCTTCAACATAAGTGAGTTAATCATCTCCGTGTGCTGTCTTATACTATAGTTTTTAGTAAAATTAAGTTTTCTTAAAATCCTCAAAGCAGTGTTTCACATCCAAGTAGAAAATATTTACTAGGGGAATTTAAATGTAAGGCTTTTAAAAATTATCAACTTATCTTTCTTCCAAGAGAATTGCTCTAGTTCACTTTACAAAGATAGTCCCCTTACTCTGTCTGCCCTGCCCTTTGTTTTTTCAAAAGGTAATTCTGTAACACCTAAATATCTTCTGCACATTTTCCTAGTTCTTTAGAAATTCTTGAAAGCTGCTGTAAGTGAAATGACTACAGTATATAAAATGTTCAAAATTACCTTTCTTATCCATTCAGAAATATAAAAGATATATTTGTTTTAGCTAGGTAAACCACGTTTATATCAATATATTCTTAAGTTTCTAGTTGATGCTATAATTTTGCCAAATGGATTTCAATGTGGCTGAGAAGTGGAACATTGTATTAAAAACATGTTTATTTGAATATGGCATTGCACTAATACCAATATTGAGATCTAGAGTTTTTTTAAATATCTTTTGTTTTTGTTACTCTTCATTTTTATTTATAGCCAACTTTCAATTATCCTTATCATTGGAGGAGGAAAATTGGCAGAGATAACTCAGAAGAGTGGATAGTAAACAAGTCCCAGATTATTATGTTTGATTCTACAATACATTATGGCTGCAGAGTGCCAAAACAGTTTAAATATAAACAACTCAATTTAGCTAATTATTTGGTATCAAATAGATTTTTAAAGTACCAGTTGTTTAGTGAATTTAACTAAGCCTACTATACATGTAAGGTTTATGCTTTTTTCCTTGTATTTTCCCTTTTTAATTTATGGCTAATTTGGATGATTGCATTAATTCATATCCTTTCTCATACTTAGACTGAACAGAATAGAGTGTGCTGTGCTTGCTGATTTAGGGGAAAAGATGTCTAAAACCTTGATGGGAAATGGTCTAGGAGAGTGAAGTGACCAAAAAAATATATACACTTTAAGAAAAGCCTCTGCCAGCGTTTATCTTTTTCACCCATACCTTCTGTTTGATGATCATCTCGTTGATGTCTTCAAGATCACCCACCATCACCCTTTGTGATTTTATAACTCGATCAAGCAGAGAAAGCCAATCAGTAAGTTCTGTCCAAGCCCGGTTGAAATCTGCCAGAGCAGGTACCTCCAACAGCAAGGAAGATGGCATTTCTAGTTTGGAGACGGCAGTTTCCTTGGTAACCACAGGTTGTGTCACTAGAGTAACAGTCTGACTAGCAGCTGAAATTGTTTTTGAAAAAAGAAAAAAAAAGGAAAATTAGAAACACAAGCTATAGAGCTAATTTGAATAACAATAAATCAACTTTAATTGAAGGGCAATGATTTGATCCAAACTATTATTTATGATATCTGTTTCTAATATAAAGCATACATCATAGGAAATTCGAAGACAAACTTTTCTTTAATACACATTTAGCAATCTTTCAAAATGATTTAGCTTATTCTCATGTTGGGACAAATTATTTAAATAATCCTTCTCGATAATAATTTTATAGTAAAAGAAATTAGTAAACAAAAGTATTCAGACATTTCTAGTTGAATAAGATGTACTTACTACTTTCCTTAAATAAGAAATAAATTATTTTGCAGGAGGGCCCTAGGGAAATCAAAGTCAATGAAATGTTCTTGTCTCAACTCTGAATTTTGTGCTGGAACAATTTATCTTTTTTTCTGTTTTCTTCTAGGTTGATATTGAAGTGACTATCAGTGAAGACAAACCAAGGTACATTGATTTTGGAAAATGAGAGCTAGTAAATATTTTCTACTTGGATGTGAAACACTGCTTTGAGGATTTTAAGAAAACTTAATTTTACTAAAAACTATAGTATAAGACAGCACACGGAGATGATTAACTCACTTATGTTGAAGGTTGTACATTTTTTAATTCTTGCGTGAAATTCATGTATGTTGCCTAGAAAAATTCAAGGAACAAGAATTTGAGCACAAAAATTTCTATTATGTTCCACTGTTATGGGCATTCTGAAAATGGTACACTACACATAAATGAGTTAAGATATGAAGACTTGGAGTGAAAACATGTGGGAAAGAATCCTGCCTTCAGATTCTGCCCTCTTCTCTGCATTAGGAATGCTGGGACCTTGGTTGTTTCACTTTTCCAAGCTTCAGTTTTTCTCCTCAGTAAAGGAAAAACAATAGCCTAAAGGGCATAGGGACAGTTGTGTGGATCCAGTGACTAACAGAAGCGATGTATATTCAGCAATGCCAAAGACAGATCAACATCATCATCATTGCCACAATATTAGCACAGTGTCTGATACTAGCAGGTAATCAGTAATATTAACTATTACTATTTTATAAATACATGGTTAATAAAAATACTCTATGAACAAAAAGTGAGAAGCTGGAATACAGGCTAGAAATGTGAAATACTAGGGACAATTCAGACAAAGGATTCTGTAGAGCCCCACATAGACTGATGGGGTCTGAATTTGCTGTTGTGAGATGATACTAAATAACACACAGCTGGATTTTCAGAGATGAGTGGTGAAAAGAAGGAATAGTTTATCTAGTCCAGTGATGGTGAAATTTTAGAGCTTTCAATGATACAAACAGCCCGCTGAGGCACACGTGCCATAGGTTCGTAACCACCACATGGACAATAGCCTCACAAGCATAATAGAACCAGGAGACCAGCACCAAAGAAATGCTTGACTATGTAATTCAGAAAGAAGGCTTTCTGGGAAAGGTGGAAAAGATACCTCAGTGGGAGACCTCAGACCCATGGACAGAGGAACTAATCTAAGAACATAAAACAAATGAGCCATATCAGATTTTCATTTTCAGGTGACCATATATTAATTTTCATGGCTGTATTACTCTTTGTACTTTAGAGCTGTTTCCTCACTAGAGAAGATGATGAAAAGGGTAGAGGAATTTATTTTGTCTTTCAAACATTCTTAGTGTCTCTCAGTTACATCACGTCTCCTACAGATGGAAGGACTAATCTTGAACAAGGCAGAAAGAAAAAAAGTGTTGTATTTATCCGAATCAAAATCTAATGCCAAAAATTAATGACTAAAAGAAATTATACTGAGCAGATACCAAAACTTTTTTTCTTGAAGCTATCTCACTACTTTGAGGCTCTTTCTACAAAGAAGGAAACACCATCAGAAGTAGAAATATCATCCTGTGATCCACTATACAGGATGACTGCCCACGGGTGCCAACAAGATCTAGAAGCCCTAGAACGATTCCTGGCAGAAGGGCTGGATCCCTGTGGAGGATGCATGTGTAAAGACACTAAGTAGCTGGCATTGTGGCTCATTTAAGTAATCTCAGCACTCTGGAAGGCTGAGGCAGGAAGATAGGAAGATCGCAAGATCGAGTCCAGCCAGGGTAACTTAGGAAGACCTTTTCTCAAAATAAAAAGTAAAAAATGCCCTGAGTTCACCCCCAGTACTGAAGAAACAAAAAGCCAAAACAGAAAAAAACACAAACAAAAAATCACTGCAGGACAGTACTGCAGAACATCTGAGCATCAGGCTGACTGGAAAACTAGGGAAAACTGTTTCTAAAATAGATGCACAGGGCAGGTGATATAGCTCAGCGGCATAAGCGCCTGCCTGGCAAGTACGAGGTCCTGAGTTCGACTCCCAGTACCTGCATATAAAAAAATAGATGCACAGTAAATACCAAGCAACATACAATGAAATGGCAAGATTTCAAGGTTATGCAAAGTGTCTGACAATGTTTTAAAAAAACTTGACTTATTAAGCACTTGACCCTAAGATGAGAGGAAGAATAGATTTATTTTCTTCTCTAGACTTATATCCAACAAACAAGGAAGTACTTAATGAAGTGGAAATGAACATGTTGTCTTAAATTTCAATACAGTGAAGGATGAGAATTACTAGAATTCAATGAGCAGACTATACCCTCTGGAAAGGACTTTTGGGAAAAAAAAAAAAGTTCTTTTCAAAAAGATAGGCCAGGGTTTGAGACTCAAAAAAGGAGATGATTCAAGACAATTCAAATGTATAGAAAGGGTCATGGGTTTAACAATGTCACAAAATGCTCCATTGAGGAAAAAGGAATAAGTATCGTAAAAATATCAGCCACAGCGGACTGAAAGGTCAATCCTGCCATTTCTGTACCGGTCAAGATCAGGAATCTTGACTACAGGCCAGTTAGGCCTTTCCTTTCTGGTCTCCTCTCCCTCAGCACTCAGTATCTGAACATATCTTGATCTGGTGAGTTTAGGATACAAAAAATACTACACAAAGTTTTCAGCAGGTCATTGTGGTATGGATATCTGGTTCTCCTTAAGGAGCATGGGGAATGGCTTCCCCACCAACTGGTAGTGCGGGATTCTTTTCTCTGTGCCCCATTTAATCCCCTCCCCAAACTGGATCAGCGTGGCTGGACATCTATCCCGTGCTTCAGTGTTCTATCTAGGGTTACAAGGAATTGGCCCTGGGAGTCACCGCTTCAGATCTCAACTTCTCTAACCACTGTGGAGATGAAGGGTATTCTTTTCAAGCCCATTAGAGGAAATGACTCTTCCTTCCTGGGGTCCTAAAAGAAAATAATCTTTCTGGGGTCATGCCATTAACTGTCCCTCCTTCCAGGAATAGACACTGATGTCTTTCCTGCTCAAGCACTTCTTGCCAGAATCATATTTATACAATTTAGCCAGCCAGATATATAGATACACACATCATATGTATATATACACACACATATACATATATACATATATATATATATATATATATATATATATATATATATATATGTAGAGAGAGAGAGAGAGAGAGAGAGAGCGAGCATGCTTGGATAGTCTGTTAATGATTGTAGCATGGTCATGCATTCATTAGAAAATTTTAATGGCTCTACCAAAAATTGTGGTTTTTTTTCCATAGTTAAGCAGACAGATAGTCAAGCTCAAAACAACTAAAATGAATTGCCTTTGGCACACTGCAATAGTAGCATGAATAACAGTAGGTGTAATATACTATTGTAAACCACAGCTTTGCTCTGAGTATTTTGTTAATTAAAAGGTGTTGGCTTTAGGAAGGAACTCTTATTTTTTCAAAAGTGTTTGAAGAACATTTCTCTAGTCTAAAATTTTAATTGGTTTCGGGGGTATATGATTAGTCAGACTAACAGCTTTACTTAGAGCTTTAGAGGAGCTACTAAATCTTTCAAACACACACACACAATGTGTTTAGAATATTTCCTTTGATGTAGTCACTCACAACTTTTCTGTAATTCACAGGTCTCCTTTGGTTGATAAGAATGCAAGAAGCACATAATCTATTTCTAGCTTTGCTTTATGAATATGTATAACTTTATTTTTCTATTTGAAAAATCAGGCAACTTACTAAATTATAAGTGATTATTCTCACTTTAACTTTTATATGAGGGAATATCTAAAAAGTGCTGGTAAGTATCCCTTTTTCCTCAGCATTACATGTCAACAGAAAATAACAATATGTGTAGTCAAACTGCACTACACTTTAGTACTGTGAGGCATAGGAAAGGTGGTTAGTTACTTTTAATAGGTAAAACAACAATAAGTAACATTGGGGAATATTTTCTTCCTGAATATTTGAGAGGATGACATGTGGCTTAATGAAATATGTAAGTTACAAGTATTTATTATGAAAAGTAGAAATCACATCTGGATTCCAAGAAAGAATAGTGTATTATATGTAAGTGAGGAAGAACTTCACTTCTTCCCCATAAATATTTTCAGTCTACATGTACAAATGATGGCTAGAGGACCATCCAGTTTAGACAACAAAAATGTCACAATTTGTAGTCTATATGGAAAACCTGAAACAAATGTAAACACATAAATTCATTTTTTGTCACGTTTTTCTATCAAACTAAAGACTAAACAAATTATATAGCTCAGTAATCATCAGTTATTGGCATTTTATCACACTAAGTGCTTATGTTATATATAGGCAAGGTAGAAAGAACTGGAATGGAAGTATTCTTGACAACTGATTGTATTTCTAGATTTTAGGAAAAAATTATTAAATGTGCATACCATGGACTTTTAAAGCTTAGTGATGTTACCTATCTCATTTTTAAAATTTATTCCTACTAAGAATGTAACCCAAATAAAAATATGTATTGTACTTAGAAGGAAGACGTACTACCAACACTATCATAACCACTATCACATATTCAGAGCCCCTTTTGTGCCAGGCAAGGTTCTTTATAAATCTTGCTTTAATTTTTACTGCTCTTCAGAGTAAGCATTTTTATCCCTAGTTTGCCAAAAGGCATACTAATTTGTGTAATATCTCACATTAAAAAATGTCCAATTGCCAAGCCAGTGTGACTAATCACTACATATATATTCAAAAGTCATCTGATCATCATGAAACTTTTCTAGATGTCCTACTTAATATGCAAGAATTATTACTAACTCAAATACTTCTGACTTCAAAAGTTATAGTTTTCAATACATGGTACTGAAAAAGTATACTTAAAAAGTATATTTAATACTTAATGTTCTAATTTTGTAGACATGATCGTTTGATCTAGCCATAAAGATATATGTAACAATGAAGTATATTAGGCTTCCTCCCACAACTTAAATATTCTTCTTGGGAAATATCTCTAACTTGATTTCACCCAAACACACATCTATCACTAATTTAGAAGAGAAATAATCATTGCCTTTTTGTTTTCTATCTTTTAAGTGGATTCTGTAACTCACATTGTATGAATTCATCCTATATGCAGTCAATGAAAAGCAGCATTTCTCAACCTCAGCACTATTGACGTTTTTGGCCTTGGTAATTCCTTGCTCTGAGTGGTTGCCCTCTACACTGTAAGATGAGGCTTATCTGTGAGTATTCCAGGTAAAGAATCATCCAATTTTGATGATCAAAAATGATTCCTAACATTACTAATTGTCCTGAAGCCAGAAAAATAATTACTATTTGAGAACAAATTAATTAAAAGGAATTTTAATTTCTCTTTCTCCTCTCGTCCCCATGTATATTTTACATAAATTTTAGCATTTGTGCTAGATATTCTTTATATCTACTTGTCACAGTTTAAATTTAAATAGTGTCCCCCAAATGTCACATGTGTTCGGGAAATGAACTGGATTGTGAGGGTGTTATATTCATCAGTGGATTCATCCATTGATAAGTACAGTAGCTGAATGTGCTGTCAAAAAGTGGGTCCCTGAGGGTTTGACCTGGAAGGGTGTATCTCCCTCTCTAGCTTCTCTATTTGCTTTCTGCTTCCTGGCTGCCATGGGATGAGCAACTATCTTCTACCTGGGCCCTTCCACAGTGTTGTTTCTGCCTTAGAGACTGCTGACCATGGACTGAAACTTCTGAAACTGTGAGTCAAAATAAACCTCTCCTCCTTTAAGCTGTGGGGATTGGGTATTGTGTCTCAGTGGTGAGGAAAGTGACAAAGACACTACCCAAGTTTGTGCTTTCTTCCTCTTCAGAAGTATTGAGTACGTGAAATTAAGTGCTTCTCTTACCCACCTGATGCTGAGCAGGCATTAAAAAAAACAGTAAAATCATAAACTTATTGCCACCAGGGAATAATACATAATATTACATAGGAAATATCTTTTTTTTTTGTGGGTAACAGGGGTTGACCTCAGGACCTTGTGCACCAGCAGGCGCCCGTGCTGCTGAGCGATATCACCGGCCCTTTTATCATATGTGGGTTCCGGGAGTCGAACTCGGGCCCTCGCGTTTGCCAGGCAGGTGCTTACGCAGCTGAGCCATCTCACCGGCCCACATAGGAAATATCTTGATGATAAAAATGACAGCATCTCTGGTGGAGAATAAACATCCACATATTTTTTCATTTCCTGCACCTAAACCCTTATAATGAGATATTCTAGAACCTTTCATTAAGGTCTGCAGTATATTTCTTTAATCTTCAAATATGGATAGGGAAAGTGACTTGTTTTGGCCAGTGGGGTATCAGCAAACATGAAACAAGCATGAAAAATATTTGAACATTGGGCTTTGCTTGGAACTCTTCTACCATGTTAAATATGCTGACCTACTAAATAATGACAGACAAGTGACTGTCATCCACATTGTTTCAGACAATAACCAGTATGTATCAAATACATGGGTGAGGCCATCAACTGCTAGCTGACTTTGAAAACATGAATGAGCTAGCTGACACCAGCAAAAGAACCATCCCAGTTCTAAGGAGATTCAAGAATCATGAACTATATAAATGACTCTCATTTTAAGCCACTGTATTTTGGGGTAGTTTGTTACATAGCAATAAATAACTGATACAGCATCCATTTTTACCTATTATAAACACATGCCTCCAAAATAGGATTTACTATGCCCCTCCCACTGCCATGGGTGGGTGTGTGATCCAGCAGAGAGAATACAGTTGGAAAAGAATCTTCAAGCTAAAGTACAAAGGACACAGTAGTATTTGCACTGAACTTCGAACAGTATAAAAATGACTTGTCATTTTTTCCATTGATTTCTCCCTGTAACACTCTTATACAGACAGGGAGAACATCACTGCTACCAATTTATAGAGTAGGAAATTACATTTGCACAAATTCAAATATTTCCCCAAATTCAGCATATATTAATTTAATGACAAGTTTTGAGTAATATGCATTTTAAAATGAAAGTCTTTTAAGTGAGTACTTAAAAAGAAATTCATGAAAAACAGCCCAACTTAATAATGGCCAATGGCCATCGCTTCATTGAAGATATACAAATGGCTAAAGAACACCTTAGAAGGTGCTCAACTTCACTAATTATCAGGGAAATACAAATCAAAACTACAATGAAATGTCGCCTCATACCCATTAGGATGGTCACTTTAAGAAAAAAGTAAAACATACTAACAGGTGTTGCAGAGGTTATTGAGACATTCAAACACTTGTGCACTCTTGGTGGGAGAGCAAAATGGTGCAATTACTATGGACCACAGTATGGAGATGCCTCAAAACATTAAAAATACAATTACTATATGGTCCAACAATCTGACTTCTGAGGATATGTCCAAAAGAATTGAAAGCAGGATTCTGAAGAGGCGTGCGCATTTACATTCATTGCAGCATCATTCACAGTAGCCAAGAAATTGAAGTAACCAAAATGTCTATGGATGGCTACATGGATTTAAAAATGTAGTAAACAATATACTATTACTCACCCTTAAAAAGAATTTTTTTCATATGCTATATCAGTGCACCTTGAAGATATTGTGCTGAATGAAATGTTAGTCATAAAAAAGAGAAATACATGTTTCCACTTACATGGGATATTTAAAGCACTCCAACTCTTAGAACAGAAAATAGAATAGTTATTACCAGGGTGGCCTAGAGTCAGTGGGAAAATGGGAACTACTCAATGGGTAGAATTTTAGTTTGGCAAGATGAAAAACTTCTAGATCTCTATTGCACAATTCAGTGCACATAGTTAACACTACTGTACTGTATATCCTTAAAAGAATAAATTTGAAATATTTGTAGGAAAATGGATGGATCTTGAGACCATAATGCTAAGTTAAATAAATCAAACACAGAAGATTAAATATTGGGTGGCTTCTCTTATATGCAAAATACAACATTTAAAGAATTTTGGGAAGCAGGGAAGGTAGACTTTTTGGAGATGGGAGGGGACCGGGGAAAGAGAGGAGAAGGGAGAGTAAGGGGAGGAAGGGAGAATAAAAAAGAAGATTTGATATGTAATGTACCAATTGCCCAAACTGAATTAATTATGTATCACAAACATACTAATTAAAAATGGTTGAGATGATAAATTTTGTGTCACATGTTCTATTCCACATTTAAATAAAGAAAGAATTCATGGATGATGCAAAATGTAGGTTTTTTTCCCGCCTGGGTTAAGGAGATATAAAAACGATCCTTCAATACCACAATAAATATTATCCTGCAAATCACAGTGGTAAGGCCCAGTGAAAAATTATCAATTTATTTTATGTCTTTACTACTACTTTGTATCCTTCATGAAACCTTCGTGCAGTAAGCAGAATATGCCAACGGCTCTCGGTAGCTGATACTCTGTTACTCCACTGAGATCCTCTCCTGGATTTTACAGGTCACCCAGATACCATCAATAATGAAATAACGACTGCTGCATTTATGGTGGCGGGGAGGGGGCTGTTCTTGGTTACTGCAGGATGCAAGTCCCAGCTCACATGCCTCAAGTTAGGAAAACTCCGAAGAACCACCCTAGCTCTAGGGCTCCATCAGATTGACTGAGACCTCAGCAGCAACAGGACTGTGGGTCAGTCTCTCCCTCCAGCTAGTACTGCCTCCCTCACTTCTTACAGACAAACCTCCCAAGAGTACTTTCCAATAAACATTGCGTACAGCTTTTTGTCTCAGAGCCTGTTTCCAAGGTATCTAATCTAAGACATTATCCCTTTGACCTATGTGTATAAATTTTGCTAATACACAAAAGCAACATGGTGGTTCCAACTATTTAATCCTGGAATAATGTTATTTAAAATTAATTGTTTATTGATATAACATGTTGTATAACTTAATATTCAATTGAATGATCTGGAAAATTAAAAAAACATTCAAAGGATTGGCAGCGTATTTATTGTTTAAAGGCTTATAAAGCAGTTTTATACTTCTTGGTTACATTTGAGTTTCAATTCATTACCTGAGTTGTTCTTTCTTAAGTGAACTCTGAACCCATCCTGTAACTAAAACACCAACAAGTTTGACAAACCCAAACACTAAAGTCTTGAACTCTGTCTCCATAATGGCATAGGAAATGTAACTCCTATCTTGTGTTGGTTTGAGGTGACTACGTTGGGCTAAGCTTGGCTTTTAAAGTTCTGGGTCAATAAACACAGTATCAGCTGCAGGATTGGAATAGGCACTAACTGAAAAAGTGAAACTAGCTACATCAAAATCAATTTATGTTTTCCTTTAACTTGTAGAAAAGCACACCAAGCCCATCAGTGCAATAACTATCAACTATACAACAAAAAACAAAATCAAAGGTAGAAAACAAGACTTAATGAAAATTCTTGTACAAGCAAATAAGTAAATAAGATTATGATGTTTCTTTAAGGCGTGAACACCAAACCATCTCAAATTCCTTTCTGGAAAGTAGGAGAGGTAATCATAAATAAAAATATGCTGTTTGAAGATTATAAATCATGGTATGGAAATGGCACTGCTTCCAGGAGCATTAGCAGGACAATCTTGATGCCCATGCTCCCTATTGCTTCAGACTTGAATCTCACTGTATTAATCCTTTTGATGAATGGGTCTAAAATTAAGAGTGTAAAGAGAGTCTGGGAACGCTGTGAATCTACAGTTCATAGTTTCTGAAATAGGAACATAGCCTACTTTGTTTATTCAAAACAGATCTGTGAAGCTGTACTGTTGTCGAGTTGGTTCATTCTCAACTTACTTTTGCTGTTTATGAAGGGGAAATTACATCAGATCAGGGCTCATGGTAATTCCCTTTTAAAAAAAAAATCAGTAAGATGTACTTAAGCCCTAGTTAGTCTAGTACTTTTTCCATGATGGCATTGTTTTACACAAAAATTGTGCATGGTTTCAAAGTTCTTATATTTGTTAGGATGTGTTCGATCTAACATATGATCTTTTCTGGAAAATGTTTTATGTACATTTGAGAAAAATCTGTATTCTGCTACTGTTGGATAGAATGTTCTGTGTAAATATGTTAGGTCCATTTGGCCTTAAAGTGTAGTTTAAGTCCAGTGTTTCCTTACTGATTTTTTTGTCTGTCCATTGTTGGAAGTGTGGCACTGAATTACCATAGTATGATTATACTTTACTCTATATCTCCCTTCAGTTCTCTTCATATTTTCCTTATATATTTAGGCACTCCAATGCTGGGAGCACAAACACATGTATGTACCGTAGGTTTTTGTTTTGTGATTACCATAATTACGTGCTATAAAGAACGTGTCTTATAAAACGCTAAGTTTTTGAAACTTAACTTTTATTACATATGCAAACTCTACCCTTTACCCTCAACACTCTACACTTACGTTTTTAATGTCACAATTTACATCCTTTTATAATTTGTACCCTTTACCAAATTATTTTAGCTAATTGTTTCTAATAAGAATTAACAAAAATTTGCATTCATATTACTTGAAAATAAATTTTTGAATGAAATGAAGTTATACTTAAGATTCAGATATTCTAAGGTAAAGTTAATTACAGACTAGAATATAAAATCACATTACTTTTTTCATTAAAAGTAATAGTCCTTAAAATTAATGTTTCCTTTATTGCAAGATACTTAGAACTAGAAATAAAATATATATCTCCTACTGTTAAAATTACAGTCTTCTTTAATCCATTATTTTAGAATAGATAAAATGGAGGAAACTTTTCAATGAATTATGTTATAGAATATTGCATGAAAGCAAGCCACATGAAAGAAGTCAAACTTAACCGAAGCACTAACTCCTATCTAGTTGTTATCAAATTAGAGTAAACAGAAAGGAAACGAAGTATGCATCTTTGAGAAATATACCCATTATATATTGATGGAAACTATGTATTTGGTTTTGAATTGGTAACATTCTTCATTTTTACCCTGTAATTTAGTGGAAAGAATGAAAAAAAGTCACCAAAGCTGTGTTTCCTATTTTTATCCTACCTTAAAGGCATGGTCATATTGTACTTCAATAGCTATTCTTATTAAGAATTGTTAATTTCTGTGGCTTAATACATAAACTATACTTCTTATGGACTATAGAATTTGAAGAGAAACAAAGAGCTAGGCAGAAAGACCAATTGTCAAAACAAAAACAAAAACAAAAACTATTGTCAATTTATTCACTGAGGCCTGATGTTCCCATTCAATCTGATATAAAAATGGAACATAATGCAAGGGCTGAAGTATTCAGACTCTGTATTGCTGAAATGAATAATCTCTCCTTACTGAAAGTGGGCATCTCTGGTTATTATTATTTGATAACTTGAATAGAGGAAACAGTAGCAAGTTCCATGTGTTAAAGGCTGGGGTGCCAGAGTGGTGCTATTGGGAGATGGTGGAACTTTTAAGAGGTGGGGCCTAGTTGGATGTCTTCAAGTTGTTGGAGGTATACCCTTGCAGGGGGCAGTGTAACCTCAGACCCCTTCCTCTTTTCTTTTTGTTCCCTGGCCCATGAGGTGAGCAGTCTCCAACCATCATGTGTTGCCTCATCACAGATGAAAAGCCATAGGGCCAACTGATCATGAACTGGACCCTCCAAAACAGTGAGCCAAAACAAACCTTTCCTCCTTATAAATTGATTATCTCAGGTATTTCATTTTAATGATGGAAAGCTGACTAACACATTGGCTAATGATAAAAATGAATAAGTAAATTATTCTATAAAAATTTAAGCAATTTAGCTTCCAATGCTCACATAAATATATGTTGATCACTTGAAAAGATCTTTAACTTACAATTCTACATCAAAAACCATAGATGTCACATATGGTAGCATTTTCAAGTCTCATTTAGAACTCTAACATTTAACAATTAAGGAAATCAAGGGCTAAAAGGTTGAGTAGTTTGCCCAAGACAGAAAGCAAGATAACAAATGAGTGCCATATCCTAGGTTTATGAGTTCCAAATTTAGTGATATTTTAATTTGCTAGTGGTTTGCCATATTACACACATGCTTGTGTAATCTCAAATGTTTCCTAACTTCACATAATAATGGCATTACTATCATACATAGATTGATAAAAATAGTGACAATATCATGTATCTGTAAAATGTTAATGGTTTTACATTTTATTTATTTGTGGTGCTGGGAATGGAACCCATGGCCTTCACACTGAATTACACTGAGCTACATTCCCAGTCCTTTTTATTAAATTTTATTTATTTATTTATTTTATTATTTTTAAGACAGGGTGCCATCAAGTTGCCCAAGCTGGGCTTTAACCTGCAATCCATCTGCCTCAGCCTCCCAGAATGCTGAGATTACAGTTGTGTGCCACCACACGTGGCTGCAGTTTTATATTTTATTAATTGCCTTATAAAATCCACCATTTGTGAGTAACTCCTTACTTATATGATCTACCAACAACACCTGAAGTGCTCATGGATTCAAGAACCCTTTTCAATAATTCTGAGAAATCTCAGCTATCTGCAGCATACACATTAAGAATTTCCAGAGTGTTAGTATTTGCTCCTATGACAATACTCTGATCAAATATCTTCAGAAATCACATTCCTTAATTTCAGTTTTGCCAAACAATGTTATCTCAATCATTTAAAGATGAACTGTGTCACAGATAGTATGAAAATCTGAATTTTATAAATGGTTATTTCTTAAAATAAATTAGAACAGATTTAAGACTGCCTGCCTGTGTAACGCACTCTCACTTCGATCCTGATATGCTTTTCTGAGAGAGAGAATGCACAGTCAGCGCTCAGTATGCTTTCATTTGGCTCTCCTACTTCATTCATTCTTATGTATCCACAGCTGAATGCATGAATGCTTCCAATGGAGTAAGTGAATTTCACTACCATGTGTGATAAGGTTGAGAAATACAACACAATAACCAAATGCCTGAACTTGCTTCCACTTTACTTACAGAAAATGAATTCCTTCCTTTTAACCCAAATATACACACTGTCTCAGACTAGCCAGTCCTCTTCATTCAATACTAAAAATGCCTTTGTCTTTAAAAAATAAATTCTTCCAAACTGTTCTTCAGATGTAAGTATCTTCTTTCACCTTTTGTAATCCTTCCTATTCTTTGTTATCAGACTGTCAACTTTCACTTTGGCAAAACTTTTGTTGACAATTCCAGTTAGCCCTGATATTCCTTTCTATGAACACACATGTTGACTACAGTCTCATGTAGAGTCTTCCTTATTGATTACATATTTTTATATTATTTGCTATTGACCCAATTATAAAATTCTAGAATTGGAAGGAAATTTGGGAAATTCCAATGCTGAACTTTAAAATGCCACCTCTGAGCCCTGTAAATCTTAGACTGAAAAGCTTTGCATGTAATTCAGTAGATCCTTGGTACCATCAATAGGTATGTCCAAGAGTCTTTGAAAATCAAAAATCAAACTTGCGTGATCAGCTGGGCTTACTTAGGAGTTAAGATATTCACCACTGTCCAATAGTTTCCCAGTACAAGAGATTAATGCTTGAAGCTTTACATATTATAACCACTCATCCACCCAATGGGGTAGATGTCATTAAACCCATGGGAAATCACTACGTATCATGCTCCTTAACAAAGCAGTTTTCTATCACTTTGTAGGACACAGTTAGCTCAGGACAATGTTTCCTTCTTAAATTATGAAAAAAGTCAACAACACTTATTTTTTAAAATTTTTCTTAGTCTATTAAGACATTCTTATTATCTGCACTGAAACAATTTTTTAAAACATTAAAAGAGTTTTCAAGATATGTACTACCTTTAAAAATCAACAGAGATTGTATTCTCATTTGATATGCTTTCCAAAAAAGAAATAATAGGTTCATCATCTTAGTTCTCTCGGATATTCATGACAACTACAAGTTAAATGAGGAGGGGCTTATTTCTGTCCATTATTGCTGGCTCCAAAGCAAAACAGTATGGCAGAGGAGCAGGGCAGAGGAGAGTTGCTCACCTCATGGCCGACAGAAAGCAGAGACAGTGTGAAGGGAGGAGTAGAGAAGGGAAATACTGTACACTCTTTCAGGCCACACCTCCAGTGACCAGCCTCTTCCAATCAGACCCTACCTCCTAACAGCAAGCCCCCACTCTAACATCCCTATAATCCAATCGCTGTCCAAAGGTCCCACCTATGATCACATAGGCTATAGGGGGACATCTAGATATAAGCCATAACATTCATGAATGAGAAAGCTTTTCTGTTGTTACTTTGACAGTCTGAGTTTAGTCTATCACAATCATTTTTATTAAATACTATCATTTTACCAACTTGGTGAAGTCTATGCTTATGCGATAAGAGGCACGTGTAGATGAAATCATTGATATATTTCTTTATTTCCAAGGCCTTTTAAGAAATGTTATTTTTACTTTCATTTAACTGTAGACATGTTTGGTAACAAAAGAAAGTTAAATTCTAGATAAATTAGCACTTTCTCTTGCATTACATGGGAAATACTAAAATGTTTACTCTTTAAGACTAAATGCTAAGGAACAGCTGGGTGTGGTGATGCTGCATGTTTGTAATCATAGCTACTCAGGAGGCTGAGGCAGGAGGATCACAAGTCTGAGACTAGCCTGGGCAACTTAGAACTTGTCTCAAACAAAATTGTACAAAGGGGGAGGGTTAGGGAAATAGTTGAAGATGCCCTGGGTTTAAGCCCTAGTACCACAAAAGAAATGCTGAGGTAGTTAGACAAGTATAGGCTACATACAAATTTTCCTGACAATTTTTTTTTTTGGTGGGTACCGGGGGTCGACCTCAGGACCTTGAGCGCCAGCAGGCGCCCGTGCTGCTGAGCGATATCACCGGCCCTTTTTTCGTTTGTGGGTTCCAGGAGTCGAACTCAGGACCTCGTGCTTGCCAGGCAGGCGCTTCTGCCGTTGAGCTATCTCGCCAGCCCCCTGACAATTTTTTTGAAAGAAAAATATTCTAACACTCTATTGAGAATATAACAGAGTTGGACTGGTTTAAGCTAACACTAAGGTAAGGGAAATGATGTTAAAATTGATTGAAGGTTATAGTATATGTCCAAAATCTTGGGCATCATTAATAAAGCTCATTCCACTTGGACTTACTCCTCTATTCATATCCTTTCTGGAAGATAAACTACCTCAAAATTCCAGACCCAATAGTAATATACTATTAAGGCAGAGTTGCCATGACACATTCCTGGGGCTGTGATCAGGATGATTGAGAGGACCACTAAATGCTGAAAAGTGGATGTGACCAGGGAATGGCTTGACTCTTTGCCAGTGTAAGAAATAACTTCATATCGGCATTAAGCAGCAGCTGAAGAATCTTTTAATAGTTTGGGCACTTTTTTTCTAAATCTTCCAGTTATGCTTCACTGATTAAATTATTAAGAACCTCTGATTTAGCTATTTCATATTTTAGATGGGAGTGAAGATGTTTTGAAATCATTTCCATTATTCATGGTTTCTTGTTTTTCAAAATTAAACTTATAGGATGCTGAGATAATCCCTTTTTATTAGGCCTGCAGAAATTGAGAATACACCAAAAAGAAAAATAGCAGCATGAAAGTATCATTTTCCTTGACAATAGCGTATTATGATGGGTTAGCTTTTTTTTTCCCCTTAGCTGAGCTATATACATTCCAAAAAAAGTTGCTAAGCCAATTATTTAAAAAAAGGCTACAGGCACCTTCTATCCTCCAGATCTAGTCCAAGATATGATTGATTCAAAGTTCAAAGGAAGACAAGACCACATTTAAGAAAAGCCCCCCAATGTGAATGATTAATTTTTATAATGTTAACTCCTACAAAAATATTTTTCATTGTTATCTAGCATATATATAGCTTGCACATAAGATTATATTTTTCTAAGATGACTGAACAAGTATCAACTGAATATTTTTGGGTCCAATACCATACCAAAGGAGTGAATATTGTTAGTGACTTAAACGACATTCATTCTCAGATACCCCTACCCAGCCTGCAATTCTACTTCCCAAGAGAATCCCAATTCTCTTCAAGTTACTGTGGACTTCATCCCCAGTTGAGAGGTTGATTTATATTGATGTGAAGCTTACATTCTAAGCTGAGCAAAATAATCTCATTCTTTTTCACTCTAGTTCAGGAATCTCAGTCAACCAGTTTATGGCCATAGTCTTAATTAGTAGTAGTATGGTAATACTAACACATGCCCATAACAGATACGATGATATGTAATGTACATTGTCTTAGTCTATTCTGTGTTGCTACAACAGAACATGTGAGTCTGGGCACTTAATAAAGAACAGGGGCTTATTTAGCTCACAGATTTGGAGATCCAAAAGCATGGCACCTGCAGGGCTTCTGGTGAGGGCCTCATGCCAGATAGCATCACATGGAAAGGACACTCATATGGCAAGAGAGGAAGCAGGAACTGAGGGGAACAGGCTTGCTCTTCTAGAACAATCTGCTCTAAAGGGAGCTAACTTATTCCTGCTGAACCTAATCCACTCTGCAGATGCATCATAAATCCCTTCACAGTGGCAGTCACGACCTAATCACCTCCCACTAAGCCCCACCTCTTAAAAGTCTTTCAATATCATCACACTGAAGACTAAGATTTTTAGCATAAGAACCTTTGGGGACAAACCATACCCAAACCATGGCATACATCATTAGCCCCCTAGCAGATATACAACCTAGATTGGCCTGATCGGACTGAAGGAAAAAAATCTCTAACCTTGAGCTCAGAGATTCTCTCTCTTTCCCAGTGAAAGAAAGTCATCTTGGTGTATTTGCTGCCAGAAGTCACCATGAAACCTAAAGGGCAACTAGTGAAGAGTTGACACAGTGGGAAAAATCAGAACAAAGAAAATCATAGTAAAATAGAGCCAGAGCTCTGTTAGTGTTTTCTTGAAGCCTGATTTCACCACTTAACTTCCAGTCATTTGAGTTGAATTTACCACATTGTTGAAGGCACTTTGGATATGTATTCTTTCTTGCATCCCAAACATCTTTAACTATCCAATATGCCAGTAGGGTTTCAAAAATAAATAAGGCACCATTTCTGCACTTAATAATTTTCTTTTCTAGTGGAAGACATGTGCAAACAATAAATGCCAGTAAAATTTTAGGATTCTTGATGAAATAGAAGTAAATGGTAAGAGCAGTACTTTCACTTCCCTGGGGACCCAGGCAGGAAGGAAGGTACTCATACAAGTAATATTTTGAAGTGAAGATATTAAGAATGAATTTACCAAAGAATCACTGGTGAGAAATGTATTTTTAGCAGAAGGATCAGTGTATTTTAAAGTAAAATGGCAGAAGTTGTTTGTTGGGAACTATAGATGATTTCTTATTATTTGATTTATTAAGAGAGGTGGTAGCTGGGGACAGTGGCACAAGTCTGTAATAGCAACACTGGGAGGCTGAGGCAGTAGGATCCAGCTTCACACCCAGCCTGGGCAATTTAGTGACTTAGTGAGAGCACGTCTCAGAAACAAAAAGTAGAAAAGGGGGAAAAAGAGGGTTGTGAATGTAGCTCAGTGTGAAGAGCCTGGGTTTAATCCCCAGCACCAAAAAAAAAAAAAAAAAAAAAAACGTGGAAGGGATGTAGATAAACAACCTAGACTGGTTAGTGAATACCAAATTGTTAAAGATTTTGTGTGCCAAGCTAATGGAATTAGCTTTTATCCTAAAGAAAGGTAACTATTATAAACCTTTAAAATATAATATGGCATGTAAAAAAGTATTTTTTTAGTGGATTTACAATGTATAAGGTGCATCCATAGAGATGGGAAACCAATCAAGAGGTTTTGTAGAAGATAATATCTGAATAAATGACAGAAGGAAAACAGCTGAATGAGAGAGAAGAAATTCTAGGCTGGGCACAAGGGCACATGCCTGTAATCCCAATTACAGTATTCATTAGGCTGAGGCAGGAAGATCACGAGTTCAAGGCCAGCTGGGGCAACTTAGCGAGATACTTTATCAAAGTAAAATAAATTTAAAAAACATGTCGAGTATGTAGCGCTCTTATGTACCATAAGCAAGGCCCTGGGTCCAATCCCCACTAAGGCAAAAAATAGATAAGTAAAAAATGAATAAAAGAAATTCCAGGGTCACTTGGCATTTGGTTTACAAGATTGATAGGAAAGCAATAGATTATGGGACTTAATATAAAAGTGCTAGAATGACTTCCTGATTTTTAACTTGGCAATTTGTTAGTGTTATCCATCAAAATAGGAAATTTAGTCAGAGGAACAGATTTATAAAAGACAATGACGATATCAGCTTGGGGTATTTTGAGTTAGAAATATTTGTGGAACATTATTGAAGCAGTTGGTTGGCAGGTGAAATTTTGAGTATGAAGTTGAAGAAAGACATCTCATCTAGAAATAATCATTGGCATAGTTTCGGTAGTCTTTATCTTAGATTTTCTAATACAGGGAATTGGTATAGAAATTATCTGAGTTAACATGGTAAATTTCTGGTTTTCTGGATCTATCACACACAATAAAAAAGGGAAGACTACTTGACAGTAAATACAACATGGACAATGACAAACTAACCAGAACGCTGCTCGTAAAGAGATGCTGTTGGCATTGAATGACTGAGGAGAGAGGTCAAATAATTGGAAATAAGCAGTAAGTGATGAAAGAGGTCACTGAAAATAGACAAAGTGAAACAAAACAAAACAGCAGAACGTGCAATCTCAGAAACTAAGGCAACAGAGTTGAAGGATAGGAATGGCAAAGGGGGCAAGATTACAGAACAACAGCAAAGGGCAGAATGATTAGTGAAAATTTGCCTAGCAGATTAAAACAAATTGTATCTTATATTAATACTCAAGGTCTGATGCAACTTCAAAAACCATTTAATTAGAACAAGAGTGCTAGGTAAAACATTCATAAAATGGAATTAACTGATGTAATATATTCATAACACAAAACTCAAGAAACAAACTATAAGGTAAGGAAGATAGTATAGAAACTTTGAATATCAGTGGATTTCTTAAGAGTACATGTGACAGGAAAATAAATGCTGGTAGACAAATATATTAAAGGATTTGAGGTGGTGGATTTTTTTTCTTGACATACAGGATGACGAAGGAAGTAAAAAATGAAGGACTGAGAACAAATCAAAGGAGACAAGGGACATGTTTCACTGAAATACAAAGAATTGAAAATACTTTTCCGTGGGAAGAATGGAAAATAACCAATTTGTTTCAAGGAGAGTTGAAGACAGGGTTAATGCGGCAACTTCCAAAGAAAGATTTTAAAATGAATTTTTATACTACTGCAATATTTGTTATTCTCAAACATTTTTGCTCTTACAGTGGAAATACTGAGGATAATATACTCAAAAGGCACTTCATGCATTCAAAGTGTGAAATGCTTAAATTTAGGTTTAATGATAAAAATACTTCAAAACTCTCTACCCCTTTAAAAATATTCTATAGCATTGTAAATTTACAAATCATGGGAAGACCAATATTTATGATGGTCAGTTTGTGTTCTACAGGTTTTGTCTTCTTTGTGAGCATACATAAAGTTGCTCAGTGGATTTAAGAAGAAAATGAAGTATTTCTTTGTTTGCTTTTGTAAAAAAATATTTTGCAGTGCTTGGTATGGAACTCAGGGCCTCATGTATGCTAGGCAAGTGACCTATATCTGCAGCCCAACCAGCAGAAGGTTCACAGTTGAACACACAGAGTTGTCATTCAAAATACTGACATCAAAAATCAATGAAAAGTGGCTCCAGTCTTATCCTGCATACAATTTGTAATAGAGAGGAAGCTGGGGAGATGGAGTGAGGAAGAGATGAGAAAAACAGGTACATATAGGCAGGAAAGATAGTGAAATGTTGGCAAAATGACAAAGATTCCATATGGAATTAACTAAAAATGAAACAAAAGAAAAATAAACAAAACAAAACAGGAGGTAGTGCCATGCAGTATAAGCATCCATCATTGGACTGAGAATCACTGACAACACACTTTCTGGGAGCCCATTTGGTCTCATGTTCTAGACACTGGGAATACAATAGTAAACTGCATGGCTGGTGGCCTCATATAATTTACACTGTCATAGAGAAGAGAGGGAAAACAAGTACATGTTCAACATCATTTAGAATGGTAATGGCAATAAAGGAAAATAGACCTAGGTTAAAAGAGTGTTGTAAGTTAGGCTAGGGTCTATTAAAAATTAGCACTTTGCACATCATGAAGATTTGAACAAGACTTTTAACCCCTCTTAAGTTTTCTTAGCTCCTCTAGCTAGCTATATCTCTGGAATAAAGAGCAATGTATTCCATCTTTATTTGTACTTCTTTACATACCTTTTCTCTCGCCACTGCTACTCATTCTCCACTTCTCTTGTCCATCTCCCTCTGACACTCATTGTTGTTTCTGGCTGGATACCCCTGGCTTGAGGACTCCCTCTTTGTACGGAGTCTTGAATGCAATTATCTTGTGTAATTTTCAGGATCTCTGTACTTAATGATACTCAGGTTTCTAATTCTTACTTGCTCATTTATTCCCAGGTAGTGAGATTCAAAAATAAGAAAAGAGAGATTTTGGTCAATGTGGATAAACTTCGTCATGAGTAAACTCTAGAGGTTTATAATGCATGATGTGGTGACTACAATTAATAGCACTGTATTATAGACCTAAATCTTGCCAAGAGAGTAGATATTAAAGTGTTCATATCCCCCTTTACACATACAATGTCAACTATTTGTTGTGATGAATGTGGTAATTAATTTGATTGTGGTCATGATTTCACAATGTATACATGCATAAAATCATCAGATTTTATACCTTGAATATATCTAAGTTTTGTGAATTACACTCCAATAAAGCTATGTGGAAAAAGGAGGCAGTGAGTGTTTTCAAGAAGCTCATAGTTGAGTAGAGGCAATGAAGTAAATTCAAATGCTTTCAAAAATGTATACACGATTTGGTATGTACTCTGGAAGAGAAGTATGAGTGATACTATTTACACCTCTTTAGGAGGTTAGGAATGTCTTCCCTGAGCATGATACTTGAGCTGAAAAGAAGCACCAGATGGGGAAACAAGAGTAGACTGTCACAAGCAAAGGGACTAGTATGTGTAACAAAGAAAATCAGGCATTTCCCTTAACAGAGCAAAATAAAAACTAGAATGTAGGCCCATGTGGAGATAAGGTACCAAGCAGTCCATGGTGCCTGGCATAAGGGTGATGACACAGAAGGGTCACTTACAGTAGACAATGCTCCATAACCATAAATTTTTAAAGATTATTTTATTTTGAGAAGAACGGGAAGGGAATAGATTGTTTTTAAAGAGAGTTTTGCCATCAACTTTATATTTTGAAAGGATCACTCAAATATACTGTGTAGAAGAGAAGGAATGAAGGACAGAAAATTAGTTTAGGTTCATACAACCATATTATTTAAAACAAAACTCTAATAATGTGAATAGTGAAAGGGACACTACCAATACCACGGACACAATAGGCATAAACCATGTCTTGCCCTGAGCAAGCTAGGACTGTGGTCATCTTATCATAAAGCTATGAAACTTTTTACAGTCCAGAAAAGAGATGATGAGAGATTGGTCAGAGGCATGCAGGATAAGTCTAGAAAATGGAGCTAAGCCACGAAGTACAGTACTTAGCAGAGAAAATCCACTGAGCTTAGTGATGGATATCCACGAGCAGTAAGGCGAAAAGGTATCGAGGCCAACCTCTGAGGTTTTATTAATGGACAGTTGATGATACAAAAACTGAAAGGGGGGAAATAGGGAATATTAGAGAAATTACCTGCATTTGATGACAAGGGACAGTGATGAGGTTATTTTTGAGACCTCTATGGGGGACTACAGGTAGCAGTTAAATGTGCAGTCTGGCATACAGAGGAAATCTCTTCATGTTTTATAGCTATTTCCCCTCAAGTCCATTCCAGTTTTCCTGTTTTTTTTCTCTTTAGAAAGCAGGGCCTGAACAAGGACCTGTACGTTGACAGTTTATTTGGGAGCTGATCCCCAGAAAGCAAGAATGAAGGGCCCAAAGTGTGACACAGAGGAGGAAGAAATGCCAATCAAATGTGCATTATTTAGGTCATAACTCTGGAGCACAGGGGATGGATTTTCTAGAACCTTTCTATGTTCCCCCAAAATATAGGGAACGTTTCCCTGAGTTGTCTTCTTGAAGTAATAGAGCCAAAAAAAAATATTCTCCTGGGCTCCCATTGCCATTATTTCAGGTACACATCTACCACCACTAGGCTAGCTTACAGAATTTTTATGCTCCTAGCATGCCACAGAATTCCTTTAGACAGAAAGTGGACAATGGGTGACATTCTCTGACGTGGCCTGCTGTCAGCTAAGGGTAAGGCTGAACTCATTTAAGAGTGTCCCCTGTGGCTACAGTCACAGCTGGAGTTGTATCGAGGCCATATGTCTCCATGCATCAAAGGCATCTGCTACAATTGTAATGAAAATGTTTTGGGAGCTTTTTATTCTTTTACAGTGATATTTTTTTTCTTAACTTATACATGATTACATAGAACATATACATGAAGCTTAAAGAATAATTATAAAGGTATACACCACGTACTACCACCCCAGTCAAGAAATAGCATATTCCCTATACTTCAAAACACACCTTTGTGAAGCCAATGGTACAATCTCCCCAAAGGTAACTATTCTCCCGATTTCTTCACTTTTCCTTTGCACCTTCTGCCCTCTCCAGTTCAGATGCTACAGTCCACCACTTTGGCCAACTCTGTAGTCATTATAGACTATTATATTTTCGTTGTGTGTATGGTGCTGCAGAATGAATTCAGGGCCTCACACCTGCTAGGAAGTGCTCTACCACTGAGCTACATACACTCTCAGCCCCTGACTATAGTCTTTAGGTCTCACTGACTTCCTAAATCCAATATACTTTCATAGTACCTGCCTGATAAAAGAACTAAAGGATGGATGGATTAGAGAGAAAGGGGGCTAGAAAGGAAGTTTACTCTATAACCCCTGCATCATTTTTCCACACATGTAGAAACAAATTTCTTGAAAGTCTGACTTTATTATACCATTGGTTTTCTGTTTCTGATTATGGCCATTCCTTCTTGGTCTCTTTTGCTGGCTCACTTTGCTGTAGGTATGAACTGCAAGAATTCATCAGAATTCCAGCCTAAATCTCTCTTATTTTATTTTATTTTATTTTATTTTATTTTATTTTATTTTTGGGGGGTGTACCGGAATCGAACTCAGGACATCACGCTTGCCAGGCAGGTGCTGCACCACTGAGGTAAATCCCCAGCCCTTTTCTCTTCTTATTCTATAAACATTTGCCAGATGATCTTACTGTTGAGACTTCTGTTATGTATGCTGATAACTATGGAATCCCTATTTTTAGTCTAAACCCCTCTCTTGACTCATGCATCTAGTCTACTCAGTAGTCTTGCAAACATCTCAAATCCAGCATGTCTAAAATTGAAATCATGGTCCCTCTGAATCCTAAAATAGTCCATATTTTAGTAATCTCTAGTACCATCCATCCAGTTTCTCAAGCCAGGAGCCTAGGTATTTTGTTTGAGTTCTCCACCACCCTGTCTAATCCATTAGTAGGTCCTATTGCTTCAAAAAGCCAAGTATCTTCTGAATTTGCCCATGTTGTCTGTGCTCCCTTCCTCACATCCCTAGTTCAGGTCACGCAAAGCCTTCAGTGTTGTTCTTAGCCAGTCCATTCTCTATCCTTTAGCCAGAGCAATTCCTCCAAAGCCCAAACACAGCCATGTCACTAGCCTCTGTAAAATGCTTTAATATCTTTCAATCACCCTTCGAATATAATGTGAGTGATTTCTCTAATGCACCTTAAAAAGCAATCTAAGAATATGCTTTTTCAGCCTCATCCAGTACCTTCTCCCTGACATCCTTCCTTACCCACTCCTGATCACAGCTCAATGATTCAGGCATCCTGGTATTGTTTAGGTAGCATCTGTCTCCTTTTAAACTCCAACCTCTACTTGCACAGTTTCTCCTGCTTGGAATATTCTCCTCCTGCTTGTTTGCCTAGGCACAACTACTTACCCTTTCAGTCTCATCTTCAATGCTCTACTTTTGCAGAAATCTCTCTCTGATATCTCTTTGCTGCACCACTTCAGAGTGGGTTAACTGTTTCCTCCTGGCTCGTGCATAGTATTCTATATGCTAGTATTGATCATATAGTTACTAAGTTTTCTTACTTTCTGTAAGTTCTGGACCATGTCTCTCTTGATCAATATTGTACCCCAGCATCTGACACACAGAAGGATACACAATAAGCCTGGATAGACTCTTCCTTAAATTAGCATACTGACAAATAGATAACTTACACTTGGAGAAGGGACTTCATCAATAAGTAAAAAGGAGTACTGGAAATGGATCTTCCTCCCACTGATAATGACATCTCTTGCTTCTAACACTATACTTTTTCTTTCCAACTAGTTCCTAATTTAAGTGTTATTCAGTTGAAGTGGCATTATCATAGTTCTTTTTTGTTCATTTATGATGCTACTTAGGGAGCACATTCCACTTTTGTAGACTTGTGCTAAACTTCAAGTTCAAAGAGAGCTCAGATGTGATGTATAACATTGTCATCTCTAGAACTATTAGTAGAGATTTGACTCCACATGATAAAGAAATTATTACCTCAATGTAAGTATTCCTAATGATGCCTCAGTAATTAAATACATGGGATAATTATAAGGATAAAAACTGCTAAAGTCTAGTTATCTTCTTTCTTGTATTTTACTGATAAGATAGGAAAATGTTCTCTCAAGTGAGGAGAAATGTTTTAGGCTTAAATCCATTTATGTAACTATTATTCATCTTTTCTTGCAAATGATAGTGGAACATTCTTAATAGTTGTACCAAGT
Organism: Erethizon dorsatum; assembly: GCA_028451465.1. Classification (NCBI taxonomy): domain Eukaryota; kingdom Metazoa; phylum Chordata; class Mammalia; order Rodentia; family Erethizontidae; genus Erethizon; species Erethizon dorsatum. The sequence goes on from CM051842.1 coordinate 23,859,276, forward strand.
ATTTCCCACATCTTGTTATTTTTACCATGAGTGGCTTTACAAATTTCTATCCTATGCTAGGGGTAAATGACACTCTCGTTTCTGAATAATTATTGAAATTATTGTGAATAAGAAACATTTTTCTCCATAACAGAAGCCTTACACATATTAGAAAAATATATTCAATAATATATAATCCCGTTTATTAGATAATATGAATCAATCAACAAATATTTATCTACAGCAGAGGTTGGTGAACTATAGTTTGCAGGCCCAATGTGTCCCACTCTTTTCGTAAGTAACGTTTTTACTGGAACACTGCCACACTTCTTTATTTAGATAATGTTCATTGCTGCTTTGTATCTCGGTAGTAACACTGAATGACTTACAGAATTTCTGATCTGCAAAGCCAAAATATATTTATCTGGCTCTTTACAGGAAAAAAATATGCACATTCCTGATCTAAAATTTTTTGAAATGATTTACATTATTAACCTATACGTCTTGCTAAAATAGTGAATTCTATAAACTAGTAGCTTACTCTATAAAATGGGGATTTTTTTTTTTTGTGGGTACCGGGGGGTCGACCTCAGGACCTCGCGCACCAGCAGGCGCCCGTGCCTCTGAGCGATATCACCGGCCCCTTTTTCGTATGTGGGATCCAGGAGTCGAACTCGGGCCCTCGCGCTTGCAAGGCAGACGCTTATGCCACTGAGCCATCTCACCGGCCCTAAAATGGGGATTTTTAAATTCCCTTCAAATTATATCTTCCAGGCTTCAAAACACATTCTCTGATTGCAGGATGCTATGATCTGATAAATTCCCATTCTGACTGCTGTAAGTTAAATGAACAATGGACTAGAAATAGGATGAGAACAACTTCTGCCTTGAGTCTCTTATGTTTCTCCAACTGCAACAAAATGATGACCCTCATTCTTCAGGGATCTTTTCTGAGATCAAGATAAGTGATATGCACATGTAAAGAGTTTTATCATGTATGATTTTTACAGATTTTAGTGTACTGCTTTTCTCTATTTGTTTCGCTAACCATAGTCATTTCTTTTAGTTGATATTCATGTTGCAGTCTGACCAATCTTATCATCCATTTAGTTATTATTCAGCCTCAAATTTATTGCTGGAGTATGTATCCCTTGGCATGGCTTATTATGAACCTCATCTTATCTGTCCACTCAGGTCTGCCTACTTATTCATCTCAGTCCACTTGTACCCACTGCCTTGCTCACAATGGCTTTCACTATAATGCTTCAGATTTATCCAGATAGGAAAAACAAATTTTAGTGTAGAGGCACGCTTAAATGCAACACTGGCTAGTTGAGAGATCAACAAACTGCATATTGGTAAGTTTTAACACTGCTATTCATTTTGTTCCCTTTTATTTTCACAGAAATTTCAGTATCATCTAACCTAGTGGCTTTTTGTATTTTTTAAAGTATATAATCCCTTCATCAAGTGAAATTCTAAGAAGCCCACTGTGTGAGATGTAAAAGTAGGGAGGGCAGATGACTGGTTAAAATTGGAAATAGGAGGCAAAGAGAAGTATAGGGACATATTGGTGGAACATCTACCCTCTCAAGAGCAGAAGAGCAGAATAGACCCTGAACTCTAGGTTACTGGTTTGTTTGCTTGGTTGGATGAAGTCCTGGCCAATATTCACTTCTATGATCTTATACTACATAAACAATGGGGACTGGTTATTTACCACAGCCACTGAACAAAGAAAACATGAGAGAATACTTTGAAAATCAGACCTGAACACAAAAGTTTACCAAAGGGTTTGTGAAATTTTTTGAGCAGAGATGAAAAGAAGTACTGTTTAGACATAACTGATCTTGAATTGCAGAAGGGGCATGGACTAAAGCACCTTGTGGTCTTCTCCAGATCTACTTTTTATAATTCTGCTGTTGTACTGGCTGTTTGACCTTGGACTGACAGATATAAAAGTAGGAGAATAAATGAAGCTAAGTAGTAACACTATGGGAGAATCAGGCCTATCATCTAATTGTCTTTTCTGTCCCAATAGCCTCTTATCTTTTAGAGGAAGAGAAAGAAAAAAAAAGCAAAGAAATAAAAAGAAACATGCTTTTTACTGAAATCACTTGCATAGCTCTGAGGTTAGCAATAAACTTTAAAGCTACTACTATTTAAGTCCTAAATCTACCCATATTGCTCTAATGTAAGATTTGCTTGTCATTAAGGAGGAGGAAGAGAGAGTACTGTTGTTACATTTCGTTTAGAAAATATATTTTAAAAATGAACAACACAGTGGAATTGATTCTACAGGGCACAAGAGCCTGTATTCACAGACTGCATAATCAAGTGCATGAAGAGACATAAAGGTCAAAAACAGGCATACATTTTAGAAAGGTAAGAGTTCACGGGCATGCTGTGCCCACTTACTATGTGTGTCTTGGGGATGATCATTCTCTACAGGGTTTAGTTTCCTCCCATTGTTAGCATAAAGAAAATACAGTCACATGGCACCTATCTAGTAAGGTGGTTGTAAGATTAAAGAAAAGCATACACAAAGAATGTTTAGCCAAATGGTAAACAGCAAGGTATTAATGCATGTTAGTTCTAAAATAAATATTAGGTATGTTTGGGTCACTATAAAATCTGGGGGAATAACTGGAATGGAAGTGGGTGTTATTTTTAAAAACAACTATGATATGCCTATGTATTACTGGAATAGAACCAGAGTGTGAGGCCTTAGTGACCCTCTAACAGAGTTAAACATGAAGTGACAATGTTGTTTTGCCTGATTTACATCAGACCTTTGTTGTTAAAGCACAATTTCTTCAATACACTCAATATGAAGCATTTATTCATCCAGATAATAGATACAAATCCATGCATTCAAATGTTCCTTGGAGTCAGAGATCAAGATGGGAATCCCCAGAATCAGAGATTTGTGTCTATAAACTTGATTATTATATTCACATTCAAGGAGGGTGGAAGGGGTAGTATCAGCTTTTTAACCAGAATCTTTTCATTACTTCTCCCTGTTGGGGTTGCAGCACATGCTGTGAGTGACCTCCAGAGATTCCTCAAGCTGTATGCAGACAGCAAGTTGAATCTGAAAGCTTTATTAGACAAGTTTGTCTTTCAGCTGGTGGGACTGGATGTCAGCTGTACTGGAAAAAATAAAATCTCTTGTGAAACTGGGTCCTGAACTTGAAAAAAATTTCAAATCAAAGTGCACATTTCAATTCTAAGTTACGTCCTTATTTGTTAAACATAGAGTATAGACTCAAAAGAGAGGCAAATTTTACCTTAGAAGCATCAGTGAGAAAAATAATAGAACTTCTCTTTTGATCATTCTGTAGATAGGAAAGTAAAAATGCCTATCACTGAATCATAGGGTTAGAAAATACACTAATAATCAAGGTAACAACTTTTCTCAGTTCAATATAAAAAGGAATACAATCTTCTCCACTTATAATGCATAGCTAACAGAGAAAATGTATATATTTTATCTATAAATTCCTTGAAGAATAAAGAATAATCCTGGGAAACTGAGGTGACATCAAAGATTGTTTTATTTCAATATTATCTCCTACATTTAGTTTCTCCTTTCTGATATTGGCAACAATGGCTTTTTGAGAGCATGATAATCATTCCAGAAGTAGAATTCAAAGGTATTACAATGTTGACTCTTTTTCCCTATTGTAGGTCTACACTGTAAAATTAGCCACTGGTATAGCTGGTGTTATTAGCAATTTTACCTAAATATTAGAATATCTAGATTGTCTGTTTAATGAACTTACCATGGACTGACAAGTGCCTTGGAAGTGAGATTGAAAAATGTTCTCTTAAAAATATTAAAGATGATAAAAGAAATGAAGTATAAGAATTTTAAGAGGAAGATAGCATGTAAAGCAGAGGTTCTCAAATTATGTATCATAAAGAATAAAAATTAAGAAATGAGAGAGAGTTAGTTCTGGCCTGAAGATTTGCATCAAATCCACAGAACATCCCTATTTGATGAGTACTGAAGTCTTAAAAAAAACATATATATGAATGCTAAAGAACACTCAAATCAAACATTGGAGATGTAAGTTAGTGTTCAGATTCTGCTACTAAGCAGCTGGAAAAGTGCATAATCACTTAATTTCCTGGGATTGTAACTGTATTAGAAGGCTGACTTATATGATCCAACTCTAGTATAAATATGTACTTGTTTATTTACTCAAAAAGTATTATTTCAATACCTACTATATGCTGGTCATTAAATAAAAGCTGGACATACATGGCAGCAACATATAAAGATAGGAAAAAGGTATATGCCGTCTTTGTATTGTGACTGAGTCATGAATTGGCCAGCAATTATGGAACAAGGATCAACTCTGAAGTCCACAACAGAAAAACAATATAGAAAACACACTTGGGAGGGTAGGGAGAAAGCCACAGAATTAAAAAAAAAAAATTTAGAAACAGCTTTTTTACTGACAGGCCATGGGGACTCACTGATTTAAACTAGAAAATGGAAGTTTGAAGCAAGATTAAATAACAAACTTGAAAGAATGAGTGAACACAGCCTAAATCAACAGTGGGCAGAAATGTTCTATTCTTACTTAAAAAAATTAATTTAGATAGTAACTGGAGTTTGGATTAGGCAGTTGAAAGATAGTCTTGAGCATAACACAGTGGTGGAACTCCATCTACTCTTCATTATTTAAGAAAAGTGTAGGCAGTTAACCTTCGAAGATTGCTTCTAAGAAAGACAAAGCCTTTCCTGAGAAAGCGGGGAAAAATGAATGATCTCTCAAATGCTGTTCCAACTACAATCCTAAAATCTACAATTTAAGCATAAAACTGCTACAATTTCCTTTTAAAATCCTCTTTCTTTAAGGGTAAAGTTATATGTAATTTTAAAACTACTCAGTGATGTTTTAGGAAACGTTATGAATCCATGTTGCAGCCTTCTGCTGTAAGCAATAGCATGTCTATTCTTATGAAGACGTTTAAATAGCTCTAATTTCTCTTTGATAATATGATATTCAGTATTATCATATAGTCTAGTCATTTCAGGCAAAGTTTCTTTCTTGGAAGAGGTTAAATAGTATAAGATGGTTAAGGTAATTTTATTGTAATCAACATCATTTCTATTAAAATGCAGGACATGGGCAACTGAAAAACCTCTAGTCAGAATACTTTATTTAGCCACTGGTATTAGTCTCCTCCACCACTACACACACACACACACACACACATGCACACACATACACAGGCACACGTGTGCACATGCACATGTGCACACACACACACACTGAAAGTTCCAGGAAAGTTTCCAACAGGCATTAGAAATGATGGATTAGAGAACTTCTCTTCCTTTGCCAGTTCAGACCCCAAAGCACAGCCCCATGGTACCAAGCAATAAAACTGCCAAAAGGTTAAGAGAGGGCAAAAGGAACTTCATCGTCACAAAATGGATAATTAACATCTAAATACTGCAGCTTTCATAGTCTATCACTGTCTTGAATGTTGACAATGTTGCCACTGTTGTGCCTTTCCTGTTAACCAGGGAGCATTGTTGAAGAACCTGGCCCAGGACCAGGGACCCTACATAGTAAGATTTCCTTCTGATAAAGAGGAACAATACCGAGGTGTCCCCAGCCAGGGATCACTGTGATTACTTGTCTTTGTACACATCATTATATTTCAAGCACCCTCATCTTACTGATGTACACAGATATGATTTTTAAATTACCTTTTTTTAGTATAAAATCTTATTCCTACAGTATTAGACTTCAAGGAAATTTTCAAGATTTAGAGGTTGTAACTATAAAACCAACAGTGACATGGCTATTTTATCAATGTTTTCAGTAGAGCAAGCATCTTTTAATGAGACAGAGACAAATTTGGCTCCACTGAAACTGATTTGCCTTATCTAAAAGAGTCAGTGAAAGCAGAATCGACAATGGAAATATAGCAGAAAACGCCCCCTCAGCCAGTGTACTTCAGTTGCCCAGGTAACAGTTCCTGTTACAAGTTCCTGTTACTTCTATCTCCTAGAAATGGCTGGTCACTGTGATGCATAGCTGGTCCCTATGATGCATATTGTAAGAACCAATCCGCAATTGACAAGCCATTCTGCCTCTGTACTTCCTGCTTGCTTATCCCATATAAGCCCTAGCCCACCAGAGACCAGGGCCTGATATTTTGGGAATGATCCTAATCAGTGCCCATCAATGTAAATAAATCTGCCTCCAAATCTGGGTGTTGTTTTGGTGTTTCTGCTTGCCATTGCAAAAACATCAAAACAGGAAATGATATGGGTGGTACCTCTCCCAGTGTTTCTGAGAGGTATCTGTAAAGAGGAAGGGAAGAAGAAAGTGAGACCTGTAAGGCTTGATTTGGACATGACTCTCCCAATACCCAACCTGCCTGCCAGCAGAGGCATTGTTCTCAGATTAGCACCGGTGCACTTGGCAAACACAGGATGTCATAAAAGAGATAAGATGGAGCATGGAATCTTCGAAACACTGGGACATCTGAAGACACCCAAACATTTACACTGGACACCTCAAGGAGTCTGCCCACTGAGGCGTGAGACATCCAGAGAATTTTGACCACTGATGTTTACTAAGATCTTTCTGCCTAATGTCCCTTGCCTTCTTTCAAGACCTATAAAAAAGCCTGCTTCTGTTTGTTCCACACAGATGGCCTTTTCACCCTCTGTCTGCGTGCACCCAGGTACAATAAATTCTACGCCATGTTGCCTTTACACAAGCCTGATGGTCTTGGCTGCTCTCTGCCTCGTGCTGTCCCTTACAAGAACTAATTGACAACTTCTTTCTTTCCCTCATAGTCATTGCAGATAAATAAAGGCCAGAATTACATTTAAGCTGCAATTAACCCGATGTTTTCAATCTATTCCCTGGATGTTTAAAATGTTATTAAAATGACACTGGAATACTCTATTCATTTCTGGTAAGGTAAGTTCAAATAATAAATATAAAAATAAGCTTCTGTGTGTTTGATATTTAATTTAAACATAACCTTTAGAGTCAAAGATAAATAAATCACTCCTTACGATATGATGTACTAATTAACAGCACAACCTTTAGAATCACGGAGACTTATCTTTGAAAACCTACTCTGCTTAACTAGCTTTATTACCTTGGACCAATCATTTAACCTTTCTAAGCCTTGGTTTTCTCACCTGCAAAAAGGGAATCACAACATAATTCATTCAAAATGTACAAATGTGACACTGATTCTAATACCTGTTGTATTAATTTAGCTCCACCCAGAAGTAGACCTTGAAACAAAGATTTATGTAGACATGGTTTAGCTGGGAGATTGACCTTGGAAAGTCATAGTAGAGGAGGAGGGAAATGAATAGAATGGAAAAGCAACTTCAAAATAGAATGGGATAATAAACAGGCTATCATGCTCAACACAATGGAGACCTTTAGTGTGGAACACACAGCAGAGGTCTCTTTCCTAATGGTGAGAAGAAGATGGGACATTTAACCACCAGCTTCCCTCCATTCTTGGTTAAATGCTGTCCCAGCGATGTTTCCTCCTTGTCACTTTCAAGCTTCTCTGTAAATAGGGGTGCTTCTCCTGTTGCCAGAGTCACAGGTACTTGGCATTAGAAACCTTGGGTTTAGAGGAATGCTAAATACTGAAGGTATATGAGTGGGACACTAATGACCCAAGCTAACCTATCTACTCTGTATCTGTGCATACAGTGTTATTAGAATAGAGCTAGCCCCCTTTACATAGTGTTTGTGGGATGGTAGTATATGACATGAGTTGACCATATAACCCATAAAACTGAAAATACTTAGCATTTGGCCCTTTATAGAGTGTGTTGATCTCTTATCCAGTTGGCAGAACAACTAAAATTAGAACACAAGGTTCTTGACCTCCAATATTGCACTTCCCTGATTACACTTGAGACTTGCCCTATCAAAATTAATTACAGGAAGACATGGTTTCACCAGTGTTTAATCAGCTAGAAACTACTATTAACTGACACTTCTATATATCTGTGTACAATGGTCAATTCATTTCATAGTTATTACCCCAAAACGTTTGAATCAAATCCTGATTTGCAGTATTTACATTAAACATGTTCTATATGCAATTTCTTTTGAAAATGCTAAATGGGGTACTGCAGAACATGAATGTTCTCAGGACCACAGCTTGTGTATAAGAAAGGATTCACATTGACATTTACCACCAGATTTACTGGCTCTTTGCCTCCATCTGTGATGTAAGCCTTTAGACTCATGCAAAGTCCTGTCTAGCTAAATGTTTAGCTTCTCTAGAGAAACTTCATAGAAGTGTCGCTCTTCTTCCCAGAGCCCTCTGCTAGGAACACTGAATAGCAGTGCCAGGCAAATACTGCCTGGTTTATGAGTGCCCCACTTTCTTGAACTTCTAAGCTCCAACATCCTTGGACAAGGGGGTCAGGAAGTAAAGGTGCTGGAATAATATGGGACCCACTTTGTTATCCACAGCACTAGATCACACTGAAATCCCACTCTTATACTCAACAGCATGGATGAACTCCTTTCTATTCACCATAGGCCTATGGCCAAAATTTTCAAAGTGCAGTCCCAACATCAGCATCACCTGGGAACTTTTGAATGATGCAAATTTCACCCCATATAAATTAGAGATTCTGGGGTTAAAGTCCAGCAATCTGCTTTAACAAAAAATGGGAGGTTTTAATCTGTGGTAAACGTTTTTTTTTTTTGGGTACCGGTGGTCGAACTCAGGACCTCGTGCTTGCTGGGCAGGCACTTATGCCGCTAACATATTTGTATCCACTTTTTCCTCTTTTACCCAATGTAGTGATTTGTGTATAAATATAGCTACTGTAAGGTTACCTGTGCTAGTATCCATGCTCTTTGCAATGTGATACCCCAGCTCTTCCCTTTAAGAAATGAAGTCATTGCTTCACCTCTGGAATCTGGGCTACAATTTAAACTTGCTTTGGCCAATACAATGTAGCAGAAGTGATGTATAACCTTCAAAGTCTGAGCATCAGGAAATCTATTTCTCCCCAGCACTTCTTGGAAGACTGCCTTGAGATCATCATAAAATGAAGCCCTAGTCTAACCACCAGAGGGTGAGGGCTTCTGAACTACTGAGGTTCTCCAGCCAACAGCCTGCTGTCACACACCTGAGTAAAACCACTTCAACCAGCTAGCTCCGATTCACTTGCCATATAACTGCATTCACATTGGTTATCATCAACTAGGAGCATCAGAATAACTATCCAGCTAATGGCAGGGCAAACTGCAGAGCAGCAGATTCATAAATAAGTAAATTGCTCTTATTTTAGGCCATTAAGTTTTAGTGTGGTTTTATGCAACAATAGCTGACTGATACAACAGGTATCCAAGGAAAGACAATTGCAGAAGTTTGTTTCCAACATACCTCTTTGTCCTGTAAATTTAAAAAATGTATACAACTCAGGCAGGGCCACTGTATCATATTATATAATTTAGGTAAACAGCCATAATAAAGCTTGGTTTAGTGCTTTAAATTAAATTTATTGCCTAAATTTCCACACATATAAAAATATTCAACCAGGTGATAATATCAATGATTATTCTGAGTTCAGCATTCTATGTTCCTAAGAATTTCAGAGTAAATGGATTTCTCCTACTTGTTAAGTAGAAAAGACAGAGAAACATATATTACTTTTAGTCCCTGTACATCCAAGAATGAGTTAAATTGCATTAACTACTGGTTAGCTTCCTCTGTATCGGGAATTTCCATTAGGTTCTTGGACAGAGAGAGAGCACAAGACACACAAAAACAAAACACAACACAACTCAGGCTTTGGAGACTGACACACTTGGATTGGAATCTTGGGTCTCTTTCTTTCCAGCTGTGTGCCCTTAATCTAGCTATTTCCCTTTGAAACTTTGGGTTGCTTACCTTTTAAAAAGTTGTATTTGCTCATATGTACTTCTGCAATTATTTTGAGGATAAAAAGATGAATGCAAAAACAGCTATGCATGCAGTAGTAGGAGTTCAATGGAAAGACATTATGATGAATTATAAATTCTACTGCATAGTATAGTACATGGAATATAATCACAGGGCAAATTAGATTTTTAAAATATTTTAACTTATTTCATATTAATTTCATGAAGTAAGTAATATAAACAACATTAATACTGATGTTTTAACCACCACATACAAATTTTAAAAGAGTTTTATTTGAATAAAAGCATGTCTGGATCTAACTGACCCCCTATTGATTCTTTTCATTCAACATTTGTGTGCTTAACATTTTGACTTTATGCCCAGCTCTGTGACAGTTTTGCTAAAGGGGATGAAAAGCCCCTGCTTTTGAGAAAATTCCTCTCTCAGTTCTCCAGCTCTGACCCCAGCTCTACCAGCTATCACCAATAACTTGGAGCTGAGGACTTTCCCAGATTCCCTACTGGCAGCAAGAAGGAGGGAGTGGGGAGGAAGGTAGGCACAACAGAGGGAAAAGAGGCCCTCACTGGGGGAGAAAAGGAAACAGGCCAAGAGACCTGAAATACTTCCGTTGCCTCCTCTGCTGTTTGCCTGGCCCTGTGCTGCAGCCTCACTGGTCTTACTGACATCTCTCTGTCTTGCTCCTATTTCAGCATCTTCACTTTGACTGTTCTCTCTCTGCCTGGAATATTTTCCTCAAGTATACATATAGCTCACTGTCTCAAATCAACTTTCTCCTAATGAAAGAGCCTGCTTGACCACACTTTAGACAATAATGCCTTCATTCCCACTCTTTGTGCTTTTACCTTGCTTTCTTGCTCTCTGTGACTATGCTTCTCAAACTTCAGCATGTGCATGAACCCCCGGAGAATTTATTAAAATACAGACTGTGTTGAGGTGAGTCTGAGGTGGAGCCTGCATTTCTAACCAAGGCTATTTGACATCAATTTATAACCTACATTCTATAGCACTTATATTCGAGATAACATATATTTTTTCTTTATTAGTTTATTGTGTTTCTTCCAATTAGAATGTTTCATGAAAAGAAGGAGTTTATCTTATTTTATACTGAATCTTCAGCACCTAGTCTGATGCTCAAAATGTAGAAGTTACTCCATAAATGTTTACTGGAGTGGATGAATACATGTTGCTGGAAATCAAAACTGGAACTCTGAGTGCATTTTCCATTCAAAACATTATCGTTATATTTAGGGATATTACATGTTAAATAGATTTCTGTGCCCTGGTTTGGGAAACTTCCTACCACATATAGAGTGGTTTAAATGGGGACATAAACCCATAAATTCAGTTCCACAAGCTTATAAAAGAATCATTGGAACAAAATCTCTTCACAGGCTTATGGAATCTGAGGCTGAACATATAAGAGACAGAGAACAAATGCTAATAAATGATTAGATAGGGACAAACTGTGCACATGTGCTGAGGGAAACAAAAATTACAGCTCATAAAAATAAATAAACCTGACATAATTAGTTGAATATAAACCTTTATATAGCAATTTCAGAGTCCCAAGTTGACAAAAAAATAAAAAAATAAAAATATAATGCTTGCACATCTTTTTCAAGTCTCCAATGCCATTAAGTCTAACTCTGATGACTGTCCAGAAATCCCTGGAGGCTCATGAGATGTACTGTGCTCAGACTGTCTGGCCTCTTTTAACCCAAACACTACTTATGCCTTTACTGAATTATGATTATGCCACCCTGGCTGTGATCCTTCCAGTTCAGTACATTTCTACTTGATAAAAAAGAAAAATCAGCTTTACCTGAAGAATTGGTCACCATGCAAAATATTTCAATATTTAATATCTGAAAAGTAGACAAGGAAAAAAAAACACCCAGGCCGGTGTGATGGCTCAGCGACGTAAGCGCCTGCCCGGCAAGTGTGAGGGCCCGAGTTCGACTCCCGGAACCCACATACGAAAAAGGGGCCGGTGATATCGCTCAGTGGCACCGGCGCCTGCTGGCACGCGAGGTCCTGAGGTCGATCCCCGGTACCCACAAAAAAAAAACAAAAACAAAAAACCCAAAGATGCTTTTACTTCTGCCTAATTATAGAATTAGTACAGCAAAGAAGTTTTCTGGCTTCTTTCCCCTGAGTGTCAAAGCCAGCATTAAGACTGCTGTGAGATTTTTTGCATACCTTCTCTCCACAACTGAACAGAAAGTGAAATAAAACAGACTGAAAATATGCAGTAACAACAAAAGTTACAGCTATAGCTAAATGAAGACGCTTTAGTCCCCCAGGTCAGCTCATGGTAATCATAGTTTATTGTTTTCTTCTTTTGAACACAAAATGAAAGAGCTCTTAAAATTGCTTTCAAAGGGGACAGGGAAAGACAGGAAAACTGGGTTTCTGTGATTTCTGTGATTTTTGTAAGCATACTTTATTTAAGTAGAATATTGTCTAAATATTATATAGGACTTGGAGATTGAACTCCCATGGGTATAGGCTTAGTGGATACTCTGTTGCTTACCTTGATTAGAAAGTGAACCATTTCTGGATGCTGGGAATATTGGTTGTTTATTGTTTTCCTTACAAAGAATTGCTTCCAGCCCCAGAAAACAAAACAAAAAACAGAAAAACACTTCTAAGTTCCCTCTGCTTCCCGGGGGCAGCCCACAGGCAATGGCTGGCTGAAAGAGGAAGGGGAAGGCAGGTCCTCTCCCAGCCACCCAAGACAGCTCTGCAAAGCCAGCCCAGCCCAGGGCTCCTGTGAAATCAGCTCTTGTGAAACCAGCTGAGGCATCTACTGAAGCCAAACCGTGTTTCAGCTACTGCTTCTCTCTCCTGCCTTCCTCTCTTCTCCTAGTTGTATCTTCAGAGAACCCTCTTCAATAAATCTTTGGCATGCAATGCTTTGAATCACAGCCAATTTGCAAAGAGCCCATTCCAAGACATTTTGCATAGTAAATACCACAAAGGTTTATTCCTAGCTGCAGAATGGGGGGGGATTTTTTTTCCTTTTACTCAGAGATCACCCCATTGTTACGCTTTTGAGCAAATAGCCAAATAAAAAAAAAATGGATGCAGTATACTTACAGGCTCCAATAGTGGTCAGTCCAGGAGTCAGGTCAGGCTGCTTTGCCCTCAGCTCTCGAAGTAAGTGGTTTACGGCAGCCCACTCAGAGCTCAGGTCTTCTAACTTCCTCTTTAATAGAAAAGTGCATGTGTTACTTACTTGATTAACACCTTGAAGATAACTTAATTCATGAAGTTATTAATTTGTTTTGTGAATATATTATTGGATTTCTATTATATTTTACTTCTACATTAATTTTCTGGGTATAATTCCTTTCAATGGAATTACAATTATTTCAGCCAACTACCCGACAAATATTTATTGATTGTTTGCTCCATACAAAGCCTTCCTCCAGGCACAGTTTCATTTAGAAAAAATGTAGAGTGCAAACGTTAGTGAAAACAAAACAAGCAGAAAACAGCCCCTTCTCAACCTTCGGCTGGGCTCTTTTAAATAATATCTATTGGGACTGCATACTGGGATTCTCTAGAGTACTTTTTAAAAATCCTAATGCCCTGCCTCACCCCAGGTCAGTGATGTGAGAATCTCTTGGAGAGACAGTGGTAGAGACAGGGATACATCACCCAGGGACCCTTCAAGGAAACACTCTTGTTGATGAGGTAGATGATGTAGGTAAACATCCTTCAGGTGTCACTGCTTTCAGGGACTGCCTCAGCTGCAGAGTAGAATCCTCCCTGGGCAAGCCCTAGCCTCATTGCTTGGCTGATCAAGGTGAGGATATACATATGTCAAGGTGGAACCAGTTTGGCTCAGAGCCGGATGACTATGAAAGGCCTTTTCGGCTGCAAAGCCTCCAGTGGACTCAGCCAGCTGTATATATGGGGGACAATTGAGTCCTGTTTCCCTCCCAGAGTGGTTCTGCTCCTTTACAATCCACAGAACCACCTGGAGGCCTTGTTAAAACACTGATGGATTCAATAGGGCTCAGGTGGAGCCCAAGAATTTACCCTTCAAACAATTTTCCAGGTGATGCTGATTGTCCATGACCAAAGCCTAAGGTATCCATTATACTTAATGAGTTACCAAAGTATCTTGCAATATACTAGTTATGTATCATCTTTGGAATAAAATAAAATAGATTCGAGTTGAGCTAAGCTACCAAGGGAATGGTGGAGCCTAAACACGGACAGAACCTAGGTTTCTGTAATAATATTAAGGCAGGAAAGTTGCTTAGCCGGGAACACATACACTGTACTGACATGTGAGCAAGAAAAACACTACTATTGTGAAATTTTTATTTGGTACAATTAGCAACACCTTATTAATACAGTAGTAAGAATCTTAAAATCTTTACCAGCACATACTGAGGGTTAACAGCAGCATTTTGATATAGCTGTAAATTTTTACACATGTTATAGGGAATACAAATAATTTTACTGACAATGGATTTAGTTAAAATGAATACTTTAACAGAAACTGCATTCTGTTAAAGCAATGAACCATCAGAGTTGGAAGAGCCAGAAACTACAAACTCTTTAAAGAGGTGTTGAGTAAATGGGAATGGTAATGAACCCATCCTAACAACTGGAATGTTTTATATACGTGTTGCAGTTTAGAGCTAATCATTAATTTAATACTAATCATTTCAATAAAAAACATTCATTCGTTTATTTATCCCAGGAAATAAGTGTTCAGCTGGTACTCTGTGTCAGTTCCCGTGCCAGTTACTAAGCTTACAAAATGAAGATAATCTCTAAGCATTCACAGCCTTGTGGAGAAAATAGAAATGTAAACAAATGACAGCAGAGTTTTGGGGAAAGGCACACTGGAGGAACAGCTTAATTCAGCCTGTGGAGGTCAACAGGTTGCTTAAGAAAGCTAACATATGCATTGGTCTTGCAAGAAGACCGGAGATTGTTCAGGAAGGTGACATTGGAGTGCCAGGTGGAAAGAGGGCATTCCAGATGGAGGGAAGAGTACGTCCAAAGGCACAGGGACAAGAAATATTGAGCCTTTTCAAGATAATGCAATTTTTTCTGGTTATCTGGACTAAAAGTTCATAAAGAACAATATGGAATTGCTACATCAGACCAAATAGCAATTTATTAAGGTCTTGTAATGCGAGGTTAAAGGATTCTCTTCTAAAACTAGGGAGGAGTTCAGAGCAGAAGAGTGAGGCAACCAGATCTGTAGTTTTCGGTGTGGAATCTTTATCAGAAGAGAGCAGAGATATAAGTTGAGACACTAATGTGCTTATGGGAGTAAGAAGTGGTGCTGACTTGATCCCGGGCTTTGGCCAAGTAGAGAAAGGTGGAAGGAGGGAGGGAAAGGGGGAAGGGGGGACTTTATTTGAGCTGGGAAGTACTGAAGAGCAACTTTCTGACCAGGTGCTTTCTCAAGCCCGCCCTTTCATTGTGTGTCTTTCCAGTTAAACTCTGTGCCTTTTGGAAGACAGGTAGTAAGTCTTCTGTTTCCTGTGTGCTATTCTCTTCACACCGAACCCAGTGCTGCCAAATAACAGGTGCTCTGTAAATATTTCTGAATTGAATACAAGTCCATAAAAATAGCTACTTGAATGAGAAAAAAGAGGGTTAATTTAGTGTTCCTCTTTCCAACTTGACTACAATATGAACTATGTACCACTGGTGACTCTTCTTATAGAGGACTTAAAAGATCCCATGTAATTTTTTCAAGGGTGCAATCTATTTATTTATTTATTTATTTATTTATTTATTTTTGGCACTGAGAGTTGAACTCACAACCTCATGCTTGTCAGGCAGGCGCTGTACTGCTGAGCTATATTC
The DNA here is from genome assembly GCA_028451465.1 of Erethizon dorsatum. Classification (NCBI taxonomy): domain Eukaryota; kingdom Metazoa; phylum Chordata; class Mammalia; order Rodentia; family Erethizontidae; genus Erethizon; species Erethizon dorsatum. The sequence continues at coordinate 23,875,035 of CM051842.1, forward strand.
CTGGCCTGCAATCAATTTATTGAGGTGTTTATAATTCCTGAATAAGACTTCACTGTATTTGAAAAATTAGTCCCTTAAACCAGGGTCACAAGTTCAATTCTTTACTAGAGTTTAGGCGATAACCAAGAGAACAAGACTTGGCTAAAGGAGACAGCCACAATTTCAGTGGCAACTGGTTATTGTCAATAGAAACATGGATATTTCTTAATATATATATTTATATATAAATGACCAAAAAAAACCTCTGTTGATCATATTTTTACATGAGTGTATGCCAGAAAAGATTTACTCATTCTCCTAATGGCATAAGAAAATATAAGAAACTTTGTCGTTGCATTTTGGGGAGTTGAGGCCAATATGGATGTGTATGCTAAGGAGATGTATAATTGAATATGATGGATCCATGCTAAGTGATGGTATGTAATTGTTAAAATCAACAAACTAAGCTAGAGTAACATGGATGGGTCTTTAAAACACAGCTGTTACTTCTTTAAAAAGCTAAGAAACATAAGATTTATAGCATAACATAGTTTTTAAAATTCAAAATGTACTTATAAATAATACTGTACATTTTATGAGAAAAGAACAGATTACAAAACAGGAAAAGAGATATTGTCATATTTTAGGAATTTTGTGAATTGGTTGTTAAAACAACCATTACAAATTAAACTATAAGCCGGGCATGGTGGCACACTCCTATAATCCCAGCACTGGGGAGGCTGAGGCAGGAGGATGGCTGTGAGTTTGAGGTCAGCCTGGGCTACAAAGTGAGTTCAAGGCCAGCCTGAACTGCACGAACTGCATAGTAAAACCCTGTCTCCAAAAGAGGTATATATATATATATATATATATATATATATATATATATATAATCAAACTTATACACTTTTTTGAGACATGTTCTTGCTTTGTATTCCAGGCTGGCCTTGAATTCAACTACGTAGTCCAGACTGGTCATGACCTTGTGATTCTTCTGCCTCAGCCTCCCAAGTGTTAGTATTACAAGCATGCACCACTACGTCTGGCTAAAACTGAACTAAAAATTTATCTTTTCCTAACATACCTATCATCTATTCTGTTGAGGTTGTTTATAAGTAATGGATCTGATTTTGTGTCAAATTAGAACATTTATTTATTACTTTTGCCCAAAATGCATGTTGTTAAACATTTATTATAATATCAATGAATATAAATTTTTTTATTTATTAAAAAAATCAGCCTTAAACCCCCAAACAAGCAAAAATGCCTCTTATCAGTGTGGAAGACTGCCATTGATTATCATGGCATGTGGAAGATATTTTTCAGTTCTGACATCAGAGCATAAATTATTAAATATTGTGAAAGGTTAGTGAATAATATATTTGGTCTCTTGGTTCCCATGTGAAGTTTCAGTAACTTTACAAGGGTAATGTTAAGAACAACTAGAAGCAGCCATGCTGATAACAGAAAGTAGTTATAAAGAATAGAGAAGAAACAATAAACATAAAAGCTTATGACTAAGGAATGTAGTAATCATGGTCATTTAATGAACAGTTAACATTTTAACATCATTTAGTTTATAGGAATGAAATCCCTATGTACGGAAAGAGGGAGGGAGATGAGGAGGAGAGGGAGAGAAAGAAGGAGGAGAAATGAGGTAGAGGAGGGAGATTGGAGTTAGAGATTGATTCAATATTTCTGGGGATCTGCCTACTCTTCCACTCCATAAGCATACGACCTTAGAGAGAATGGCCAAAGAGATTTGAAGGCTTGCTGTTTCTACAGTTGCCTTAGGTTATACCTTCTTTTCTTAATGTAAGTATCTCTCTAAGTTGAATTTGATGTTAATATTTACAGATTAGTATTTATCTTACAGCCTGGCTTCTAGAAGCAAATTAACCACTGCATCTGAGCTTCAACTGAAGAAAGATATATATTGAAATTCATCATGTTCTAAGTGCATCACTACATAAGTTAACAGAACTATTGATGTTTTAATAGCACCCTGAAAAGTAAAATGATGTTGAAATTATGTTGTGATTTAGGATCAGAAATTTTGAATTCATTATTACTGATTGTGTAATCCTTGGCAAATCAGATAGGTCACTCAGATTTATCATCCTTGAAAAGTGGATATAATACTACCATCTAACTCACAGCTTTGTTGGAAAAACTAAATGAGATGTTTTATGTGAAAAGAACTCTGAACTGTAAAGTATTATAAAATTGTTGGTTAGATATTATGCACAGCTTAATGAAGCAAAACAGAAGACACTCAATAAAAGTTTTCATTAAAATAGTTACAATAAAATATTTCAGTGCTTAAAGGAATAGGTTTTGGTTATCTGAAAAATAACATGTATGTATATTCAGGTTCCCATTTAATCAATACATAAACTGTGAACAGTCTATCCATTTATTCAAATGCTACCTTGCCCATGGTTACTCCCAAATGGATAAATGAGGGGTTAAGAATTTCAAACACAAAGGTGGATTTAAAAAATTAAGTATTACCCCGATGTTCCACAAACATCTGAGGATATTACAAAGGGTCAAAAGTACAATAAACTCAGGATTGTATATTTCCAAATTTTCCATAATTATTAGCCAATGAGATCACTTATGAAATGGCTACAGATTTTGATTTGTCTCATCACAAAAATACTCTTGTAACTTCAAGAATCCAGTGCACTTTAGAGTTAAAATTGGTTATATTTTTTGCAAGTTGTTTTTTGTTTGGTTTCATTTTGCTTTTTGCTTCTCTGGCATGTCCCCATACTTCCTATTTCTTAACTTTTCTATGAGGCTGTAAAATTCTTTTAGGTAGCAAAAAAATATTTGGCTGCAGGAAACAATGCAGCTTTCTTCACGTAATAAACTTTAAGCAATGTTCAATAAAAGTCTACAAAAGGTAACAATTTGCTATACATGATAGCAATCTGTAAGCAAATCAAAGGCAACCAAATATGTGTTTAAATTCCCACCTCTTTAAATATGAAATCAGTGAGAAAACAGTTATCACATCATACTTTTTACTACCTTTCCAAAAGTTTAAAATTTTGAATATGCTAGCAAAAATGCAGGTTTCAGCCATTCCTCAGATGAGCTCCAGATTCAACAGAGTGGATTCATATTTTACCCAAAGGGAGAAATTTACAGAGCATTTTAAATGGTAAATTTAATTTTATTATAGGCAATTTTTGCAGTTAAACATTATTTTCCGTTGTAGATATTTTGCTTGGAAGCATTCATTAAATGTTAAGACAATTGTAACAAAAGATGTGAAATTTCTTCTTTATTAAGAGCAGGAATTAATTAGAAGAAAAAGTGATTTCTGAATATAATCACCTTTTCAAATTTGAATGAAATACAGCTATTTAAGTTAGAAATTTTCAAAATTTAAAAAAACATATCTTTCTCTTGTGTCAGCCCTTGGCATGCAATTAATATCTGCTGAATAAATAAAGAAATCCACCTGTGGTTTTATATAGCCAGACATGCATGTAAATATTGTGGCTGAGTCATCTACATCTCTATGTCTGTCCCTATAAATGCATTTAATATAAGTGAAGACCAGAGGTGAAATTCACATCTCAAAAATGTTTGCTTCCTTACAGCTATTGAGTAAGCCTAAACTGAGCCTCTCCACTCAAATGTTTGCTGAAAAAAAGTCAGCTTAGATTAGAGACTTTAGAATGTCTTCTGTGGCTCAACTGCTTTCTTTTGAACAATTAATATTGTACATTAACCTGAAGTGATCTCAAGAGACACGAGTTGAGGTGTTTGTAGAACTATTCTGACAGAATTTGGTTAAATAATAACAAAAACAATGTGAAGAAAGCTGACAAACCATTTCCGGGTATTCCTAGTGTATAAACCTCAGGCTCACCAGTGGTGGAGCCAACTGTAAACAAGTATTTTTTTTTTGTAAACAAGTATTTTAAAGATAATTTTAAAAAGCAAAAGTTAGTCTATTGCTGAAATTAAGAATACACATTTAAGAAAATATATGAGAGAGGATCAGTTTTCCTAATATTTTGTGAATTGGTGTGGACATTTGGCATAAAAAAAATCCAGTGATAGCATAAAGAAAGTAAAAAGTGACCCTGCTGGTAGCTGACAGCTAGCTCTGCCATAATGGTTCCAGTAGAACAGAAAACAAACAAACAAACAAGAGCAGTTAGAGAAAATAAACTAGACAGAAATGAGGGCACCCCCATAGCCATGTTTAGAACAATACAGAGATAAGGCTTGTGAAATGACTAATATGAAGAATTGCTGCTCCTTTAACATGGACATGGTTTAGTCCTGTTTTAATCCTCTCACCTTCTCTAGAAAAGTTGCTAAGATATCTGATCACCACAGTGACTTTCTTGACAGCATCTCATCCAGACATAGCTCCAACTTCTCTAATTCTTCAGCCAGATGAATTTGTAAAAGGCTTTTTCTAATGTCCTCTTACTGAGATGCCCTACAATTTTTCTGGCATGCTTTCTCCCCTGCTGAAGTGAACTAAATGTTCCTAATTTTTTTGATTACAGGTATGTTCCTCGTAGTCTTATTTGGAGAGCTTTAATAGCACCATGTTGGGATGCCAACAGCACCATATTGAAAATAATTTAGAAGACAGAGGGTGAGTTCTGGAATTCTGGAATGTATATACGAAGAGTTTGTATGAAATTGTTTCATCAAATGTAAACATGGCAAGAGAAATATTTGTAAATGAGTATGTTATTGGGTAAAATGTAAGATAGCAAATACAGAAGTACTACACAATTAAGAAATTAAATATAATTAGACATTTGACAATCTTATCCATATCTTTAAAAGTTTATTTGTATAACTTTTCTCAAGTCTCCTACAAATTTTATCTTCAAAGTGGGAAAGTGGGGCTCTCCTCATGTTCAAATGTTGTGATTAGCATTTAGTCAACTTCTTGTAGTCTAAGATTTTCTCCTCAATTACAAAGCAAATATGAATTTTTAAAAAATAAAATGCTTTGAATTTGGGGGCCCTGATTTTTTTCAATTCTTTATATATTCTAGATAGAAGTCCTTTGTCTGAGGGACAGTTGGCTAAAAGTTCTTCCCACTCTGTGGGTTTTCTGTTCACTCTGTTGGTGATTTCTTTTGATGTGCAAAAACTTTTTAATAAGATGAGATCCCAGTTGTTGATTCTTTGAAGTACTTTCTGTGCAGTTTGGGTTTTGTTCATGAACTCTCTGCCTAACCCTACGTCTTCAAGATTTCTACCTATTTTCCCTTTCAGTAGATTTAGTGTTTCTGTTTTAATATTTAGATCTGTGACCCATTTTGACTTTAGTTTAGTGCATGGTGATAGACATGGGTGTAGTTTCAGTCTTCAGCATGTGGAAAGTGAGTTTTTCCAGCACCATTTATTAAAGAGGCTATCTATCTTCCAGTGAATGCGTTTGGCCCCTTGTCAAAGATAAGGTGGCTGAGTGTGTTGGGAATTGTGTCTGCATTTTCTAATCTGTTCCAGTGATCCTCAGGTCTGTTTGGGTTTTTTTTTGTTTGTTTTTTGTTTTCTTTTGCCAGTACCATGCTGATTTTATCACAGTATCTGTGTAGTATAATTTCAAGTCAGGGATTGTGATGCCTCCTGCCTTGCCTTTGTTGCCCAGGTTTGCCTTTGCTATTCTAGGTCTCTTCTGTTTTCAAATGAATTTTAGGAATGTTTTCTCTGGATCTGTGAGATATGCTAATGGTATTTTGATCAGGATTGCATTAAATCTTTATAACAGTTTTGGGATTATGGCCATTTTCACAATGTTGGTTCTTTCTATCCATGATCAAGAGATATCTTTCCATTTTGTGATATCCTCTTCGATCTCTTTTTTCAGAGTACTGTAATTTTCAGTCTATAGATCTTTTACTTCCTTTGTTGATTGATTTCTAAGTATTTCATTTTTTTGGAAATGCTATTGGGAAGGGTGTGGTTTCCCTAATTTCTCTCTCAGTGAATTTGTTGTTTGTGTACAGGAATGCTATTAATTTTTGAGTGTTGACTTTGTACCCAGCTACGTTACTGAATTTGCTTATTAAATCTAGAAGTCTTTTAGTGGAATTTTTGGGGTCTTCTATATAGAGAATCATGTTATCTGCGAATAATGATAATTTAAATTCTTCCATTCCTATCCTTATTCCTTTAAATTCTCTCTCGTCTAATTGCTCTGGCTAATGTTTCTAGAACTATATTGAATAGGAGTGGTGATAGTGGACATCCTTGTCTTGTTCCTGATTTTAGAGTGAAAGCTTTCAGTTTTTGTGCATTTAGTATGATTTTAGCTGTTGGTTTGTCATAGATGTCTTTTATCAGATTGAAGTAAAGACCATCTATTCTGATTTTCTGTAGGGTTTTTATCATGAATGAGTGTTGGACTTTTTCAAAAGCTTTTTCTGCATCTATTGAGATGACCATGTGATTTTTGTCTTTGGCTCTGTTGATATGGTGTATTACATTTTTTGATTTGCGTATGTTGAACCATCCCTGCATTCCTGGGATGCATCCCACTTGGTCATGGTGTATAATCTTCCTGATGATTTGCTGCATTCTGTTCACTAGTATTTTATTGAGGATTTTTGCATCTATGTTCATTAGGGAGATTGGCCTGTAGTTCTCTTTCTTGGTTGGGTCTTTCTCTGGTTTTGCTATCAGGGTAATACTTGCCTCCAGGAATGAGTTAGGGAGAATTGCTTCCTTTTCAATTTCATTAAAGAGTTTGAGGAGTATTGGCATTAAATCTTCTCTAAATTTCTTGTAAAATTCAGCAGCGAATCCATCAGGACCTGGGCTTTTCTTTGTTGGTAAGTTTTTAATTACATTTTCAGTTTCATTAACTGATACTAGGTTATTCAGAATTTTTATATCTTCTTGATTCAGCTTTGGTAATTCATATGTTTCTAGGAATCTGTCCCTTTCTTCTGTGTTTTCCACCCTATGTGAGTAAAGATTTTTCAAGTAGGTATTTATGACCTTCTGCATTTCCACAGGATCTGTAGTGATTTCACACTTTTCATTCCTCGTTGCATGAATTTGATTTTTTTTCTTTCCTTTTTTTTGATAAGGTTGACTAGGGGTTTATCAATTTTATTTATTCTTTCAAAGAACCAACTCTTGGATTCATTAATTCTTTGTATTGTTTTCTTAGCCTCCATTGTGTTAATTTCTGCTCTGATGTTTATAATTTCCTCTCTTGAATAGGCTTTGTGCTAGACTTGCTCTTATTTGTCTAGAAGCTTGAGCTTCAGCATTAGGTTGTTTATTTATGTTCATTCTGTTTTCCTGATGTGGGAATTCACCACTGTACATTTCCCTCTTAAGACTGCTTTCATTGTTTCTCATAAGTTCTGGTATGTTGTATTCACATTTTCGTTTGATTGTAGATATTGTTTAATTTCTTCTTTTATTTCATCTGTGACCCATTGATTTTTCAGGACACTGTTATTTAATTTCCATGTGTTTATGGAGCTTTTGCAGTTTCTTTTGCCAGTAATTTCCAGTTTCATTGCAGTATGGTCAGATAATTTGCATGGGATAATTTCAATTTCTTTGCATTTATTTAAGCAGGTTCTATGGGCTAGTATATGGTCTACTTTAGAGAACATCATGTGTGCAGCTGAGAAGAATGTGTATTCTGATGTGGTTGGGTGGAATACTCTGTAAACATCTACCAAATCCATTTGTTCACAGTTTTAGTTCAGTTCTGTTATTTCTTTGCTGAATTTTTTTGTCTAGTTGATCTATCCCTTTGTGACAATGGGGTATTAAGGTCCTCTGACCCAATCCAAAAATGGGCATTTGAGATGAATATGTACTTCTCAGATGAAGAAATACAAATAGCAAATAAATATATGCAAAAATGTTCAACAATATTGGCCATTCATGAAATGCAAAACAACACTGAGATTCCATCTCACCCCAGAAAGAATGGCTATCATCTAGAAATCAACCAATAAGAAATGCTGACAGGACTGTGGGGAAAAAGGAACCCTTCTCCACTGTTGATGGAAGTGTTGAATGGTGCAACCACTGTGGAAATCAGTGTGGAGATACCTCAAAAAAGTAGGATTAGAGGTCCCACCGCCCCACCAAAGGGCTGCTCTTGGCTCTTTGGGACGGACCTGCACGGAACAAGACTCTGTCATCACATGGTGCCTGCCTACAGCAGAGTCAACACCTGGAACTGATTCTCTTTATTATTTTATTTTATTTTATTTTTTTTCTCTCATTAGTTATTTGTTCTAGAGAAGGGTTTTTATTTTTTTATTTTTATTTTTATTTTATTTCTTTTTTTTTAATTTTTTTTTCTTTTGTGGGGTTTTATTTCTGTTTTATCTGTTTGCTTTGTTGTTTTTCTCTTCATTTTTGTTTCTGTTTGTCTGTTTGCTCTTTCCTTCATTATTCTCTCTGGCTTTTATATGAGTGTAAACAGCGCCTCTAACCTCTTTGTGATTGTGGTTGTGATCTGTTCTTCCTTTTATCCTTTCCTTCTCTTTTTCCCACCAGTCCTCTGCACCAGTGTCCCAATGTGAGTGGGATCCCTCTTGGTCCTCTAACCTTACATCTAATTCCTTCCTCTTCTCACAATACTCTATTTCCTCCTTAACTCATTTTAAATTTAAACTCCCGAGGGGAAAAATTGACATACTAAGGACTTGTATACGGCATATAATTTTTCTGGTGTGTTTTAGATTTTGTTATATAACCGCAACTCTACTTTATACGGCTAAAAGTGGTAAATAACTGGTTAGCTCAGTCTGTCATTTTCTAGGCTGTGTTTGATGCTTCAGTTACCATTATAGCCAAATGTAAAATAATTGTTCTAAACAGCTTTCCTTCCTGATATTTCATGATTGATATTGACTAAGGGACACAGAAAATACAGTGGCACAATACCAAAGAATCAAGGACTGGGCCAAACAGGTAGCAACTTCTCACATCCAATGAATTGAAGAGGTAGGATCTGGCAGAAAGCTCAAAACCCAAAAGCAAGCTCCACTTGGAAGATACTGCAGAGAAGTAGTCATCTTCTAAGGATCTTGAACACTAGCAATAAAGTAACCTATCATAGGTAATTTACAAACATCACCCCAGGAATTAAAGAAAGAAAAAATGAGACGACACTTAAACAAGATGCAACCCCACACATCCAATTCACCAAAGGCAAACCTAGGGGGCAACGAGGTGGGACAATCCGAAAGCCACCCACCTGGCATATCTGAAGGGGTAACAACAAAACAATTGAATGAGGCTCTGGAAAAAATTAAAACAGAAATAATTTCACAGATAACTGCAGAGATAATGTCCACAATGAAGACTATGCTTAAGGACACTATAGCTGATACAGACAAAAAAATAGATGAGCTTAAGAAAACTATAGAAACCATGAATGCTCAGCATAGGAAAGAAATGGAATCCATAAAGCAGATTCAAGCAGATATCCAAGAGAACAAAAATTCCATTGAAAGTATTTGTAGCAGATTAAGCCAATGTGAGGACAGGATATCAGATATAGAAGACAGGCTTGCAATTAGTGATCATGAAAAGAAAGAATTCTTAAAAACAGCAAGGGACCATGAAAAATCAATTCAGCAGCTGCTAGATGACTCAAAGATAAACAATTGAAGAATAATTGGAATAAATGAAAAAGCAGGAGATAGCATAAATGACATTAAAACCTTGTTCAAAGACATTATCAGGGAGAACTTTCCTGGAAGAGAAAAAGAATTTGACCCCAACATAAAGTAAGCTTTCAGAACACCAACTAGACATGATCAAAAAAAAATTCAGCCAGACATATCATAGTCAAGATCCCAGAAATTCAACAGAAGGGCAGAATCTTAAAAGCTGTTAGGGAGAAGAGACAAATCACCTATAAAGGAAAACCCATCAGAATCACAGCTGACTTTTCAGCACAAACACTCAATTCAAGAAGAGCTTGGAATGACGTATTTCAAGCTCTAAAGGAAAATAATTTTAAACCCAGATGGATGTACCCCGCAAAACTATCTTTCAAAATTGATGGAGAAATAAAATACTTTCATGACAAAGAACATCTAAGAAAATTTATGACCACCAAACCAGCACTCCAAAATGTTCTGAAGGACATTCTAGAAAGAGATAGGAACCCCAACAGAAGGAATCCACCAGGCAGGGCAGATAATTAAATAGCAGGAAAGGGGAAAAACAAAGAGTGGGAACCAACAACAGGAAAATATCATGACAAGTATAAGTCAATACATATCAATTTTAACCATCAATGTTAATGGTCTCAATTCACCAATCAAAAGGCACAGACTGACAAAATGGATCAAGAAGCAAGATCCAACAATATGCTGTATACAAGAAACACATTTAATTCAGAAAGAAATTCATAGACTGAAAGTCAAAGGATGGAAAACAATACTCCATGCAACAGGAACCCAGAAAAAAGCAGGGGTAGCTATTCTTTTTGCAGACAAAGTGAATTTCAAGCCAAGAATGATTCAGAGAGATAAAGACGGTCATTACATCCTTGTAAAGGGAACAATCCAAGAGGAAGAGATAACGATCATAAATATATTATATTAGGAAAATAGAGCAAGCACAAATAAACAACTTAATGGCGAACCTCAAACTTCTAGAAAAAGAAGAGCAGGTTAAGCCAAAAGCCCGTACAAGGGAGGAAATTACAAAGATCAGAGCAGAAATTAATGTATTGGAGACTAAATAAAAGAATACAAAGAATCAATGAAGCAAAAAGTTGGTTCTTTGAAAGAATAAATAAGATTGACAAACCCTTATCCAACCTTATTAAAAAACGAAAAGACTCAAATCCATGCAATTGAAAATGAAAAGGGTGATATCACGACGGACCCTGCAGAAATCCAGAAGATCATCTATACCTATTTTAAAAATCTATATTCTACTAAGATGGAAAATGCAGAAGAAATGGACAGATTCCTAGATTTGTATGAATTACCAAAGCTGAATCAAGAAGATTTAAAAATCCTAAATAAACCAATATCAACCAATGAAATTGAGGATGTAATTAAAAACCTCCCAACAAAGAAAAGCCCAGGCCCTGATGGATTCACTGCTGAATTCTACAAGAAATTTAGAGAAGACCTAACGCCACTACTTCTCAAACTTTTTAATGAAATTGAAAGGGAAGCAATACTCCCAAATTCATTTGTGGAAGCAAGCATTACCCTGATACAAAAACCAGAGAAGGACCCAACTAAGAAAGAGAACTACAGGACAATCTCCCTAATGAACATAGATGCAAAAATCCTTAATAAGATGCTGGCAAACAGAATCCAGCAAATCATCAAGAAGATTATATACACCATGATCAAGTTGGATTCATCCCTGGGATGCAGGAATGGTTCAACATACGTAAATCAATAAATGTAATACACCATATTAACAGAACCAAAGACAAAAATCACATGATCATCTCAATAGATGCAGAAAAAGCTTTTGACAAAGTCCAGCACCTTTTCATGATAAAAACCCTACAGAAAATTGGAATAGAGGGTCTTTATCTCAATCTGGTAAAAGCTATCTATGACAAACCAACAGCCAATATTATACTAAATGGCCAAAAACTGAAAGCCTTCCCTCTAAAATCAGGAACAAGACAAGGATGTCCACTGTCCCCACTCTTATTCAACATAGTTCTGGAAACTTTAGCCAGAGCGATTAGACAAGAGAAAGAAATAAAAGGAATAATGATTGGAAAGGAAGAAGTTAAATTATCATTATTTGCAGATGACATGATACTCTACACAGAAGACCCCAAAAACTCCGCTAAAATACTGCTAGATTTAATAAGCAAATTCAGTAGTGTAGCTGGATACAAAGTCAATACTCAAAAGTCAATAGCCTTCCTGTACACAAATAACAAACTTACTGAAAGAGAAATTAGGGAAACAATACCTTTCACAATAACATCCAAAAAAATGAAATACCTAGGAATCAACCTCACAAAGGATGTAAAAGACCTCTACACTGAAAACTACAGTACTCTGAAAAAGGAGATTGAAGAGGATATCAGAAAATGGAAAGATATCCCTTGCTCCTGGATAGGAAGAACCAATATAGTGAAAATGGCCATACTTCCAAAATTTTTATACAGATTTAATGCAATTCCAATCAAAATTCCAACAGCATATCTCACATAATTAAAGAAAACAATCCTAAAATTCATTTGGAATCAGAAGAGACCTAGAATAGCAAAGGCAATTCTGGGCAACAAAGGCAAGGCAGGGGATATCACAATCCCCGACTTGAAATTATACTATAAAGCTACTGTGATAAAAACAGTGTGGTACTGGCAAAAAAACAGACCTGAAGATCAATGGAACAGATTAGAAGATGCTGAAACAACCCCAGACATACTAAGCCACCTTATCTTTGACAAAGGTGCCAAACACATTCGCTGGAAGAAAGATAGCCCCTTTAATAAATGGTGCTGGAAAAACTGGCTCTACACATGCCGAAGATTAAAAATAGACCCATATCTTTCACCATGCACTAAACTAAATTCAAAATGGATCAGAGATCTAAATATTAAAACAGAAACATTAAATCTGCTAGAAGGTATGATAGGTAAATCCCTTGAAGATATTGGTGTAGGCAAAGACTTTATGAATAAAAACTCAACCACACGGGAACTATCCCAAAGAATCAATAACTGGGATCTCATCTTATTAAAAAGCTTTTGCACAGCAAGAGAAACCACCAACAGAGTGAAGAGACAACCCACAATGTGGGAAAAAATGTTTGCCAGCTGTTCCTCAGACAAAGGATTACTATCGAGAACATATAAGGAACTCAAAAAAATCAGACCTCCCAAATTTAAAGACCCACTCCAAAAATGGGCATCTGAGATGAATACACATTTTTCAGATGAAGAAATACTAATGGCAAATAAATATACAAAAAATGTGCAACATCACTAGTCATTTGAGAGATGCAAATTAAAACAACACTGAGATACCATCTCACTCCAGAAAGAATGACTACTATAAAGAAATCAACTAATAACAAATGCTGGAGGGGCTGTGGGGAAAAAGGAACCCTTCTTCACTGTTGGTGGGAGTGTCGACTGGTACAGCCACTGTGGAAGTCAGTGTGGAGATTCCTCAAAAAACTAGGGTTGGAGGTCCCATTTGACCCAGCTATTCCCCTTCTGGGCATCTTCCCAGAAGAATTAAAAACATCGTACCACAGCGATATATGTGCACCCATGTTTATAGCAGCACAATTTGTAATAGCCAGATCTTGGAAACAACCCAAATGCCCATCAACTGAGGAATGGATAAGAAAGATGTGGTATTTTTATGCAATGGAGTACTATTCAGCCATAAAGAAGGATAAACTGGAGACTTTTATAGGTAAATGGATGCAACTCGAGAAAATACTCATAAGTGAAATAAACCGGACGCACATGTGTAAGCATCGTATTGTCTCTCTAGTATGAGAAACTGAAAGAGTAAATAAGATCCAAAATGTACAATAAACACGGTGAATCAAAAAGAAACTGGTCAATAAGAAAGAGAGACTGGAATAGGGAAAAGAAAGAAGGGAAAGGGGAAAAAATTGTATATATATATAAGATGGTTACGATAGATACACTACCAATTTTACTTAGTTCTTTGAAGAGTAAGGTTTGAGCCAATAATGTTTGGACAATTGAATGCTAATGTCTGGTATCCTGAATAACTAACTTAAAGATAATAATACGTAATGCATTAACCATTGTTACCCTCATATTATGTTGTTTTGAAAATTTGTTCTTTTTTTGATTTGTTTTGTTTTTTCTTCTCTTTAAAATAAAAGAAAACAACAAAAAAAAGGGAAACCATGAAAAATATAAAATGCTGCTGCTCATGTATTAGTAAACCATAAAATATTTCAATATCATTACCTTCCTTCTATAAGTGCTCTCCCCATGTTTTCTATTGTCATTGTGCTCATGCAAAGAGCCAGTCAAAATGGATTTCATCATTTAAGTGGACTAGTTGCACCTGTCATCTCTATTAATTTTGATGTTACAAAAAACTTCCTACCAGGTAAATGAGATTGTACACATGATACATTATTCAGAAATCCAAATATTATTATAATTCTAATAATATATAATTGGGCAACATTTTGACCAACAAAACAATAACTCCAGACATTGTTGTAATCATAATAATATTCAATTGAGCCTGTTACATATCATATATAAACCTTCAGACACATCCTTTGTAATATATTGAAAATTGGTAAACAAAAAAATAAACTCATAGGAAGTTCTTGGAAATGTTAAGCTGTCAATATTGGCAGGAGAACAAACTTGTTGGGATAAAAAAAACCAGCTTAATCAAGTTAATTAACAACAAAACAGCTGGGAAAATGAAACATCCCTGGTTGTGATTGACTGTAATTGAAAATGACTGATGATGCTGTCATTTTGTAGCTTACATATGAGGAAATGATGCCTAGAAGATTATAATTGTCCTCTTGACCATTTGTCTACAGCAATTATTTTGTGCTAAAGTTCAGGATGGAGCCCCTTGGCCAGATACATCAGATTCCTTACACCTTACTTTTACTGTTACATTTAAAATTAATTCAAAATAAGGTAGTAAAATATATTACGAGGATCATCTAAGCAAGATTTCTTTTGATAATATAAAAAGCTAACAAGTCAAAACAGCTGGCTTCATCTTACCACTTCAGCAAGTAACTAAGACATTTAGAATTCCATTAATGCTCTCATTTCTAATATATGGAAGGCAATATAACAATTTCAAAAGACATAAATTTTTAACATTTTAACAGAAACTTAAATTAAAATAAGTATAAATAGAAGAAAATGGAATCTAAATGCTTAAAGAGTACAAGAGAGTTAAAATACAATTTTAGGAACAACATAACAAATCATTTATTTCTTATGGAATTGTTGATATTATTATCAATGATGACAGTTGTTTTGTCGCTTTTTAACTGCTAAATGTGCTATGATGGAAGACCTAGGTATTATTCCTTGAAAAATGGAACATAGCAAAATTGAGCCAATCAATTTGCATTATGATAAAATATAATTACCAAAGGTATAACTTTAGCAAAATTTTAAACAATTTATGTAACTTAAACAATTAATGCTATTTGAGGGTAAGAGGAAGAAACCATATACAAATGAAATGAAATAGAAGTGTTGTGTGTATGTGGTGGGGGGAGAAAGAGAAGAGAGAGAGAGAAGTAGGGAGAGGGAGAGGGAAACAGAAAGAGAGACAGAGAGACAGAGAGACAGAGAAAACGAAGCCACTTATTTAATCATACTATTGTAAGAGTGTTCAGGTAATTTTGCACCAGAGATCTGTATTTATGTCATTAGAACAATATCATGATATATTTTTAACCTTTAATAGGAAATCCTCAAAGAAAATAAGAAAAAAAGTTAATTAGACAGGAATTTTAAAAAAAAGAAACAAAAATGTACCATCTTGGGAAGGTAAAGAAATCCTAGAGCAGTTGAAGAAGCAAAGAAATGAAAAGCAAAGGAGCTGAATAAGGACGAGGCCAGCTCCCAGTCAGGACTCTGCTTGAGAGCGGAATGCAGGAGCCAAACAGACAGGCTGTCTGATTCAGAATGTGGAGGTGCCAAAAGACAGCTAATTTCTAAGAAACACAACCATTCTCTGATGTGGCCTTAATTAGAGTATCTGTAGGCAGATGACATAGTAATTATCCATTAAAATAGTGGCTCTTACATACACATCATGAGGATTCTCATTTTCCTTCTTAAGAATATTACTTCTTTCTTCATAATTGTCATGGTTTCCAAATGCTCCTCTCCCCAATAGGAAAAACAGTAACAAACATCCTTATGACAATGTACTGCAGGCTGTTCGGACCCGTTTCCCCTTCTATTAAGGGATGAGAAAGCTCAGAGTTAAGGGGAAGAGGTGTTAGAAATAACATGATTGAAAATTTTTGATATATGGACTCAGTGGTGAAAAAGGCTTCGTTCATGTACTATTAGAGCAATGGCTCACCCTTCAAAAATCATCCTTAACCTTTAAAAAAGAAGCTTCTGATCCATGCAGAGATTTTAACAGCTGCCCTCACAGCTTTCTGCCTTATGTTGTTGAGTGCCATGTTCTGCACTGTGAGGTCGTTTTTCTGAGCCTCTAGTGTTTCAGGCTGTGACAAGCCTCAGCTAATGTTCAGGAATTTCCAAGGTCAGGGTGCATATCAAAAGTTGTGGGGCTGGGAGAAGTAGTTCAGTAGGAGAGTGCTTGGCTACCATATGTGAGGCCGTGGGTTCCATTCCCAGCACCAGAAAATAAATATAATAATAAAGTTATGGGTCAATTATTTCTCCACACTTCTTAGCTCCCAAAACAATCTTGCCCTTTTGCCCTTATCAACCTGAAATGTTGATTCTTCTCCAAACTCAAGAGATAAGCGGTAGAACAGGAATGAGCTTTCACCGATGTTGTACCTTTCCTGAATGAGCCAAATCAAGATTAAAGGAGAAAAGAAGGACCCTGACCATAACGAAATGGGTTTAAGGGATGTGAAATAAAGTGATATATCCTTATTCTTTCTTTTATTTCAGAACAGTAATTCTCCTTTCACATCACCAATTTACAGCAGAAAGTCAGTATCCTCAGACTGGACAGATCCCTCTTCTGATCTCAAAGTGGTCCAGGAGTTGAGGATATGGTTGGATGATTAAGTTAGCACCAACTGCTTGGACTGTTTTACACCTAATGAAAACAAAATTTGTCCCTACTTTCTATTAAGAATTTTCCTCTCTTTTTTATGAAGGCACAAAATAAAGCCAAATTTTACAAATTTGTGCACATCGGTAATTGTTACAATTGGTCCAAATCCTTGGGTCATTGTCATGGCATTACATTTTTGAGGATCAACCAAAAGTATATAGAATGGACTTACGCGATGGCCCATTAGTCCATTTCATGGATTGCTACAATGAAAGTTATTTTGGTAACCACCCTGGGGACTTTGCTTCTTTAAAGTACCAGTAGAAACCCTGAAATTTACTGGTTTCAGGACTGTCTCTTACTCTCCAATCTAAATACTGAACATATTGTTAGTTTATAAAGATGATTATACTGAGCTTGAGCTTGGGTGCAAGGTATTTTTCTGGAGTTTAGGAGTGGAGACAAATGTATTCCTGAATAAATGTGTGTTACTATCTACAGAGAAACCTGTACCTTTTAGCATCTAGTGTTTGGACATTATGTTCAGGCCCAAACTTAAATTGACCTAAGGAAAAGTCCCTTGTAAGCTATAGGAAAAACAAACAATTTTGTAGAAATGAAGCTTGGGCGAAGCACAAGGGAAACTAAGCAGTGACCTTAGAGACAGAATCTGAGTCTTGGTAATGTTGTTTGCAAGGACAAACTGGTTCTGTATAATGAGGTTATTGACCTGCACTGTTTTAGAGCAGTTTTAAACATGAGGGTGAGGTTCACTAAATCTCAGCCTGCAACATTAGCTGAGAAACCAAGACCGATCAATAAATAGCCATCATCAAAGGCTCCCAGGAACCTTCATCATAATGGGAGCCATTGTAATTTTGGTCAGGTACAGAGAATAAGGTAACCTATATCTAACGTCTATTTATCACTGGACACTCATTTGCAAATGGAAGCCATTGATGAGCAGTTTTTTGAAAACTAACCAGGCTTTCCATCTTTCCCCATGTAATAGCCTGTGAATAAATGTACCCTAGACTTCAAAATGCACACAGAGAAGGGAAAGAGGTAGAAAACTTTCTTTCACTCATGCCAGCTTTTTACTAAAGATAGAAGCAATTACATGACATTTCACTAAAATTTCTTTTTTTTTTTTTGTGGGTACCGGGGGGTCGACCTCAGGACCCTGTGCGCCAGCAGGCGCCCGTGCCCCTGAGCGATATCACTGGCCCCTTTTTCGTATGTGGGTTCCGGGAGTCGAACTCAGGCCCTCGCGCTTGCCGGGCAGGCGCTTAAGCCACTGAGCCATCTCACCAGCCCTCACTAAAATTTCTTGACCCAATAAAATACTGAAACCCGAGTGACGGTTTTCCTTTTTCATAAGAAAGAGCAACAGAGAAAAGAAAGGTCACAGACCATATTGTGATTCTTTACAGCTGTTGGAGACAGGCAGTATGATGCAGTAGCTTGATTTGAATTAAGCCAAACAATATGAAAAGCATCAAGGCTGGCAAGCAAAGCAATAAAGCCCCAAAGAATTTAATCTACCTTGAAGGTGGGACTACTTTTTGTATTGATGGCAGCACACCAGGACAGAAATGACTCCTCTAATGCAATGACTTGTTAATAGCCTTAAGATCACAATATATATATATAGGATATGTTGATCAAAAAGACAGCTTTGCCTCTGCTATTGCAGTATGGCTAATATTTCCTTACAAGTTATTTCATTGATTATAAATAGACCACATTAATGGCAAATGTACAACAGGGGAAGCATAACCCATTATGAGGTAATGAATATTGCTAGAGGTTGCTTCATTACCTTCACTGGCTGAGTGGCTGGTTGTTCCTTGTACAAATGCTGCCCTTTAGACAAAATCTTTTCCACATCCGGTTGTTTAGCTTGAACTGCTACTTCAGTTTCCTGGGGAAAAGAACCCATACAGTGCAGATTAACTTCACAGTTAGCAATAAAATTACTAAATTTAAATATACCCTTGGAGACTCCACATGTATTGCAGATCAATTTCTGCACGGTACAGAGGGGCACAAAAATGTAGCTTTTGGTGCAGAGAAAAGAAAATAGAGGTCTCTGTGAAACACACTGAAGTTAAAAAAAATTCACTTCAATTGTATCATAATACTATAACATAGAAATACAGAAACTAACTTTCTATTTTTCAAAAAAGTACGATGCAATGAGAGGTATAATTTGTTAATATAATTTATGCATATAAATACTAGTCTTAGCTTCGGTAATATCAATAATTTTGATGTTTATTTTGCTGTACTAAATTTTATTTTACAGGACTCTGTTTGGGGTTTGGAATCTAAATTCTTTTTTGAAATGGAAATCAAATAACGCTCTCCACATCACTGTTGAAATTAAGTTTTTTTCCAAAGAGTAAACACTTAAAAGCAAAGTATCAAAGCTTATTATATATTAAGCAGTCAAACTAAATAGGCCTTTTAAGGAATGATTAAATTAATTTTTTTACTGTTTGTTTTTCCTTAGCCAGGAGAAGACTGGAGCATGACAGAAAAAAAAAAAAAAAAAGCCCCTTTAGATTTATGAATATAAAGTGATTTGTTACTGACTGCTGTCTAGGGTTCTTGAAGAGAGAATAAAAGAAATGTGCATAAATTGAAGCTGAAGGAAGTGAAGTTAAATATTACAGAAGACTTTCTGGATGGAACACTTGTTAAACACTAGGATAGAGTATTGATTAATCAATGTCAGACATCAGTCAGAGCCTGAGCAGTCTTCCCCAGGGAGTGCCTCCTGATTAACCCGTATTTCTCTTCCTCCTGCTCCTACCCTGGAGCCTCTCCACACTGCTGGGAGTACATGTCTTCATGACACGATTTCCTTTCTACACTGTGTTTGTACTTGTTCTCGCTCAGCCCAGGAGAGCAGAAAAGCCCCGAACCTACATTACTATAATCTCATACTGCCCAGTAGTGTGTCTTGTCATTTATGGGTGCTCAGCACAGGCTCTTAAGAGACATGATTTCTCCAGATCTTAAATGACTACCAGTGAGAGAAAGATGCTTTGGTGAAAAGTGCCTATAACATTAAGCCTAACCCCAGGTGTTAGCAGGTATGTGTGCAAATCTCAGTTCCTTCATACTAGAAGCCTAGCTACCTCATTTTCTAGAACTGCCAAGCCACAATCAATTTATCCTTAAATGCTTTATTTGCAAAACATTTGAGTGTACTGAATGCTGGCATGATGTCAAAATACTTGAATATAGAAAAATAAGACATGTTAATCTAAATGAAATAGGGAAAAGAACATATCTTTAGCAAGGTAAAAATTACTTATGGACAAAAGTAACCAAATTTTTCCACTTAGACATATTCGATTTATCTACATTATGAATTACACATGTTTGATTTATCTTTATCATGAATTATCAAGCCAAGCCCACACATGATATCCAAAGTAAACATTTAAAATTATATATGCATTATATACCAAACCAAGGTAACTTGAAACTGTGTCACCACCATTCATATGGTATATTTTTATCTAAGATAAAGTACATTTTTTATTTTTTACTGACCACCAGGGACTTTCCTTGTGAATTGATATTGGCAATTACTGGTAATAGACAAGGTGTTATGATTAGCTTTACCATGGTCACAGACTATGTCCCTGATGATAATACAGTTACCATTTATATAATGACTACTATATATCCTTTCACAAATCCTGACTGAAATAGAGTCCCACTTTACAGATGAGAGAATAGAGCTTGGATGAGGAAGCTAGTGGTGGTGGTGGTAACAATAATGAGAATAATTTGCCCTTGACTCCATGGAAAATAGGAGAGTTAACACTGAAACACAATTCCATCTGAATCCCAAGTTCATGCTGTTTCCACTAGTATAAATTACCTCTCCACATCTTATTAAAACCTGTATCATCTGACTTGATCTAACTTGATTTCTCAGAATTAATAGATTTCGTTTTCATCATCTGATGCTATTTCACATTATGATGTATACTGACAAAATGTCATATTTATCTGATAATAAAGGACAATCAAACTTGGCCTGTAAAGTCATCAGAGTTGTGTAGTATAATTAGGGATTCCACATAAAATCTGTGGCCAAACAATTTAAGATGAGTCACTCTGGGAAGTAGGAGGATGCCAACTCGCTGTAGGAGTCTTTCCCTTCCTTTGGGATTTTCTAAAATGAAACTGAAGACCGTTATTCCTACCGTCCCCTGTGGTCTTATTTACCCTTTTCAAGTTCCTTTGTTTGATCCTTCATGAGATACCACAATTATTCAAACTATGTGTGTGTATTAATTTGACCATTCCTATGGAATTTTCATCTATGAGAACAAATCTTGCAGCTAACTTGCTCAGTCACATACCTATCAATATTTTTACATTTTGAGCCTGTGAGATTTGAATTAGGCTGTGTATTAATAGAAACATTTGTTCATAAACTGTTGAATATGTTCATGGGATTGGTAACTTTCTTCCTAAATAATTTGCTAGACTTAAATATATAACCTACTCCTCTATTTCTAAACTTACTTTATTTTAAAAATTTTTATATCTTCATGTTATTGATTACAAGACTTTTAAAACCCATTCTTATGATACACTTAAAAATAGTTATTTTATACTTTGTCTTTTCATTGACTTCCTTTTAACTGAAATTCCATTTCTTTGGCATTTTCCTTCTTTGTCAAAATATTTACATGATTTAATTTTCACCTAGGGAACCAAGGAAAGATAACAAATACAAATGTTTTAGCAAACAAATGACTACTTTACACAACAGATGCCAGAACATGAGACCCCAAAGCAGGTACTTCATAATTATTGCACTTGAAGCACAATAAATATTTTTAAAATGTTTTTGGTTTGTAGTTTCTGGGGAGGAGTAAACCTAGTGGGGCTGGAGGATTGTGTTTCCTACAGAAGCTAGCAACTTATGTGAGCATTAAAACCTGCCCTGTGAGAACATGGAGAGTCTCAGCCTTCCTTCAAAACTCTTCTACTGCCGTTTTCTTCACTGACCAA
Source organism: Erethizon dorsatum (assembly GCA_028451465.1). Classification (NCBI taxonomy): domain Eukaryota; kingdom Metazoa; phylum Chordata; class Mammalia; order Rodentia; family Erethizontidae; genus Erethizon; species Erethizon dorsatum. Next base: position 23,896,790 of record CM051842.1, read on the forward strand.
GCATAAGATGACAACATTCTCTTTAGATTCCTCTAAAATTAAATCTCTGGCCCCAAATATCAATAAATAATTTATATCTGTCAAATTTGACACAACTTCTATCTTTCATAGTATTTATACAGTACCATCTTTTGCATTAGACACCAATCTATATGTATTTTTCCCACTTTTAATAAATAACTTGGGGTGGTATTGGGGGTTGAACCCAGGCTTTTGCACTGAGCTATATCCTCAAGCCTTGGTTATTTATTTTTAAGTCACAAAACTTTCCAGGTTGGGTTTGAATTTGCGATCCTTCTACCTCAGCCTCCCAGAGTGCTGGGATTACAGGTGTGCACCACCACTCCCATCTTAAAATGGTTTTCTTAAAACAATGTCATTGATCCACTGCATCATCCACTCAACACATTTACCAAATGATTTTGAGGGTCAACCATATGCTACATCCTGGTATATTTTATACACAAATTTTCAGTCCTCGCTCATACATGCAGCTATGTACTTAAGACATATGTCTACATATATGCATATAATATATAACAGTACTTCCATGGATGTGCATGATGTGTGTATATGGAGTACATATATAAGCAGACAGTTGAGCCTGTATATGGAAACATGTTAATGTCCTCGGGCTGGGCACATACATCAAGATGGCTGTGAATAATACTGATGCAGATGTCCAGTCAGCAACTGGGAAAACAAGGCTGATGTCAGAGCAGCCCACGTGTTACTTACAGCTGCAAGTTCTAAGCACGTATTTGCTGGACAGTCTGAGGAAAGGATGGCAGGCCAAATGAACTGTCCAGGGTAGCAAGTGCAGGAATTACAATGCTTTTGGCTCCCCGCATTCTTAGATTCCTCTGTGTCCATGGATTCAAGCAACCATGGATTGAAAATTTTTTTAAAGTGTCTATACTCAATAGCACTCAACATGTATAGACATTTTCTTGTTATTATTCTCTAAGCAATAAAGTACAGGAAAATGTGGATAGGTTATATGGAAATACTACATCATTTTGAAAAAGGGACTTAAGCATCCATGGATTGTATTATCCACAGGGGATCCTGAAACCTATCCTCTGTAGATGCCAAGGGACAACTGCAATTCCTCTCTTCAGATCCTGAAAGTAGCCCTAGATTTAGTCTTCCGGTGGATGGACATTGTAAAGTCACATTATTTTTCTCTCTAGAAGTGTTTTTGTGTCATCACGCCTGTCTTTCAGCCTGTCCTTCTATCATCACTATTGTCATCTCCTCATTCTTCAACAAAATAATGCAGAGTTCAAGTACCTGGGTGAGATTTACTCTTGGTCTTTTAGAAATAGAGCAATGAGTGAGAGAAATCATGTTTAGCTCTAAATTCTGTGTGACTGCTTCTCTTTGGCACATTTTTGGAGAACTAGATGTCTAATTGCATACACCTTTGATAAGTCACTTGAGAAAGACAATTTTGAAGATGAATTTCTATAATTTACCTCATTACATTTATTTGCCATGTGGATTTATTAGTTAAAAAGATAGTTCAGTTATTCACGGCAAGATATTGCTGGGAGGGTCAACTGTAGTAAATCCAATTAAATTCACTTAAATTTTTTTGTATGTTTTTCTTAATGAGTATAAGAAAAATGTACTAGGAGTAGCTGATAATCATCCTGAAAAAATAGAAGAATAAGTTAAATAAATTTTATAATTTTTTATAATTCCATAGAAATAAAACTCGACATGAAAAAGATAAAATGAAAAGTAACAAATAATCTCAGGGAAAGTATATCTATGCAAAGATAAGAAAATGCTGAAAATGGCAACTAACAGTTATGATGACATAGACTGTTACAACAATATATATTTTTTAAGGCCGGGTCTTGCTATGTAGTCCAGGCTGGCCTGGAACTCACAGCAATCCTCCTGCCTCAGCCTCCTGAGTACTGGGATTACAGGTATGCACCACTATGCCCGGCTTTTATTATAATAATATTAACAAATTAGGATTTCTAAGTGTTTACCATGTTTCAAGAAGAATGCTTTTTATACACGTTTGTCCTACAAAACAGATTTTATCTAATTTCACAGTGCTGAAGTTGAGAGAGATTAGGTCCGTTGTCTAAAACCACAAAACTTGCAAATAGAGCTGAAATTACTGTATATCCAGGAAGGGTGTGTCACCAAATCCTTCCTTTCTTCCTTACTCTGCTGTGTACTACTGTGTGCATGTGCATGTGCATGTGTGCATGTGTGTGTGTGTGTGTGTGTGTGTGTGTACATGTGCTTCTTATGGCTTCCTCCTAATCTTGGCTGATGTGATGCTTAATATCATGTTAATTCTTTCTCCTCCACTTTAACTTCAATACATTCCATAATATTTTTACAGAGCACCAATGAGAGAAAAGCCTGTCTCTTCCACAGAAGGGAAATAGATGATTACATAGCCTTGAAATCGCTCTGAGGACTCCTCTTTGAGGGTTTATGATTGGCAAACCTCTGATATTTGGGTCAGAGAATTGGTTGGAGTAAACCTTTCATCTCAAAAATGGCCTCTCATCTTTATATGATTTTGGATAAGGTGAAGAAGGCCACCACTAAAATGGAACCGGAGCTAATTATAGTGGCCAGTTTTTCTAAGTAGAAAATGTTCAACTTCAAAGAACATTCAGACAAGAAAGTCTTCAAGGGATTTCAACAAACAAATTCACTTCTAATAATAAAACATTTCCATTTAGGTTTTCTTCTCCTGACTTATTCTTAATGTTCCCTACAATGCAAGACTGCACAGGAGTTATGACCCTTAAGATATACCAAGAGTTTTATTTTCATCATAGTATTAACAATTTGTTACAAGCATAATTAATGTGCACTAATTAGGTCATAGGGAGTAACTATTAATACTCCCTAGGAGAATAGCATGCTCTATTTTTTTTTTTTTGTGGGTACCGGGGTTCGACCTCAGGACCTCGTGCGCCAGCAGGCGCCCGTGTCGCTGAGCGATATCACCAGCCCCTTTTTTCCTATGTGGGATCTGGGAGTCGAACTCGGGCCCTCGCGCTTGCCAGGCAGGTGCGTAGGCCGCTGAGCCATCTCACCGGCCCCAGCATGCTCTATTTTTAAATCCGGCCCTGATAGGTTTTTGAAATGCACTAACTCTAAACATCTTCAGTTTTAGTTAATTCTTATTAAACAACTTTAGTTTCACTGGGCAGTTGCCAAACTGACAAGCAGTGAAGAAAATGTTAGTGATTAAAAAATACAAAAAAAAAATGCTGAAGGTGACACTAGCAAGTCATATGCATATTAATATGTTCTTACATTTCCTTTCTTTTATTTTGGTTTTTATGACAAGGTCTTGCTATGTAGTTCAGGCTGGCCTTGAACTCATTGTTCAGCCCACGCTGACCTGGAACTCGTAGTGATCCTCCTGCCTCAGCATCCTGAGTGCTGGGATTACAGGTGTGCACCACCACACCGGCTATGTTCTTACATTTTCTGAGAATTGATTTATGGAGCATTATTTATCTTTTTTGACTCACATCAAATTTATTTATTTAATTTTAGGAGAAATGTACATTTTCACAAGTTAAATCTTTTCTGAATTCAAGAATATGGTGTGTTTTCTCCATTTTGAATGTAATATTTCTATAAGTATAATTCAACATTAAGTTAATTTTGTGGGGGGCCTTCATTTATGTGCATTTGTGTGTGTTTGACTAGAAATTTGGCGTTCCTAAAGATAGAATAACATAGATAAATTTTGTCTTGTTTTCCTATCTTAATTTTAGTTAGTTTTTCTTCATTTTACTTATTGCCAACCTAAAAATATATGAATATATGTAAAACCTCAGATTATATGAATATATAATGAATACCTTTTTAAAAATACTACAAAGAGTATATTAATAGCCCTCCCACATAGTTTACACATTCATTTATTTGTTCATTTGACAAACATTTATTAAATGTTTACTGTGTTTCAGTATCTAGGCTAGGGATTGGAAATACAAGAATACTGACACATAACTACATACACAACACGTGTAACAGCCAGCAAAGTGTCATGTGCAGTGGAGCACAGAGCAAGAATTCACCAGCACTGTGTTTGATGGACAAGAGGGTCAGGACAAGAAGGCTTGAACAAAGGCTTGGAACAGATACAGCTCATGCACCTGGTTCATAAAAGGATTATGGTAGAAAGAAAGCATCCCAAGAGAGAATCTGGAATATACACAGCAACCAGAGGTAACAAAGAGATACCATACGAGAGAATGGGAAAAATAGTACAGTAATAAAAGACAAAAGCCAGAGGAAAGAGATATCTTTTCTACTCCCCTCATGATCTTAGTGCAGAAGCCATAAAATGCTTTCAAACAAGAGAAAGGTATTTTTGCATTCAAATTTATCTTCTAAAAATGAATATACTATATGTAAATCTATACATAGATAGGCAAACATAAGGTCTACTATCAATGTATGGTTTTCTACTCAAACATACTTATCTGAATGAAATGTGGATACTGCTCCTGAAAAGCAAATTCAAGATAAAAGTAATAACCTTTTCTTTGGCAAACCTAGGTGTCCATTTGCTTATACTTTTCTCACTTATTTATAAAGAATATCTCCTGTTAATTGGCTATTTTGCCAACCACTACAATCAAAGGTTTTTCTGTTATGATACTGTACCAACTTCTACGAAATTTTAAAAAACTGGACTTTGCAGACAATATCTACTGTGTGGTACATCTTAATTTCAGAAATGTTAAAATGTAAAAATATTATTGTGTAACCAATGAAAGTCTGATACTATAATTAATTATTAGCTGTTCAGTATCCATTCATTCTCTTAATATGAATGGCCTAATGATGAATATGCTTCCCTCCTCATTGATTTCGGCTTGACCGTTTGCCTTGTTTTGATCAATGGACTATGGACAAAAGTGATTGTACGGCAGCTGCATCTTTAACTGGTAATTCACAATTTGCCAGATCCTCTTCTTGTCTTCCACCATGAAGGAATAATATACTATATAGTGGCTGCACTTTCAGTTTGGTTGCTGGAAGGAGAAGATATTTGGAGCAGATCGACAGTCCAGAATGACAGGACCTTAACCTGTCTTATAGGGTAAAGCAAAGCAGCTGACCTTCAGATACATAAGAGAATAATAAATGTTTATTATATGTCATTGTAATTTCGGGGTTGTTTGTTACTGCAGTGAGAGCTGACAATCACAATATTATAGTAAAACCAACCAAAAATATATGGCTTTCTGGGATGAAAAGATTAAAGTAAACCCTTAAAATAAATGTGCCCTGGTCACATATATTAACTCTAGCACCTCTCATTCCACCTACAAACTATTTGCTAAAAAGGGTACCAAGAAACACAAATGAAATGGAATCAATATTGTGTTAGAGCCTGACTTCTTCAACCTAGATTGTCAAGCAGACTCTGACAAATGAAGGCTGATGGATGGAAAAACACAACATTGTATAGCTGAGTTTCTTTCTCTTTGCCCTCATGCTGGGTGACTGTTCTTTTATTTAGCTACAATTAGGTTTGCTAGACCACTGCAACTCAGCTCTCTTTCACTGTAACTGCATGCTGTCGAGTGAGTGCCAAGATGATTGACAAAGAATGACAGGTTCTCTCTTTCCATTCCAGGCTAATCAAGGCCAGCCCACCAAAGGGGGGCTCTTTTTGTGATTTAGAGATTTATGGATTTCAAAAACAATCTGTCCAAATATACAAAGTATAATGCAGCATTGATTTTTAAAGTGGCAGGTGCAGTGAAACTGGGAAGATATAATCTACTAAGCTCATAGCTGAGAATATTCGAGGCCAACAAAAGAATGGACATAGTAGTGATCATCAAGCAATGAGAATGGAGATCTTAGAGCAGACATTTCAAAGTCATTTTGTCAACAGACTTCTTTTCACAAGTGAAATCTTACTAAAACTGCTCTAACAAGTTATTTCATTCACCTAATAAACATTTTATCTGTTCTGTGCAAAACACTGATTTGGGTACTAGATATGTAACAGTCAACAAAATAGACAAAATTTTCCTATCCTCATGATGCTTACATTCTAATGGGATGGTGGACTGTGGACGTTAAATTATGGTGGACTGAAGGGTGAAAAGCTCTAAAGAGAAAAAAATAAAGCCTTCAATGTGGGTAGAAGATGCATGTGAGGGGTAATGGGCAGTGGGATGTAGATACTTCAGAAAATGCGTCTAAGGAAAGCCTCATGGAGAAGGTGAAATGTGAATAAAGCAGATATCTCAGAGGGAAACAACTGATGAGTAGGAGAAAGTATCTGGAATGTTCAATAGAAAAATAAGGAAGCAAAGATTAATGGGGTCCTTCTAGTAAATAATGGGAGAGTTGCAGGAAGCATAGACAGAGAAGTCGGAGAGGAGGGTAGGTCCTGCAGTACATCTTTCTGAGGACTTCTTGGGTTTCTGAACCATAGGAATGTTTTCAGCAGAAGACAGATGTAATCTGACTTATATTTTAAGAGATCATTCTAGATGTTAAGACTAGACTTAGGAAATGCAGAAAACAGATAGTAGATATGAACAGATTCTTAAGGAAGTAAAATTTATACTGGGGAGAAGTACTTGTCTATGGAAATCTGAAGCCCTTATTTTGAAAACGTTTGTACATATAGTCTTTAAATGCAGGCCAAAACTGTGATTTGGTTTAACAGCAATATATGACACTGCTTACAAGGGCATTCATTTAAACTGATGGTCCTCAAATCTCACTACCTTCTTGAATCCTTGTTGCTGAATGGTGATCTAGGTTGCAATCCTGGTATGAATTAAGAATTTGCAACAGAGACTTCATAGCCCACAAAGCCTCAACTATAGACTAAAATATTTGCTATCTGGCCCTTCTTAAGAAAAAAAAATGGCCAGCCACTGATGCAGGGAAATGGTTAGGTACATAGTCACTCTACAATGTAAAGGTACATCAAAATACCACATTGTACCCCTGCCTTAAGTCACTTTAGTCATGATATCCAGCACCCACAACTTAAAAGAAGAAAGGTTTATTTTGTCTCACATTTCAGTCCATAGTCAGCTGGCTTCAACACAGGATGGGCAAGGCACAGGCTTATGGTGTAGAAGAGCCAAGGAGAGTTGCTTTGAAAATTGTGGTGGGGAAGCAGAGAGCATGAAGACAGGCAGGTACACCCTTCCAGGCCACAGTCCCAGTGATCTACCTCCTCTGACCACCTCCCAACGTCACATGTACCTATAAACTCATCAGTGGACTAATCCACTGATGAGTTTAATGCTCCCCATGATCTAATCGCCTCCCAAAGCCCTACCTATGGGCTCATGAGGCTTTGAGGGGACATCTAGATATAAACCATAACAACTCCATAAATATATAGATTCATCATCAATTAAAATTATAATGAAAAATATATGGGTGGGTATTTTTAATGATCAAACATTAGAAACATTTTTATTTTTATCTCCTTACATAGATTTATAGCTACAAACAATTTATATTTATACTTGAGAGCAGTGATCAGCAAACATTTTCTGTAAAGGACCAGAAATCAAATTTCTAGGCTTTGGGGGTTGTATGAACATAGCCAGAGACAATACATAGGCAAGTGACTGTGTTCCATTAAAATTTTATTTACAAAAAAAGGTGGAGGGCTGAATAGGGCCCACAGATCATAGGTTGCTGACTCCTGCTTTATTATGTTATAGTGCTTTATTATATTATAGTGTGGTTGGAAATAATTAGACTAGAGATAAAATATCTGAGTTCCAGGCTTATTAATCCATGAGTTAGAGCAAGTCATTTAACTCTTCTGAGTTTCAGTGTTTTCAATTATAAAATGAATGAAAAAATAGATATTATTGTGAGTAAATGGTTAACAATATCCTTTGTCTCATCGGGAAGGTGAAATTTGGATAAAGATCTGGAGGAAGTGAGGAAATGACTAAAGCAGATATCTCAAAGGGAAATGACTGATGGGTAGGAGACAGCAAGTATAAAGCCTTCTGGCAAGAATGAATCTGGAATGTTCAAACATTTGAGATTTGGTTAATTTTCTAGCTTCATTATCTCTGGAAAACTGATAAAGTTGGAATGTAGAATATAGTAGTAGGCAACCTTGCTTTAAAAATGACCATGATAGGTAAATTCCATCTTGCTTAGGTGTTCCATGATGTATCAAGTACAAATGCCCAATGGAAGAACCATAATTCTAGTGGTTCCCCATGTACAGCAACTCTTGTAACTCAGCATGTCCCTTTTGTGTACCTATGGTCTAAGACTTTGAATCCTGTGGTACATAATGCTTGCAGCCCAAGGTTCACACTATATCATCTCTGTATGAGTCTCCTATCTTTGCACCTGAGCTGCCATTTGGGAGCAGGTAGGTGCTACAAGTAAGTAGCTCTTGGATGACTATAGATCCTGCAGAGTGCTGTGAATTATAATCCTACTAAAGAGAGATGCTTGATACTGCCCTTCCTTGTAAGCTGTGCTCCTATTTCTAAGTGTATTTGATGGTGCATGTGGTCAATGGTAGCTTTGTTCAGTTGTACCTAAGAAACTTCCTGATTGGTTTCATAGTAATCAATTCTAAGATTCACATTTTATTTTCATAGATCAACTGCTCTGAAACTGGGACACATTGATGGCATGTCATAGTTTAATTGGAAGCACTTCTTTCTTAATGACAGATAAAATAATGGTGCATATTCAAATCAATGGTGGCTTAGAAATAATGAAATATGGTATGTGACCAGGCTTTTCCCAATAGGTCAGGATCAAATGATTTAGTATATGCAAAAGTATTATTAACTGCTACCATTTTTTGAAAACTTACTAAGTACAAACATTTGGATATCTACTTAGCATAAATCATTTCAATTAATCTTACTCAATCTCTACTACAGAACCTTTCAGCAGGGAGTACTATCATTTTTCAAGTTAAAAAAATACAGTCACAAAAGGTTAAAAAATTTGCCTAAGACACAGACTGGCAAGTGGCAAATCTGAGGTTTGAGTCATCATCTGTCTGATGTTAATCCTGGAAAATGACTGTACTGTAAGTTCTATGAATTTGTTTAAACATGGTACCAATATAAAATTAGATTTTATTTGATGAATCCCAGGAATTAGAATCTGGATAGTTTTGTTTAGCATGTAATTTTACTTTCAGTTAGAATTTCTCAGTCTCATACTTTTTGCCATTTTGGGCTGGGCCATTCTTTCTTGTAAGAGGCTGACCTGTGAGGCAGCATCTCTGGTCTCCATTAACAAGATGCTAGTAGTATATCCTCTTCCCTCATGTGTGTCAACTGAAACTCCTCAGGAACTGCCTAATTGCCCCAGGAAATGAAACCATCCCTGGTTGAGAAAGATTGCATTATCAAATATATGAATGAACTAATTAAAGAATGTCTATTTGTGTGCTACATTTTCATATGACTTAAAGTGAGTACCTTTCCTTCCTTTTTCTTTTTTTTTTTTTTTTTTTTTTTTTTTTTTTTTAATTTTAAAGAGAAGAAAAAACAAAACAAATCAAAAGAAGAACAAATTTTCAAACAAACATAATAGGAGGGTAACAATGGTTAATACATTACGTATTACTATCTTTAAGTTAGTTATTCAGGACACCAGACATTAGCATTCAATTGTCCAAACATTATTGGCACAAACCTTACTCTTCAATGAACTAAGTAAAAATGGTAGTGTATCTATCTTAACCATCTTATATATATATATATATACAATTTTTTTCCCTTTCCCTTCTTTCTTTTCCCTATTCCAGTCTCTCTTTCCTTTTGACCAGTTTCTTTTTGATTCACCATGTCTATTGTACATTTTGGATCTTATTTACTCTTTCAGTTTCTCATACTAGAGAGATAATACGATGCTTACACATGTGCTTCTGGTTTATTTCACTTATGAGTATTTTCTCGAGTTGCATCCATTTACCTATAAAAGTCTCCAGTTTATCCTTCTTTATGGCTGAATAGTACTCCATTGTATAAAAATACCACATCTTTCTTATCCATTCCTCAGTTGATGGGCATTTGGGTTGTTTCCAAGATCTGGCTATTACAAATTGTGCTGCTATAAACATGGGTGCACATATATCGCTGTGGTACGATGTTTTTAATTCTTCTGGGAAGATGCCCAGAAGGGGAATAGCTGGGTCAAATGGGACCTCCAACCCTAGTTTTCTGAGGAATCTCCACACTGACTTCCACAGTGGCTGTACCAGTCGACACTCCCACCAACAGTGAAGAAGGGTTCCTTTTTCCCCACAGCCCCTCCAGCATTTGTTATTAGTTGATTTCTTAATAGTAGCCATTCTTTCTGGGGTGAGATGGTATCTCAGTGTTGTTTTAATTTGCATCTCTCGAATGACTAGTGATGTTGCACATTTTTTTGTATATTTATTTGCCATTAGTATTTCTTCATCTGAGAAATGTGTATTCATCTCAGATGCCCATTTTTGGAGTGGGTCTTTAAATTTGGGAGGTCTGATTTTTTTGAGTTCTTTATATGTTCTCGATAGTAATCCTTTGTCTGAGGAACAGCTGGCAAACATTTTTTCCCACATTGTGGGTTGTCTCTTCACTCTGTTGGTGGTTTCTCTTGCTGTGCAAAAGCTTTTTAATAAGATGAGATCCCAGTTATTGATTCTTTGGGATAGTTCCCGTGCGGTTGAGTTTTTATTCATAAAGTCTTTGCCTACACCAATGTCTCCAAGGGTTTTACCTATCCTACCTTCCAGCAGATTTAATGTTTCTGTTTTAATATTTAGATCTCTGATCCATTTTGAATTTAGTTTAGTGCATGGTGAAAGATATGGATCTAGTTTTAATCTTCGGCATGTGTAGAGCCAGTTTTTCCAGCACCATTTATTAAAGAGGCTATCTTTCTTCCAGCGAATGTGTTTGGCACCTTTGTCAAAGATAAGGTGGCTTAGTATGTCTGGGGTTGTTTCAGCATCTTCTAATCTGTTCCATTGATCTTCAGGTCTGTTTTTTTGCCAGTACCACACTGTTTTTATCACAGTAGCTTTATAGTATAATTTCAAGTCGGGGATAGTGATGCCCCCTGCCTTGCCTTTGTTGCCCAGAATTGCCTTTGCTATTCTAGGTCTCTTCTGATTCCAAATGAATTTTAGGATTGTTTTCTCTAATTCTGTGAGATATGCTGTTGGAATTTTGATTGGAATTGCATTAAATCTGTATAACAATTTTGGAAGTATGGCCATTTTCACTATATTGGTTCTTCCTATCCAGGAGCAAGGGATATCTTTCCATTTTCTGATATCCTCTTCAATCTCCTTTTTCAGAGTACTGTAGTTTTCAGTATAGAGGTCTTTTACATCCTTCGTGAGGTTGATTCCTAGGTATTTCATTTTTTTGGATGTTATTGTGAAAGGTATTGTTTCCCTAATTTCTCTTTCAGTAAGTTTGTTATTTGTGTACAGGAAGGCTATTGACTTTTGAGTATTGACTTTGTATCCAGCTACACTACTGAATTTGCTTATTAAATCTAGCAGTTTTTTAGTGGAGTTTTTGGGATCTTCTGTGTAGAGTATCATGTCATCTGCAAATAATGATAATTTAACTTCTTCCTTTCCAATCATTATTCCTTTTATTTCTTTCTCTTGTCTAATCGCTCTGGCTAAAGTTTCCAGAACTATGTTGAATAAGAGTGGGGACAGTGGACATCCTTGTCTTGTTCCTGATTTTAGAGGGAAGGCTTTCAGTTTTTGGCCATTTAGTATAATATTGGCTGTTGGTTTGTCATAGATAGCTTTTACCAGATTGAGATAAAGACCCTCTATTCCAATTTTCTGTAGGGTTTTTATCATGAAAAGGTGCTGGACTTTGTCAAAAGCTTTTTCTGCATCTATTGAGATGATCATGTGATTTTTGTCTTTGGTTCTGTTAATATGCTGTATTACATTTATTGATTTACGTATGTTGAACCATCCCTGCATCCCTGGGATGAATCCAACTTGGTCATGGTGTATAATCTTCTTGATGATTTGTTGGATTCTGTTTGCCAGTATCTTATTAAGGATTTTTGCATCTATGTTCATTAGGGAGATTGGCCTGTAGTTCTCTTTCTTAGTTGGGTCCTTCTCTGGTTTTGGTATCAGGGTAATGCTTGCTTCCAGGAATGAATTTGGGAGTATTGCTTCCCTTTCAATTTCATTGAAAAGTTTGAGAAGTAGGGGCGTTAGGTCTTCTCTAAATTTCTTGTAGAATTCGGCAGTGAATCCATCAGGGCCTGGGCTTTTCTTTGTTGGGAGGTTTTTAATTACATCTTCAATTTCATTGGCTGATATTGGTTTATTTAGGATTTTTAAATCTTCTTGATTCAGCTTTGGTAATTCATACGAATCTAGGAATCTGTCCATTTCTTCTGCATTTTCCATCTTAGTAGAATATAAATTTTCAAAATAGGTATAGATGATCTTCTGGATTTCTGCAGGGTCTGTCGTGATATCACCCTTTTCATTTTCAATTGCATGGATTTGAGTCTTTTCTTTTCTTTTTTTAATAAGGTTGGATAAGGGTTTGTCAATCTTATTTATTCTTTCAAAGAACCAACTTTTTGCTTCATTGATTCTTTGTATTGTTTTTTTATTCTCCAATACGTTAATTTCTGCTCTGATCTTTATAATTTCCTCCCTTGTACGGGCTTTTGGCTTAACCTGCTCTTCTTTTTCTAGAAGCTCGAGGTTCACCCTTAAGTTGTTTATTTGCGCTTGCTCTATTTTCCTGATATAAGTGTTTAATGCTATAAATTTCCCTCTTAGGACTGCTTTCATTGTATCCCATAAGTTCCGGTATGTTGTACTGTCATTATCATTCAGTTGTAGAAAGTGACTAATTTCTTCTTTAATTTCATCTGTGACCCATTGGTTGTTCAGGAGGATGCTGTTTAATTTCCATGTGTTTAGGGAGTTTTTGTGGGATCTTTTGCCATTGATTTCCAATTTCATTGCACTATGGTCTGATAATATGCATGGGATAATTTCAATTCCTTTGCATTTACTTAAGCAGGTTTTATGAGCTAGTATGTGGTCTATTTTGGAGAACGTCCCATGTGCAGCTGAGAAAAATGTGTATTCTGATGTTGTGGGATGGAACACTCTGTAGACATCTACTAAGTCCATTTGTTCAAAAGTTTGGTTCAGTTCTACTATTTCATTATTGATTTTCTGTCCAGTTGATCTATCTTTTTGTGACAGTGGAGTATTGAGATCTCCCAATATAATTGTATTAGTGCTTATTTGATTTTTCATGTCCTTTAGTACTTGTTTTATATAGCTGGGTGCATTGGTATTTGATGCATATATATTTATGATCGTTATCTCTTCCTCTTGGATTGTTCCCTTTACAAGGATGTAATGACCGTCTTTATCTCTCTGAATCCTTCTTGGCTTGAAGTTCACTTTGTCTGCAAAAAGAATAGCTACCCCTGCTTTTTTCTGGGTTCCTGTGGCATGGAGTATTGTTTTCCATCCTTTGACTTTCAGTCTATGAATTTCTTTCTGAATTAAATGTGTTTCTTGTATACAGCATATTGTTGGATCTTGCTTCTTGATCCATTTCGCCAGTCTGTGCCTTTTGATTGGTGAATTGAGACCGTTAACATTGATGGTTAAAACTGATATGTATTGACTTGTCATGATATTTTCCTGTTGTTGGTTCCCACTCTTTGTTTTTCCGCTTTCCGGCTATTTAATTATTTGCCCTGCCTGGTGGATTCCTTCTGTTGGGGTTCCTATCTCTTTCTAGAATGTCCTTCAGAACGTTTTGGAGTGCTGGTTTGGTGGTCATAAATTTTCTCAGATGTTCTTTGTCATGAAAGTATTTTATTTCTCCATCAATTTTGAAAGATAGTTTTGCAGGGTACATCAATCTGGGCTGAAAATTATTTTCCTTTAGAGCTTGCAATACATCATTCCAAGCTCTTCTTGAATTGAGGGTTTGTGCTGAAAAGTCAGCTGTGATTCTGATGGGTTTTCCTTCATAGGTGATTTGTCTCTTCTCCCTAACAGCTTTTAAGATTCTGCCCTTCTGTTGAATTTCTGGGATCTTGACTATAATATGTCTGGCTGAAGTTTTTTTTTGATCATGTCTAGTTGGTGTTCTAAAAGCTTCACTTATAGGGGTGTCAAATTCCTTTTCTCTTCCAGGAAAGTTCTCCCTGATTATGTCTTTGAACAAGGTTTTAATGTCGTTGATGCTATCTCCTGCTTTTTCATTTATTCCAATTATTCTTAAGTTGTTTATCTTTGAGTCATCTAGCAGCTGCTGAATTGATTTTTCATGGTCCCTTGCTATTTTTAAGAATTTTTCCATTTCATGATCACTAATTGCAAGCCTGTCTTCTATATCTGAGATCCTGTCCTCGCATTGGCTTATTCTGCTACAAATACTTTCAATGGAATTTTTTATCTCTAGGATATCTGCTTGAATCTGCCTTATAGATTCCATTTCTTTCCTATGCTGAGCATTCATGGTTTCTATAGTTTTCTTAAGTTCATCTATTTTTTTGTCTGTATCAGCTATAGTGTCCTTAAGCATGGTCTTCATTGTAGACATTATCTCTGCAGTTATCTGTGAGATTATTTCTGTTTTAATTTTTTCCAGAACCTCATTCAGTTGCTTTGTTGTTACCACTTCAGATAGGCCAGGTGGGTGGCTTTCGGATTGTCCCACCTCGTTGCTCCCTAGGTTTGCCTTTGGTGAATTGGATGTGTGTGGTTGCATCTTGTTTAAGTGTCGTCTCATTTTTTCTTTCTTTAATTCCTGGGGTGATGTTTGCAAATTACCTATAGTAGGTTACTTTATTGCTAGTGTTTAAGATCTTTAGAAGATGACTACTTCTCTGCAGTATCTTCCAAGTGGAGCTTGCTTTTAGGTTTTGAGCTTTCTGCCAGATCCTACCTCTTCAATTCGTTGGGTATGCGAAGTTGCTACCTGTTTGGCCCAGTCCTTGATTCTTTGGTACTGTGCCACTGTATTTTCTGTGTCCCTTAGTCAATCTCAATCATGAAATATCAGGAAGGAAAGATGTTTAGAACAATTATTTCACATTTGGCTATAATGTTAACTAAAGCATCAAACACAGCCTAAAAAATGACAGACTGAGCTAACCAGTTATTTACCACTTTTAGCTGTATAGAGTTGCGGTTATATAACAAAATCTAAAACACACCAGAAAAATTATATGCAGTATACAAGTCCTATGTATGTCAATTTTTCCTTGAGGAGTTTAAATTTAAGATGAGTTAAGGAGGAAATAGAGTATTGGGAGAAGAGGAAGGAATTAGATGTAAGGTTAGAGGACCAAGAGGGATCCCACTAAAATTGGGACACTGGTGCAGAGGACAGGTGGTAAAAAGAGAAGGAAGGGATAAAAGGAAGAACAGATCCCAACCACAATCACAAAGAAGTTAGAGGCGCTGTTTACACTCATATAAAAAACCAGAGAGAATAATGAAGGAAAGAGCAAATACACATACAGAAACAAAAACAAAGATAAAAACAATAAAACAGACAGATCAAAAATAAAACCCCACCAAAAAACAAAACAAAACAAAACAAAAACAAAAAAACCCTTCGCCAGAACAAAAAAACAAATCAGTGAGAAAAAAAAAATAAAAATAAAAAATAAAAATAAAAATAAAAAATATAAAAAGAATCAGTTCCAGGTGTTGACTCTGTTGTAGGCAGGTACCTTGTGACAGAGTCCTGTTCTGTGCAGGTCCGTCCCAGTAAGCCAGGAGCGCCCTCTGGCGGGCGGTGAGCAGAGGCGCGTACTTTCAGGCAGAGACCAGTCTAGCTCGCCTCCGCTCTCAGCGCCCTTTCACGATCCCTGGGCCTGAGAGGCTCAGCGCGCTGTCCGGAGCGCGGGTTCCCTGCACTGGTTCCCGCCGCTCTGGTTTTTCGCCACGCCCCCCACAATGGCGCCGGGCCAGTCGCTCTCTGGCGCGGGACAGGTGTGGCTGAGAGTCCAGTCTCGTTCGCCTGCTGACCTCAGCACACTTTCGTGGGCTCAATTGAGAGGCCCTGTGCTGCCCTGTCCGGAGCACAAGTTCCCAGAGCAGTTTCCGAGCCGCTCTGAGTTTCGCCACACCCCCCACAATGGCGCCCGGCCGGTCGCTCTCTGGCGCGGGACAGGTGTGGCTGAGAGTCCAGTCTCGTTCACCTGCTGACCTCAGCACACTTTCGTGGGCTCAATTGAGAGGCCCTGTGCTGCCCTGTCCGGAGCACAAGTTCCCAGAGCAGTTTCCGAGCTGCTCTGAGTTTCGCCACACCCCCCACAATGGCGCCCGGCTGGTCGTTCTCTGGCACGGGGCAGCTGTGGCTGAGAGACACTCACCGCCGGTCAGCGCCGTTCTCCGCCGCTCCCCTGCCCCGCCGCTGTCTCAGGATCCTCCGTGGGGGCTCCCTGGGCGCCAGCTGCCACCGTGTGTCCGTAGAATTGAGCCTCCGCCGGCGCTCCAACTCCCGGGATATTAGAAGGTGCACGCGCGCGGTCTGCTCCTTCTTTCCTTCTTCTTTGTTGGAAGTCACCCGTCACTGGTGCCGGGGGTCCCAGATTGCGCTTCAGAACTTTTCTGGGTTTCGGGGAGGCATCTCCCCCCCTCCTGCGCTTTCTGGGTCGCTATATTCCCGTGTTCCAATGGTAACTTTTAGAGAGAGTTTTGCTGCCTGCTTCTTACTCATCCGCCATCTTGAGCTGAAATCTCCCTTCCTTTTTCTTATAAACAACATTCTGTTCAATATCATCCGCTAATATATTCTTTCAAACATGGTACTACTAAGCACATAATGACTCTTAATATTGATTAGAATGTAGTTCTGATGAACTCTAACCATAATCACATATTTTCAATCACTGGTTAAATTGTTCTGGATTTAAATATCTCGGGATTAGGAAACACAATTGATTCTGTGAAATAGAGAGGTATACATAACAGAAAGGAATGTTGACATCTCGACCATGGCCTGTAATATTTGCATTATTTTAAATCAATATAGCACGTCTCTAAGTTATTATACATATGGTAATTGGACATATTTCTTGAAGTTTTGGCAGAGAATATTTATTAAAAAGGTGACTATGACTAAATATTAAAAGTTTCTCTTTAAGCATTAAGCAATAGAAGGCTAATTTCCATTAAAAGCAAAGAAAAGAGCAATTCGATTTTTACTTCATGACTGACACACATTTCAAATAAAATTAAAGATGTTTTGTTTTTTACTATTAGGTATCATACCTAAATCATTGTTATTATCTAAAACAACTCTTTCTAAATTTTTTCATAGCTTGTAAACTAATGCCATCAAATTGGGGATCGGAATTAAAGTCATGTTTAAAAAACCTCTCATATTCCCCTCCTGAATAGTCTTTCTTTAAACACGTACAGGGAACAAAGGAAATATAAAGAGTTTCTGAAATCAAGGAAAAAATATATGACAGAATAAACCCCCTTCTTTGGTTCACTCAACATACGAATTTCATCTTGGATACCAGGTCTTCATCTAGTCTGCTATACTTAATTTGATTTCAATGTCATCATTTTTCACTAGTCTCCTGAAAAGTCAATGATAAAATTTTGGATAAGGAATTATGGGCCAGAATCTTAGATGCATATAACCAAGAGTTCTACTGAAATCCAGAGTAAATGAGAACTAATTAACCAGTACGAAAAAGTAAACAATCCAATGGAAAATTGGGCTAAGTATGTGAAGAGTCAACTCACAAAAGAAAAAAAGCTGTATGCCCTCCCAATATGAAAATGTGTTCAGCCAGGGACATGAAAATTAAGATAATAAATGAACATAATTTCCTACTGCTTTTTGTGAAAGCAATGTGGAATATATATTAAAATTAAAGATGTGGATACTATAATGAGTCAACAATAGCATTTCTAGGTAATCTCATGTGGCTATATATGAGGAGAGCTTCAAAGAATGTTCTTTTCGGTACCATTATTCTCCAAATGTATTTATTTTTAAATTAAAATTTATTGGTACATTTTGGACATAATGATCAAATTCATCATAGGGAATTTGTACCTGCACATAATATATCTTAATTCTTTTTTCTTCCCATTGCCCTCCACTCCCTTCAAACCTTCTTCGCTTCCCTATTTACAAAACTGTTTCCATTGTTTTCCTTCTTTTTTTATTCCTATTCCCTTCCTTCCCTTCTGGTAAATGAATGCACCTTGAGAACATAATTTTAAGTGAAATAAATCAGTCACACATGTTGAAATATCACATTGTTTCTCTTGTGTGAGAAACCCAAAGGGCAAATAAGGAGCAAATGGAGGATCGATTTTGGGAAATAGGAACAAAGAATGTTCTTTTAGCATTGTTTACCTTCGTAAAAAAACTGGAAAAAACCTAAGTGATAATTCATGGTTAATCTAATTGTTTTGTGCCTATTAAAATTGAGAATAATCTTATTTTTACCTCTTTATTCTAAAGCCATTTAAAATCTATGTTCTTATTTTTATGGTCTCCATAATTCTATTTAACTCAGTCATAAGCAAAGTTAATGCCTCAATTCATAACTGACTTTTTGAAGATATTATGAAAATAAAATAACAATGCTGTCTTTAACAAACCTGACTTCAGCTATAATGGCATATACACAGCATAATGTCCAAATCTGTTTAGTTTTGGGTGAAGCATAATAGTGTATATGTGTGTATGATGTGCAAATAATTTTATATTTGTGTTATCTCTCCAATTATGTAAATCACTAATACTTATTACTATGCTAATACTGGAAGATATATTGTAATAAAGGTTGCCATGAATTATTTATTTTGTTTCTTATCACCTCTTTCATCAAGTAATTTTAAAGACAGAGATGCCTATCTATCCACATTTTCTCTACATTTTATTCACAAGATTTCATATAAAAATCTCAAAAATTAAAAGCAGGCACACATGACTTTCTAAATTCATGGGTCAACAAGTAGAATTTAGTTGGATCCTACATATTCTTGTGTTCCAATGTTTTGCATTTTGAAAGCTTAACAGAATTTTTACTTTCAAAGACATCAGTCTCATTTCAATATCATGTTACATACACTATAAATGCATTTTGACGTATTTAACCTTCAAATTAAAACTTCTATTAAAATAGTCCAAGTTAAATAATTATGGCTACCTTTATTAACTATGCCCTTTATGTCTTCTTCTGATTAGTAATTGCTGAATATTCATTATGTCTAGAGGAGGTACTGAAGTGTTCAGAAGTTGGAAACCATTGCTTCACATGTATTAAATATGCAAGCTCTACTTTTTATATGTTTTAAAATTATAGAGCAAGTTAAATGCATTCATACTAGGTAATAATTTAAGCAGTTAACTTACTGCTAGGATGTTGCTTTTTCAAAATATGTATCAGCTGTATATTGAAGTGCTTGGTATCCTTTATGATATGGATATCTCCATACATTATATATATGACATATAAAATATAATTATATACTATACATAATTATACACATATATATTTCCAGGATGTGAATATATGAGTCTACTCACACTAATATTAGTACTTAAAGAAGAGTCAGTAAAAATGAAAGATACAAATAAGAAAACAGTAGACATATGGCAATTTAGAAGTATTTGGACTATAAAGATTATTTTTAAGTCAAGTACGGCTGTCACAAAAAGTAGTAACATCAACTAATTTTGCCTATTAAATGCTAGGGGCACCTATATAACAGAATTGTACTTGTTAATTAGGTTAATAATGTACTGTTCAATAACATAGAATTTAACGTGATAAGTGAAGTCTCAGGATACAGATGGCATATTGAAGAGGAAATTTCACCATGGTATTTCTTTCATTTTTTTTTTTTTTTTTTTAATGCGGGTACCGGGAGTCAACCTCAGGACCTCGTGCTTGCCAGCAAGCACTTGTGCCGCTAAGCGATATCACCGGCCCTTTTTTTTTCCTTTATGTGGGTTCTGGGTGTCGAACTCAGGACCTCACGCTTGCCAGGCAGGTGCTTATGCCACTGAGCCGTCTCACCAGCCCCTCACCATGGTATTTTAAAGTAGCAAATTCGGGGCACAAAGTTTGGTTATGTCTTTATTGAAAAGAATCACGTGAGGGCCGGTGAGATAGCCCAGCGGCATAAGCGCCTGCCTGGCAAGCACAAGGTCCTGAGTTTGACCCCTGGTACCCACAAAAAAAAAAAAAAAAAAAAGGAATCATGTGACTTTATGGTGTATTTTCACACTAATAAAATATAAGCTTATTCTGAATTTCAATATATCAAACAGTTCTTAAAACTTTCTTCAGAATGCTTTAGTGTTTCATTACATATTTTATCTTTAATTTTCACCTATCATTTTGATAATTTTTAATTGTCAAATATGAGTGGAAGTTTAATTTGGTATAAGTTCTTTTTTTTTTTTTTGTGGGTACCGGGGGTCGAACTCAGGACCTCGCGTGCCAGCAGGCGCCCGTGCCACTGATCGATATCACCGGCCCTTTTTTCGTATGTGGGTACTGGGAGTGGAACTCAGGACCTCGCGCTTGCCAGGCAGGCGCTTACACCACTGAGACATCTCACCAGCCCTGGTATAAGTTCTTGAAATGACAACTGAATAGTAAAATTATTTATAACAAATATTTCTTAGGATGCTCTTTATAGCATTAAATGATTTATATATATATATATGTTTATATATTTTATAAATGATTTATATGTATGTCTTTTCTTCCCTTTTAGAAATAAAGTTGCAAAATTATTATCATAACTTCTCTTGTTTTTGGTTTTTTCTCACAGTGCATGAATGTTCTTTGTGTAAACACCAAGTCCACCGCCCACCTACCACCATGAAATAAAAATGTAATGAGTGTCTTTACAGTTATAGCTATAACTTCTTGGCAGACATTCTTACCCATAAAGATAGTCATGCTTACTTTTAGAGGTGTCATAATTATGTATTTAGAATTTTAAGTGTTCTTCAGTGGTAACTTCCAGATTTAAAAATCCCTTTGGTAACCAATAGAGTTTAGTGAGCACAGCACAGAATTTCCTGACAAATATACAGGCTCACAGCTGTGAGGTCAGCAGAACAGGGACTCACTAGGCCAACAAAGGGTATTGTTGCAAAGAGCAAAGTGTCAGAGGAGAGTACAGTGCAAGGACCTACATGGGAACATTAGGTCCTATATGTCATGTAATTTTCTCTCATTTGTCAACTCAGTAACCATCTTGGAGAAGAGCAGGAGGAAAGCAAGGGAACCTGAAACACAGGCCATTTATCCAAGAGATACCAAATCATACAAAATGATTGGTTAAATTGTTGTTTCGGAGCAAGGCAATTTTCTCTCACTACACAACAAAGGGTAGAGTTGTGTGAATCACTACAGAATAAATGGAGAATCTGCCTTTGCATGACTGAATATTTGACCCTGAGACATACCCCTATGAGTATGCCTCCATATTTAATATAGGTATGACTATTTGCATACTTAGAAATCCTAACAGTGTTTTCCAAGTGTGGTTCCTCAGATTAACAGCATCAAGATCACCAGGAACTACATTTAACATCCTTAGCTTTTAACATGCACATTAAAGATTTAGTAGCATGGCTCTGCATAGCATATAACAGATTTGGGAATCTTAATTCTGAATTTTAGATCTGAATTTTAATTATTTCCTTTACTTAGGAATATAACATTTATCTTTCAATGATACAGCTTTATGAATAAAAAGAATCATGAATACAGCCTTGAGACAGAAGATCATGAAAGGTGGCTTAATCTTTTTCTAAGTTATGATTAGAAGAATTGTACTGTTTTGAGTACTGCAAATTTCAAGTGTACAGCATTTCCAAATGTATACGAAGTCCCAGCCTGCTATTTTATGTCAATACTCAGTGCCAAGGGTGGCAACTTGCAAGCTCAAAAGTGTCCTAATTTAACTACTATTGTTTCTATCTTGTAGTCTGTCTGCCAATCGAAGCCACCCCTTGGGCAATATGGTTGGTAAACTAGGTGGTCCATTCATCTACTTAACAGAAGTAGTTTCAAAATTGTTGGAAATGTTCCCATCTTCCTCCTCCACACATACGCAGAGAGGAGTGGCATCCATGTGCAGGGCAGAGCTTTCTTTAGTGTACATTTAGAAATGATGATTCTGATGTTCCTATATAACTGCCTCTGAAGTATTATTATCTACATTTGCTTTTAATGGAGTGGTGGAAGACTGCTAAGTAAGAATTTAAAATTCTACTATGCAATAAAAGCATGATATCATGACAGTATAAAAAGTTTTAGGGTGACAAAATGAATATTTAAGGTAGATCTGGCAGCAAGAGTATAACCTAGACTGAGATAGGTCTACTTTATGAGAAAATGGCACAATATTAATGTGGAAAAATTAAAAATGGGGACATTTAAATTTCCATTTGGATTGTTTCTTATATGTCAAGAGGAGTGATATTCTGACTGCAAAGAACAGAACAAATAGTAATAAGAGGAAACTAGTGTCAAAGATGAGTAAAGAGATCAGAAGGCCCCCAGTTGCTCAGAATTAACTCTTTTGATCTAGATAAATTACATCTGAGGATACTAATAAAACTGGCAAGCCAAATGGCAAACCACTATGGATGTTCCTGAAAATTGAGAAATTGAAGTTTTAATTTTCATAAGGGAAAATAAGGGGTGGTAATAAAATTAAAACCTTCTAAATAGTTATTTCAGACTTGGCTAGAAAATGAAATGCAAGGAGAAGCCATACACTTTTTTTGGTTAATGAATTTTGCAAGAATCTTAGTCAGTTGACACAGGGCCTTTGAAAAACAAACTCTGTTCTAGCCACTATATGTTGTTAAATAGATAAGAAAAAGAAAACAAATATTTACACACCAGTCCAAATTTTAAAAATCTGTAATTATTCTATAATTTGTAATCACACTGAACTTCGGTCCAGGATTGTTTGCTCAAAAGGGCACAGAATGATTCCTATGCAATTTAAAGGTTAGTTTTTATATTTTCAGGTT
The DNA here is from genome assembly GCA_028451465.1 of Erethizon dorsatum. Taxonomy (NCBI): domain Eukaryota; kingdom Metazoa; phylum Chordata; class Mammalia; order Rodentia; family Erethizontidae; genus Erethizon; species Erethizon dorsatum. The sequence goes on from CM051842.1 coordinate 23,919,853, forward strand.
ACAATCTTAAAGCTAGAGTCTATCTTTAATAACAAACATTCATTAAAGCCTTTGTTTGTAGAAAACCACGTTTTTATCCCAAGTGGTGTACTGTATTCGTCTCAGGAGGAAAATGACCAACAACCCAGTAGAGAAAACTGGTAAAGAATGTAGCAAAGAGTGCATAGGAAGGGAAATAAAAATCATTCTGAAACACATGAAAATAGTTTATCCTCACTCAAAAAAAGAAAAGTAGAATGCAAATTTAAAAGACAGGGAGATATAAGTTTTTTTCTTAGCAAATCATAAGTTTGATAACACACTGATTAGGCAAAGGTGTGTGGGGGGGAGCAAACACTTTGTACTACTGATGAGTAGTATGAAGAACAATTTGGGCATGTTTCCTAAAAGGACAAAAGCTATTTTGACCAACCATTCTAGTTCTAGGAACTTATCCTATAGATAGGGTTGTAATGTGCCATATGTACAAAGTTGTCATTATCAGATTTTATTAATAGTAAAAATTGAAAATAAACAATGTTCATTAATTCAAGTGCTGGTTAAATAAAATTCATACATCCTTAGAATGAAATAATGTGTAATTCTTTAAAAAGAGATTGTTTTAAGTACTAATATCGAAAATAATTGTCAGTATTATCTTTAAATTGAAACAAGCACTGTTCAGAAACAGTTTATAGTATTCTAACTTTTTACAAAGAAGAAAGGAGGAAAAGAATAAACACACACACACACATGTACACAAACACAGAAACACATATTCTACTCTTGGAAATCTAAACCAGGAAACCAATAGCCTCAGCAGACTATGGGGAGAGAGATTAGGTAGCTCAAAAACAGAGATGCAAGAAAAGAATTGATGCCTTTTAATCTTTTTTAAATTTTGTACAAGAAGAAATATTATGTATTCAATTAATAAATAAAACAAGTTACACTTTTAACATTTTGCTATAGAGGGATGGATTAGCTTCCAACTTTGGAATAATTAACCCAGTATGGTCTCACTGATAACAGTACTAATTAATTCACTTTATGTAAGACTATGTAGATTATCTTTAAATTAGAAATAAAAATGTAGATATAGATGTAATAATTTATACTATATTCTACTATACCCTACACTATCATGTTCTATTTCATTTTACCAATAAAACTGATTTCATAACTCATCAATGGGTCATCACCTAGAATTCGAAAAGCAGTTTTTAAAATGATCTCTTTTGTCTCACCTGTACACTGCTACTAAAGTCCTAATCCAGGACCATGTAGTTCCTTAGCTACCATAAGAACTTCCTGACTGGGCTGATGAGATAGCTCAGTGGCATAAGCGCCTGCCTGGCAAGTTCGAGGTCCTGAGTTCAACTCCCGGAACCCACATAAAGGAAAAAAAAAGGGCCAGTGATATCGCTCAGTGGCACAAGCGCCTGCTGGCAAGCGCGAGGTCCTGAGGTCGACTCCTGGTACCCACATTAAAAAAAAAAAAAAAAAAAAAAAAAAAAAAAAAAAAACTTCCTGACTACTCTCTCTGCTTTTGATCCTGTACACCTAAAATCTGGGTGTTTGCCAATAATATCTTTTAATGGTCTCCATTTCTCTCAAATATAACGTCAAAGTTCCATAACATGGCATCTAAATCTCTCCAAAACCAGGCTACCCAAAATTTGTTTTCCTTTCCACATTTAGGACCACTAAGCACCTCCCTTTGTTTTTGTTTCCTCTTTTCTCTGTAATCCTTCCCCTTTCCCACTTGCACATTTCACTGTATCAATCACTGCTCCTCCTTTAAAGACCATCCAGTTTAGACCTCATATCTTCTTGGATGCTGTCCCTAGACCAAAGCTTCTCAAGTGAAAATATCTTCTAGAGAGCTTGTTAAAACAGATTCCTAAACTTCACCTCTGTGGATTTGGATTTAGGAGGTGTATGGAGAAACGTAAAGATCTGCATTTCTGCCAACCTCCTAGATGCTGTTGATGCTGCTGGTCCAGTGACTATATTTTAGTAATAGTGATCTAAAAAATAACCCAATAGAGAAACTTGGTAAAGACTATAGCAAAGAGGCTAAGTTAGGTATCATTCTTTTCAGCCATTATGGCACCCTTTAAATGTGGTCACTATATGGTAATACAAATGTGTCTGTACTGATCATATTTAGTACACTGAGTATTTTTATACGTCAATTCAATTGTCATCAAATTGAGAGTTCAGAGTCACCTTAACATAGTAGGAAGTTGTAGTCAACCAATAAATGGTTTCTTAGCTGAATAATGTCACTAGTTTACTTGGAGAATTTGACTGGAATTATACGCAAATATATTTGCATTTGGTGGTGACTTTCTTACATGAGTGTGCATGAGTATTCTCAGTCTTGTTCAGGCTGCATCAGAAAATGGAATATACTGACCCTATGGTTAAGGGACCTCAGGAGATAAACCTGAGTAAAGCCTGGGAAGAGGTTGACAGTCCTCCATCTAATTCTAAAAAAAAGCATATGGCACAAGGGCAGGATGGCAGGAATGTCACCTCGAAGCAGCACATGTGAAACAGGATGGGAGATCTTAGGCATTAAGAAATTTAGTGTGACTCAACAGTGATGAGTTACTGCTCGAGTGAGTAGACTGCAATGACTAAAGGCATGGACTCTGAGATAAACCCGATGGTGTTTTGGCAGTTTAGCAAATGTCCAGCCAAGGACCCAGTTGTCTTTCTTTCCTTACCATAGAATGCCCACCTTTCCTAGGGTAGCAATCTTCAGGACAGTATGTTTTGGCAGTACATGAAGACTTTCCCAGGCATATGTGGCAATGGAATCAGTTTCCAGGTTCACAGCCTCTATGAGAAATTTGACTGGGTTTGTCCTTGTGGTATATATGCCTTCCCAATTTTCTTTCACACTTTTTTACTAATAATAGTCCTTCACCAACTTTACAAAATAAAAGCACATTTTTGATCTACCCTAGTGGTCACAGTATCCAAGAAACATTTATGCCAAATAAAATTACAACTCAACATATTGGTGACTGATTTTTTTTCAGTGCTAGGGCTTGAACCCTCAGCCTCACACATGCTAGGCAAGCATCACTTAATTACAACCCTAAGCCCTGAAATCCTTTTTTAATCAAGGGACTCTCAAGCACATACCTGTCCATCCAGTTAATACATTCATTTCCAATAAAAACTCCTTAGGTATTTAATAATTACTTGTCAAAAGCTCAACACATACAGTATTTAGGTTATGTGGTTATTACTAAGTGTATTTGTTATTAGTAACTGCAGATATAACTCAATCTAAATAGACTTACAATCATAGGAACTTGTTTTTAAAAATTGAATATAAGTCCATGTAGATAGAGTTGTCACACAGAAGTACAGTACATTGGTTAATAAAAGACTTTATAGTATAAATATATATTACATTAGGATACAGTTCTTTCGGGGCAGTGGAATGGGATATGATTTAAAGAAGAAAAAGGCATGTTATAAAAATTTTTTTTTTAAGATAAGCTTTTTCATGTATTATAAGTGGATAATGGTGGGTATTATATGACTGTGGTATTTGGATTCCAGTGGATACATTAAAAAGCGTAACATAACACCTTTTAACTCTGCCTACAGCAGAGTCAACACCTGGAACTGATTCTTTTTATTTTATTTTATTTTATTTTTTTTCTTATTTTTATTTTTTTATTTTTTTTTTTTTTCTTCTCACTGATTTGTTTTTTGCTCTGGCGAAGGGTTTTTTTGTTTTTGTTTTGTTTAGTTTTGTTTTTTGGTGGGGTTTTATTTTTGATCTGTCTGTTTTATTGCTTTTATCTTCGTTATTGTTTCTGTATGTGTATTTGCTCTTTCCTTCATTATTCTCTCTGGTTTTTTATATGAGTGTAAACAGCGCCTCTAACTTCTTTGTGATTGTGGTCGTGATCTGTTCTTCCTTTTATCCTTTCCTTCTCTTTTTACCACCTGTTCTCTGCACTAGTGTCCCAATTTTAGTGGGATCCCTCTTGGTCCTCTAACCTTACATCTAATTCCTTCCTCTTCTCCCAATACTCTATTTCCTCCTTAACTCATTTTAAATTTAAACTCCTCAGGGAAAAATTGACATACATAGGACTTGTATACTGCATATAATTTTTCTGGTGTGTTTTAGATTTTGTTATATAACCGCAACTCTATACAGCTAAAAGTGGTAAATAACTGGTTAGCTCAGTCTGTCATTTTCTAGGCTGTGTTTGATGCTTTAGTTAACATTATAGCCAAATGTGAAATAATTGTTCTAAACATCTTTCCTTCCTGATATTTCATGATTGAGATTGACTAAGGGACACAGAAAATACAGTGGCACAGTACCAAAGAATCAAGGACTGGGCCAAACAGGTAGCAACTTCGCATACCCAACGAATTGAAGAGGTAGGATCTGGCAGAAAGCTTAAAACATAAAAGCAAGCTCCACTTGGAAGATACTGCAGAGAAGTAGTCATCTTCTAAAGATCTTAAACACTAGCAATAAAGTAACCTACTATAGGTAATTTGCAAACATCACCCCGGGAATTAAAGAAAGAAAAAGTGAGACGACACTTAAACAAGATGCAACCCCACACATCCAATTCACCAAAGGCAAACCTAGGGAGCAACGAGGTGGGACAATCCGAAAGCCACCCACCTGGCCTATCTGAAGTGGTAACAACAAAGCAACTGAATGAGGTTCTGGAAAAAATTAAAACAGAAATAATCTCACAGATAACTGCAGAGATAATGTCTACAACGAAGACCATGCTTAAGGACACTATAGCTGATACAGACAAAAAAATAGATGAACTTAAGAAAACTATAGAAACCATGAATGCTCAGCATAGGAAAGAAATGGAATCCATAAGGCAGATTCAAGCAGATATCCAAGAGATAAAAAATTCCATTGAAAGTATTTGTAGCAGAATAAGCCAATGCGAGGACAGGATCTCAGATATAGAAGATAGGCTTGCAATTAGTGATCATGAAATGGAAAAATTCTTAAAAATAGCAAGGGACCATGAAAAATCAATTCAACAGCTGCTAGATGACTCAAAGATAAACAACTTAAGAATAATTGGAATAAATGAAAAAGCAGGAGATAACATCAACGACATTAAAACCTTGTTCAAAGACATAATCAGGGAGAACTTTCCTGGAAGAGAAAAGGAATTTGACACCTCTATAAGTGAAGCTTTCAGAACACCAACTAGACATGATCAAAAAAAACTTCAGCCAGACATATTATAGTCAAGATCCCAGAAATTCAACAGAAGGGCAAAATCTTAAAAGCTGTTAGGGAGAAGAGACAAATCACCTATGAAGGAAAACCCATCAGAATCACAGCTGACTTTTCAGCACAAACCCTCAATTCAAGAAGAGCTTGGAATGATGTATTGCAAGCTCTAAAGGAAAATAATTTTCAGCCCAGATTGATGTACCCTGCAAAATTATCTTTCAAAATTGATGGAGAAATAAAATACTTTCATGACAAAGAACATCTGAGAAAATTTATGACCACCAAACCAGCACTCCAAAACGTTCTGAAGGACATTCTAGAAAGAGATAGGAACCCCAACAGAAGGAATCCACCAGGCAGGGCAAATACTTAAATAGCCGGAAAGCGGAAAAACAAAGAGTGGGAACCAACAACAGGAAAATATCATGACAAGTCAATACATATCAGTTTTAACCATCAATGTTAACGGTCTCAATTCACCAATCAAAAGGCACAGACTGGCGAAATGGATCAAGAAGCAAGATCCAACAATATGCTGTATACAAGAAACACATTTAATTCAGAAAGAAATTCATAGACTGAAAGTCAAAGGATGGAAAACAATACTCCATGCCACAGGAACCCAGAAAAAAGCAGGGGTAGCTATTCTTTTTGCAGACAAAGTGAACTTCAAGCCAAGAAGGATTCAGAGAGATAAAGACGGTCATTACATCCTGGTAAAGGGAACAATCCAAGAGGAAGAGATAACGATCATAAATATATATGCGTCAAATACCAATGCACCCAGCTATATAAAACAAGTACTAAAGGACATGAAAAATCAAATAAGCACTAATACAATTATATTGGGAGATCTCAATACTCCACTGTCACAAAAAGATAGATCAACTGGACAGAAAATCAATAATGAAATAGTAGAACTGAACCAAACTTTTGAACAAATGGACTTAGTAGATGTCTACAGAGTGTTCCACCCCACAACATCAGAATACACATTCTTCTCAGCTGCACATGGGACGTTCTCCAAAATAGACCACATACTAGCTCATAAAACCTGCTTAAATAAATGCATAGGAATTGAAATTATCCCATGCATATTATCAGACCATAGTGCAATGAAATTGGAAATCAATGGCAAAAGATCCCACAAAAACTCCCTAAACACATGGAAATTAAACAGCATCCTCCTGAACAACCAATGGGTCACAGATGAAATTAAAGAAGAAATTAGTCACTTTCTACAACTGAATGATAATGACAGTACAACATACCGGAACTTATGGGATACAATGAAAGCAGTCCTAAGAGGGAAATTTATAGCATTAAATACTTATATCAGGAAAATAGAGCAAGCGTAAATAAACAACTTAAGGGTGAACCTCGAGCTTCTAGAAAAAGAAGAGCAGGTTAAGCCAAAAGCCCGTACAAGGGAGGAAATTATAAAGATCAGAGCAGAAATTAACGTATTGGAGAATAAAAAAACAATACAAAGAATCAATGAAGCAAAAAGTTACTTCTTTGAAAGAATAAATAAGATTGACAAACCCTTATCCAACCTTATTAAAAAAAGAAAAGAAAAGACTCAAATCCATGCAATTGAAAATGAAAAGGGTGATATCACGACGGACCCTGCAGAAATCCAGAAGATCATCTATACCTATTTTGAAAATTTATATTCTACTAAGATGGAAAATGCAGAAGAAATGGACAGATTCCTAGATTCGTATGAATTACCAAAGCTAAATCAAGAAGATTTAAAAATCCTAAATAAACCAATATCAACCAATGAAATTGAATATGTAATTAAAAACCTCCCAACAAAGAAAAGTCCAGGCCCTGATGGATTCACTGCCGAATTCTACAAGAAATTTAGAGAAGACCTAACGCCCCTACTTCTCAAACTTTTTAATGAAATTGAAAGGGAAGCAATACTCCCAAATTCATTCCTGGAAGCAAGCATTACCCTGATACCAAAAACAGAGAAGGACCCAACTAAGAAAGAGAACTACAGGACAATCTCCCTAATGAACATAGATGCAAAAATCCTTAATAAGATACTGGCAAACAGAATCCAACAAATCATCAAGAAGATTATACACCATGACCAAGTTGGATTCATCCCAGGGATGCAGGGATGGTTCAACATACGTAAATCAATAAATGTAATACAGCATATTAACAGAACCAAAGACAAAAATCACATGATCATCTCAATAGATGCAGAAAAAGCTTTTGACAAAGTCCAGCACCTTTTCATGATAAAAACCCTACAGAAAATTGGAATAGAGGGTCTTTATCTCAATCTGGTAAAAGCTATCTATGACAAACCAACAGCCAATATCATACTAAATGGCCAAAAACTGAAAGCCTTCCCTCTAAAATCAGGAACAAGACAAGGATGTCCACTGTCCCCACTCTTATTCAACATAGTTCTGGAAACTTTAGCCAGAGCGATTAGACAAGAGAAAGAAATAAAAGGAATAATGATTGGAAAGGAAGAAGTTAAATTATCATTATTTGCAGATGACATGATACTCTACACAGAAGACCCCAAAAACTCCACTAAAAAACTGCTAGATTTGATAAGCAAATTCAGTAGTGTAGCTGGATACAAAGTCAATACTCAAAAGTCAATAGCCTTCCTGTACACAAATAACAAACTTACTGAAAGAGAAATTAGGGAAACAATACCTTTCACAATAACATCCAAAAAAATGAAATACCTAGGAATCAACCTCACGAAGGATGTAAAAGACCTCTATACTGAAAACTACAGTACTCTGAAAAAGGAGATTGAAGAGGATATCAGAAAATGGAAATATATCCCTTGTTCCTGGATAGGAAGAACCAATATAGTGAAAATGGCCATACTTCCAAAATTGTTATACAGATTTAATGCAATTCCAATCAAAATTCCAACAGCATATCTCACAGAATTAGAGAAAACAATCCTAAAATTCATTTGGAATCAGAAGAGACCTAGAATAGCAAAGGCAATTCTGAGCAACAAAGGCAAGGCAGGGGGCATCACAATCCCCGACTTGAAATTATACTATAAAGCTACTGTGATAAAAACAGTGTGGTACTGGCAAAAAAACAGACCTGAAGATCAATGGAACAGATTAGAAGATGCTGAAACAACCCCAGACATACTAAGCCACCTTATCTTTGACAAAGGTGCCAAACACATTCGCTGGAAGAAAGATAGCCTCTTTAATAAATGGTGCTGGAAAAACTGGCTCTACACATGCCGAAGATTAAAACTAGACCCATATCTTTCACCATGCACTAAACTAAATTCAAAATGGATCAGAGATCTAAATATTAAAACAGAAACATTAAATCTGCTGGAAGGTAGGATAGGTAAAACCCTTGGAGACATTGGTGTAGGCAAAGACTTTATGAATAAAAACTCAACCGCACGGGAACTATCCCAAAGAATCAATAACTGGGATCTCATCTTATTAAAAAGCTTTTGCACAGCAAGAGAAACCACCAACAGAGTGAAGAGACAACCCACAATGTGGGAAAAAATGTTTGCCAGCTGTTCCTCAGACAAAGGATTACTATCGAGAACATATAAAGAACTCAAAAAAATCAGACCTCCCAAATTTAAAGACCCACTCCAAAAATGGGCATCTGAGATGAATACACATTTCTCAGATGAAGAAATACTAATGGCAAATAAATATACAAAAAAATGTGCAACATCACTAGTCATTCGAGAGATGCAAATTAAAACAACACTGAGATACCATCTCACCCCAGAAAGAATGGCTACTATAAAGAAATCAACTAATAACAAATGCTGGAGGGGCTGTGGGGAAAAAGGAACCCTTCTCCACTGTTGGTGGGAGTGTCGACTGGTACAGCCACTGTGGAAGTCAGTGTGGAGATTCCTCAAAAAGCTAGGGTTGGAGGTCCCATTTGACCCAGCTATTCCCCTTCTGGGCATCTTCCCAGAAGAATTAAAAACATCATACCACAGCGATATATGTGCACCCATGTTTATAGCAGCACAATTTGTAATAGCCAGATCTTGGAAACAACCCAAATGCCCATCAACTGAGGAATGGATAAGAAAGATGTGGTATTTTTATACAATGGAGTACTATTCAGCCATTAAGAAGGATAAACTGGAGACTTTTATAGGTAAATGGATGCAACTCGAGAAAATACTCATAAGTGAAATAAACCAGAAGCACATGTGTAAGCATCGTATTGTCTCTCTAGTATGAGAAACTGAAAGAGTAAATAAGATCCAAAATGTACAATAGACATGGTGAATCAAAAAGAAACTGGTCAAAAGGAAAGAGAGACTGGAATAGGGAAAAGAAAGAAGGGAAAGGGAAAAAAAATTGTATATATATATATAAGATGGTTAAGATAGATACACTACGATTTTTACTTAGTTCATTGAAGAGTAAGGTTTGTGCCAATAATGTTTGGATAATTAAATGCTAATGTCTGGTGTCCTGAATTACTAACTTAAAGATAGTAATACGCAATGTATTAACCATTGTTACTCTCCTATTATGTTGTTTTGAAAATTTGTTCTTCTTTTGATTTGTTTTGTTTTTTCTTCTCTTTAAAATAAAATTAAAAAAAAATTTTTTTTTAAAGATAAGCTTTTTCATGTATTGTAAGTGGATAATGGTGGGTATTATATGACTGTGGTATTTGGATTCCAGTGGATACATTAAAAAGCGTAACATAACACCTTTTAAATGTCAATATTCATGATATTCCAGGGGTGGAAAATAGATATCGTCTTTTAATTGAGGAAGATAATATTTAGTTTTCTAAACTAATTTTAGAATTTTGTAAACGGAATGGTCTTTATACCCAATGTAACAGAGGTTCATTTTGGAACGCTCCTGCTTGGCTTGGCAGGGGAGGGGAAAAGCATTCTTACCTCCCCCATGAACAAGAAAACAGTAAAAGCCATCGTAGTTTCTCTTGGCCAACAAACTGTTAGTCCTATTTGAATTATCTGTTCCAGGAATTCTCAGTTAAAGAAACTCTTTTCAAGTTTATAATCTTCTCCTCACATGGGCAAGTTGGGTTGGTGAATGATGAAAATCTCACGACCATCTGCTATCTTCCTTGGATTGATTTTCTGGTAGCAACTTGCTGGCTTCCTTTTGAAAGTGGGGGTATTGTGAGAACCTAATTTTTCTCCTTAGGGCTGTTACCAAAATTGCTCCTACAATGAAAGGTTTCATTTGCTATCTTTTTTCTATGCCTTAGGAAATGTGTTCCCAACTTAGTTTTGTCTTGATCCAATAGACTTCCAAGAAAATTGACTCCATTTTTCATTTCAATAAAAAAGAAAGCCAGGTTAAAGTCAGTGAACGTCAGAGCTGGGATTTAAACTTGAGTCTTTTGTTTTTCTCCCCATTATCATACTACATCATCTCGGCAATGGTTTTCAGGGTAGAGGGAAACTAAGATGAAGGATGAAATGTAAGAAAAAAATTACGATACCCAGTGTTCATAGGAAAAAGTGAATATCTAAATCAACATAAATATAGAATTATCCACAAACTTCAACAATTTTCAAGGTTTTATGGGGACCAGAATTATACTGTGAGGAGAACTCAGGGAGGTTTCTAACATTCAATAAATCCCCATTTAGTTGCATAGCAAATGAGGATAATTTGCCTTTTTGTCCAATAATTTTTACCCACTATTTTTCATAACACATTCCACTGGCACACTCATATTTTATTATCCTATTAAAAACACTGAAACTTTTCTAGGAAAAGGATTAAAAACAAGAAGGTAATGTCTCTTGTCTGTTCTTCCCCTTCCCAACACTATTGCTTAAAAATAAAAACTAAATGAAATCAGACAACTTGTCCATTTTAACCTAAGCTAGTACTCATCTATCTAAAGGGAGAAACTATTTGAGTGGAAATTATTACATTCCAATGTGAATGAGGTGAGATTAACCTCTAAAAACCCAAGTTTCTCAGCACTGACAACACTCTGGACTGACTGATTAGGAATCTGTTGGTGAGTCCAACTTCTTATCCAATGCTCTAGACCAAATCTTCCATGTACTTTCTTGCCTCCGTACTTCCAGAGAAACATGAGAAGGACACAGTTCGAGTCTGAAGATTCGGAGCATATTCTTGAGACTGGCTAGAGTCCCAGGTACCTTTATTAGAAAGGTAGCATTGGTTTAGAACATGGAAAGTACTAATTGAGATCTCATTTGATTAAACTTCAGCCTTTTGTTATGTACAGACCCCTTTCCTGTAGAGAGCTTGCTTTTACTTTCCTTGTTGTTTTTACTTTGGTCCTTCACTTCATCCTAGAAAATTCTCACTCATCTGATTCTTCGCTAGATTCCTGTGAATCATATGCTCCGTCATTATGGTGCTGGCTCTGCTTTCCTCCTTGCTAGCATGATTTTGGTAAAGATAATTTGCAGTTTAGCAGCAATTTAATTTAATGGCCTCCTTAGTCTGGCCCATCAAAGACTTTTCTCTTTTTATCACCTCCACTCCTCCTTCCTCTTTTTACCACCTTGGTTGGATACTCCCCTCAGCTCCTTTAAATTCAACACTAAGACCCTCTTTAAGTCCTTACTTCCTCTATCCCCCCTGTCCATCTTTGCCAAATCTTTCTCTTTCTACTTAAGTCCTTCAACTGCCTATCATTTCTCAAGATTTATGATGCTGCCCTCATAGGAGGCTCAGGAGGGACACCGAAACACCTATAACAGCTGCCAGAGACTGAAAATGCCAACTGGAAATAAACAAGCTATTTTATCCACTCAGACGGGCTTTGTAGACACCAGAGGGCCATTATGTATCTCCTCATTCACTCATCCAAATATTAGCCCACTGCCTGCATGTGATGACGTGTCAGGGCAAAAGAAAATCTAAAAAGTCTACTCTGCAAATATTGTTGGGAACTTTTAGCCCCCATACTGAGTAGGTTACATCAACTTGCATTCATAATCTTTGCTAGTTTGTTGCAAAATGTTCATATATGATGGAGAGTTCCTTGCTGTAAAATGAGTCATGAGTGAGTAAAAAACTATAATCTGTGTATGTAAATGAAACTCTTAGAAACAAAAAGGGTAAAGGGAAACAACTTTCGTGGCAAAATATGCAAGGTATCTAGGATGTGCTTTGTTAAAAAAAAAAGTTAATTTCCTCCTTAAGTCACATAGGCAGTACTTGCTATGGATTTATTTGTAAACTTTTAAAAAATGAACTGTAGTATTAACAGTATACTCATGAGAAATGAGTTAAATTTTCTCTTTGTTAAAATGACAACATTTTCTTGGATTATTAGTCTGATTTTTAGTTAAAATTGTATATATTTAAGGTGTACAATATGATGTCTTATTATATACAGTAAAATGATTACTATATTTACTTAGCATATTCATCTCTATTACAGCAGTTGAATTTTAATAAGAGATTGTAAAAATTATGATTTTTTTTGTTTTTTGTCTTTTGTTTACCTTCGGAGTAATCTGTCAAGGAAACAGCCTGAGTCTTACCAGAATAATTTCTCTTGCTTTAAATTGATTTTTATCATGTTCTTGATTGTTTAAGAAAACAGTCTTTTCACTTTTGCAAAAGATAAAAGGTTTTTAGTTACATAACTTCTTATATGTATTCCTGAAATCTTTTGTTGTCACTTGTTTACGTAGGTAGCCATGCATTATTTCACACTGACTCATGATCCTATTTAGCCAAGTGTTCAAACTTTTTAACATTTTTTACAACCTACAATATTTTGCTTTCTCCAAGTCAAATCCTAAGTGAAATCTTGGTAAAATAACTTGAAATATTCCAAGGGTATGTTCTTTTGCTGTATAAAAAGAGAAATACTAAAAATAAGTTTAATTGATATGTTGAGCTATATGAAAACATTGTCAATGCTATGCCTTGAATGTGTCCTCCAAACTTCGTATGTTGGAAACTTAATCCCCAATATAACAGTGCTGAGAAATGGGACTCTTGGAAGGTGATTAGGTCATAAGGGCTCTGCTGTCATGAATGAATTAATGTGAGTGGGCTTATTAGAAAAGTGATCCCCTCACCATGTGATGCCTTCCACCATGTTATGACATAGCAAAAAGGTCCTTGCCAGATGCTAGGGCCATCCTCTTGACCCATTCAGCTTCCAGAACCATGAACCAAATAAATCTCTATTATTTGTAAATTATTTACTCTTAAGTATCTTGCTTTTGCAGTAGAAAAAGTCTAAGATGGCCAAATAAGTAGATTTTAAATTTATAAACAGAATGGACCATTATCTTTTTTTCATTGTGTGTGGTACTGGAGAGTGAAACCAAAGACTTTTCATTGAACCACATTCTACTCCTTCATTTATTTATTTTCTTGTTTTGAGACAAGGTCTTGCTAAGTCAGTAAGTTCTCTAGGTTGGCTGCAAACTTGGAATCTTCCTACCTCAACCTCCCAGAGTACTGGGATTACAGGCATACACCGCCATACCTGGGCTGTTTACCTTTTATTCCTGCCTGGGCTTTCTAAAATTCAGAAAATCTTATTGAGTATATTTATTTTCATGGCAATATAGTTATAAGTATCTTCTCTCCTTGTTACAGGACACGGGCAAGAAAATTTGTTATATAATCAAGGCTTTGACCAGAATATTTCATTTCAGAATTCTATGCATAGAATCAGATGTGACCAGATAGTTCTAAGGAACTACAGCTTACTTTATAGAGTCAATGTTTACAAAGCCCTCTTGGTAAAACTGACATAGTACCTAGCCTACAGAATTCTCAGGCCTATAGCTGAGTAAGGAGGGCCACTTTATTGCAGTCCAGGAATTTTAGGGTGTTTTAAGGACTAGGATAAGGGAATAATTCAGACAAGTCTAAATGTACGGTAGGCTAAATTTGATGGCAAGCTTTTTGGCTTGACTTCCTAATTTTGACTTTTTAAAAGCCTCTGAAATTCCACTTAAAGATACTTTATTGTTTTTTACTTTACTTGTTTCAATGACACTAAAATTTTACTGAGTTATAATTGACAAATCCAAAAGTATATGTATTTAATGTGTACAATTTAATGAGCACAGATAAGTCTACAACATCTTCACAATATATACTGTAAACCTAGGCATTACCTTCAAAAGTTTCTTCCCACCTTATTTACTACTACTATTTTATGAAAAGAACGCTTAATATAAAATCTGCCCTTTTAAGAAATTTCTAAGTATATGATACAGCTTTTTTTTCCCTTTTTTTAGACAGGGTCTCACTCTGCAGTGTAGGCTGGCCTTGAAATCACTATGTAGCCCAGGGTGGCTTCGAACTCACGGTGATCCTCCTGCCTCAGCCTCCCGAGTGCTGGGATTACAGGTGTGTGTCATCAAGCCCAGCAAGTACTGTTAACTACAGGTACTATGCTGTACAGTAAGTATCAAGGACTTATTCATCTTGAGAGGAAAACTTCCAGCAAACTTAAAAAGGTCTTTGTAGTCAATTATCATTTTTACTCCATCTATGTAAAAATATCAGTCTTATGTTTTTGTTTTTTTTTTTTTTGTGGGTACCGGAGGTCGACCTCAGGACCTCGCGCGCCAGCAGGCGCCCGTACCACTGAGCAATATCACCGGCCCTTTTTTCGTATGTGGGATCCAGGAGTCGAACTTGGGCCCTCGTGCTTGCCAGGCAGGCGCTTATGCCACTGAGCCATCTCACCGGCCCCAGTCTTATGTTTTTAAATAACAATAATCTTTTATTTTTCTATCAAAGGGACGTGACAGTATAAATAAATTTTATGTTTCAATAAGAAGCTATAGTATACCCTTGTGGGTTATCAGTTTCTAGTCCTATTATTTTTCTTTGAGCTATTTTGCATTTCCTCATAAACTGCCTGGCTTTGTTACCTATTTGCAAATTGGACTGGATTTTGCTGTCTTATAGGCCTTGTCAGTCTTTACCAATTTCCAGGTCTTCTACTTTCTTCAATATCTGCCTACCTCTGTTCAAATTAACCTTTCCAATTTCTCTCCAACCCTCCTGACTTGGCAGGAGAAGTAAAACCTGACTGCCCAGATCCTTATTGAGATTCTAGGCTGAAATGTAGCTGCCCTTTCACTACAGTATCTAAAGATGCCCTGCAAGCTAATGTTGATTGACTGGCTATTAACCATAAAGGAATCCACTGCAGCAAATTATGTATGGACAACTTTCCTGCCTATAGCTACTAATGTGCATTTCACTCCAGAAGTTCACGAAGCAGCCACATCTTCCATGCTCTGCTCTAGGAAATACCCATGGTTGCAGATAATTTCACTGAAGCCTAATCTGTGCCATCACTGAAATCATTTAATCTGAAAACCAAGAAACCCATCAGATTGCCAGTGCCATGCCCACTGCACCACCTATAGACACTTCCAGCCCAACACGTAAGAATTTTCTTGACTGGCTGCTCTGTGGACCCATAATTTGAATTTATAATCTGTTATGACCATTAGTCTTTGTTTGCCTTCTTACTTTCATAGAAATCCCCCTCATGAAATACTCGATGGCTTGTATTATCCAATAAATGCCTTCTAAGACTCAGAGTTGGTTCAACTAGTCCTTGAACAACAGTAAGCTGCTAAAATAAGCTATATGATCCATTTCTCCCAAGTTGTTCATTGGGAAAACCTGGTTTCCCTAAATAAAAGGAAAAACTGACAAAGATGTCCTTACCATCACCACACTCAATGTGACTAAACTTGAGACAGGTTTCTTCCTGACCTTCGGTCTGATCTTCCATTTCTTAGAGAATTTACTCTAGAAAACCTTCTATTATCCATTCTTTCGCTCCTTCTTTGAGATGTAAATCTCCCAGCCTCTTGCTTTACATCCCAGGAGTGTCTTTCTTAAGAAGCCATGAATCACGCCTTTGAAATGTACTCATCAAGGTAGTTAGTGCCCCTATATGCCAGTCTCTGGGAGGATATGACTCTAACTTCAATAAGCTTCAATTAGCAAACACAGATGGTATAATTACGATGACCAATCTCCCCCTAACATCCTCCAGCACTTTTCCACTAACTCGCCTAGCACTTAAAAGTTTTCCTGTCTTTTGCTTCTGCAGAACTGAGTCCAATCTCTCTCTTCCATTGCAAAAGTTTTGAATAATGTCTTTCTTGCCTGTTCAATTGTCCAGTGCAATTTTTCTTTGACGACACTCATAGCTATGTGAACACATGCAGCAAAGGCTTTTTTTTTTTTTCTGGTGTTCAGTTACTTTAATGGTCAGTCATTATAATCCTGTCATTTCTGTGTGGATTTGACATTATGGGAAATTATATTTCTTGCATGGTAAGGAAGAGCCAGGAGAGCAGCATATTGTGTTTACTGTAGACTATAGAAGGAAAGTCACTCTTGAGGGGAGGACAAACCCTGAACTCTCCCCTCATCAATGGGAAAGTATTTCAGTCAGTAAACCCTAACATAAAATGATGTATTCCCCCACCTCATATTTTAATACAGTTTCAAAAGAAGTAGTCAGGCAGTTTTATGTCAGATAAATAGTATACCTCTAGCTCATTATTGAAAGCCTTCATTAAAGATTAAAAACATAAGACCCTTTATAGAAATTCTAAACTAGTCCCTGGATCTTAGCATTCAATTATCATTTGTGAAATTTGAAATCAACATATTTTATGTCTAAATTGAGAGTACATTTCAAAATCAAAATTCAAAGGCATGCCTTCTAGTGGGCTGACTGATGGGAAAGGGCTGTGATTATGCCTAATTTTCACCCTCTATATCACGATCTCATTGATTATGTTTCTCAGCTTGCTAAGGGTTCTGTGAGGTGATTTTCAAGATGAATATTGCTATTTGCAGGATTTCCTGAATAGGAATATTTCGGGAGTAAATTGCACAAACCAAGCAATGTGCAGTCAATTTTCACTCCAGCATAAACAATGTATTAGAACAGAGCCCTTAAGGCTTTCTTTTATTTGGGTTTCATTACACAGCTAGCTACATTTCATCAATAAGCATGAGGTGCTAAGCAGGCAAAACTGAGGATCACAGAGGGTATTATTTTTTTCCTAACAGGTGCTCAAAGTTGGACTAGAAAAAACAAATGACCTGAATGGCAGGGCTTCAGGCCCTTTTCTACAGAGGTAGCCATGGCCACCATAACCAGGAACAACAACAACAAAAAAACTTTCCTTAAATTTAGAAAATGGGGCTAGGGACCCAGATGTTTGTACATCTACTTTCTTTGCATTAACTCAATGCTGATATTCTTTGAAAAGTGGTTTCTTTTTGTGTTAAAAACTTTGTTTTTGGTTTTTGTTAGTTTCAAGTTTAGTAGAGAAAAATCCATTTTTCCCGTGTTTCTTTAATTGAAAAAAACTTTAACCTCTTTAAGCAGAGGGCTTCAGCAGGCTATAAAGACTAAAATCCCATATCTTACAGCAGAAGAACTCTGTAATCTTAATAAATCATTTATTAGGCAGAAAGTAGAGAGAGAAGCTAGACAAAGAGGGATAAAGAACTAGGTAAGCGATTAAATTATTCACACAGGCCACCATTTCCTAATTATAAGCTGGGGCTTTGAGAATTATTGGGAGCAACATTTGAGTTATCATACATATGATTTTATGTTCTTTTTGCCTTGGATACAGCCACGAGCAGAAGGAAAAAGCTGAAGGAATATTTTTGAAATCTGAACTCCAGAGATGAAAAACTTAGACTAGGTTCCTAAGGTCAAAGCCTAGGGCCTTTCTGTAGGGGAAGAAGCAGCTGCCTCTTCCTCAGTGATGCAGACCAAGCCATAGGAGGCGAATAGCATGACTCTCTGTAACTACACACAGCAATGAAAGCATTGATGCAGAACTTTGATAAAGGCAATAATTCATTAGCACAGCTAAGGGTGATTTTCACTCCAAATTGGAGAGACTCATTTGGCAGAGAACTATGATCCATGGACAAAGACCCAATGTTTTCAATATTTGAGAACCATTCCGGGGGTCATAGACTGAGACTAATGTCACTTTGGTGAGTCAACAGGATATATCTGTGTCAGAGGATTTTGTTATCCTATCTTTTAAATATATTCCACAAACAATGATAGCTAATAGTGAGTATATACTTCATTATTTTAATAAAGAGGCATATTTTAATGAGAGATTATATTTGAATGTAGAGGAATAGGCTTCTAGCTGTGAGTCAACAAAAAGCTATTTCTGGTTGAGAGGAAAGAGTTTATGTGCATTCCTCTTTGCAATACTAAATCAAGGATTTTAAGAATATACTGGATCCAAGATAATTGGGAATCTGGCTGAGGTAACTGTATATTGGGCCAAGTAACTATACTTCCTTGTTTGGATTATTTATGGAGTACAGAAGCATCAGTATTGAGACATAGCTGCCCTGGTGAATAGGAGCTAGTGAAATAGCTCTGAGGACATTATGTACTACTAGCCAAATGGAAAACCTGAAGGGATCCTAGAACTGATGGTATCTCAGAATTGAATATATTTTGTGCACTATCCAGTCTTGCCCCTTGTGACCATGCATGACTCATGTGCAGGGTACCTGAGGTGTCAGAAACCATGCATTAGTGTCAAGATCTGTGCTGTACCATTAATGTGCAGGCTGTGTTGCTACTTGTCCTATATATTTTCTTAGTGCTAACAAAATTTGCCACTGGGTAATGGCTGTCATTAATTATGAGTTTGATTGTCAGACTCAATCCAAGACCATGCCACTGATTGAGCAGGGTGAGTTCTGTATTGGCCAAATGATATTTTTACCTATGACTTATATAATGGCATCTGCTCTTCGGGAATAGCTATCAGAATAGTAGATACAAATGTCAGAAATTAGTAAGGTAAAAGGAATGAAGTGTACTTTGCAAATATAACTCATTTTAGCTGGAGCAAACCCCTCTAGCATTCCACTCATTCATTATCTTCATTTGAACTCATCTTTCCCAAAATTTATCCTAAGAAATTTAGATAAGAATCAATTTGAGCAGGAAATCTAAAAGTATGTATTACATGCAATTAAAGTAGGGATGAAGAATAGATTACAGTAACAAATATGATGCAGGCTTTCTAGAGATATGAGTTTAATGAAGAAATTTCTAGTGAATGATGGAACAAACAAAAGTGCTAGTCTAATAATAATAATTATTATAATAACAATAATGATAATGGCAAAGATTTTCTGCTTGCCCAAACTTTAGTCAGGTTTCTAAAACTTCTCCTAGCGCTATGGTACCTGTATAAAAATCCAGTTAGCGAAGAACCCTGCTAAATCAACTTAGCTAAAACCCTTCACTCTTGGTATCAGATCAGCCTCAAAATCTGATTTGATTGCTCATCCTCCAGTACTGCCAGATGACATTTGATCACCTTGTCTTGTCTTCAACAAGAATTTTGTTAGATTGATAAAATCTAACCTCACTCTTGATGCTTCCTCATAGTTACTTTTCACCTGGTGGTCCCCACCCTGTTTCTGGGCTATGAATTCCTACTTGCCCATGCTGTATTCAAAGCTGAGCCTAATTTCACCAACCTGCAGCAAAATCCTATTGCAGTGATCTCTGTACCTATCAGGATGTCCTGAATAAAGTCCTCTTTACCATACTTTAATGAGTAATTTTTCTTTAACAGTGACAATGATGATAATGAATTCTGGGACACTGCTGTTTTTTTAGGAAATGACACATAAAGCAAAAACTCCCTACCTTAATGTCAAATGGTCCAGTTTGATTTGGTTGATTGTAAATTTCCAACTGACTCCTAATAGGAGACAGCCACAGAAGCAGATGATCTAACTGCTCTTCGAGCTGCCCAAGGTCTTTTAAGTGAAGCTCAAGTTCTCTTTGTTTGTCAGGTAAAGATCTAGAAACCTGGGAGGGGGAAAAAATTAACAAATGACAAATGACTACCATAGTATAAACAAAAAAGCCAAAAAGTATTTTCAAAATTATTCATCATAATATATAATGGAAATTTGCTTATTTTGGTATATTAATAGCATGGTATTAGTATTTATATTTATTACATGTTAGGATTTAATTAAAATATTGGAAATTATATTATTATTTCTCAAGAAATTCCATACCTTAAAGCCAGTAATGCCTTTTTGGAAATTCAAAACACACACCTACACAAATGCATACCCAACCCCAACTGGTAATTGTAAATGAGTACATTCTACTCACTAAACACAACGGTATTCTATGTATTATATACCAGTTATACTGCTTTTGCAGTTATAAAAATAAAGTCACTTAGCATTACTGCCAATTATGTAACACAGTTTTCTTAATCTCAAATGAGTGATTTATACTTAAAGAGTGTGATAAAGATAAAACCAAACCAAACTATAATTTTGTTTGTACAGCAATAATTTCTTTACTATATTTGTTTCTAGCTTTCTTTTACATTAAGAAAAATTGTACAAGAAAATCCTTTACATACAAAGGAAACTGATAAAGTAAGCATTTTGGGGAGCTATATTTTGTGAGCCCTAGTCCAGCCAAGGAAACCAGAAGCAGATGTTTAGGATGAAAGTAAAAAGAACAGTTGTATTACAGTAGAATACAGAATGACTATAAATTACTTTTACTAAGGACTTAGTATATACCAAGCATCATGCTTAAAAAGTTTAGATTTGTTGTCTTCTTTAATCTACCCATTGAACCTCTGATATACGTAATATAATTATGTCAATTTTCTATGTAGATGGTGACATTGGAACTGAGAAACTTTAAATAGTTTAGGAAGAAGTATGATAAAGTATTAAACATTGTGAAATCTATAATTAGGCTTTAAATACTGGTTCTAGTTCTTGCTTAACATTTTAGCCAAGTTTTCTTTAACTTTCAATGCGTCTTCTACAGACTGGGGGCAATGATAATGTCTGCATAGTCTAAAGACTACATAAAGAAACACATAAAAATAAGTTAGTGCAATGTTCTGCATGATAGTGCAAATAATGAGCCATTAAATATCAGCAACTGTCACTCAAGCACAAGTGTAATGATAGAGCCAGGATTGGCAAAAGTAAAGCTCTTATCTTCAGAATATCAAGAATTAAAACCATTACACAGGAATAAAGAATGTAAATGTGAAACAACAACTCTTTAAAGTATTAGTAATGCCGTTCTAATAATATGAATATAATATTATATTGTAAAATGAATAGCCTGTAATTCCAGCACTAGGGAGGCTGAGGCAGGAGGATCACTGTGAGTTTAAGGCCAGCCTGAAATACATAGTGAGACCCTGTTTCAAATAACCAAAATATATATATATAAATAAAATGAATAAAAATGTTATATCTACTATATAATAACATATTATGAATAATAATAGAGAAAATTTAAAGGTCAATTGGATAAGCACATCAAGATACTGGTGTCTAATATACTAGATAAGTAAACTAATATACTAAACAGTGCCACATACTTTGGAACAATCGTTTAGATACTTTTTAAATAACTCATTAATAAATATTACATTCTTTAATTGGACAAATGGAAGTATTCATGGAAAATATCACCAATTAATTTATAGGGGGAAGGAGTTTTACACAAGATCTTGTTACATGTAAATAGTATGCTCACTAAAACATAATGTAAAAACACTTCCATGTGTTGTGTAAAATGCAGGTAAATACAAGGACAAAGGTTTTACATCTAGCCTGGGCTGAAGCAGGCCAGCCTGGAACTAACCTTAGGCTCCCACAGGACTGTTGCCTTGGAAACACTAATGTTAAGAGGAATGGGAAATGTTGAGCCTGCCTTTGTCGTATGGAACTGCACCTTGACTTTGGGAGCACCAGGTTGGAATAGAGGTTTTGGATCTCTGTGAGTGAAATGGTAAAAAAGATTGATGAGACACAGAGGTTGTGGCTCCTATTTCAGGTGACCTGCACATATCTTGACATGTCATCTTTGGCAAGAGAACAAAAGAAGCACACTACTTGGGTAGCCTGAATGGTTGTCCACAGATAATGAATCATGAAGCTGTATCTGATTTGTCTGACTTGTATCCTGCTATAAAGCCAAGTAAACACAGTAACATAGTATTAGATCAGTTGGGCCTATTTGTTTTTTTATGAGTTCAAATCCATAATTGCATCTATGGTGCATGGGTATATACATGTGTGTGTGTGTTTGTGTGTGTGTGTGTGGGAGAGAGAGAGAGAGAGACATTATATCACAAGTGTAATTCTATACCTGTAATGCATAATCTAATAATGCCCTTGGCTTAGTTTTCTGGCATTTAAAAGGAGGTAACTAAACATTTTATTTTTATTGGATCGTTTTCGACTTGCAAGTACATGAAAAAAAGCATTTTACAGCTTCAAATAACACCATATAAGAGCCTCTAGATTCTGGAGCTACTGGAGATAATAGCCGTCATATTTTCCTAAAATCTCTAAAATTGAGCTATGAACTTCCTTTTATCTGATCACAAAATAGTTCACATTTCATTTGGGCTTCAAATATAAGCACAGAAATCTGTGCAGCATTTAACTAAGCTTGTTGGTTCCCTTCTCATCCTTCCAACCCATGCCTCCCTGGTTAGAGAGGTAGAATAATTCCTGACAGAAATCAGTGCAATGAAGGGGATTTGACTACTATCTGGACTAATGAAACAGTAGTTTATAATAAGATGAAGATTTCCCCTTAATTATGATATGGCACTAGGTATGTCCTCCCAGAACTTGTGTTTCCCACCATCATGTCATTTAATTCACACCGTTTAATATGTGATTTACATTGGCTGAGCTTTGATTCCTGGATGAGCTGGGTTCCTACACATGATAGACCTTCACTAAATACCTATTGAATTAAAGATAATTTCCAAATTCAGGATTAATTTCTTTTTGATGTAAGAAGCAGTAATGAGTCTGAGTAGTAAATGACAAAAAAATTGTACCCTCAAGTTAAACAGCTTTAAGTAATCAACAAAACACTCATAAACTTGGTCTGCATGACCAAGAAATCCACAGGCAAAATCAAAGGACAAATGATAGATGGAGAAAAAAAATATTTGTGACTCATATTTCAGATAAGGGGCTAATTTGCCTAATACATAAGAGAGCTTCTGCAAATTAATAATGAAAAGGCCAGCAACACAAAAGAAAATTGGACAAAATATCAGACGGTTCACAGAAAAAAAATAACAAATAGATTTTAACTACATGAAAAGAAGCTTAGCTTTGGTCACAATAAGAGAAATGAAAATTAGATCTTTGTCTATTGCACTGGCAAAAATCCAAATATGAAAACATACTATGCTGCCGAGGCTATGAGAAACTACAGATTCTTCGACATGACTAGTGGCATGTATGTATTGAGCTACCCCTTATGGAAGAGAGCTTGACAGTGTAAGTTAAGTGCATGCACCCATTGCCATTGTCCCAGAAATTTGACTTCTAGGAATTTACTCTGTATACATATTTCTAGGGGTAAAATCAATGTGTGGTGAGGAAAAGCAGATGGTGCATGGGTAAAAGATTTGTTACTATACCTTTATACTTCTAAACAATGTACCTGTATTACTTTTGCAAGGAAATAAATGAATTTAAAAAGAAAAATTATTAGTTTTTCTTCTTACTACAAAATATTAATGAAAAATTGTGCTTTGTAAGTTTTAATAATGAGTCATTGTTAATAGGGTATAGCATATCTAAAGCCATCAGTCAAAAATGCTTTGATTATTTTCCTAAGACATCAGTCAGTTAATGGTAGTGGTGGTGGTGGAGGAACTGAGACCTTCTAACACATAATTTGTGTGCTGTTTCCCTCATCTTCAGAAGAGTTTCTAGTATTACTGACTTGTTCTATATGGTCCATGGAAAAAGATAACGAGAGTGAATAATTTATAATGTGGAATACGAGTAAGTTGTGTACTGGTTTCTACATGTTTTAAAATAATTACCCTTTTTCTTTTTATTTTATGAAAAAATAAAACACATTTTTTCACAACCAAATAATAAAGAATAACAATAGTTATTACGTTGTGTATCATTATTTCAAAGTAGTTACTCGGTACAAGACACAAACCAAAACCTTTCCTACAAAAAAGAAACAAAAAGACAGATACACAGATAATAACACAAACTGTTTTTTCAATGAACTAAAATAAAATATTAGTATAAAGGAAACTAAACTGAATTATACTGAAATAATATACTAAAATATTTTTTTTAAAACAACAGAACACAGTGGTACCTTTGTTCATGAATTTAATTTGTTCCACAATTCTGGGGAAGATGGCCACATTTTGTTTGTGCGGGGAAGATGGCTGCGGTTGTGTTCATCACCAGATGAGGAGTTTGCGAACGGAAGAAAATTTTGTTGAAAGCTTCTGTTTGCAGACTGAATTATTTGTGAACAGATGTGTTCTTGAGCCAAGGTATTACTGTATGTAATTTTGGGGAAGTATGTGAACTTCTCCTTATTTCCTTTATTTTACATATATATATATATATATATATATATATATATATGTATGAGAAAGCATGTGATATTTAAGCTTGTATGTCTGACTTATTTCACTTAATATTATGTTCTTAAATTGCATCCATTTACCTATGAATGCCTCAAGTTTATATTTCTTTATGACAGCCTAGTACTCCATTATGTATAAATACCACATTTTCCTTATCCATTCATCTGATGATGGATATATATGCCATTTCCAAGATCTAGCTATTATAGGTTGTGTTACTATGAACATCAGTATGCATATATTCCTGCAATATGATGATTTTAGCTCTTTTGGGAAGATACCTAGGAAGGCAATAGCTGGGTCAAATGAAATTTCTGCTCTTAGTTTTTTGAGGAATCTCCACACTGATTTCCATACTGGTTGTACTAGTTTACATTCCCACCAACAATGTAGTAGAGTTCCTTTTCCCCCAAATCCTCACCAGCATTTGTTATTATTAGATTGTTTTTGATGATAGCCATTCTTTATGGAGTAAAATGATATCTCAGTGTAGTTTTAATTTGCATTTCTCTGATGGCCAGCAACAACGAGCATTTTTTTCATGTATTTATTGGTTATTTGTACTTCTTCTGAGAAGTGTCCATTCATTTCATTCGCACAGTTTTTGATTGGATCTTTTAATTTGAGGAGTCTAATTTTCTGGTGTTCTTTATATGCTCTTGAGGTAGGTCCTCTGCCATGGAATAGCCGGCAAAAACTAATAATTTACTTTTATACGTACTACTTCCCACTCTGAACAAAATACAGACACAGATATCTGCCTAGTAAAATGCATAATTCTTCCTAATAATCTTTTTAAGTATTATAAAATCATGCTCCTCATACAACATGTTCCCTGTGGTTCTTGACCTAATTTCACACAAGATTAGCTTTCTTATTCTTACATTTCTTTTTCTTTTTTTTTTTTTTGTGGGTACTGGGGGTCAAACTCAGGACCTCGCATGCCAGCAGGCGCCCGTGCCGCTGAGCGATATCACAGGCCCTTTGTTCATATGTGGGTACTGGGAGTCGAACTCAGGACCTCGAGTTTGCCAGGCAGGCACTTATGCTGTTGAGCTATCTCACCAGCCCTATTCTTACACTTCTGAATGTTAATTTCTACTTTGTTGAAGTTTTAATATTGCGATAAAAAGATGTATCTGTTTTAGAAATAAAAAATAAACAAATATTAAATATTGACATTACCTTAACACAAAAAATATTCCAGACAAGTGAAAGTGTGAATTATAAAAAATATAATGACAGAACTAGAATAAAATGTTTGGGTATGAAAATCCTTTAGAAAGGAATATGAAATAATGATTAAATATAATATTTGTATTATTCATACAGAAATCAAAGGCAGTAAGCAAAATGAAAACAAATGAAAAGTAGGAATAATTGCCACATCTCTCAAATAAAAGGGAATAGTTTAGTATATAAAAAGATCTTTCAGTGAATAAGAAAAGATAGAGAATCTGCTGAAATACTGGATAAATTGACAAAAAGTGCAAACAAGCAATAAACAGGAAAATTTCAAACAGTAATTGAACAATAAAATGCAAATTAAAACAGCAATGATATTTTATTATTTGTCCATTATATTGGCTTCTAGAAAAGATATATGCCAAAGTTCTAGAATATGAGTAATTTTTTGACATTTGTTGTAGTGCGAATTCTCATCTTTGAAAGGAATAATTGATAATTTATACTAGAAAAGCAAGACTTCTACCCTGAAAACTACAAACATTGCAAAGTAATTAAGAAAACTTAACTAGCAGGCCAGATCTTGTTCATGGACCAGAAGGCCCACTACTGAAAATGTATCAGTTCTCTTCAAATAAGCTATGAATTCAGAGCAATCCCAATCAAAATTCCAGCAGCTAGTTTTTATTGGAAATTGACACGCTAATTCTAAGATTTATATAGAAATACAAAGGGCCCAGAAATTTTAAATAACAAAATTTAAAAATGTTTATAACCAGATATTAATATTTATTATTATATCTGTGTGATACTGATGTGAGAATAAACAGACTATGTAGGGATAAGATGATCTTTACAATAAATAGTACCAGGCTAACTGGATATTCATTTGAAAAACGCAAATGTTGACTTTTCTTCTATGACATACATGCACTCAGAAAATCAATTTTTAATTGATTGTATACCTCAGAATAAAAGGCAATACAAAAGAATTTCCCAAAGAAAATATCTTGGTGATTTTAGGGTGATTATTTCGTAAACAAGATATAAGAAGTATTAGTCATAAAGGACAAAATTGATAAATTGAAATTCACTCTTCAAGAAATACTGTTAAGAGAAAGAAATAACAAGGCCTAGATTGGAAGAAGATATTCATAATATATATTTGACAAAGAATATGTAACCAAGGAATTGCTGTATCTACAGGAAAAAAAAAACTAATTTTTTAAATAAGCCAAAGATTTGTACTAAGAATTCACGTAAGAGCATATAAAATGGCACTACTCATGTGGGACTGCAAAATAAAACATAATATGATAACTAATTTACATGTACCAGAAAATTTAAAAAGAAAAAGGTAAAAAACATATACTCTTGACATAGAACAACTGGAATTCTCATACACTGATGGTGAGGATAAATGGTACAACCACATTGGAAAATTGCATTTGAGTAATTCCAAAGCCAAACATGTACACACATGATGTAGTCATTCTACTCCCATGCACATTCAAAATGCACCAAAGGACACATATACCATGACGGCAGTATTCATAACAACTCCATACTAGACACAAGTCATGTTTATTAACAGAGTGTATAAATCATGACATATTCACACATTAGAATACAGAGAAAAAGTAAACAGACTATAATATAGGCAACACTACATAATAATCACACAAAAACACCACCGAACGAGAGAAGGTAAACACAAGGCACATCCTAGATGATTCCATTTATTCCAGTTTCAAAGACAGCCAAACAAGGTGGTGGCTGGAGATGAGTTAGTAACTTGGAAGGGGCATGAAACAGGTTCATGCTGTAACCTGTTCATTTTCAAATTTTTAAAAATTTTCAACTAATACATAAAACACAAAATTTGTAAAATTTGTAAAAAAGTTTGTAGAATAGTATAGTCATTATGGACAACACTATGGAGGTTCATTAAAAAATGAAAATATAATCATTATATGAACCAGAAGTCTCACTACTAGTTGTATATGAAAAGGAAACGAAATCAGTATGTCCAAGGAGCGTCTGCACTCCTGTGTTCACTGCAGCACTATTTGCAAGAGTGACGAAATGGAAACAACGTAAGTGTCCATCAACCAATGAATAGACAAAGAAAAGGTAGAATAAACACAGTGTAGAATATTGCTCAGTTACAAAAAGAATGTAGTCTTATCATTTGTGACAATATGGCTGGAACTAGAGATCATTATATCAAATGAAATTATATATATGAAAAGTTTCTTACAGACAGGAGTTGAGAGTTGAATGGTGTATACGAGAGGATGGGGACAGTGGGGGAGGGGGAGAGGGTTATCAACAGAAGCAAAGGTATCATTAGATAAAAAATAAAGTTCTGGGCCGGTGAGATGGCTCAGTGGCATAAGCGCCTGTCTGGCAAGCGCGAGGGCCCGAGTTTGACTCCCGGAACCCACATATGAAAAAAGGGCCGGTGATATCGCTCAGCGGCATGGGCGCCTGCTGGTGCGCGAGGTCCTGAGTTCGACCCCCAGTACCACAAAAAAAAAAAAAAAAAAAGTTCTGGTATGCTATTGCACAGCAGATTGACTATAGGTAACAGTAATGTATTATACATTTCAAAAAACTAAAAGAAAGGAGTTAATATGTCTATAGCATAAAAAATGATGAATGTTTGAGGAGATAGATATACTTAACCTGACTGAAACAGTATGCAATATATACCTGTATTGAACATTACGTGGTAACTCATTAATAGGTACAACTTGTATGTGTCAGGTAAAAATTAATTTAAATTTAAAAATGTATAACTCTCTTAAATATGCTTGTGTTCTCACACATGATATTTCTAACTCTGGTTGTTTTTTTAGTCTACAAATTAATGCCCAAGTTCACTAGATAGTCAGACCATATATTGCCAGGCAGGTGGACTGATGCAATCTGATTTGAGGAACCCAAGAATATGATAGTACAATCTGGTCAGTCTATAGGACTAAGGAACATGTGCTCAATATTTGTCAGTTACACTGATGTCATGGATTCTGGCACTGGAAATAGTATCAACAATGACATTGTCCATGTAACTAATTCAATAAATACTTGTATACAAATATTTTTGTTCCAACAATTTCCCTATTGTCTGTAAATTGATTGTTTCTTTAGTTGATTGAAGCTGATCATTGTATGGCTAAGCATAAACCTCCAATACCAACATCCTTCCACCCTGAGAAAGGCTAAGTAAACTACAGTCTGAATGCATCTTAAACAAATATCATCTTGCAACCAACCAAAAATGGAAAGTTCCAAAATTTAGCAGTATAAGTTAAATAATTCATGTAGAATATTAGCTTCTTTTGGGCAAAATGCTTGTGGTATGAAATATTTGGAGACCTCATTTCACCTTGTATATTTTACAACCTCAATAAATTAAAGCAAGTGGAGAACCAGAGTTTGGAAACATATGTTCCCAGGAACAATGTTCTATAAGTGTCTATAAATGGTCTCATGGTAAAATATCCCTCACTAGGAAGTCATTTATTTTTTACCTCTAGAAATGTAATGAAATAATAATGAATATAAAACTGAAAAATACATTGTAGTTACATGCCATCAGACATTTAAAATTATAAGTCCATGTACATTCTCACAGTGACCAATTCTAAATCATTCTAAGGACAGTCTATCCCCAGTAGTATAGCTAAACTACGTGGATTTTATTTGCTATGCTAATAAATCTATACTTTGTATATTGCTAACAGTTTCAAGTGAATATAACAGCAAATTCTCCAAAATTAAATCACAGTGTATATTAGTTTTATTACATAATCACTTCATTACTACACCTGGATTTTGTTATTGTTGCTAAAGATCTCAACCACATAATACCCAATGAGGTAAATGAATATTTGTAGCAAGATTTCAAAGTCAGTAAAATTTGATGTACAATAAATAGATTTGCAGTCCTTGGAGTACTCTGCCCTTATTATCACACTAAATTCATATTGGCTTTTCAATAAACCTTGGTGCTTGTGAAGAGTATTTTTGTTCATTTACTTCTTAGTTTGCAGTAAGCAACTAACTTCATGGTTTAAAAATCCTTAATAATATACATAGTACATGGAAAATGGTTTTGACTGTTCACCTTGATTCAAACCTGCCCTAAAGTTAGGTAACAAGCCCTGTAACAGTTCCCGGAGGCATTAGACAATTGAAGTGAATTGGTGAAATTGATTTGCCCAAACTTCAATAGCTCTCATTTGTCTTCTGAAATGGATTTTATAGGGATTTACACCCGCCTAACTATCCACCTACCCACATACTCTTTACTACATAATGTGATTTTGATCACATACTGTTTAAACCCTGAGGACAATAAAACTCACAAAGAAGTTAAAACGTAATTTTGTATGGCACGTACACACTCCACAGAATGCGTTCTTACAAACTAACCCTATATTTTTCTCTCTCCTTTCGTGCCAGCCATACTCACTCTAAAACAAGAGCTACTTTATTCTCATTCTCTCCCATCAGAAATCTTTGCTCTTAGAAACCTTAGCAGCAGCCTGGCTAATAATAGCAAAAGGTCCTATGGAGTCTTAGAGAATGTTCCTTTTAATTTTTTGTTTGTTTATTTTGT
This sequence comes from Erethizon dorsatum, assembly GCA_028451465.1. NCBI lineage: Eukaryota > Metazoa > Chordata > Mammalia > Rodentia > Erethizontidae > Erethizon > Erethizon dorsatum. The sequence continues at coordinate 23,950,402 of CM051842.1, forward strand.
TTATTTGTCTGTGCGATTAAAATTCAAAGAACACTAAGCCATGATCTGTGTAATTTGACCCCCCATATAGGACTCATAATAAATTATAATACCTTGATAATTAAGTTAGTTCTTGAAGTGGCTGTTAAAATTAGCTTTTTAAATAATAGAATTAAAGAAAATAATTTCCTCCTTTCTACTTTTATATAAGTTATCATACTGCAGGGGAAACAAAAAGGGAAAATATAGCACATATCCATATAACTTTAGTTTTAGAAATTCCACTTAAAAAACAATTTATCTAAACATAATTTTAAATTAACTAAAATTCTCTACAACTTATTAATAAATTCCTCAGTTTCAGTCATTTCCAATGCTCAAAAGTGAAACTGTACTGGACAGCAGAGGTAGAGAACAATTGTACTATGGCAAAAGTTATCTTGAGCACTGGTAAAGGCCATACTACAGTACTTCAGCAGCGATTTAAAAGGCCTGTTAATCTTCATGATTTCTTAAAGTTATAACATAACATCTTAGAAAATAATTCAAGGGTGTTCAATCACACACACCAATTTGACAGTCTTGATGACACAACCATGAATTGTTGTTTTTATTGTCAACATTGTCTGGCCAGAAAAGTTCTTTTCTCGAACTCATTCCCTAAGAGAAAGGAAATCACCACGCTGACAGAGGAGTCTTATTTCTTCATCCTCATCAGAATGGAATAATTTTATTGTGATGTTTACAAATATCAAGATTAAAATGCATTTTTGTAACAAACAGCATTCTATGTAATCCACATTCATATTTTTTTCTGTATAGTATCTTATATGGTTGCAAACTGATGCATTATTGCTATTTATACCATGAGGCAAAATGCATATTCCATCATCCAGTAAATGAAATATGCCTAACAAAGATGAAAATCAATATTCCTGGGAGTTTTAATCTTACTCACAAGTAAAAGAATAACATGAAATAGAGCATCTACTCCTGGAAATGTTGATGCTTAGGGAGAGTGTTTATTGGTTTTGAACATAATAATGGGAGGAGGTGGTGTTGGCATATGTTAAGTTGATGTTTTACTAGGTGTGCAGACAATATGCGGAAAGGGGATAAAACCTTCGGTGAGGGGTGATCTCCTTCTGCTAGCCAGAGAGAAAAGAGCAGAGAGAGAGAGAGAGAGGCATGGATAGAGGGAGGGAGATAGAAAGAGAGAGAGAGAGAGAGAGAGAGCACATCCGTGTGCCTGAAATTTGAAGAAGAAAATAAATATTTGATTTATTTGGGATAAATGAAAAACCATAGGGCCGGTGAGATGGCTCAGCGGCGTAAGCGCCTGCCTTTCAAGCGCGAGGGCCCGAGTTCGACTCCCGGAACCCACATACGAAAAAGGGGCCGGTGATATCGCTCAGTGGCACGGGTGCCTGTTGGCACGCGAGGTCCTGAGGTCGACCCCTGGTACCCACAAAAAAAAAAAAAAAAAAAAAAAAGAAAAGAAAAACCATAGCAGAAGTCAGGGGCCAAAACAATTTTGTTTTCTGCCTGGATTGTTGCTATCAGCCCATTTCAACTAGAGTCTAGGTCAGGGGACAGTGAAGGACAGTTTATGGGTCAATCCAGTTAGTACCTGTTTTTGCAGTTTTAGCACTAAAAATGTTTTTTTTTAGCATTTTACTTATGTATTCCCTTTTATTAATATATGTTTGCAATACATAATAAATACATTCATTGTGGGGAATTGGTCTAAAAACATATTGCATCTTGATCTTTTTTATTCCCCCTCTCCTCCCTCCCATCTCCCTCCATTTCCAGATCCCCTTGGAAAAATATCAAAGGACAGGTGACACAGGAACATTATATAAAATCCAAATTTGTGTCCATGAATAAGTATTACTGGGACACAGCCTCGCCTGTGCACTCACATGTAGTTATGTATTACGGCTGCTTCAGCACCGTAAGAGCAGCACTGAGAAGCTGTGGCAGAGACCTTATGGCCAGCAAAGCCTAAAATACTTCTCATCTGGACCTTTATAGAGAAGTAGAGCTGATCCTTGCTTTAGGTTACTTAGGAGTTGTAGCCCTACCTCCAGTCAAAGGTTTTCCCCTGCCTGCCTTCCAGGGCTGTTTTAAGGGGTGCCGGGGATTTAACATGTAAGAAAAAAGGTTCAAGCGTACTCTGTTAACTCATGTTTCCTTGGCAAAGGGGAATTCCTTAAAAATCTACAACTCTCCCAAGTTTGTCATTGAGGGATTCAGTGACGAGAACAGTCCACACACTCCCGCATATCCCTTTGGATCCCAATATCCAACAGAAGTTCAAGGCTCTCATATAAAACAGCATAGTATTTGTCTATAACTTATGTACACCCCCCTGCATACTTTAAGTCATCTCTAAGCCAGGTGTGGTAATGCACACCTGTAATCCCAGTTCGAGCCTACCCTGGCTTAAGGAGACCCTGTTTCAAAATAAGAAACAAACAAAAAATGGGTTGGGTTGGAAGGGAGAGTAACAGAGGACTGGGAACAACCTCTGCCAGTGTTGCATAATTTAGGAGACTTTGCTGAGTATCTATGGAACTCCATTTTCTCAACTGAAAAATGCAGAGATTGGATTAGCCTAGCTCCTGAGGTCCCTTCTTCCTTGAATGTTCTATGAATAAATTTTATTTCTGTTGGAGAACAAAGCAATATGCACAGTCCTGAGCATGTCATTGAGTTTAAAGGAGACAAAGACTGTCTGTCTGACACCTAGATGCCTGTGAACACAAAAGATCTTCTCTAAGGTTCATTAGGAGCCTGTGACATAAGCCTAAAACGTGGAAAATCCCATGACAACAGGATACCTTGGCACCCTAAGCAGATGTAAGCTTAATTTTCTTCACAGCAAGATAATGAGCAATATAATAAAGCCTAACAAAGGAATTTTGGATACAAGCTTAACACAATCAACTACTGGTATTTCAGACATTTATTTATAGGATTTCAATGTTTTCCCTTTAAAATCAGGATTTCTGTCAGATAACCTGTGTAATGGACCTAGCACAATGACAAACACCAAATGGCTAAAAATTTTGTCCAGCCCCAAATTTCCATAGCCATCTGCAGGTGCTGGCCAAGTTTACAGATATATTCCTGATGATGTGGCAACGGTTTAGACTCTGCTTTCCAAGAGAGAGCTGAGACATGGCCATTTTCAGCCATGGAGATCTACTACTTTAAGGAACATGTTAGGGAAATGCAGAGTATCTTGAGTCCTGAGGTATCTTCGAAGAAGTTTGGACATCTGGACAGTACTTGTGAACTAAAGAGCAAGAAAAATTTCTTTGAAAGTAAAAAGCATAACTTGCTCTTAACTTCTCCATTCCCAATTCATTCCTCGGAGACTGCATGTGAAAACTGAAAGCCACACGCAGCTATCCATTGGGGCAGCTCTGTGGAAGGAACGTTTTGATTTTTTCATTGTGCTAAGACCCTAAACAATAGCACTGCCTTTTTCTAATGTCCGTAGGAACCAATGCTGGAAGGAGAACTTCAAATTATGTCATGTTTTTCTGTCATCACTTTGATATAAATATTCCAGATTGCATTTAATCTGGAATTAATTTTTTTAATGTAAATATTAAATACTTCTTACAGGTTAAAAAAACATGAATGTAAATACAAATTTTGAAATTGGTTTTAATTATTAAAAAAAAACTTTTAAATTGGTTGATTGAGTACTGGTTGAAAGAAAAATCATTTAGGGCTGGGTACATCCCTTCCTTCAGTCAGCATTTGTTCTGGACGAAAAGAAAGAAATGTAAGCACCTAATTAAATTACAAAGTGATGAATACTCTAATAAAGATAGACAGGAAGCACTCCAAAGGCCTGGAGTCTGGAGGGTTTATGTCTCCGGGAAGGAGAGTGGAGAGACAGGTGGCAGAAAGGAATGGTGCTTTCATGGAGGACAACATATTTGAGTTGTGTGTGCATGAATGGTTAAACTAGCAAAAGCCATTCCAAAGAGTTTATGAGAAGGTGGGATGTTTGTCCTAGCTTGACAGTGTGTGGGGAAGGGGAAAGAATTACTTATGACAAGAGTTTCCAGATAAACTAAAGATACCTGGTTAGTGTAAATTTCATATAAACAATATATACTTTTGAAACATATTTTTGAGAAGTACTTTGAACATACTTATGTTAAAAATCTAAGTGTTCTATATTTTTATTTGCTATTCTTGGGCTCCTAGTCATGACTGGAATGTGAAATAATATGGTGGCAGATGGGTGAGGTTTAAGAATTTTGTGTGCCATCATATGGAGTTTTGAATTTAGTCTATAAACACTTTTAAATGGAGTTTAAACAAACTAGTCTTTAGAAGGATTAGGGTGAACAGGGAACCTGAAACTACTAAGAAGTGACACTCCAGCCCTAATCTAAGCGGAGTCAGTTCTGCTTTTCAAAGATGGCATCTGCAGCAGCTACAAAGAGGCTGACATCACCTCTGACTTTGCCAGCTATGATGACGATTTTCTTTGCACGTTGTCACTATCTCTCTGCTTACTCTGCCTCAGGGGATTCTCCAAAGCGGGGTGTACTTTTTCTTAGATTTCTTCCTTTTCTGTTTTGCTACCCTTGTTCTTTCCGATCTACTTTTGAAAATCAACATCTATGCTTCTAATTTCTTTTCTGATGTCCTGTTGCTGAGCATAAACAAAGACATCATTTTTCTCCATTTCTTCAAAAAGTAAAGACAAATCATCCTTAATTTGTTTGCATGCTGCCTTTTACTTTAATAATGTTTGGTTTTATCTTAGATGCATAGCTCAGTACAATTAGACTAACAAAATCTTTAATAGTTATTGTAAAAGATAACTTGAAATGATCTCAACTTTTATCATCCCTATGTGAATAAAATACGTCTCCCTAAATTTGACAAAAATGCTAAAAATTTACATGACATCAATGATAATGAATTGCGTATGTGAAAAATTTTAGACTATTAATAATAGTAAATTTTCATTACCATGCTAGAGGAAAGCCTAAAATATCTTTTGATTCTCTCACACAATGAGCATTATGAGATAACTAAAAGGAAATGCAGCCAGATAGATAGGAGAAAAGTATTTCATAGTACTATATACCTAATAGTATTATAAAAACAGTTAAATATTAAAAACCATTCTGAGGATTTTCTCAGTTTTGTGATGTATATAGTATTTTTCAGCTACTCAAAAAATTCTAATGTGACATCTATTTTATAAATAAACATTCATGGTCACTGCTCACCCTGTATAATTATGTTCTTTGACTTAAAACTGCCAAAGTAGAATATACTTCAAACTCCACACAAGCTGGATATAGTTCTGTTGATCCTTTACCTTTATGCAGTATAGAACACGATATTATTCAGTGTTAAACAACAACCACTTTGGTATAGGCATTGCTAAAATGGGCATTTTTTCCCTCTTGTTTTGATAACTTATTTCTTACGGATGCAAAAACAAAACAAAAGACAAAAATAAAATATGGTTCTATCTACTATTTAAAGCTACTTTCGTACACTAAAATATGTTTGGTTTGTTTTTGATCTAATATTTAAAAACAGTTAACTGAATCTCTGATAGAAGAACATTTTAAAATTTCTTTTGACAGTTTAAATAACCCTTAAGGTTTTATCTTTTACCTGCTGCCATTAAATTGTCATAATTACTCATCATGCAATAGGTTGCAACATGTAAAGTAACAATTTAGAGGCTGATATAGAACAATAGAGAATAACAGGAGTTTAATTTTTATGCACCATTTCTTCAGGAAAACACATCACGAAGGGAAATAGCTTTGAATAAGTTCAGTGAGGGTTGCCATTTAGTTAATTAACTTAACCATTTTCATTAGCAGACTCAATATTGACTTTAGAATAATGTCTGCTTAATTTCTTTCAAGCAATGAATATGTATTATACACTGTCATAGGTAAAGTAAAATTTAAGACAATATTAGCTAAAAAATAAAATTAAGTGATCGGAATAAGTCAGAAAAATATATAGAGTTCATTCTTAAACTTATATTTGACTGCAGTGTGTTCCTCCCAACTTTTAAGACATGACCTTGGCATAGGTACATTATTTCAGCTGCTTAGCACGGGATTTGTAATAATCTCAATTTTATAAGAAAGCATTTCTAAATTGGTTGGAGAAGACTAAAACAATGCATAAATCCAGTGCACTGAATATAATTTTCTGCTTCAATTGACAATCTAGTCTTTGAAAAACAGACTTACTTTTAAACCTTTTTTGGCCATATTCATTTTATATGCTTTCACATTAGAATACATAAAATCATCAGGCTCCTATTGATTTTTGGAGAGAGAAATTACATCTGTAAGATTGAAAGAAAGTGAAGTCTATCATAAGCAACTGATAAACAAATTGTTTGATGGAAATTAAAGAAAGTAACAACATAAAAATACATGGTGAGTTGTCACTTATTAACCTGCCATCTCTCCCCACCATCCTCATCAACATAAGATCCTCATTAGCTTAAGATCAGGGCTGCCCTCTGAGTCATCCAAAGTGATCCTCATCAGCGTAAGATCATTTTCAGCATAAGACCACCTCCGCCCTCTGAGTCATCCGATACTCCCCTCACCATTTTCCTCAATGTAAATGTGATCAGTAAATACCGAAGTTCTGGCTGCCTCATCACCTTTTGTTCCCCATGAACAACTGGCCATCTCAGATCCCCATTGCACTGCTATTTCTCTCTTACTCTTTCTTTTTGCCATGGCCATAACACCTTGCAGGAAATCAGTGACTCACTGCAGGGGAGTGATAGTAAGTAGCAGTAGGTTTCTTTAATATGACTAATTTTCCAATCTGGATTTTGTAGTTTCTAGGATTTGCAAGATGGGAAGGCCTACAAAAATATTTTAATTAGTTTTCAATAGGACAATAAACATTCCACAGAGTAATGGCTCACTTTCGTATCCATTATATTCTCAATAAGAGCACACTGCAGAATCAGTAGGGTAGGGGATTTTCTTTCAATATGTGTACTGGAGCCCCTTACCAGAGAATCTCATTCAGTAACTCTGTAACAGCATCCTGAAATCTAAACCTATTGTTAATTTTATGATTTGGAAATAGATGCCAAGATCCCAGTAGTAGAAGCATCCTTGCTAGACTCCACACAGACTACGATGTCCTTTAGTTAAGAAAGTTAGACTGCTTCTGTGTTAACATTGTGTCCCCAGTCTCAATTTGCTTTCACATCAAATTTACTAAGTCTAAAACTGAAGTCAAGTGTGGCATAGTAAAGCAAATAAGTTAAGGGGTGGAAGGTCTTGATTTAATGATCTGCTTTACAACTTAGAAGCTATCTGATCTCAGTGGTGTGGGGTAACCTCTCTAAGCCCATTTCCTTTTTTTTTTTTGTAGAAAAGAGCCCATAATTCTCACAGAAGTATACTTCGTAGCTTCTCTTCATCTTGCTTCATATCCACTCTAGAGTCTTCTTTTATCTTGCATTATAATGGCACTTACATCCAGCTTTTCCTTTCACATTACCGTGGCAGGAGGCTACTTTAAGCTATTAACACCTGGGCCTTTGAAAAAAAAAAATCTCAAACTGGCTTTTAGATTTCCATTGTCTACCTGAAATACTTCAACTCTTGCACTGCCATCAGAATAAGCTTTCTAAAGTAAAACTTAGTTCTTACAAAGAGTCCCTCCCATCTAGGTGGCTTTCTTGTATGGACATACAGGGAAAGGCCAATCTTCTCATTCTCTTCTAGAGACTTGGGTACATTCTCCCAGGGAGATATACCATCTACTCCAGAGAGCCAAAGCCTTCACTCAAAAACACTTATTGGGGAAAACATTATATTAAATCACTTAACTCCCTTAGGTGGACCTAGATATAGATTTGAGGTTCCTTAACTTGGCAGGTGAAGATTTTCATACTCTTGCCCAAACATGTATTTCCAAATTTGAACACAATCACTTTTTTCAGGAGCAATTCTATCACAATATTTTGTTTACAATTTCTCTACCTGTAATCATTTTTCTCTCTTGAGTGCTTCAAATCATACATCAGAATGGAACGATACCTACATGAGGGCTTTCATTATCACTGTGGTCCAAGGCAATTTTTCCTGTGCTATAGTATATTTGAGAAAATAATTATCTGTATTTGGGCATCTCTTCTAATACTGTCTTCTGTGGTAATATTGAATTTGCACATGATTTTTTTCCCCAGATAACAATAAAGTGACTGGAGGCCTTATTGAGGGTTATATGATTACTCTATCTCTTACCTCACTGTAATCTCTACTTTAAATTTTTTTTTCTGAGCTAGACAGGGTGGTGCCTGCTTATAATTCTAATACTCAGGAGACTGAGGCAGGAGGATTACAAGTTCAAGCTCAGTTTAGGAAATTTAATGACTTAGCAAGACTGTCTAAAAATAAAAATTTAGGAAAAGAACAGGGGATGTAGCTCAGTGTGAAGGCCCTGAATTCAATTGCCAGAACAGCAAAAAAAATTGTATACATCCATGCACCACATAACAACATTTTGGTCAACAACAGTGGTCCCATAACATTATATAACCCAGTGATATACGTCAGAGCCATTTTAGTTTGTCCAAACATACTCCACAATGTTTGCAAGATGACAAAATCTTCTAACAGTGCATCTCTCAAAAGATGCACTGTAGGGTCGGTGAGATGGCTCAGCGGCATAAGTGCCTGCCTGGCAAGCGCGAGGGCCCGAGTTCGACTTCTGGAACCCACATAAGAAAAAAGGGCCGGTGATATCCCTCAGCGGCATGGGCGCCTGCTGGCATGCAAGGTCCTGAGGTCAATCCCCGGTACCCACAAAAAAAAAATACACTGTTGTTTGTACAACAGGATGTTTTAAAATATGGATGCATTGTGAATAGCTAACTCAAGTCAATTAGCATAAGCATTAGCTCACATATTTATCATTTTTTTGTGGTGAGAACACTTTACTCTCTTAGCAATTTTCTAGAATACAATGCATTGTTATTAACTATAGCAATCTCTACCCTATTCAAGAATCCGTTTAGGCTAGTATCATCCACATAATAAATGACTAATTATTTATTAAATGAATAAAGCCAATTTTTATTTCTCTAATGAATTCATTATGAAAACTAATATTTCTGTCAATCAATAATCAATCAGCCAACTTCAAAGTAACTTCCCCCTGTTGGAAATGACTAGAAGGCTTAGTATCAAACTAGAGATTATTAAGCCTGGCAACATAATAAAATATTCACACCTTAACTCCTGCTCTTCAAGGTTAATTCTTAAATCTTTTTCGATATGCAAAGTTCAGTGAGAAAGTGAACACTGTTTGTCACTCAGCAACATGCTGATCTTAAACAAGGTCACTTAACCTTATTGAACCTGGATTTCCTTTTTTTTTTTATTTCTTTTTTTTGTGTGTGTGGGTACCGGGGGTCGAACTCAGGACGTCTTGCTCCAGCAGGCACTTGTGCCGCTGAGCGATATCACCTGCCCTTTTTTCGTATTTGGGTACCGGGAGTCAAACTCAGGACCACGCGCTTGCCAGGCAGGCACTTATGCCACTGAGCTATCTCACCGGCCCCTGGATTTCTTTTTTTTGAACAAAGGAGACAATGCCTACCTTCTTCAACTTTTGGGAGGCTTAGTGAACTCATGCATGGGAAACATTTTATGCAACACATAGTAGTTTATAAACTGAAGTTCAGAAAAGTTTGGAAGATGCTGGTCCCACTGCTGATTAGATCAGTGAGTTGAAGACAGGCATAGTAACACATAACAGCTATGTGAAACGTATTGAAGTCATTCGAAAAAGATGAAAGATGCGAATCATTGTCCCAATGAATACTGCCTCATGCCACTCACACACCGAAGTGCTGATCTTGTTATTTTAAAAATATATATGAAAATTCTTCTGTGAATACTAAAACCAAATGTGAATATAAATCTCTACTTATGCAAGAAAAATGTCTATTTGAAATTATATTATCAATGAAAAATTATAGCTCTATCTTTGTTGTATTTTCACATTTCTATTTGCAATAAAACTTCATTAACAGCAACAGAACTCTCTTCATGAATACAGTAAGAATTTTAGTTACTAGAACAAAAGAAAAAACATCTCAATATGGAGTTCTTCACATAAATGAGGACATAAAAATGATTATAAGGATACCTTTAAATTTCACTAGGAAGTATTTGCCATAATATTCCTGAAAAATAGCTAGAATTTCAAAGATATTTACTATAAGAAAGAAAAAATACCATATACTAAAATCTGAGAGTATAAATCAGCATGAAAACTATAAATTTGAGTCACTACCCTCAGTGATTTTCAACTTCATAATAGATAAAACCTGTGAAAATCCAGTGTAAATTATATGTGAATTAAGGTTTATGACAATATAGTTTTCTCCCAATTCCACATACTTTTTGAAATATGCCATGATAAATTCAACTTCTTGAAATAATGTTATTTAACACAAGGGATTATGACAAATATTTCCTAAATGCTAAAAATGGTGTTTATATTAATAAAATATCTTGTTTTGGAAAATGGATGTGGTGGTGCATGTCTGTAATTCCAGAACTTGGGAGGTTGAGACAAGAGGATCACCTCATCTGAGACAAGCCTGGGCTACATAGTGAGTTCAAGGCCAAGCCACACTATATAGCTATAGCATGATCCTGTCTCAACCCCCACACCCCGTAAAAGAACAATAAAACCATTTTGGAGAATTAGCTACATTTTCATTTGCCAACAGTTGGAAGGAAAGAATCTATGGTAGGCAAATTCTAAGATGGCACGTAATGATCTCTGGCTTCAAATATTTATGCCCTTGCATAATCTTTTCTCTTTGAGAGTGGAAAGGATTTGTGACTTGCTTCTAACAAATAGAATACATCAAAGAAGGTGACATATCAACTTGACTTTTGATATGTCAACTTGACTGGAGTAAGAAACACCTAGTAGATTGGTGAGGTACACTTCTGGGTGGGTTGTGAAGGTGTGGCCTTGGGTACTACATGGAGTCTCTTGCTCCTTGCTTTCTGGCACTGTTCCCCTTTCTGCTTTCCACGTGCCACGAAAGGAGGAGCTTTGCTCCACTGTGTCCTTCTACCATGAGCCAAATTACATTTTTGCTTCTTTTAATTGTGGATGTTGGGTATTGTGTTCCAGTGATGGGAAGACCCAGAAAATTGATACAAGAGAAGTGGGGTCATTGATGTGACTATATCTGACCACACAATTTAGAAGCCTTGGGAACTAGTTTGTGGGAAGACTTTGGAGACGTGTGGAGATGTTGGCTAGAGAAGCCCTAGATTGCTGTAAGCAGAGCCTGATGGGTAATTCTGGTCAGAGTTCAGAGGAACAGGATGCTGATAGGTATGTGGGCAGTGAAAGCCAGGCTCAGAGGGATTCAACTGAGACTAAGGATTCTATTGACAAGTGGACTACAGGTCATAACTGGTATATTTTGTCAAAAATTTGTCTATACTTTGCTCACGTACTGAGATTTTGTGGGAGACAGATTAGGGGCACTAGTTTAATTGAAATATCAGATGAAATTTCACAGCAGTTCAACATTTAGGCTGTGGCATAGATACTTCTGGCTGCTTTTAGTCATATTTATACTGAGAATTGGGGGCAAAAAGCAAAGTAGAAAAATTCAAAAAACCTAAATTTTGGCCCAGAATAAATCATGTGTAAAGGAGTGACTGCTGAAGAGATTAGCACTGTGAAAAAGAATTTTTCCCAAAAGAGTTAGTCACCGTTTACAGTGATAAGTGCAAACTCATGTTTCTATCAGTACAATTCATAGCAGCTATATCTTGGAAGCAGACTATATGCCCATCAAAAGCGAATGATAAATATAATGTGTTATTTGTATATAGTTGAGTACTACTCTGCCACAAAGAAGGATAAAATTTGAGTCATTTGTAGGAAAATAAAAGCATTTTGAGACCATAATGTTAAGTGAAATAAATCAGACATACAAGCTTAAATATCACATGGTTTCTCTTATACAAGAAACCCAAAATATAAATAAAGAGCAAAATAAACAGTAGATAGATAATAAGAAGTAAGGAGATAGATCTTTCTCATATGGGAAGGAGATTAGTTTTCCAGAATTCATTTCACAGTGCTCAGCCATCCAGGCACTCAGAGACTGTTACAGCCATGGTCCAAGAGTCCTGGCTATTGCTCCCACTGAGCAGCAGTCCTTGATATCATCCATGTGATGTTGGCTTTACCAACATGTAGAATTCAGGAGCTGTTGAGTCAGAGAGGCTTCCTTCAAGATTTCAAAGAAAAGCCTGAGAGGCCATTCAAGGAGCCCCTGAGAAAGCAACACATGAAGTCGTGGGAGTGAAACCAAAAAAGCAGAGCAGACACCAGAAGGTTGGAGATGCCAGTAGCATGGAACATCTGCTGAGGAAAACTGCAGACTGAGCACTGAGCAAAGCTAGCCTGAGAGAGGTTATGTGGGCTGCAACCAGCAGGACCATAGGATTGGGGTCACTCAATCCCACTAGAATTTACATCTTACCACCATGTACCCTGGGTGCTGGCTGTGGAACTACAGTATTTAATGTTTGTCCTGCTGGGTTTGGGGCTTGCTTTAGTCCAAATCTTTTTTATTCCCAAATTCTTCCCTTTTGGATTGGGAATGTTTACCTTATGCTGTTGTACATTGGGATCATGTAACTTGCTCTTTATTTTTACAGAATTTCATAGTGAAGAGTTTGCCTTGAGTCTCAAAACAGACTTTGACTTGGATTTTTAAAAATTGCTGGGACTCTTGAGACTTTGGGGAAGGAATTATTGTGTTTCTGGTTGTACGTAAGAAAGTTGTATCATGTTAGGCAGAATCATTAACTTATTATTGTGTTTATTTGGAGGTGAAGTGTAGTTTAAGAAAATGCATTTGGGTGTGAAGTTGACAAGGGGTGGATTGAGACCATTAATCCTGCTAGGTCAACTTGATTGGATTAAGAAATGCCTAGCAAATTGGTGAGACACACTTCGGAGTTTGTCTAGGTCTATGGTGTCGAACCTATGGCACATGTGCTTCAGTGGGCTGTTTGTATCATTGAAAGCTCTAAAAGGTTTGCCATCACTAGTCTAGGTGGACTGTGGAAATGTGACACTGGGGATTATATGTGGTTCCTCTCTACTCTGGCACTATTCCCCTGCTCTGCTTCCAAGCCACATGAACTGAGCAGCTTTGTTCCACCATGTCCTTCTGCCATGGAGCTTGCCAACCATGGACTGAATTCCCTGAAATAATGAGCTAAATTAAACCTCTACTTCAAGTTGTGGGTGTCAAGTATTGTGTCGCAGTGATAGGAAAGCTTACTAATGCAGATGGGATGTCACTTCTGTAATTAGGCTACATAAGATTATGACTTTTTTTTTTGCTAACAATCTCCATTTCTCTGTCTCTTCCTCTCCCTCTCTTTCTGAATTTGATAAGGCAAACTGCCATGTTGGAGAGGCACATATGGCAAGGAACTAGCGGTGGCCTTCAGCCAACAACCCACACAGAACTGAATCTTGCCAACAATCAAGTGAGGTTCAAAGCAGATCCTTCCCCAGTCAAGCTTTCAAATGAGACCCTAACCCTGGCCAGCACCTAGAATGCAGTTCTTGTGAAAGGCTGTGAAGTAGACCACCCAGATATACCAAGTCCAGAACCTTCACCTCACACTTACTTAAACTTTTTAAAAATGTATTTTGTTTTTAGATATCATGCTTGTAGTATTTTGTTATGTAGCACTAGATAACTGACTAAAAATTTTGTACTTTTTAAGGAAAAATGTGGTAATACATATATAAATAAAATGATGCTAAAGTTGTAGGGCTATAAATATATGAATAGTGGCTAAATAGGAAATGATAATATTTTAATGAATTATTAAGAAATGGTGGCTTTTTAAAAAGTTTCAATGTCAAAAAGAAGAGATTAAATATATATTCACATAAAAGAAAACCATTGAGGTTTATCATTAAACATTTCTAACATTCATTCTCAAATTTTAAATAGAAAAATAAGAAAGATAAATAATACTGTTGGTCTTATAATTTTATTTCATCATTTTGCATTTGGAGCAAACAATTTCTCTTTGTGTTGCTAGAATTTCAAACAGCTCTTTTTAAAAAGTTTCCACAATTTCACATAGACATGAATCCTAAAATCTGTTAAGTCTGTTTTTAGGTAAAATGATGCTTCAGAACCATGAAACGTTTTAACCTTGGATCTTCGAGGCAAAAGAACAGGCGTATTGCTCATCTATTTTCTAAATTATGCATGGTAAATCAGATGCATGATTTGTTTTGAACTGTTTATTAAGACACACAAAAAGATAAACCATTTGAGAGAATGGAAGTGCAGAGCTGCCTACCTTGCTCACTTTGACAAAATTGGTAGCAAAGGACAAAGAGAGAGAGTTCATTTAAAGAAAAACAATTTAAGGGGAGAGAGAGGGAAAAATAAACAAGAAAGAATATGGGAAAAAAGAGCAAAGTGTATCAACAAGTTTTGACAGGATGAGATAGGACAGCAGAGAAGAAGGATAAATTACGATATGGAAATTGAGGTACAGTGTACTATGACATAGCACGGATATGATGAACACATGTAGAACTGATTACTGAAATTTGCTGAGACACACACACACACACATATATATATATATGAAATAAATGATAGTTACATATCATTTCCATTTAAAGAATAAGTTTGATATTTTGCAATGCATAACAAATTATAAAATAAATTTTAAAATGATTTATAAAAGCTCAACTTTATGAGACTAAATTAATTTTTTCAGAGTCTAAACCCCTTTCTATGAAATGTCAACCAAGTCTTATAGCAGGTCTTATAGACGGTACTTAATGAATTTTCTGAAAAGTTATTTTCTTCCTGATTCCCTTTTTCCCCGTTAAATTGTAAAATTGTGCCCTTCCATTTAGGACATATATTGAAAAATGTTCTCTACCCAGAAGATTTTGAAAGAAAAGAGGTAGAATTCTCTTATATTTCCAAGAATAACACAGTCATTGATAACTGAGTAGGAATATGTGACAAATTTAATTTCAGATTGTTTTTAAAGGCAATATGTGTCCTACCATTACCATGACATAATGATAATATGAAGTAAATACATTCTCATTCAAATTGACCAAACTTTACAGAGCATATTCCAGAAGTCCCTTGTATAATGGCGTTAGTCTCCACACACACAATTGATTGTGACTTTTTGACTAAGGTACTCCATTAGTTCAGGAAAACCAATTTCTCCCTCCTAATCTCATATTCTACCTTATGCTCACATCTAGTTTCATTTCTCATCTCACTTTCAGGTCCATATTTTAAATGTACATCTTCCAAAATACGTCTTTTATCCTTTTTTAATTTTTAAATTTTTATTAGTACATGTTTGCAGTACACAATGATTACACATTCATTGTGGGGAGTTGGTACATGTATATTTACTTTTAATTTCATGTCTTTCCTTGGTTGTGGCCATGTTTTACTTGGGAAATCAGAATCCAAAACAGACAGAAACAGAAAAAGTCAGGGAAAAAAGCATCAGTATTATTTTACCCAAATGTAAATTGAAAAGAAATAATACGGAACTCCAATTTAATTGCTATCCATGGTTACCTTATAAGGACTTCCATTTACCTTATAGGCTGTAGAAGGCAACTGTCTTAATTTGAGTCTCCCCAGAACAGACCCAGAAGCAAGAATTTGAACTCAGGTAGTTTTGGTATATGATCTCAAGATACGCCAACAAGGTATGGAGAAGTGAAATGGGGAAGTCAGCCAATACAAAATATATTACTAAGCGAGTCACCACTGTGAACAACTAAACGATAATACTGCCTGGGAGCTCTAGGGAAAGATGTAGGGTGCAAACTTTGGAGTTATGAACCCTGAAGGACAAATGGGCTATAGCATTTATGTACCAACTACTGTATTAAAGGAGCAAAACTTTCACTACATGTTTGCCCTGTCTCAAGAGCAAGCAGAGAAAGTCCCAGGCAAAGAGAAGCAAGTATTGGTAGTTGGAAATGAAGCACCATATACAGAAATGGTAAGTGCTGAAGGATGTGGGTGGGGCATCTCCACTATCTGCTTTAAAAAATAATTTTTATTTCTATGATCTCAACAATCTGCCTATATTTTAAAATCATTGTCAAGATATCGACATCACTTGTTCCATTAATTACCTAAAAAATCAGGTGTGAGCAATGTTATGGGTATTAGTTGATTATCTTTTCTCCATTCTTTCTACTACTTCTCTTTTCTATCACCCTTATTTTCCTTTGAGGAACTTATTACCTCTTCACCTTCACTGTATTTTTAGCTGCAGAGTACGTTTTGCAATTTCAGCCATGAGAGTTGGATCTGATTTAGCTCAGGAATGAACATGTGACTTAATTCAGGCCAATGAGCTTCAGAAAGATCTTTCTTGGATGACTTGGGAAAGAAGGACCCTAAAGAGATGGCCTTCTGTAAAAGTAAGTTTTCAGTTGCAGATTTTGAAACCATTTCAGGCAATTTTTGCCACCATGAGGGGCAACAGATGAAGCTGATAGGTCAACACAGAAAGGCAGAATTCAGAAAACTGAAAAACTGAAACCAGAATCTTGATGACATTATTTATATCAGTTTGAGACAGGTTTTCTGTCACTGACAGAATTAAGAGAACTAATATACCCATTCTGTCGGTTAAGTATGGGTCCATTTTACAAATCTCACGTGATATCATAGAAAGTGAAACTTTTTCCTATATGTCTTAGTTACTTTCTTGTCTCTGGGACACAATACCTGACAGCCACAATTTAAAGGAGGAAAGGTTTATTTTGACTTACAGTTTGTAGCGGTTTCAGCCCATAGTTGGTTAGTTCCTAAGCAGGGTGACATAACAAAGGTGTATGGCAGAGGAGAAAAAGCTCATGGCATAGCAGTCAGGAAGTAGACAATGATTAAGGTAAGAGGGAGGGAAATACATCTTTCTAGACTACTCCCCCCGGCGACCCACTTCCTCTGACTAGGCTTTACCTCTCAACATCACATTTAGCTATAAACTCTTCAAAAGACTAATCTGCTGATAAGTGTAACACCCCCATGATCCAATCACCTCCCAAAAGCCCCATTTATGAGAAATTGAGGTTTTGGGGGGACATCTAAATATGAACCATACCACTATTTTAAAATAATTTATTTTACTGTCTTATTCTTATATCATAAAATATCTTGGCTAATTTTAACAAAATGATATTTCTGTCTAATTTTTGAATGCCTGTAAACAATATTTTGTAATCTCATAATGTGAAGTAATGTGAGGTAGTAACAGTTCAACTACTATGTTCCAGAAGAGAGAATTTTAAAATTCGCAGTCTTAGACTAGAGCTTTCCAGCAGCCAAAGTATTTACTATTTTGAGAGGATGCTGGTGAGAGAAAAGGTTAACCTAATAGTACCTGCTGTGCCTACATTTGCAAATGGAAAGAAATCACACAGATGGTGGCATTTGCCTGGGAGTTTGGTGCCAGGGGTGTCCTCTAAGGGACATAAATTAGAATGGAATTTCCATATTTCCTAAAGATATTATGGATGTGGATTTGCTGGAAAATTTTATTTTTCTAGTCACAGTATTAAAACCACTACCACAACCATTAAAACAACAACAATCAAATAGTGAATATTTATTGATACTTTAGTATATACCAGGTTCTCCCCTGCCAGGTAGGCAACATATTCAGCTTTCTTCTAGATTGTTGTGTGGTAGTCTTAGGTTACTTTCCTTCTAATAATGCAAAGTCCTTAGAACAATGTCTAATAGACAGTAGGCTGTCAATAAATGTTAGCTATTGTTACTTAACACACACAGAAATCTTTCCTTCTCCGAAAGCCCTGCAAAACAGGACTGAGTGAAATATCTTTTTGGTCAGTGTTGTGCAGGCCTGCTGTGGATGTATAAAGAAATAAAGTAATAGAGGAATGGTATAAACTAAATGGCTCACACACATGAGGAAGTAAGTAATGAATGTTGGAAAAGAAATCTTGCTGGAGTCTTGAGTATAACAGGAGGATAATATAGATTGCATTTGGAAGTAACATGAAAAGTTTCTTAGGAATATAATGGAGAGGTCAGATTTGGTGATTTATGGTGTAAGAGAGGCGGGAAGAAAGTAGACATTTTACATGGACCAGGGAAGGAAGGAGAGGTAAGGAAGAACAGAGAACAAAAGGGAGGAACATTGGGTGGTCTCTCTGGCACAGTGGCCTGAGTGACAATGACTAGTGGGAGAAAGAGAATCACCAGAGATAAATCGAGGGCCTAGAAAGCCTGGAGTAGAAGAGAAATTTACCAGGGACCTAACTCTTGCCCTTGCTGAACACTCAGCATCTCCCAAGTAACATAGGCTTGTTTGACTGGGATTTTGTGAATAGCAACAATCAGAATTGTCAAAATCAATCAGGCACTGCAGAAAAGTGCATTGGTGGCTTCATGACAGAGCTAAGGTTCACAGAAAGACACATCTGAAGGGATTGAGGAGAAGTCAGATTAAAGCAGATACTTGCCACTCTAGACTTGTGATACTGTCTGGGAAACTATTCTATTTTATTTAAAGCTCTGTAGGAATAATGTTAAAAATGCTAGCGATCGCTAACGCTCATTTTCTTACCATGTGCTAAGCATGACTCTAAACCTCTTACATGTATTATCTCATTTATCCCATCTTATAATGCTATTTTTGTCCTTATTTCTAGATGAGGAAACTGAGACATACAGTGACCATAAAGCCAGTAAGAAACATGTAGAAGGTTGTTATTGGTATCTCCCAGTTAAGCACGCCTCCCAAAATTCATGTCTTTGTGGAGTTTTTCTCATCTTAACTCTGAGCTTGGCTGTATGCCTGGCTTTGGCCAGTGAAATATTAGCAAGTGGGATGAAAGGAGCAGTGAAATAAGTGCTTGAATACTGGTATTTGTTCTTTTGGAACACTTCTTCATGGAACTCAACCACCAAGCTATGAGGAAGCCAAAGGAGCCATGCAGAGAAGACCAAATGGAAACAAACCAAAGCTCAAGGCCAAGAGCCCCAGCTGAGTTCTCACCTGGCAGCCAGGACCAACTGCTAGTCATGTGAGTGAGGCCATTTTGGACATTTCATTTTTCCTGGTACCTTGGTTGACACCAGGTAAAGCAGACAAATATGGGCGACTGTGAGAATCGTGTGAAAGAATAAAAACTTAGTTGTTGGAAGCCACTAGCATTTAGGGTGGTTTCATATACAAGCATATATATCTGGAACAGAGTGAAACAAAAATTTGAAGCAGGAAGACCAGTAACATGTAGAACTATACAGAAATAAAACTCAAATTCAAATTCTAAAAGCCTGGCAGAACTTCTTTTTTTTTCACTCTTTGAAATATATATTGTTCATTGTCTATGTCGGACTATGATATTTTATTAGGCTCTCTTACTTTACGTTGTCTTTCTTCTTTCTGCTCTTATGTGAATACATACAAAATCTATTTCTGTAGTATTATCTTTGCTCTCAGGAACAAAGAATGACCTTATTACATTTACCGATATCATCACTACCCCTTTCACATTTTAATTAGCACCAAATTGTAGGAAAACAATTATGTAAATTGTTAGTGGAGGTAGTGGCCTGTCTGTGTCCTTCAGGATTAAAATAATGCCTCTGGGTCTTGGTGAAGAATAAGTCAATGACATAGTCAGTATCAAGGACAGAGGAAGAAATAGAGAAAAAATATGAATGCTTTGTGCATCTTTGGAAAGGCTTCCCTTAATCCTGAGATATTTGGGTTTGGATTTTCGTATATATATATTCAGAACTAGGGAACTCAAGTAAGTTTTCTCTTCAAATAATATCACAGTATCTAGTAGGCTCTTGTCTAATTATTATCTGAAACAGCCATTTCTTCCTCTTCTAGATCATTCATGCCCCCTGTTTTATGTTCTTATATTATCCTTTTTTCATCTGTCAATTAGCACAATTTAAACTGAGTAATTATTATTTAAATATTGAGTTTATATGGAAAGGAACTTTGTTTTATCTTATCATTGTCTTCAAAGATGCTCTATTACATCATTATTCCTACCTTTCATCTGAACTCTCAGGTTGAAGTGGTGGGTATGAGGGATGGAATGGGGAAATATCAGATTTATAATCTATTCTAGGTCTTGCAGAAATAGTTCAGTACTTATTGCTATTTTTTTGTGTGTTCTTGTTCCATCATTAAGAATTGGTGGTGGCAGGAGCAGATAGCATGACTTTCACTTTATAGGTCCTTGGGCCAAGAGTAATATCTGGATCTGATGGAAAAGAATACATCATTTAGAGGCAATGAAATTTGAGCCATACGCAGTAAGCAAATGAGTCAGTGAGTGCGTTTTGTTGCTGGGAAAAGGAGTGCATGGATATCTGTGCGATCAGTGTGGAGACTTTGAAATACAGCAACATGCTGAAATTAGTATAGCCATCTTTCTAGCCTTCTTAGCCTTGGGAATAACTTCAGAGCCGAGATTTTGTATCCAGGCTGGACTTTATGTAAGAAAAGTACAAAGTTCTATATTTTTTGAGTCATTGAAATTTGGTTCTCTATTATAGCACCTTACCCTATAATCTAACAAATCTAAGGACAATGCAAACAGCTGCATTTGTAATTATATAATCTACTTTACTACTTAACTTGGCCCTCCAAATGTAAGATCCATAAAGACAAGTGTCTGTCTTGTTGACAACTCTATGCTTACCCTGAGCATGATAGTTACTCTATTAGAGACAGATAATAAGTACTGAATTTTTTAAATGCATAAATATATACTTGCTACCTTTCTAGGTCTGGGCATGGAGTGCCTTTGAAAATCATTGTAAGCTTCAGGACTAATGGATTTTGAGAGTGTTGACACTGTGTTAATATTATGTGAGAGTCAGGATCAGTTGATTCAAAAATCTGAGCATATAGGAATGTATCTTAATTAAATACCTTGCTTTTGAGATGAGTAAGAAATACACTAACTTACAGAGTGTAGGAGATCACATTGATAAATCCTCTGTATGTACATCCTTTTGCAATGTGACTTTCAAGGTGCCTACCATCAGAAGGTACAGATCATTTCCCTAATCCTTGAATCTGGACTGGCCTTGTGACTTGCTTTGGCCAACAGAATGTTCTAGACATGACAGTGATCCTGTCCCAAGCCTAAGCTTCAAGAGTCATTGTTCACTTTTACTTTTCTTTGTTAGAGTCTTGTTTCTTTCCTGAGAAAAGGCCAGCTTGCTGGAGGATGAGAGACTATATGGAAGAGAGATAAATCATCCCAGCTAAGTTCATCCTAGATATATCAGCTCCCAGTGAGTCCCTCAGCTGAGTTCAGATGAATGAGTAAGCCTAAGCCAAAAGAACTGCTAGGGCCAGATCAACTGAACAGCTCAGCTGACCCACAGACTGTGTGCAATTACAAACAGATATTATTTTAAAACAATAAGTTTTAGGGTGATTTGTTGTATAACACAATTAGAACTTTTAAAATGCTATAGTTACTACATAACTGATAAATATAGGAAGGTCAGAAATGGGAGTAAGTCATGGTACAGTTAATAATGCTTAAGTAACACCAGAATACTAAATCATAAGGTTTCTGGTTTTGATATCAAATGAGTAAACAAAGTCACAATCAATCTTTTATAAAGATGCCTGCATAAAAATGATGGCAAACTAATGGGGCAACCACTGAGAAGGGAAATTTATAAGACCATTACTAGAAGACCTAAAAATAGTGAGTGCTTTTTTATTACTTTTTCCTGTATCAACCATTGCAAAAAGCAGTGGAGACAGGGAAAAAACACCCTGAAATCTTCTCTTCTCTTGCTCCTTAGACTACTGTCAATGTCTCCCACTGGCTATATCAGAAGCTGCTATGGCAGGAAGCCTGAGGAATAGGGTGAGCAGTGGTCGGTGGTCAGCCTCTTACAGTATATAATGTAGGACTGGAAGGAAATGGAATAGATCTGAGAGAACAGGGTATAAGGAAAAGGCATATCTGGTTTATGAACCTCAAAAAGCTCTATGCATCAAACGTAAAAATAAATTGAATGTGCTCACATGTTCAGTTAAATCTGAATGTATATCCTTTGGGCTTAGATGTAAATGCTTCATATATATCCAGGAATGAAACTTTTATAAAAGGCCTTTCCAGTATCTCACAATATACTGTCTGCAAGTTCCAACGTGTGGGACTGGTGGTCAGCTCCTACACAGACTATTGATAGCCATCCTCTACATTCTTACTACTTAAAATGTGGACCAATGCTTAAAGCATTAGCATCTGGAAACCCTTTGAGAATGCTGAATCTCAGATCCAATACAAGGTCCACTGTATTAGGAATCCAACTTTAGCAAGATCTGGAAGTGGTTCATATGTGTAGGCCAGCTAACATTTGAGAAGTTCTCCTTCTACATGATGATAAACTGGCTCTCTCCTAGAATTTTATGGTACCTTCCTTTGTAATTGTAATCACAATTCAATTCATCATAATACAGTATTATAGTACGTTGTGTCCTTCATTCCTCATTAGACCCTGGGATATGAGCAAATAAGCCTCATAATGCATTGTCATTGTGCAAATGAGGAAATGGAGGCATAAAGAGATTTAAGTGGTCATAGCTCTGAGCTGGCGAGTGGTGAATCTCAGTCTTGCCTGAGTTATTAATGACAAATTTTGTAATCTTTCCAGCACTGAGACAAAGTGTGGAGGGTACGAAGGTGAGTGGGAACAGTCATTACACAAACCAGTAAAATATTTGAGGGCATGTTTGAATTAAGTAAGAAAATGGATAGGATTATCTTTAAAAACTGATCCTCCACAAAATACAAGTGATTATTTAATTGTACTGCATTCCAGTTTCATTACAAGCAATCAACCATGTAAATGCCAGTATCCTCCTTATTTTGGTACTTGAAAATAGTTTTCATCTACTCCCAAACAATTGCAAAGCTTAGCCATGAAGTTTTTTTTATTCGTTTCCTAGTTTTGTCACCAATGAAGATGACCTATGCAGCACCAGAAAACTAATTTTTCTCTCTCCCTTCACCAGCATGTCAAGGATTCTAGCAGAAAGATACACATCACTCATACAAATAAAACAAGGAACCAACTTCAAGCAGATGAGTACATTGGCGTAGGACTTGTAAAAACAGTAATAGCACCGACAAAAGCAATTTTCATGGTAGTCATTTAAATTGTGATTGAGATGCAGAATTTCCATTGTTTTACAAAAATCTAAATAAATCCAAGAAGTACTGTCTTATTCAAAACTGTTGATGTCACCCATATCACAAACATAATGAACCACCTTCATAAGAATTGATTTTTAGGCTGCGTCTAAGTTATCATCATCAGTCACGGGTTGCCTGCAGATCACAACTATCAGTACGAATGAAGTTTCTCAAAGTACCCTTGTGATGACTTTGGTTCCTGTCCCATTTTCTGGTCCATCTCTTTTCTTCTACACTTGGTCAACCATGCCAAAGATAGACTATACTTTTTCCCAGTGATAGCTGAAAATGTTCACAAATTATAACTGCACCATTCAGCTCAAACGCTTAAACTTTCACAGCAAAACAGATTGATTTTCTCTAGCAACATACAATGAAATGCTCTCTTCAATGTCTTGTAATTAGTTCTAATATCAGCAAGCAAATTAAAGGCAGCAAAACAAAATTTCTCCATCAGGCGTTTATCAGCCCCTTCATAACCTGTACAGTGGCCTTGCCCTGAACTATAAGGTGGATAAATGAAGGGAATGCTGAATTTGGCATTCAGCTTACTCCCGGATAATCTAGCTCATCTTTCTCAGCTGGCATGAAACAGAAATAACATCAAAGGGTGATAAACTCTTTCCTGCAAACCAAGGGTTCCACGGTTCATTGGCCCCGGGCCTAATCTATCAATCCATTTTCTACACAATAAAAGGTAAGAAACCCATTACCGATCTGTTATGAGCCCTGGCAGGTGGTCTACAACACAAACGGAATACATCAACCAGTCCAACATTTGGTGTCCCTTTTCTACAGTTTGAAGCACTAGGGGTCAGCTGACGTGGATATAGTAGTCGTGATTTAGTATTAAATTTTTTTATGTATATAAATAAACTCACACATCTTGATGTATGAATATAAAAATTGACAGAAAAGTTCAGTTTTTAGCATGATTCTGACCGTTTACAAAGATAGCTTTGTTATTTTATTTTACTTTTGTATTACATATTGGCTTGCAAGTGATATAATGAATTAAACTGGGTTAGAATTTATAATCTGTGTTCTCAAATATGGCCTTTAATCTTCTTTCCTTTTTCAATCTCAGTTTAAGGAGCTGGCATATGAAAGCCTCCATTTAATACCATTTCAAGATTATTAAATTATTAGAAGGAAAGGAAACCCCCTCTAGTTTTAGAGTAGCTGCTATATCATCTAGTCAGAAAAGGTGCTGCAGAAACAAAAAGGAAAGACAAATCATTTTGCATTATCAAAATCCCTTTTCATTATACATTGTCTTCTCCTTTCTAAAATTCACTGCCATAAGGCATACACCTTTGTGCTCAAAAAGGACTTAAAAATGTTATACTGAAGGTCAAGAATTATGAAACTTTTCTCTTCCATTTTCTTTTCATCACCATTATACTCATCTTCATTAAATTCATCATGAATAGGAAAGTTTGTCAAGAATAGGCAAAATTTTATATAGCTTATCTTCTTAATAAAGTCTCAAGTAGAGCATACTTAAAAAATTTCCATGGTGGATACATATTGTCAATATGTATATAGTAGCAAAAAGAAAATTTGAATATGGAAATGAGTTGTAGCACAAGTAGCAGTGTTTAACAGTTCATGTTGGATTTTTGTCTATTTAATTTAAAAATAGTATTATCTTGAAATGAACAAATTATCTTGCATTAGGTGAGGTTTTCCAGTAGAACAATTTCTGGCATAAATGTAACTTCCTGTATCATATTGCACAAATGGGGAAAATCAACATCAAAAATGGAGGTGAAGGGGAAGCAGGATGAAGGTGCAATTGCTCTCTGCCTGGATTTCTGAGTTACACTCAGGTCAATTGATTGATTGCAAAGATAGTCTAGATTAAAAAGATCTTTTAAAGTATGTTTACACTTAAAAAGTGGAAATGTTTGTGTTCGAAAACAATATTGGACTACTTAGACTTCTTAAGCAAGTGAGGATAAAAATTCATTATTTTCCAGCACATTTTATCTGAAATGCTAGTTGATCATAAATAATGAGAACAATGAGATCAGCAGAATGGTAGAGCTTGCCTGCAAATCCTCTGTATCTTCCATTAGGGCTATTTTGCTGTCGTGGTCACTCTCATTGTCTTCACTTTCAGCTTTCATCTTCATAATGGTGGCACATAGTTTAGTTTCCTCCGCAACAACCATATTTATAATTATCTGACTAAGGTGTTTCAGAAAGAATTTTGTGCTTGGTGTTTGCATTTTACTATTTTAACTATTGTCTCTAATTTTTTTAAAGTCAACACTTTTTTTTTTTTTGGTGGGTCAAACTCAGGACCTTGCGCACCAGGAGGAGCCTGTGCCGCTGAGCTATCTCACCAGCCCCCTAAAGTCAACACTTTTGAGCTATTACAATGAGTCAGGTACTGTATTACACACATCACATGCACTGCCACACTGTCCTCACTGCAACTTGTAGATGTTATAACTGAAGTGTGGAAAGGATAGGTATAAGATCACACCACTAGTTCTGGGTGGAATTCAACATCCGCAAACCTTATCATTAGTCATCATACTAAATTGCCTTCTCACCAATTCTCTTTACTTTTTGTTTATAAAATGTCTGAACCATATTCCCCATAATGCCTAAAATTTCAATCATTTCAACAATTAAGGATAGCTCTTTATAAGCTTATTGTCCATAAGGAGTGATTAATTCGTTAGTAATAACCATTGGATTTCTTGGAGAACCAAATCTTCTCAACTTTACTGAATTATCAGGAGTGCCTTATCAGATGTTAGTAAGGATTGTGATGTAAGAACATTAGCAGTAATTGTAATCATTGAATGCTGGGCTGGCCCTGCCTCTAAGAGCCTAATGTTTGTTCTCATGACCAGGGTGACACTATATACAGTATATATATATTTTTTTTGTTTGTTTTTTTAAAGTGGGTACTCATAAGAAAGAGAAAGCTATTAAAAATTATGATGGGATAACAAGCAAAACCAGGATTGTAAGAACAAATTGAGATGTACTCATGACACAGCCTAGTAATAAACCCCATAGCAGTGTGCAATTACAGGAAGTAAAGTCAAGGATGCTTATATTATAAACTTTAAATTACTATGCCCTTCTCCCAGCCCTCAGCTTCAACCTATGTAGCAACTATAAATTAGAGAGATGAATATTTATAATGCCAAGCTCTATAAAATTATGCATGTCCTTTAAATAAGACAAGGGTGGGAATTGATTATGATATGCTTAGAGCAGCATGTGATACATAGTCACTCATTAGACAGTTGTTGAATGAATAATTGAATGAATAAATAAATGCTCTACTGTAATTATTAACTATATAAAAGAAACTTCCAAGATGATGGACTTCTGAAAATTATCAGATTATATGTACAATAAATAGGTAAACATCATTTTCTTGTATAATAACATTTCAGCTCACAAGTTTATATAATTAAGAATTGTCTGGATTATATTACAAATCCATTTTATGGGGGAGTATCATGAGCACACCGAAGATCTAATGAAACTATTTGGCCCCTGCCATTATTCCTAGCTAGATGACAGACTTCTTATAATCATTATTTTTATTAATACTACATATTATATAGCATTTTGCTGGGGTCCTCTAAATAACAGTCAACACGGTAACAACTGCAGTGAAGATTCTCTTCTTTCGTTAAGAAAATATATTAAAGGCAAGACTGAATGATCACCATAGAACTGTTAATCACTATGTTGTGATAGGAAATTAATTGAGCAAGGAGTGGAAAAGTCAAACTTTAGCTTCCTTTTCTCTTTTTTGCCCTCCACACTTACAGTAATGACTAATGATCACTGACACTATATAGAATTATATGTGGAAAAAGACCAAGTATTTATTTACTTGATACAAGTGAAAAGAACATCTCTAAAATATTTACTGCCCAGATAGATAATTGCAAGTAACAAGATTAAAGGTTTATAAAAAATGAACCAGTTTTCTGGAAATTTAGATATGACTACTCATATATTATAAAAAATGGTCTGGCTTAGGAGTTGTTATATTTTTACTTTCATAATTTTAAAAATTTTATTCATCAGTACATATTTACAGTACATAATGATTTAATAATTTTTATTTTGTGATTTAACTTGAAAGTAATTCTAATAATATTATCAACATTACAAAAGTACTCCTGTATTAGACTTTTGTTATATATTTTTATAAGCATAATTTTTTCTGGGTAAATTCTGTCAGATTTGTATGAAGATTCACTTGAATGAAATTCACTTTCTAGTAAAATTTCTTAATTGTGTCTAAAATGTTTTACTTAGTTTGCACTATTTTATATTGCCAAGGCAATAAAAAATTGAAATAGCCATTTTATAAATAAATAGTAAACTATCACCCAAAATTTAAATTAATTAAATACAATGAAATCATTATGATTAATTGGGAATATATAACATATACTACTCATAAATTACCTAAAATCAAAAGTGGGCATATAAGTAATTGTGAAGCAACATGTACACTTTTTCCTATTTTGTGTAATCACCAATTTTCCACAGGAGAGTAGATTCTATAATGTTATTTTAAAACATAGAATCCCTTTCTGAAAACAGGGCAAAAACAAAACAAAGCATAGTTCATTCAAAAGAAAAGATATATAGTTTTTATATCAAAACAAGCAATTTAATGAAATGGGAATCCATGTCTTTTCTTTGTTTCTAGACTATTATCCACATGAAAGTCATTTGAGAGTCATCAAAAGCCTAAACATATTTTGGAATGCTATTTATTTTGGAATCACATTTATATTTAAATAGAGACATAGTGGTCTCAAATCACAAAATCTTTCTAGGACTATCTAGAAGACACATGACTAGTTCAGCTTCATGAGACTCCTTCCATCTAAATAATCCTAAATCTACACAACGAATGCTCCAACTTTTCACTTTTTCAATCTAAATACAGAAAGCACACAACATAATTTTTAAAAATAGAATGCTAGATAATATTTTGGTTTTAAATAATAGGTAACTGAAAAAATACTAACACATAACATGTAAAAAAGAGGAATGAAGAATAAGGGAAACAAAGTTCCCAGGATGTGAAAAGAGGAGAAAAAAGATAAATGAAGAGAATGGGGAGAAAGTGAGGGAAGGAGGGAGAATGCACACAGAGCAGAGAATGCGTCACACACACTATTAGGGGAGTGAAGAAGTGATACATATCCATACCTGTATCCATGTCCTTATAGAAAAGCAGATTCATGGTAGAAAGATGTTAATTCATGCAAAGACACACTTCAGAAAGGAGACAAGGATAGCGATGGGAAGTACACAGACATCCAGAGAACATACGCAAATATGAAGGGATACAGACTGAAAACGACACAGAATCGTGTCTGTGTGAAGATCATAGAATGAGACACGCAGAGAAGGAAACACAGCTAATAGCTTTAATATTTATACTTTGAGGACCTTATGGGTATTTTTTGTTAGCAACTCTAAAGGCAAAAGCTATGTATTAGATAAAAATGAGGATATTACCTCATGATCCTTATCTTGAAGTACTCATAATTTAAGATAAGGGCTATATTCAGCATACAGCAGTATTTCCCGTTTCTGCTTTAAAGAAAAACTACTCAGGCCAATGCAAGTTAATGTACTTTTACAATGAACTCATTGTATGGTCAGCCACTCCCCTAAAGGAGTAACTAGGGTTAAACAGTGTTCCTCAACTTATAGTGGTTCAACTAATGAATTTTCAACTTCACAACGGTGCAAAAACATAACCATACAACTATTTCATTTTCAATACAGTAATCAACAAATTACATGAGCTATGCAATACTTTATTGTAAAATAGGATTTATGTTAGATAATTTTGTCCAACTGTGGCTAAAGCAAGTGTTGTAAGCAAGTTTAACATATGAGGGGTGATGTAAAAAAACAGGTAAATGCTTAAAGTTTTAAACAGTTTATTATAGTAAAAGACACATTGCCATTAATCCCCCTCACAATATTCCCACTTGCTTTGAACACACTTAGCCTATCATTCTTGCTGCTTTCTGAAGCAGTTCTGCAAGTCTTCTTTTGAGGGTCTTTAGTTGGGCTGTTGTGGCTGTCTTGATGTTCTGAATCAGTTCAAAACATTTACCTTTCATGGGCGTTTTGACTTTGGGGAACAGCCCGAAGCCACACAGTACAAGATCCAGTGAATAAAGTGGATGAAGACACACTGTAATGTTTCTACAAGCCTGCCTTTCTACTAGATGGCACTTGGCAGCAATATTTACCCTATTTTAGATCACACCTCTTTCATAAAGACACTCGTGAAAGAGGACTTCCAGGACTGCTTCAGAAAGTGGCAGTAATGTTAGGGTGAGTACATTCCACATGCGGGTGTATTTTGAGGGGAAATTAATGGCAATATGTCTTTTACTGCGATGAATATTCTAAAATGTAAACATTCACCTCATATTTTGATTATCCCTTGTAGGCTAAGCTAAGCTCTGATATTTGGTAGGTTAGAGGTATTAAATTCAGTTTCACCTTACAGCGTTTTCAATTTATGATGGGCTCATCAGTACATAACCCCAAATAAGTCGAAACACATCTGTGTTTACTTCCAGCCTGTTTTTTTTTTCTTCATTAATGAAAGGCAAAGGTGCAAAAGTAGTAAATGGTAACTTGACTAAACATGCAGAATATAGCACATTACAGTAGCTGTGGAGAAAGGCACTTGCCATCTAATTATGATATTGGACATTTTTGGAGATATTTTGGGCTAAGAAATTGACATATTTATATGCTGGAAAACATGATTTACTGGTTTTAAGTATATCACCCACTCTAGCCTGTGGATAAAGGAAGGAGCTGGAAAACGCAGGGGAGGTGTTCTCATTATTTCTTCTCTTTTCTAATGACTGAAACTTTGAAATTTAATGAGGATCAAGACTATCTCTCAGTGAGTCATTAGTTAGCCATTTTGCATTATTTTTTAAAAAAATTACTCACAAAAAAAAAAAGCTATTGCTGGGCCAGTGAGATGGCTCAGCGGCGTACACGCCTGCCTGGCAAGTGCGAGGGCCCAAGTTCGACTCCCGGAACCCACATACGAAAAAGGGGCCGGTGATATCGCTCAGCGGCACGGGCGCCTGCTGGCGCGTGAGGTCCTGAGGTCGACCCCCGGTACCCACAAAAAGAAAAAAATTACTGACTTGTGCACTGCCATAAATCTGGCACTGATCATTTGCATTTTATTCCCAAATCTAAACTAACAGGGAGAGGGAGGTATAGAGGCTGATAAAAGATAATTAAATGATTTTAATATGACTAATAAATAAGATTCCAAATTCTGTGACATTTAATGGCAAAGGTATAGCATTAAAATTATACTTCTGGTATAGGACAAAGAGATTGTGCATGTTGTAGCAGTATATAGGTCTATATAAAATAGTGTCATAGTCTTAAATTTAATTTTCTATTATAAAAATTGAGTTTTTATTCTGTGCAGAAGAGATACAACCTTGATTTCTGTTTCACAACCCATAAAGCTGTAAATGTGTATTTTAGATAATTCTCACATATTTCCTACAATTATAATTTTTATGTCCTTTTTTATGATATTGAGGTGTGTTACAATATTGTAGAACATTTTGGGGCATTCTTTTTCATTATTCTCTTGCTGTGAAGATTGATTTTATTTGTGTTATTATACAACTACAAAATTTAATTACTAGGATATGACATTCCCTTCATATGCAAGTGTCTATGCATTTACATGGTTATTTTGACATCATTAAAGGAAGAAACTTTAGTTTTATTTTTTCATAGAAGGCTACTTACCTGAAAACATTTTATTCAGATTATTCATGTAACAGAGAAAATATTGATATATGAAAATATTTTTCCAATAACTAGAATTATAGACTTCCTAAGTACATATTTTGATTTAATGTCATAAGATTGGTACTTAGTTCAGTTTCTAGATATTTTATCAGTCATGTAAATAATCTATTATAAGAATTTCAGCATCATCACCTTTAAAATATAATAAAAAACCTGAAACAATTCAAAATGAAGCCTCAGTTATTTTCAAAGAAGAGAAATTTTTCTCAATTTAACATTCTCATACCTCTCAATTAGTTGTATGCCGAATAACAAGCAATTCTTTAAAGGTAATTGTGGAATTTTTGAAAGAAGTCATTTTACGTTACATGAAAATTATAGTTCTAAAATATCTTCTTGGATGGATTTGTTCCCAGTTTAAAAGATTTCAATGTGCTTTAGATTTTGAATGGAACAAAGTCAATATGCATTAAGTATGTTCAAATTCATAGTGAAATTGTTTCAAAACATCCTTGAAGGACAAAAACATATCTGGGGAAAGCAGGCATAGGAACATAGGAAGTGAGGGAGAATAAAATTAAGTACAGGAAAATGTGACTCTGGAAGAACCTGAACAATGTTTGTGTGAAACATGGATGATGGGTGAAGGTAAAAAGTGGGATAAAACTGGGAAACAAAGTTTTTTGATGGAAATTTGTCCCTGGGTCAAAACACACACACAGAGAGGACCTCAAGATGGCGGATGAGTAAGAAGCAGGCAGCGAAACTCTCTCTAAAAGTTACCATTGGAACACGGGAATATAGCGACCCGGAAAGCGCAGGAGGGGGGGAGATGCCTCCCCGAAACCCAGAGAAGTTCTGAAGCGCAATCTGGGACCCCCGGCACCAGTGACGGGTGACTTCCAACAAAGAAGAAGGAAAGAAGGAGCAGACCGCATGCGCGCACCTTCTAATATCCCGGGAGTTGCAGCGCCACGGAGGCTCAATTCTACGGACACACGGTGGCAGCTGGCGCCCAGGGAGCCCCCACGGAGGATCCTGAGACAGCGGCGGGGCAGGGGAGCGGCGGAGAACAGCACTGACCGGCGGTGAGTGTCTCTCAGCCACAGCTGCCCCGCGCCAGAGAGCGACCGGACGGGCGCCATTGTGGGGGGTGTGGCGAAACTCAGAGCGGCTCGAAAACTGCTCTGGGAAATTGTGCTCCGGACAGGGCAGCACGGGGCCTCTCAGGCCCACGAAAGTGTGCTGAGTTCAGCAGGCGAACGAGACTGGACTCTCAGCCACACCTGTCCCGTGCCAGAGAGCGACTGGCCCGGCGCCATTGTGGGGGGCGTGGCGAAAAACCAGAGCGGCGGGAACCAGTGCAGGGAACCCGCGCTCCGGACAGCACGCTGAGCCTCTCAGGCCCAGGGATCATGAAAGGGCGCTGAGAGCGGAGGCGAGCTAGACTGGTCTCTGCCTGAAAGTACGCGCCTCTGCTCACCGCCCGCCAGAGGGCGCTCCGGGCTTACTGGAACGGACCTGCACAGAACAGGACTCTGTCACCACAGGGTAACTGCCTACAGCAGAGTCAACACCTGGAACTGATTCTTTTTATTTTTTTATTTTTATTTTTATTTTTATTTTTTATTATTTTTTTTCTCACTGATTTGTTTTTTGTTCTGGCGAAGGGTTTTTTTTTTTTCTTTTTGTTTTGTTTTGTTTTGTTTTTTGGTGGGGTTATATTTTTGATCTGTCTGTTTTATTGTTTTTATCTTCGTTTTTGTTTCTGTATGTGTATTTGCTCTTTCCTTCATTATTCTCTCTGGTTTTTTATATGAGTGTAAATAGCGCCTCTAACTTCTTTGTGATTGTGGTTGTGATCTGTTCTTCCTTTTATCCCTTCCTTCTCTTTCTACCACCTGTCCTCTGCACTAGTGTCCCATTTTAGTGGGATCCCTCTTGGTCCTCTAACCTTACATCTAATTCCTTCCTCTTCTCCCAATACTCTATTTCCTCCTTAACTCATTTTAAATTTAAACTCCTCAGGGGAAAAATTGCCATACACAGGACTTGTATACTGCATATAATTTTTCTGGTGTGTTTTAGATTTTGTTATATAACCGCAACTCTATACAGCTAAAAGTGGTAAATAACTGGTTAGCTCAGTCTGTCATTTTCTAGGCTGTGTTTGATGCTTTAGTTAACATTATAGCCAAATGTGAAATAATTGTTCTAAACATCTTTCCTTCCTGATATTTCATGATTGAGATTGACTAAGGGACACAGAAAATACAGTGGCACAGTACCAAAGAATCAAGGAGTGGGCCAAACAGGTAGCAACTTCGCATACCCAACGAATTGAAGAGGTAGGATCTGGCAGAAAGCTCAAAACCTAAAAGCAAGCTCCACTTGGAAGATACTGCAGAGAAGTAGTCATCTTCTAAAGATCTTAAACACTAGCAATAAAGTAACCTACTATAGGTAATTTGCAAACATCACCCCAGGAATTAAAGAAAGAAAAAATGAGACGACACTTAAACAAGATGCAACCCCACACATCCAATTCACCAAAGGCAAACCTAGGGAGCAACGAGGTGGGACAAGCCAAAAGCCACCCACCTGGCCTATCTGAAGTGGTAACAACAAAGCAACTGAATGAGGTTCTGGAAAAAATTAAAACAGAAATAATCTCACAGATAACTGCAGAGATAATGTCTACAATGAAGACCATGCTTAAGGACACTATAGTTGATACAGACAAAAAAATAGATGAACTTAAGAAAACTATAGAAACCATGAATGCTCAGCATAGGAAAGAAATGGAATCCATAAGGCAGATTCAAGCAGATACCCAAGAGATAAAAAATTCCATTGAAAGTATTTGTAGCAGAATAAGCCAATGCGAGGACAGGATCTCAGATATAGAAGACAGGCTTGCAATTAGTGATCATGAAATGGAAAAATTCTTAAAAATAGCAAGGGACCATGAAAAATCAATTCAGCAGCTGCTAGATGACTCAAAGATAAACAACTTAAGAATAATTGGAATAAATGAAAAAGCAGGAGATAGCATCAACGACATTAAAACCTTGTTCAAAGACATAATCAGGGAGAACTTTCCTGGAAGAGAAAAGGAATTTGACACCCCTATAAGTGAAGCTTTTAGAACACCAACTAGACATGATCAAAAAAAAACTTCAGCCAGACATATTATAGTCAAGATCCCAGAAATTCAACAGAAGGGCAGAATCTTAAAAGCTGTTAGGGAGAAGAGACAAATCACCTATGAAGGAAAACCCATCAGAATCACAGCTGACTTTTCAGCACAAACCCTCAATTCAAGAAGAGCTTGGAATGATGTATTGCAAGCTCTAAAGGAAAATAATTTTCAGCCCAGATTGATGTACCCTGCAAAACTATCTTTCAAAATTGATGGAGAAATAAAATACTTTCATGACAAAGAACATCTGAGAAAATTTATGACCACCAAACCAGCACTCCAAAATGTTCTGAAGGACATTCTAGAAAGAGATAGGAACCCCAACAGAAGGAATCCACAAGGCAGGGAAAATAATTAAATAGCCGGAAAGCAGAAAAACAAAGAGCGGGAACCAACAAAAGGAAAATATCATGACAAGTCAATACATATCAGTTTTAACCATCAATGTTAACGGTCTCAATTCACCAATCAAAAGGCACAGACTGGCGAAATGGATCAAGAAGCAAGATCCAACAATATGCTGTATACAAGAAACACATTTAATTCAGAAAGAAATTCATAGACTGAAAGTCAAAGGATGGAAAACAATACTCCATGCCACAGGAACCCAGAAAAAAGCAGGGGTAGCTATTCTTTTTGCAGACAAAGTGAACTTCAAGCCAAGAAGGATTCAGAGAGATAAAGACGGTCATTACATCCTTGTAAAGGGAACAATCCAAGAGGAAGAGATAACGATCATAAATATATATGCGTCAAATACCAATGCACCCAGCTATATAAAACAAGTACTAAAGGACATGAAAAATCAAATAAGCACTAATACAATTATATTGGGAGATCTCAATACTCCACTGTCACAAAAAGATAGATCAACTGGACAGAAAATCAATAATGAAATAGTAGAACTGAACCAAACTTTTGAACAAATGGACTTAGTAGATGTCTACAGAGTGTTCCATCCCACAACATCAGAATACATATTTTTCTCAGCTGCACATGGGACGTTCTCCAAAATAGACCACATACTAGCTCATAAAACCTGCTTAAGTAAATGCAAAGGAATTGAAATTATCCCATGCATATTATCAGACCATAGTGCAATGAAATTGGAAATCAATGGCAAAAGATCCCACAAAAACTCCCTAAACACATGGAAATTAAACAGCATCCTCCTGAACAACCAATGGGTCACAGATGAAATTAAAGAAGAAATTAGTCACTTTCTACAACTGAATGACAATGACAGTACAACATACCGGAACTTATGGGATACAATGAAAGCAGTCCTAAGAGGGAAATTTATAGCATTAAACACTTATATCAGGAAAATAGAGCAAGCGCAAATAAACAACTTAAGGGTGAACCTCGAGCTTCTAGAAAAAGAAGAGCAGGTTAAGCCAAAAACCCGTACAAGGGAGGAAATTATAAAGATCAGAGCAGAAATTAACGTATTGGGGAATAAAAAAACAATACAAAGAATCAATGAAGCAAAAAGTTGGTTCTTTGAAAGAATAAATATGATTGACAAACCCTTATCCAACCTTATTAAAAAAAGAAAAGAAAAGACTCAAATCCATGCAATTGAAAATGAAAAGGGTGATATCACGACGGACCCTGCAGAAATCCAGAAGATCATCTATACCTATTTTGAAAATTTATATTCTACTAAGATGGAAAATGCAGAAGAAATGGACAGATTCCTAGATTCGTATGAATTACCAAAGCTGAATCAAGAAGATTTAAAAATCCTAAATAAACCAATATCAGCCAATGAAATTGAAGATGTAATTAAAAACCTCCCAACAAAGAAAAGCCCAGGCCCTGATGGATTCACTGCCGAATTCTACAAGAAATTTAGAGAAGACCTAATGCCCCTACTTCTCAAACTTTTCAATGAAATTGAAAGGGAAGCAATACTCCCAAATTCATTCCTGGAAGCAAGCATTACCCTGATACCAAAACCAGAGAAGGACCCAACTAAGAAAGAGAACTACAGGCCAATCTCCCTAATGAACATAGATGCAAAAATCCTTAATAAGATACTGGCAAACAGAATCCAACAAATCATCAAGAAGATTATACACCATGACCAAGTTGGATTCATCCCAGGGATGCAGGGATGGTTCAACATACGTAAATCAATAAATGTAATACAGCATATTAACAGAACCAAAGACAAAAATCACATGATCATCTCAATAGATGCAGAAAAAGCTTTTGACAAAGTCTAGCACCTTTTCATGATAAAAACCCTACAGAAAATTGGAATAGAGGGTCTTTATCTCAATCTGGTAAAAGCTATCTATGACAAACCAACAGCCAATATTATACTAAATGGCCAAAAACTGAAAGCCTTCCCTCTAAAATCAGGAACAAGACAAGGATGTCCACTGTCCCCACTCTTATTCAACATAGTTCTGGAAACTTTAGCCAGAGCGATTAGACAAGAGAAAGAAATAAAAGGAATAATGATTGGAAAGGAAGAAGTTAAATTATCATTATTTGCAGATGACATGATACTCTACACAGAAGATCCCAAAAACTCCACTAAAAAACTGCTAGATTTAATAAGCAAATTCAGTAGTGTAGCTGGATACAAAGTCAATACTCAAAAGTCAATAGCCTTCCTGTACACAAATAACAAACTTACTGAAAGAGAAATTAGGGAAACAATACCTTTCACAATAACATCCAAAAAAATGAAATACCTAGGAATCAACCTCACGAAGGATGTAAAAGACCTCTATACTGAAAACTACAGTACTATGAAAAAGGAGATTGAAGAGGATATCAGAAAATGGAAAGATATCCCTTGCTCCTGGATAGGAAGAACCAATATAGTGAAAATGGCCATACTTCCAAAATTGTTATACAGATTTAATGCAATTCCAATCAAAATTCCAACAGCATATCTCACAGAATTAGAGAAAACAATCCTAAAATTCATTTGGAATCAGAAGAGACCTAGAATAGCAAAGGCACTTCTGGGCAACAAAGGCAAGGCAGGGGGCATCACAATCCCCGACTTGAAATTATACTATAAAGCTACTGTGATAAAAACAGTGTGGTACTGGCAAAAAAACAGACCTGAAGATCAATGGAACAGATTAGAAGATGCTGAAACAACCCCAGACATACTAAACTACCTTATCTTTGACAAAGGTGCCAAACACATTCGCTGGAAGAAAGATAGCCTCTTTAATAAATGGTGCTGGAAAAACTGGCTCTACACATGCCGAAGATTAAAACTAGACCCATATCTTTCACCATGCACTAAACTAAATTCAAAATGGATCAGAGATCTAAATATTAAAACAGAAACATTAAATCTGCTGGAAGGTAGGATAGGTAAAACCCTTGGAGACATTGGTGTAGGCAAAGACTTTATGAATAAAAATTCAACCACACGGGAACTATCCCAAAGAATCAATAACTGGGATCTCATCTTATTAAAAAGCTTTTGCACAGCAAGAGAAACCAGCAACAGAGTGAAGAGACAACCCACAATGTGGGAAAAAATGTTTGCCAGCTGTTCCTCAGACAAAGGACTACTATCGAGAACATATAAAGAACTCAAAAAAATCAGACCTCCCAAATTTAAAGACCCACTCCAAAAATGGGCATCTGAGATGAATACACATTTCTCAGATGAAGAAATACTAATGGCAAACAAATATACAAAAAAATGTGCAACATCACTAGTCATTCGAGAGATGCAAATTAAAACAACACTGAGATACCATCTCACCCCAGAAAGAATGGCTACCATAAAGAAATCAACTAATAACAAATGCTGGAGGGGCTGTGGGGAAAAAGGAACCCTTCTTCACTGTTGGTGGGAGTGTCGACTGGTACAGCCACTGTGGAAGTCAGTGTGGAGATTCCTCAGAAAACTAGGGTTGGAGGTCCCATTTGACCCAGCTATTCCCCTTCTGGGCATCTTCCCAGAAGAATTAAAAACATCGTACCACAGCGATATATGTGCACCCATGTTTATAGCAGCACAATTTGTAATAGCCAGATCTTGGAAACAACCCAAATGCCCATCAACTGAGGAATGGATAAGAAAGATGTGGTATTTTTATACAATGGAGTACTATTCAGCCATAAAGAAGGATAAACTGGAGACTTTTATAGGTAAATGGATGCAACTCGAGAAACTACTCTTAAGTGAAATAAACCAGAAGCACATGTGTAAGCATCGTATTATCTCTCTAGTATGAGAAACTGAAAGAGTAAATAAGATCCAAAATGTACAATAGATATGGTGAATCAAAAAGAAACTGGTCAAAAGGAAAGAGAGACTGGAATAGGGAAAAGAAAGAAGGGAAAGGGAAAAAAATTGTATATATATATATATAAGATGGTTAAGATAGATACACTACCATGTTTACTTAGTTCATTGAAGAGTAAGGTTTGTGCCAATAATGTTTGGACAATTGAATGCTAATGTCTGGTGTCCTGAATAACTAACTTAAAGATAGTAATACGTAATGTATTAACCATTGTTACCCTCCTATTATGTTGTTTTGAAAATTTGTTCTTCTTTTGATTTGTTTTGTTTTTTTCTTCTCTTTAAAATAAAAAAAAAAAAAAAAAAAAACACACACACACAAAAATGGTTCTTACTTTGCCCTTCCTGGTAAGCAAAGTTAAACACAGATCAAAACTAACAAAGAGGGGGCTGGTGAGATAGCTCAGCGGCATAAGTGCCTGCCTGGCAAGCACGAGGTCCTAAGCTCGACTCCCGGAACCGACATACGAAAAAAAGGACTGCTGGTGATATCGCTCAGTGGCACGGGTGCCTGCTGGCTTGCGAGGTCCTGAGGTCGACCCCCGGTACCCACAAAAAAAAAAAAACTAACAAAGAATGTGTCATTCTTTTGCAATGATGACCATGGGATCTGAAGAAATCCCCAGTATGTGGTATAGGAACCTCTTATTGGTCAGCTTTCCTGTTGCTACAACAAAATACTTAACATCCACAACTTAAAGGAGTGGAGGTTTAATTTGGCTCATGATTTCAAAGAGTTCAGTCCATGGTCAGGAACAGCTTAGTGGGTGAAAGCTGTTCACCTAGTGGCATTTGGGAAGCATAGAGAATGTGAAAAGCACTAGCAAGAGATACACCCTTCAAAAGCACATCTCCAGTGATCCACCTTCAACTAAGCCCCACATGCTAACAGCACATTCAGCTACAAACAACAGTGGATTAATCCACTGATAAGTATTGTGTCCCTAGGATCCAATCACTGTTCCAAGGTTCTCTTAATCCAGTCAAGCTGACCATTAAGGTTAACCATCCCAACCTCAAAACAAAGCCCTCTACATTACAAAAATTAAAGGCATCCTTCTGCAGGAGAGTCAACTATCTGCCTTAGTAGAAACAGTAAAATACTATATCTCACTTAACAAGGGCTATCAGGTATTCAAAGCCCTCAGTATTATTGTATTATCATTTTTATACATAAATATGTAACAGATTGGCCAGGGGTGATGGTGCATGCCTATAGTTCCAGCTACTCAGGAGGCTGAGGCAGGATGATCTCAACTTTGAGCCCAGCATGGGCAATTTAGGGAGAACCTATCTCAGAAAATTTAGGAAGATAAATATCTTCATTGCAAAACATCACTAGCTGTATGAACATCTACAGCCCAAAAGGAAAATGACAAGATGATGGACAAATTCCTTAAAGATTCAAGTTAAAAAAGCTGCCAGAAAGAAAGAAAAAAATCTAACCATTTTTGTGTCTATTCAAGAAACTGAATCCATTATTAAAAACTTTCCTGTTAAAACACTCCATGCCAGATGTCCTAACAATTGAATTTTTAAAATGCCTGAGGAAGAAATCATATCAATCTTCACCAATTACTTCCAGAAGAAAAGAAAAAAAGGAAGCATGTTCCAACTTGTTTTATAAAGCCAGCCTAATATTGCTACCAACACTTGAAGGGAATATTTAGAGAAAAAGTTACAGATCAATCCCTGTCATGAGTAAAGATAAAAAATATTCAATAAAGTATTAGAAAATTGAATCCAGCAACTTCTAAAAAGTGTAAGGCATCATGACCAATAAGGTTGATTTCAGGAATCTCAAAGAGGTGGCACATTCAAAAATCAATGGCTAGAGGCTGGTGAGATAGCTCAGGGGCATAAGCGCCTGCCTGGCAAGCGCGAGGTCCTGAGTTCGACTGCCGGTACCCACATACGAAAAAAAAGGGCTGGTGGTATCACTCAGCAGCATGGGCACCTGCTAGCACACGAGGTAATGAGTTCGACCCCTGGTACCCACAAAAAAAAAAAAATCAATGGCT
This sequence comes from Erethizon dorsatum, assembly GCA_028451465.1. Classification (NCBI taxonomy): domain Eukaryota; kingdom Metazoa; phylum Chordata; class Mammalia; order Rodentia; family Erethizontidae; genus Erethizon; species Erethizon dorsatum. The sequence continues at coordinate 23,991,095 of CM051842.1, forward strand.
ATAATTTACCACATTCACACAAAATGAGGAAAACCATACAATCATTTTAATTAATGCAAAGAAAGCACTTAACTATATTTAATGCCTGCTTATAATAAAAATTTCAACTGAGAATAAAGAAAAATTTTCTATCCTGGTTAAGAAAGCAAAAATATCCTATGACAAACGCTGTATTTAATGACAAGCATTGAAAGCTTTCAGCAGAGACACAGAATAAGATAAGGCTTTCCATGATCATAACTTTCATTTTAACATTGTGTTCGAGGTCCTAGTCTGTTTAAAAAAGATAAAACAAAACAAAACATTCTTAAAAGCATAAAGATTGAAAAGAGAGAAACTGCCTCTATTTAATGACATAATTTTATGCATTTAGAACTCAAAGATTCAATAAACTGTTAGTATTAATAAGTAAATTTAGCAAGGTAATTGTGTGCATACTGAATATACAAAAATCAATTATATCTTTATAGACTATCAACATAGAAAAAACAAAATTTATAATTAATTCCATTCCTTTTAGGGTGAAAATATCAAATATCTGTGATGAAATTTGATAAATCACATGTAGGACCTCTGGACTGAAATTGCATAATAATACTAAATAATTCATTAAAAAGATGTAAATCAATGGAGAGAAATCCTACATTATCATATTATATAATTGAGTATTATAAAGATGTCAATTTTTCTACAAATTAAACATAATTCCAATCACTATCCTGGCAGAGTTCATACAAAATTGACCTGATAGCTTTAAAATTTATTCAAAGAATCAAAAACGGGCAAGGCATACTTGGATAAGAAGAATAAAGTTGGAGTGTTTACAGTGCCAAATCCCAATTTTTAAAAATAAAAACAAGTGTGTATATACTTACATACTATTAAATGTTATTCAGTCATAAAAAGCAATAAAGTTCTGACACATGCTACAACATGGTTGAATCTTGAGAACATTTTGCTAAATAAACTAAGCGAAGCACAAGTGGACAAATATCGTGTGGTTCATTTATATGAAATATCTAAAATAGGCAAATTCATAAGCATAGAGGTTACCAGAGGTTGGAGGCAGAGAGAGATGGGGAATTAGTATTTAATAGTTATAGAGTTTTTGTTTGCAGTGACAGAAAATTTTGAAACTACATTTTGATGATGGTTGTAATCCACACTACTGAATTATACACTCCAAAATCATTAAAATGACAAAGTTTGTGTTATATACATTTTAGCACAATTAAAGATAAAATAATATACAAAAATATTGAATTGTACAAATTCAATGTGTGAGTTTAATAGTATATTAATTATATTTCAATAAATCTGTTTTTAAAAACCCAGCATAGTTGTAATTATGCCATTTGATACTGGTTGAATTAGAGACATAATCAAATGCAACAGGATAGGGATCTAGAGATTGCCATGGCTATGGAGTGGGAAAATTATTGCTTTTCAATAAATGGCGCTGGATCAATGGATGTTGGTTTTCATTATAAATACTTGTTTTTGAGGAGTGACTATGTAGTAATTATATCATTTTTAAGATTAATTTAAAAGTATCCGAGGTGAGAAAAATAAAGACAAGCAAAATAAGTAGATAAATAAAAACAATAAATCAAGAAACTTTTCAAGTATTATAGGTACAAATAAGTGATCCTGACATGTTATTTATTGAACTGGACCACCTCTATCTTGCTTAAATACTGTCAAAATACAGTTCATCACTGTAGTAATTACTTCACTTTTCAGTCCAGTTCTTTAGAATAATTTATGCAAAAAATAGTGCTAAATATTTTGGGGTTTGGTGATTAATGTAAAACTGTCTGCTACCTTCATTTTTTCTATCTGCAACAAAACATAAAGCCAAACCAAATGGTCAGGTTATAAAACATAAAACAAAACAAAACTCCACACGCCAGCTTTCTACCCCACCAATAACGCACCTAGGAAACAAAATAAGTACAAATACTTAGACCATTTAACACATATGACAGAGGAGATGCTTAATGTCTAACCTTTATCCACTGGAGGTTTGTGTGTTTGAGTTTATTTTCAAGTTTATCTTGCTCTTCTGGGCTTATGGGAGCACTTATAAGGGCTGTTCCTCTGGTTTCATTTAATTGTTTTAGAATTCCCTGGCGCAGGGGAAGCTCTTCCGCCAGTAACTGGAACAGACAAAGGCAGCAACGTTTAAAATGAATTACAACACAATTCCAATTGCCTTGTGTTCACCTCTATCGATTAGTCTATCAAAATGAACAGACTCGACTGAAGGCCCACTGGTACCTCAAATAACACCAGTTTTCTACAGAGCACAGAGCTGGTGGACTGAAACACCCACTCCCAAAGAAACAAGCCTTCCTACCAATGAACGGATTATTTTATCCCGCAGAGACATTTTTTTTTTTAAACAAAATTGTTAGGTGGTAGGATGAGCTGTAAAAGAACACCCCAAACAGAGTTATTCTGAAAACTCATATCTATCAGAAATAAAACAATCTGAATAAATTCACCAACTTCTCAGGTACCACAGTGAGTCATAGCATACCATAGATGGCACTGAGTAAGAAACTGCACTCTCAGTGTACACAGTGCTAAGCACTGTGCTAAGATTTTCCCATATACTATTTAAGTTTTTCTTCAGATTATTGCAGTTTTACAAGGTAGTTCCTAATATCTTCATTTTATATAGAAGAAACCTGAGACAGGGAAGTTAAATAACAGCCCTAAGGATACAAACCTAGCAAGCAACAGAGCAGTGATTCAAACATGGAGAGTTTCATTCTGGAATTCTTATTTTTTAGCATCATATAGTTTATGTCTTTTTCCAAGACCTACAAAACCATCATGATGCTAATAACTGTGTTTTATTTATTGTCTAGAGATGCACCGCCCAGCACAGTTGCCCCTTGCCACATGATGTTATTTAAATGTAAGTTAATTAAAACTCAATGAAACAAAATAAACTCACTTCCTCACTCACACTAGCCCCCTTTCAAAAGGAATACTTGGCTAGTGGCTCTGGAAATGGATAATGCAGGACATTTCCATCATCATAGACAGTTCTATTGGATGATACTTATACAGGTTGTCTAAGAGGAATAGAAAATGAATACATATTTATTAATAAATGGGTGCTTCTAATTATATCTATAAAATGAGTTATCAATTACATTGCTATATAAGACACTCAGTATAATTCGGAAAGATGAATTTCCAAGAACAGACTGAGTTCATTTTTCCAGCGCATAATCATCTTCAAATGGTTCACAAACTTTTTAGTTTTTGAATCTCAAATACCTAGTACAACGTCTGACATATAGAAGTGCTCAGTATTTGTTTGCTGAATTAAACAGTATTTTATACTTTATCCCCTGATAGGTTGCAAATCTTTGTTTCATAGAAACAATCAGTTGAAATTAGACTCTAATTCACATAAGTAAACCAAATGAATCATTGATAAATAAGAAATTCCAGTTCCTTTTGATTAGGCAACCTTGTAAAATGATAACAGCAATCACTTTTGAAAGATTAATATGAAGATCAAATAAGATAGTAATTGTAAATGCATCTAATATTTCGCCCAAAATAGGGGATGAGTAGATATTAATTCCCCTTCCCTTTTATCTTTCCCTCAACAAGTAAAATAAAACACATCCAAAAGAGTTGCTTAACCTAAATTAGAATTATAAAACTTAATCCAACTGCACAGTCAAAGCCTCAGTCAGCCATGTGAGGTAATCAGTTATGAGTAGATATCACAATAATGACATAAGCAAAGTCACTTGAATAAGCTGAATATCTATTCAAGCAGTATGGAATGTAAAACAATACCAGTTCTTCCCACCCTCAGACCTAATAAACCAAAACAAAACATCTCTTCAGGAAATGTAACACCTTTAATCAGAGATGGAAGTAGAGTTTTGATTTGACAGTTAAGGCCTTCTCTTAGAAATGAGATTTTTTCTACAAAGACTCCCCCCAAATCGTCACATGCATAGCCCAATATAGATTGAATAGTAATTCCCACTTGTATTTATACTTTATGATTCAACACTCTTTTTCAGTTTTTCAAATTATTCAAAGCTATGGAATTCACGAATAAATCTAAAATTAATTTCAAATTAATTTTAAAATTAACTGCTGTTCACTACGTCTGTACAGATGCAATATATAGGTAATATATGCATCTATGCATACACACATATCTACATATACATACATACATATATACATATGCACAATATGTACACTGGTTGAAGCCATTGGCTTAAGACAAAATAAAGTTGTGAGAAAAAATACTTTAGTAAGAAACTATAAATAACATAATGGGTGGGAAATCAATGATTAAATACATTTTAGAAATGGATTTTATACAAGTAGGCCCTGAGGGAATTTAGAAAATAAAATTACCTTGACTTGTTCGAGCTTTTCTGTTAGCTGCTGCTCATTTCCAAGTTCAGGGGGAATACTAGTAGTATTATCCACCTCTTCCAACCATAAAACAAATTCATTTAAATCTCTTTGAAATTCTGACAAGATATTCTTTTTTTCTTCTAGCCTGGAGAAAGAAAAAGAAAATTGTTACAAATGACACATTTGTCACGTTTTCTTTTTTTTAAGCAAACTGGAAAGAACATGGCAAACACTTTAAAAATAAGCATTTGAAAAGATGGCAACAATATATAATTCATTTTAAGAAAATTCATTCACTTTGGACAAAGAAATTTCAACATTTCAAAAATCTCTGAAAGATAAGAGACCAATGTTGGTCAAGAAAAGCTCTGTTTTAAAAATTCCACTACATTTTATTATTACTTTAGAGCAAGTTTTCTTGACCTAAGCACTATTGACATTTAAGGGAGGGTTCTTTGCTGTTAGGGGCTGTTCTGTGCATTGTATGATAGCTAGCAGCATTCCTCGCCTATATACACTACCTGCCAATAGCAACTTCTGATTCCTCCCCATTGTGACAACCAAACATGTCTTGAGGAATTGTCTAATATCCTCCTGAATATATTATTGCCCCTTTTTGGGAATCACTGCACTAGAGTAAATATATGACATGAAGTTGTATGCTTTAAAATGCTCAATTAAAGCATACTTTAGGGAAATTAAAGGACAAAAGTAAAAACAAGGGTTTAAAATAAAACATGAAATGGTTACATGTTAAAATGTTTTCCAAATTATGACTCAAGATCTTTTTTGAGGAAAGATAGTCTGATTTGCAATACTAACATATGTTGTACTAGTGAAAATTTTTAATTATTAAAGTGTATATAATGTATGCTATTTAATTAGCCATAAATTTATTCTTACATTTTGGATAAGAAGATTATGACTGAACAAAATGGTTCACACTTAAAATAATCCACAATTTTTTTTGTTTTGTTGTCTTTTGGGAGACATGTAAGCTTTTAAGTGAGGTACAAAATACGTATAGGAAACTATACATACAACTGTATAGCTCGATGAAATTTTAAAAATTAGATATACCATATAACTAAGGAAAAGAAATAACAGGGGAAAGAGTGTCATCAGTATCATAGAATCTCCCTATTGCCTGCTTGCAATCCCTACCTCCAAGCATAACTAGCAATCTGTCAATTTTGGATATTTCACCTGTATTGAATATTAAGCAAATGGAGCCATATAGTATGTATGCTTGTGTCTTGCTTCTTCCACTCAAAATTGTGTTTATAATAATCCATTTTGTATATAGTTTTGGTTTGTCTATTCTCTTGGCTGTGTAATACCAAGTGATATAAACATATGACTATTGATGGACATATGGGTTGCTACCTTTTTTTATATGTTAAGACGTGATTTTTTTTGTTTCAAATCAACAAATGCTTATTAACAATTTACTATCTTCCAGGAAATCTACTGAGTATTAGAATTAAAGATGGATATATTATATGCCTTTTCCTGAGGGTCTCACAGTCCATGAGAAGAAATAAGCATGTAAACCAAGGAGTATGATTGAGTGTTACAGGAAGATAAGTTATTTCTGGGGCAGGGCTTGGGAGACATTACAGAAAAGATAATGGTCTGACTCTTGATGCAAGAAGAGAGATCCCCATGCTGCAGGAATAAGACACAGCATGTGCAAAGGCAAGGCTTTCAGAGAATTACTATTACCTTTGTCCCCTATACCAGAATCTGGTTATTGGACTTCTGCTTGTCTATATTCAGTTTTGCTATTTGATGGGAACTTATTCAAAGTCTGTTCTGGGACATGAAAGGTGACATCCTGTCCTATTCTTAACACAGGAAATAGAAGTGTTCTGTGAAATGAAAACCCAAATTATATTATGTCACCTCTGCACTTTGAACTCTTCTGTTACTTCGCAGTATATGAAGAGCAAAAGCCCAAAACACACATAACATTATTTTTATACAAGGGTCCAGATCTGGGCTTTCCAGTATAGTACTTGAAATGTGACTAGTACAAATTGAGATGAGCTGCAAGTGTAAAATACACATCAGATTTCCAAAACATAGTACAAAAAATTATCTCTATACCTTCTGCTCAGTTTTGCTGTGAACCTAAAATTGCTCTACAATAGTCTATTTTAAAAAATTAAAAGAATGAAAAATATCTCATTGATACTTTGTATATCATATACAGATTAAAATAATATTTCAATGCATTGGATTAAAGAAATATATTAATTTCACCTCTTCCTTTTCATTTTTTATTTTTTTTATTTTTTTTTTGTGGGTACCGGGGGGTCGACCTCAGGACCTTGCGCGCCAACAGGCACCCATGCCGCTGAGCGATATCACCGGCCCCTTTTTCGTATGTGGGATCCGGGAGTCGAACTCGGGCCCTCACGCTTGCAAGGCAGGCGCTTACGCCGCTGAGCCATCTCACCGGCCCCCTTTTCATTTTTTAATGAGGCAACTACCATATATATAAGTACATATATGGCTCACTTAGTTTTTCTGTTGAACAGCATGGATCTGTAAGATCTGCTGATTCCCTCTCTTCTTACCTCTCAACCGCATTTTCATCTACTCTCCCTTTGTTTTATCTTCTTGAGAAGCCACTTGTCTCCTTGCCAAGCTCCTCAAATATATGAGATGGGTCTCTGCTTCTGAGTCTTCGTACTTGCTCTTCTCTCTGGCTAGAAAGCCTTCCCCTTAAATATCAAATGCAGCTGGCTCCCTCACCTCCTAAAGACCTCCCATGATGACTCTACTTAAAATTTTATCTCCTCTCAATATTTTGATTCTTTCTCCTTGTATCTGTCTTTCCCTCTAGTTCATAAAATTATCATATTCTATGATTTGGCCATTTCTTTAGCGCATTGTCTACTTCTCAAACATGAAATTAAGAATCCTAAGAGCAAGAATGTTTGTGTGTATTGTTTAAAGCAGTAATCTTCGCTCCTGCAACAATGTCTGGCACAGGAAAGATATGCAATGAGTACATGGTTAGTGAATGAATAAATGCTCCCATCTTTCTTTTCAACCTTGTATGCATTTCTGTTCTCTTGAATCTTTCCCACTTTTATCAAATGCTGATTGTGCTCTAATTTACCCCTCAATCTGTGCATCAGTATTTCAGATTAAAGACACCTCAATCACAGGTCATTCAGTACCATCATCCTGAATGCCAGTGGGATGGAGAGTTGGGGTGAAGTGGGGAGTACTGCTGATTAAACTATGACACTCATCACTTAGAAGTTTTATTTTACTAAGAAACTTGTTCTTTTAGATTTGTTTTTGTCATATGTTCCTTTTGTGTATACTTAAAAAGTAAAATATAAGGAAAAAAACCTCACAACCCAAAACCAAACAAAAACTGAAGAACAGAAAAGAGCACCATGAAATAATAATAATAATAATAATAATAATAATAATAATAATACCCAAACATAGAATAAAAGCAAGTAACTTCCCCCTTCAAATATATCTTGTTTACTTGTGATCTTTTTCTTTCCTCTTAAGAGTACTTGGTGAAGAAAAGAGGGGTAATGCAATTATTTGTTGTAATTGAGATTTACACTTTTAATTGGGATCAAAACCTATAAACATTCTATACCTATTATTTCACTTAATATTCTACTGTAAGTATTTCCTCAGGTCATTAATTACTCTGAAAAATTGATTTTTTAAAGATATGAGTAATAAGCTACATAGGGTACATCGTATTTCATCATTCATTTGTTTCAGGCGTTTAATTTGGTTCCAATTTTTCATTGTAATAATCTTGCAATAAACATTTGTTGATGCATTTTGGCTCATGTAACTGCTATATTCCTTGAAATAAAGAAGAAAAGTTAATAATAATCCTAAAGATTTAAGATACATATTGATAAATTTCTTTGGAATTCTGGTACTAAGACCACTAATAAGTTCCTAATAATAGAAAATACTGGCTTGACCACACTTTTACAGTGATGGAACTTTACACTTTATATCCTTGAAAAAAAGTTTATTACGGATATTTTACAGTTTCTGTTAATAGGAATGCTGAAAAACATTATGTGCATGTTTGTCATTTATGTTTCTATTGTCATTTATCTATTATATCTGTTATTGATTTTTTTTTGTGGGTACTGGGGGTCGACCTCAGGACCTCGCATGCCAGCAGGCGCCCGTGCCGCTGAGCGATATCACCGGCCCTTTTTTCGTATGTGGGTTCTGGGAGTCGAACTCGGGCCCTTGCACTTGCCAGGCAGGCGCTTACACTGCTGAGCCATCTCACCGGCCCTGTTATTGATTTTATTCTCAGTGTTTTCTTATTTGTAAGAGTTCTTTTCACATTACATGTAAAATATACTCATTGAGAATATTATTCCAGGTTCTCTTTTGTCTTTTAAGTTTGTTTTTGTTTGTTTCTAAATAGATAATCAAATAGTTTATTTCTTTGTTATTTCTTTCATTGATATTATTCTTAAAATTGTGTCTGTATATTATTGTTTATATATTCACTTTTATTCTGGATCATTATACTTTCATTTGAAAGCCTAAATGTTTAATTCATCTTAAATTTATATAGAGTTAAGCTTCTGACATTGAGTTTTCAGAAATTGATATTTTCCCTTGGTAAATCTGTTCTCTATTGGTTTGTGGTGCTTTCTCCATTGTTTTTAATTTTTTGTATTACTAAGATTCTGTTTGTTGATCTACTGAAGACTTTTGTGACAATAATGCACTACATTAATCTTTGAGGTTCTAAAATATGTTTAATTTCTGGTAGGTTAAATCATTCTTTTGCCTTAGCTATGCTAACTTACATAACATGAGTCTCATTTGGATAAATTTCAAAATAAATCTCAGTGATAATTTTGACTGGGATTGGATTAAATGAATAAATTAATTTGTGAAGAATTACTATCTTTCCAATAAAATTCTGCTAAATTTCCTATGATATAGTGTATTTGGACACTAAGAGTATTTGGGACTCATCTGTGCACTATAAATAATGAAATACATTTTATAATTAACCTTCAGCATTGGTTTGAAAGGGAGTAAGTTGCAGATGATTTTATGGACATTAACTGTATACTAATTTTAGAAGACTCTTAAGAACGCTCAGAACAAATCATCACTTACCAAGGGAAAGCTTTGCTTCAGCTCTTTGCTGTAAGCTTTCTTTTCACACACTATGGAAAACTTTTTACTGATGACTTAATATTTTTAAAAAAGTACAGGGGTCTGGTGAGATGACTCAGCGGCATAAGCACCTGCCTGGCAAGCGCGAGGGCCCGAGTTCGACTCCCGGAACCCACATACGAAAAAAGGGCCGGTGATATCGCTCAGCGGCACGGGCGCCTGCTGACGCGCGAGGTCCTGAGTTTGACCCCCGGTAGCCACAAAAAAAAAAATAAAATAAAATAAAAAGTACAGCATTTTTAAAAATATGGAAAGATTTGGTAGTCATTTTTTGTCTAGATTTTTTATTATTTTTACTTTGAAATATAAAAATGATGGTGCCAAAATCCCACCAGGACCTTGTTATAATTTGCTTTTCTAAGCATATGTGTTTTCAGAAATTTCGAAAGCCTCGATCTGAAGTTTTAAAAGTTGCAATTTGAATTTATGGATTCAGATGATTGCAGAAAAGCGAAGGCACACAGTTAGCATTTCCAGGCTTGTCTCTTGACAGAACAGTTTAAACATGCTTTATATTGGCATTCATCACATGAAGTGTTATTTCTTTGTTTACCTACTTGCTTAATGCTTATGGTAGGATTTATTCAGGCATGTGGTAATAATAATAATGAATGGGATATTTAACATTACCCATCTGCAATTAAGTGCTAAATATTTTACTTTTAGAGGCATTTCAATACATTTAGCTATTTTTTTAAATGAATGGCTTCTGTTTGAAATATTGGTTCTGTTACCATTTACATTATAAATGCTCCTAATGCAATTGAAGGAAGCACATATTATGATAGTGAGAGATTTGCATAATCAGAAAGGAAGAGTTTCCGATGTGTTGCTAAATTCAATGAATTTAACGTTAACTCTTAATGATCATTTTCTGTGGGGCTGCTCTTATGGCAAGAGGAAAAGACTGCTAACTCACATGGCTTGATTTCAGTGGGAGAGGGGATATATCAAGTGTTTCAGGCGAACTGCTAGATATTTTCACATTTGAATCACTTTTAACTCTCAATAATCCTTTGTATTACTTTTCTAATGATCACAATGAAGCAATTAAAGTGCAGGAGATTTATATACCATATATCTAAATATAATGTGATTCTCCCATTTTGCATAATCAGAAAGGAAGCCCAAGCTTTTTGATCAACTTTAACATAGAAACTTCAGAAAATGCAGGCAGAATCATTCATCTAAGAATAATAATTAATTTCATTGAGTATACACGTACTACTTTAAAATTATATAATAAAATTAGAAGGAGGGAGAGGGAGAAGGGAGGAAGTAGAAGTAAAAAGAATTAAGATGTGTTAGGTGGCCAGTTATTAAAGTTTAACTGCTATAGTAAAGTACTGGGCATTCTCAATACTTGAATAATGGAACATGTACAAGGGAAAAAACAACATTGCACTTTATAAGCACTGTACTATAAGTGGAAGTGCAATGTCTTCCATAATACTATTTAAAATTGGCACCAAAAAAAAAAAAAAAGATGTGTTAGGTACATGTACCAATTTTCCAGGGTAAATGTAATCATTACGTACTGCAAACACGTTCTCATAAAAATTAAAAATAATAAATGAAAAAGAAAGATCACATCTTCATTCATATTTCATACCATTGTGCTCAAATCCTTCACATGCATCTTCAACATTGGAATATTCCTCCTGATGAATGTACTTTTTGAGACACTTAGTTTATTAGAAGATAGCATCATTACTTACACCCAAGTGGCCTGAGGTACAGTACTGCAGAATCTAGGTTTAATGTTCCACTCAGAATTCAATTCCAAGCTTGCAATTATATAAGATAGTATTACGTAACATAAAGACAGTTTTTTTATTCTTTTTCCTGTGCCTTATGTCCATAAGCTATACAATGTAACCACTCAGTTGCTTTTAACAGTGTTCCTTCCAAAGCTTGATCATAATGGCATCCAACTCTTGAAATTGTCATGTCATACTACCAAAGTTAATCCCTACATTAAATTTATTTTTCTCCGAGACTTTTCTTTGCAACTGTCAGTTAACCTCTATAAGCCACCAATATAAGCCATCAGTTGAGATCAAGTATAGCAAATATTTCTTTTCCAGACAGTACTTTATTTTGAGCCAAGTAAAGTGATCGTCTTGTAATTTGAGAAACTTTAGAATTCAAGTATAAGGATACTCTCTTGTGAAATTAAAATTTCATTCAGTTTTAGACACATATGTTCATGCACTCTAAGAGATATTGTTGGAATTAGAACCCAGGTACCAACTCTGGTTAAACCAACATGCTTCCCATATCTGGTTAGTGTTTGATTCAAATATTACACATTGGTTCATTTTGCCTGAAGTTTGTACTTTATTAAAATGAAGTACTCCAACCTTGGTGTGGTGGTACATGCCTGTAATAACAGCGCTCTAGGTGGCTGAGGCAGGAGGATCACAAGTTTGAGCCCAGCCTAGGCAATTTAGTGATTTAGCATGACTGTGTCTCAAAATAAAAAATAAAAATGGTTGGGGATGTAGCTCTTTACAAATGCCCTGGGTTCAATGTCCAGCACTGGAAAAAAAGTGCTACTAAGGAGAATGATATATAAAGGCTTCTTAGTGCATTTATGCTTCGCTATGAAGGAAATGATTAGCATCTTGCAAGGATGCATGGAGACTGATGAGGGAAAGCCTGATATTTAGCAGTGAGAGTGCCTGAAAGGAAAAGTCTCAACCTAAAAGCTGCTGGTTGTCAGCTGAGTGTGTGAACTAGAGCAGGTTATTTAATCTCTACAGACTTCAGTTTCCTGTTTTAAAATTAGGACAGTCAATACCATTGCTGTACACCAATAATGAACTCACTGAGAAAGAAATTAGGAAAACAATACCATTCACAATAGCATCAAGAAAAATTAAATACATAGGAATTAACCCAGCCAAAGAAGTGAAAAACTTCTACAATGAAAACTATAGTAGGCTGAAAAAGGAGACTGAAGAGGACATCAGAAAACAGAACGACACCCTCTGTCCCTGGGTAGGCCGAACCAAACACTGTCAAAATGGCCATACTTTCAAAACTGATATATAGATTTAATGCAGTCCAAATCAAAATACCAGGAGCATTCCTTATAGAACTAGAGAAAGTAATCCTAAAAGTCATATGGAACCAAAAGAGACCCAGAATAGTAAAAGCAATCCTGGGCAATAAGAGCAAAGCAGGAGGCATCATAATCCTGGAAGCCAAGTTATATTACAAAGCTACAGTGATAAAAAACAGCATGGTACTGGTACAAAAACAGACATGTGCAACAATGGAATAGAGTAGAGGATGCAGAAACAACCCCAAGCACATTCATCTATCTGATCTTTGACAAAGGGGGCAAAAATACAAGCTGGAGGAAAGATAGCCTCTTTATCAAATGGGGCTGGGAAAACTGGCTATCCACATGCAGAAGACTGAATCCAGACCCATATTTCTCACCATGTACTAAACTAAGATCAACACAGATAAAAGATCTAAATGTTAAAACAGAAACAATCTACTGGAAGATAAAACAGGTAAAACTCTTGCAGATGTGGGCATAGGCAAGGCCTTTCTGAACAGAACCCCGGTGACACAAGAAATAATACTGAGAATCAACAAACGATATCATATCAAATGGAAAAGCTTCTGCACAGCAAGGAATCCAACAGAGTGAAGAGATGACCTACAGAAAGGGAGAAAAATTTGGTCAGCTATTACTCGGACAGAGGACTGATATCTAGAATACAAAAAGAACTCAAAAAAATTAGAGGCCCCTAAATAAAATCCCCAATCAAAAAATGAACAACTGGAATGAAAAGACATTTCTTAGAAGAAGTATAAATGGCTAAAAAATACTTGAAACAATGTTCAACATGTCTGGCCATTAAAGAAATCCAAATTGAAACAACACTGAAATTCCATCTTATTCCAGAAAGAATGGTGAACATCAACAAATCAAATAATAACAAATGCTAAAGGAAACGCTGCAGGAAAAAATAAACCCTTCTACATTTCTGGTGAAAATATAAACTAGTACAAACATTATGGCAATCAGTATGGACATTCCTCAAAAAACTAAAAATAGAAATTGCATTTTAACCTAGCTATTCACCTTCTAGGTATCTTGAAAGAATCGAAGACATCATATTACAGTGATATACACATGTCCATATTTATAGCAGAACAATTAATAATAGCTAAATCTAGAAGTGGCCTATATGTCCATCAACAGATGAATGAATAAAGTATGGTATTTATACACAATGGAGTACTACTCTGCCATAAGGAAGGATAAACTTGAGTCATTTGTAGGAAAATGGATGCAGCTAAAGACTATAATGTTAAGTGAAAGATGACACACAAACTTACATATCACATAGTTTCTCTCATATGAGAAACACAAAAATAAAAATAAAGAGCAAAATAAAAGTTAGATAATAGGAAATAGGGAGATCTTTTGTGAAAGAAAAGGAGACCAAGAGATGGGGGGGTGAAAAAGAAATAAGATGTGCTATGTACATGTACCAACTTCCCATGAGGAATGTAATCATTATGTACTGCAAACATGTACTACTAAAAAAAATTGAAAAAATTAGGACAATAAGCCCCTCAGAGTATGCTTGTGAGAATCAGAAACCCAAGTTTTAGTCTGGTTCTTCACTAACAGCATTCAACTAATGGTAGGGAAAATAAGAGGAGGTACAAGAACTGCAGACTGTGGGTACTGAACTTTCTCTTTTTAGCTCAGAAATTTGCCTCAGCTCACATGTTTATACACATAAAATTATTTATAAAGCATGTAAGAGTACCCAGGGGATATTTGAAATGAAATCTGTGAATGTGCCATCTGACAGCTTTATTTCTCTCTTCTGACAATCTAACTTGAGGAATTTTTCTGGGGAAACACAATTAGAGTCTTAATAATAATCTGTGAGTAAATGTGCCACCAGATGAGACTACTCTAGGTGAAACAGGTGTAAGATTACAATGCAACAAATATTTATTGAAGATCTAACAGAGTCCAATGATATGGCAGTGAATACAGGCAAAGGTCTCTGTCTTGTGGAACTTGCATGCTATTGGTGGGAAGGGGAGACATTAGCAAGATAAAAAAAATAAAATATAGAGATTGTGATGTAGTGGTAAATGCTACAGAAAATAAAAACAATAACCAGAAGCAGGGAAGAGGGATAGGGAATATTGAGGTGGGCTGGGGAATGGCTGTGATTTTATAAAGGGTGGTCAGGGAAGGTCTCACTGAGAAGAGAGAATTTGAGTAAAATCTTCAAGGCAGACACTGGTTATCTGCTCACCGAAAATCTTGACTATTTTTTCTCACTCATACAGCCTGCTGTAGCTTTCCCAGTCTCCCTTGTCATGGGCATGAGCTCTAGCCAATGAGATGTGAGCAAAAGCTCCTGGATTCCAGTCCTGCCTCATCATCTCATCCCCACCTACCTACCAGCACCCAGATGATATTCCTTGCCCTTTCCCCTTCTAACATAAAAAAAATGGCGATTTTGAAAGCAACATGTTAAAATGCTCAGAGCCACAAAATCAAAGAGCCCTGGTGCCTCCTATTTCACAATTTGGAGGGAAGTTGCTTATTGATCAGAAGCAAATGTTTCTTAAAGTTTACATTTGTGAGAAATATTTAGGGTGTTCAGCCACTGATATATTTTTTAAAGTAACAGCTTGAATTAAATTCGTTAATATAGAAGTAAAGCAGGTGAGGGAATAAGCCTTGTGAATACTGTAAGAAACAGCACTCTAAGCAGAGGAAATCAGTATCAGACCTCAAGGTAGGAATATAGTCAGAATATTCCAAACAACAAAAACAAGAACCAAATGTTCACACGGTAATGAGAAGAAAAGAGCAGTAGGAGATGGGTGAAAAAGCCAGCTCTTCAGACATTCTAC
The DNA here is from genome assembly GCA_028451465.1 of Erethizon dorsatum. Classification (NCBI taxonomy): domain Eukaryota; kingdom Metazoa; phylum Chordata; class Mammalia; order Rodentia; family Erethizontidae; genus Erethizon; species Erethizon dorsatum. The sequence goes on from CM051842.1 coordinate 24,006,629, forward strand.
CTAGAATTCCAAGGTTTTCACAATTCGTATTCTCTCTTCTCTATCAAATTCAGTGTTTAGATAAAATTCTAGAATAATATGTGCAAGGGGTTCCCAGGTTGAACTCACTTCTCCAACTACTTTAATAGGTCCAATCAACTAAGCCACTGAAATTCCTCAAGATTTTTTGTGTGCTCCCTACAAGGGTGCTGGAACAGGCTTTTGAAAACCTTGGGGTGTTTTAGGTCTTCCTTTCTTAGAGGCTAATTACCTAATCTATCAGCAAAGCCTGCCACTAAGCCATTACTGTCTGGTGAAAGATACCTTGAAGAAGATCTGACTTCAGTTTTGCTGATTTCAGTTCCAGTCAGGCTTTTCCCCTCTAGACATTCCAAACACCATCATCTTCCTGATTAAAACTGCCTCTTTGTCAAAATCAATGGGCAGTTCCATCATCTTCCAGTTTCTCAGGCTAGAAATATGTGAGTCTTCATTACTCAGACAGTGTATCAAAAAATATGGCCTTAAATTCCTACTTGAGATATGTCTCTTGAATCTGCCAATTTCTCTATAACTTCCCTGCCACTACATTCTTCTCTCATCCTCTCAAATCACGTTCTAACCCACTGTTCCCTAATTGGTTTCTGCCTCCTGCCTTGTGTCTTTCTTATCCAATCTTGACACTTCAGAATGAGAACTCTTTCTAACATATGTCTCTGATCCTACTCTCATATCTTCAATAACTCCACAGTTCCAATGGGATAAAATCTGGCTTCTTTAACCTGGGTCAAAAAGCTTTTTGTGACCTGCTCTTTACTACCTTCTCTTTCTTCATCTTTTTTTTTTTTCTTTCTACAATACACGGAAGAGGCCGGTGAGATGGCTCAGCGGCGTAAGCGCCTGCCTTGCAAGTGCGAGGGCCCGAGTTCAAATCCCGGAACCCACATACGAAAAAGGGGCCAGTGATATCGCTCAGCGGCACGGGTGCCTGTTGGCATGCGAGGTCCTGAGGTCGACCCCCCGGTACCCAAAAAAAAAAAAAAAAAAAAAAAAGAAGCAGCCTTCCTGCACATGGTGGCATACAATACACGGAAGAACTTACTTTTCTTTGAAATCCAATACTACGTCAGGTCTTGGCACACAATGTTCCTTTTGTCAGGGATACCCTTCTGTACATCTTTATCTAGACAACTCCTAGTTAACTTTCCAATATCAGGCTAGGCATTACTTCCTCTATGAAGAGTTTCAAGTATAGTGTATAGATCCTGGTCTATAGTCTTATTGCCCCTCACAACTTTTCTGTCACAGAGAATATTGTGATCGCTATGTTTGTCAATGTATTGCAAGAACTATAAGGGCAAGCACCCTGTCTATGGTGATTATACTCTATTTTCAGTACTTAACATATAGTATTTGCTCAGTTTTTTATTTAATAATCCCCAAATAATATCATTAGTCTTGGAAGGTTTTCCATGAAAAACAAAGTGCATGTATATGAGGGGATGATCTGTGTAAAATTAGCAAAATCAGTGAAAGCTACATACCAGGAATTTGCAAACAATAGCATATAAGTCATTTCTGCCTACTTCCCGCTTTTGTAGGTGAGGTTTTATTGTAACACAGCCACACCCATTCATTAATATATTGTCCATGATTGTTTTTATGCTGCAGTAGCATTGCTGAGTAGTTGTAGCAGAGATTGAATGGCCCACAAAGTAAAAAAACAGTTACTGACACTTTTACTAAAATTTACAAGCTATTCTATGTGCCAAGTCCTTTTCTTAGACACATACTAGGTATGTGAAGGTATCAGAATTGTGATTTAAGAAATTATATATAATTTGTATAATATTGCCTCTTATACGTGCAATCAGGAAAATGCCTATCACCATTAGCAAACCTCTAAAACAATCATAAACACCTTACACAATTATTATTTCACATGATTCAACATGAGGACAGGTGATAGGAAAATTAGACATTGCATCTGATTACAAACAGTTATCCATTAATTTACTAAAGTTTCCAAGTATGGAAAATTATGTCTACTTAATATAGAATCAACTTCAAAAATACTTAGTAAAAGACTCATGTCTCTGCCTCCTTTTCCTCTTTGTTTTTACAACATTTCAATTTCTTTCCTTATTTTTCTTTTTTTCCTCATTCTAACCCAATATCATTTCCTTTTTTGTGAGTGTTTTTCTTTGGGTTTTGTGATGATTTTTATTACTGTACCTATATTTTTCATTCCTTGGGGTAGTCATAATTTCTAACCCCAGAAAAATATCATCTATTGTCCTTTACTATGCACATTTCCATTGGAATAAAAATATATTATATAGAGAAAGAGAACCAAAGTTCCTGAGAGAGAGAGAGAGGGAGAGAGAGAACATTTTGTTCATCACTTTCATCCTGAAGAAGAAAGGGCAAAGTGTACTTCGATTTCATTTATTTGAAATCTGCACACAATCCCAGGTAAGTTCTTCAGAAACATAGGTTACTACTCTTTAAAAGAATATAGCCACAGGAGGTACAAGGATAGTGACATTCCCTCAAACTGCAGTTCCTAAAGCATGGTGTGGGAACCCCTGGGGGTCCTTGAGACCCATTCATGGGGTCTGTGAGGTCAAAACTATTTTCATAGTAATACTAAGGTGTTATTTGCCTTTTTCTTTCATTCTTGTATGAGTTTTCTAGAGAATATATGATGTGAAATATAGTAGCACATTGAATGCAGAAATAGATATAAGAACTTGCTGTTTTCTCTTTAACTAAACATTAAAGGTTTTGCACAAATGTAACATGATGGTACTCTTCTCACTGTATCTTTTTTGTTGTGTAGAAGTTATTTTTAATAAGAATTTTTATATCAAGATGTTCTTTTTAAATGAGTCAATAATAAATATTTCAAACATTTCTCTTAGTGTCAAGCATTGTAATCGACATAAACAAAAATCTCTCTGGGGTCTTGAATAATCATTAAGAGCATAAGAGGGAGCCAGGCATGGTGGTACATGCCTGTAATCCCAGCACTCTGGGAGGCTGAGGCAGGAAGGTCACAAATTCAAGTCTGGCCTAGACAATTTAGTGGCTTAATGAGACTATGTATAAAAAGAGAGAGAGTAAAAAATAAAGGTAGCTCAGTGTGAAGGCCCTAGGTTTTAACCCCTAGTATTGCAAAAAAAAAAAAAAAAGTATAAAAAGGGCTTGAGAACAAAATGTTTGACAACCGCTCATGCAGAAGAACTGGATACACAAAATGTAAATGCCATATTAGGTAAGGAGATCATTTATTGTTTTTCTTTTGTTTTGGTTTGGTTTGGGAGAAAAGAAATATCTATTTGTTATTAGGCATAAATAATGACAGTATGTCATGCATATCAAGAGCACCAATACAAAAAAGACCTCAGACTAGTAAATATGAAAGGAAAATGAAAATAATCCATGAGGTATGAGGAACTCCATGACAAACACTTCCGTTGGAGTCTGAGAATTTGCTAGTGAATTTGTAAGGGACAGAAGAAGGTAAATAATGTAGGCCAAGCACCATGAGGGCTAACTGTTTGAGTTAGTGAACTGCTTAAGTATCTACTGTGAGTCTCAATGACATGCTAGGCTAAGTAGGACACCTTCAAAAATATATGCATGGCAGGCCGGTGAGATGGCTCAGCAGCATAAGCGCCTGCCTGGCAAGCGCGAGGGCCCGAGTTCGACTCCTGGAACCCACATACGAAAAAAGGGCCAGTGATATCGCTCAGCGGCACGGGTACCTGCTGGTGCGCGAGGTCCTGAGGTCAACCCCTGGTACCCACACACACACACACACACAAAATATGTATATATATATACGTGGCTCATCTAGAACTTATAACACACTGACACAATTTTACCTGTTATTAACTTAATATTTTTTCATCAACAAATGTTTGAGTGTCAATAATGTACCAGGTAGTGATTATGGCACATGAGGAGGTGGTTAGAAAATGCTGATAGACCAGTAGGAGATGCTGATGTACACATGAATGGGTTACTTTAAAATATGATAAGACCTGAACTATAGTTTTGCAGCAATGAATATTTATTACACACCTACTAAGTACCAAGTATTTAGTACCACTTGCTGAATATTCAGGGATAAATAACACAGACTTAATCCTTACCCATATGGAGCTTATGCTATCATAGGTTATATAGACACTAAATTAATAGTCATATGAAAAATATATTAAACCATAAGTATACGAAGAGAAAATTAAGATTGTTATGAGAAGAGCCCTTTATTTACAAACTTTCAATTTAGGAACTTTCATAGGTTTGCTTCATCTGAAGGCAAACTTGCATCTGATTCTACTTCCCATGAAGAAATAGCATCAGTGGTCCGAAATAGTTTTTCTAGTTTGGGGCCCCAAGTCTTACATTAGACTAAGTGTTTTATGTTAGTAACCTCATTGTATGTGATGAGTGCAAAAGCCAAGAAAAATTGTTGAAAGTGGCCAGAAAACAGAAAATAAGTAAATATGATGATGATGATGATGATGATGATGATCCAAGATCTTCAAAATTTAGAATTTTCTTCAAAGGCTTAACTGAAAAAGCTATTGATCTCCAGAATGGAGACGTACAGTCTAAAATAAATGTACTTGTACATTTGTGCAAAACCTTTAATGTTTAGTTAAAGAGAAAACAGCAAGTTCTTATATCTATTTCTGCATTCAATGTGCTACTATATTTCACATCATTTGTAATATAATGTATTCCTAGGGAGGAGAAGCGCTAGATCTTGTTTAGATCAAGAAGGATATTGTAGTTATAACAGTGAGTCCTTCTGAAAAGGTAATATTGAAACTGAGCCCTGAAAAACAAGTACACATTGGCATAGGGGAAAAGCTTCAACACAGAAGAATTAACTTCTCTCAAGGCAGAAAAATACTTAGAGATTCACAGAACTGAAACTAGACCAGTGTGACTAGACTGTGGTGAGCAAGGTTAGGAATAGCAGGAGATAATGTGAGAGCGATGGACAGGGGGTGGGGGGACAGGATGTAAATTGTAGTGGCATTGTATGTACAGTGGGAAATAAGCAACTAAGGAATCTGGGAAACATGGACAGCGTTAGCTGAAGTGAGGAAAAGCACTGAGGAAAGGGGAATGGCGTAGGCAAAGGCATGACAGTGTGGAAGCTCAGGGTCTGTTTTGCGTTTTCATAGTGAAGGGACTGTGGAAGGGGACTGGCAAGAAACAGTGCTAAAATGCTAACATTGGGTCAGGTTCTAAAGAGCTCTACTTGCCTACCAAAATTAATACATTCTCTCTCTAGTGCCAGAGAACCACTAGAGTTCTACAAGGAGAGGTATGGCATGATGATTTTTATGATCTAAACAACACATTTATTAGTCACTGGGGATATATGCTATAAAGATACTTACTCAAGTGGGTTGTGTTTATATAATATCTTCTCCTGAATTACCTCTGGTAATTAGATCCTACATAATTTTTGTTAGTGTACTATTTATTCTACTGTCCACATCATTTATCAAATTCATTAAACTTTAGGTAAAATGTAGAAAGGAACTTCGGAAGTTTTCAATAGATTGCCAAAGTTTGGATTTCACACATGAATTAGACTATCTTATTATCTGAACACATATTTTAAAATAGTAGAATCCAAATTATAGCTCCGAGGATTTTTTTGGAATAAACAGACACAGATGCACTGTACACAAAGTCAACTTAAAATGGATTGAAGACTTAGATATAAGACCTAACACTCTGAAATTTGTAGAAAAAAAGAAGTGAAAAAAAGAAAACAGAGAGAAAAATCTTCTTGACAATGATTTCCTGGATATGACACTAAATGTATAGGTGACAAAAATAATACTAGACAAGAAGGACTACGTCAATAGAAAAGGAAATAATAAACAAAATGAAAAGGCAATCTGCAAATTAGGATAAAATATTTATAATTCATGTATAGGATAAAGAATTAATGCAAAAACCTTTTATTTTTAAAAATTGAAGCATATAGAAAAGGATATGAGTATAATAAGTATAATAAGTTCCCATTACCTATCAACCAGATTCAACAATTACCACTCTTTACCAGTCTTGTTTCAACTTTCTCTCATGCTTTACCAATTGTTTTTTAGTTACATCTTCATTGAAGTACAATATATGTACCATGAAATGAATCTATGATGTGTGCATAATTCAATAGCTTTTAGAAAATTTATGAACATAGTATTTCTTTATTTTTTATGTCTTTTTCAATTTCTTTCATGATTGTTTTATGGTTTTCATTTTAGATATCTTTTATCTCCAGTTATATTTATTCCTAGGTATATTATTTACTCTAGCTGTTACAAATTAGACTGCTTTCTTGATTTCTGTGTCAGATAATTGGCTATTATTGTATAGCAGTACTATTAATTTTTGCATGTTGTTATTTTATTCTGCAATTTGTTGGATCTGCTTATCAGTTCTAATAGATTTTTTTTACAGAGTTTTGGGTTTTTCTAGGTATAAGATCACGTCATCTTCAGACAGTGCCAATGTGATTTCATTTTTTCCAGTTAGGTACCCTTTATTTCTTTCTCTTGTTTAATTACTCTGGCTAGGATTTCTAGCACTACAGTGAATAAAAGTGGTGAAAGTGAGAATCCTTGTTCCAGATCTTAGAAAACTTTTAGCTTTTTTCTACTCAATATGATATTGGCTGTGGCTTATATGTAACCTTTATTATGTTAAAGTACATTCTTGAATAACCAACCTGTTCAGAATTTTTATCATGAAGGGATGTTGAATTTTATCAAATGCCTCCTTTGCATTTGTCAAAATGACCACGTGATTTTTGTCCTTCATTCTGTTAATGTGTTGCATCATGTTAGAATATTTGAATTAGAAATTTCACTGTGGTTTTAATTTTTATTTCTTTAATGCATAATGATTAAAAATCTTACATGTGCTTATTAGCCATTTGTGTATTTTTTTCATTTTTAAATTTTATTGTCTACCTTAGTAATACTGACTTATAAGAGCTCTTCATAAATTCTGGATACAAAACAGATATATAATCTGCAAATGTTGTTTTCTAGTGTGTGGATTGACTTTTCATCTTCTTAATTGTATCTATGAACTATAATAGTTATATTCTTGAAGCCTAATTTATGAATTTTTTCAGTTATGAACTATTCTTTTGAAGTCATATCCAGGAACTCTTCTTATCCATGGTTATAAAAATTTTTCTTCCATATTTTCCTTCAGAAATATTACTATTCAGTTCTTACATTTATATCTATGATCCATTTTGAGTTATTTTAATGTACGGTATGTGGTAAATGCCAAAATTAATCCTTTAAACATGGATATTCAATTGTCCCAGTACTATTTGATTAAAAGGTTATTTTTTCCCTCATTAAATTGCCATGTCACCTTTTGTTCCACTAGTCTATAAGCCTATCCTTTTGCCATTATCACATATTTATGGTACTATACTTATGCCAGTATCAAGATATGCCTGTATATTTATCAATGCAATTTTTCATCAAGTTTTGAAAATCAAGAAATGTATATCCTCTTATTTTGTTCTTTTTCAAAATTGCTTAGGCTACTTGGCACCCCTGAGTATCTATATATGTATGACAGAATAAATCTATGAATTTTTTTTTCAGACAGGTCTTGCTGTGTAGTTCAGGCTGGACTTGAACTCACTATGTAGCCAGAGCTAGCCTTGAACTTGTGGTGTGCACCACCATGCCTTGCTTCAGTCTGTAACGTCTGCAGAAAGGTCTACTAAGATGTTTGAAGAGATTGCATAAAATCTATAGATCAGTGTGTGGAGAATTGTTGTCAGTATTGAGTTTTCCAATCCAGAGCAAAGCGGGTGTCTTTATTTAGATCTTTAATCTCTTTCAGGAATGTTTGAAGTTTTCAGAGTATAAGTTTTGCACCTATTTTAATAAATTTCTGACTATTTCATTTCACTAATTTTTATGCTATCAAGAATGGAATTGTTGGGCCGGTGAGATGGCTCAGCGGCGTACACGCCTGCCTGGCAAGTGCGAGGAAATGAGTTCGACTCCCAGAACCCACATATGAGAAAAGGGCCAGTGATATTGCTCAGCGGCAGGGGCGCCTGCTGGCATGTGAGGTCCTGAGGTCGACCCCCGGTACCCACAAAAAAAAAAAAAAAAAAAAAAAAAGGAATTGTTATCCCAAAAACCAATGGCGGATTTGTAAGAAGCAGGCAGCGAAACTCTCTAAAATTTGCCCTTCGGCCACCGGAATATAGTGACTGGGAGAGCACAGGAGGGAGGGAGGTGGCTCCCCTGGACCCAGGAAAGTTCTGATGCGCAGTTTGGTACCCATGGAGCGAGTGAAGAGTGGTTTCGAGGAAGAGGAAGGAGGAGACGGCGGGCGACTTCTCCCTGTGCCAGGAACCTCAGCGCGACAGAAGTTCAAATCTGCAGACACACGGTGACAGCCGGCGCCACCCAGGGGTCTCCGCGGAGGATCCCGAGACAGCAACGGTGCAGGGGAGTAGTGCGCAAGAGAGCGATTGGCAGGGCGCTGTTGTGGGAAGCAGCGCAACAGCGTGGCTCCAGAACTCAGCGCTCGAAACTCAGCACGGTGCCCATGGCTCTCAGGCCTGTGGAAAGTGTGCTGACAGCAGCAGGCGAATGAGACTGGTCTCCACCAGAGAGTACATGCTTCTGCTCACTGCCCCGCCCAAGGGCTGCTCCTGGCTTGCAGGGACAGACCTGCACAGAACAGGACTCTGTCACCACACGGTGCCTGCCTACAGCAGAGTCAAAACCTGGAACTGATTCTTTTTTTTTTTTTTTTTTTAATTTTATTTTAAAGAGAAGAAAAAACAAAACAAATCAAAAGAAGAACAAATTTTCAAAACAACATAATAGGAGGGTAACAATGATTAATACATTGCGTATTACTATCTTTAAGTTAGTTATTCAGGACACCAGAAATTAGCATTTAATTATCAAAACATTATTGGCACAAACCTTACTCTTCAATGAACTAAGTAAAAATCGTAGTGTATCTATCTTAACCATCTTATATATATATATATATACAATTTTTTTTCCCTTTCCCTTCTTTCTTTTCCCTATTCCAGTCTCTCTTTCTTTTTGACCGGTTTCTTTTTGATTCACCAGGTCTATTGTACATTTTGGATCTTATTTACTCTTTCAGTTTCTCATACTAGAGAGACAATACGATGCTTACACATGTGCTTCTGGTTTATTTCACTTATGAGTATTTTCTCGAGTTGCATCCATTTACCTATAAAAGTCTCCAGTTTATCCTTCTTAATGGCTGAATAGTACTCCATTGTATAAAAATACCACATCTTTCTTATCCATTCCTCAGTTGATGGGCATTTGGGTTGTTTCCAAGATCTGGCTATTACAAATTGTGCTGCTATAAACATGGGTGCACATATATCGCTGTGGTATGATGTTTTTAATTCTTCTGGGAAGATGCCCAGAAGGGGAATAGCTGGGTCAAATGGGACCTCCAACCCTAGCTTTTTGAGGAATCTCCAGACTGACTTCCACAGTGGCTGTACCAGTCGACACTCCCACCAACAGTGGAGAAGGGTTCCTTTTTCCCCACAGCCCCTCCAGCATTTGTTATTAGTTGATTTCTTTATAGTAGCCATTCTTTCTGGGGTGAGATGGTATCTCAGTGTTGTTTTAATTTGCATCTCTCGAATGACTAGTGATGTTGCACATTTTTTTGTATATTTATTTGCCATTAGTATTTCTTCATCTGAGAAATGTGTATTCATCTCAGATGCCCATTTTTGGAGTGGGTCTTTAAATTTGGGAGGTCTGATTTTTTTGAGTTCTTTATATGTTCTCGATAGTAATCCTTTGTCTGAGGAACAGCTGGCAAACATTTTTTCCCACATTGTGGGTTGTCTCTTCACTCTGTTGGTGGTTTCTCTTGCTTTGCAAAAGCTTTTTAATAAGATGAGATCCCAGTTATTGATTCTTTGGGATAGTTCCCGTGTGGTTGAGTTTTTATTCATAAAGTCTTTGCCTACACCAATGTCTCCAAGGGTTTTACCTATCCTACCTTCCAGCAGATTTAATGTTTCTGTTTTAATATTTAGATCTCTGATCCATTTTGAATTTAGTTTAGTGCATGGTGAAAGATATGGGTCTAGTTTTAATCTTCGGCATGTGTAGAGCCAGTTTTTCCAGCACCATTTATTAAAGAGGCTATCTTTCTTCCAGCGAATGTGTTTGGCACCTTTGTCAAAGATAAGGTGGCTTAGTATGTCTGGGGTTGTTTCAGCATCTTCTAATCTGTTCCATTGATCTTCAGGTCTGTTTTTTTGCCAGTACCACACTGTTTTTATCACAGTAGCTTTATAGTATAATTTCAAGTCGGGGATAGTGATGCCCCCTGCCTTGCCTTTGTTGCCCAGAATTGCCTTTGCTATTCTAGGTCTCTTCTGATTCCAAATGAATTTTAGGATTGTTTTCTCTAATTCTGTGAGATATGCTGTTGGAATTTTGATTGGAATTGCATTAAATCTGTATAACAATTTTGGAAGTATGGCCATTTTCACTATATTGGTTCTTCCTATCCAGGAGCAAGGGATATCTTTCCATTTTCTGATATCCTCTTCAATCTCCTTTTTCAGAGTACTGTAGTTTTCAGTATAGAGGTCTTTTACATCCTTCGTGAGGTTGATTCCTAGGTATTTCATTTTTTTGGATGTTATTGTGAAAGGTATTGTTTCCCTAATTTCTCTTTCAGTAAGTTTGTTATTTGTGTACAGGAAGGCTATTGACTTTTGAGTATTGACTTTGTATCCAGCTACACTACTGAATTTGCTTATCAAATCTAGCAGTTTTTTAGTGGAGTTTTTGGGGTCTTCTGTGTAGAGTATCATGTCATCTGCAAATAATGATAATTTAACTTCTTCCTTTCCAATCATTATTCCTTTTATTTCTTTCTCTTGTCTAATCGCTCTGGCTAAAGTTTCCAGAACTATGTTGAATAAGAGTGGGGACAGTGGACATCCTTGTCTTGTTCCTGATTTTAGAGGGAAGGCTTTCAGTTTTTGGCCATTTAGTATGATATTGGCTGTTGGTTTGTCATAGATAGCTTTTACCAGATTGAGATAAAGACCCTCTATTCCAATTTTCTGTAGGGTTTTTATCATGAAAAGGTGCTGGACTTTGTCAAAAGCTTTTTCTGCATCTATTGAGATGATCATGTGATTTTTGTCTTTGGTTCTGTTAATATGCTGTATTACATTTATTGATTTACGTATGTTGAACCATCCCTGCATCCCTGGGATGAATCCAACTTGGTCATGGTGTATAATCTTCTTGATGATTTGTTGGATTCTGTTTGCCAGTATCTTATTAAGGATTTTTGCATCTATGTTCATTAGGGAGATTGGCCTGTAGTTCTCTTTCTTAGTTGGGTCCTTCTCTGGTTTTGGTATCAGGGTAATGCTTGCTTCCAGGAATGAATTTGGGAGTATTGCTTCCCTTTCAATTTCATTAAAAAGTTTGAGAAGTAGGGGCATTAGGTCTTCTCTAAATTTCTTGTAGAATTCGGCAGTGAATCCATCAGGGCCTGGACTTTTCTTTGTTGGGAGGTTTTTAATTACATCTTCAATTTCATTGGTTGATATTGGTTTATTTAGGATTTTTAAATCTTCTTGATTTAGCTTTGGTAATTCATACGAATCTAGGAATCTGTCCATTTCTTCTGCATTTTCCATCTTAGTAGAATATAAATTTTCAAAATAGGTATAGATGATCTTCTGGATTTCTGCAGGGTCTGTCGTGATATCACCCTTTTCATTTTCAATTGCATGGATTTGAGTCTTTTCTTTTCTTTTTTTAATAAGGTTGGATAAGGGTTTGTCAATCTTATTTATTCTTTCAAAGAACCAACTTTTTGCTTCATTGATTCTTTGTATTGTTTTTTTATTCTCCAATACGTTAATTTCTGCTCTGATCTTTATAATTTCCTCCCTTGCACGGGCTCTTGGCTTAACCTGCTCTTCTTTTTCTAGAAGCTCGAGGTTCACCCTTAAGTTGTTTATTTGCGCTTGCTCTATTTTCTTGATATAAGTATTTAATGCTATAAATTTCCCTCTTAGGACTGCTTTCATTGTATCCCATAAGTTCCGGTATGTTGTACTGTCATTATCATTCAGTTGTAGAAAGTGACTAATTTCTTCTTTAATTTCATCTGTGACCCATTGGTTGTTCAGGAGGATGCTGTTTAATTTCCATGTGTTTAGGGAGTTTTTGTGGGATCTTTTGCCATTGATTTCCAATTTCATTGCACTATGGTCTGATAATATGCATGGGATAATTTCAATCCCTTTGCATTTATTTAAGCAGGTTTTATGAGCTAGTATGTGGTCTATTTTGGAGAACGTCCCATGTGCAGCTGAGAAGAATGTGTATTCTGATGTTGTGGGGTGGAACACTCTGTAGACATCTACTAAGTCCATTTGTTCAAAAGTTTGGTTCAGTTCTACTATTTCATTATTGATTTTCTGTCCAGTTGATCTATCTTTTTGTGACAGTGGAGTATTGAGATCTCCCAATATAATTGTATTAGTGCTTATTTGATTTTTCATGTCCTTTAGTACTTGTTTTATATAGCTGGGTGCATTGGTATTTGACGCATATATATTTATGATCATTATCTCTTCCTCTTGGATTGTTCCCTTTACCAGGATGTAATGACCGTCTTTATCTCTCTGAATCCTTCTTGGCTTGAAGTTCACTTTGTCTGCAAAAAGAATAGCTACCCCTGCTTTTTTCTGGGTTCCTGTGGCATGGAGTATTGTTTTCCATCCTTTGACTTTCAGTCTATGAATTTCTTTCTGAATTAAATGTGTTTCTTGTATACAGCATATTGTTGGATCTTGCTTCTTGATCCATTTCGCCAGTCTGTGCCTTTTGATTGGTGAATTGAGACCGTTAACATTGATGGTTAAAACTGATATGTATTGACTTGTCATGATATTTTCCTGTTGTTGGTTCCCACTCTTTGTTTTTCCGCTTTCCGGCTATTTAATTATTTGCCCTGCCTGGTGGATTCCTTCTGTTGGGGTTCCTATCTCTTTCTAGAATGTCCTTCAGAACGTTTTGGAGTGCTGGTTTGGTGGTCATAAATTTTCTCAGATGTTCTTTGTCATGAAAGTATTTTATTTCTCCATCAATTTTGAAAGATAGTTTTGCAGGGTACATCAATCTGGGCTGAAAATTATTTTCCTTTAGAGCTTGCAATACATCATTCCAAGCTCTTCTTGAATTGAGGGTTTGTGCTGAAAAGTCAGCTGTGATTCTGATGGGTTTTCCTTCATAGGTGATTTGTCTCTTCTCCCTAACAGCTTTTAAGATTTTGCCCTTCTGTTGAATTTCTGGGATCTTGACTATAATATATCTGGCTGAAGTTTTTTTTTGATCATGTCTAGTTGGTGTTCTGAAAGCTTCACTTATAGAGGTGTCAAATTCCTTTTCTCTTCCAGGAAAGTTCTCCCTGATTATGTCTTTGAACAAGGTTTTAATGTCGTTGATGTTATCTCCTGCTTTTTCATTTATTCCAATTATTCTTAAGTTGTTTATCTTTGAGTCATCTAGCAGCTGTTGAATTGATTTTTCATGGTCCCTTGCTATTTTTAAGAATTTTTCCATTTCATGATCACTAATTGCAAGCCTATCTTCTATATCTGAGATCCTGTCCTCGCATTGGCTTATTCTGCTACAAATACTTTCAATGGAATTTTTTATCTCTTGGATATCTGCTTGAATCTGCCTTATGGATTCCATTTCTTTCCTATGCTGAGCATTCATGGTTTCTATAGTTTTCTTAAGTTCATCTATTTTTTTGTCTGTATCAGCTATAGTGTCCTTAAACATGGTCTTCGTTGTAGACATTATCTCTGCAGTTATCTGTGAGATTATTTCTGTTTTAATTTTTTCCAGAACCTCATTCAGTTGCTTTGTTGTTACCACTTCAGATAGGCCAGGTGGGTGGCTTTCGGATTGTCCCACCTCGTTGCTCCCTAGGTTTGCCTTTGGTGAATTGGATGTGTGTGGTTGCATCTTGTTTAAGTGTCGTCTCATTTTTTCTTTCTTTAATTCATGGGGTGATGTTTGCAAATTACCTATAGTAGGTTACTTTATTGCTAGTGTTTAAGATCTTTAGAAGATGACTACTTCTCTGCAGTATCTTCCAAGTGGAGCTTGCTTTTATGTTTTAAGCTTTCTGCCAGATCCTACCTCTTCAATTCGTTGGGTATGCGAAGTTGCTACCTGTTTGGCCCAGTCCTTGATTCTTTGGTACTGTGCCACTGTATTTTCTGTGTCCCTTAGTCAATCTCAATCATGAAATATCAGGAAGGAAAGATGTTTAGAACAATTATTTCACATTTGGCTATAATGTTAACTAAAGCATCAAACACAGCCTAGAAAATGACAGACTGGGCTAACCAGTTATTTACCACTTTTAGCTGTATAGAGTTGCGGTTATATAACAAAATCTAAAACACACCAGAAAAATTATATGCAGTATACAAGTCCTATGTATGTCAATTTTTCCCTGAGGAGTTTAAATTTAAAATGAGTTAAGGAGGAAATAGAGTATTGGGAGAAGAGGAAGGAATTAGATGTAAGGTTAGAGGACCAAGAGGGATCCCACTAAAATTGGGACACTAGTGCAGAGAACAGGTGGTAAAAAGAGAAGGAAGGGATAAAAGGAAGAGCAGATCACAACCACAATCACAAAGAAGTTAGAGGCGCTGTTTACACTCATATAAAAAACCAGAGAGAATAATGAAGGAAAGAGCAAATACACATACAGAAACAAAAACGAAGATAAAAACAATAAAACAGACAGATCAAAAATAAAACCCCACCAAAAAACAAAACTAAACAAAACAAAAACAAAAAAAACCCTTCGCCAGAACAAAAAACAAATCAGTGAGAAAAAAAAAAAATAAATAAATAAAAATAAAAAGAATCAGTTCCAGGTGTTGACTCTGCTGTAGGCAGTTACCCTGTGGTGAGAGAGTCCTGTTCTGTGCAGGTCCATCCCAGTAAGCCAGGAGCGCCCTCTGGCGGGTGGTGAGCAGAGGCGCGTACTTTCAGGCAGAGACCAGTCTAGCTGGCCTCCGCTCTCAGCGCCCTTTCACGATCCCTGGGCCTGAGAGGCTCAGCGCGCTGTCCGAGCGCGGATTCCCTGCACTGGTTCCCGCCGCTCTGGTTTTTCGCCACGCCCCCCACAATGGTGCCGGGCCAGTCGCTCTCTGGCGCGGGACAGGTATGGCTGTGAGTCCAGTATCGTTCACCTGCTGACCTCAGCACACTTTCGTGGGCTCAATTGAGAGGCCCTGTGCTGCCCCGTCCGGAGCACAAGTTCCCAGAGCAGTTTCCGAGCCGCTCTGAGTTTCGCCACACCCCCCACAATGGCACCCGGCCGGTCGCTCTCTGGCGCGGGACAGGTGTGGCTGAGAGTCCAGTCTCGTTCACCTGCTGACCTCAGCACACTTTCGTGGGCTCAATTGAGAGGCCCTGTGCTGCCCTGTCCGGAGCACAAGTTCCCAGAGCAGTTTCCGAGCCGCTCTGAGTTTCGCCACGCCTCCCACAATGGCGCCGGGCCAGTCGCTCTCTGGCGCGGGACAGGTGTGGCTGAGAGTCCAGTCTCGTTCGCCTGCTGACCTCAGCACACTTTCGTGGGCCTGAGAGGCCCCGTGCTGCCCTGTCTGGAGCACAAGTTCCCAGAGCAGTTTTCGAGCCGCTCTGAGTTTCGCCACACCCCCCACAATGGCGCCCGGCCGGTCGCTCTCTGGCGCGGGGCAGCTGTGGCTGAGAGACACTCACCGCCGGTCAGCGCTGTTCTCCGCCGCTCCCCTGCCCCGCCGCTGTCTCAGGATCCTCCGTGGGGGCTCCCTGGGCGCCAGCTGCCACCGTGTGTCCGTAGAATTGAGCCTCCACCGGCGCTCCAACTCCCGGGATATTAGAAGGTGCGCGCGTGCGGTCTGCTCCTTCTTTCCTTCTTCTTTGTTGGAAGTCACCCGTCACTGGTGCCGGGGGTCCCAGATTGCGCTACAGAACTTCTCTGGGTTTTGGGGAGGCATCTCCCCCCCCCCTGCGCTTTCCGGGTCACTATATTCTCGTGTTCCAATGGTAACTTTTAGAGAGAGTTTCGTTACCTGCTTCTTACTCATCCGCCATCTTGAGGTTCTCCTGATTCTTTTTTTTTTTTTTTTTTCTTTTCTTTTTCTCATTTCTTTTTTTGTTCTGGTGAAGGTGTTCTTATTTTTTTTTTTTATTTTTTGTGGGTTTTTTTTTGTTTGCTTGCTTGTTTTGTTGTTTTTGTCTTCGTTTTTGTTTTTGTTTGTCTGTTTGCTCTTTCCTTCATTATTCTATCTGGTTTTTATATGAGTGGAAACAGAGCCTCTAACCTCCTTGTGATTGTGGTTCTGATCTGTTCTTCCTTTTATCCCTTCCTTCTCTTTTTCCCACCAGTCCTCTACACCAGTTTCCCAATGTCAGCGGGATCCCTCTTGGTTCTTCTGCCATACATCTAATTCCTTCCTCTTCTCCCAATTCTCTATTTCCTCTTTAATTCATTTTAAATTTAAAATCCTGAGGGCAAAATTGACATATTAAGGACTTCTATACTGCATAAAAATTTTCTGGTGTGTTTTAGATTTTGTTATACAACCACAACTCTACTTTATATGGTTAAAAGCGTCAAATAACTGGTTAGCTCAGACTGTCATTTTGTAGGCTGTGTTTGATGCTTTAGGTACGACTATAGCCAAAAGTGACATAATTGTTCTAAACAGGTTTTCTTCCTGGTATTCCATGACTGAGATTGACTAAGGGTCACGGAAAATACAGTGGCACAGTACCAAAGAACCAAGGACTGGGCCAAACAGGCAGCAACTTCTCATACCCAGCAAATTGAAGAGGTAGGATCTTGCAGCAGGCTCAAAACCCAAAAATAAACTACGCCTGGAAGATACCACAGAGAAGTAGTCATCTCCTAAGGATTTTAAACACTAGCAATAAAGCAACCTACCATAGGTAATTTACAAACATCACCCCAGGAATTAAACTAAAGAAAGAAAAGAAAATGAGATGACACTTAAACAAGATGCAACCCCACACATCCAGTTCACCAAAGGCAAACGCAGGGGGCAATGAGGTGCGACAAACGAAAGCTACCCACCTGACATCTCTGAAGTGGTAAAAACAAAGCAGTTGAATGAGGCTCTGGAAAAATTTAAATCAGAAATAATTTCTCAGGTAACTGCAGAGACAATGTCCACAATGAAGGCCATGCTTAAGGATGCTAGAGCAGACACAGACAAAAAAAAAAAAATAGACGAGCTTAAGAAAATGATGGAAACCATGAATACTCAGCATAGGAAAGAAATGGAATCCATAAGGCAGATTCAAGCAGATATCCAGGAGAACAAAAATTCCACTGAAAGTATTTGTAGCAGATTAAGATAATGTGAGGACAGTATCTCAGATATAGAAGACAGGCTTGCGATTAGTGATCATGAAAAGAAAGAATTCTTAAAAATAACAAAGGACCATGAAAAATCAATCCAGCAGCTGCCAGATGACACAAAGAGAGATAACTTAAGATTAATTGGAATCAATGAAAAAGAAGGAGATAGCATAAATGACATCAGGAACCTGTTCACAGACATTGTCACAGAGAATTTCCCTGGAAGAGAAAAAGAATTTGATCTTCATATAAATGAGGCTTATAGAACTCCAACTAGCCATGATCAAAAAAAAAAAAAAAAAACAAAAAAAAAAAAAAAAAAAAAAAAAAAACTTCAGCCAGACATATCATAGTCAAAATCCCAGAAATTCAACAGAAGAGAAGAATTTTAAAAGCTATTAGGGAAAAGAGACAAATCACCTATAAAGGAAAGCCCATCAGAATCACAACTGACTTTTCAGCACAAACCCTCAAGTCAAGAAGAGCTTGGAATGATGTATTTCAAGCTCTAAAGGAAAATAACTTTCAACCCAGATTGATGTACCCTGCAAAACTATCTTTCAAAATTGATGGAAAAATAAAATACTTCCAGGACAAAGAACATCTGAGAAAATTTATGACCACCAAACCAGCACTCCAAAATGTTCTAAAGGACATTCTAGAAGAAGATAACAAGGACTACAACTCCAGGAAACCCAACAGAAGGAATCCACCAGGCAGGGCAGATAACTAAACAGAGGGGTAGGGAAGAGGGGGAACCAACAACAGAAAACTAACATGACAGGTATAAGTCAATACATATCAGTTTAACCATCAATGTTAATGGTCTCAGTTCACCAATCAAAAGCCACAGACTGGCAAAATGGATCAAGAAGCAAGATCCAACAATATGCTGTATACAAGAAACACATTTAATTCAGAAAGAAATTCATAGACTGAAAGTCAAAGGATGGAAAACAATATTCCATGTGACAGGAACCCAGAAAAAGCAGGGGTAACTATTCATTTTGCAGGCAAAGTGAATTCCAAGCCAAGAGTGATTCAGAGAGATAAAGAAGGTCATTACATCCTTGAAAAGGGAACAATCCAAGAGGAAGAGATAATGATCATAAATATATATGCAACAAATACCAGTGCACCCAACTATGTGAAACAAGTATTAAAGGACATGAAAAATCAAATAAGCACTAATACAATTATATTGGGGGATCTCAATACTCCACTGTCACAAAAAGACAGATCAACTAGACAAAAAATCAATAATGAAATAGTAGAACTGAACCAAACTTTGGAACAAATGGACTTAGTAGATGTCTACAGAGTGTTCCACCCCACAACATCAGAATACACATTCTTCTCAGCTGCACATGGGACGTTCTCCAAAATAGACCACATACTAGCTCATAAAACCTGCTTAAGTAAATGCAAAGGAATTGAAATTATCCTGTGCATATTATCACACCATAGTGCAATGAAATTGGAAATCAATGGCAAAAGAAATCACAAAAATTTCCTAAACACATGGAAATTAAACAGCACCCTCCTGAACAACCAATGGGTCACAGATGAAATTAAAGAAGAAATTAGACACTTTCTACAACTGAATGATAATGACAGTACAACATACCGGAACTTATGGGATACAATGAAAGCAGTCCTAAGAGGGAAATTTATAGCATTAAATTCCTATATCAGGAAAATAGAGCAAGCGCAAATAAACAACTTAATGGTGAACCTCAAACTTCTAGAAAAAGAAGAGCAGGCTAAGCCAAAAGCTCATACAAGGGAGGAAATTATAAAGATCAGAGCAGAAATTAACGTATTGGAGACTAAAAAAAAATACAAAGAATCAATGAAGCAAAGATTTGGTTCTTTGTAAGAATAAATAAGATTGACAAACCCTTATCCAACCTTATTAAAAAAAGAAAAGAAAAGACTCAAATCCATGCAATTAAAAATGAAAAGGGCAATATCACGACAGACCCTGCAGAAATCCAGAAGATCAGCTATACCTATTTTGAAAATTTATATTCTAATAAGATGGAAAATGTAGAAGAAATGGACAGATTCCTAGATATGTATGAATTATGAAAACTGAATCAAGAAGATATAAAAAATCCTAAGTAAACCAATATCAACCAATGAAATCAAAGATATAATTAAAAACCTCCCAACAAAGAAAAGCCCAGGCCCTGATGGATTCACTGCCAAATTCTACAAGAAATTTAGAGAAGACCTAATACCAATACTTCCCAAACTTTTTAATGAAATTGAAAGGGAAGCAACACTCCCAAATTCATTCCTGGAAGCAAGCATTACCCTGATACGAAAACCAGAGAAGGACCCAACTAAGAAAGGGAACTACAGGCCAATCTCCCTAATGAACATAGATGCAAAAATCCTCAGTAACTACTGGCAAACAGAATCCAACAAATCATCAAGAAGATTATACACCATGACCAAGTTGCATTCATCCCAGGGAAGCAGGAAAGGTTCAATATATGTAAATCAATAAATGTAATACACCATATTAACAGAACCAAAGACAAAAATCACATGATCATCTCAATAGATGTAGAAAAAGCTTTTGACAAAGTCCAGCACCTTTTCATGATAAAAACCCTACAGAAAATTGGAATAGATGGTGTTTATCTCAATCTGATAAGACCTATCTATGACAAACTACCAGCCAATATCATACTAAATGGACAAAAGCTGAAAGCCTTCTCTCTAAAATCAGGAACAAGACAAGGATGTCCACTGTCCCCACTCTTATTCAACATAGTCCTGGAAACTTTAGCCAGAGCAATTAGACAAGAGAAAGAAATAAAAGGAATAATGATTGGAAAGGAAGAAGTTAAATTATCATTATTTGCAGATGACATGATACTCTACATAGAAGACCCCAAAAACTCCACTAAAAAACTGCTAGATTTAATAAGCAAATTCAGTAGAGTAGCTGGATACAAAGTCAATTCTCAAAAATCAATAGCCTTTCTGTACACAAATAACAAACTTACTGAAAGAGAAATTAGGGAAACAATACCTTTCAGAATAACATCCAAAAAAATGAAATACCTAGGAATCAACCTCACAAAGGATGTAAAAGACCTTTACACTGAAAACTACAGTACTCTGAAAAAGGAGATTGAAGAGGATATCAGAAAATGGAAAGATATCCCTTGCTCCTGGATAGGAAGAGCCAACATAGTGAAAATGGCCATACTTCCAAAATTGTTATACAGATTTAATGCAATTCCAATCAAAATTCCAACAACGTATGTCAAAGAATTAGAGAAAACAATCCTAAAATTCATTTGGAATCAGAAGAGACCTAGAATAGCAAAGGCAATTCTGGGCAACAAAGGCAAGGCAAGGGGCATCACTATCCCTGACTTGAAATTATACTATAAAGCTACTGTGACAAAAACAGTGTAGTACTGGCAAAAGAACAGACCCTAAGATCAAGGGAACAGATTAGAAGATGCTGAAACAACTCCAGACATACTAAGCCACCTTACATTTGACAAAGGTGCCAAACCCATTCACTGGAAGAAAGATAGCCTCTTTAATAAATGGTGCTGGAAAAACTGGCTCTGTACATGCCAAAGATTAAAACTAGACCCATACCTTTCACCATGCACTAAACTAAATTCAAAATGGAGCAGAGATCTAAATATTAAAACAGAAACATTAAATCTGCTGGAAGGTAGGATAGGTAAAACCCTTGAAGACATTGGTGTAGGCAAAGACTTTATGAGTAAACCTCAACCGCACAGGAACTATCCCAAAGAATCAACAACTGGGATCTCATCTTATTAAAAAGCTTTTGCACAGCAAGTGAAACCACCAACAGAGTGAAGAGACAACCCACAACGTGGAAAAAAATGTTTGCCAGCTGTTCCTCAGACAAAGGATTACTATCGAGAACATACAAAGAACTCAAAATAATCAGACCTCCCAAATTTAAAGACCCACTCCAAAAATGGGCATATGAGATGAATACACATTTCTCAGATGAAGAAATACAAATGGCAAATAAATATAAAAAAATGTGCAATATCACTAGTCATGCGAGAGATGCAAATTAAAACAACACTGAGATACCATCTCACCCCAGAAAGAATGGCTATTATCAAGAAATCAACTAATAACAAATGCTGGTGAGGCTGTGGGGAAAAAGGAACCCTTCTCCACTGTTGGTGGGAGTGTCAACTGGTACAGCCACTGTGGAAATCATTGTGGAGATTCCTCAAAAAACTAGGATTGGAGGTCCCATTTGACCCAGCTATTCCTCTTCTGGGTATCTTCCCAGAAGAATTAAAAATATCGTACCACAGTGGTATATGTGCACCCATGCTTATAGCAGCACAATTTGTAATAGACAGATCTTGGAAGCAACCCAAATGCCCATCAACCGAGGAATGGATAAGAAAGATGTGGTATTTTTATAGAATGGAGTACTATTCAGCCATAAAGAAGGATAAACTGGAGACTTTTATAGGTAAATGGATTAAACTCAAGAAAATACTCATAAGTGAAATTAACCTGACGCACATGTGCAAACATTGTATTGTCTCCCTAGTGTGATAAACTGAAAGAGTAAATAAGATCCAAAATGTACAATAGACATGGTGAATCAGAAAGAAACTGGTCAAAAGGAAAGAGAGTCTGGGATGGGGGAATTGGGAAAAGAAAGAAGGGAAAAGGAAAAAATTGTATTTATATATAAGATGGTTAAGATAGATACACTACTAATTTTGCTTAGTTCATTGAAGAGAAAGGTTTATGCCAGCAATGTTTAGACAATTGAATGCTGATATCTTGTACCCTGAGTAACTAATTTAAAGATAACAATACATAATGTATTAACCATTGTTGCCCTCCTGTTATGTTGTTTTGAAATTTTGTTCTTTTTTGTTTTATTTTGTTTTTTTTTTCTTCTCTTTAAAATTAAAAAAAAAAGAATGGAGGGCCGGTGAGATGGCTCAGCGGCTTAAGCGCCTGCCCAGAAAGCAGGAGGGCCCAAGTTCGACTCCTGGAACCCACATATGAAAAAAAAGGGGCCGGTGATATCACTCAGCGGCAGGGGCGCCTGCTGGCATGCGAGGTCCTGAGGTCGACCCCCCGGTACCCACAAAAAAAAAAAAAAAGAATGGAATTGTTTTCTTAGTTTCATTTTCAATTGTTCACTGTAGAATAGTCCTATTTCTCTGACTGTTTTTAAGATTTTTCTATTTGCCTTTGTATTTTAATATTTTAGCTGTGATTTTTGTTGATCTCTTCATATTTCTTCTGTTGAGGTTTGCCAAGCTTCATCATATTTTAAAGTGCTTGCATTATTTTTTCCAAATAATTTTTTTCTGTCCTTTGTTTTTGTCTTTCCTGTCTGGAACTTGCATAACACCTATGTTCATACACTCACTGTTTTCCCATAGGCGTCTGATTCTTTGTTCATTTTCTTATTCTTTTTTTCTCCCTGTTCTTTTGCTTGGATAATTTCTATTTACCTCGAGTTTAATGATTATTTAATTTCTCATTTTAAGTCTGTTCTTAGGCCTCAATTGTGAATTTTACATTTTACTTATTCTATTTTTCAATTCTAGAAATTTAACTTGGTTATTTTAATAATGCATATCTCTTTTTGACATTATTTGTTCTCATTGTCATCATATTTTCTTTTAATTTAATTTTAATTTAGTTTTTATTTTTTAATTTTTTTTTGTGGGTACCAAGGGTCGACCTCAGGACCTCGTGCGCCAGCAGGTGCCCATGCTCCTGAGCGATATCTCCGGCCCTTTTTTCATATGTGGGTTCTGGGAGTCGAACTCGGGCTCTCGCGCTTGCCAGGCAGGTGCTTACGCTGCTGAGCCATCTCACCAGCCCTCTTTTAATTTTTAAATATGATTTACCTTAGTTACATGAGTGTACTTATAGTAAAAATTTTCAGGTCTCTCTCTGCTAAGTCTAACATCGCAACCCACACAAAGACAATTTCTATTGTGTTTTCTCCCCTAAGAACAGTTTGCAGTTTTCTTTCTCCTTTAATGTATGATACATATTTCTTGAAAATCTGACATTTTAAATAATATACTGAAGTAGCTCCAGATTCTATGTTCCTCCCTTAAAGTTGTTTTACTGAAATTGTACTAACTTGCCTCAATGAAATCTATGGAATCTCTTTCTCCACACTGTGTGGCTATGGATATCTTTTCTCTGTTAAAAAATCAAAATAAGACAATCTATGCCATTCTTCTTAGAGGAAATCACTGCTTAGTTGTGATGAAGCAATGGCTGGTCAGTAGCCATGCTCAAATACTTCAAGCCAGTAAGACTTTCATCTTTTGCCAATAGATCTATATATGGGTTAGGGAATGTGTTAATAATGCAGGCACTTTCTAAGTCTTCATAAAGATAAAGGGCTTCTCCAAGCCCTGCATGGCTGCCTCATTTCCAAGATAGGAGTATATTGACCAAGCTAGAAGTAGGGAGTGAGAGAACCCTAGGCCAATACTCTATATTCAGGTTGATCTTATTTAAATTTCAGTTTGAATTATCACTTTTCAGTTAGGTATATGCCTTTGGTTGATTTCAAGTGTCCAAAATGGTTTTTCCTGAGTGCCAGTTAATTTTGATCATCAACCTGGAGAGGAGATTGGATTTTGAGGACAATAACCTCATCAATGGGTTGAGACATTGATAAGTTCCTAGCTAAATGGACTATTATGAGGAAATAGACCATCAATGTGTGACCTTGGGGACTATATCTGTTCTCTGGCCCCTTTCTTTCTGGCTCTTCCCCTGTTTTCTGCTTCCTGGATACCATAAGTTGATCAGCCTTCCTATGCTATGCTCTTTTGCATGTTTCTGCATTGGAGCCTGCCAGCCATGGACTGAAACCTCTGAATCTGTGAGCCAAAATAAACCTCTCTTCCTTTAAATTGTGTGTACCAGGTATTTTATCTCAGCAATGGGAAAGCCGATCAATACATCTAGAATGTCCCATTTTGTTGTTCTGGGGGAGATTTGTTTAGATATTTCCTTCACCGACTCAAAAGGTTTATCTCCGGTGACTGAGTTTTAATCCCTTATGCATATATTAGGCACAAGTCTAGCCAATATATTTACGTTATCTCTAAAACTTTTAGCAATATTTCTAAATACATATTACTATCCTCATTTTAATGAGTAGAATGAGGCTCAGATAATTCACTTGTCCATGGAAAAATGGTAAAATAAAAATACAAACACAAAAGTACCATGTTATTTATTTCCAAATGTAATAAACACAAGGGAAACATAGGTGATTATTACCCAGCATTTAGTTGGCAGGTTTGCTTAATTGGCCAACCTCAACTCCAATTACTCTTATTTCCTATTGTCTAGTATAAAGGTTAATTGGCAAGGAAATGCCAAATAAATCAGTAGGAGGCACAACCTATTGTTTGTCATGGATAGATTATAATCATTTTAAAAAATCATTATATTGTTTTATAAAATTAGAGTTTGGTTCTTGCATGAAATCCTAGTAAAATCCAGTGTACCACCTAACCCACAGAGTTATACCAACAGAAACCTAGTCCTGCAATAAAAGAATCATTTTTTAAAAACCTGATGTTAGGGCCGGTGAGATGGCTCAGTGGCTTAAGCGCCTGCCCGGCAAGCGCGAGGGCCCGAGTTCGACTCCCGGAACCCACATACGAAAAAAGGGCCGGTGATATCACTCAGCGGCACGGCCGCCTGCTGGCACGCGAGGTCCTGAGGTCGACCCCCGGTACCCACAAAAAAAAAAACAAAAAAAAACCTGATGTTAATTCATATTTCTTGAACAATAAAGGGTACTCACTGACAAGTTACACATTATTACAGAAATTCCTTTTCTTCTCATTCCTGTAATAACCATTCACTTCTTCGAATCTTTCAACTCCCGAAACTCTCCATAAACCACACCTGTATTCAGGGATTCTCATGTTCTCCTTATAGTACAGATAAACCTTCCCTCTCTACTTTCCTGTCACTTAGTATTCTCCAGTCTCCTTTACTTGGTCTCCAAATTCAATGTAATTAAAAAAATTTGTAAATACATTATCACTCTTAATATCCTCTTCAGATACCGGAGGAAGTACAAACCCAGGAAGAAACAGACTTGAAGCATTTTCATTGGCTGAGCTGAGGGACAGTCATCAAGGTAGTAGGGGAATATTCATTTGTCAATTTTCCATGTCTCTGTCATCCTTATTAGTTGCTTTGTTCACATAGGAAATAGGGTCATGTATAATCATAATGGAAACAACACAGATTTGGTCAAAACCACTGACTGTTAGTTATGGATTCTTCTATAAGTTTGGTTAGTTTTGGTCAAATATCTTAATGTTTTTGAGGTACAATTTGATATTTTGGAAAACAGACATAAGCATACTGCCATGCTTTGCTTATTATCTCAGAGAGGCAGGAGAGATGGTGGAAATGGAAGATCTTCAAAATTGAGCTATGGTGATGACTAAGGAGAGAAACATATGTAAAACTCATAGCAAAATCCCTTTCATACAGCAATTACCCA
The DNA here is from genome assembly GCA_028451465.1 of Erethizon dorsatum. NCBI lineage: Eukaryota > Metazoa > Chordata > Mammalia > Rodentia > Erethizontidae > Erethizon > Erethizon dorsatum. The sequence continues at coordinate 24,032,700 of CM051842.1, forward strand.
AAACTTCATGTCATTAACATTATTTCTTGTAGCTTTCAGGTTTCAGGTTGGGCAAGTGAACAGTGATACCACTCAGAGGATTTTGTAGAGGAATAGGAAATACTGAGCTTTAGACATGCTGATTTTAAGATAGCTTCCAGACAGAAGAAGAAAAGCTCCATTTGAAGCTAGATATGTAGGTCAAATCCAGACCCACATATTTCCAGAGATATTCATTCGACTAAATATTAAATTTATTCGGCTAAATAATACATAGATGATTTTGACAGAGTCTGCCTAGCTACCAACCCTCATGATCTTTTTCAATGCAATTTAAATGTATACTTAAGTTTGGCCTGGTCACATGGAATACATTCTAGACAATGAGATATAAGCAAAAATGTTGTTTAGAATTTCCAAGAAATCCTCTTAAAAAAGTAGAGATATCTCCTTCCTAAATCCACCAGCCAGAAAAACAGTTGTGATGGCTAGAGACCTAATAGTCATGAAGGTAAGGGCCACACCAAGGGGTGGCAGATTCTGGGATACAAAGAATTTGGGTCTTAAATATCATAAAGCAATGATGCCAGTTTTAAATACTTAGTCGCAGATTTCTTTTATATTTTTACTTCATTTCAGTCACATTAATTTTTTTACATGTCTCTGGATTTGATTTTAATTGGTATACTGAGAGCTAAAGTTGTGGCTTTGGACTATAACCAGGGAAATTACATTGGGTGGTAAGTGGGGAAGGTTGATGACAGGTTCTTGAGAAACATTAGGATATAAAAGGCAGGTGAAAGAAGGAGTGCCATTCAAAGAGAAGGAATTATGCAGATAGATGAGAATGAAGGCAGATGAGTAGTGACACCGAAGATGGGACAAAGCACTAATATGCAAAGTGATCAGTTATTGTCACGTATCCCTCATACAGAAGTTCAGTGGGTTGGATTAGAGAAGATCTTTGGTGACCTTTGCAACAATGATTTCAGAGTAGTGGTAGGTATTAAAAGGGGTACAGTGTGAGAAAGAGAAGATAGGAAGAGAGAAAGACAGAGAAGGAAGGAAGGGGGACAGGAAGGAGGGAAGGAGAATGGAAGGTTGAGAAAGAGAGAATAATAGAGACTAAGTAAGCAATAGTTACTATGGAGAAAATAATAACTACTAAAAGGAAGCAAAATAAATGTATCACTTTGGTTGCCTAGTATATGAACACCAAAATTCCAAGATTTATATGGGATCTGATGGGGAGTTTTCAGTTTTTGAATCTGGAATGTGTGACAGAGAACTACAAGTGACCATCTAGATTTCCTTCTAGTAACAATGGCATTCCTCACGCCAGTGTGTGCAATGGTAGTGGCTTGTGGCAACATCTAGATCTAGGGTATGATTTGGACTATAGCTTTTGTAGCTGGGCCTCTCTTTTTACATCATGTGCATTTCTGAGATGGTTTTCTATCCTTCTATGTAGGAATGAAGGCAAATCTGCATCCTTCTCATAGGGTCATTTTCTGCTTACATTAAGTAGATCTGGTCTCTATTATTCACGACTAAGAACCATGCCAAGCACACATTTGGAAACTATTTGGAAAGGGATATTTGTAGTGTATTTATTTTTCAACCTGGGTGCTAAAACATTCACCTGGTCATGTACAAAAGGGAAATATAAAAAGGGAGAGTTCATTGAGAGGATCCCAAATAAGTCCAACTGGGGCATGCTTTATTTTGTGTTTATTTCCAACATTACAGGTTCCCTAGTCGCCCCTGTCTTGACTGCTTGAATTTTATTCAAATTGAGATGCTATCTGTACTTAAATATGGATGTAGACGTCCTCTTTTTCACTGTGGTGCCCTAAACATATAGAGGACATTCCGAATCTGTGATCTGTAGAATGAGGTCTTTGAACTTATTTTCCTATCTATTATGATACCATTCCCCTGATCTAGTCCCCATACATTGTTTCCCAACCCTTTTGACTTGTGATAGCTTAGGGTGGTAGTCTGTGGTCCTGCGGAGACCTCACATATTCTTTAGTTCTTTAGTCACCACTTGTGCTCATCTGCCCCAGTGGCTTCCTGACACCTGACCCTTCTTCAGAGCAGTGTTTAGTGGTTAAGCACTGGGCACTCTGTTTTGTTAAGTTAGCAAGTAAATGGTGTGAGGAAGGGATGACATGTAGTTAGTTGACTGCAGATTGACACTATCTTTATACTGAGAAAATAATGACTCGATGTCTTCACCCCATATCTTTTTTCCTCCTGATAGACTTACAGATCCAAATCCCTGTTTTTTGACCACCTTCCTTTGATGTTTCACAGACTCCTCTAACTTATTATATCTCAAATTGAACTCTCTATATCTGATTTTCTTTCCTCTTTCTATCTGGTTTCTCTCTTTTGTATTTCTTATCTTAGCTACCGATATTCCATTGGGGAAGGTGTCATCCTAGAATTCTTCCCTTGGTCCCCTAACTACCTCATCTAATCAATTACCAAATTATTCTACTTCTATATATCAAGTATGTCTTGATTATGTCACATCTTTGTAAGTTCTATGATGCTTGCTCATGGTAGCTAATATGAAATACTACAAAACTACTACTTAAGTGGAGACACCTTGCTACCAGTCTCAATGTTTTTTCATCGGAAATCAACTATCAGAGCGGTCTATGGGGTTCGATTATAAACTGTTTAAAAGCTTTCCTATCACAGAAAAAAAAATGTTCTTTGTGATTCAAATCTTCCATGGCCAATCTATCTCGACTGCTTCATTTATCATATCATACTTTATCCTTTAGATGTGCAAAAAGAAGTCCTTTATCAAATCGAACTAGGATGAGTAGATAGTTTTTGGGAAAAATTGTTAAATTGGAGGGGTTATATAAAGGCATTTACACATACTGAAACATTTTTCTTAGAACACAAAAATGGTCATTCCTTCTCCTCTCATTTGGTTAAGGTTGAAGACTTTTCCTGTAGTAAGGGTTCTCACTGTGTCTTTTCTTATACAAAACTCTTCTATATTCCATCACTTATAAATTTTACTTTGGTTTCTTTAAAGTGGAGTCAGATTTAGAGACAGTAGAAAAAACATGAATGCAAATATTTTTCCAGATTTTCAGTTTCTACCCCAGTCTTCAACAGCACCTCTCCTACTTCTAATTGAATAGTATTTTTTGTTAGGTTATGTCTTTTATCAAATCTTCCAAAGTATCTGTATTAGTTTTCATAGAAGCCAGAATTCTCTTTCTCTATACATTCCTATGCTATTGGTTTATATAATATTCAATTAAATAATCACATTTAAAAAACCAGCATAGTTAATGTAAACAGTTCGGGAATCAGATATTATTGATATTTGACAAAAATATTCTCAGATAGTAGAAGGTGATGTACATGGCACTAGAATGGTTACTTGAAAACCTCTAATAAACATCTATAGATTATTAGTATCTGGCATTAAGTTTGGAATAAAAATTGACTGTTGTTTTTATGTAGAGAATGAAGAGCTTAGGATAACTAAATGAGTAAATTAAATGGAAGTTGTTTAAGTGAACTTCTTTATACTGACCTTTTTTTTTTTTTTTGTGGGTACCAGGGGTCGACCTCAGGACCTCGCGCGCCAGCAGGCGCCCGTGCTGCTGAGCGATATCACCGGCCCTTTTTTCATATGTGGGTTCCGGGAGTTGAACTCGGGCCCTCGCACTTGCCAGGCAGGTGCTTATGCCGCTGAGCCATCTCACCGGCCCTATACTAACCTTTGTATAGTATTTCAATGTAGCCCACTTTATTTCAATGATTTTGCATATGCGACATTTTTCTCTCTAGTATGCTCCATTCATTCTTCCCTTGACTCTTCTTATCCTTTAAGACCATTCCCAGAGATCATCCTTCCTAACAACTCTGCCTAACTCCTACTTCCCCAGCAACATAAAAGTTCATTCACTTGTGTATCTATAGAAAGTGATACTGTCAGTACCAGCCAATACAACAGCATATTTGGCTCCAGTTGGTCGGTTTTGCTAGAACTTGCCAAGTTGCAAAGAATAAAATATGACATAAAAGGATTAGCTATGAAGCTAATTTTTCAAAGTCTTTGATGAAGAATTATGAATGTCCTTGAAAGCTTTTCAAGAGTCATCAGAGAACAGATGGGAAGAGATCAGCTTTTTCATAGACACCTGTGGATAATAATGTCTGTACATTTCTCTTTGATCAATCTAAAAATAGCTATTTGGCAATATGGATTGCATCTAAAACATCTTGTGGCTATAGGTTGAATGAGGATAATATAACCAGTTCCACGACAAACTTCTACTTAATTCCCCTAAAATTTATTGGTTGGAATACATTGAGATTGATGTAAACAAATGTACAAAATGTTTGAATCAAAGAGCTGCTTTTTGCTATAAGCAGGAATGCAAATTGAAGTTACTTTTTTCTTAAGTATATTAAATTCTGAAGAGCACCTAATATCTTCATTATTAACCAAATTCCTTTCAATTTTTTAAGATTAAAAAGGAAGAAATCCAAATTGTAGAGCTGAAAATGTATCCATGGAAATGTGATAACATTGTAACAGTATGAAAAATTGGTTCTGGCTCTGTAGATTTATTTTTAACCTGTGCAGCAATGTGAAGTGCAACAATTTACATGTTTGGTTTAATACAAATTTGAATAAAAATGGTTACTATTTGAATTAAGAACACATTTATTGGCCTTTTACCATGTACCAGGCTTTCTGCTAAGTACTGTGAGTTATAGAGAAGAGAAGATAATACTATGTCTTTGTGAAGCTTTCAGTCTCGTGAAAATACATAAATCACAATGATATATGGTACATTATTTAAATGTTATATAAAGTTATGAAAAGGAGCAAAGAGAAACTCAGGAGAACAAACTGCTTTGGCTTGAGAAGAGAAAGTCACATTCATAGTATACTTATTGCATCTTGAAGGATGGCTAAAATTTTTGAAAAAAAAAGAAAATAAGGGGAATGGTGATTCAACTGAAGTAAACTTGTTTTTGTAAAAGGTGAAGGAAAGAAAAACTCAGGATATTTTGAGCTTGAGGCCTAAGCCAAAGTAGTAGAAATAATGATCAACAGGTTTGGAAACATAGATCAGAACAGATTCTATATTGCATTCCTTTACTACTAAACAGGAACAGCTAAGTGAATGGTTAGAGCACAGAAACTGAAGTATATTCTAGAGAATACTGCAGGTCAAAACCAGAATAAATAATGCAAAAATGGATCTAGAGTAAGGACTCTGGAATAAGACTGTTCAGGTCTGCATTCTTCTTCAAATACTTGCTAGCTGGATGAAGTTGAAGAAGGAGCTTTACCAGTTTGTGCCTCTTCAGTACAACTGAAAGCAGAAGAGCACTATCTCATACTGTAATTGTTATAAGGATTACATGAGCTATAATACAAAGTACCTGGCAATAGTAAGTGCTATCACAACTACCATCATCATCACTACCACCATCACCACAACCACCATCACCATCACCACCATCATCTTCTGAGGATCTGTAGGAGGTATTATAAAGTCAATGTCAGTGAGAAAACAATATAAATGAGCAAAGTGGTACTGTTTTGGCAAACTGAAGACAAAGTTTGATTACCCAAAAGCCACATTCCTAAAATTTTAATGTACACATAAATCACCTAGAAATCTTGTTAAAATGCTGACTCTGATTTATTAGATTCTGAATTCCTTAGCAACTCCCGGGTGATCTCTGTGCTCCAGACCAGAGAGCACACATTTTGAGGAGCAAGAGTCTGAAACATCTGTCACTCAGCTGCAGCTGATGGTGCCAAGAGAGAATGCAGGGACGAGTGCTTAGAACCCAGATCTAAATTTTCAAAAGAAGAGAGAAAACCATATTTAAAATATATGAATGCCCTCCATTTTTAAATATTGCCAATTACTTTAAAACAGTGCCTCTTCAAAAACATCCACGCTGGATATAGCCTGTGGGCACTCAGTTCTCAAACTCTTGGCTGGATGAAGAGAGAATCAGGGTCAAAACTGACGATGGATGAGAAACTAGGGAAGCTCAAGTAGAGAGCAAGTGGACTGGAATCGGGACTGGAGAGATCCTTGAGGCAAAGTGGTGAATGCATGAGCAGGCTTTTAGCATTGGTTTCTATGGATAGGCTGCATACACTTCATTATGGCACACAGTGTGAGGGGATTTTGACTCATATTAAAATGTTTGGCTTTTCATTTTAAGGAAACAAGATTGCTGAAAAGCTTTTTGCTTGAAACTGAAAGCAATTTGTTTAGAGGAGTCTGAATTAGCAAGGAGCCAAAATTAAAGAACATTTATGACAGAAACAGTTGCCTTACAAGGAGTGTAGAGGGGTATACAAATTGCAAATAGAGAATTTTTCAAGACTAGGACCTACTAGGCCTACTTTAACGAATTAGATAAGACTCATTTCTAATTAACAGCAATCATTTGCATGCAAACAATGAGCTAACGTCTTTAAACAACAATTTCTCCCCTCAAGTACATTAAGGAGTGCCTCCCATTATCTTATTTATACTGTTAATTGCTTGGCAAAGAAGCCTATATCATACACAAGTAAACTTTGGTTCAATAATTCAGAAGTAAAGCAGTTTAAATAAATAATAACTTACTGATCAAATGCTAAATCTTACACAATAAGGCCTTTTAAATATGCCTAGCCTTACTTTGAACTTCTATGTATGCTGAAAAAGATTTGTCAAGCATCCTTGCAAAAGTAGTATGAAAACATTATTTTTCCTGGGACTGCTTTCCAGAAAGGTGCCAACGTTCCTTTACAAAGGAGCTTCCGTATATAACTTGGTTTCTCCCCACACAAGACCTTCCCCAAGGTCTGGGGAAAAATGGTTAATTCCAAAACTAAGGCAGAGAATGCCCAAGGTGAACCTGGGAAAACTGAGCAGAAAGCTTGAAGGAGCTTGAAGGAGCTTGAAGGAGCTCCCAGTAGCCAGGGTTAATAACTGTAATTCACTGGAACACTGAATGAATAAGAATCTATAAAGTCCATACTGACATCAATATATAGAGAAAAAATGTAAAGCTTTTTTTAAACAGAAGAAAGTCAGCTGGTAAATGTAGGATCATGTCAGAATTAGGAAAATCTTATTCTTGTTAAATCTTAAAGTAATAGTGAGTGACTTAGGGAAAGATCTGAAATGGATACTTAATACCATCAGATGATTTATCAATTTCAAAGAAAAAATATGACTTGACAATGCAAGATATGATGGTCCCCACCTTAAGTGAGCAATTAAACTTAATAGCACCTTAGCAGAATATAATGCAACTCTGTAAGATATAATATGATATACAGGGCATCACATATGAAGTATTCTTGCCAAAATTATTTGACTTGTACCTTTTCAAGTCTTGCCTACACCTAATTTACCACAAAATCAGAGAAGACAGAACAAGTGAAATGATACCATGAGGGAGGAAAATAAATCAGACAAGTGCATTTTAAAAGGTGGGTTATTATTTGAACCTACTGACCTGGAAACTTTCAAATGTCCATATCATTACAAAGAAAAAGAAGTGAAAGGGCTGTGTTACACTAAAAAGAATAAATCAAATAACAAAATACAATGCATGAACCAATACGGGATATTGATAGAACCCCCTCCCAAATATAAAGATGTTTGATCTATTGGAAAAATTTGAATATGGGCTAGATATTAAATAATGATATCGTATTATTTTCAATTTGTTTGGGTATGACAACCAAACATTGGTTATATATGGCATGCCTATATACCAAGGTGATGTGTGCTGAAAAATTTAGGGGTGAAGTGTAATGGTGTTTATAAATTACTCGCAAATGTAAAAACAAAAAATGTTTTTTTTGTGTGTGTATTATACTCTATATTAGATTTAGAAAGTGAGGGGGCAAAGGGGAGTGGGGAGAGAGAGAGAAAATGCTTACATGGCAAAATGTCAACAAGCCTTGACTAAGAAGTTGGAAGAGATATGGTTATGTGGGTATTCAGTTTGCTAATTTTTTTCAACTGCTCTAAATGCTTGCAAAGTTTTAGTTTAAAAAGTATGGTAAACAATAAATTCAAGAAATATTTTCAATAAACATTTAGATTAAAAACATTTTTCCTCAACATATGTTACTTTTTTTTTTTTTGCTGTACTTGGAATAGAACTCAGGGCCTTGTGTGCAACACTAGACAAGTGCTCTATCACTGAGTTATACCTCTAGCCAGCCAGCCTATCTATCTATCTATCTATCTATCTATCTATCTATCTATCTATCTATCTATCTATCTATCTATCTATCTGGGTCTGGCTATGTTGCTCCGGCTGGCCTCAAACTTCTGATCCTCCTGCTTCAGCCTCCCCAGTTGTAGCAATTGCAGATGTGTACCACTGAGTGCTGCTTCTCAATATATGTTTGTAGAATATATATTCTCAATATATGTTAGCCTTATTGTGAAATAGGGGAATCAATATTGCATTTTCCTAAAATGAAGACAAAACATAATTTCTTGAGATAAGTTTTGATTGGCAAGGACTATGGTCCAGAGATTTTTCAATTTGGGGATTTCATTCCCCATCACCTTGCTTCCTTTTCCCATTCAATCTTGTATTGACTGACTTTATCTTAACTAAAATACTTTTCATTATGTTGTCAGCGATCCATTGCTTGAAGGTCTGGCTCCCTATAGTCTTTTGCCTGATACATCCTTTCCTGGAACTCCAGAAGAAAAGGAATTTATAAAAATGTAACTGCAGGGCCGGTGAGATAGCTCAGTGGCATAATGGCCTCCTGGCAAGCGCGAGGGCCTGAGTTCGACTCCCGGAACCCACATACGAAAAAAGGGCCGGTGATATCGCTCAGTGGCACGGGCACCTGCTGGCAAGCGCAAGGCCCTGAGGTCGACTCCTGGTACCCACAAAAAAAAAAAAAGTGTAACTGCACATTGAAATGACTGAAATTATAATAAATTAGGATAAGAACCTGGGCAAATAAACACAAAGCTGTCTAGAAACAGTTAAGATCATTTTTAATATCATGGATCCTTGTGATAATTTGGTAAAGCCTAGGACTCCTCAGAGTAATGTTTCTAAGTTCCTAATTTATAATATATAAGACTCCAAAGGAAACCAACCATACTGAAATACTAAAACAATTACAAAAACAAAACTGTGATACAGTAATACATGTACTTGTTTATTAACATGTTAAGTAATAGGATCTTGGGGTCATATCTAATGTCTACTGAATGTTTGAATTACTTAGAGTTAAATAGAAGTAGTAATTTCTAGTATTCTACAGCACAGAAGGGTTACTGTAGTTCACAATATCCTATTATATATTGTGTGAATAACTAGAAGAAAGTAACTCAAAAGTTCCAAAGACGAAGAGATGGAAATGTTGATTAACTTGATTTGATCTGCACATATTGTACACATCTATTGAAACATAAATGTATTGCATAAATGCATTAATGTGTTCATCAAAAATTTAACAAGTTTAAGATGGAAATGTTAATTACCCGTCTTTAATCATTATACAATGTATATATAGAGTTCATATTATCACATTATACTACTCTACAAATTTGTTCAACTAAACTAATAATAAGAAACAAACAAAATAAGCATGATCATATTAATCATATTAATCATATTAATCAACTCTAATGAGATATGAATATATTTGATTTCAAAGACATTGTTAATATTACAGCATTTTTTCTTTACATTCAAAATGGAAAGAAATGCTCAATTTTAATTTGAGGTTAGTGAACACAAAGAGGTAAATTTTTCCCCACTCAAGATCATGGCACCCCTTAAATTCTATTCGTGGACACAGGCTAAAAATTCTTTGCATAACGGTCCTGTTTTTTTTTTTTTTAACCTATGATTTCCCTTTAGAGCTGATAGTCTTTAATTTGCATCCTGTTTACAAAGATCATTTTGGTGACTACGACACCATGAAAGTCATTAGTATCAGGCTTTAACCTATAAATGTTATCCAACTCCTGTGGTACATAAATGAAGCAAAGGTAAATTTTCTATCTTAATTTGCACAGCTAATTGACTATTTTATACTTCATTTGTTTCCAACATAGACTAATGTTAATAGATGTCCACTGCTATTTGAATATTTTTGAGCATTTTCATATTACTGTACTGATATGTTGCATTTTCAAAAAGGAAGGTTAAAATTATGTAGTTATATAGTTCCAAATAGTTTTCACAGACTTTTTGCTCAAATTATACATTTTCTTTCATGAATGCCCTTGGACTAAGAAATGTTCAGTGTTTCTAACAGCTGCATTTAAAGACTATTACAAATGAAGAACACTATGGTTAAATTGAATAGAAGTCTTATTTTTCACCTGTGCAATAAATAACCTCTACTTCCTTCTGACTTCTACTTGTGTTGCTACTGATTAATGATATCTTTGTGATTACAGCCCTCTCACAATTGTTAGGTTAACATATTCTTTATTAAATATTATATTATTTATTTGAACTTGATTTCCTATGGAAACTTGGAAAGAGCTGTGAGTATATGGGGACAACTGGCACCACTTATATTTTATTACAGTTTTAAATTTCACACAACTTAAAAGTTCTAAAAATCCTAAAAAGCATGCCACAAATCAGATTTCAGTGGAAATTTAAATATGCTAGCACTTATTTTTAAAATGTAGCATGAAGTAGACAATTTTAAAAGCTGAGTTGAAAAACAATAAACACCCTCAAGGAAGCTGATCTTGACCTTTTAAAACACAAAAGTGCAACATTTAATGTAGGACAAAATATTAAATGAAAGATTTTTTTCTATCCAATTATAGCCAAATCCCTAGTTGTAATTAACCTACAATTTGGATAATATTTCATAACAGAGTCAGCATATACTACTTTCTTATAAAATTAGAAGAATCTAAAATTTTAGGCTGACTTCGTGAAACAGGCATATTGTCCCATATTTATTTACAAATCATAATTTACATTTAGAAATCAATGGTGTATAACAAGATTTTAAAAATTCAAGTAAATAAGAGTTATCAGAGGGAATAGTAATATACTCTATTCAAATACTATATAGTAAAATATTTTAAAATGAGAAATAATACTTTATAAATATTAAAGAAAAAGAATCTTTCAATCAATTTAATTGACTATATATTCAAGATATATTTTTATGCAATTTTATTCAATTTGTCTTAATCCTCTCATTTTCTACCATTTAACTTTAAACTAGATTGAGCTTGCTCTAGAAACTATATACTAGTCTATACCTGTTCATAGTATCGACATTTTGTCATTTAAATAATGGAATACTTGTATGATTAATAGAAGGATTTCAATGTGAAAAAAAATGTTGCACTGTTCAAGGAAGTCATTTAGCTATAAATTTTGGGTCTTTATTTTATCTCTATATAGTCAAGAATATCTTCTAAACCAAGGTAAAATAAACATGTATTTGAGGATGTTGCTACTCTTTATTTTTACCAAGATTTATATGTGTATGTGTACATCAACTATTATATCTGTTTTGTATAAAAGTATGAGTTGCACTTACTTTCTGAATTAAGCAGTATGAGAAAAGAAGAGAAAAGGAGGTGAGAAAAGACAATGGAATAATACTAAGCCCTTCTTTCTCTTACATCCTAACCAAAGATGTTCATCACTGAGGTATTCCAGCCTTGAATATTAAAATCCACCTATTATGTAGATTACAGTTACGATGCAAGGGTTTGGCAACAGAACTGATTTTCACTGTTCACAATAGTCTCATTTGGTAAATAAAGGCCAAGTCCTCCTTATGAAACAAGAAAAATTAACATCGACTGGAAGCATAATACATAATCCCATTTATAAAATATCTATGCTTTTCAACTGCACCAGATTGCATTTGGCTTTCAGAACTTTCAATACATTCCAAGGAAAGTTAAATGATGATTGAATTCAACAATAACCTTTTGGGTTTTTTTCCCCTTTAGATTTCACTATTTTTTGTCTAAATACCACTTTAAGAATGTACTAACAAATGTAGTGGAACTAGAAGTAAATATTACTATCATGTTTTTAGCATAAAAATCATATTCATAGCTGTTGAAAAATCTAACCAAAGAGCTGTCTTTCCTATGAAATAGTCATTCATAAGCTTTTCCTCATCTTTTAAAAATAATTGAGATGTAGCTTGTTAAAGTCGGAATATACTGCAGCCATTCACAATTAATAAATCATGTATGATTTTTAAAACGAACTCCAAAGTTGAAAATAGCTGAAAAGCACTAAGTAGCAACAAGTATATATTTTAGTATCAGAGGAAAAGAAATAAAATATTTCTTCAATGCTCTTGATGAACTGATGGGCTTTTCAATGCTTCTGCCATTCACTCTGCTTATAATCTTCTCCTATGAAATCTTTTTTTAAAAGACAGTTTAAATAACTCTGCTAAAATTTTAGTATTCCTATTTGACGTGTCACCTTACCTCTTTTTCCTTTCTGCCAGCTGTTTGCAGACCTCCTGCCACCGCAGATTCAAGCTTCCCAATTTTTCCTGTAGAATATTGGCATCTGTTTTTGAGGACTGTTGAATTATTTCTTTCGCAGTTGTATTTAGTGTTCTGACAACAGTTTGTCGCTGCCCAATGCCATCCTGGAGTTCCTGTAAAATACCAAAAACATGAAACAAAAATAAAGCTCTGTGCCCTTTTATTTGAGAAAAGATTAAACAATGTGCTACCACACGCACTTGTACTCAGAGAGAAAGAAATATTAAAGCTCCATGTGAAAGTTGCTCTATGAAACTGACATGCCCATATCCAAGGGATACAAGACAGACACCTTTGATATGTCAGCAAAAAATATCCTCTCATTTCAGCTCCAATTTTTATTTTTGTGAGCTTATCAGCTACAGGATGTTATAATGCCCTACAAATCAATTAGTTGGAAACTTTCTCAAGAGCAAATTCGATTTCTTGTCCCCACAAGGATGTTCTATGCTTAATAGTCTATGAAGTGTTGTAAAATTTAAACATGAACAAAGTACTGTATTTGGGTTTCTCAGTGATTGTTGACATGAGAGGTGAAAAAGACAGTTTGGAAATAGTATTTTTTAAAATACCTCGAGGTTATTAAATAAAATTAAATACTATATAAAAGGAAATTTATTTCAAATTCTGTTTGCATCAATGTATTTTACGTTATAAAGCCACATAAAACTGAGAATTAACTGCTTTCAGGGACAGCCCATCATGAAACCTCTAAGGCACAGTAATAAATTTTAAAATAATCTATAGCCACCAGAACATTTTTATGAGTCATTGATGTTGTCAAGCTTAAATATCTTCTATGTTTTATCCTGAATGAAATTTAAGAATAAAGTGTCAGAAAAGTTATTCCATTAAAAAAGAGACTATTTCAACCAAGTGTGGATATAAATGAAAATGCTTTATGTTTAAATAAAAATGCCAAACTCTATTTACCTTTAAAAAAAAGATAATGTAGTATTTTTAGTCAATTAAAATAACATATTACTAAATCTAAAATTTAGAAACTGAAATAACACATGACAACTTGAGACACCTTTGTATTTAAATCTAAATGACTCCCAAATCCTTATGGTACTAACAAAATAATGACAATATGTGAAACAGTCTTTCTAATACATATGATTCAAATTGTTGAGTATTTTTACATTCCCCTACTCCTTGACCTAAAACCAAGTTAATACTGGACTCCAGAATATGTTTACCAAATAAATCAACGAATGCATGTTTTTTGAAACTGAGTCAATTCTCTCTTATACTCTCATTTCACAAAAACTTCTTGATATTTTTTATTACATTCATATGGCATTCTTTTAAAACTAGAAATTTCGTCAGCATATTTTTATTAATTAAAAGACTCCATAAGTGGGGGTGGGGATATAGCTCGGTGGCAGAGCACTTGCTTAACATGACCAAGGCCCTGGGTTCTGGCCTTAGCCTTGCAAAACAAAAACAAAAAAGCAAAAGCTACATAAATCAACAAAAATAATAGCAATGCCATTATTTCAGGAACATCGTGCCTCACAACGACTTTTACATTATTAATGGATTAATAGTTATTGAGTGATTCACAAGCTGTCTTGACCATTCCCTCTTGAATGTCCATGAATTGTGTTCTAGCAAACATGTGGTATTTTCTTGCAACTTTTTGACTTTACTCTGTTGCTTACATCACACTCTTTCCCGCCTGCTAAGATCAATGTTACATGTGACAGTCACTGCTTAGTAACAGGGTTATCAGTCATAACACACTATGTCTATAGTCCCACTAATCCATAAATTCCTTGAGGTCAGCTCATAATTGTGTCCTGTTGCTTAATACAATCTGGTGCACAAGAAGTTTAAATAAGTATTTGTTCAGTGAACGCACAAATATGTGAGTAAAGGATCTAGGAAACAAGAGAAAAGAAGGAATGAAGGAAGGAAAGGAGTGATGAAGGGAGAGAGAGAAGAAGGAAGGAAAGGAAGGAAGGAAGGAAAATCGGTCAATCTTATCATCAACATTAGTATTAACATTTATCATTGGGCCTCCTAGAGATTCAAAAACTAAGCACAATTTTCTAGCTTTCTGGCAGTATATTATCTGGTTGAAATTAGACCAGTGTGAAAGATAATTTGTTATATTATATGTAGTAAGATAAAGAAGGCAAGGGACTCAGTGAAGAGTAGATTTGAAGAGGGATGATCTTAGTAGAAGGACAAAGGGAAGAGTCCTCTAGGGGAGTTTGGAATTTAAAGAATGTGAAGAATTTAGGGAGTTTAGGGAGGCAGCAGGATGGCAGAAGTCAAGGCCTGTGGTGTGCCATCTCCATGATCTGACCAGGAATATCCAAATGGTTTCTATGTCATTGGATGAGAGCATGAGTTTAGGAAGAGGTGCAGGTATAGGTATATATTGTGGCCTGGGGAGAAAGAGCTCCCTTTTTATTAAGGAGTTTGAAATTCATTGTAAGTCAATAGAAAACAACTAATTTTTAAATATGGTTGTGCCAAGATTAGAGTCGTAGTTTCGAATACATTCTGAGGCAGAGGATAGACTAATGGTGAGGCAGGGAAACAGACAAAACAGGCTAGTATAGGAGTCTGGGAGATAGGTATGGGGACTAAAACTAGAATTTTGACAAGGACCAGAAAGACAAAGCTAGAGGTAATATGAACTGTTCAGAAACAATCCACAAAGCTTGGGAAAAAGCTGTATCCTGCAAGTATGACTGACTTCTGAAATGGAAAATAAAATTGCCTAAAACAGAGAAGTCATGGAAGCAGTTAGAAGGGAAAGATCAGAGATTGTATTTGTACCGTCAGTAGTATCCAATACTTATAACTATTAACATATAGTTTTTAAAATGCAGGGGACACACATTAGAAAGTTGCTCTCCAAACTTCACTGTGCATAAGAATGTCCTGGAGATCTTGTTAGACTGATTCAGTAGGTCGAAAGAGAAGCTCTAATTTTGTATTCCTAACAAGCTTCAAGGGGACAATGATGCTCTTGGTCCAGGAGCAACACTTTTGAGTAGTGAAGCGGTAGAGTAAGCGCCTTTGAGTCTTTCCTAAATAATGAAGGAAATCTTATTCCTGTTTACAGTGCTATAAACTAAATCTGCTTCTGAATTTTTATCTCAGCCTCTTTGCTTCGTGTTTTTTTATCTTAGCCCTTTTACTTCGTGGCTGATGGCTATGGTGCCTTTTACAATCCAACCGTAGAACCAACAAGGGTTTTATGATTTCTGTTTAACAGTTAGGAAACAGACTTGAATAGCTAAGGGTAAAGCAATCACTTAAAATTTGTAGATGTAAATCTCATTTATATAGAATCCCAAATTGGGGTCTTTAGATTTTTTAAAAATTTTGTCAAAGAGGAGTTCATTAAAAGCGTATTGTGTTCATATCAGAAGATTTTATAACCAGGAAAAATATTTACAACGTGTGGTCTATTTGGGGAGAATATTCAGTGATAAAGTATAAAAAAGCAAAATAATGGTTCAAAACGGGAAATAAAAATTTGCATATAGCGTTTTATGGTTAGCCTCTGAACAAGAAAAAAGATAACATTTGATTTACAAAATTAAATGTAAAATCCTAATCCAGTTCATTCACGCAGCAAAAAACAAATTAATTTTAATTCTATAGCTTATAAATATTTTAAGCAGTAAATTATTCATTACCAATGAAATTTCTAAGCTTTGATATCATATTAATATACTATTGTCATAAGCATCCTTATCTATTTCTCTGGCAATTAACATCTAGTCTTAGTTTTAGACAGAAAGAAAATCATAATTAAATCTATTGGATTATTCATCATGGCAAGAAAGCTTATTGTGTTTTGATTCCAATATTAAAGCATTCATTCTTAATAAGGAATGCATATCAGACTCCCCTAGGGAGCTTTTTCAAAATATGAAAGCCCAGAACCACGCTAAGCCTACTGAATCAGAATCCCATGGGGGAAGGGGATGAAGGTGTGCAAAATAGATACACTAGGAAAGAAAGAGTAGGCTAGAGATGCATGGAGGGCATAGGAGAGCAGGAGGGGGATGATTTTGAACAACTGAGTCATTCTTAAATTCTTTTATGCTTTTAAAATCAAGAAGTGTTCCTAAATTATAGAAAATAACATTTCAATAGCTAAGTCCTTCAAGTCTGTTCAAATTGGTGGTGGGGGGAGAGGAAATAGACACAAAGAAGAAACTGTTACATTTTTAGAGAGGGAAGAATGTGAGAAAAAGAAACTACTATCTTTTATATGAAAACATTGCATAAATTTTTTAAAAGTACATTTGTAAAGCTCTCCTAAAATGTATGAAAACACAATACATGGAAAATAAAACATCACAGATGAAGAAAAGGAATGAGCTAAGAAGCAATAAATTGTACAACGACAAATTGGGTGAGCTGTGTAAGAGATAAGAAATAGGCAAACCATTCACAAATAAGGGAGAAAAATAGGAAAATAGGAAGGAAAAACATGATTGAGGGGGAAGAGACAAAGACTAAAGGAAATAGAAGAAAGAAAAACAAACCTTTAATCAACAAGCAAATATGTCAAGAATCCAATCCTGAGGTTTTCTTGTAATTTCACTAATAAATTATTTAAGACAGATTAATCATTGACTCACTTTACTGATGGATCAACTGAAAATACATAGTACAATGAAACTTGCAGAGAGTTGTGAAACTGGTAAAATTTTATGTTGTGGCTTCATAAAAATATTTTGCTCTATCTTCTTTTTCTGTTCCTATTAAAATAATTTCCTTTGTTTTTTCTTGCTAGTCCATGGAATGGAAGAAATTGAAAAGCAGTTTCTGGTACTTTTCTCAAAGATAAAGTAAACAAGCTATTTTCTCATGTGAATTCTTAGACTCTAGAGTCACCTCTGTCTTCAGATATTTTAATATGTTTCAGAAAGTATATTTCAACATATATCAAATGATGACTTTTTATAAAGAAGCAACACAAAGGGGCAAATACCCAAGGCATCAAGCAGGCACAGCAACAGGGACACATTCAACTTAGCCCACCTGTGGGCTGGATGATTCATTTGATGAAGACAGTGAGAAAGAGTGAAGGATAGGTAACATTTGGGAAATCCACAAGTTACAGAGAAGAACAGAGAAGCAAGAATAAAACATAGTATATAAAAAATAGGAAGCATGAGGAAAAAGGAAAAAGTGGCTTAATGATATGGCAACTGTTTTTAGATACAAATAGTCTTCTAAAAGTATTATTCATTCTAATTATACACATTTATGTGGTATATGTATAATTGCATAAATATGTACAGTGTATAATTATCAAATCAGAGTGGTTACCTTTTCCATTTGCTTAAATAATTAAAAAATATTTTTGATGAGCATGTTGAAATTATAGATATTTTTGAGAAAATAGCAAGTTTTGATCAAAGAATGAGAGTTGTAGGAGGTGAGGACCAAGGCCAGGAAGGCCCAGAAAGAGGAAAGAGGAGGGCTGGTGAGATGGCTCAGTGGCTTAAGCGCCTGCCTGGCAAGCGCAAGGGCCTGAGTTCGACTCACGGAACCCACATACAAAAAAGGGCCGGTGATATCGCTCAGGGGCACGGGCGCCTGCTGGCGCGCGAGGTCCTGAGGTCGACCCCCGGTACCCACAAAAAAAAAAAAAAAAAGAGGAAAGTAAGAATCGGGCCGACCTATTCATTCTAAGATCAAGTCCAAAGACCCCAGCAATCAGGGACCATCTCTGTCCTGTGCCTTTGTAGTTTATTCTCCTCCTATTCCCCACCTTGAAATTTAGCTTCAGTTCCCAGGAAAAATAAATGTCTTTCTACTTCTTTGACAGTCCTGCTACATTTTGTGGGACAAACTCATTAATTAGCTGTAATAGTCATTTTAAAAGTTCCCTCTTTCTGGAACGTTAGCTTCAACTCTCAGGAGCTCCAAGGGGAGGCAAGTTCCCTTACTCTGGATAGGTATTTATAAAATAGTTCTATTTATTGTCATTTATGTATGTATTGGTCTTTACAAATGAAGATTAAATAATCTCAATGAGTGCTTCCTCTTGGCCATAAAATATATCTCTAAATTTGAACTTTGCTACAGATTCAACTTCTAGATTTGTGTGTACAGATCTTTTACTAGTAATTTGGAAAACAAATTGAATGAAAAAGGAGTAGTCTTTGCAAACGAATATTCAGAAACAAAAAGCACCAGTTTAACCTCTGCTTTCTCCTGGTCTCATTTTATTTTCACTTTGGTTAATGTTTACTCTGTCCCATTAATAAAAATGCTGCAATTATATGCATGCTTCTGCTAGTTTGCCACAGGAACTGGAATCAGGAAGTGGTCTTATTAGATTTCATCTAATACCCTGCTTTTCATATGAGGTATAATAGTACATATGCTCATTGGTATAATTCCTCATCTGCTCCTGATAATGACTGTCATAAAAGAATAATGAGAATTTCACCTCAAACTAGAATTAGACTGTTTCTTTTCCAAAGGAAACATCCTGCCAATGAACTAAAGGAAAATTAGGTACAGTAGTGATTTATTTTAATGAGACATTTACCTAATATCAAATTACAATGATATTTCCTTTGGATGTGTTTATCTCATCCGCATCACTGATGTATATGTTCATCATTAGCACTGTTATTAATGTGGATACCAAATGAATTAAGCATAATGTGCTCTAAGTACTACATGCTCTGAAGTCACTGCGGTTTTCTTTTTCAAGAAATGATGCCCTGGGCAAATCCCCCAAAACAGTACAAAAACAAACAAACAAATAATAAAAAAACCCTCATATATTCTTCACTTACAAGCTGAGACTCAATGCAGAGGGTTGTCAAAAAAATAAGTAAAAATTTCTGCCTTTAGGGATCTGAAACTGGGGTCTTCACATTAAATCTGGTCTCACACATGTTTCAGAAGTAGAACTTTGTTTATAATTTGAATGCATTTAGGTGGAACATACCTACATTCTACCACTTTCCAAAGGCAATTGAATTGCTTTAAAGAAAACTGTTGTTATAAAGTGCACAAGTCTACAATGCAAAATGAATAGGTTTTCTTTTGCTAAAATCAATGTTAGTCTTCTCTAGCTTCACAGATTTATCCAATCCTTCTTGGCTTCTAAATCATTCACATGAAGTTTAAAGAAAATACCTGAAACCATTTAAGAGTTGGTTTTTTCCTCCATTTACTTAGCTTTGTTAAGAAAACGACTTGGCTTTTCTCTGACAAAATAGCACCTCTCATCCATGGCTATGCTTGCTTTTTTATTAAGTGATCTTAGTTGTAAAGCACATGATTTGGGGTGTACAATATTTCTCCATAATTGCTAGCATGGTTTTGGATATATGTGAGCTATTCCATCATGGAACATATTGCATAAAACCAAAAAACACTGGCACTTATGACAGACTATTTGAAAGAAACATAGGTCATTTAAATACTCCCCATTTCTCTTCTTTCTAGAGGCTTTATAAATCAGGAGCTGCACAAGTATTTATTCTAGAGCCATTTGGCAGATAGAGGGTGATAGGATGTGTATGTATGTGTATATAGAAATAACAACAAAACTGTTTTCTAAAAGCAAGACGATGTGAATGTGCAACTGATTGTAGGCCAAAGTGCTTGATTAAAATGTCTAATTCATTGGTTCTAAAAACCTGTTTTCCTATTGTAATTGGTTATACCCATCAAATATTTTCACACTGTGATCTACTAGTTATTGTGTACCTCCTATTGGCCAGGCATTATGCCAGGTGCTGGTCATCATAGGCTGCAGGAGGAAGAATAGATTGGAGAAGCTCTGGACTAGAAATTAAGTAGCTAAGGTGAGGGAGAATAGCAGCTTTGACTGACAGGGGCAATGGTTGGAATGGAGAGAAGTGCATGAAGCCAAGTAATATTTGGGAGGTAAATAGATAGGACTTAGTTATGCACTGACGACAGAAATAAAGGAAAATATATCAGTTAGGGATACTGGTCTGGAACTCAGAAAAAATATTGGAACTGCAAATATACCTTGGTACATTATGGACAGGACTAAATCTAAGATTTGTTAGTTGAGTTTGGCTCTGAGTGAGGTTGAATCTTCCACTGTCACTGAAATGATTTGGGACAAATTCAAAAGCAGCAGCAATTATAATCCAAACATATTTTGGGATTCCTTGAATATTTGCATGACTATTATGTAAGAAAGCAAAAGGAGTAATTTTGTCATTATTGACCCTTGTTACATCTATTTTTTTATTTCCATTTGCTGACAGAGAGATCAATTATTATCATGGGTATAATGTAGAAAGTTGAAAGGCAGCATGATTCCCTACAAATTTGGAAAAATAAAGAATATTATTCTAATGAATTTGCTTGGCTTTCTCCATCATAACTTTCACCCTTCCATTGGTAAAAAACAGTCGTCAAAGGTGATTTGCATTTATAATGGTGCTACTCTTGAAGAGATCAGGAATTAAACTTGTTCAGGAACTCTTTCTTTTCTGTTTTCATAGGAATTTCAGGTACTTTTGCTATGGTAAAATCTCTAAATGACTGTTTAATGTAGGCAAATTGTTCAGTGCGATTAAGCATTCTCTCAAATACGATTCACTCAAACACATATTTAGGATAAATACTGTGTATATGATGCTTTACAATGATAAATAAACTTGTAGTTTTATCAACACTCTGAATTTAATATGAGAGAGCACAGCAAGGAAGAAACTATATACAATAATGTTATAAAACATTTATAAAGCCTTCTTTTAGAACAAGATATATAAATTAATTGTATGATCCTGTACATGATCGTGGCTGTGTGTGTGTGTGTGTGTGTGCGCGTGTGCACGTCTGGATTTGGGGAGATGGTAAGGAAAAGAACAGACAGGTTGTGATAATTATGAGGACAGTGTTTTTCCAATTCTCATGTTACCAGGCACAGTTCTGAGTATTATTTAGATTCATAATTGCTTAAGAAATATTTATGGAGAAATTGAGCAAAACTAGGCAAGATATCACAGTCTGTTTGATTGGTGTGTCATTTGGGAAAGTTTCAGAAGTAAACTTTTTGAACATATGCAATACCCAAGTATAGAAAACAATCATTAAAGAATAATTGAGTTTTATCAAAGTCTTATCTCTTACCACAAACAACAAGTTATTAAGGAAAGGTTTAGTTTCTCAGGCTCTTGAGAATAGAAAGGCCCAGAAATAAGATAAAGAGGGATAAAAACAGATATCTCTGTGTCTAACATCAAGTAATTGAGTTCAAGCATTTAGATTAGATTACAGAAGCCCCAAGACATCAACTAATATTCCACATCTAAGCATATATTGGGCATCACTAAGCCTTATATGTCCCTCTACCAAATTAAGCAGGCATTAAACATAAGCTACTCTTTTTCTCTTCAAGCCTTGATTTCTGAGGTTAGGTTTCTTATTTCCTAACTCATTATCAGTTTTATAGTAATGCTTCTCTCCTTCATGAAATAAGATGAAAAGAGTTGATGAAAATATTGTGCATCACTTGTTGCCTGGGCCTCTGCAAACCAAAAACATCATGCACAAGCACTGAATCGCTCCCTGTTATCAACATATTTGTACAATATCAACAACATGTATCTTATGGAATATATACAAAAGAGAGAATTTTAAGAATGAAATAGACACAGAACTTGCACAATTATCCATGTGAATTTTTAAAAGGTTAGGGGTAATTATAAAAAGAAGTAAAAACTAACTATAGTTAAGTTTACTTCTTTATCATTGTAACTTGTAGAGAGAAAAAGACACAATTATCAAATGAAAATGTTTTCTAAATTTTTATTACTAGCAATGCCTCCTTTTAGGCTACCACTCAGGATATTTCCATTTGACTAAAATCTCAAAGAAAGCAATTTGAAACCAACTTAACATCACACCTGCAAGTGGTTTCAATTTGAATGACATCTATATTCTCCCAATTATCGGGCTGGAAATTACCAGATCATTTATGTTTCACCCCTCTCTTTCTTTTTCCTAGTCCAAGTTCTATCTTACTGGTCCTAATTGTTAAAGTTCTTACCAGTTGATTCCACCATCTTTGTTTCCCCTCCAGTCTGGCTGTTCGTTACATTTCACCTATGTTAGAAATACATTCTCATAATTGTTTTCCCTCAGACACTTTCACTGCATAACGTCCTACACAGTCTTCTCAGCAGACAGTTCTGCTGGTGGATTTCCTGCTGAAAAATTCTTACTGAATATTCAGTGCCTTCCTATTAAAGACCAAATAGTTAGATAACATTCAGAACCTCATAGCATCCCTGGAAGGAACTTTCTAGGCTTATAAAAATAACTTCCCAATTTTTCATCCATGGTTCAGCACAACTGGACAACTGAACTGAAATGGAGATATCTTAGTCATTCCTCAGATCTTTGCCCATTGTAGCTCTTTTATCACACATACGCTCATTTATAACTATGGTATCCTTTCATTCCAACCCACTAGACAAGGAGTTCCAGGAGAGCAGAAACCATAACTGTTTTCCTCACTCTAGTGCCTAGGAAAGTGCTTGCTTATATAGGAGGTTTCAAAACATATTTGTTAAATGAATAAATGAAGATGCACCACCCCAGATATTATCTCTCATATGAAAAAATTCTCAACTAAAAGTTCTCTATCTGTTCTGTAAAATCCTGCTGCACTTGGCTACAGTCGATGGTGATTTGCAGAGATAACTTCATTAATTTAATTGGAAGTTTATGATTGACTTCAGTGCAGGGACATTGTCTTCTTTATGTTTTCTCCAATGGTAACCAGTCAAAATTTTTGGACTAAATGACTACATGAATGAAGAAAGTCTTTTATTGTTATGCTGTGAAAAGGCAGGATTTTTGTGCATGTTGAAAGCATCTCTAAGATCATGGAGCATATGATAAAAATCATGATTAAATTCTATTTCTGTAGTTTTAAATACCTAGTAAGCTTCTAACCAAAATTTTAGGGTGGCTGGTTCTGAAAAGACTATTGTTAGCAGCTGGTAAAAGAATATTCAGATGTTCAGCACTTTACATTACTGATAGGGATGACAAAAGCAGCACTTTTCCAAAGCCAACTCATGTCTTCTTGAGCAGCAACATTGAATTCCACTAGACACTTTAGAGAAAGTAAAACTAAAAGAAATAAAATAGGAAAATATCTCTATCTTTGCCAATCTTCTGATTATACTAATGACCTCAAAACCATTTTTACCCACTAAGAAGGAAGGAAGAGTCCTGAGCAGTGATTTAAATATTAAAGATGTTTAATAATTTTAGTTACCTGAGCAATGAAAATTAAAACCATAACAAGATACTACTTCATATCCTGTAAAATGGCAAAATTTAAAATGACTGACAATATCAAATGTTGGCAAGGGTATATTGTGAATGTAGCTCTCCATTATCATTGATGGCACTGTAAAATGGCACAAACATTTAAAAAAAATGCTTGGCAGTGTCTTATAAAGTGAAATATCAGACTCAGTCATTTCACCTCTATTTATTCAAAATACAAACATACTCTCTCAAAAGAATTGTATGCACATATTCATAGTGTCTTCATTAACAATAGCTTATCAGGAGGAGAATACATAAATGGTACCATATTTATACAATGGAATATTAATTAACAGTAAAAAGGAATGAATCACTGATGCACTTACAGGATGAATCTCAAACAGTATGCTGAACAAAATAGTATATTGTATGATTCCATTTATATGAATTCAAGATAAGACAAAACTAATGGTGATAGAAATGAGACAAGTAGGGGCCTATAAGAGATTGGAGATTAGCTAGAAGGGGACATGAGGAAACTTGCTCAGGTGTTTCAATTGTGCTATGTTTTGCATTTTTTGGGGGGGTACTGGGAATCGAACTCAGGACCCTGCACTTGCCAGGCAGCCACTCGTGCCACTGAGCTATATCCCCAGCCCTAATTTTTCTATTTTTTGACTGAGGTGTCAATTTCATAAGTGGAACCACTTGACAGAAATTCACAGATTTAGTGCTTAACACCTATGAATTTGCCAGTTCTATTGGACACCTTTCCTATATCTCCTTTTGTAGCCACCACAGTCATACCACTAACAAAGCACTGGAAAATTGTTAGATGGCAGAGTATGAGTATTATACAAAAATATGATGACCAACAGGAATCATGAACTAAATAAAACAGGTTCACATCTCATATAAGAACAACCTCGTATCTAGGCATGGTGATAGACTCTGGTAATCTGAGCACTCTAGGAAGCTGAGGCAGGTGGGTTGCAGGTTGAAATCTAACCTTGGCAGTTTAGTAAGACCCTCTCTCAAATAAATAATAAAAAAGGGCTGGGAATACAGCTCAGTGTGAATGTCTTGGATTTACCCCTCAGTACCACAAAACAAACAAACAAACACTTCACTTCCTCCCAAATAAATCTGTTTTATCTTACATAAATTCTTATATAAGTTCTTACCTTGATTAAAAATAAAGACTATCCTTTTCAGGTCCCTAACTTTCTTCACCTACACACTATATTAGCTATGGTAGCAATGAAGATATCCAGTGAATTTAAGTTCTTTCTCTTACTCCACACATAACATATAGATTCTTTTTATGCAAGGAGAAAGCTAACTGAGATACCGGGTGATTGCCAAACCTCAAGTTATTTGCAGCCAGAATTAAAAAGGGTTCAGAAACCTAATGAGGTTATATGAGGACCGGCTTAGTGAACAAGCAGGAATGATATATTACCCTTTGCCCATCCATCCTCATACACAATGATCAGTTTGGACAATCTATAAGACAATAAAATGGCATTTGTCTTTCAGGAGTATGTATGTACGGGGGGGGATATTTATTAAATTAAGGAAAGAAAAAGACAGTGACCCCACAATTTTAAAGTCTAAAAGAGAAAACTCAATAAGCCAGTGATGTTTTAAAGAGTCAAATGTTGGTAATATAACGGTGAATGATAGCAGCAAACACAAATTGAGAGATATCTAATGAGATGCATGCCACTATAAAGGGGACCCACAAATATGCTCATATTCTAAAAAACATCTGAACATGAAATGACATGAGGGACACAGAAGTGAGGACAGATATTAAAGGAACAATATAGAAGCACATAAGCTAAGAGGAAAAGCCAAGTCTGGAATGAACTGAGGTTTGGGATAATGTTAAAGACAACATCCAGGGCCTTTTAACTTCTGTTCAGAGAAAGAAGAATGACAAAGACAAAGGCTCGCTGACTGGGGCAGAAGGGAGAAGGTTAGGGATAGAGATGACACAAAAAGCAGAGCTGCTCAGCTACTTTCCCTTGTGTGCTCTGTCGAGAAGCATGTTCATCAGAGTGGAAAAGGCATAACCATACAAGGGAAATGAAGCCCAAAATAGTTGAAAGAATTTTAAAGAGCACCTTACTGCTGTAAATGAGCTAAAATCTCTGGCCCCAGACCAATTATATTCCAGGGGAATAAAAGAGCTTGCACGATACAGTCCTAGCCTGCTGTCAGTGGCCTTTGAGGAAGTATGTTAACACTGGAGACGGGAAAATGTCACCCCAATTTTCTAAGACAGGAAGAAGTCACTGTGATTGCTTTCCATCTATTCCTGCTAAAGAGCATTTTAGGATGATTGAACAAGGAGCAAACAAATACTTGTTAACAAAGGCATTGTGGAGGCAGCTAAATTGTGTTTGTATGACAACTTGTTCTTATGGCGGACATGTGTGCCTGTGTTTTTGTTTAATCCCTCTTGCAGTATGAAAATTGGATTTCACATTTCTGAACAACTTAAAATAACATATGTTCAGCTAATAAAATTGTCCTCAGTTCCTCAAATGAAGTACCTATCTAAGTACTTCACTGTGCTCTTTAAAGAGCAGCATATGTGCAGTTGCCCACTATTAGAACTAGTTAGTCCTCTAGTTAAGAATGGTCAGAGACAATGACCATGATCTGCTATATGAACCATTTTATGGCGACAATATATCTGCTTTACAACATAACAGAATGAGAAGCATTCACATTCCAGGGGAGTTGGGGGAAGCTACATAAGAGGAAGATTCTTGAAAAGAAAGGCATATCAGAACTAAACTAGATGAATATCCAGAAAAAATGTCATAGTACTTTTTGTGAAATGACATTATTGTTTATTTTTACTCTTTTTGTTTTCCTTGGTCATTTTGAACATATTTTCATAATGAAGAGATATACTTTTGTAATCAGAGGAAAACAATGCTATATTTATTTGGAAAGAAAATTAATATATTTACCCAAATAATATATTTTGATCTGGACTTTTTACTCAGGAGTGAGAGATAGATAAAATAGTCTTTTCCAGTAATGCATTTTAATCATTTAAATGTAGTATTTTTTAATTCAGTTTTATCTACAATGGTAGCAACAATAATAAATATAAATCATTACTATACTTGCATAAGTAGATATTACCAAAGTTCCTTATGGATATAGCTACATATGGTGGGTAAAATATATTTAAATTCATAAATAATATTTCATCACTTTTCAAGTTACATTAAGGTCATCAGTTCACAGCTCTCTTTAATGATATTTTTCTACATATTAATTTTGAGTAAAGCAATGTCTACAATGAAAATACTTAAGGAAAAAGTTTTTTTTAAATGTTGAAAGTTATGTATAGTTTACTTGATGCAATCAGAACATGCTGCTCTTTTTTTAAAAAAAGCAGATGAATTTTCAAATGAGGACAACTTAGAATTATTAAGACAAGCATATTTTAGGGAAATGGCTGGGAGCAGCTTTAATTTTGTTTTGACATCCAGAATAAATGAGTAATAAGCATTGTCATGATTTGGAGGTATTCCCTCAAAACTCCTACTCCATGTCATTTTTTTCCATATTTACTTTATTTCCTTATATTTGGCTGTATTATGAAAACTTTAATCTTTATCTTACCCAGTTCCAAATTTTTCTATTGATATTTCATTTTATAGTTTTAAATTTTGTTATACACTGCCTCAAATCCTTTGTGAATTGAAAAAATTATAAATCAATAAAATCTAAAAGTCAATTTGGTCCTTTAAGACTTTAGATGTTTTAATGAGTAAAGACAAACAAATGAGGCTCACTTTGTAGTCTACATTTAAAGCAATATCATAGTCCTAATGTGAAAAGAAAATTATAAGAAAATGAGGTAAAGGATCAATCTGAGACATTGACAATATATTCCAGATATAGCAATGGCCGCCTAAATATCTATATCTACCTACTCATCTCTCTAAGTATGATATTTTATTAAAGCCAGGAAAGATATTTATCATACAGAAATTCTGATTGGGTCAAACAGACCAAGATAAAATAATGTGGATCAAAAGAATGAGAACTAGAACCACGTAGTATTTCAAACTGATTGCAAGAGGACTATACAATCCCTAGATTAGGTTACATGTTTTTGTGAAGCTGCTATATTAGAATGTCATGATTCTTGATAATGTATTAAATGGTTAAAGTATGCAAAGTGAACTCTGTAGAGTTCATTTCATCTAATTTTCTGTTTTCCTTTGAAACAAGAAAGTGAATGATGCAATTGTGGTATTTCTACTGTTAAACTTAATGAAAATTATGTCCACTATCAATCAAATGAATCTTCTCTTTTCTTGTTGTCCAAACAAATATGTTCAAAAGTAATTTATTTTTAATGAAAATTTCTGTACTAACATGATGAAAAAGAAACACAAATAAGGCTCTAATTTCTTTCAGATGCACTTGCTAGCAAGCTATATACAGCATCGGAGGCAGTTAGGGGAAGCTTTATTGTTATATTTACCTAATTCAGGTTATGTAGATGGATCAGATACTGTACTTATGGACAGATTTTTCAACAAGCAAGTTTCAGAAATATTTATTGGCCAGTGTTCAGAAATAAACATAAGCACAATATTCTTTTTTCTATAAAACTATGAGGTTGAATGAGACTCATTTGAAATGTTGCTACAACAGTGTGAAGTCTGCCCTGGACAACAGTAATGCAGGATGATTTGTCTCCATGTGTTCAAGCAGTAATAGGTTGTACTGTGATGACAGGTCAGCAAACCACACGGCATACCATAAAAACCAATGATATATGAAGAATACCTTCATTTACCTAGTAGTAAAAAATCATATTCTATTTGGAAGATCATCATAATAGTTAGAAACAATGTGAAAAAAATCGGTGTTGTGGTAAGTTTTTATAATTCATTTCAAAAAAGAATTTATAAAATAGAAGTTAAAAACTCAGAAGAGAACCAGAAACAGAAATTTTAAATTATACCACCCTTAACTCAGGCAGATAGGCTGGGCTTGGTGGAGAATGCATACAATCCCAGCATTCTGGGGGCCCAAGGCAGGAGGATCATAAGTTTGAGTCCAGCCTGGGCAAAGTAGTGAGAACCTGTCTCAAAATAAAAAATAAAAGAAGGGCTGGTGATGTAGCTCGTTATGAAAGCCCTGGGTTTAATTCCTAGTAATGCAAAAAGAAAGAAAAAGAAAGAAAGAAAGAAAGAAAGAAAGAAAGAAAGAAAGAAAGAAAGAAAGAAAGAAAGAAGGAAAGAAAG
The DNA here is from genome assembly GCA_028451465.1 of Erethizon dorsatum. Classification (NCBI taxonomy): domain Eukaryota; kingdom Metazoa; phylum Chordata; class Mammalia; order Rodentia; family Erethizontidae; genus Erethizon; species Erethizon dorsatum. Next base: position 24,061,807 of record CM051842.1, read on the forward strand.
AAAAAAAGAAAGAAAGAAAGAAAGAAAGAAAGAAAAGAAAGAAAGAAAGAAAGAAGAAAGAAAGAAAGAAAGAATGAGGAAAGAAAGAGGCTTCCCAGTATGGATACTTATGTAGAAGAATTTGTGGTAAGTTTTTATAATTTATTTCAAAAAGAATTTATAAAATAGAAATTAAAAACTCAGAAGAGAACCATAAACAGAAATTTTAAATTCTACCACCCTTAACTCAGGCAGATAGGCCTGATTAATGATTTAAAAATCCATTTTTAAAATATGAAAATAAACATTTAGGGAAATACTTATGTAACCTTTGCAGAGTAACTCTTGTGTATGTATGGCTTAATCTGACAGAACTCCTACATGCTTGGTTAAAACACTGACATTTAGATTTTAATTGACAGCCAACATTAACACTTTAATTCTAGATATTAAAATGTAGAGAAGCAAAAAACACAGAAACATTTGTTTGCAAGACTAACCAGATTAATTAATTTGTTCAATAAATATTTATTGAGTACTGCATCCTACATCAGATGGTTCCTGACCTTATGGGATTTCAATCTGGCCATAGATAAATAGTGAAAAATAAACACATGCATACACACAATAAATATAAATGTGACAAATGCTATAAAAGAAAAACATAGGATACTATAAGAGAGAATAATGGAGAAAACACTCATTAATTAAAGACTTGTTAGATTATATTTTAACTTTAGATTAGGTAGCCTGAAATGTGTGATGTACAAAGAATGATAGCATTATCTATCCAGATGGAAGAAATAGAATGTGTGAATTCTCTAGTCAGGAAAGAGTTTGGTAAGTATGAGTAAAAAGAATCAGAAAGAAAAATAAGAATGGAGTACAGCAGAGGGTATCATGAAATGAATTTAAATATATATATTCACATACAAGGATGGTCACAGGAATGACCTAAATTTGGAAACAATCCAAATGCCCAATTATTGGAGAATTAATTATTTACAATTGTATTTGGGATTTTTATATTACATGTAAAAATAAAATTAATATTATATAATGAATACAATTTCTAAATAAAACATTGAGCAAATATCAAATGAAAGATGGTAGAATTATAAATGTAATGTACCAATAGAAACTGAGAAGACATCAAAAGTTTAAAAGCAAATGTAAGGCCTAATAACAAAGACAACTTTTGCAGAGAAAGACTACGTACTTTCTTTATTGTTTTAAGTACTGCACTTGTCTGCAATTTTAACCCTTTCTTTTTTTGGGGGGGTACCAGAAGTCAAACTCAGGACCTCGCGCTTGCCAGGCAGGCGCTTATGCCACTGAGCTATATCACCGGCCCCAACCCTTTCTATGAATAACTTTGAAAATTATTTTTAGAAAACAAAATCTCCATAATGCCTTTCTCCAAATATTTAAAGATAAGTTTAAATGGCCACAAAGCTGATAGTACAGTATTTCTGTGTGCACATTCACATGGAGAAAAATACATTCAGACAGTGTTTGAATTCTATTAACTAGGATAAAAATGGAGTGTGTCTATATATGGGCATAAAGAGGAAGCTCATCTCTACTAATGAGTCTATATCAATATATCACTATGTCTATCTGTGTATCATGAGTATAAGACATTTAAAAAAATATTTGCAATTGAACTATTATCCCAAATCACTACTGAATCACTTACAAAAGTCAGCCTGACCTGCCAAATGATAAGAACTTTATTTGTTTTCATGAGTGTTGACAGTAAATGCTTAAATGAATATTAGGTGAAAAGATTTAGCTGACCACTACTCTTAAATCCATTTTCTTATCATCTTCTCTTTTTACAACTATATTCTCACACTCTGGTTTTTATACTCAAAATCTGTGTCACTGTATAATTTATCCTGTCTTATTGAAATATACCATTCCTTTTTAAAAAATAGAGGTGACCATGACAACTCCCAATTAATTTGAAAAAAAATTTACTAATAACTCTCATTGTATATTTTCTCACACACAACTGCTTTCTGAAAAGCTGATATATACTACCTTGTTTGACAAAAATGGTACGCTATATATCAGACTGAATATAAATGTGTTAGTCTTTTCAATTTAAAAGAAATTTGTGCTTTATCACAGATATGCTGGTAACTGATTCAATACAAAGTCCAGAGAAGTAAGCTTTATAAGATAAAATTTATTAATCTATCAGTTATATAACTCTGAAAAAGTCTTCTCATTTCCTTAAGTTTATTTATTTAGAAAATTTTAAATACAATATAATATTAGCACCTACCACTTAGAGTTGTGGTGTGGATAAAGTTAGAACATATGAATACCTGGTCCTTCATTTTAATTTCCATCTTCCCTTGCTTATTATGCGTTCTTGATAAGAATTGTCTTCTAATAAGGCATATGTTTTCAGGAGCAGTTTTTACTTGGAAATATGAGTTAATCATAAAAGATACTGGGGGCTGGTGAGACAGCTCAGCGGCGTAAGCGCTTGCCCGGAAGGGCGTGGTTCTGAATTCGACTCCCAGTACCCACATAAAGGAAAAAAGGTCCAGTGATATCGTTCAGTGGCACAAGCGCTTGCTGGCAAGCGTGAGGTCCTGAGGTCAACTCCTGGTACCCACATTAAAGAAAAAAAAAAAAAAGATACTGGTACTAGTCAATCTGGCCTTCAACTATTAGTGATAATTATCTGTTGTCCTTCTTAGGTACTGAATTTACCCAAAAGCACTGCTATATTGCAAATTACTCATTGCTTTTTAATCAATTTTTAAAGATTTTGGTTTCAGCAAGAATGACAAATGTTGACATAGCCGGCTTTCTAGGATCTCCTTTGCAAATACACACTGCTAAGATTTGAGTTTTTCAAGTAACAATTCAGACTAAATGTTTCTCTAATACATGTTTGTGAGGGATCAGAAATGTTTTTTTCCAGGCTGTGATGTCAGTGAATTGATTTTTGAAATCCATAAGGTATGTTACTGCATCTGTTTCCTCCTTCTGTAAAATGGCAAAATGTTTGCTATAATATATAAAAGAGAAACTCAGCCCTGAACAAAGGCAATCACTTTGTGTCCTTAATAAAGAAAAGTAATGGTAACAAGAAGTAGGCCAAATGCCAGAGCCTGCTTGTATTGGCCTGGCTTCTGCTTTAGCAGATTATGTACATTTATCCTGGGTAACATTCAGTTCATTCAAAGTGGTTTCCTTGTTGCCGAGAATTAATGTTATAGTCAGGATGATCTTTCTCATTACAGGCTTTTCACTATGGAAATTCAAAAATCAATCACTCCAACAAACACAACAGCCAAGGGAATATTTGGAGTTTTGAAAAAATTATACCTAGTCTTGAAGGAATTTTATTGTGATTAAATACATTGAGCCACCCAATTGATCCTTAATGTATTAAACAAATTCATTTAAATTGGGGAAACTTATGGCCTTTAGGGAAGTGCTAAGTGAACATTTGTAAAAATATAACAGAGAATAAAATATTTTCATTATAAATGTTTATTTTATTTGTATAAATGTTTCTACTATTCTATTCGTATTTTTTTCTCTTATGTTTGTAAAACATATTTCCCATTTAGTAGGATCAGTTGCTCTTAGATATTTTTTCCAGTACCAGAAATAGATAATAATTGTGGAGAACTGTATACATTCATTTCAACTCATCATTAATGTTAGTTAAAAATTATGATTTTATAAGGTCCCCATGTTGGAGATACAAGAAAAGGGTGAATATTATTTGTTCAGGTGTCCAGTGGCCACTAGAGAACAATGGTTAACACTAACTATAATGGAAAATAATTTCAAGACACCTACAGCTGCCAGGTATATCTGAAATTTTGACTTATGAAGTGTTATAATAATGTCTTTGACTTAGAATATCAGCCAGAGTAAAATAGCAACAAGGTTTCACAAGTTTTAAAAAAAAATTTTCTCAAAGAAAAATGTTATTTAAATTTAACATTAAGAGCTACGCTATCTTAAATTCCTATAGTGTTTAACAGTCTACAAAACATATTTCATTTAAAAAACTTTCACCCACCCTATAAAGTACTGGGCCTACTTTTTATTCCAATTTTACAACTTTGAATAGTAATCAGTGATATTCGGAAAAATTGTATTAGTCAGAAAGACAGAAGAGAGATTTATTATAAGGATTTGGCTCATTATAGAGAGTCCCAAGATGAACAATTTGGTCTCTGGAGACACAGGACAGCCACCAAGGTACTATCATGCCTTGGTTACCACAGGGGTTTCGTTCTAGGATTCCCCCCTTGGCTAACAAAATCTGTAGATGCTAACCCTGCTATATACTCTAAATCATCTTTAGATTACTTATAGTACCTAATATAACATAAATGCTATGTAAATAGTTGTTATACTGTATTCCCTGGGAATAATCACAAGAAAAAGACTCTGTACATGTTCAATACAGACACAATGTTTTTGGACTATTTTTGATCCATGCTTGTTTGAATCCTTGCACGCAGAAGCCATCATGGGTACAGAGGGCTGGCTCTAGCTCCAGTCTGCACCCAGTGGCTTGACGACCAGGAAAGCCAATGGTGTAAGTTTCAGTCCAAGAACTGGAGGTTTGAAATACAAGAAGAGCCACGGTTTCATTTTGAGTGCAAGGCAGGAAAAGACTGATGTCCCAGTTTAAGATATTAGGCAGAAAGACTTCCTTTTAATCCATCTTTTTGTTTTATTTAGGTCTTAATTTGTTGGATGAGACCCACCCACACAAGGGAGGGCAATCTGCTTTACTCACTTTACTAATTCAAATGTTAATGTTGTCCATAAACACACTCACAGACACATCCAGAATGTCTAATCAAATGTTTGGGCACGCTGTGGCCCAGTCAAGTTGATGCATAAAATTAACCATCACGTAAATCAGTAATTTCATAAAGTTAAATTGATGAAGTTGAGATTTGTATTACCCATCAGTTCCAACTTCTAGTCCAAAGTGGGTTTTTTAATACTGTATTAAATGTCCCACACAAATGTTCTTAAAGCAAATTTGGAAAAGGCTTTAAATTTAAGTGAGAGGTCTTGCTTTTTTCAACATGTGGAGAAAACTTGATGCATCTATTTGACAGACCTGAAGCAGTTACACTCTGCTGTTAAGGTTTTGCCCTAGATAACGAGAAAGAAATATTATTATGCTTTTTACCTATCTGTTTGGTTGTGGCGGCAAAGATTAAATGGATGAATATGGGATAAAAATGTACTAATACAGGGAAAAACATGGAGAGAGGACTTTTACAACTCAGAAATAAACGTGTACACGTGGAAAAGCCCATGTTATTCCAAAAGAATATCTAAAATAAGAGTTACAAAAGGAAGCTGGAGAAGTAACTGTAGGATTATATTTTCATTTCCTGTTGAAACCATACATTAATCTTAGGGAAATGTTCATGGGAAAAACTGTACAAAGAAATTCTTTTCGAGTTCTCAGTGATGAAAATCATTTAGACATTATGCTTTATTAGAAGACATATACAAAAATGGCTCTTGAATAAACTCTTTGGTGCTGAATATCTTCATAAGTGAAAAATAGAAAAATATACTGCAAGATATTTTATAAAGTCTTTGCTGTTTTTACTTTTTTTTCAACTAAACATATGCATCTTGTGTGAACTTTTAATATTATTTAAAATAGCTCCTCCTGGAGTCAACTTTAAGACATTATTTTGAATGTCTTAAGGTATTTCCCCCCTAAATTATGTCTGTTATTTTCCATACCAGGAGAATAGCACTTAAATGTGTGTTAACAAAGTACAATTTTTCTCTTTCTGTGTACATTATTGTGGTCACCATACTAGTTGACGGGTTATGCTAGCATTAATGTTGCCCTTACGATATGATATCTGTCATTTTCTTTTCTTTAACCTTGTTGAATTTCCCAAGAGATAATGCACACATACACAAGGGTAACTTAAACTGTGATTATGAGAAAATGATGTAAAGCAAGCAATAAATTTTTAAAAAGTGACTTAGTTACACAAAATCATGTAGTGCAGTTATAATAGTGCCACTATTTCTTCAGAGTATATAGACAAAAGCATTATTAACTTAGGTTAGCATGCATTTACTGGATTCCCACCATGTGAAAGGCATTCTACTAAATCTGAATTAAAATAAATATAGAATCACAGTATTATTTTCTAGAAACTGAACAATATCTTAGGAAATAAGATGTAAGCATATAAAAAGTTCAATAAAGTTTTAAATAAAGGTTCAAAGCTATAGAAGACATATAATTTGGCAGTACCTGATTAATTACCTACTGGATTATACAAACAAAAACTGCTATTCAAAGGAGGTGGGAGGGAAGGAGGGAGGGAGGGAGAGAGAGAGAGAGATCTTGTCAAGTATGGCAAACAAAAGTCTATAGAAGAATAATTTGTGAGTTTTCCTGAAAATCAAATATTTTGAAAGTTGACAATATATGCTTGATGGCAAGCAAAATAATTAAAAAGTCAAAAAACATGCTCTATATTTATGAGAATGTAATATTACGATCATATTAGAATGGACCTCGAATACCAGAAATTAGGATTTTATACTAGGTCTTGTAAATAAAGGAAATCTACTAAGGTTTCAAGCAGATAACTGACATGATAAAAGTGACCCTTTTTGGCTGATAATAGTATTATAAATGGACCTGAAAGAAGAATGTGAAGGAAAAGAAACTGGATAAGAAGCATTACCATGTAAGGTACTGTGAGGTCTCTCTCAAAGAAAGAACATGAAGGAAAAAAAGGCACTGAGTAGTAAAACTACGACATGTAACAGATGAGATAAAAGCGGTTTAAACTCCAGGAGGCTAAAATAAACAAAGTCTATGGGTGGGTGGGAGTGATGGTTTTGGAACAGAAATTTGGATGATTTTGCTAAAGTCCTATGGAAATTGCCGTAACAGAGAGATGTGCCAAGGTGATGTTCTTTAGTAGTTTACATATGCAGGAACAGAGATAAAGGTTGAAATAGAGATAAAAAAAAATGGAATAGCCAAAGCCAAGAGATTGGACGCAACCAAAAATTAAGTTAGAGAATGAAAAAACAAGTCTGAACTAAGGATTTAGAAATAAATATGGGGGCCGGTGAGATGGCTCAGCGGCGTAAGCGCCTGCCTGGCAAGCGCGAGGGCCCGAGTTCGACTCCCGGAACCCACATACGAAAAAAGGGCCGGTGATATCACTCAGTGGCACGGGCGCCTGCTGGTGCACGAGGTCCTGAGGTCGACCCCTGGTACCCACAAAAAAAAAAAAAAGAAATATGGGTAGGAATAAAGCACTAGGTGTATTACTGAAATTAAAGGGATATCAAGCTAAAAAAAAAAAGCCTAGGGTTGGTATTGAACAGGATCAAATGGCAGAGAAGCCAATGGATTTAACTATTATACTAGCATTGATTTTGAGAGTTTATTTGACAAGTAATCAGTGCACACTATGTAGCAGGCACTACTCTGGGTCAGAAGATTGGTAATGAGCTCTTACCAAGTGCACATTTGGTGAAGGAAATAGATGATACTTAAGAAAACAGATGTATGCTATCATAAGACCATGAAGAAAATGAAGAGACTTAGAACACACTATAAAGGGATAGAAAGTAGTAACAAGAGGGGGTTATGGTAGCCACAGTGAGGTAGGGTAGAAGAAATAAATGTAAGTAGAAAAGAGATAGGGAATATAATTATATTTTACATTCAATTTTTAATTTTTCATGCTTCTATGGACAATAATATTTGAAACCTATATGTATAATTGATACCTATAACTTTGCCAAATATTTTATTGAACTGGCAATTAAAATAAAAGAGAATAGATTACATTTGAAAAAGAAAAAGAAAGGAGCCAAGGAAAAATCATAATCTTAATATTGTACTTTTAAGAGAACTAAAAAAAAAGAAAACTGCAACTTCAGGACACAAATTTACCCAAGGTTATCCAGATTTATATCCATATCTTTGCTCCATGGGCTTTTTTAATTCTCTAGGCATGTTTATACTCCCTAGGCTCAATTTTCTTTCTTTTTTTTTTTATGTGGGTACCGGGAGTCGACCTGAGGACCTCGTGCTTGCCAGCAGGCGCTTGTGCCACTGAGCGATATCACCGGCCCCTTTTTTTCCTTTGTGTGGGTACCGGCAGTCGAACTCAGGACCTCGCGCTTGCCAGGCAGGCACTTATGCCGCTGAGCTATCTCACCGGCCCATCAATTTTATTTTCTTCCATACCCATCACACTCAAATCCCTTAAGGATATTATAAGTACATAAATTAACCTAGTTGATAAGGTAAATAGGCAGCAACCTGACAGTAAGACAAAGAAACAAATTCAAAGGATTCAAGAGGGTTTTTAGGCAAAACATCTAAGATCACCCGCCTTAAAGGATACCTCCTAGAACACAGCTTTCTATACCCCCTACTCCAAACTACAGCCTGCCTCCTCCTTCACAGCACCTGCTTCAGAGTGCGCACTTTAACTCTGCCTGATGAACCCATCTATGCCTCTCATCGACTCATCCCGAAGTGCTTTTCTTCCATACAAGTCAGTGAACTTACAACCTATTCTGTGCTTATGGTGAGTTGAGGTACCCATTCGTCTTCTGGAGACCTCCTTGGACTCTGTCTGGTGACAGTAGTAAAGGGAGCTAATAGATACACCTGAGGGAAGTAAGGGGATGAAACCCATAGATATTTGAAAGGAGAAAGCTGAACTTCAATAGGAAGAATCAAAACCAAATATAAAAGGGGATGAAGGGTTTAGTGTAGCTAATTTTTTAAAAGAATAAACTGATATATCCTGATAAGAAGTGGTGTTTAGCTGTGGTGGTGCACATCTGTAATCCCAGCACTTGAGAGGCTGAAGCAGGAGGATTACCCTGAGTTCGAGGCCAGCCTGAACAACAAAGAAAGACCCTGTCAAAAAAAAACCTAAATAAATAAAAATTTAAAAAGCCACTGGTAAAAGACATTTTGAAGACATTTATTATTAGGAAGCAAGAAATCAAAGTTGTGAAGGGAGATGCTAAAATTAGGGTATTGCCTACATGGATAGGCAATTAGAACTCTGCAGATATGGAAAGAAAAATGCAAAGTCATAAGTGTTGGTGCTACATTTCAGAATTTATCCTTCTTTGCTGGCTATCAATATGCATTACAATTTTATTTTTAATTTGTAAGATTTAAAATATATATTATATATATACAATTTACACGTCTACATAGGTATGTATAAGCAATGTCTTTTGTCTTTTCTCTTTTACTTAGCACACTCTCATACTGTCCATATCAAACTTCCTCTCACTAAAATGATCCAAGTACATATTTCCATAATTTTACACTCAATATTTTTCTTCAATTTAGATCATCGTGTAGAGCATACACAGAAAATGTACATATTAGATACAGGATTATATTTTGAAATTGACAATTTATTGTACACACTTTCATGTTTGTGGTTTTTGTAATTGATGTTATTTGTTAATGTCTCCTAGTCAAGAGTTATGTTTAAAACTCATACTTTTTAATTGCTATGTAAAAGTCTAAGCTTAGATGTTTGAAAAGTAGTCAATGCCTTTCCTTTTGAAAATTAGTCTCCGTTTCCATTTTTTCCTTTCTTTTGTTTCCATCATGAACAGTGTTGCAGCGAATATCCTGGTAAATGTATCCACTCTGTATTGGGATTTTTATTCTATAGGTAGGACTCCAGGAAGTAGATAACTTCACACTCTACTTTTTCCATCTCTATACTTTATTTTCGACCTTCCTCTGTAAGAAAGTCCATCTTTTTGCTTCTAAACTAACTAAACTCCAAGACTTACTTAAATATCACATACTATATTTAATTTTTTAAAAATCTCCCTAGTGCCAGAATTTCCAATGTGCTTTATATGATTATCTATATGCCATATTCCATATCATTTTCTTAGATAACATTTTCTTGAGAGCAGGAAACATGTCCTAATATTATTTTATCTCCTTATACATGCTTAGCAGATAGTCTTTCTCATGGAAGCCAAAAAATATAAATGGACTTCTTGATATATATAATATTTTAAAATGCTACTTTCAAATAATTTGTAAAAACCAATATAACAAACATACTACTTTCTTTGGAAAACTGTTTTATTATATGCATCATAGGTGTCCTTATGATTTCTTTCATATTTAAGATTCTGGTAGCTTCCAATCAGATATTGGTGACTGAGAAAAAAATATAATAAGAGAGTGGGTAAAGATACATGTTCAATTACCTTACCTGAATTGTATAGTTATAAAATAAATGTATAAGATTAAAATATGTATTTTTAGAAAGATTATAGGGCATATTTTCCCCTTCTTTTATTAGGTTTTTTTTTTTTTTTTTTTTTGCAGTACTGGGGATTGAATCCAGGACCTTCACACTGAGTTACATCCCCAATTCTTTTAAATTTTGAGACATGTCTCACTAAGTTGCTAAGTTACCCTGGCTGTTTTCCTTAGCTCTTATCGTTTTGCGGGACAGAGGGTGAGAGGAATTGGTATGAATAAAAATGTAACTAGAGAGAAATTATAATTCTTTACCAATGTAAAATAAAATCTTATTAGTGTTACTATACGGAATTATTCTTTATGGTCACCAAAAATACAAAGTACAAAACCAGCCAAGCTCTTGGGAGAGTGTAAAGTTTGGGGCAAATCTAATTATATTTTGTTTTCAGAAGGAATCAATATGGTGGAGCTTCTCAAGCCCAATTCAATCACAAATGCGAAGAACACATTTGCATTTATATCTAAGCAGAAGCACAGTGGATTAAAATGATTTCAATATAATTTAGCCATCTCTTTGTCAAAATAGGGCATCCATTGAATATAATGACACTCAAGGCCATCCTTCCAATAAATTAACCTATAAAAGTTCCACAAAAAATTTAATATGGTAGAGGTTGGGGAATATAGGTAATTAAATGTAGTGCAGAGGTACAAAGAAGACCCTGGGAAACGTGAAAGACTATAATTAAGAGGTGAAAGAATAATTCTGAAATAAATAATTTTAGGAAAATCTTATCAATATGCTAATCACTTTAGTTCTCTAATCACGGGGGAGAATCTTAAATAGGTGCTTGGGGCAGAGGCAGCCAACCTTGTTTTTTGTCTTTTTTTTCTTAGATGCTAGGAGTTTCGTGACAGACAGGCTCTAAACCTTGATTACTTTTCGAATAAGAACATTGTTGCTTGTCAATGTCCAATCTTTTTAATACACTAATGTCAGATGGAAGCAAAATCGACTCCTGGATGGCAAGCAAGCTGCACTGGGATTGGGTAAGGCTAAAAACCATCATCTGCAACACAGAGATAAGCGAGGCTGAATTCTCCGTGGTCTTTGGGACTATATTATGTGAAATGAAGAATTTACAAGCAGAAACAGTAGCTAAAAACCTCATTATTAATGACTTTTGAGTAGCCATGGTTTCTGATTGTTCATGGGAGTCTGTTAGAGACTTAACAAAGCCAGGAATGCAGATACAGATGCAGACATGCAAACACACACACACACACACACACACACAATTATAGAAAATTTAACAGAATCTGGGACTAAAATAAGAAAAAGTAACTGTGTCTCAAAAGTGTTTGTGGTACTGGCCAAAAGAGTGAACTGTACAGGGTTTATTTAAACAAAAGTTATGCAAATCTTTGCTCAGCTGGATGTCCAGGAAAATAAATGGAAGCAAACAGAGGAAAACAGAGTGCAGGCTAGAAGAGTGTCAAGAATGATAACAGGCAGGGAAGCAACAGGATTTAAAATGATAGCCTGGTTTCTGTGAATAATACAAGCTCTTCAGGATGCACTAGAGGCCCAACTCAACAGCTTGATAATTTTAGCTAAAAAACCTGTTATTCCCACCATAAAATTCCATGAAAACTGCAGAGTTTTTTTTCCCTTCTTTTTTTCTTTTTAAGGAATACAAGTTTATTTTGGTTCACAGCTGAAGAGTTTTATACACCCAAAATGACAACTGTTAGAAGCCAGGGAAATCTGGCACCTTTAAATCTCTGGTTTTATTTCTTAGTTGCCCATGATATTGCCTGAGAGATTTCACAGCAGTTAAACTGGAAAACAAGGGGCCTCAGTTTTTCTCTAGCTGTGATTAACACAGAAGTGACAGGTCTGAAGCACATTTGTTGCCACTGTATGTAAACAAGATGCAGATGACAACATAAAAAGTAAAATAACAACAAATGAACTAAGGATAAAATAACCTAGGCAAAATTCCCACAAATGCTATCTTCCCCCTTAGATATTTTACTTCCCACTGAAAACTTCAATCATCTATAAGAGAAACTTAAATTGGTAGGACAGGTGGAAAAAAATCTTAAGAAGCCCAAACGAATAACCTAATGTATCATTTAGAGAACAGTTTGGCAAGAGGCCTTCTTTTCTCATTAACCTTCTGTGTGCAGCCACACCTGACAAGGCATAGGGCTGCTCCCCCAGAGATAGGATTCCCATTGACTCAGGCTAACTTGTGAGAAATTGGCCTGAAGTTATACATCAGTCATTGGCACAGCAGCGGCTGAGTGTCATTAACCCTCAGAAACTGTTTTATTCTGAGTTATATAAGAGCAGGTACTTGCTTTGTGTTTGACCTCATTTCTCCTGATTAACTGAGCACATACAGGGAAGTGAATTTTTTTTCATGTTTGCTTGATTGGATTCCCTGGAAACTAAGCTTTGTGTTAGAATATGGCAAGCAACGTGGTGTGTGCAAAGACAAAGTGAGCTTCTGCAAGCCACTCTTTTGTAGGTGCAGCAGGATCTTGACTGTTCTATTTGAACAATCTCCTGCCCACCCTAATGGTCAAAGCATGACCGAGCCTGTTAATATTCTGAGCAGAATGCAAGGCACATCTGTTTGTATCGTCCTTTTACTTTAATAAATGCCAATTGCTGTTGCCTCTGTGGTATCTTTTAATTCAATGTCATTACTTTGTTGTTCTCTACGGTGATGTTTATCACAAAGAGCACAAAGGGAACAATTTATGCACTAAATGTATGTCTCTGCTCATCACAATAAATTATCTTTAGAAGGGTCTGTGTAAACAATCTTGCCTACTTTTCTTGGTGAATATTGAATAAACTATTAAAAGACATTGAAGCAGTGGATCTCTTCTGAAGAGACTAGAAACCCTCATGGTCATACTTCCTCTAGGGCTGGGAGAAATGTGAATTTCACCTCACCGAGGTTATAGCAAGTAATATACCATTCTATATCTACCAGTGAACGCTCTGGTTTAGGTAAGCTTTTCAACCTTAAAATTTGAGAAGTGTTTCAGTTTTCTAAGTCCATGATGATAGCTTGTATCTTTATGTCATATTCTAGTCTATAAGCAGCACAGGTCTGAAGTTTTGTTTCCTTAGAATAAGGATGGGAGTTTGCTTTCATGAAAGCCTGTATTCTACTCCCCTAGATAACAACAGTCCATGTGGTGGACACAATACGCCAAAATTAATTTGCCTATGCATTCCCTTTCCTTTCACTGATATATTAAAAAGACGATCAGTCCTACATGTGATTTAACATGATGATGGAATGAGAAAGCAGATATTAGTTATTTAGTGACTGTACCCATCATAAACAGTAAGTGAGAGTTTTAATATGAGTAATATTGATACTACTATAATTTTCTCTCATATAAACTGGGTTATTTATTTAGCTTTCTCTATGTATATGGGAAGCCCCTGTAATGGTTTTGATCTGGAATGATCCCCACAGGCTAATGTATTGAAGATTCGGTCCCAGTGCAGTCATGTTTACAGGTGGGGCTTTAGAGAAGTGATTGGATCATGGGAGTTTTGGTCTTATCAATGGACTGAAACCATGAACGAAAATAAATCTTTCCTCCTTAAAGTTTATTTTCTTGAGTACTTTGTCATAACTGAAAAGCTAACTAACATAGCCACTAACATATTTTGTTGTCCTCCTCTTCATCAAGACTTTCTGGCTATTTGGAAAATGTTGAGACTCTGTTACAAAAGTATTTCTTTATTTTGTTGTGACCCATAGTTTGGAAGTTAAGTCAATTTCTAGCCACATCTGTCCCTCAGATCAAAGCAGGTTTTCAATTAATTTAGCAAACAGGCACTGTTTTTAATTCCCAGCCAAAGTCATGTATAAACAAAACCTCTAACGCCAAGAGGTTTTTGATTTAGCTCTGATGTTATATATCCTTAACCAGACACCTGAATTTAAGAAATAGAGTTCAATGTCTTTGCCTCTTAGGTGAAGTGATTGAACAACATGACATCCAATGTCTCTACCACCTCTAAAGCTACTGTTTATGACTCAGCTATTTTACTTATCATGTGACAATGCTTTTAAGCAATTTAGCATCCCAGTTAAATATACCAACAGAGTAAAGATTTGGGCAAACTATTTTAATGTCATAATGGACAATGTTGGAAAATAAGGACTCTTCGAAGGAAAACTTCACCTTGTCATTCCTGACACAGCTTTTTGAGAGCAAAGGATCAAGTTTTATTTTTCTTAGTCTCTCCCCCTCACCCTATCTCAGCACTTTTCTTGTAATAAGTGAGTGATAAATACAGATGCTCCTTAACTCACGATGAAGTTATATTCCAATAAACCTGTCATTAGGTTGAAAACATAATAAATTGAAAATATATTTAATATACCTAGCTTATTGAGCATTCTAGCTTTGCAACACAGTATGTGGCTGGCTGGAAGAAGGAGTCTCACTGCTGCTGCTAGCATCGCTTGAGAATAATGTATTGCATATCACTAACCTGAGAGTAGATAAAAATTCCAAATTCGAAGTACAGATTCTACTGCAAATATATCACTTTCCCACCATTCTAAAGTTAAAAAAAATTGTAAGTCAAACCGTTGTAGATTGAGAACATCTATAATTGCTGAATGAATTATGGTGAATTTAGATGTGCAGAAATGCAGAATTTGGGATTACCTATCTTGTTTACTTAAACAATTTTAAAATTACATAAATCATTTTGTGAGAAAAAATGAAATCGGTTGACCTCACACTGTACCTGGAATTTGAATTTTTATGTTCCTGTACTTCTATCAAAAGTATTTTCTCATTATTTTAATTTCTTCATTCTCTTTTCCCTTTAACATAGCTGATAAAATTCCTGCTGCCCATACTAAATCTTTAAAAACACATGGAGTATTATAAATAAGCTAGTATTCTATATAGAGATATGAATATATTTCTTTTAAAGCCAAATGCTGCCTAAGCACTTAATTTTCTAAATAGCCATTTTCTAGGAATGGTAAGTTTAATTTTAGGGAAAAAATGACAATGACTAGAACTTGTATAGTTTCCAGTTTATGAATTTGTTTCTTATGAAATACTTTATTTAATTTTGACAATAA
Source organism: Erethizon dorsatum (assembly GCA_028451465.1). Classification (NCBI taxonomy): domain Eukaryota; kingdom Metazoa; phylum Chordata; class Mammalia; order Rodentia; family Erethizontidae; genus Erethizon; species Erethizon dorsatum. The sequence continues at coordinate 24,077,209 of CM051842.1, forward strand.
ACCTCACACATCGGTAATGATAACATTTTATAGGACAAACTAAAAAGATAGACTAAGGAAGTTTAGTAACTTCTTTAATGTCACACAGTTTATGGAAGAGACATGTTTTCTGACTTCAAGTTCAAAATAGTTCACACTATATCACAGTTACCCCTCCTTTCATTTCAATATACTGCCTAGAAATATATAAGCTTAAAGTATTTTTGTCTCAGAGATAGTCCAAGTTGAAAATTAGCAGCGTGAAATTGTGACAAAACCAACAGGAGCAAACTAAGATAGTTTTATATCATAGTATCTCTTTCAATAAATTTCAGGGTAAATAATTTGCCAAATGATTGGTTGCAGCAAACTTTCAGCCAGAAGTAGGAATCTGTTGTTATGTACACAGATATGTGGTTTTCCTTGACCTTATGCATACATTTCATTTCTAAAAGCTGTTACCATCCTGAGATCAAACTATCTTTAATGAATTGGACCTCAGGAAAATAAATTTATCTGTTTGGTTAAGGATGAATGTGTCCATCAGAGTTCTTTTTCTTTTCTTTTCCTTTTAAGTTTGTGTTGGGCAGTTGATAGAATATGTTTGCATTGTTTTCTGATCCCAATTTTATTCCTTGTCACATTCCTTTTCTGCCAAACAAATGCAGTAGAGTTCAACAGAAAGAGTGTTCCAAATCTTTAATCATTATGAAAAACACAGTACCTTGACCTTGTATTTTAAAGTTAAATGGAGTGGCATTATAAAAATTAAATTGGTTCTTGCTCATTTCCATAATATCCTTTAAAAAGCCTTGCCTAGCCTAGAGTGGATGTCCTATTTCTTTATCTTTCTTGATGACCTCTCATGCCTGCAAGTCAGCTCGTTTTTCTTTGCTGAAGACTGCACCCCACTGCTGCATGCACTCTAAAAGTTCCATTAAAATCTAGGGCATCATCACTCATTCTTATCTGCAGCAGGCTGCTGAACAGTGCCACACCAGCAATGGCATGCAAACTAGTCTCAAAGGACAATATTAGTTATATACATTGTCATCCCGTAAGGAGAATAATTCCACCTGGATCCTACCTAGAGCACATCCAGCCTTTCAAACATGGCTCCCAGAGTCAGTGCGATGAAAGGGTCTCATGCAATGGCAAGCATTACTTAAAAAGCAATTTACCAGCAAGAAATTAGCTTTTTATAGGACACCCTTTATTAAACTCGGTGTGAGATGCGCTAGAATCCTGAATTTCGCCTCATACCCACTGAGACCACACAGGCCAAAAGCAGTTTCATTTTAAATACTGTACTATAAAAAATTATACATGTTCCCCTTCTGGTCTTGATGAAGTCTTTATTTGGTTGAACAGCACTGAGTGATAAACAACAAGCTAGGATGTACCACTGTTCCCAGAAATGTGAGGAAATATTGATAACAATTTATCCAGTGAGGTACCAGTGACAATGATTTCTGATGTCACTGGTTAGTAGTGACATCAGAGGAGAACTACAGAGATAGCAAAGATTGATGAAAGACCTGAGTATAGAGATTAGATGTAAGGAATATTAGCACCTTTTATGTTTTTAATATCAAATATTAAGAGGTTTGTTGTTTCAGTTATAGAATCTATTTTACATAAAATAGTCATAATAAGTCTAAAGTCACAATAAAAAACCAAAATATCAGATGTTTAGTTTTAATCAAGCAAATAAACATTTTAGGGCCTTTTATTTAAGAACTTATGGTGAAACTTTAGTAAATCTATAAATGTGAATACTCCCTATATTAATTTATCTGAAGCCTTTATTATTACATTCTCCAAAATTTCTGATGAGACTATAGTGGATTGCACAGATTTCCTCCAAAATCCATGCCTATCCTAAACCACAGAATGTGACATATTTGGAAACAGGGTTTTTGCAGATACAATTTGTTAAGGATTGTAAAATGTAGTAATCCTAAACTTAGGGTAGGATCTAATGGTGTCCTTATAAGAAAAGTTGAGGATACAGAGAGAGACACAAAGAAAGTCATTGGAGTTATGTTGCCACAAGTCAAGGAACTCATGGGGCTACCAGAAAGTTGAAGTGGAAAGGGAGGATTCTTTCCTAGAACCTTCAGAAGGTCTGTCAGTCTTAATTTGGGACTTGTAGCTACCAGAATTTTAAGAGAATAATTTTCTGCTAATCCACCCAGTTTGTGCTAATTTGTTATAACAGTCCTAAGGAAACTTACATCAGGGACTTTGGTTGTTATTATCCTAAATTGGCAAGTGAATAAAAAGTTTTCAGCATCCATTGATCTCCCAAGTATATGCCAATTTTTAAAAAGTATGTCAGAACCTGGTGGGCTTTAAGTAGAAAGCCTGTCTAATAGCAAGCATTTCAGGAAAAAGACATCATAGTACCAGGTTTCATGGGGCACAGAGATGGAGAATATCTTAAAGTCAACAATGCATTTTTTTCCAAGACCTCTCTAGTCATCCATTAGAGATGACAAAAACATTTCACCTTTGAAGTTTTAACACTGTGAACTTAATACACTTAAAAAATAAAATGAAATCCTTCAATACTCAGCCAAGAGTAAAGTCTGTAATCTTTAATCTATATGGATGATAAAAATACAGAGTTTACATTAGCCAAAATATGAAGACTATTGAATTTTTAATCTGTTGTCTAATATAATGATGATATATTTTTGACATATATGTAAAATAGCACCCAGTAAAATATGAAAATCCTTTCATGCATATAAACACTCAGAGGTAGGCCATTACTTCTACTTGGGACACAGCTGGCTTGAGCATGGCTATAAATGAAGGTGCATTGTGGATATGCAGGGCAGCTTTTACTTCGGAAAAGTAAAAGAACATACATGTTTTCTTCTCAAAGGCTCTCCCTTCCCAGCAGGGATGTTTACAAATGTTGAGACCAGGCTGCAGGAGGTGGATAGGATGCATTTTTACAAAGGCTATAGAGACATTAATAAGAATATAGACTTGCGGAGCTTTGTAGAGAAAAAAAAAATTTGCATATATTAAGTATCTTCCATGTGCCAAATGCTGCAGAGGATTTTTCATATACGTCTTTGTTTAATTGCCACAAAAATTCTAGGACATGGACAGCATTCTATTTGCAGATGAAGTACCTGAGGCTCATGGGAGTTAGAAACAACTTGCCTGAATTTACATGGTATATGTGCTCTTCCCCTCTCTTGTACTCTCAGATCTAAAGGACTTTATAATAAAATGCTCCAAAATCTGAAATTATTTGAATGCCTACATGACACCCAACTGTAGAAACACTAAAAATATTACATGAAATTATCTTTAGGCTCCGTGGCTAGCATGTACATGAACATGAATGAATTTCATGGTTAGACTTGTGTCTCTTCCATAAGGTCCCTCATTATGATTATACAAATATTCCAAAACCTGAAAAAATCTGAAATCGAAACACTTCTATTCCCAAACATTTTGGATAAAGGATACTCAACCTGTATAACCAGGCTGAATAGACTTAAAATTTTTAGTGTAAATAAGAAACAATTGTATAAACATAAAAAAGATGTAATTTAACTAAATCTCAAAAGTGATGTTTGAAAAGCAAAAGGTCAGAGGTGGAAAAAATCAGGCAAGTGTGAATAGAAAAGCAATACTTCGCCTGGCGTGGTAGCTGGGTCACCCCTGTAATATCAGCACTCAGGAGGCTGAGGCAGGAGGACTGCTGTGAATTTGAGGCCAGCCTGGGCTACATAGTGAGTTCAAGGACACCCTGTACTACATAAGGAGACCCTGTCTCAAACCAAACCATACCAAAACAAACCAAAACAAAACAAAACAAAATGGAAAGTGATGCTTCCAGCTAGATTTGGAGTATTAAAAGAAACTAATCATAGTCTATGTGCATGAAGTATGAGAATGATGAGAGCTGAGAATTCTCCTGAGGAAGAAAAAGTGGAAAAGCTGGAAAGTTTGCAAGAACTCAGAATTTAAAAATGTGGATATGCAGGTTGAACCTGTGAGGACTAGAAAGCCATTGATATTTTTGCCCTGATAACTGGTATAATGAAAATGATTTCTTAGGAAAATTAATAAAATAGTGGTTTAGTGAGAGATTGAAATGGGAATATGGGAAGCTTGCTAATCCAAAAATCAAACATAAGATGATAAATTCTGAGAAACAGAAAAAGTGGAAATGGAAAATAACATGTAAAAAGAAGAGATATCCATAAGGTTACAGATGGCTGGAAAGGCATAAGATAGCCAAAAGTGTCAGAAGGATAATTGTAAAGTAAGGAGAGTCAGTCAATCTTTTGCCTGCTACCATTGCTGTCACTGGCAAACAAGTTGCTTTCCAAATCTATGGCTTTTAAAGCACTCTCCATTATAGTCAGTGCCTTTTCTGGTAGCATGTAACTTTATTATCATTTTCTTTTCTTTTATGAGCCATAGGGCAAAGCAGTCATATGCATCTTAAATGCATATTGGAATCTATACATGTGTTTAAATTCATACAGAAGAAATGCTTTAAATTTTTTTCATGATTGAATTGAAGTAATTATGTTAGGTACCTATACAATTCAAATTTGCGTATTATTTTCTAGAGAAAATTGACAAAATTAGTACTTTTCTTTGGGAGGAGAACATGTGTCTATGGACCTGAAAACGTTAATACAACTCATGCCTTTGTGTGTGTGTGTGTGTGGGTACCAGGGGTCAACCTTAGGACCTCGCGCGCCAGCAGGCACCTGTGCCGCTGAGCGATATCACCGGCCCTTTTTTCGTATGTGGGTTCTGGGAGTTGAACTCGGGGCCTCGAGCTTGCCAGGCAGGCGCTTACGTCGCTGAGCCATCTCACCAGCCCCCACTCATGCCATTTTTAAAGTCTTCCTTATTTTCAAATGATAACTAATTCACTTGAAGAACTTAGTTTAATACATTTAGCAGCTTCTTGGTGTTCTTTGAAAGAAGTTGCTACAGAATTCCAGGGTATTATAATCATTATTAATTGCAGTATTTTAAAGTTCACACCAGATAAGCTTCCAAGAAAAATGACCCAAATTTATTTGAAAGGTCACATAAATTTGTTTTACTTATCTAACCACATGGTGATAAAAATAGAGAAGCTCAGATAAAATGCAGTGCAACTGTGTAGGTAGCACAGTACAGTAGAAATGTGTCCCTTGATTTAGAGTAAGAGAGCTGATTTTCTTATCTGATGTGTCCCTGTACTAAAAGGTGTGATCTTAACCAAGTAACTTAATCTTCATATGTCTTAACTTCTTATCTGTGAAATGGGTAATAATCATGTTTGTTTTACCTCAATGAAGACAATTTTTTTTCTTTTTCAATGCTGTAATCCAAGCAACTAAAGCTATGCTTGACACTTACCAGGAGCTCAAAAATATCTGTTAAATTAACAAGTGAATGAATGAATGTAAGCATTCAATAAAAGGAAGTATATGAAAGCACATATACTTGAATATTGAATCTGCATCAATACAGAAATATCTGCATATCGCATCTATTATAAATGCATGATGGAATTAATGGTATATTGTCATTTCTCATCTCAGTTCTGAATTCAATGATAGCACATGCATAGCTTGAAATAGGCCATATTGGAGCATGTATTATACAAAATCTGCCAAATGCTACAAATCTGTGCCTCTTTCTTCCCCCAAGAGTTTCTTGTTAAACACTTATTGGTAAACCAATGTCCTATTATAATTATTATTATTCTCTGCAGTGCTGCGATTCTAACCCTGAGCCTTGTGCAGGCCAGGTAAGTACTCTACCACTGATCTACATCCCTAAATTTTGCCATTGTTCTGGGCCCATATTATCTGGCTTCTGTTTACTTTTGGTCTCTTCTATTTCCACTAAAACTTCTACAAAAGTTAGTACTGAAATACTTGCAGTTGCCCAAATAACCCGGGTTCTCTTGATCATAGGATAAGCACCACTTTGCTTGGAAATTCTTGCGTCTCAGAAATACATGCCACCCCTTAGTTACTCTTGACAGAAATGCTATATTCTTGCAAACAATCTCTCACTTCACAGCAAATTAGACTTGGGTGCCTCTTCCATGTGTTTAGCTATCACTCAGCGACTATAACCATGATAGTATTAACCCAAGGTATTATAATAATTGCTTGCTTACTTGTACGCCTCCCCTAAGAACTCTTTGATGCACAAGGTTCATCCTACTCAAAGCTATACGGTCCATACCTTGCTCCTACAGGAGCTACTCAATGAATGATAGTATCATGAACAACTGAAAAAATCCAATCTGGTTTTGTACGTGCCAGCAGTACGGGAAAGTTAAGTGTATTATGTTCCCAAGAAACGTAGTGAATAGAGTACTGACCTGTACAACCACTTTTACAGAGGTACTCACTCATTGGTTGATATCATTTTCTGAATGTGAGTGGGGAAATCCATTACACTAATCTCTACAATTAGTCCTAAAGCTGCTGGCAGTTTCACCAGCATTTATACTGAAGATCAGTAGATGAATACAAGTAGTGGATACTTGTGACAGATCAAGTCAATATTAATTTCTGGCTAATATTTTTGTTGTGACTATATGACAGGGACATTTGAAGTCATCTGTGTTTGGTCTTCATAACTTATTTGTAGGACAGTGGCCTACAGAGCCAGCCATAGTGTCTCATGTAGCAAACATATTTATTTTGCACCTTTGTGCGTAAAGCAATTCAGAGGAAAATTATATTACTCCTGTTTTTCACTCTTGTCTTACACTGCTCCAGTTGCACTAGTAGTTATCTAGTTTCCTTCAAAGCAGTTTCATGTCTTCCTGCAAATTAGATTATCCCAGCCTCGTTTGCCAATTGACTTTTGAATAGATTTGGCCAATGTGTGGCACTAGTGGGAGACTAAATGATAGGAAATAGAGAATTCGGTATTTCTCCCTCTCCCTTTTCTGGAGAATTTATTTTTTTCTTTTTTTGGCAATGGCTAAATCTCTTCTGTTGTTGCAGCTTCCTAGCTTCTTGCTGGACACACCCTGCTTCTGTGGTTGTACCTCCTGCCAGAAGCCTTCACCTGACTGTAACTCACTCCAGGTGACCTCAAATTATGAAATCAGATGACATCATCTTGTGTTTAAACCTCAGTCACAGGACTGAGAGCAGCTATCTGCTGTTGCTAACCTTAGGGATTTTTGTTTGTTTGTTTAATTGTTTCTCATTTAGCTTATCTGGGCTTCCACACCTATGTAAGTATTTGTCTGTCTCTACCTAGAGCCTTCTTGTACAAGTATTTAGAGCAGTTCCTTTTATTATAATTTTTGTTATGGTATTACTGTATTATTTGGTGATGAAAATCAAAATCAAAATTAAAATATTTTGAAACAAAAATGAAAATATTTTGAATCATTTTGATTTTAGTTTAGTACATGATGAGAGATATGGGTCTAGGTTCAGTCTTGTCCATGTGGACAGCCAGTTTTCCCAACACCATTTGCTGAAGAGGTTATCTTCCCTCCAGTGTATGTTTTTGGCCCCATTATCAAAGATCAAATACATCCACCAATTCCACACAAGGAATGCAAACATTATGCATTACATACATGTACTAATAAAAATTAAAATTAAAAACAAGTATTTTGAATCATCCTTGGCTTCCTATTTCATCTGACCCCTCAACTCTAATCAGTCTATGTTATTTTTTAGATCTAAACTGTCCCCTCAAAGTCTCATGTGTTCAAAGGTGGGGCTTTTAGAAGGTGATTGGATCATGGGGGCACTATAGGTGAGTGTGCTGGTAAGAGGTGGGGCCTGGTTGGAAAAGATGGGTGGCTGAGGCCATGATGTGAAAGGCTGTGTTCTTATCCCCAGCTCCTTCCTGTCTCTCTTTCTGCTTCCTGGCTGCCATGAGTTGAACAGTTTTCCTCTGCCATGTCCTTCCACCATGCCGTTTCTGCCTAGGAGCCAGTTGACCATTGAATAAACCCTATGAAAATGTGAGCCAGAATAAATCTCTCCTTCTTCTGTATGTCAGAATATTTTGGCCCAGTGATGGGAAATTGACTAATACATCCTACAAGTCCCATACATTCTACTTCCATTATCTGTTTTCCTTTTCATTCTCATGCATCTAATAACCATGTGAAATATCATTACTTCTTCCCTGAAATATTACAGTACAGTATCTTGCTAATTGGGCCCTTTGCCTTCAGCCTTTTCTCCTTTCCTTTTCGCAAGAACAGGGAACACAGAGCTTATTTGAGCTAGTTTGGGTGGATGGTAAGATAGGAAGGATTTTTGTGAGGTTTTGGGTGAAGTAATAAAAGAATCTCTGGGGAATTCTATAACCACAGTTGTCATAACTCTGGGAATAACAGAGACTGGACATGAAGGTGGTCCTGGATTCAAGACATCAGTAGAAATCTTACCAGTAGGAGTTCAAGAAATTTCACTGCAGTTCTCTTCCACAATTGTGCCTCATTTACCCCTAGCTGTCTGCCTCATTTGGTTTTGTGACTACGTGGCTGCTACAATTCATTCAATTTCTGTTGTCTCATAACCTGATTTGTATATGTCTTTCAAAGCCATATCCCTGTTATGGTATTAAAGCTATGTCGTTTCTATACCTGTTTTGAGATTCTTGTATTTTCCATTTCTAACATACTATAGAAATTTGACTGGTCTGCTTAACTTTTGTTGCCAAGCCCTGGCTTTCATCATTGGGTGGGTAGAATTAATGGAACTTGAATTCATAATTTTATCGGTGTTGCTTGTTGTTGTTGTTTTATTTTGTTTTTCAGTACTGGGAAAATAAAACCCAGGGCCTTGTGCATGCTAGGCAAGTGTTCTATTACTGAGTTACACCCCCAACCTAAGAATCCACTCTTATACAGGGACAGGTTACAGTGCCTTTGGAAATAGAATGATCATTAAATTTAGCATTCAGACCAGGATATTTTGAGAGTGAAAGGGGGTAAAATAAATAATTACTCAGGGAAAATAAGCATAAACTGAGCTTGTTGTGAGTAAACGGTAGTTAACAGTCACTATATAGAGTGCTCCAGGCAGGTGAGAGTTGTAAATTGGGTCTATTTCCACTGGCTAGTTTTTCTACTGCTCTACATATAAACTCTTTCTCTTTCTCAATGTGGAATGCTATTCATTCTTCTCTACCATCAGACTGATTTCTATCAGTACTTTAAATGTGTCTTCAAATACCTCTTTCCCCATGAGGCTTTCCTTGATTCATTTAGCAGAAAATTAATCTTTCTTTTTATAAACTTAAATAGCATATCAAAATATTCCAAAGCCTTTATTTGTTTTGTATGTTATATTATGGTTTTGTGTGCATGCACTTTATCTTGTCTAAGCTTATCTATAAGCTCTTGGAGGGCATGAACCATGCTTAATGCATTTTTGTGTACTCTATATTGCTTAGCCAGTACTCTGCTCATACTTTGTGGGCGATGAATACTCATTAAATAAATGATTGCGCAGTTTTCTGAAAACATCACTCTAGCTATTGTTGTCCCAAGCTCATGCAATTATTCTGGTTCCTGATGCCTATGAAATGCAGAAAAGATAAGACACTGATCATGTCTAGATTAGAATAGTGGTGACATAAAAAGAACTAAGAGGAAGTTACCATATTTACACGGTCTTAAGAATGTTTAACAGGAAATAAAATAAGCAGAGGACATTCTACTTCCCAAGAGACAGACAAGGAATCTTACATATTTGAAAGAAAAGGAATAAATTTGCTTCTCAATTGGTATTTGTTCAAATAGTTACAATTTATTATGACAAATGTTTAATTTGAATATATTCTTGGTTTCTATAATACAATTTATAAAAATTTACAAGTTCAATTTAATCTATATGGAAATCATACTGTATATCAGTCTTGGCTATTTTTAAAGGTGTTTCTTAATTAAAACTTCTGAGATTTTAGAGAACATTTTAATTAATATTTTAAAAATCACTTAAATAGTAAACATTCACTTGTATTTAACTGAGAAACGTTATGTCACTTTCCTATGCTTGTCAACTGGATGATACCTTATTATATAATTGCAATAAAAAAAGGTGTTACTTCATTTGCAATTATACTTCATATATTTTCCTTACTAATATAGGTTGGCTTACATACTATATTAGGTGATATGTATGAAACATAATAGATTTTAATTTTTTCTTAGAATTTTAAAGATAATTATACATATCCAGGAACCTAAGCATTGAAAATTTACCCCTTGGGCCTCCTCCAAGTCAGGTGTATATGGCAAATTTGGACCTTTTAGTACAATTCTGGTATATTCATTTTAATCCAATAACTATGGCTCCTTTGGGCACCAAGTACTGTGAGCTGGAGAAGTTGCTTAACTTCTCTCTGTCATTTTTTCATTTGCTAAGTAAGAAGGGTCCTTACCATCTACCACCAAGGGCTGATGTCATTATTAAAAGCTGGTCAGATTCCACACATAATAATTATTGGATAAACAGCTGCTATTACTATTACTAGTAACATATATAGAATCCTAGATAATCTCAGATTTCTTCCACTTCTACAATATTACAATTCCAGCATCAACTGTAATATTCAAGCCAGCAGCAAACCTTATTTGTAAACAACATGCTAGTCTCTACCTGAAATAGAAAAATATGACGAGGCCTTGGCTCTTAAGGAATGTACACTGTAATTACAAATGAACACACTGAAACAATTAGCTAAATTGTACACCACTGACTACTACAGGGATTCAGAGATGGCAACTTTTCAAGACTGAAAGGAGGGAGAATTTCAGAATTTCATGGGGTTCTCATCCTCACTGCCCACTAAAATCACAGACCACCAGGATTTCTGGAGACAGAATTCATATATTAGTCTTTTTTTTTTTTTTGAGTTTTCCATATTAGTCTACTATGTAGTAAAAGTTCAGAGTTACCACCTTAACAGTGAAGTGGTTTCCTCTAAATGAATAGGGGTCAAGGAGTTCATATCAGCAGAAGGAGCCACCTGAAATGATTCAGAGAGTGATAACATGTGCTTCTCACGTGAAGGATAATCAGCAACATAACAGAGTTAGGGGGCAAGGTGGGGAATATAACATGTTTAGATAAGTTGGGCCAGACGGTAAAGATGAGAGACTTTAGATCCACTTAACTGAAAGACAGATTTTAACATACCAGTAATGATACATTGATACTACTACGCATTAGATAAATGAAAAAAAAACTAAAGATGAATTCAAAGCACAGATGCAGAATATCTCAGGCATGCGTTCTTTATGTGGAGGTAGTAGTTCTTAACACTTTTGATTTGCCTAAGGTCTTCACAAACTCTCACACACAGCCCATTCCCTTTAATTCCAGTGTTTTGCAACCTTACCTATACTTTAGTATCACTTAAGGAATATTCAAAATACTGTACTATTATCTGGGTCCTTCCTCCACAGTTTGAATGGTTGTGGTGTGTGACATGCACCTGAACTAAGTCAAAGGTCTCCCCAGATGGTTCAAATATACAAGCAAGGCTACAAATAGTGGTTCAATCAGTGCTTCTCCAATTTTGATAGGAATAAAGAATCACTTAGAGATTTTGATAAACCACAGTTTTCTTGGCCTCACTTGCAAAGACTCTGATTTAGTAGGTTTGGGATGGGACCGAGAACGTGTTGCAACAAGCTCTCAAATGATGCTGAGTGTGCTGCTGGCCCTTGAGTAGCGGAGTCCAGTCCAGCTTTCTCAAACTTGAGTGTGAATTGTATTTTCTGGAGGGCTGATTGAAACACTTCAGCCCTACCCATCTCAGGAGCATCAAGTCTATCAAGTTCCAAGATGATTCTGATACTACTGGTTCCCAGACCACTACTCAAGATACGAAGCCATTAACCCATATATTTTGTTGCATTTTTAAAAATTTCTTTTAGTTCACTATTGGATTTCAAGCCATCTTCACTACTGTGAACTTTATTATAGCAGCTTGATACAGCACCCTTGAATTAGAGAAAGAAGTATGCAAGGAACAGGGCATAAATGTTCTGTCTACCTGGATGCACAGCTGCCCTGTACCCAGAAACCATCAGATAACATTCACCGCATTGATGAATTATATGTTCCGTTCTTTACCTAATGGTTCTTTTATTTATCAAATGACTGTAATTCTCATTAGATGCTGATGGAACATTGAGATTTTGTTTGTGGAACTTGGCAAAACTACTCATGGCAGGACATCAATTGGTGAGTATTACCTAGGCAGCAACACCCGATCCTCCAGCTGGCCCAAGCAGCAGGTGCTGGTGCTGTTAGTAATGTAGACATAAGGAGGAAGTGGTTTTTTCTGGCCATTGCAGATATTTTGTGATTTAATTCATGAATTCTTTCAGTTTAGAGATCCATTTAATGTCCTTCTGTTAAGCAATCTGTAGCAATGAAATTTTAAGCAAAGGAAAACACCTTTGTTTCAGCCTAATGGGTAGTGATAACTCAAGGATGTGGCATTCGACTTTGTTCTGTCTCACCTGAATGTCCTTGAACTTGGTCTCAAAGCAAATCCGTTTTCCTTCTGCTTTGGGATCACCTTCGTTCATATATGTTAAGATGCAGATTAAGATAGCACCACCTGGGCTGGTGAGATATAGCTCAGCGGCATAAGCACCTGCCTGGCAAGAGCGAGGTTCTGAGTTCAACTCCCGGTACCCGCATTAAAAAAAAAAAAAAAAAAAAAAAAAAAAGATACCACCACCTTAGTGATATCTTTCCCAAATGTCCTGGCTCTGGTCACAGTGCTTGCCTCTGTACTGTGCTGCCTAGTTCTTGGTGTATACTTCTATTGTAGCACTTTTTGCTCTCTATGAGAAGTGAGTATCATCCAGTTCCCCTTCCCTAATAGCACAAATGCTGGGGACAAAAGCAGGATCTAGCCCATGTGTCTCTCTCCAGCACTTCAAGTAGCACCGGGCAGAGTGGATATCCTTAGTTAACATCCCCCATAAGTTCTTTGAAGCACCAACTCCTTCTTTCTGTTGCATTGGGTGTTTTCCCTAGATACTTCCAGATCTCTCTGTATTTCTCCTAAATATATAGACTATGTATATTAGTCAGATTTCCTGACAATACCTGACACCCACAACTAAAAGGAGAAGTTAAATTGGCCTCACAGTTTGAGTGGACTAGGTCCATGTTCAGGTGGTTCCAGGGCAGAAATATCACGGCAGAAGGGTGTTGGTAGAGCAAACCTGCTTAGTTCATAGTAGCCGGGAAGCAGAGCAGGTCAACAGTGCCAGAGAGGAAGGGGTGATGGGCCATATACAATTGCAAAGTCAAGACTCCATGACCCACCCAGATATGCCCAGAAGTGTGCTCCACCAATCCCCTGGGCAGCTCTCAAACCAATCAGGTTGACACAGCTGAGCTTAACCTCCACATTTGTATGACTTGTCTGTGTGCTAGTCCTGACCATAAACACTGTGAGCATCTATTTCATTCACAGTTCAGTCATCAGGCATTCTAGAGTATGCAACACACAGATTTTCAGCAAGTAGGTGCCGGATGAAACAAATGAGGTTTTTATAGAATGGGCCGTTGCATAGGTTTAAACCTTGTGTTGCTTTTCTGAAGGTCAAATTCTATCTGTGTGGTTAAGTAACCTTGCTCTTCTTTTTTGTTTTTTGATATTTACCTTGCTCATTTAAAAAAAAAATTAACACTCAGATTAGTGCCATGTTAATAACATGACCTGACTAAAATTTTGCAGTTTCCTTTTAAAAATCCCTCTTAGAGTCACTGAGGCACTTTCAAATATACAGAAATGCACCCAATACTTAGTCATAAATGGCACAGGTATAATGCAGATAGCATGGAAAGGGGCTTGAGAGCATATCAGGTGGTCTGGGTTACAATTCTAGATCTCATACCATGTTTCTGTGGAGCAACTAGATTTAACTGTATGGGCCTCTGTCCTTTTTACTTTGAAAGGAGGTGCTTTAGTACATGATTTTATTTTTTTCAAGTTATGTAAGGTTTCTGTTCCCTGCTATTTTAACATGTAGCAGGAAAATAATAATAGTAACGGTCTTGTTTATTTGGTATGGGGATTGAATGAGATAACATGTCCCTGACACAAAATGAGCACTTAAAGCCTCTGTGCTACCACTGATATTGCTGCTGTTATTGTTAGTCTTTATTTTATTTTGAAAATGCATTTTAATTGATAAATGCTGATTATGTCTTTATGAGTATGATGTCTTATTTTGATATGCATTTACAATGTGGAACAATTAACTCAAGCTAAAGAATATATCCATCACCTACTTATCATTTTTGTGTGTGTTTTTACTTTTATTTCCATTACTGACTTTCTAATATAGGTCAATTACAATTATATATATATATATATATATATATATATATATATATATATATACTGAAAGAAGTACCAAAACTACAATGACAGATATAAAAGAGGATTATGAGTTGCTAGAAGAGTTTTAGGGCTTGGAATATAGCTGTGGGTCCTGAATCCTGTTCTATTTCATTCACAATTTTAAAAAGTAGAGCAGAGAATGATGCATAATCATAAATTCAGGAATGTAAATAATGTAGGTTAAGTGGGTACAGAGACTGCCAGAGGGTGAACAGGAGCAAGAGAGCACTGCAACACAAAACTGACATCTAGAAAATATTCTTTGAATATTGAGGTCACAAATATTTTTGCATTTTAACAGGAGAAAGTAAAAAACAAACCTTCAGAAGAATAATTTCTGTAAGGCTACACTAAAAATGTTCACAATCGTAGTGCCCTATTTGTTACTTGGATTCAATGAGAATTAAGGCAGTGATGAAACAAGGAGGAAGCTCGTAATATAGTCAGTGACTGATAAAAAGGCTGCCGGTGACAAGTGACCTTTAGTATACAGCCAACTGTGAGCTGCTTTTGATCTTTCCTAGAAGAAGGAGTAGAAAAAGTAAATGAGTAAGACTGAGATGAGAGGAAAATTGAATAAGCAGCTGTGTGACATCTTCCAGCCCCTCAGGGCGGATGGGGATGAACATGTGTCCTTTCACTTATTTCAGGAAAACAAAGGCTACTGGCAGCTGAAGTGACTATGATGTATTAGCCACTATGTGAGATACTATGAATTGTGTGTCATTTAATTGTCACAAGAATCCTATGATATGAGAGGTATTGTTTTCCTCATTTTACAGAGGAGAATTTTAAAGACACAATTAGGATAAGAAACTTGACCTAGATTACCCTGGTAGCATGTAGCAGAGCCAAAGATTTTATCTAATATTGTGGGACTTTGAAAGATGTATTTAGTGCAATCAAGGAACTCCCAGACTTGATTTATAATCACATGTAAACATGGAAAGAGCTGGCTGGGGGAGGCAGGCTAGGGCTGAAAATCCACTCTTTTATGTCACTATCTGCTCTTTCCTGTTACTATGTAGTGTCCTAGTGGTCAGAGTCCTCTGCCTTGGGCTTGGAAAAAAATTAAGTATTTTTTAAAGACAGATGCAAAATTAAAAATTTAAGGCTTCAGTAAAATAAATAATAGAGTAAACAGCCATAAATAAGATCTTAAATCTTGATAAATGGCAACAGACTAGGTCATTGAATAAAAGTGTTGTTATAAAGAGTTTGTGGTACAATGGGCATAATTTTGCATTTAGAGACCAACATTTCCTTTGCAGTCTTCTTGATTTGAATTCCCAGGCAATACACTTGGTTTTTCCAAACAGTTGTTTCGGTATATATGTAGACTCTCCTTCATATCTGTGGTTGGCTATTGTTTGGGCAGACATATGTCATTTAACGCTTGAATAAAAAGGAAATGAAATCACCTATTCTTAGATAATTTGGAATCATAAGAAACAGCTTAAAACATTGCATTGCCTTGAGAAAGAGGCACAGGTAAAGGAGATGGAAGGTGAGTTTGGAAGTCTTGCTCAAAATATTGCAATACTTTGTAACGTATTTCACATTTATAAACATTGTCCGTCATCACATTTTACAGAGAAGAATATGAACTTGGAGAAAAGTTTAGAGACAAATTAAGCTTTTAGAGACACCTGGGGGGAGATAAGGGAAAGGGGGCAAGGGACACTACTGAAACATCATTTACTTCCTTCTTATACTTAAAAGCTACACTCTGCTAAAATGTGTTAGACACAGCAAAATCATTAGGCTGATGAGTCAGGCATCTCTAATTCTGCACCATTCACTTCTTTAATGAAGCACACTCTTATGTTAAATCAAAAAAAAGTAAAAGGGAAATCTTCGTGCTTTTAAAACACTTAACATTTTTTACAAAGAGCCTGCATTTACACATGAGTTGCCTACCACAGAGAGTATTGCCTATCTGTATCTCCCACATACTAATTTACTTGACAGGTGAGGCCTAACACTGTGTCGAATTTTAAGGTTTACTCTGTTTGTAAATGAGTTTTTAATAAATGAGTTATACATGGATCCAATTTCTTAAGTAGAATGTTTGAGTCATATTGAAATTTTCCTTCATGAGTTTGGATTACCTTTATAAAGTGTGATGGGTGATGATGAATGTGCAAACATAAGTAGCAAACAGGATAATGGACTAACTAGGAGCAGGCCCAGAGGTGGTGGCAGAAAAACATTCCAGGATATCTGAGGAAGCAAGCATTGGCTTTCTGGTATAGTGTCTTTCAGAAAACCTTCTATTTTGTTGCACATGATTACTTTCTCTTAACTCAGTTCATGGTGTGATAAGGTATAAGTAGAAAGCACATCCTTCAATATTACTGGAAAGTGATTGAAGTTTTCCTTAGGCGGATGGCTTTGCAAAATCTTGAAAATGTTTTATCCTCAGTAACAAATGACAGAGCGCGATGATTTTTTCCCCTTCTAATATTATACAATATTTGATCTTGTACAGAAATCCCTCCATCCATCCATTCAACAAATATTTATTGAGTATCTGTTTCATGGGCTCAGTACTAAGGATACAGCTATGGGCTTGACACATAGTCTATGCTTGCAGAATTTATAGTCCTAGTTTCCTCTTTGTCTTGTCTCAGGCAGAGCTACTTTCCCCTTATTCTTCACTCTCAAGGTGTGGGACTAAAAAAGCCGGCATGCTTAACACTCTTAGATCTTATCATCCCAAGAGCATCATTTTATTCCCATCACGCTCCTTTGAAAAAGTATTCAATATTCCTATCACACCCTTTTGCACATCCAAGCTCCTTGGACTAGTCATCCATCTATTGTAAATTTGTCTGAATCCTTTTTTTAACTGTCCTTCTTTGTGCTTCCACTTGGATCTTCCACTCTGATCACTGTGTGGCCACTAAATATACCATTCATAGTCTTTGTGAGAACTCAAGTAATTTTGTTTGTTCTCATCTGAAGGGACATTTAGGCAGAGTGTGTAAATTTGTATGTTTAAGCACCCAGAGTAATTCTGATATAATACAGTTCTATGTATGAATTTTGCATACAACTCGAGGCCAATACAGACCCTAGTCCCTCCAAAAAACATTCCTTGAATGTTGCTTCTCATCATGATCTCTTCATTCTTTAAAATGTAACATTTACTGTCTCATTATTTTGTCGTGTATAACCCCAAATCTGCGTAATGTTACCTAAATCCTCTCTCTCTCCAATATGACAACAAACTCCATAGGAGAAGAAGCTGTTATCCTCAACTTGTTTGGAGCCTTTACTTGTGCCTAGCCTGGCCTAAGTATATTTTCAGCACCCAGTGCATACTTATTTTATTTTAATGTCATAGCCATTCTAGGGACTTTTGTGAGTTGTATTTCACATTTTCAGTCTCTCTAGTAATAACTTCATAATAGTACCTGAAGTTTTGAATGAATGAATAAATCCTTAGAGTGTGACTCATTTTATCTTACAGAGCCTTGCCTGTTCTTACAAGATTCAACTTCTAATGTGTCACCTTGAAAAATATTATCCTAAATGTTGGTAAATAATTGTGAAATTGTACTAACCTTGCTTTTTTTTTTTTTTTTTGTGAGTACCGGGGTCGACCTCAGGACCTTGCGCGCCAGCAGGCGCCTGTGCCGCTGAGCGATATCACCGGCCCTTTTATTGTATGTGGATTCCGGGAGTCGAACTCAGGCCCTCGCGTTTGCCAGGCAGGTGCTTATGCCACTGAGCCATCTCACCGGCCCATAACCTTGCTTTTGGAGGTTTGATAAATTATTTCTTTTTTTTTGTCTGTGTCATATCTAAAGTGAAGGTCTTTTTTTATTTTATAGAGTAAAAATAATTTCATGAATTACTACATGAAATCTCTTCTGAAGAAAAAGTACATTCATAATTTTATTTAAGAAACTCAAGCAAGGGATACAGCTCAGTGGCATAGCGCCTGCCTGGCAAGCGTGAGGTCGTGAGTTCGATCCCCGATACCAAAAAAAAAAAAAAAAGGAAAAAAGAAACTCAAGCACACATCAGATTGCTCCCTTTCTTCCTTTGAGAAAAAAGAAGCACTAATTCTCCTCCCTACTCCTGGGCTTCTCAGATTACCAGGTACTGTATCACAATGCCTAGTTTTCCAAAATCGAACATTTAAAAATTTGATTATCTGTTCTGTATAGATTTTATTTGTTTTCTTACCTACTTTTATAACTTTTCAATATGTCAATTTGATATTTGTCAGATTTTATGGGATAATATTTGATTTTAAGATAAATATATTTTTATAAGGCCAATAGTTTAAATTTTAATTCTAAAATTTTAAAATGCTCTTGCAAAGCATTGCATTCTAAAAATTCAAAATTGCATGTATTAAATTTCAGTTCTTTCCAATTTTTACATTATGTTGTAGTGAAGTATGATTATAATTTTACTCATATTCTCCTTCAAATGCTTCAAGGCTTATAAAATAATTATCTTAGTTTTTTCTGATACTTCTTAATGTAACATACTTCAATATGTCTTATCTCAATGAAATTATAGAGTGAATTTTTCTTAAGTAATATTTTCAACACTGTGACTGTAATTCCTGAGAATATTCTTCTGTGTTTTGAAAATTCTGTAGTCAAATAGAATATCTTAACTTTTTCCGCCTGTCATTAGAAAACTGAATTTGTTGAATCTCAGAATTTTTTATCTGATACAAGAGTTTAATTTGACATAATTTTTAAGCTGTGAGAATTTGGGGAAATTAAATATATGGAGTGTCTTCAACAAACTGAAACATGGTGGTTTTTCTTATAAATGTTAATTTTCTCTGTGAATCCGCCTCAAAATGCTTAAAGAAAGGGTTAGTGGTTCTAATGGACAAGACTTTGAAATGTTTGAGTAGATTATGATCATGAGTTTGCTGCCTTACTATATATTAAAGCCACTTCTAGGTCTTGCTGACACATTAACAAAGGCTGACTTTCTTTTAATTAAGAGTTGCAAATACAACTTTTTTTTTTAACCTTCTCTCATAGTGATTCAACCTACTTGTCTCCAAAGAGTATTTTTGAAAATCAGGTGGGGCCAGATCAATTTCACACTTAAGAGAAATTCACCTACCCTTCTCATATTAGTTTACCCCCCATGTAAGGACATTCTCAGTAAAGTAACATTAACTATTTAAATAATTAAATATTATCCTTATTATATATTTATGTGTTAGGAATAGGGTTGCATCACCCCCAAGTTCATATTTGAAACCCTAAGTTCCAAAGGAACTATTTTTGGAGGCAGGGCTTTTAAAGAGTAATTAAGGTCAAATGAAGTCACATGGATCAGACCTTAATCCAGTTATGATTAGTTCTCCTAAGGGAGTACTAGTCACTAAGGATGCACATACACAAAGGCCATGTGACCATACTGGGATAAGGCAGCAATCAAAGCCAAAAAGAGAAACCTCACCAGAAATCAATCCTGTCTACACCTTAATCTTGAACTTTCAGCTTCAAAAACTGTGAGAAAATAAATTGCTGTTGTTTAATCTCCCAGAGAATTTATATCTTGCTTAAGTCATAGATATTTTAAAAATTTCTATATTCAGATAAAGCTAATGCTAGTTATTAACTCTATCTAACAATTAGTCATAGATATATTCTTATATATGCAAAGTTAGCCATCTGAAGTATAGTGTAACCTTCACTTAAAACATACAGTCCCTCAGCTCACTTTGACTCCAATAAAATATTTTAATCCAATCAAAGTCATAAGCATGGGTTACTTAAAATGGCAAAAGTGTGTGCACAACAAATTGTAGTAAATCAATCATATTCATTCCATGTGCATACCCTATGACCTGACAATTTTAGCAAATATATACCCTTGAGAAATTTTTATATGTACACCAGAAAGCAAGTATAAGAATGAATAAATGAATTTAATGTGATTTGTGGGTTTTTAAAAAGAAAAAGAACCTAAATATCCATAGATTTGTAAATACATAAATTGTGTTACCTACAGAAAATAATATACACACTTTTTGGTAATATGTTTTAAGAATGTAGAAAAAGGGGCTGAATTTTCATAAAAGAAAAATATGAGATGAATTAATATATTGAATTACTAAGGAGTTACTGAGAAAGGAACTAAAATTCAATAAAATATGAATTCATTCTAT
Source organism: Erethizon dorsatum (assembly GCA_028451465.1). Taxonomy (NCBI): domain Eukaryota; kingdom Metazoa; phylum Chordata; class Mammalia; order Rodentia; family Erethizontidae; genus Erethizon; species Erethizon dorsatum. The sequence continues at coordinate 24,097,766 of CM051842.1, forward strand.
ATGGGTAAGTATATAAAAGTTGAGCACAACAACAATAAAATTTAAATATTTTGTTTTAACTAGTTCAATAATTTGGGAATTTACAGAATGTCAATATTAATACTTATCTTTCCTCTGAGCATACAACTTGCAAAGCAGAAAGATTATCTAATTTAGTATTTTATACAAATACATCATCTAAACAGATAAATTGTGAATCTAACATCTCCTTTTTCTAAATTGTTCTAGATTCAGTATGTTATGTGCAAGTACTAAGGAACTTTTAAGAGGAAGAGGGAATTAAAAAGGTATTGCAATGTCGAATTTGAAGTTTATTTTTATCAGTTGACTTTAGGACAGAAACACATGCATACATATGTGTAGATATTACATACATGTCACATTCTCTATGAATAGTATAGTTGTATACTTGTGTAGTTTGTATAGTTTCAAGGGAAAGGAAGCTCAGAATATGACAAGAAATTCTGATCAGGCCACACAGTAGGGGATACACAAAATGGAAGATACAAACAGGGAAACAATGTGACATAGTACAACAAAGAATTTGAGCTTGGAGTCAAATATAAGTGGGTTTGCATTTTTCTAGGCACTTTCTTTGCAGCATTTGTGAAATTCCTAACCACTGAGCTAAAGTTTTCTCAACTACTAGAGAATGACAATTTGAACAGTCTGAAGAATTCCTGGGATAATTAAATGCAGGGTGCCTGGTGTACTGCAGGTGCCCAAGACCTGGGAGGTATTAACATCTTAGTCTATCATTAAAGAATGCCAGGGAAGGAAACAGAATTTGTTCTGCTTTACTATTCTCCCCACTAACAGAGTTTGAAAGTCAGTATTTGAAAGAGAACTCTAAATAATAAAAGACTTTCTTCCATTCACAATATCGACATGTGCATATCCCTCTCAGTTAACAAAACCAAATTGATTAAAATAGAGAAACAAAAAGATCTTATTCAAAACTTAAAGGAAGAAATTTGTGTCTTTATAAAGAAAAGGAAGCTAGATTAGATTGAACCTGACATAAACATGTAGAAGCGGAAATAGCTTCCCTCTGAATATCCCAAAGAGAATACATAGTTTTAGTATTCTAGAAAAGGAAAAAACACTTAAACTCTAGGATAGTCAATATAGTGTGTGGTTAGGAGCAAGGACCATGGAGCCCTTTTCCGTGACCATACAATCTTGAGCAAGTAATTTAACTTATTTGTCTCATTTGTGAAATAAATATAATAACAGAAACTCTTATGGGATTGTTATAATGATGGCCTGAATTAAGACAGAGAAAGTATTTCAGCTACTATCATACACAGAAGCAGCATCACCATGACTTTCAGGTGTCAGTATCATCACCATCACCATCATCATCACCATGACTATTCCTGAAGAGGATATGAATAGCAAGCAATTAAGGCTGTGAAATACAGCAAGCCTGATGCATTGAGTGATCATATTTCCAACAAATATGGTTTCTATTCAAACATCTTGTTGGGTATAAAAGTCTTTTTTTCTCCAATGAACATAATAGTGGATCCCAATGCTATAATTAAATTGGAATTAATTTGGTTGAACTTGGTTGATATGTGTGCTTCCCTTCACCATTCTTGTTCATTTCTGAAGCACAGTAATGTCAGATAGAATACAGGCATTCAAAGAAGTTAAAAACACTATAATTAGGTAACAAAGAGCATGTATAAGGATGCCTGAACACTGTCTCTGGGTTGAGAGTACTGTTAACAATAGAAATTCTGTATTTGACTTAATATGGAATAAAGCATGTAGAAAATATTTTAATCAAAAAAATGGTACCATTAAAAATAAGTATCATGCTTAAAGAGAGAAATTCCAATTTTCCATAATTGCACTATCCAGCAACCACTAGTCACATGTGGCTCCTGAAATTTAAATACTCACTGATATTAAGTAAAATAAAAATGTTGTTCTTTAAACCTCCTAGTCACATTATCAGTGCTCTGTAGCCATGGGTGGTTAGTGGCTACTGTATTGGAGAGCAGAGATAGACCGGTTCCATTGTTACATAACATTCTATTGGATTATGCTTATTTAGAACATTTAACTATGTGGAAAATTATACCACCAATACTGGGTCCAAAGAACATTACTATAAGCAATAACAAAATACTACACAGGTTTGGAAACACTTTTCACTTTTTAATTCAGTGTAGTTAATTTATCAATTTAAATTTAACTCTCTGGAGGAATTTATTTCCTAAGCCCTCCCCTTAAATTGTCTACAATATGAATTTTTATGAGAAGTATGGCAGAGTAGGAAAAAAAAAACATGACTTGAGTTTGCATCCTCATGACCTTGAAGAAGCCAGGCAATCTCCCAGAGCTCTCAGAGCTTCTACATAACAGGGATAATGATAGTTGTTTCCTAAGGATTTTACATGAAGATCAAGTGAGAAAGTGAGTATGAAAGCCCTTTGTAAAATTTGAACCTCTAACAAATGTTAGTTATCATTACAATCATTTCTAAATTTTCTTTTGGATGAATGCAAATGAAGTATAAAATTTCTGTAAAAATATTTGAGCTAGTTTGAAGGAAAATGTCAGTGAATGTATTTGAAATAAAATAACTTGTGGTCTAAAGGGCTGCTGATTAGAGACAAATGAATTTCTTGGTAAATACACTTTTATGAGAATTATTAGACAATCTGTACTTTATAATTCAACTACAAGATATTTTGTTAAATTTGATAAATGTGGCCTCATTTCCATTTCATCAACCAAAAGAAGTTTATTTTGAGTTTAGTTTTAGACATAATAAGCTCAGAGCTGCCATTTAAAAGCATATTAAAACTTCAGAAAGTTTTACAACATGCTAATTTAATGCTTTATTAGCTTATTTCATTTAAGGTTACACAGAACTAAAATGATCTTTGTAAAGTGTTGATCTAATCTCATTCCACAATGGGACTTAATTTCTGCCTTGAAGGCAAATTTAAAGATTTAAATTTGGAAAATAAAAGAAACAAATAAACTGTTATATATCAATTGTACAAAACCTTGAAGACAAAAAAATATATGTACAGAATTGAAAATTAATGTAATTCATCTGCCTAAGATTTTAATATTCTCCCAAAAGGTACAATAGTATTCATTACATACTGTTTTAAATCGAACAGAGAGTTAGACTGTCTTCTAAATATATTTATTTCTTTTTCTACTATTAAGAATGTGTATGTTTCTCTTTGTAGCACTTATATCTATGTATGTGTATTACTGATGTTAATGCTAGTTGCTATAATAAATCAATTATATTTTAAATAAAAAAGCATACTTTAAAACAGGCATTCCTGTCTGTGAAGAATTTTCCTCCACATAGTGCTTCAGGCTGGTTAGTCCTTACATTTTAGGCTCCTTCATCTCCTAGGACTTTGGAATCCTTTCTATAAGTTCAGCAGATGGAGAAAAAGAAGATGCAAAAGACCTGCCTGCACCATAACTTCCACTCATTCTATTGGTAAGAACTAATCACATGGCTCTAACTTGATGGGTGAGGGAGGCTGGCTTGGCAGCTGGATACTAGCAACAGCTCTATACTATAAAAGGCGAACACACATTTTGCCTGATAGTTGTCTCTGCCATAGCACAAATTTGAAAGGAAAGAGATGTCACGGGGGTCAGGGAGCAGGAAGGGAGGGAGAGAAAAATCACTTGTATATTTTTCTATTGTTCATCCTATTCTTCAGCATCTAAGAGAAAATAGGAATGTTATACCTCACCTCTTCTAATTCCTTTTCTTCCCTTAAGTAAGTGGAATAATGATTCCTGACAGAGAAAGAAGGCTTAGTATAAAGAAGGAATTTCTTTCTTAAAATGAGGAAATGGGAAGTTGTTATTAGTTGTTTTTATATCTCTCCATGTCAATCCTGAATTTTTCTTCGATATCTTTGGCTTGTAGTTCTCATTCTCAGGATGAAATGCAAGAGGATGTCACTCAGGGTTATAGCCCCACTATAGGAGTCCCAAAGTATAATTTGAGAAAAAGACATTTAAAATCTGAATGCTTTAGTCCGCTAGTTTGGACGAAATACTGTTGATTTCCTTGGACCTGAGAGATCCATTGCATGACTATCATAGTCCCTTATCTCATAAATATTGTGTGAAAGTATAGGATAGAAACACCAATCACTTCTCAAGAGAGGACACAAGAGCTATTAAATGCTGATGAAAGTACCAAATATCTTTACCCTGACTTCAAAATATCCATCTTGACATAATAAGAAGCATGGTGGACCATGAAATATTTATAGAACTTGTTCCTGCATGCACAACAGATTTCGAAACACCTGCTATATGCTAAGGCCTGGGTTGGAAATTGTGGACATAAAGACAAACATTAGCATATCTTTAAGCAAGGGAATGACAAGGTCATATTTGCATTCATAAAATTCACTCTTCGAGTGGAGGATAAAATGGAGGGGCAGGAGTAGATACAGGGAGAACACATAATAAAGAGGTGGATGTATCGGTGCAGTAGGAAGTGCGGGTACCCAGGTCAAAAAGTGTCTGTGTAAATGAAAAGTGTACAGCTTCAAGAGATGGTTGAGTGTGCATTTGGCAGGACCTGGTAAATGAGGCGCCCAGTGGGAGAATGGTAGTACCACTGTTTGGGAAGAAGAAGCAAAAGGAGAAACCTGCTCGATGATATTGAGAATGAGGGCAAATGATGAGTTCAACTTTTAAACATGTTGAATTTAAAAGATAAGTGAAGTGGGGAGTTTAAAAGGTAGGGAATGAGATACACTAGTCTGGAAAGAAGATTTCAGGCTGGAATGAAAAACAATAGCTGGAATCATGGAATGGATGAGGATATCCAAGGGAGAGTTAGCATTAGGAAGAATCCAAGATAAATTAAGAATACCAGCAGTTGAGGTATATCCAGAAGGGAAGATTCTAGCACATGGCATTAAAAAGAAAGGTGAGACTGCAAAAATCAAGACTGTGAGGACCACCAGTAGACTGTGGTGTCAATGAAGCTAAATTCTCTCAAGAGGGAAAGCATTTTCCCTACAGCATCTGCTACAGAATGTTCAAGTATTATGAGGACTAAATATATTTTTCAGGTTTGGCAACAAAGAAGCTGCTGCTGACCTCCTTGAACTAAATTGAAGGGAAGAAGGAAAGGCAAATTATTGAACACCAATGAAGTGTCTTATTAATGAGATCAAAAGTTGTATCATAAGCAAGTTGTGGTAATCCCTATGCATGCTAATTACCTTGCACAGGGCTCCAATGCTGTGTTATCTGACAAAAAACCATTTTCCCATCCTAACATACATATTTTCCTTTCAGAGTGTCAACATGCTTTCAGTTAGTACTTGTAAATATGCCTTGCCAAAAGGTATGCAGGTATAAATCATCCAGAGAATATAATCATGTTAATAATTGATGTTCTTTTTTAGCACATTAAGGCCCAGGAGTTGGCTTATTTCTCCAGATGCTGTGTGGTTTTGCAAAAGAGAAAGCTGAGGTTCAAGGATTGTAAATCATATGCCAGAGATCAAGCAGGTGGGAAGGTGAGAGGGATGGATTTCATCCCAGTTCTGCTGGTTCTTTTCTCCTCATTTAACATTATTCTACATCCTTTATCCTTTAAACACAAAATGTACTAATCAACAGATGTTTGTGATTAGTTTCTAATGCTTGATTAAACCTGACCTGTCTCATACAAAGCTTTCAAAGGGTGTTTATTGAATAAGTCAATCCAAGAAACAGTTTAAAATTTAACTTACTTAGGTAAAGGTCAAACTTTAAAAAATGGAAATCTATGATAAATAATAAGCCCTTGTAGACAGTAACATGGATACCTTCCTGCCTTCATTTTTTTGAAGGAGAAATAAGGAAAACAGGAATCAGAAATGAGGCAAGGAGACAGAAATAAGGGTTCATTCTGGAAGATTTCATTAAATTCTCAGAAAGAGGCCCTTGTAGGTCCAAACAAAAGAAACAATAATCATGGAAAAATGTTTCCTAGTTTGAATTGAACTCAGGGTAGCAGATAAGAATTTGGCAATTGATTATACAAAATTGATTCTCTTATTCTAAACAACAAGTCTCATACTGAATGAATCTAATTTCTTTTGGTTCTGGTGTAGCTTGGACAAATGTTCCTTATAACCATCTGCTTGTCTTCCTTTGATTCTTTGCTGGCAAACAAACGTTTGTTCTTTCATTTGTTTTTCCAAGTAAACTTAGTTACGAGGAAAAAGGTTAGTCCTTATAGATGGCAGTGGAACATTCTCAGGTCACCTTTCTTCTAGTATATATAAACACACAGATACTCTGTTCATTTTCTACTAGGTTTGTGGTCATGGGTTAGATTCAGCAATGAAATTCATGCCCAAGTTTGCATGGTTGGCATCCAGATCATAGCCCCCTTGACAAAATGCCAGGAAGAAGCTACTTGAGTACATATCCAAGTCTCCAAATTTGCTCTGATGTAAACCTGAGAGGAGCTGATAGAGTTCTGAAGTGTTAGATGTTGAAATTCAGGTTTTACAGACTTCTTAAGAGTGGGAGTTTAAAATGTCAAAATGTAGAGAAAATAGAAGTCAAATATATAGGATATTGATAAACTAAACCCATGACATCAATTTTGAGAAATGCTTAATGGTAAATATCTACCTTCACCTTTATCCCAACAAACTGTTAGCTGATAGTTATTTTGCAATCTGTATCTGCCATTAATGAACCCATCGGCAGAACTTATTACAATAGCCTTAGCATTGCTCTCAGGAAAAAATAACAATTCCTGCCCCATCCCTTAATCATAGCTCTATTATAGCAGAAATGGTGAAACCTTGAGATAATTTTCTTACATGTCTGCCTTGCTCACTAAATTATAGAGTCTGTAAGGAAAATGATTCACTGTACAAAATATTTATTGAACACCTAATATACAGCAGAGACTTTTATATTATGCAAAGTCAGCAGTGATCAAACATTCAAATATTCTTGCATATGTGAATCTCATGTGAATGACAGAGGTGAAAAGAATTTGGAAATGAGGTTTGGCTTAAAACCGAGAATACTATTATTTCCTAGTGGAATGACCTTGAGAAAGTCATTCAACCAAAACTTTCACTGCCTCATCCATAAATTGCAGATGAAAATATCTCATAGCATGGTTAGAAGAGTTTAATACAATGACACAGTGCAGCCTAATAGAAACAGTAGCTAAGGTTTACTGTGTACTTATTTTATGACTGCATTGTTGTACATTAATTGTCACAACAAGTGTACAAAGTAGGTATGATCATGGAGAGGTGAAATGACTTAAATAATCTAAAATGTAGTGGCAGAGCTAGAATTTGAACCTGGGCAGTCTAATTGCAAAGCCTGCTCTTTTATACACTGAGTTTTCCTGTGTGCACTTCTTTACTTGCATTAGAGTGCCTATCATACAGAGGGCAATTGTGAGAAAGAGGTTATTATATGAGGTTGCTCATAATACAAAACTGGGCTCCAATTAATAAAACAACAACAAAAATAAAGCAGTTCTACTTGTTCATCTCACTGAAAATTGTAGAAGGGGTCTGCAGGCTAAGTTCAATCAAGGATTCTGTGCCATATCTCTCAGTTCTCTAGGTCTCTCTTTTGTGTGCAAACTTACTTCAAGTTACCTTCTCCATGGTATTGAAATGGCAGCAGATACTCTAAGTATCACATCTTTCTACTACATAGTTCAAAGCAAGAGAAAAATACTTTTCCTAAAGCTTTCGTAGTAAGTTTTCTTGAGTCTCCTTGGTTCCAAATTGGTCATGTGCTCATATTCGAGCTATTACTGTGGGTTTCACTGGTTCATTCAGGCCTGAGCTACACTCTTCATTCCTAGAGCAATAACATTTGGGTTCCATAGAGAAATTCTTAGCACAACAAAACTCAAAATATTCACCAGCAGAATTTCTTCTACACTATCAATATAGTCTTATTGGATTAATTAATGTCTCCAAATCAAATTAAGCAATTCTCGTGAGTTTGCAGATGACATTTTCTGACTATGAAGTGCAGCAACAAAAGAATAAAAAGAAGATAAAAGAAGAAATGCTTTTCAAATAATCTCAAGTAGTAACACTCACTCGATCCTTCTTGGCATATTTCTGTTAGAAATTCAGTCATCTACATGGCAACAGCAGAAGGGAGTTCAGGACAATATGCCATTAATATTTCATACACAATCTGTTTAACACTATACAATTCATTTTTTTTTGTCAGTACGGGGGAGTCGACCTCAGGACCTTGCATGCCAGCAGGCACCTGTGCCGGTGAGCGATATCACCGGCCCTTTTTTTCGTATGTGGGTTCCAGGAGTCGAACTCGGGCCCTCACGCTTGCCAGGCAGGCACGTATGCCGCTGAGCCATCTCACCGGCCCTACAATTCATTTTTATAGGAATCTTACTCATCTCCCCCCAAAATCAAATAAGATTTTAGTCTTCCTCATTTTTTCATAATTTAAAATTTATTTTTCCCCTAGCATTCATTCACCCAGTGTCTTTATACACCTAATGCTTCAAGTTTACACAGAACTATTTATTGTTTTCTACTAGGATGAACAGATATATTTGAACATTTTGTTGTCCATTTGGCAGAATTCTATTTTTAACTCAAATATTATGTGTGCTCAATGCATTATCTCTTTTGAGCCATATTCCCTTCTGGGGGATTATAGTTTTTAATTCATCTATCTAGTGTTTCAATTAAGTTAAGGCAGATTGAAAGATTTTTATACAAGTGAAATGAAAATAAATTGATTTAAAATATATTTTATTCCTTATTTTAAATAATACTTCCTAAGTGGGTTTCAGACCTATACTGCTTCCATTTCATACATGTTGGCTTGAAGTACACTTTCATCTTTAGAGTATTTGTTTTTGGTGGGTACTGGGGGGTCGACCTCAGGACCTTGCGCGCCAACAGGTACCCGTGCTGCTGAGTGATGTCACTGGCCCCTTTTTTGTATGTGGGTTCCGGGAGTCGAACTCAGGCCCTCGCGCTTGCAAGGCAGGCGCTTACACCGCTGAGCCATCTCACCGGCCCCTAGAATATTTTATAGTTGTTTAGACACTGAATCTTTTTAATGTCCTTTATAATTTCAATCTGGAATGTATGTGCTAGTGGTTTATTAAATATGTACATTTAAAGTACTGACTTTCTGTAAAAAGAAATTCTTTTTTTTTTTTTTTTGTGGGTACCGGGGGTCGACCTCAGGACCTCATGCGCCAGCAGGTGCACGTGCCGCTGAGCGATATCACCGGCCCCTTTTTCGTATGTGGGATCTGGGAGTTGAACTCGGGCCCTCGCGCTTGCAAGGCAGGCGCTTACGCTGCTGAGCCATCTCACCGGCCCCTGTAAAAAGAAATTCTTAACACAACAAAACTGGGAGATGAAGCACATGGAAAGTGCTTAGATATAAACTAGTTTAGTGGTACTGTCTCTGGGTCAGCTTAATTTAGGCCACTAAGACACAGAATCTTAATGTTGTTTTGGGGAAAGACTTGACTCTGACAGGTGGGGCCGTAATGTTTGGCCTCAGGCTTTGGAGGCTCCAGCTCTGTGCCTACTCTCTTTATAAGGAGCCTGCAGGTGCAATCCAACATTTCCATTAGGATGGTCACTCTCACATTCGGGGCAGTCTCCAGTCACAGGGCTCCAGGTCACCTTCCAGGGATGGCCAAGAGGAAAGGCTTTGTCTGGGGTGAATGGGCATAACCTGAACACACGGGAGTGGGATGGCATGAATTTTATCTGTGGACAAAGTCTCTCATGGTATAAGAAGGAGTAAAGGAGGTAGGAATAAAAGGCAGCAGGCTCACAATAGCTAAGATGTGGACACACTAAATAACCATTAAGAGATGAATGGATGAAAGAAACGTGGTGTATCAGTATAACAGAATACTATTCAGCTTTTCACAAAGAAGGAAACTGTGCAATATTAAGCAATATAGATGAACCTTAAGGATATTGTGCCAAGGAAAATCAGCCAGCATGGTTCTATTTATATGAGGCATGTAAAACAGTCAAACTGATAAAATCAAACACTGGAATGGTGGTTACCAGGACCTGGGAGGTAGAGAATACAAGGAAATAGTCACTAACCGACAGGCATTAGGTTTCAGTTGAGTAAGATGAATAAGCTCTGGAGATTTATTATACAACATTGTACCTACAATCAATAACAATACATTTTATATTTATTCTTATCCCAACTATCTAAGAAAGGAAATAGGTCTCAGGAAGAGGCTTGGGATCAACTCTTTCAAGGCATCTTGTACCAGTATGGAACTCCAAAGAGTCTGAAAATTCTAAATTAAATCTAGACTTCCATTTCATTATGATGGCATATTTGTCAAGAAGGGCAGATAGAACATCTTTTATTTAATACTTTATAGATCTGACGTACACCCTATAAATATTAAATAGATAGTATATGGGCTGCCATTTGGACACTGACCTAGACCCCACAAAAGTTATGGGGCAGTTCTGACTTCATATGACTATGCAGAGGACTACGTGATACATAATATCAAAAGATTTTGGTTCTTTCCATTCCTGAATCAAGGCGGTGTAGGAAGTCCTTTAAACAACAGTGCATAACTTTATAGTGGAAAGACTCAGGGACATTTATTTAAGAGAAGGAAGCTAGATACAAGTCATAAGCAGGTCTATGGCTTGAACATATTCAAGAACATTTCCCTGGCATATATTCCTATTATGTGAATCCTTTGGGATCCATTTACTTTTATCTGTGGCTCTATAATTAAGATTCTAACTCTAAGCTCAGTAATTAATTTGATAGTTCATTAGAATATTACAAAATACAGTTCAAAAAACAAATATATCTTTTTAGAACAAGAAAAATTTGTTAAATTGCCCACATTTTTCAAATGAATTTCTTAAGTGTAATTGAACAACTCCATGCAGTATAAATACAAAATAAATTTGATTGCAGGATTATACATTTTTAACCACTGAATCTCATCATAAATCACCTACCATATTATATTTTTCACAAGCAACTTAAAATTGTTATTTTATCTAAAACTTATAATTTGAAACAAAAAATATGAACGTCACTTTTCATGTACTTGAAATTATTTTTCCTATGGAAAATCTATATGCTGAGAATAGCTATTAAAATAATTACAGTGCTAAAACTGCAAAACATCTTTAACATACTGAGATCTAATATAGTTTCATGGTGTCCAAAACAGAGTATTTCAGAGAAGTTTGAAAATGGAAATTTAATACATTGAAATAAACTCAAACATGAATTTCACACTTATTTTGCTTTTTTAAAACAAAATCCAGTTTCACTTCCCAAAATGTAAATGCTCTGGTAAGGGAAGATATGTGTCCTAGTTTTCACAAATTAATTTTCACATAAAGAAGCTATATGAACATAACATGAAATAAATATTTAAAATTTTAAAAGCTAAAAAAGTTCATAAGAAACTGTAACTAGAAGAATGTGATTTCTTCTTCGTAGGTCAAAATATTTTATTTTCTACTTAAATTTTCAATTCCATTCAACAACTATTCACTAAATTATTCCTATAAGACAGACTCTGTGTTAGCATTTGGTGTACAAATGAATGTATATTGTTCCTACTTACTGGCCAATCATTCTTAAGGAAAAAGCTATCAGTTTTAATATCTTCATCAAGAACACAACATACAGTTTTGTTTTGTTTGCAAAGGATGTAAAAAGCATTCTTTGATTCATCTGGTTCTGATCTGAGGAATATCCGATTGACAAAAAAATGTGGAAAGGTAGAAAAAATTAGTGTTGGGAAAAAAGAAGTATAAAAATGGTGTAAAAATAGCACAATTCAGACTCTAATAATACAAGAAGGACCTAAACAAAGTTTTTCTTCTCATTTAAGCTTATAATCCCAGCTACTCAGGATGCTGAGGCAGAAGTATTGTAAATTTGAGGTCAACCTAGGCAATTTAGTGAGATCCTGTCTCAAAATAAAAAATTTAAAAAATGAGATAGAAAGTTAAATATCACATGGTTTCTTTTATTTGAGAAACTCAAAATTAATTAAAGAGTAAAATAAAAGACAGATGGTAGGAAACAAGCAGACTGAGTTTTTGGAGAAGGGGGAGGGAGTTAGGTAAAGGGGGGAGGGGTGCAAAAGGGTAAGGCGTAAAGGGATCAAAAATGATTTAAGATGTGATATATACATATATAAATATTTTCCCTTAAATGAATATCTATTATGCATCATGAATGTGCACTAAAAAAAAATGAAAAATACAGAGTGTAGCTCAGTGCTATAGCATTTGCCTAGAATGAGTGAGGCCCTGGGCTCAATCTTCAGTATTACAAAACAAACAAACAAGTAAACAAAAACATACAACTCTTTATTTTAAAAAAATTACCAAGTACCTGCTAGGTATTGCATGTGGCACTAGTGATGCTACTGATGTGTGACATTACTGATACACATAGTTATGCCCTCCCAAAACACACATTCTAGCAGTGATTGCATGACAATGAGTTAAGAGCTGTGATAGTAGAAGTACAGGCTTCTAAAATATATAACAGAACACAGCTCATCTGACTTGGGCATGATAAGGCCAGTAATGATTTTCCAGCAGAAAGAATACTTAACTAAGTCACAAAGATTATAGGAAGTAGGTTTGGAATTGGTAGGCAGTAGACGATGTCTAAGATGATGTTTAAGATCATGTGAAAGAGTTCAGGTCCAGATGAAGGAAATGTGTAAGATTATAATCACTGGCCCTGGGAACTTGTACAGATATCTTTCCTCTTCTAAACTGAATAGTTAGTTGTTAGGGTTACAACAAAAAGAGATGAAAGAGACTAGGGGAACAATCATTTAAAAACCTGCACCACACTACCCCATAACCCTCCCCTTCCCCTCTAGAAAGGCTCAAAGTTGTTATTTTACCCCTAGAAGAGTAAATAGGGATTATTTTTTTTTATGTGGGTACTGGGAGTTGAACTCAGGACCTCCCGCTTGCCAGTGGGAACTTGTGCTGCTAAGCGATATCACAGGCCCTTTTTTTTCCTTTACGTGGGTACCAGGAATCAAACTCAGGACCTCGCGCTTGCCAGGCAAGTGCTTGCACCGCTGAGCCATCTCACTGGCCCGTAAATAGGGATTATTGATGGGTTTTAGGCAAACAATGGGCATATTCTAATCTTTTAAATTCCTCTAGTTTATTCATGGAAATAAGCTGGAGGGCAGCAAGATTAGGAATTCTAGGCAAGAGATAATGTTTTAAAATGAAAACAAGAGATCAAGGTCATATGAATTTTTTCTTTTTTGGGTACCGGGAATCGAACTCAGGACCTCACTCTTGCTGGCAGGTGCTATGCCACTGAGCTGTATCCCTGGCCCATGAATTTTGTTTATGAGTACAGGGATGGCGAAAATATATCATAGAGAGAAAATATTAAAAGAATTGATAAAATTTAGTGATTAATTGGATATATGAATAGTGCCCAATTCAGGCTTTTGCCTTGTTCACCTAAGTGAGTGGCCATCATATTAAGTAAATGAGGGAACCAGGGAGGAGAAGCAGTATTTACGGAGGAGATTTGTGAACAAGAAAGTTTCAATCACGTGTGGGAAATCAAAATAGAGGTGTAACAGATATTTGTGTATTCTTTTAGAGTAGTCAGGAAAAGTACCTGAGCTGACATTATAGTTTAAGGGTCATCAACATAGGTGTAGTAATTGCCTTCAAAGATGAGATTACCCAGAGAAAGAGTATTAAGTAAGAACAAAAGAGATGCAAGAATAAAACCATAAGATACATTAATGCTTAAAGGAAGGCCAGAGGAAGGATTTACAAAGATGAAAGAGTAGAGTCATGTAAATCAGGAATAGAGTGTCTTAAGCTGCGTAGAGTTGACAGCAGTCCATAATGAGATAAATTAAGATAAGGAGAGCAGAAGACCTGAGAAATTTAGCAACAGGAGTATTGTCAGTGTCTTTGGTAAGAGCACTTCCAGTGAAACTTGGCAGCTAGAAGTTAATGTGTCCTGTGTTAAAAGCATGGCAGGGAGCATGATATGGAGAAGTAGACTTTTCAAGAGGTTTATCTGTAAAGGAAAGTCAAGAGGGCAATAATTGGTGGAATATAGGGATTTTAAAGATCATTTTAATGATTGAAAATACTAGAGAAGTTTTAAATATTCATAGAATGTGGGATCTTTTCAAAATGGTGATGGGATACTGTTACATAAAGTAAGTGGAAATATCATGTCTTCATGAGCCAGCCATGTGGAGACAATATTTCCCACATAACATATTCACTCATGTATTAACATACAATATTTTACAAATTATTTATCATCTCTAAAACTACATTTGTAAAAACTAGTATGTTTTACCAAATCTCCATGAGTAAGACTGACAGAGATAGAACATTTATTTGTACAAATGTTGGGAGTTATGAATTGAGGAATAAGGGTAGATTCATGAAGCTGTTGTAGTTAAAGATATAATGCACAAAAATAATTCTCAGAGCATCCTTCCTTTGATTCAAGTAAGTAACATGGAAATGATAAAAGTTTATACATAGTGCCAAGCTTTGAGGAAAGCAATCTCTGGAAATGCTCTGGCTTATTGGTCCTCTACATTTTGCACAGAAAATCTCACTAAACACCTTTTTTGGAATTAGCCACAATACCCTTAATAGTACCATATATACAGTCGACTTCTAGTAAATTAGTAAATAACTATAATGGATTTTGTTATTCATTCATTTTACTTTAATGATATTTTCCTTGCATGTTCAGGTTTTTAGAAATTCTTTGATTCTGGCTTATGCTCATAGATAGAATAAACTACTTACCATTTATTTTAAATTACAGTAATTTCATAAAGAACCTCATTATTCCATTTTATTCTTCTCCAGGTATCTCATACTTGAATTTCCCAGGCTACAACTATAGTTTGGCAACCACATATCCAAACTAACAGAACTGAGAAGTGTATGGTGGGGAGCACATGACCATTTTTCAATCACTTGTTCATTTAACCAACATCTTTAATCAGCTAGAATATGTTCCAGAGTCTAGACTGGACATGAGAGATAAAAAGAGAAGTAAGCCATAAATACTAATTGTCCTTCAGGGAAAAACTAGGGCAAAATTCAGATAGAAATAAATTCTCATACAGTAATGATGTAAAACTCAACGAAGGAATTAACCCAGATACACTGGGCTGGCCAGTACAGGCACCCTAGGGTCATAATGTTGGACTAGGATGATTATATATCTGGGTTGATCTGGCAGAGGTCTGGTTTCCACGTATTTCCCCAAGACCTTTCTTACTGTTTTTACTATCTAAATGCATTAGCCAAGATCCTCTAAGATGGAATAAAAGTTTATCATGAAGCAGGTATTTAAGGATAGGAAGTGGTATCTTAAAGTACAGAGAACAAAGGAAGCACCAGCATGGGCTGTCAGAGAAACTCTAGCAGCACAGCATAGCTGGGATGAGGAGTAGGACAAAGCCACTTAGAGTGGCAGACAGGGTTCCAAGCATCAGGGATATTATTGGTCAGGCTAAGGAGTTTGATCTATTTGGAAAGCAAAGCAAAGAGGTGCCCTTAGAAAATCCCTGAGTTTCAATCTAGAATCACATGCTATGCCCTTTCATCAGTTTTATATGATGCCTGCAAAGAAGCATGTCAATGGAAAATCAAGTTCAATCATTACTTATTTACCTTGTCCAGGATTGCGAATACTGATTTCAAGGCAAACTACCTTGTTGTCATTGCATGTTGATAGGATGACTAGAATTGAACCAAAAAATATAGATACTGAGAAGTAACTGCTGCCCCCAGAGGGTTTGCAGTCTTTCTGTAATTGTGTCATGTGGGTCAGTTTAGAAAGGTTATAATCAGAAGAATAGAAAGTACAAAGAATTCCTGAATAGAGGAACTAGGTTAAGAATAATGGGTGTAAATGGTATTTGTGTGTGCATGTGTGTGGGCCATTTGGAAACATTACTGATCCTCTCTGAATCTCAGTTTTCTCAGTCAAACATGAGAATTAGAGAGCCTTTCTTGCAGAGTGAATAGTGGTAATCCAGGGGAAAAGAAGGAGAGACATTCATTTGAAGCAAAATGAACAAGGGACGCATAAATTACATACAGTTACACAGTGCCTGCAAATAGATAGGCCTTTAAGAACTGAGAGTTACTATGCTGTTATTTTAGTTCATATTAGGCCTTCCCTCTGTCCTGTTGCTCTTGGAAGAACTTTTTGCTTTTGTAGGAGATTTTGGAGTGGAAAATCTGAAACAAAAGGTACATGCAAATTTGGTATGTGCAAATGGACAGAGTATTTCAAAATCCACATTAATCGTGTGTGCTGCAGGTTTCAAAGCCATGTCAGTCTTATCTCAGTACATCATCACTGTGACCTCATGCAAAGGATGTGAAGGTACACAGTTCCTCATTTTACAAGCGAGGGCACAGACACCCAGAAGAGTCAATTACTTATCTGCAATCATACGGCTTATAATTGACAAAGTTTGGGCTCAAATATAGCCTGATTCCAAGTCTTCCCACTTTCTAAAATGCATACTGTTCATGAACCATGCCAAACAGATTACATCATCATCAAATTAAACACATCCATAGATTTCTCGGTCTCAAGATCTCACTGTCTCAACTCTTGGGTGCTCTCAGTCTAAGATCACAGGGCCTTGTTTATGAAGAGGATATTTATAAGTAGAAAAGTAATAACATAAATCTAGATAGAAGCTAGCAGAAATCAAATAAAACATTTAGTAGACCACAAGTCATATTCAAATATGTGACAGAAATATACGACTACATATTACCTTGAGTGAAGGTATTAAAATATTCATATTCTTTGCCAGTAATTTTTTATACATTTTACCTTATAGTAAGCACTTATACAAAACATGTAATTTTAAATTAAATTAACAATATTTATTTACATAGACTTAACTAATATAAGTATGTAACAATATAAAATACACACCTAAGATAGCATTTTTTTATGGCTGCGGGTATATCTCAGTGGTAGAGTGCATGCTTGGTAGGTGCGAGGCCCTGGATTTGATCCCCAGAACCAGAAAAAGTCTATAAATTTTTAGAGAATGACATGAATAATTTTCAATTAAAATAGTATCATTTTTACAACTTCAGTTGTTTAACATGCATACTCCTAGGGCATATTACACTCCATTTTGAGAATACTTGGCTGAGAAAAATCAAATCCAAGGTCGTTGGAATAACAAAGTCCTCCATAACATTATTGGTGTGTGTGTGTGTGTGTGTGTGTGTGTGTGTGTGTGTGTGGTGACAATTCCTTCTAGATTGTAAACTCAAGGAGAACTAATGATGCCTAGCCTCTTTTCTATTTCTCTTCATTCCTTGTTCTCTTCACTGACCCTTTCACTCCAAAGGAATGTTTGCTGTGTGGAAAAGGGAAATAATCTTATCATATTTTTGTGTTTTGGGGCTGTTTAAGCCACAGAGAACTTGGAAAAATACCCTAAGAATGAGATTTTTAGGCATTACAGTAGAGGTAAGGACTCTGAGCAGGGAGAAATAAAGTCGAGTTAGAAAGGAAATAGGAAAATTAGATGGTGATGGGTTCCTGAAGACGAGCCCCGCTGTGGTAGTAATTCCTAGGTAGGAAGAGCAAAGGCAGCTCCCCAGATCTCTTGAGGCCTTGGAGTACAGCCAGGAAGTGGTCACATTTTTCCTGTCCTTGAAAACAGTGAGGGAGTTAGCAGAGAAAGTAGCCAATTTTGGCAGGGAGATAGGCCATGTGGTCTTAAACTGGACTGGGAAATGGACATATGAAAAGATGTTGAAGAGTGAAGATATTCAGACCCTAGGTGAAGACAAAATTGTGCACCCAGCTGATACTAATGTGTGCAAAGACAACCTCTGAAGGTCACACACACTTTGTGAACACTTGGAAACTTGAATGTCTACAATGGAAGAAGAAAAGGAGGAATAATTCTAGACTAAAATTGATGGAGAAAACCTAAGATTGATATGGTTAACTTTTCTCTCTTCAAGCAGAAAAGGGTGAAGATCAGCCATTCAAAGGAATAAATAAAATGAGACTAAGCTTGCATTCTTGGGATGCATTTCTCTCAAATTAGAGTGTAAGACAGTCCTTTTGAGCTGTAAAACTAAGCATAATCTTGTCTTCCTTGCTGACATATGTTCTATTGAACAACTTTTCTTAAAATAGACCTATTTCGCCCACAGTGAAATCTGTCAATGCAGGTCTTTCCTCTCATCCTGGTGATCTCCACAGTGTTGGATGGGATGCCCTGGCAGTCACAGACCTCCCCAGTTACTGCCAGGTGGTGCCAATTCAAATGGGCCTCGAGCCCAGGAGGCATCTGTGGTGTGAGACCTAAGTGTCATTAGCATACCTTTCCCCAAATTCTTGAAGACTCCCTGCATTTTCCTGAGTTAACATGAAACTACTCATCCAGTGTGGTTGCTTTCTCCCTAGCTGTATATTAATATGTTTAAGTGTTTTATTTTTTAGCATTCCTTTAGTTTTTTTCCCTGAATATTGTTGTGAGGGCAGCACATTCCCTACACATTGGAAGATTTATTGTCTGTCCTTGAGCATCATCTCTACTGTCAAATGATGGACCTCATAGCACATTCATCAATGTCTCACTATCTATGTTTTATCTCTTTTTGTTATTATCATAGGTCTCTACTTTCTAACACTTTCAAATCTGTATTATCTTTGCATTGGGCAGGATGAGTTAAAAATCTTGAGAAAGTACTTCATGACTAAAGAAGAACACATCAGTCCACATAACAATGTGGGGTCCCATTGCTAACATCATCTATCGGGGGTGTAATAGGAGAGTGCGGAAGAGTCTATACTTGGAGATAGGCTTATTTCTATTTAGGAAAAAGCACACTAATGAGAAATCCCTAATAGTAGTATGGGGCCACCATTTACAGTCATTTGGTACATGTTAAGCAATGTGCTACCTGCTTATACCCATTAACCTGATTGATCGTTGTAATAATTTTGTGACACAGTTATTAAAATTCCCATTTTGCAAAGTAGGAAATAGAAGTTTAGAAAAACAAAGTGACTTGCAAACTCACAGGAATAGTGGGTATTAGAGCCAGGGATTAGAAACCCAAGTCTATCTCAATGTCTATGCTCTTAGTTACTACACACTACTCGATTTAAAAAGTTCTAATTAAAGATGCAATTATTTTATTTTATACTCATGTTTCCACCAGTAGTTTACTGTTCTTTAATTCACTAGAAATTATATGCAAATATTTCATACATCCATAGTATATAAAATGGTCAATGCTGATTTTACGTTATGTAGAAATACTAGCTTTTCACATATGTATGAAAATACATAAATATGTATATGTTTCTCTTTATACATACCTATTATATATTTATATAGAGAGTATGTATTATATATTGTCAGCATTAACCTATTAAAATATTTTAATGTATAAAATTATAAATATGTATTATATGAATTATACAGAGAGAGAGGAGAGGAAAGAGGTAAGGAGAGAGGTTGAATGTGTGTTCTTTATTTCTATTAGGTTGTCATAGTCACTAAAATGAACTATATAATAATATTAAAATATGTGAGTTTTAAGAACTTTAAATATTTTAGAGGTTGCCTGCAGCTATACAAGTAAATAAATTGATAGAGCACGTCCCTAAAATATAAAATGAGAGGAAAGAGTCTCAATTAGATTATCACATTTTCCCCATAGATATGTCATAGTACTTTCTGGAGAAAAATGTAATTTCTCATATGAAGACTAAAATCGGTATATTTAAGATGCAGATATTGTTTGTTGAAATGCCCTTAGAGATGAAAATGGCAGGTAATATATTTCTTAGTGCATTTATTCATGTGTTTATTTTCGCAAGAGATAGACATAACTGTCAGCCTCCGGATACAGCTCAGTGGATAGTGACTTTTACTAACACTTAATGAATTCCATATGTTCAATAAAAAATCATTATAAGAAAGTTCACTGAACCTTTGCACAAACTAATCATGCAATACTCAACTCTAAAAGGCACCTAGGAAGAAAATGCAACACTTGCATATTTCCCTCAAAATGAACAAATACAAAAACATTTTAGTTTAATTGTTCAGTGCATGATAGTTTCTCTTCCTCAAGTAAATTTCATAGAGAGAAAAGTAGCATATAAAGAAAGATACTAGAAGTCAGGTATTGTGCTGAGTATGGTACCTACACAGAAATATCTAATCATCAGAACAAATCTATGAGACATTACTAGATCCATTTTAGAGACAGAGAAACAGGCTAAAAGAGGTTAACTTCTCTTAGTTCATACTAACGGGGATGTGATAAACCAGGTGTTTCAACTAGGCACTGTGCCCAAAGTCCATGTATTTTAATAACTAGTTTAGACTTGTATATCCCCTTACCACTAATTTCAGCATAGAAAGAGATTAATTTTTTTTCTTGATAATATTCCTCTGTATTATTTTTGTTCTCAAAAATGTTAACTTTAAGCCTTTCCGTTTCAATCAGAGATGTCCAAGGGTCAAGATGGCTGGTGATTTGCTTGAGGTCATATCACCTACTGAAGTTAGTAGCTTGCTTAAAAAAAAACTAGACATACAGTATTCTTACATCATCATTATTATTACTATTAATGCAATGCTAATAAACTATTCACTAGCTTTAAAGTAGAAAGGCATTCCTTAATCTTCTTATATTCACATTTAATAAAAAAGTACGAGTGATATGAAAAGGCACTGATGTAGACAGAATGTTTTGAACATGAACATGAACATAATTAGAAATAGATCTGCTCATGTCTATCCATTTTTGATATTCTTGTCTCTTTGTTTTATTCCTATTCCATCTACTCTCAGTTGTACTTTGATGTTAAGGAAGAGAAATGACCCTTTTTTCAAAAATTCAAATGACAGTCCTGTAAGCTCTGTAATATAAATGTTCAATATAAATTTAAAAAGCAAAAACAAAATAAGACTTGACGTTATAATATCAAACTTAGTTCTTTGTGCTACTCAGCAAACACTCTACCACTGAGCAACAGCCCTGGCCCTATTTGATCATTTAAAACACTTTCTAAAAACAAAATTTCTAAACTGTAACTTCTGCTTGATCCTACAGAGGCACTAAAATTATTGGCAATCGACTAAACCCTTGAACACTTGGGTGAACTGATTGACAAGTAATTTAATTGACTGATTTATTTATTCGTAGCTCCTTAGAAACCAGTGTTTCTCAACTTGTCTCTGTTCATGCTGACAAAGAGGCATGCAAAATAAATGGAAGCCATCTGTATCAGTGTATTCTCTAAGGTAAGTAATAGAAGACCTCTTTCCCTGTGGGTCATTTCTTTTCAATAAAGACAGAATAATTTAGCTAAGTAAAAATTAAATAAATAGAACACTTTCCTGATAAATTATAGCATACCTAGAATGCTTACCTATATTTATGGTGTGAAGATCAGCCTCAGCTATAATATTTTATACAGCTGCTTAGGACCGATAGAATGTAATGGGCAAAAAATGACTGTTTTCCTCTCATTTTAACCCTTGTTGTTACTGGAGGAGTGTGGGTTCCATTAACGTGTCCCACATTCATTCTCCTCCCTGGGTACAGAGTTAGTAATTGAAAAGTCTCTCTGTGGAGGGTTTTGTCTCATTTTGTTGCCCATTTTTGTACTAAAATTTAATAATGTTTTGTCATGTTCATCAAGTTGAACGCAAAAATGGGAGATTGTAACTGTACTCTATATTAATGGCTTTTAAATTTTGAAACCTATATTTCCAAAAAGCAAAAAAAGGACAACAAAGAACACAAAAACTGTTAAATTCCCGGTAGAGTTTATTTATGATACAGTCACTTTTTTGTTCTACTAGAGCAAAAAGCCAAAAGAAAATCTCAAGGCTTGGGGCTTGAAACAAGAAGTGAAAAAGAAAGTAGTATTGATATGATAGGTAGGGAAAGCAGATTTCTTGGTAAAATTTTTGTTTTAAGTAATTCTTAGATGAGGAGAAAAATTATGTTTATTATACTCAATGAATTTCCTTGTGGAATAAGAACCTTTTCCTTTTCTCAGTCTCTAACTTGTATTCTTTGCCACATTACCTGTGAGAAATTAATCTGAACAGATGTTTTGATCTCATATTAAATTTACAAATTATTTTGCACAATTTCCTAGTACTTATGTATTACAATTGTCATAATGTCTCCACTCTATTTTTTTACATACTAAGAAAAATGTCCCACAAGATGTAATGCATAATGCTCACGTGGTTAATAGTTGACTCATTGTAATGCTTAAAGATAAGAGTTCATGCATTTGTAAATCTGAATAAAATATCAAGCACAAACCATTCAGTAATACAATCCTTATTAACATTTTCTCAGAACTAGACTTTTTAAGTTTCATATGCCTAGGAATGAGAGAAATAACCTTATGTTTCAGGATATTTTCTTCCTAAGTACTCTTTATAATATTGTAAATAATTATTTGAATAAACATTTACTTATTAAATGCTAACCTACATAGATAGATGCACGATGCATAGATAGATGATAAATTCTTACCTTAAGAAAAATAAATTATTTTATGATAACAGCCACCTTTCAAGATAAATTTATATCTTATTGTTTGAAATGAAAAGATTCAAGCTTAAAATGGTGTGCAATTGAACTTAAAATACGTGGTTAATAACAATGTATGTTTCAAAATTACCACAGGCATAGATTTTAACATTTTTACGATCAAGAGCAATAATTTGGTAAGGATTTGGAAATGTTAATTCACTTGACTGAATCTTTCTACAATGTATCCAGAGATCAAAATAGCATATTGTGCCCCATAAATATAAATAACTATTTTTGTCCATTAAAAATAAATAAAATAGGGCCGGTGAGATAGCTCAGCGGCATAAGCGCCTGCCTGGCAAGCGCAAGGTCCTGTGTTCGACCTCCGGTACCCACACACAAACAAAAATAAATAAATAAAATTTAAAAATACAGGTTTATAAGCATTAAAGCATTCTTAAAATCTTTACAGATATCTGGCAATAGTCTAGTCAAAATAAAAATATTTTGTTTGTAATGTGCTTTAGTTTTATACTATTTTCTGGGACCTGTTCCTTGTCCCTTGCCCGTGGTTAGTGAATACAGATTGTTCACCTACTGATACTTTCACCCACTGTCTCCGGAAGATAAATGTGAAGTAGCTGCCGCAGTAGGCAGTTCTGTGGATCTTTAAAACAGGTTATTCATGTCCATGGATTAGAAAATAAGAAATTAGAAGGCTGAAGCAAATTTTACACATAATTTTATACTTCTCTTATAAAGATTAACCATTCAATTTATGCATTTACATTTTCATAGTTCACCAATTTAAAAACATTGGTGAAATGGAAGTATATATTGAAATTTCATTGATATGCTTACGTATTTGCTGGTTATATTAAAACAAACATAATGAATTGAGTGGTCTAGCTCCAACTCCTAACAATTCATAATACATATACTTTCTATAGTTGATATTTATCATTTATCTCATAAGTCCATTCTTGTAAATAAGAATAAAAATAATAATAATGAAATAAGTAGACAAAACTACATGTATTGAGTATATGATATAATGCCAGATATTCTACATATATTAGCTCATTTTATCCTGACTGCAAATCTATTACATAGACCTCATTATGCCCTTTTACAAGTGAGGAAACTGAAGTTTATAGAAATATCACACAAAAAACGCCAGCAAAAATTTGAAGTATGTCCTTTCATTCTGAACTGTCAAGTGTGTGTGTGTGTGTGTGTGTGTTTTCTTATGACAAAAACTATTTATTTTCACAAGATTTCTTATCATTTATCACATCATGCCAATCAACATCCTTGCTGTTCATGGAACAGTACATTGCCATTCTAGGCTATTGGCCTTCACTGGTCCCTCATTCTGACTCATTTCCGCTAGATAATAATCCTTTCATTGATAGGCCTCTGGTCAGATGTCACATTCTCCCCCTTCTTCCCTAATCATTCTTTTCTAAAATAATACTTCCCATCCATCTTACCCTTTTATTTGTTCAGAATACTTTTTACTTAATATTTTTCATATATTTATTTGGTTATTATATTTGCCTTCTCCACTAAAATACGTATTCCACAAGAAATGGACAGTGTTTCCTTTATTGTTGTATACCTTGTACCTACAACAAAATCTTGCCTACCACACAGCTGGTCAACGAGTATGGTTGAATGAGAGAAAAATATCAAAGACCACTGAGGTTTACCCTAAAGATTTCAAATATTTGAGTATATAAAATTAGTCTAAAAATGTAGCCAATCCATTTTGAATAGAGGCTGACGGGGGACTTATATTACAAAAAGAAGGACAAACTGGTGGAATAAAGTAATAGTCTATGGGATACTTGGGAACAAGAAGAAACAAAGAAGGGAGCAAAAGGCAATGCCATGGCTTGGAACAGAGAATTGGGAAAATGTGTAAATTATTCATAGAGGAATGCTCAAGTCAGAGGGTTCACAGCAGATTACAGGCAGTTAAATTCTTAAAGCAAGACTTCAAAGCAAGGTCTAATTGGGATTTGAGACAACAGCAGGCATCCACTTTGAGTTCTCACAAAGAAGAATACTAAATTCAACTGGTTCATGCATTTGCAACACATATTTTAAAAATTCTCATTGGAATCGGAAATAAGTATGGAAAGCTTCAGAACAAAAATTTCCCCCCTACTGCTTGCAAT
Organism: Erethizon dorsatum; assembly: GCA_028451465.1. Taxonomy (NCBI): domain Eukaryota; kingdom Metazoa; phylum Chordata; class Mammalia; order Rodentia; family Erethizontidae; genus Erethizon; species Erethizon dorsatum. The sequence continues at coordinate 24,122,589 of CM051842.1, forward strand.
GGGTGAGAGAAATTGGTATTCATGCACAACCTTAAGTGTGAGGAAATGGGGATAAAAGGTGAGAGGTAGGGGAAAATGCTGGTAAATACAGAATTACCAAGTGGAAATGGTTTTCACAGGAAAAGGCTTTCTGGGCTCCAAGTTAAAATGAAAGCCCTGAGGTGGTATAGCCATTCCTTATCCCTTCAGAGTCTCCTTTTTCCATAAGTGATCACCATCCACAAGGATATACTTTAAACATACACAATTCATCACAGCAGTGGGAATATATATCAGGCTCAGAAGTAGAAATGATGTGTCAGTGATCCAGAGTTCACATCAGATACCAGTCAGCGTTTTCACAGCTTTTTACCACTTTCAGCCTGATAACTCAAAAATGTTGCTTGACTAAACGGGAAAATGGAAGGTGTTAGGCTTTTATGAGCAACAGTTAGCTGGGCAAGGTTCTGCACCCGGAATGCACTTGAGTTTTTTAGGAAGGAAATGTTTTGAAGGAAATGATGTTTGAATTCTTACCAAAGCATTCTTTTTATTTGCTATTTTGGGGGGATTGAGCATTGAATCCAGGGGTGTTATGCTTATGGGCTACATCCTCAGAACTTTAAAAAAAAACTTGTGATAGGGCCTTGCTAATTTGCCCAGGCTAGCCTTCAACTTTCGTTCTTCTGCCTCAGATTCTCGAATAGCTGGGATTACAGGCATGCCCCACTGCACCCACCCTTTCTAAAGCATAACAACATGGCTATTCATTCATTCTGAGTTGTGCTCTGCACTTTTTGACTAAATTGGCAATATACCATCTTTCTCTATAAATTATCTTTTCTGAACAGTTACTTTTCTACTTAAGTGCTTTTAACAAATCAGATACTGATAATTCTTAATTTTAAAAAAGCATTTCTATTTTTAATTAAAATCATTACAGTACAAAAACACATCAGAGAAAATGATATATTTTAATAAAAACAAATATGCAAGCCCAGAAATTCTTTCAGCATCTTGATTAAATTTACCTTTAGTTTAATGCCAAATGTGACCTTTACTTTTCAAACTTGAGCATAGTACATGCATTATTTTTGCTGCATATATTAAATATTCCATGAGTCTAATACCAGTTTTCAGGGAGCTACTTCTTCTATAGAAAATAACATTCTCTGTCTGCCAAGTGGAAGGAAATCTATTATGATAACAAAATACAAAGTTTACAAATTATTGTGTCTACACTGTACAATTGCTAGATAATTGAAAATAAAATTTGACTGCTGTGTATGTGATTTGTGTAAGTCAAAGTCACCTATGCTTAATTTAAACTCATTGTAATAATACTAATAAATGAGAGCATTGAATTGGCTGCTATAGCAAAATGTGTAATTAAACCTACTAACTGTGCAGCTGTATTACTTATATGTGAATGTGTTATAGTAAGGATGGAAATTGTTGACAACAGATGCAAATCTTATGTTCTATAATGAATGAATTCTTAAAGAGCCTATTAGAACCAAGAGTGTGAAAAAAAAATTTAAAGATAAATTGGATGGTTTGAAGCCAGTTAAAAATGCTTCATTTCACTACATAGGGCTTTTTAAAATCCCTCTCTTAAAACTTTTGACCATTAGAAGTATGTTATATAAGTCGTCTATGTTAACTGAAATAAAACTGCATTGAATTTCTTGGCATTCTGGTAAAATAGTTTAAAAGAGCATGCCCATAGTGTTCTCTCACATGTCTTGTGGATAATGTGAATCATGTATAAATATTCTAGAAATATGGCTTTTGTCTACATGGCCTCAGATTGCCTTCTTTATCACACAATTACTCATACCTCTTTTCAAGTGGAAAAAAAAGATCTTTAAAAGTAAAGAGTAAGCTAGATACATACACACAATGAAAATCTTAAAGTAATAGTTTAAACTCCTTTTTATATCTATTATCTACCTCTATAATCACAAAGAGACATACTCAATAATATGAAGGCTGATGACAAAATAACCCCATAATTTATGGATGTGCAATACTCATAGTGAAAATATCTCTTGTAATTTATGTTTTTAAATTTAAATTATATATCTTATATAAGGAAAAATCACAAAATTAGATGTTTGCTATAGTAGTGAAATACAATGCCAGAAGGTAATTTTATTTCAAAGGAGTTTTTATATAAATACTTTAAGAAACCAAAAGAGATGGCCTACTTTTTATGATGTCAAGTGCATGGAATGCTGAATTGAGAGTAATTAATTTTTTTCTTGGTAAATAGTAGGTGCACAAGATATGGATGGGATGAATGAACATATAGAAAACCAAGTTCTTCAAAACTATTCAGTCTTGATATTTAGAATCTGGAGATGTTTAAATCCTAATTTGATGGTGCTGGGGATGAAGCTCAGTGGCAGAGCACTTGGTTATCATGTGTGAGGCCCCAGGTTTGATCCTTAGCACCAAAAATATAAACAAATGAATAAAATAAATCCTAGTCTGAAAGTAAAGTAACATCACTACGATCTTTCTAAAATATTTTCAAATGCTTATTTAAATGATGAAGGGATAGTAATTAAGGGTCCTGTATTGAGCAGTCCTGGAGAACTTGTGAAAGATCCACAAGAATTTTAATGATATCTAACATTTAGGGGAGCGCAGTAGGATCTTCTTTCCAAGTAAACCAGAGTCTCCCTCCACCACAAGTGAACTCTGGGTAGAAGGTACAAGCATCCCTTTTTCGTTAAACTCTAGATCTTTATATTCACAGAACAAAATTTGATAAGGCTATATAGTCATTGTAATGATAATCATGAAATAAGTATACTTGAAATGGTTTGGGAAAGGCAAAAAAATGTTCTTGGGAAATGTATTCTCAGGCAGCAATATTTTATTTTAGCACAGCATAGCAAGTGTGAAAAACAGTATGGAGGACCAGTAAAATGCATTTTTTTTTTTTACTTAAGCAGCCATTTAGGCATCTAACTTTTTTTTGGAATCTGAACAACTAAATTCCTCCAATAACTAATCTTAAGGTAATTTTACTCAGGGATGTTAAACCATATAAGGATATACTCTTCCTCCTCTAGCTCTTATAAAGATAAATCAAATTCCATGATTTTCATATTTGATCTCTGCCCCTAGAGATAAAATTTAGGTTCCTGACCATAATTTAAACTTAATAAATGGATGAAACATTTTAAACACTAGTTTCTCCCCTGTATCACTGGTCATCTGTTCATATTATGTTATTATCCTCTAATTCAAAATCGATTTGGTTTTCTGTTCTAATCCCCAAATGACCTTTATTTCTGCCATGTTTTCCTTTTATTTCCTAGCCTACTCCATCAGTCTTTTAATTTAGATATTCAGACTCAAAGAAAAGGACCAAACAAAGAGGAATGCCCATTGTGTTATTGTATGAAAATGAAATGATTTGATTAATCACACAAAATCTATAGTGTTGTACTACTATCTAGAGACATTTTCATTAGTTTAATCAGGTCATTGAGAAGTCTGCTTGGGATTAAGTGGGAAGGTTGGATCAACATCAAGTTTTATAACATAGCATATTGAAATAAATCAAAGGCAGACATTAATTGGGAATGGATGGCAGCAGTAGACCCATATGACTGCAGTACCTTGAGCAGCAACAGATAAACTATAATTGACATGAGTCTTCTGATTATGCACAGAAGCATGTTTCTAGCAACTCATTATTGCCCTGGAATAAACACAAACCACTCTGTTGATGAAAGAATTTGGAAAAATGCAGGCAATAAGAAAAACTCTTAAATTGAGAGTTTAGCTTCCTAAAGTATCTTTCCCCTTGTCTCTTACCCATGCCCACATCAATGCCAGAGTTGTGTTACTAAAATAGTTTTAAGAACTGGCCTAATCAAAAAGATGAAATGGACAATCAAACTGCAAAAAGCTTCATAGTTAAAATCTTGCACTCAAGAATCTTAGCATTAGGATGGAACATAGTGGTCAATGACTCCAATCAGCTAGCAAATATAGAATTCTTATCTAGGCAACTTTAACAGAGGGCTGGTCAATTTTGACTTGGAGAGTTTCAGCTCACTACTTTGTTATGTTAAAAATACTGGGAAGAACAACTATGAGGAACCTATTCCTTAAAGTGTGCTGAAACACTCTTACTTGTAAATGGTATCATTTAGTCCTACTGAAGTTTACTAGATCAATACTAAATCTCTGCCTGGAAAAGTGAGTAAGGGAAAGATATGCATCAGAAAAGGTACATTCCTTCTTCCATGGCTCCTTCACTGCCCCCTTTCAGCATGGTTGGCAAAGCTCTCAACATCTAGTTCTACTAGAGAGACATTTTTGTTCTCTTTGCTCTCTCTCTCTCAAGCCACAAAAACCACTCTCTACCTTGAATAGCCCCTTGACTTTTGTAGCTGTGCCTTTGTTCCTATTGCCAAAGGTCCTCCATGTTCTAAGCCTCTTTAAAGCCTCCTCGTCATTTTAAGGCTTTGTTTTAATGGTATCTCTCTGTGCAGTCCTCCTTAATGGCACCTTTGTTAGCATCTACACATATTCTTCCTCTGTTCATCAGTTGCATTTTGTTCTCCACAAAGTAGTTGTTTATACCTCCATTCATGTAACTTCTCTCTAATTCTACACCTCAATCTTCCCTACTAGTTTTCCTTTAAAAAGAAAGGCTATGTACCTGAGCCTAAGGAAAGGATTAAATACACAAAAGGAAATAATGATTCTTTTTGCATTAAACGTCTAACGCTATGTATAACAAGCTACTATTATTGATATATATTCATATAAAGTATTACATCTGTATGGAGAAGGGAGCTGTGAGACAAAGGAAATGAACCAGAGACACAAGTAGCTACTTTCTTTATCTACTTAAAAATCTAGTTGACCTGTGTACACTTTTTTTCCTTTTGGAAGTTATTTCCCTTCAAAGAATTCATAACAAGTGTTTGCTAAATCTACAATTAGCTGACTACTTGCTCATTTGCTTACATATCCCTGAGGCGCCATATAAGACATTGCTGATACTATATAAATGGCCTAGAAAAGGTTGGCCTTTTGGTGAGGACAGTTTTTCACTTTGCCTAGTCCTTTCTCTATGTAAAGGAATGCAACAGTGTTATGTATTCATTAAAGCATTAGAGCAGTGCCTTTAAAGGAAAGAGAGAGAGAAATAAAACGAGCCAGAGATACAGGAGATATTTGCTTTTTCTACTTCCAAAATCTAGTCGTCTTGTAGAAAGTATTTACAAAGACCTTTGGAAGAAAACTATACATGATGACAATGATTATACTATTCTAAAATCACAGTAAGAAAACATCACCGAGTACAAAAAACATTGGCCTGGAATCCAAAGTGCCCACATTTTATCTCATAGCTAATGTCAAGAAGCTTCCTATTGGAGAAAATCATTTGACATCTATAAGATTCAATCTCTTCTTCTATAAAATGATAATTTTGAAGTACATGACTACTGACATTCCTTCTAACTCTAAAAATACAAGGGTTGCACACCTAGGTAAATGAAATAGTAAATTACTTAATTTTAGGGTATCATAGGACTATGATTTTCATCTGCTGAGAAAAAATTAAGGATATTTTAAAAATGATGGTGAAATTTTATTTAATAAATTGAAAAACAGTGATTAAAATAAATGTAGAATTGTCTGCTTTGATAAGAAAAACTTCCCACTAAATTTTGCAATATCAAATTTTATCTATAAGGCAAAGGTAGAGTTTAAATTTTAAAAGATTTTTTTGCCAGTCTCACGAGGAATCATGGTTTTTCTGAAGAATGCAGGAAATCACAGTATCATGACACTTTGGAATCTAGGGAGCTATCATATTGGGTTTATTTTATTTTTTTTATGTGGGTGCCAGGAGTCGAACTCAGAACCTCACGCTTGCCAGCAGGGGCCTGTGCCACTGAGCAATATCACCATCCCTTTTTTCGTATGTGGGTACCGAGAGTCGAACTCAGGACCTCGCACTTGCCAGGCAGGCGCTTGTGCCACTGAGCTATCTCACTGGCCCTGGGTTTATTCTTATCTGTTAGTAACTCCTTGAGTCTCTGTTTTCACACCTTAAAAACAAGGAAGTTGTATATAATGATAGGGTGAGTTCCCTCCACTCTCAATTCTCTGTAGCTCACCTAAGAATATCTCCTTTTTGATGAAACAGCCTGTTTACTGGTTTGTGAAATTAAACAAAAATTTTTTATTTACTCTGAAAAATGCCTTAAATTTTATTATATATAATTTACATGTAAATACTCAAAAGTGTTTACAGTTTTGTCCTTCCAATTAGTGAAGAGAATAATGTTCTTGCCATTTTCTGCTGCATGCAACTAGATGAAGAAGAATAATTAATTGCCAAGTTAGCAGAAGGAAGGAAATAATAAGATTAGGATAGAAATAAACAGAATAGAAATAAAAAAACAAAAAAAGTCAACAAAAATAAGAGTTGATTTTTTGAAATGATGCACAAAATTGATAGCCTATAGCTAGGTTAATAAAAAGTGTGAAAACTCAAATAAAAATAATATTAGAAATGAAGTAGGATTATAAGAACCTACTATAAATAATTGTATACCATAAAATTCAACAACCTATTCAGAATGGATAAATTCTTAGAAAGATGCAAGTACCAAGACTATATCATGAAAAAACAGAAAATCTGAACAGGCCTAAAACTTGTAGGGAGATAGAATTGGTAATCTAAAAACCTCTCAACAAAAATAGGTCCAGATCACATCACTTGTGAATTCTACCAAATAGTTAAAGAAAAATTAACATCAATTTTCCTCAAACTCTTCTAAAAATTTGAAGAGTAGGGAATAAGTTAAAAGTCATTTCATGAGGCCAGCTGATCTCAAAGAAAAAGAAACCACGACAAATCTATATGCCAATATCTTGGATAACTATAGATGCAAAAACCCTCATCAAAATACTTGTAAACTGAATTCAGCAGCATATTAAAAGGTCATACACGTATGGTACCAAGGGGATCTATCATTGCTTTGCAAGAATGGCTCCACATAAAAATTAATCAGTGTGATACTGCAAGTTAACAGAACAAAGGCTAAAAATCACATGGTCCTCTCAATGGATACAGAGAAATTAATGCATACATTTCTTTTTGGTACCAGGAATCGAACTCAGGGCCTCACGCTTGCCAGGCAGGTGCTGTGCTGCTGAGCTACAACCCCAGCCCTAATACATAAAATTAAACATTGTTTCAGGTAAAAATAAAACTCAACAAACTCGGAATACAAGGAAATTAGGAACGAGACACAGTTATCTAGTTTTACCACTACTTCTGTTCAAAATAGTAGTGGAAGTACTAGCCAGAGAAATTAAACAAGAAAAACAAAGCGAAGGAATTAAAATTAGAAAGGAAGAAGTAAAATTATCTCTGCAGATTATATTGTCTGATATGCAGGAAAATTCAAAGGTCACACATACACACAAACACATACACAAGAAGGGTTAGGACAAGCAAGTTCAGGATAGTTGGAGGATACAAAATCAACATTCAAAATAAACATTCAAAAACCAATTGTAGGGGGCCGGTGAGATGGCTCAGTGGCATAAGCACCTGCCTGACAAGTGTGAGGTCCTGAGTTCGACTCCCCATACCCACATACGAAAAAAGGGCCGGTGATATCGCTCAGTGGCATGGGCACCGGCTGGCGTGTGAGGTCCTGAGTTCGACCCCTGGTACCCACCAAAAAAAAAAAATGTATTTCTATATGCTAACAATGAACAATCTAAAAAAGATATTTAGAAAAAATACCATTTAAAATAGCAATAAGAAGAATAAAGTACTTAGGAAAACAAGAAGGCGAAAGACTTGCAAACTGAAAACTATGAAACACTGTTGAAAGAAATTAAAGAAGACGTGGGTAAATAGAAAGACATCTCATGTTCCTAGATAGGAAGACTTAATATTGTGAAAATGCCCATGTATCAAAACCATCTACAGGTTAAATGGAATCCCTATCAAAATATCAATGGCATTATTTAAATAAGTATTTAAGAGTGCTAACATTCATGCAAAACTGCAAAGGTCTCCAAATAGCCAAAACAATCTTGAGAAGGAAGAATAAGACTCGTGGCACTGAATAACTAGATTTCAAAATATATTACAAACCTACAGCACTTAAAACAATATCATACCAGCATAAAGGATAGACATATAGAGCATTGGAACAGAATAGAGAGCCCAGAAATAAACCCGCGTTTATATGGTCAAGTGATTGTTGACAAGAGTTTAACAGTACACAATGGCTAAAGATACTCTCTTCAACAAGTGGTGCTAGGAAAACTGTATATGTACATGAAGAGGAATGCATTTAGACAAGTATTTTATACCTACACTGAAAATGGATTAAAGACTTAGATGTAAGGCTGAATCTATGAAATTTATAAAATAAAATGTATGGGAAAATCTTATTGAAATTTAACTTTTTTGGGAATGCAAAACTAAAAGCACAGTCCAGAATAGTAAAACTAGACATGTGGGTATATATTAAATTAAAATGTTTTTGCAAGGAAAAGGAAATAAGAGTAAAAATAGCAATCTATGGAATGGGAAAAACATTTCCAAACTATCATATAAGGAGTTAGTATCCAATATATATCAATAACTCAAATATCTCGATAATTTTTTTAAAAAATTAAAAATGAGCAAAGCATTTGAATAAACATTTCTCCAAAGAAAGCATACAAATGTCATTTGTCATGGTTTGTGTCTAGATTTCCCCTGCAAAGCCTCATGTAGTCATAGGGCTTTTTCAGAGGTGGCTGAATCTAGAGTGTGCGATGCTGGGAACAAGTGTGTGTGATTAGTAAATCAGTCCCCTGATTGGTTTGCCATAGTTCTGGCTAGGATTAAGGGTGTGAGTGCTACACGCACCCTAGGGCGGGTAGCCTGCATACAATATAAGGGACTAAAAGAATCTTGTCTATCCCCCTGCTTGTTGCTTTTGTTGTCTTCCACCACCATGAATAGTTGTGCCCCTGCCATGTGCCACCCTGCCTTGCAGCCAGCTGATTAGGAACTGAAACCTCTACAAACTGTGAGGTAAATAAACCTTCTACCCTCTAACTTTGGGTGTTTGGTATCTTGTCTCTGTAATGATAGAAAAGTAACTAAGACATCATCACTAATAATGAGGGAAATGCAAATCAAAACTGCGATGATTAAAAAAACTCTCACACACACACACAAAATAAAACCAACACACATACAGTTAGGTACTACCTCACACTTGTGAGGACTATTTCAAATGGTACAGCTTCTGGGCCGGTGAGATGGCTCAGCGGCTTAAGCGCCTGCCCAACAAGCGCGAGGGCCCAAGTTCGACTCCCGGAACCCACATACGAAAAAAGGGCCGGTGATACTGCTCAGCGGCACGGGCACCTGCTGGCGCGCGAGGTCCTGAGGTCGACCCCCTGGTACCCACAGAAAAAAAAATGGTACAGCTTCTATGGAAAACACTATGAAACTACCTCAAAATATTACCTATGATATTCCCACTTTTGAACTAACATTTTTATTTATCCAGGATCAATCAAATTATAGATTTTGAGAAGATATTCCACTCCCATGTTCACTGTAACATTATTACAATAGTCAAGAGAGGGAAAGAACCTAAATATGCTCTGACAGATGAATGAAGAGGGACACACACACACACATACTCATCATTCTACCATAAAAAGAAGGTAATCCTGCCACACCCTAAAACATGGATGAACTTTGAGGACATCATGTTAAACAAAATAAGCCAGTCACAAAACATAAGACTGTAATTCCACTTACAATGAGGTGCCAAAAGTAGTCAAATTCACGTAAACAAAAAGTAGAAAGGCGGTTTCTAGGGGCTGCAGGTAGGGGGAATTGGAGAACTGTTGTCAATGAGTATATAGTTTCAGTCATGTGATATGAAAAATTCCTAGAGATCTGCTGTGCAACATTGGGCTTATATTTAACAATACTATACTGTGCATTTAAAAATTTGTTATGAGGTTTGATCTCATCACTGTTTTACAATACTGAAAAGGAGTGCTTTATTAACAAGGAAAATAATCTTTCTTCAACACATACAATTCTTTGTTAAGGAATTTAAATTGTTGACTGCTAACTGGGTAGGAGATGCTGACACTGTAGAAGGCCACAAAGAGGCTAAAATGTTACAGTATTTCCAGCTTCTATTGAGTAAGGGTACTAGAAATAAATACACAAAAAGATAGTGAAAATCCAAGAGGACAGTGTAAGACACGGCATAAGAAAACTTGTAATTAACTGGAAGAGACATCAAATTAATATTAAATGTTGTCTATCAAACAGCAGGGTATGATTATTGTGAAATAGAATAGTACAGAATGACTTTTGGACTAATGTAAATTATACTAGGCTTTAAACACAAAGAGACGTGAAAAGTAAGTGGGAAGAAAGAGGCTATTCAGGCAACAGCTGCAGTGAAAGCAAAATGAAAGAAAAGAAAGAGCCCAGCATGAGTAGAGATGAAACAGGAAGGACCAAGGGCAAAGGATTAACTCCGGTGAAGGGGTACCAATAAGACCGGATGCTCAACTTGCTATAGTATGGCAAGAAACCTTAAATATATAAAGCTGATGCTATAGCCTTTCGAAGATGTGTTTCAAAGAGTAAAATGTGTTTTTAAGTAGTTATGGAGACCCAAAAGTAGAAAAATGAAGAACTCTTGATTATGTTGCATTATAAATTTATATACTATCCATAAATGTGATGCCAAAGGAGGAGGAAATAACTAGTTTAGAACTTATCTTCAATTGACACTATTTTTCTCTATAGGAGTTGACCTGCCTGTTGAAAAGCCATATCAATTAGATCCACTGATTACTTGCATGGTGATATAATTTAAGGGTCAATTACATTCCTGAGCTAATTTCTTTTCATTGGATCCACTGATGACCCTAGAAAATTTAAATGGTGACACAGGACTGAAAATGCTTTGTAGAGTTATAAAACTTCTTCTAGAAATTAAAAAAAAACTTAAGGAAAAATACAGTCTATCTAAGTTCAGGTAGTTATTCTCTACTTGTTTTTTTTTTTTTTTAATGTGAGTGCCGGGAGTCAAGCTCAGGACTTCATGCTTGCCAGCAGGCACTTGTGCCGCTGAGCTATCTCACCATCCCAGTTACTCTATACTTTTAAGTGATCACATTCTAGTAAGAGACCTAACAATACTGCCAAATGAATCTTCAGCCTTTCAATTTTGTTGGATAACCAATATCTTCTGCAGCTACTGAATATTCGGTAGCCAGTTTATGAGACACTTCATCTACACCATCCTTCTTCCTATGATTTAAACTCATCTGAAGCACAAAAGAACAAAGAATGAACAGTGAGAGGGATCCTGATTTGCTACTGCCTTGAGTTTTATTTTTAATCATAGAGATACACTCTGAAGTCGCATTAAACTGAAAGTAAGAACACACTTCCAAGAACACACAGTAATCAATAGCAAAGTTAACTAGAATTCCGTTCTTTTAACAATTTTATCTTGGCAATTCTACAACGTTCAGAGTGAAAGATGACTTTAATCAAAGAGTACAGTATTTGAAAAGAGATAAAGAATGGAAGGAAGAAGATAATTGTAAGGAACTGAAACCCAATCTTTTCATTCAGGACTTCCTCTCCTTTAAAATTTTAGGTTTGGAGCTGAAACACTTTTTCAGTAAAGAAACAAGACTGGACAGTGGTTAAGAAGAAATTGGTCTGTACAAAAACCCTGACTGGGGTATATACTAGCTGAGCCAGCCTAGAAAATCTTCTGATCCTCTCTGTTATGTTCCAGCTTCTTCACTAGTATAACATGAATAATAGTAAAACCCAACTTAGCACTGGGCCTGGCATATAGTAAGCCCTCAATAAAAATTCACTTTTATTTTTACAAAGAAATGCCAAACATTCTTTTGAATGAATTCTCTACATTTCCCCTCAAAGATCTGGAGCTAATGGAGAACCATAAACCCAGGTCAAGGCAGAGTAGAGAAAGATATATAGTTCTCCAGATCAATTTTTTGCTTTCAGATACCTCAAAATGAAAATCACATCATCAAAATACTTAAAAGGACAGTCAGGTGAATCAGGCTAGTACCTGTCTACTTCTTGTACTGAAAGTATTTTGATTGATGCTATCCTAATTCTTCCAAATTTGAATGGCTCCTGTTCATTATTTCACATGCACATGGAGCACCTATTCCTATCTCAGCTACTAAAAAATAAAGTACTTCAGTACGATGACAAGAAACTACTAATAAGGTCAATTCATAGTTCAGAAACAGTATGAATTAGTTATTATACATAACACACATGCATATCGTTATATATCTATACCCTTCCACAGAATCTGAATATGACTTCAGTACAATTTTTAAGATTAAAAAAAGACATTATCAATCTTTTGGGGTTACCAATGCCTATAAACTTTGGAACTCTCAACTTAGACTATAAATGGAACTCCAAAAGTTCAAGTAGAAGCTAAAATTCATATACTGCTTTATTAATCGTAATGCCAAGACATTAGGCACAGCCATAGTGACAAACTAATAATGTTATCTATGCTTTAGATAGTAACATGATAATTTGAAGATAAGACTGAATTATGACTATTTATATATCATTTATTCCAACATGTTAAAATGTCTAGACCCTAAGACTTGTGTGGTGATACATGCCTGTAATACCAGCATTTGAGAGGGTGAGGGAGGAGGATTGCTATGAGCTGGAGGCTACTCTGGGCTACACAGTGAGTTCAAGGCCAGCCTGAGCTACAGAGCAAGACCTTGTCTCAAAAAAAGTCTATACTTACAAAGTAGAAACCCAAGATTTCATGCAAGAAAGAGTGTAAAAAATTATTACTCCTCTCATATTTTTATGTTTATTCATATTCATGAATAGTTGATGATAGTTGATAACTACAGTGTAGGTTTAAATAAATGTGAATTTCTTATTGAGAGCCCATTCAATGAGTACACAAAGATTAAGGGTATTATATCAGAAAAAAAATGTTATCTTGGAAGCTGAAATATTTGACATTAAGATTTATTAAAATCAAGTCTACAAAATTTCACTAATCATATTATATAACTTCTTCTGATATGGTGGATATTTCTGTTTGAAGAAGAGAAATTAAATTCCTAAGTTTGCATTTTAAAGCTGTGAGATGTCTAGACTAGAGATATAAGTAGAAATTACTTCCATTTCCATAAATAATTGAAGATCACTTGATCACATTCCAAAACTCAAGATAGATGTTTAAAGTTTCAGTTGTCCTGATTGATCTTCAACAAATAAATCACGTGATACTACAACGTCAACATTTATCTTTATATGAGCATGACACTAATCACTCTTTGATCTAAAATATCAAATATTTTTAAATTATTAAACACCTAAGGGTAGGAAGGCCAAATTTACTTAGGGCATTATGTATTAATGATGACAGTTCGATGCACAAATTTTTTACCTTTAAAAATATTATTGATAAGATGTCATATATGTGTGCATATACATGTGACAAGTCATTCTTTTTTCTACCCACTTATCTACTTGTCTTTTCTCTGCTATATATGAGTGTAAAATGTACATATACCAGAATTTTTGAAAACTGTGATTATCTTGGTTTTCCAGGTTAAGAATGCTTTTTTTTTTTTTTTTTTTTTTTGTGGGTACCGGGGGGTCGACCTCAGGACCTCGTACGCCAACAGGCACCCGTGCCACTGAGCGATATCACCGGCCCCTTTTTCGTATGTGGGATCCGGGAGTCGAACTCGGGCCCTCGCGCTTGCAAGGCAGGCGCTTATGCCGCTGAGCCATCTCACCGGCCCAAGAATGCTTTTTAAAATCTGCAAATAAGGGGCCGGTGAGATGGCTCAGCGGCGTAAGCGCCTGCCTTGCAAGCGCAAGGGCCCGAGTTCAACTCCCGGATCCCACATATGAAAAAAGGGCCGGTGATATCGCTCAGTGGCACGGGTGCCTGTTGGTGCTCGAGGTCCTGAGGTCGACCCCCCGGTACCCACAAAAAAAAAATAAATAAAATCTGCAAATAATTCCAAATTGTTGAATTAACTCTGGCCAAAAAACACATTAATTTAAACCTCGGCAAACATTAAACCAGGAAAGTACCTAAGCATGTGCCATTATGCCCTGCTCCTCTTCAGTGTTTTTCTCTGCATCTTAAAGGATTTGTTTATTTAGTTATCCCTCAAACATTTTTTCTGAATGTCAGAAATTACTGTATGCTTGTGTATCTGTCTGTTTATGTGCATGTATGTGTGAGAGTGTATATACCTGTATGTGTATTTGGTTAGCTAAGGAAAGAAATAGAATATACATTAGATAACTACAAGTTTCCTTCCCAAATTCTCTTACAGCCTACCATCAATCCATTCTTAAAATGCCGCTTAAGCTTTCATATTCTCCTTCAGGCTAAAAAGGGGAAAAGCTTATGCTTTTTATTTGCTTCTTGTAGATAATTAAAATTTTATTATTCACACTAGCATGCTATTGATGCTTTGGCTGATCCTTTAAACATCTGGCCCACTGTTTAAAATGCAGGCAGTGCACTGATGTCAACCCGTGCTGATAATCAGAGGACCTTCAATTAAGTACCTACAAAGCAACCAATGATAAACGAGAAAAAAGATGATACAAGTTTGCCAAAGAATTCTTTCATAGTCTGATTCTCAAAAGCAATTAGAATCACTTCTTTTGGCCTTGGAATTAATGAATTTTCATTAAAATTTAAATTTCAAATGATTCCAAGGATATCAAACTTGAGAAGTTGAGCTGATTGTCTCCATAATAAATCACACTGCAGGAACATGTCAAAAAGACTAATGCAAGTTCTTTGCCATCCCAAGTTTTGTTTCTCTTTGTCAGGGGTATGTGAATGTTTATAATTGCTTTCTTTTCCTTGAAGCTATACCCAGACCCTACTGTTATTAAACTCTCTAGGCCTTTCAGTTTAAAACTTTTTAAATTATAGTCCCAAGACTGTGACTGAAACCATTGCTAGTATACAAAACATTTCGTTCTAATAATTGACACGAAAGTGAATTAAAAAAAATGTGAGCTACTTTTTTCAACTCTCATTATTTTTAAATGAGGAAATAAAGTCAAGTTTAACTTTCTTATATCAACATCCTCTAAAGTTTGAAAGTAACACTGAAATAACAGACATTGTCTTTGATAGAAAAAAATACATGTATATGAGCGTATATGTGTGTGTGCGTGTGGGTATAAAGCAATTACAGTTGACCCTCTGTTGTATCCGTGGGTTCTGAATCCATGGATTCAACTGACTGCAAATCAAAAATTTATGGAAAAAAAACATCTCTTGTGAACCTGGACAGATGTTTTCTTGTCATTAACTCCTAAACAATACATTATAACAACTATCTATGTAGTATTTACATTGCATGAGGTATTATAAGGAACCTAGAAATCATTTAATGTATATAGGAGGATGCATATAAGTGATATGCACATGCTATACAATGTTATATAAGGAACTTCAGTGTCTACGGATTTTGATTTCCACAGAGGGGTCCTGGGACCAATCCCCCATGAATACTAAGGACAATTGTATTGCATTGGGGAATACATAGAATAATGGTCATAAAAGGTATTAAAAACTTTTGGCTATATAAAAAAATGGAAACTTTTAAATGGTAATAAAATTGAATGATTAAGTAGATGAATAATACTCATATAAATATGGTCTAGTGTGAAAGTTGAATGTTTTATTCTTAAAATGGTGACACAGAATAGACAGCAATTTCTAGGTTGCATTTTGTTCAGACTTTTACTAATTGTGACAAAAACATGTAAACATTTTCTTAAACAAATTTCATGGTATCTCCTTCTTTCCTTAACAGAGGAAATCTTGTTTGTTAAAAAAGTACTCTAAGGAATCTAAGGAAAAATTTTCCTAACTGTGACATTTCCAAATCAAGCAGTCATGAAGAAAGTAATCACCTTACTTCCTACTATAATGTTTTTTTTTCCTGCCATTTTCCTCTTCGCATGTGTAGTTTGAATCAGAGTAATGGAAATAACATCAGTGGATTGTTTTCATGGCTCCCTACTTGTCCTATGTACAGGGATCTGGGTCTAAGGGAAAACCATGGTACAATTTCCCCTCAACCACCCATCTTTCGCATCCCAGGATTCCTGTAAGCACTGAAATCCCAGGAGTACAGGCTTATAAACACATACATAATATTTAATAAAAATAGAAGTTTGTGGCAATAACATGTTCAGAGACTGGGAGAAGGATCAGAATTTGCAGAGTGGCAATCACACTGTATTAGCGACCATTTTATTTGCCCAAAATAATGTTTAAATATTTCAGTATATGCTCAGCTTAGTGTCTATTGCTCAGCCATCACACAACTTCATGCTTTTCTGTTGCTTGCTTCCCACATGGATATTTTGGTTTGCAACTCCTGTGTTACAAACTGACATTTAAATGGTAGTCTAGTCTACTGACCACACATGCCTAACTTTATCTCCTCCGTACTTCCACAAATGAGACCTAGAGTCTAGCTGCAAAGCGTTTTAACTTGTATAGCTGTGAGCAGGGCCTTCTTGTCTTTTCCTTCTATTTTATTTGTCCTTAGGATTCTCTTAAATATCTGGGTGCGTAGTAGGTAACCAATGATAAGAAATATACTTACGTGTCAAATAATTGTTCTTTTTTTTGTGGGTACCAGGGGTCGACCTCAGGACCCCCTTTGTCATATGTGGGTTCGTGTCACCGGCCCTTTTTTTGTATGTGGGTTCCAGTAGTCGAACTCGGGCCCTCGCACTTGCCAGGCAGGCGCTTATGCTGCTGAGCCATCTCACCAGCCCTAAATAATTGTTAATAGACTAACAAGGATTACATTTGTGGGCACAAGTTAATGATGGCATCTTTCTAATACACCATATACTGGTACACAATTACTAACAGTGAGCAGTAAATAAGTCATTAGAAAATCTGATATTTAACAAAAAAGTGGATGAGAGAAGGGATGTTCCTGATTGCATTCAAATCATCAATGGTAAAAATTAGAGAATGTAGGTCTAAGGTAAGTTGTTTCATGTTTGATAAGAGAAGGAAATACAATCGAATATATGACTGATAGGATGGTTTTAAGAGTCTACTACTTACTATATCAGCATTACATGATTTTTTAAATGAAATCACAGAGAAAGAACAGGTTAGCATTTTCAAACAGATGGAGAAAGAATATTTTTATCTTTCTGAAAAATTACCAGAATATATAATTATTAGCTCAATAAATAAAAAGTAACTGGTCATATTAGTGAAAAATAATTTACCTTGTGATCAAAGCAGAAAAAGATCTCTGATATGATATGAAACAGAGCACTCTTTTTACTCAATTTTTATTTTTAGGTATATTTGATACTTTGAATAATCATAAGTATTCACATGACATCTTGGTAGGATTTAAACCTGTGCAATGCTTAAAAATATGATTTTAAAGAGATTTGAAAAAAATTACCTCCTAAACCTAAATTTGGAAAATTGCCTCCTGAATTCTAAGATTAGCAGTGTATCCTCAGTATAAATTTGAAAAGATAGGTTAAACTCTATATCTGTGTAATTAAAAAGCAACCATTAGCTTAAATATTATTTGAGATTGTCCATTATAACATGCAAATTAAATCAGTGATGAAAAGTTGTAGGTATAGAGTGGAATTTTATAAACCCCAAATTTGGGCACACTGATCTGACAAATGGAAAGTATTTGCAATCAATATGGTTTAGAGAGAATTGAGTCATTTGACCCTTTTGTAACAGACCCTTTTGTAATGGTCCAGTCCTTATAATGAAATAATCATTGCAGTGCACCTGAAATGTTAGAAATTTGGAGAAGATTGCTGTATTATGGTTTGTGGTGACTCAGGTACCTAAAACAACAACTATCTTCATAATTTAAATTGTATTTGTTTCATTTTGCTATGATGGCATAATAAAGAATAGTACATTTTTAAAGGTGATAAGATTATTTTAAAGGGATGTTGCTCATACACATGGTCATGTTATATATGAGCATTGTATGAATGCAATAAAATATTCTGATAGCAACAGAGTTGTGAGCAACATTACTTCCTAGAAGCAGTAAAAGATATTCTACAACTATGAAACCAAATTTTATCTCTGATATATTTAGATTTTGAATGCTTTTGTATAGCATATTTTGATCCTTTTTCATTTGAAGGAGTAAAAGAAATTTCAGTGAAGCATTTTAAGTATGGTGATAGATTAATGACTGCATACAATTTCACTCATTTAATTTTATTTCACCAAATTAGCCCTCAAATCCTACAGACCATCTGTGTATATACAGTTGACTTGTCAGGCTACATTTTCCCTGAATTCAGGGAACTATGAATTTTTTTCATCCCAACTTAAATACAAGACCACTCAACAGTGTTCCTCTGAATTAGAAATCAAATGGGATACCTTTGATAAACAAAAACACATTAATAATCCACATTCCCTAAATGAAAGCATTTGTAAAACACTGCTGCATTTTCACGTGAAATTGGGTAGAAGGGCAACATGCCAAGATGGGAAAAATATATAAGAATGTTAATTAGATGTTATTTGTTTAGTGCAGTCAGTAGCGGGACAGTATGGAGTCACAGGGTTACAGGAAGGAAAGGAAAAGGGAAACTAGGAAGCAGACACAAAGTCAAGCATGAGACAGGAGATGTAGAGCAAAATGGGTGTTGTCTGGATAAGATGAACAGTTTGTTTCATGAAAACTTCTGATTACCCAGGTAGACTGTGCTTCCCCCACAACTGCTAAGTAAAGTATTATAGTTTGGATCTGGAATATTCTTTGAAGGTCTACGTTATAAAGGATTGATCCCCAGCTTGGTGTATTGGGAGGTAGTAGAAACATTAAGAGTTGAGGCCTAATGGTAGGTCTTCCAGTTACTGGGGTCATGTCCTTGAATGGGATATTGCGAATGTGGCACATTCATTTTTCTCTGCCTCTTCCACATTCTGAGATGAGCAGTTTGCCATGCCATGTGCTCCAAACATGATGTGCTGTGCATCTTCCATCCCCACCACCTAAAAGCAGTAGGTGCACTTGATCATAGATTAAAACCTCCAAAACTGTAAGCCGAACTAAGTATTTCCTTTTATATAAGTCAATTACAGTATCTCAGGTATTTTGTTACAGTAATGGAAGGATAACTAACACATAAGGTGAACCACACAGTTGATCATAGTTCTAAAGTGGCATTGAAACTTCAATTTACCATATGGGCATCTTGGGAAAAAA
Source organism: Erethizon dorsatum (assembly GCA_028451465.1). Classification (NCBI taxonomy): domain Eukaryota; kingdom Metazoa; phylum Chordata; class Mammalia; order Rodentia; family Erethizontidae; genus Erethizon; species Erethizon dorsatum. The sequence goes on from CM051842.1 coordinate 24,141,936, forward strand.
AAAAAAAAGAGGAAATTCTGGGTCTCAAGAGTAGTATAGTAGCTTCTATGAAACTATTAAACATTGGCAAAAAAAGACAAATTCTAATCTACATGCATTTTTTGTCCATATAACACTAAGCTAGTAAGGATGGGGTTGCCTAGAGCTCATTATGAGAACAAATAAATGAGTGTAGTCTAAAAAGTAAATCTCTTTCACTTATATCATGCTACTAAGAATATGGCTCACTAGCAGGAAGAATAATACACTTAACCCTGAAGGCCATAAAATCCCTTTATGTAAAAGCAAATATATTACTTAATCTTTTTATCTTCTATTCTAATTTTCTCTTCAATAATATGAATAAAGTGAAATATTTAAAGTTAAAAAGGTAATCCAAAACTTGTTAGTGGTTGCTCTGGAACTGATTTTTCCATTCTCTTGAAATTTAACCAGAATTAGTTAAGTTTCACAGTACAATCTAAGAACTCTATGAGATAAATTGCATTGTATATGAATTATATTACCCTGAGCTTGCACATTATTTGTAAAAGTGCCTTTATTTGACTTACTTGCTTATAAAATGGTTTATGAGCAACTTGATATATTTGCTTCTGTTTGATTTTCATAAATTACTCTGCATCTTGAGGAGCTGAGTCCTAATATATTGAACATGATAAATAGTCTTAAAAACCCTTTGTCCTCCAGAGACACATTTTTTCTTATTTTTCAAGTTTGGTTTGTTAACATGTTTCCATAATTCTTTAGAATTCTGCTCTGAATCTTGAACATTGTTACTACATACAGCAATTTTAAAAAATTGACATATAAAAGCTGTGCATACTATAGGATACCACATGTTTCAATACATGTATGTATTGTATAATGTTGGAGAAAATTAGTGATCAAAGATTTCTATTTCCTTTAATTTCTAAAATAATTTCTCCTAATTAGAAAAGAAAATATTTGGGAGGTAAGGTTCCAAACTTAGGGAGATGCATATTCATTGTGATCTTTCTTGACCAATAATTTTCTTGGGTGCTGTTGTACTCAAGCACAGGTCTAAGTATTTTAAGTATGGATCTAAGTATTTCTTAATTTCTTACCCATTTTTATTTAAGTTAGTGCTTCCAGCATATTTTAGTCACTGTAGAATAAGTTGGGATTTATTAACTGATGAGTAGGTACACATTAAATCAAGTTAGTTCCAGTCAGTTTCTTTGATGAAGTTTCTCAGTGGGTTAATGACTTAATAATTGTTTATTAGAAACGTAACAGCAATAAGCTACTTTTACAAAATCCTATGTAGCCTGGAGAAGGAGTCTCTCCTAGCTTTACCATTTCCTTTCACACCCAGTTTTATTTTCTTAAAGCACTGTCATTTCTACATTTTTAGTATTTTGAATTTTTTAAAAAGTATTTTATGCTTTCAATGTACAGATACAACAGCCTATGAAGTAGGAAGAACTGCTACGATTTGTGTTCTTTTGATGATGAAAGCTTGGAGTTAGGCTGAGATAAACCAACAAATAAAAGACAAGGTTGAGAGTATATTTGATGTTTCTGACATAAAAAATCACGAGGCCAGTCTTCTAAATTCGTATATTACCAAAATGTACTCATCACTTAGCATTTCTCAAAGATCCAAGATGGTTTATGAATTTTGAAGCCAGGGGGAAAAAGCAACCCTCTTAGCTCCTTTGCCCAATACTTCTAACACTGAGAAGTAGATTGTTTCTTTCCCTAATTGGCAAAATGCTGCAGTTTTTTAGCCCCTCAGTAAAAGTCAGAAAAGAGCATTAATTCCTTTGATTCACTAGGGTGTCATTTAGCAAATTATTATTATTATTATTTTTATGCAGGTACCTGGAGTCGAACTCAGGACCTCGCGCTTGCCACGCAGGCACTTATGCCACTGAGCTATATCACCTATATTATCTGATCATGCAGGAAATTATTATATGCGAGCAGTAAATCAGAATTTGAAGATATCTTGAGGAATTTTCTAGGATTATTCCCTTGCCTTCTGGTAAATTAGAAACATTTTTAGACGGAATACCAAGTGTATGTATATTTTCATATTATAAACATTATGACTACAATATCATGGATGAACTATTAGTAGTATTTCACAATCCCTACTTTTTTTAATGTTCACTTAAGCATATATGGTACGTATTTATATTTTGAATTGTAGCCCAAATCTCTGGATTACAAATGACACTGAACCAATTCACTTGCAAAAAAAATGGAGTTAGTGCCCTTCCTTTAAATTTTCAAATAATCAAAAGCACTAAACAGATCCAACAAAGACACTTAGATACTTAGAACAAAGATATTTAAAATTCGTTACTTAGAAAGAATTAGTTATGAAAATGTATGCTAATTGAAACGATCAACTAATGTCATTTTGAGTTGATATATATAACTTTTGATTGAGACAATTTTGCATCTCAAAAGAAAGATCATAGTATTAACTATAAGAATACATTTCCTCTGTAGGTTGGCATCATTATTATCTGATCATACAAGTTATAAAATATGAGAACATTTTGTAACAATTTTAAGGAAGTAATAAAATAGTTGCTTAATTATATTCCATAAAATCAAAGAAAACTTTAAGACAAAAGTGTATATAGTAGTTATTTTTCCCCTCAAATAAGAAAAAAGATCCTTGGATTAAAAAGTCACTTTTCTCTTTAGTAAATAACATATTGAGTGAATCATATAAAAATCTTATAACTTAAAGAACTATATTCCTAAATATTAGACATATAAATGTATTTTTACTGTATGATAATATTTATTTGTTCCTATATATATCCTGCCTCTCAAAAGCAAATTTACAAACCATGAAGAGTAAGTCTTACATTCCTTTCTATTCCCTAGCACCAGTACATGGGAATGATAAGTAGTATATTACAAGCTTCAAGCTTTGAATGGACTTTACTTTTGTTTTTCTTTTTGTGGTACGGTCTTGCTCTGTAGCCCAGGCTTGGCCTCAAAGTAATGTTCCATCTGCCTCAGCCTCACTAATGCTGGGATTACAGGCATGTGCCACCACATCTGGTGGTTATTACATTTTAAATAGTTGGGAACAAATTAGAAGAACAAAAATATTTTGTGACACTTGTAAATTATGGGAAATTCAAATTTCAGCATGCATAAATACAGTTGGATAGGAATAAAATCATGTTTATTCACTTATGTGTTTTCCATGTCTCTTACACACTGTAACAGCACAGTTGAATAGTTGCAAGGAAGACCACAAAGCCTAAAATCTTTACTATTTGGCTCTTTCCTGAAACAGTCTTCCGGCTCCTGCTTTAGAAGGAAGAATGTACAAGGTGATAATAATAAACATAGCATTCAGATCCTGGTTGAATTACAAGAGCTCAGTTATGGAAGGTGAAAGATTAAACACAGAAACATACACACACACACACACACACACACACACACACACACACGAACTAGAAGAGGGGAGGAGAGGCATGTGAGAAAAACCTTTGAAAATTTAATCATAAACCTCATATTTATATCCTCATACTGCCCTGATATAAAATAAAGAGAAAATTTGTGCCTTAAGAGGACATTTAGAATAGGGGGCAGAGGAAAAATGCAGAGAGGAAATTAGGGAAATAGATTTCATCAGAGAAAGCTCTACTGCTAGAAACATAGAGAAGTTGATGTTATTTCATTGTTCCATCCCATTTCTTTCAAAATCTGAGCATGTGTAAACTTTAGTGACAAGTAAATATTTATTTTCTGATTTTAAAAAGAGGGACAATGACTACCATAAAATTGACCATGAACTATAAAAATAATTCAGCCATACATAGAACTTTTGAAATGGAAGAAACCACCCAAAGCTACAAGTTATTGTCTAGGATCTACAAGTACAATAATGCAACAGAAACAGTCACAATTAAAATGTGTACACCCCCACATACCAACATCTACCCACCTAGCCACACACACACACATACACACACACACATTTTTACACTTTCACTAAAATCACTCCTGTGAACAAATCAAACCAAATTAGGGCACTGGGTGGCCAACAAAATATGCAATATTTTTGCAATGCTTTATTTATTAGGAGTCATTATAACTATCTAAAAAAATAACTGTGAAACTGTTTTTTTATTTCCCATGCTTCTACAAATACTTAATTTTACACCCATAGTTTTCTTATTCCCTTTAGCCATGGTAATATTTCAATAGAAAAAATTTGATTCTTTGGGGTTTTACATTTAATCTGTGAATGTGTCATGAAATCCATTCAACAAATGGTTATTTATAACTCACTGTTCCCAAGGCTCTGTGCTAACTGCTATGGGGACCACAAAGAATGCAAAATTGTGGCTCTCTGGAGGACTATAACCTAAGTAGGAAGACAGACAGGTAGGCAAGTACTCTAACTGTGATACTAGGCACATGGAGATAAATGTTTAATAGAGCTAGACACAGAAGAGCAGATTATCTCTGGTGGGAAATTTTAGATGACCTCATGAAAGGTGAGGTTGTGGCCCTAGTACTTCCTTAATGGGAGGTTTAGAAAAGAATATTCTATGAGGTCATTATTCCATCATAGAGGCATGAGAGGGTAATGTGTTGTTTACCTCATTCCCAGATTCAGAAACCATGGTAGACACTCAGGAATCTATATTATTAACAAGCTCCTTAGGCGATTGTGATGTAGGAGTTCTGCGAACTGCACTTTAAGATTTATCTAGAATGTTCATCAAAAAATAGAGTAGGGATGAGCAGCAACAAGGTACAGCATGAAAGTCATGGAATTTATGATCATTGGTGAGAAAACAATTCTAGGCTTGTGTAATGAGGAGGAAAGCAGAGTCAAAGTAATCGTCAGTATTAGGCAATGAGTGACTTATGAAGTCAATTCTATATATTTAATATTAGGTTAAACCAATTCCATTTATATAAAGTTCAAAGCCCAGCAAAACTAATCTATGCTGTTAGAAGTTATGACAGTGCTTATCCATGGGGGTAGCATGAAGTGACTGCAAAAGGACACAGAGGAGTCTCTAAAGTGTTGTTAAGGTTCTATTTTTAGTCAACGTGCTGGTTGAAAGGATATGTTCAGTTTGTGAAAATTCATCAAGCTCTACCTTTTCATTATGCATGCCTTTCTATTAAAGTATATTATACTTCAATAAAGTTTTAAAAATTAGGCTGTGTGGGTGTATTTCAACTAAAAAGAAAACATCCTATAATTATTATATTACTAATCTCATAAAGTTTAATAACTTAATATCTCTTTCAATTCTCAAAAAGTTGTATAAAGTTGATACAATGGCTCACAGCAGTCATGTTCAAAAATCTTTTTTCAGATCATTTTAGTGAGAGAAAATAACTTCTTCAAGTTTCCTCCATAAAACTTAATTAAAATCTATCAGATTGGAACACATAATTCCAGATATATCATCCTAAAGCCAATATTTATCATTGTCTCATCTTGTATTTCTTCAGAACAAAAGTTCTCCAAAAAGTTGTCTATAATCTTTACATCTATCTTCTCACCTTATATTATCTACTCAAACCACTCCTATTGCCTTTCTAATCCCACCATTCTGCTGAAATTATTCTTGGATAGATCTCCAAAATTTCTGTGCTATTAATCCAATGATCACTTATAACTTTTCATGCTATTAACTACTAACTCCTGACACTTTCTTTTGGTGTCTTTTATGTTACTATAATCTCCTGATGCTCCTCCTAATTCTCAATGCGCTGTGATGAAAATCCTGCTTTGATTCCACTTTTAAATATTTGAGTGCCTCAGGGCTTGATCTCGAGACCATCCATCTTCTGTAGCTATACACTTAATCTCGGAGATCTCTTGGGCCATAGCTTTAAATATTTTCTTTTTTTGTGTGTGTGAGTACCGGGGGGTCGACCTCAGGACCTCGCGTGCCAGCAGGCGCCCGTGCCACTGAGCGATCTCACCGGCCCCTTTTTCGTATGTGGGTTCCGGGAGACGAACTTGGGCCCTCGCGCTTGCCGGGCAGGCGCTTAAGCCGCTGAGCCATCTCACCGGCCCTAAATATTTTCTTAATATATATCTCCAGCCTAATGCTCTTCCCTGAAAGCTAAATTTATATTCAGTTGCTTATTCAACATATACTCTAGGGTCTCTAATAAAAATCCTCAAATTAGTATGCCCAAATTAAGACTGTTGGTATTTTTTTTCCAAATGTGCTCTTACTTAAATATTCTCTATCTTAATAAATGGCATTTTCATCATCGTAATTGTTCAAGTTAAATATCTGAGAGTTGTCACTGATTTCCTTCTTTCTCTTACCAATCAAGTCTTGCTGACTACAAATTTGAAATTCATCACATCAATCTCTCTACTATAATCATCCTTGTACAAGCCACCATTATCTCTAACATGGACTACTAATTTAAGGACTAATCTTTTTCTTGCACATTCACTCCTATGTTCTATTTTGTATAAGACAGTCAGGAATACTAACATTCTGTAATCACTTGCCTTTACTATTACAATAAATTCTAGACAATTTACCATGATTAAGATATTTTCATGTCAGTTGGTCATGCCTACTTCTCCAGCCCTCTCATTCCCCTATGCTTTTGCTATAGTGACTTGTTGAAATGAATATGCCAACAAGTCCCCATCCAAAGTGCTTTGCATTACTGTTCCTCTTCCATAAAATGCTATACTTTTGATTGTCATTGCAGAGATCAGAATATGCCACCTTAAAATATGTCATGTTCGTATGGTATATGGATTATTTTGAATTGGAAGCAAATGAAAATCAACAGATGTAGAAGGAAACATTTCCAGAGCTTCCTTTATCTGACGAAATGCAGAGACTTCTGAAAAATGAGGACTGCCATAAACTCCCTCTCCTGGGGAAATTTTATAGACATGAAGAAGATGGAAAGTTGGCACCAAGATGAATCTGTGTAAACTTTATTCGTTTCCACCATACATACACCATCCCTAAAAGCCTAAACCATCCCCCTAAAAGCTAAACCACCGCTAAAAGCTTAAACTCTCTTTTCCTTAGAAGCTTAAACTTCTCTTTTCCAAGAAAGAAATTCTTGGAATTTCTTTATAGGCTTTCTGTTGTTGTTCAGATGCTATAGAAACTCCAAATTCTAGTTACTCCTTTGAGCTACTCATCACTGAATTTCTCCAACGTGTGTGCAGGCAGGACACTAATAAACTGTTTTTTCCTCCTTTTATTCTGTCCCTTGTCAGTCTATTTTGCAGGACTCCAATGAAGGAACCTAGGAGGGTAGAGGAAAAGTTTTTGCTTCTCTATATCACAAAGTTGGCCCATTTTTGCCCTTCAGATCTCAGTTTTAATAACACTATTTAGCAAATATTTCCTTGGCACTCCAAATCAAAATATTCAATCTACTATATTCTATACTCTTATAGAAGAGTATAATCTCATGACAGTACAAATTTTTTTTTGTGTGTGTGTGGGTACCAGGGGTTGAACTCAGGACCTCACACGCCACCAGGCACCCGTGTAGCTGAGCGATATCACTGGCCCTTTTTTTGTATGTGGGTATCGGGAGTCGAACTCGGGACCTCGTGCTTGCCAGGCAGGTGCTTATGCTGCTGAGCTATCTCACAGGCCCAGTACAAATTTTGTTTTGATTGTAATTACTGTAAGCCAAGTATCCCCAAGAATGCATGTTCTGCCAGTCAATTGATAAAGATTTGTTGCATGCTGAACATGTATCCCTTTACCAAGTGAACTGACATGAGGAATTAAAAATCACAAGCTTTGCAGATTAAAAATATTTCCATGTAGAACTGTGTACCTAATTCACAATGGCTGACACTTGCTGGAAACTGGCAAACTACTTCTAATCTCACAATACTCTATAAGAAGAATCCATATGATTAACTAGCCACAATACTGACTTAAATTTTTTTAAAAAAATATGATTCAAGTACATCAAGGATATGAGTAATGCCTGATGCCAAGTATAACTTCTGTTTAGCTAATAATGGACTTTGTTCCTTTATGGACATATGGAATTTTAGGGCTGCAAACAAAAAGGATTGGTCCCTCCTCCTGTAATCACAGTGTTGCTATAATTACAGAGAAAGGTTTGTCAGCATTTTCATTAAAAGTACTTAACTCAGCTGTTAAATGTCCATTAGCCTAATATATGGCTTATAATATCTTAGCTTAACTGCCTATTAAAATCAGCTAATTAAAAATGGATGCATTTTTAATAAAAAATATGTAGATACCCAAAATGAACCAGCCCTTCAAGTGCATTTCATAACAACAAATGTGTAAGCGTCTTTTCAATATTTGAATCTTCTATATACATATATTATTTTTTAAAAGGATCTAAAAAGTTCTAGAAAGTGATTACTTAGCAATAAGCATTACATTGTCATAAGGAGCAAGTAGTGGACACTGATGAACAACTCAGATTCTTCTTCAGTGAAGAACTTGTTGTCCCAGCAGCTGAGAGTGCTATTGCTAGATAGCCCTCAGCTCTCAGTTGTTTCAGAGGCTGTGTCAGCAGCAGCAGCAGCAGCAGCAGCAGCAGCAGCAGCAGCAGCAGCAGCAGCAGCAAATCCCTGTTCTCAAGGTCATGAGTCTTTCTGAAGTGGCTATCATCCAATGACTGATAAATACAGGAGTATAAAAGACCTAGTGGTCTCAGTCCAACTGGGGGCTACTCTGAAGGGCCATTGTAAGCACCAGAGTTCCTCATGTTATTGGCCAAGTGTTGGGAAACATCTACACTGAGGTGCCCTATGATACCGCAAGGGTCACCACAGGTCACATAGCAAAAGGCTCAACTGTAGATTGACCTATGTCATAGAAAATGCTCTGTGATGCTCCAGGAGCATAGGCATAGAGGAGAGGTGTATATACAAAGGCCATACCTCATTCACCTCCTTATGTGGATGGTAGCCCTTGTGTGATGTCTCACCATTGCAGCTTCTTTTAAAGTACAGCTGTGGCCTATAAAACTGCTTACTTGCAGAGTGAAACTGGCTTCTCAACAGCAAAGTACATCACTACTTGTGTTGCCTGTCATCTGGTTTCTTTAATTTTGGAGTCATCCTGTGGGACAAACAGTCTGCTGCCTGTTTGGGTTTATTGACTTCTTACTGGCTGTATCTCTCAACCTATTTAACAAAAGCACTGGGACTGCACTGCAGCTCAACTTCTGTCTATATTCACTCCTGCTTACTGTCCTTCCCTTAGGTGGTGGTCTGAAGGACCCTCCCTAAAATGTATCCTGAACACTACACTGCATCTTTGGGTCTGCTTCCCAGAGATCCAACATGTGACATCTACTGAGTATTTCAAAGAAACTAAGGAGAATAATAATAAATTGTATTATGTCTCTTTTCCTTTGGCTGTCAGGAATTGTGTCAATTACTTGAGTTTGAGATCCCAAAAAGATATTTAATGTATATTATCTCCCTGTGAAATTATATGTTTTTGATGCTTTAGTTGTTGACTAATGAGCAAGTACCTACCATCTACACAAAGTCACTGGATTCTTCCAAAACAACTCCAGCAGTCAGCCAGGTCTGAAGTTGCTCCATTTTGTTAAATCTAACAAATACACTTCTACTCATTTGTTTTGCTTCTCCCTTTTTGAGGAAAGATTTTGCATTAGTCTCTTTTCTAAAAAAAACAAAAACAAAAACAAAAATGTATGTCGAATTAGTACACAGTTTCCTACAACTAGCTCTTTTACTCCATGGAAAAACATTCTCAATTACAGCTAGTCCTAAGATCAGCTCTTTTTAGGCTATTTTACTTTTCAAAAGCCTTCTAGGACTTGACAGTCTATTGTAAGAAAATATTTCTTGCAGCCACATCTCCTCTTCTTGTGTGATGGAAGCTCCAAGTGAGCTAGATGTTCCCTTTAATGGCATTTTTAATTTGTAGCAGCTCTACATGGTAAGGGAAATAAGGGAGCTCTCCACAGGTATCTAGGCACGAGATCCTATAGCACATCCAAAGCAAGGCCTGTTCTTCACATATATTCCTAAGGGCTTTCTTATTTAGTCAATCTAATATTTAAGCATCTCTTATTGTGCAAGCTACTACCCTGAATGAAATGTAAAGAAAACACCACAAGTGTTTGGCCTCAAAAAATAATTGAAGGCCTTTTCTGCCTTTTTAATAATTTTAAAATTTTTATTAGTAAATGTTTGTAGTACATAATTATTACATTCATAATGGGTAGAATGGAATTTATAGTTTTTAGTTATGTGAGGAATCTCCATGCTCATTTCCATAGTGGTTGTTTTCTGCTTTTCTTAATAACATTTTTAAAAAGTCCTACCCAGTTCCCTTTCTATTATCCAATGCACATAGTCCATGGTGGTTTCTAAGTAGCAATGCTTGAATTAAAATAAGGCTCCTACTTCATGAGCCTGATTGTCAGGGGAATCAAAAAGCATTTGTATAGAGAAGGCAAAGGTGAACAGTGTGATTGAAGTGGCCCAGTAACTACTGTGTTGATTGAGGTAGCCTACAAAACAGAGTGACAGGCAAGTGCTATAAAACCACCCACCATTTGGCTGCATTCTTTGAACTAAACCCTTGAAGACAATACAGATCTGTTCCAGTACTTAGGATATCAGGCATTTAAAACCAATCTTTCACTTATAGCTTCTGCCCCCTCTTCTATTCTAGCCTACCTTCTGTGGCTCTTTATAGCAGCGATGTCTGAATGTTTACACGTTCATATTCTGTGGAAAGCTTTGCATATGGAATATATGCATGCTGATTTGGTTACACCGCCTATATGATTTATAACAGTGCTCTCTTCTGATTTCTGAGGTTCTCTGATGTTCTACTGTTTCATCAATGTTGGGGCTGCGACATTTCAAACATTTCCAATTTTCTTTTTGTCAACAATTATATTTTGTCGAGTTGTTCTTTACTAATATTTAAACTGAAACTTAAATGTCTCTGAATTTTAATATTGAAACCCCAAATATTTGCATATTCAACTTAGTTCATAAAAGGCTTTGAAGCTTCATTTAATTAATGATGAGGACCCAGTCAAAGGAATGTACAATACACTGATATGCTGGGTTTTCATGCACTGCATAAGCCCATCTAGCCCTAAGCAAGACATGGAATGTGAAAGGGCCCCATGCTTCACTCCCTAGGCCATGTGACCTGATTCAGGGCTGCATCTCAGTCACCCCCAGGCTCTGGGTTGGAGTATGTTTTATCAGATATCTCTGCCCAAAGGGGGACATCTTTCTATGAAATCACCCAGCCAACGGATGATTTCACAGAAGGATGACCTTTCTAATTCAAAGTCTCTGCATCTGCCAAAATCACATCTGCAGATGAGTAAGGCCTGTTTTGAAGATTATTACTAACATAATTATTTGAGTTTAAAATTAACAGGAAAGCAGTATATGCTTTATGAATAAGGTATAGTCCCAAATTGAATATGAGTATCAGTTGTTTGCAGTAAGGAATATATTCACTAAATAAGCAAGGAATAAATAGCAAGTGAGTTGCCTGTTGGCCTACTGAAACTAACTTAAGCTGTTTAATGAGGGAAGTGGACCTGCCACCAGGAATACGGAATTCAGGGAGCATTAAAGTTACTCTTAGAGAAACTGAGATCCTCTGAAATGGGGCCTTGGAATGAAGTACTAACAGGCCCTCTGAGCACAGAGTCATAAGCTGTGAACTGCTTTCAAAGGTACCCAGCTGAGAAGGGTGGGGAAACTGAAGTCCTTGTGCTTTGAAACCTGGTCCATGGCTCTCTATCAGCCCAGTGGAAGAACCACTGCTTTCTTGTGCTCGAGGGATCCGTATGGGCTGGCAGGTGTCTTGAGAGTTTGCGTTCTCATATTGACCACATACTATAGAGAAGCAAACCAAGCTATTTTTTCCTAGACAGAAGCAAAAAAAAAATGTAGAAAAGAAAACTGCCTGCTGTGGTGGTGTACACCTATAATTCCAGCAATCTGAGGCTGAGGCAGGAGGATCACCACAAATTTGAGGCCATCCTGGGCTACAGGGTGAGTTTAAGGCTAGTCTGAACTACATAGCAAGACCCTGGTTCAAGAAAAACAAAACAAAACAAAACAAAAACAAACAAACAAAAAATCTAAAAGCTAGTGTACATGCCAGAAGCTTGGATGAACAAATCTGTAACTGAACATTAATTGTAGAAATCATAATCATGCTGATTTTAAGATATATATATATATATATATATATATTATTTTATATTTATATTTAAACAAAATTATACAGATAGATCACAGAATGCACACAGATTAAACATTTCTAATCTGAAAATTCAAAGTTTTTTAAGTCCTGAAATGATACCACATATGAAAATTGTTATTCTGTGAAACTTTGATCTACTAAAGCTAAATGTCTGCAAAGTGGCCTAAGACCTAGCACTTTTAACTCCGGGTATATACCTATCTGAAACATGTAAGATTTTGTGTCAGAAAAAAAACCAAAGTAGAATTTCTATAGGAACACTATTCATGATAATTAAATCATCAATAGAATTCTTATACTCATCAAATGGAATATTACACAGCCCATAAAAATGAATGTTTAACAATAACTACATACGAGACAAATGATGAATCTCACAAAAATAATAAGCTAAAAAGCAAGCTATAAAAGGACATATATGCTGTGATTCAGCAAAATGAAAAGTAGGGCAAAACCAATTTGTACTGATATACATCCAATTAGTGATTACTCTTGGGAGAATTAATGCCTGGAAGGGTGAACCAGGAGGCCTGTTTTGTTTGTTAAAGCAGATGCTGATGACATGGCTGTTTTTGGTTGCAAAAATTGACTGAGCTATTGTGATAGATGTAATTTTATGTACGTATATGCACTTTTATAAAAGATTTTTGTTTTTTAAGTATAGGTCTCTTAGATGTTAGAATATCATACTTTCTATCTTTTGGGCATTCCTATGAAATACACTCTGAGTCTGATGTTTATATATTAATCTCTACATCAAGCCAGCCTGGTACAATTATCCCCTTTGCACAGGTGACCAGCTTTTGACATAAACATTGAATATATTCATTGGGGTTCATACTATGGGGGGAAAAGCAGAGTATCAATGTACACGGGTTGATATAAATAGTTCCCCAATTGACTTGATGTGTTAGGAGTACTGAGAAGACATATCTACTTGAGGCCAGTCATCATGGAAGCCTTCTGCTCATTTGTCTGTGTCAACGATCTAATTAAGACTTTTTTCTGCCTAGTCGATTGGTCTAATTTTAATTCCTAGTGCCAAAAAAGAAAGGCTTCGGGTAAGTAGAACCAAAACTTGCATGATCAGAAACAAAAATTTAAAAACTACAACAGCTTTGCAGCCTGTTAGCTTTAAACATGGTTGACAAGAAATTCTGTGAATACATCATTGGAATTATGAACCTCCAAGTCTCCAAAGGTCGCCATGGTTCTCTGTTCCCTAGATATTTTATTTCATAGCCTTAGTTTTGAGATTTCTGACTTTAAAAATTACAGGAGGATAGTGATATTATAAAACATTCTTGTATAAAAAATTACCACCACTCCCTTCCTAATGACCATGAAAGAATATAATGTAAAGAAAACAAAACAAACTGATTCACAACTCGTGATTATAGACTGATTATCACACATATTTACTTGTAAAATCAGAAAATATTGCAAATAAGCATAAAAATACAAAAATATACTTATCCTGTGGTCCAACAATTCCTTTTGTAGTATCTATATCATATAAAAAGTAAAATATGAGTATATGCATGTACATGTGCATATACATACATTCACAGAAAACACACATATATATCTGGATTTCACTTCACTATTGTTTGTATGAGCAAAGAATGGAAACAATCTAAGCTGCCATCCACGTTATCCATTTAGAAAATTTTTTGTATTATTAGTACATATTTGCAGTGCATAGTGATTGCATTCATTATGGGGAATTGGTACCTGTACATAACTCATCTCTATACTTTTCTTCCCCTCCCCCACCTCCTTGTATTTTGCCAGCATCAGATTCATTTATTTATCTTATAAGTCCTTATAAAGTTAATTCTCAATACATACAGATTAACAACCGGACTAATAGGCCAAAAACATACAAAACACATAAGAAAATTATACTAAATCAAGGTATACTTATAGATACATTGTCCATGCTGGGTTACAGTAACTTTTTTCTCTTTTTCTTATTATCTATCTTTTATTTTGCACTTCATATATTGAATTTCTTATATAAGAGAAATGGCAATATTTAAGCTTGTGTGTCTGAGTTATTTCATTTAACGTTACGGATACCCGAGTGTTTCCTTTTCTCTGTGGTGTCCCAGGCATGGTGAAAGAGGCTTGGCCCTACCACAGGCTCGCCATCAGATGTGCTGCTTCTCCACAGGTACAGAAGCAAGGGGACCATCTAACTGTGGGAAAAGACCTCCAAATCTGTGAGCCAAAATGAACATTTCCTTCTTATAAGATTATTATGTCAGGTACTTTGTTAGAGTAACAGAAACCCGATTTACATAGCAATTTTTGCCTTAGCTTACCCACTGACACAAGAAGGTACATGTAAGAAGAAAATGGATTTTGACAATGTTTCTCAGATCAATTAAAATTTTTAAAAGTCAGCAAATCTGTCGTTGAGTCATTATTTCAGGGTTTTGTTTGTGATGCAAATCTCTGAAGTACATGTGGAAGAATGCTATATAAATTAAGCAGTAACATTTATTTCTGCAACTTATCAACTAAGTCATTAGTTTATAACTCAAGATCTTCTAGGACCCATACAGATATACTATTTTAATGAAATGTAAATGAATATATGTAAAATATATATATTATATTATATATGTTATATATACATTACAAAACATATATAATATAAAAAAGAGCAAAATAATTAGAGAGGATGGTTGGTTGGCATGTCAGTCAGGGTGTCCTAGGCTGGTCTATATCAAAGCATCTCTATTGACCAAGGTCTGTTCTTCAGCATTGGGTTGGTTCATCTAGATTAGATTATCCTACCAGAGAAAGGCTGAAATTAAAAAGCATATCCAGACCAGACTAGTCTTGTTATAATATATATATGGACATGATAAAATAATGCGATTCCCCCTCTTGATATATTGTGCTGTGTACTGCAGTTTTGCCCTGTCATTCATCTCCCCAGAATCTAAGTCAATTAGACATGGAATTGCTCTGATGACTGATATTGAAATGGACAAATAAAGAATACAGTTTGGTCTCTCTGAGGAAGAAAATCTGTCAATTTACAGTCACTAAAATGGTAAGGTCTCTTGTGGAGTGGGGATGATTCATCAGGGTTGCTCACAGCACAGGGCTATATGCTCAAAGCCACCCCATTCTACTGTGCTACTGATTCTGATCATGAAATCAGCTTCATGATCCTGCTCTAAAACTTCTGATTGTGAAATCAATTTGTCAGTTACTCTGACACTCTCAGATATTCACTCACCAAAAAGAGTAGAATGAGTACTGCAACAACACTATTCTGGTCTGGATTCACTTTTTAATTTCAGCCTTTCTCTGGAAGGATAATCCAATCTAGATGAACCAACCCAATATTGAAGAACAGACCTTGGTCAATAGAGATGCTTTGATACAGACCAGCCTAGGACGCCCTGAGATGCCAGCCAATCATCCTCTCTCACTGTACTGCTCATATACTTAATTTCCAGCAACAGACATTGCAACAGAGAAGCAAGCTATCATTTTCCTCTGATCAGACAAACATTAAATATACCAGACTTTGCTTAAATGTAGTTCTAACTCAAGTCCACACATCTTTTGAGGTATATTGGGACACACTAGTAACCTAATAGAATATGATTTTTTTAGAGAAAGAAGAGAAAATGTCTTTGGAAGAAAGAGTGCTGATGAACTACAAGATAATAGAAGCTTTAGAAACCAATGCTCTGGAAAATTTCCGTACCTTAGAATATTGAAAGGGCTGCTTAAGCTTTTTGGCAGTTCCAATCTCCACACGTAGTGTTTAGCTCTAACTAAACTTAAAGGCATCAAATTTCCCAAGTTGAAAACATTTTGAAATGGTTGTAACCAATTCATAGATTTTGAAAGTGACAGTGAACAAATCACCTTAACTAGCATGTTCTGAAAACACACACTAGAAATATGTTATTAAAGCATTAATTAAAAGGCATGTTGTTAAAACTTTATAAAACATATATGTTAGAAATTTTTAAAAATGCTTATATTTAGAATATGAACTGATTAAAGAAAGGTAAAGTAATAAAATGAAACAATGATTACAAGAATTTGCAAAGAATTTCTGATGGTTGGTGATTAACATTTATGAGTATAGGGGCTTGAATTAATTAATATTTTGAATAATTTCCTTCAAAAGAGCTAAAATTTGATATTTTATCAGATTTATCAGAAAATAGTAATGTTCATCATATATGAAAGAGCCAACTTTTTTGTTGCTTAGAGTTGTCACGAAAGCAGTATTTGTTATTTTGCATCTGAAGTTTGCCAAAGGAGCAGCAGCATCCGTGACAGATTGGCTCATCCTATGATTTGGTGTCAGGATGAAAAGGCCATCTTAGAGGTTTTTTCTGGGTTCCATTTGCAGTTGTTTAAAAGATTCCTTAGGATTCGGTTGGGCATGATAATTTGCTTACCAGCATGACAACAGGCTTTCTAGCTAACATCCTAAAATAAACACCCACGCCATAATTTCTTGGCGTATTCCACCTTTTTGAAACTTCTATTGCATTCTTACTAATTCTTCTTAAGAAGTAAGAAAAACCTGGGGCTGTTCAGACAAGGACCGATCTGGGTCTCTTTCTCTTTCAGTCTCACAAAGAAAAGTATTCAATAGCAGTCATACCTTTGAAAGGAATTTGTATTTGATTCACCACTAACTATCTTGTGGACTAGTAATGTATT
This sequence comes from Erethizon dorsatum, assembly GCA_028451465.1. Lineage (NCBI taxonomy): Eukaryota > Metazoa > Chordata > Mammalia > Rodentia > Erethizontidae > Erethizon > Erethizon dorsatum. The sequence continues at coordinate 24,158,891 of CM051842.1, forward strand.
TCCTTTGGTGTTCCTACCTTAAACAGTTGCAGTATGTGTGTCATATGCTTTACATATGCTACTCCACTTATTTCATTTGCTTACACGTGTATACTTTAGAGTAATAATGCAAATTAAATATATGTAGAGACTCTAAAGATGAAATATGTAATAATGTATCCATAAAATATCTGCAGAAACAGCTATGTGATTTTGTTTTTAGAATAGTATTTTGGCATTAGAATTTCTCCAAACAAGTAGAATTATTAACTTGAATATAGAATAGTGATCACTGGAGGATGGGAAGATGGAGAGAAAGGGTGCATAAAGGGAAGATGGATTTGATTAGCACATGCTATATGCATGTTTTGAAATATCACACTGAATGTCATTAATATGTACAGTCTATATATGTTAATAAAATAATAAAATAACATGAAAATGAATGATTCTCTCAAAATGCTCACCACATTGTTTTCACTTTATTTTTTAAGGAAGCACAGGACTGGCTCTGAATTACTTGGGGGGGGGCATTCCTCTAGGTTTTAGGGAAGCCTTTATAATATATGCCACAGTTTGGATCTTAAATGTACACCAAAGGGCTATAGGTTGGAGGCTTGATTCCCATTGGGACATGTTCAAATATTTATGAGGTGAAGCCTGGGAGGAGGCATTTAGGTCATTGAGGGCATGCTCTAAAGGGGACTGGGAGATTTCAGTCTCTTCCTCCCTGTCTTTTTTTTTTTTTTTTTTGTGAGTACCGGGGGGTCGACCTCAGGACCTCACGCGCCAACAGGCACCCGTGCCGCTGAGCGATATCACCGGCCCCTTTTTCGTATGTGGGTTCCGGGAGTCGAACTCGGGCCCTTGCACTTGCAAGGCACGCACTTACGCCGCTGAGCCATCTCACCGGCCCAAGGTGAGCAGTTTTGCGCCACATATTCCCACCATGATGTCATGATGTGCTGCATTGCCACAGGCCCAAAAGAAACAGAGTCAATTAATTGTGGACTGAAACCTCTAAAACAAAATAAATATTTTCTCCTTATAGGTTGATTATCTTAGGTGTTTTGTTCTAGTAATGGAAAGCTAACACTGAAATCTGGTATGGAGAAGTGGACACTTTGTCATTACTATCTATCTGATGATGTGGAGTAGCCTTTAGAATTTGTCTGTAGGAGTTGGAAAAACTTGGGAGAAGTTGGTTAGGAGGCATAGAATACTATAAGCAGAGACTAATAGGCAGTTATGGTAGGGACTTGGAAGACCAGAATGCAGATATGTATGTAGCTATTAAAGTGATGCTGATGAGGTTTCAGATGGGAATGAGAACTCTTTTGAAAATTAGACTATTGGCATCCTGGTTGCACATGGCAAATAATTTGAACACATTATGTTTACACTCTGATACTTAGTAGGAGGGTGAGCTAAAAGGTGATGAAATAGTGTATATGGTGGAGGAAACCTCAAGGCATTCAGGCAATAGCGTGGATATTACTGGTTTACTTGGTGAAGGAATCCTCAGAGCATTTAGACAGTGGAATGGATATTACAGGTTGCTTTTAGCCCAATTTAGAGTGAGAATTGGGAACAAACAAGAGCAGAGTAGAAAGATTTGAAAAATTCACACCTTGGCCGGAAAAGGAGTGCATGTAATGTTTTTGCCAAGGAAGGTGCAGTAATTAGTGCAGGTAAAAAGAAGTCAAGTGCTTTGCACCAAGATAATAGGGCAAATGTGTCAAGGATATCTAAGGAATCTGTAAGGCCACCTCATCCATCACAGGCCCAAAGGTGTAAAAACATAAATTTGTTTTAAAGACGTTTCTTTGAGAGAAGATCCCTGGGATGCTCTACACACCCCAAAACCCCTTAGCTGTATGCAATTGTGTTCAGCTGAGAAACACGCAGAGGCCAATGTAGCTTTGACTCAAGTAGGTCAAGCAGTTCATGCCAATGGCAGACCGTGACTTGTCCACATCATGTTGGTTTTGCAGGTATTCGGAATGCTAGAGTTATGGAGTCATGGAGGCTTTCACTGACATTTTAAAGCAATGTCGGGGAAGTCAAAGAGTGTGCTAAGGTCAAAGTCCTTACAAGGAGCCCCTGACAGTGGGATGCCAAGTCTGCAATGGAGACCCCAGCAAGATAGAGGTGCCAAGAACATGGCACATCTGCTGAGAGAACAGGAAGGTAGGTTAGAAACCCTGCCCTAGAGAGAGGTTTCATGAGCTGCAACTAGCAAAACCGTGGGGATGAAGCTGCCTCTGATGGTTAAACTTAATTGCCAACTTGAAGTCTTATGAGTACTACTAAAGCACACTTCTGTGCATGTCTAGGTGGATCATGGAGGTGTGACTTTGGAATCTTTATCTGGTCCCTTGCCTGTTCCTCTCTGGCATTGTTTTCCTGCTTTGTTTCCCAGACACTATGAGGTGAGAAACTTTGTTCCACCTTGACCATCAGCCGTGATGTTCTGCCTTTGAAGTCAGCTGATCATGGACTGAAACTTCTGAAACTGTGAGCCAAATAAACCATTTCCTTCTAATAAACACCCTGGTGAGATTTAGAAATTTGGTGTTAGCAACAGGAAAGCTGACTATTACACTGCCCCAGACCATGGGGACCCACATGCTACCAGTACGCCTCAGATTCTGGGCATGGAGATGCAAGGTTTAATATTTGCTCTGTTTGATTTGATTCTTGCTTCAGTTTGAACCCCCTGTTTTAATCATTTCCCTGTGTGCTTACTGTGCCTGTCCCAGCATTTTCTCTTGGAAGAATGTAACTTGTGCTTGTTATTTCTTACAGCAACTCAAAGCTATGAGTTTTCCTTCTGTCTCAAGAGATTTTGGACTTGGACTTTTGAGCAGTGCTGGAATGGTAAAGAATCTTTGGACTCTTCAGGATGGACTGAATGCATTTTCCACTATAAGATGGACATGATTCCTTCGGGGCCAGGGCCATTCACCTACATTTTGGATCTTAAATATCCACCAGAGGCTCATGTGTTGGGGCTTGGTCTTTAGGAAGGCACAACTGAAGGGTGGTGAAATCCTTAAGAGGTGGAGCCTAGGGGTGGGTCTTTAGGTTACTAGTACTGTGCCTACAAAGGCAACCGTGGGACCATGGCCTCTTCCTCTTTTCTTTTCTGCTTCCTGGCCATGAGTTGAGTGGGTTTGCACTGTTATGTATCCACCATAATGTGCTGTCTTCCCACTGGCTTAAAAGCATTAGGGTTAATAAAAAATGGACTGAAGCGTCCAAAAGGGAACCTCAAATAAACCTTTTTCTGTATAAGTTTATTATTTCAGACATTTTGTTACAGTATTGCAAATAGTTAACAGCTCATGTAAATACATGTATGGAAATAAATGTATGTAAATAAATTTAAATATGCATTTCTGTTTTCTTAAGAAAATGTTCATAGTATAAATGCTCAAGAACAGTCTATTAGCTTTATACAATGCCATTAAAAATGAAAGATTATAAAAATATCTAAATTATTTTATAAAAAGTAAACATTTATAAAGCAGGACAGGTCAACATGTACCAAACTGGAAATTGTCACTAAATTATTAAAGTTATAAAACATATTTAAATATTTGTAGTGTAATTTAATGCATGAGATTCATGAATTAGTAGGAGCCATATTTTATAATATATCACTTTCATGCATTAATCAAGGTATTTATTCCTTTTTTTGGTGGAATGAAAACAGTTTGTGCCTTTAAAATTAAGATGTTGACCTAGAGAATTAACAGTATATTGAATGAAATCATCCCTATATATAATAGAAAATAAAAATTATTATAACCATAGTGTAGTCAGACATTACAACATTGTGACTAAAAAGCAAACAAAAACACCTAGTTTAAAATGTCATTTCACCTTCCTTTGAGAATAATAAAGTTTATACAAATTTATTGGAGTTATCAACAAGGTTATGAAGAAAATCATTTTAAGAAATATAAGAAACTACAATGTGTTCATTAGCATAACATTGCATTATAAGCAATGAGGGTAATTATGGCTTACAAGTTGTAATATTTAGTCTCTTAGGAAATAATTTCAAGAGTCCTATTGATTGTTAACAAACAAAAAAAAACCCTTAATATTGTTTGACAGGTTAAAACATGTTTATGTACTTTGCCTTTACTAAAGTAAGCAGTAGTGACTACGGCCAACCATACATTTAATAGTTTTCAGAATAGCTTATAAATGGTTCCTGAAATGACACTAAGATATAGTAGCAATAGTAAATAACAGGTTTGTGAATACACTAGGTGTGTGTGCTATATGAATGACATTTTAACAATATTTTGTGTTTTTAGGGTTTGCCAAGAAAATTAAGAAAATGTTTATATTTTTTCTTTATGAATATTCTTAGAAAACGTGTAATTTTGTTAAGTAGCAAGATGTCCCATTAGTTCTGGGAAATATATTAATATACAAAAAAGATAACTGAGATATAAAATAATGTTTATTAGATTCCATTTACTTCAGATACAAAGACTTTTCTTCAACAGTGAGATACAGAAGTTTCTAATGTAAGATATCTTTATAAAAACACTCTATCACTATGTATAGTTTTATTTAGAGATTTACAGGGAAAAAAATAATGATACTGAGTGCCTATTATGCTGGAAATCACAGGCCAATATATTAGAGAAAACGAGAAAGACAGGCAAGAGATAGTTTTTATTCTCAAGGATATTTACTCAAGGTAAGGCTATCAGTCATGTATTCACAAATGGATGCCTAGTGGAATCTGACAATATGCAGTAAATATCAGATGAGTTGTATACTATCTTGAAGTGATGGTTTTTGAGAGTAGGTAATGGAGGCCTTCATGGAGGCAATAAGATTGAGGAGAGATCTTGGGATGACGGATGTGATTTAAATGTTGCATGAGAATAAATGGTACAAAGGAGAGCTTATGGGTGGAAAAGAACGAAGCAACTCAGAAGACAGTTAAAAGGTGAGATTTGGATGTTTTAGATGAAGAGGGTACAATCAAAAAATTGAAATATCTTGGCAATCATCTCCTCCTCCACAGGTGAAGAAATAGGCTCAGAGAAATTGTATAACTTCAGCAAGTATTGGAACCCTGGCCTTTTGAATCACAATCCACTGCCTCAAACTACTTCTACTTCCATGTCCCCTAGTTATTAAAACATAAAATGTATTTTAGTTTGTGAACATAACATTAGTGAGAACAACATGAAATTTCTCCATTAGGGAGATTGTTTTAGGTGGTGATGGTAGTGGTGATAGTATTGATGGAGAGTAAGATGATGATGCCAGAAATGTGGTGAAATGAGACAATATGATGAGTGATTCTGGAAAAGGTGAAAATGAAAGGTGTTTTAAGAAGGGCCTGTGATTTTAAGCTCAGATTTATGAAAGTCAGAAGTTTAGTTTTTGTTTGTTTTGTTTTGCAGTGCAGGGAAACAGAACTCAGAACCTGAGCATGTTAAGGAAACACTCTACTGCTTAGCTATATCCCCAGCCCCAACTTATTTTAATATAACAAGCTTTCATTGATAAAATTATTTTGGGCAAATTACTTAAGTACATGTTTGATGAGAAAGCTTTCAGTTTTTGACCACTTAGTATGATGCTGGCGGTTGGTTTGTCATAGATGGCTTTTATCAGATTGAGATAAAGACCATCTATTTCGATTTTCTGTCAGGTTTATATCATGAATGGGTGTTAGACTTTGTCAAATGCCTTTTCTGCATTTATGCATATCTAAATTGTACCAATAAACTTAATTGTATGAAAAAGTACATGTTTGGTGTTGAAAGTACTTATTTCCCTTCCTCATGAAAATCCTAAATTCTTTGAGAGCAGGTCTATATATGAATCATCTGAAATCCTCCTCAAAGAGCCAGACAGAGCCTTTGGCTAAAAGTATGTGCTTCATAAATTATGGATAACAGTGGAACAGCAATGGCAACAATTATTTACATCAAAGTAGATTGTATTTCTCTACATCATAGAGAAATAAAAAGGATTTTCCTACAAATTTTGTAAATGTTAAAGAAAAGACAAATTATTTGGAAAATAAGTGTCAATCTTTCATTTTAATTCTTGCTTCTTTGCCATTATTTTTACCAAAAAAAATTTCTGACTTAATTTCATATTGATTAAGAGCATTCATAACGTTCTTTAATGCAGTTGGAAGTTCATTATTAACAATAATAATAGTAGTAGCTCCTAATATAAATTAAGCATGTATACTGTGTGCCTGACAAAACGGAAAGCAGTTTATAAATATATATGTCCACTACACCAGATAATAACCTTCCTAAAGTCAGGAATTATCTCTGATTTGTCTGTGTATCTAAAGTGTAGAGCATGATTCCTGACATATGTCATGTGCAATAAAAAGTTAAAAATAAGAATCCCCTGACATTATGCTAAATATTTCCATGCATTATCTGGCTTAACCATCCCAACAAGCTCACTTTATAAATGAAGAAGCCAAAGCACTGCAAATGTAACCAAAGTCACTTGGCTAGAAAGTGTTAGAGCCAAGATTTGAACTCAAGTCTTTCTGACTCAAGAGCCCTGCAAAAAATATTACTACATGCTTCCTTGACATAGCTCTGAAATGAAAAAGCCACTGATTCATGCTCAAAGGCTTCCATAACTGTTTCCAGGATGCTGTCCATGAAAAAAATTGTTATTTTTTGAATAATGCAGAAATGATTATTACTAAAACATAGGGGGTCAGAGTTAGGAGGCACTGTGAGAACACTAAAAAAGCTCTCCTAAAAAATAAGGAAAAAATCCAAGAGACCCAATCAAAGAAGATAGAGAACACATCCACTGCAAATATTTTATTAACAGTGAGAGACCTGAGCATAACATAGACTGAAGATTGATACCATGTGCACAAAGCAAAATATAATTTTAGATGTTTCCCTGGAGAATTAAGGTCCCAGTAACATTTACCATAAGGGTTATTAGGCACTTCACCCAAGCATCTATTATCCATTGTATGAGTCAGTCAACCATCATCAAAACAAGCAGATTTTTCTGGGATTTTAACCTGACTCCAGATGATCTATCCTTCCTTCATTCCAAATGCCATATGCAACATGTATTTGTGTATACGTATCGTATGCACTCAAGTATTACTGTTTAAAATCTATTTGATTTTTAACATCAAAAAGAAATTTTCAAAACCTCAAGAAGTATTCAAGAACAGTCTATTTAGAAATAATCATTTAATCTTTACTAATAGACATTTATAAAGATCAAACCTTCATATAGGTATCTCCAAAATGGGACAAGAAATATACAGTAACTTAAAACATGACTGCACCCCACGTTGAGAATAAAAGGAAATTCTAAATATATCTTTTACATAGCAATACCAGTAATAACTAATTTTCTAATCTTGACCTAGCACATGACAATGTACAAATTATTTTTCATATCGTATTGTTTCATTACTTTAAAGAAGCCCATCAGGTAGGTATTTTGCCTGTTTCACAGTTCAGAAAATATTTTTCCAGTAAATATCAGCTAGGAAATTGGCTGGGGTAGAAAATCTGTCTTACTCCCATATTTAACAAGGATGATGCTGTAGTTTCATTCCCCTATTACTGACTAATGAAGTTAATATGAAAGCCAGTTTGAGCCAGGCATGGTGGCACACGCCTATAATCCTAGCACTCAGGAAGCTGAGGCAAGAGGATCACCATGAGTTCGAGGCCAGCCTGGGCTACATGGTGAGACCCCGTCTCAAAAAAACAAACAACAACAACAACAACAAAAAATAAAATAAAATAAAGAAAAAGAAAAAGAAAAGAAAAGAAAAAAAGAAAGCCAGTTTGGATTTAGGCTCTGTATATCTCATACTGCTGGCAACTGCTTTCATGACAATGACATTAACCCCGAAAACATTGAAAGAATATGATTATAAATTTAAATTCAATCTATTCAGATAATGTGCTCTTAGAAAAAAACAGGGCCTTAAAGATTATGTGTGTGATATGTACACATTGCATATATATATATATATATATAGTATGTATACATATACTTTATGTATATGTATATACACATTTGTAGCTTATATATGTATACACGTGTATATAAGTACTTATTTTTGTATATACTATATAAATAAATAAAAATAAATATAGATGAATGGGTTAGATAATATCTCTCTTTTGAAAGAATAAAGTTTAATGACAAAAATAAAATGAAATATACTTGTAGTAATGTCATCCCATTTAATTTATAGAAAAACTCTCATTTGATTAATTCTATGTTGGATTTTGCTGATTATAAAATAAAAGTAAAAATGATTTCATTCTCTCAATTCATGCCAGGTATTTTGTTAATGACATGGCCATTCTGCTTTGCTAATAATCTAGCATTTGTGAACTGCCTTATTTGACTTAGGATTTTCATGGAAAGGACTTGCCATATAATTTTGGTATCGTTTGATCCAAGCACAATGTTCTGCACAGATTAGTTGCTTAATGCAAGTTCTTAAAACCAAACAATATGATTATTTTAGTAAATTCAATATCATACCTATGCTTTAACTTTCCTTATTCTCCCTGGGCTAAGTATCATCACTTTAATCAGAACACTCACAAAATAGACTCATTTGATTACTTCAACATATGTGTTTATGAGGTTTAAATCAAAATTGTTTTGTTTGTTTCATTTCCTCATTTAAAACCCTTTTAAAATAGATTAGTCCACTTTATTGACTTGGTAAATATAGAATGTTGAATATAATTTTAATCTTTGCTAATGATTGGGGCCATTAAAAAGTTCCAGAATCATCATCTTTACAATTATTCTGAGTATATTGGCTATAGATATAGAAGGTTTAGGGCTTTGAATTTGTGTGGTACATCTAGGGCCTGCAGTGTACCCTATGAAAACTGCTTTTAGGAATAAATTTAGGTCAAGAGTATATCCTACAGTGATGGCTCTTTTTCCTTGGATGTGCATAAAAGAACCCAAGCAGCCTAATAAACCATTTCATTTTATCACCATCTGACCTCATGGATAGCTAAATTTGATCTAATTTTATGTTACTTCTGAATTCAACACATTCACTTCTCCCTGGGATGTACTTTTTAGCAAATTTGAGAGTTAATTCCATCCCCAAAATCATCTTTCTAATAATACATCCTTAAAACCTGTCCCCCACACTGAGACACTTGTGTGAAAGACAAAGTTTTGAAAATGACACAAGGGACATACATTACCTGAGACATAGAGTTATTTAGAAGATTTCCTAACTTTCCTCTTCGTTGAATTGAAAAGGTTATTTCAGACATTCTACCTTATTCTCAGTCAAGTAGATAACACAAGGAAAAAAAGATAATCATTGTCTATTATTTGCTCAGGTATCCTTTTTTTTTTTTTTTTTTTTTTTTTTTTTTTTTTTTTTTGCTACTACAGAAAGTGTAATGCATTTATCTCACAAGGAAGCTTGAAACCCAGGGGCCTTCTTTTCTGTATTAACACATATTTTCATCGCTTCTTCCTTTATGATTACTTTTTAGATTTATGCTTTCTAAAAGCATAAATCATCCCAGTTTGTCTTCAGCTGCAATGAGAAAACATAGCATGGTATGTATCTTTCACTATCTGTCAATTTACTTATTAAAATATCTTTCATCTTTTCTTTGGAGAGTTTTTTTTGCCTTCTCTTTCTTGACTGAAGTTTCCTACATCCTGGGCATCCTTCAAAGGCTGAGATCTTTTTTCTGTATTGTTTATTCAATTCTTGGCTTTTATTTATTTATTTATTTATTTTTATTTTTATTTTTTTTTGTAGGTACCGGAGGTCGACCTCAGGACCTCGCACGCCAGCAGGCGCCCATGCCGCTGGGCGATACCACCGGCCCTTTTTTCGTATGTGGGTTCCGGGAGTCGAACTCGGGCCCTCGCGCTTGCCGGGCAGGCGCTTATGCCGCTGAGCCATCTCACCAGCCCTAATTCTTGGCTTTTAGAACTTGGACCTGTCTTTGTTTCCCTTCTGATAGCACCGCATTGTAGCAATTCTGTTTTTAGATTCACATCTCTGTTCACGTGCTAATTTTTTGGCTAGAACAATACCACAACAGCAAGTTGATCAATTGATTCAGGAGGATTTACCTTCTATCAGTTCCTTGTTCCTATTTATCCATTTTAAATTCTTTATTAGTACTTAGAAGTAAAGATTCAGTATTCCACAGTATCTATACCTGCAAGCTAATGTTTGGTTGACAGTATTTATCAAGCTTATACACACGTCACCACAGATGACGTCATTAACACCTTCTCTCTGGGAATAATATAAAAATTTTATATCAGAGTCCTTTGTATGCTAAAGATGTTTATGACATTATAAGTGTTCATATACATTTACATTTTATTATATTTTGCTATATTACATTTTTGCTTTTTTTCTTCTTTTCACTTATATCTTGGGTTTTGTTACGGAGAGGCAGTGGATTGAAAGATCAGAATGATGTCAGGCAGGTCAAAATTCTAATACAGGTTTTTCCACTCGCCAGCTACATGAGCTTGTTTAAGTCACTTAACCTTGTTACACCTCAATTTGGAAAGATTGCTAGGAGGAACCTTGCAAATCTCACATATGAGCAAGTTATATACTGGGCTTAAGGACATAACAGATAGGGAAAAATCATAATACACCTGCATTTAATGGCCACTGTTGCTGTTCTCATTGTCATCGTTGTTACTGTTCCTTCCCCTTGCAATTGGTTCCCAAAACTTAACATAAACCGCGAATCCAGTTTGTACTTAATATTTGTTGAATTATTTTTGTCTAAACGTTTCCAATTTTCTCTTGCTAAACTGCCTTTCAAAAGATTTTACCCATAATGAAACATAAATTTAATGATATTTCTAATAAGCTGAAATTTCTTCTCGTTCAGAAATTTCTTCTCTTGATGGGAATTAACACTTTAGAGATATGATAATCAATGAAAATATTGCTTTTTTTAGCACTCATATTATATTCTTTTAAAGTATAATATTTTGTTGGCATAGTGAGTAGAATGCATAATAGGCTAACTTCATGTCTTTTTACAAGAATGAAATTTATAATTTCTTCCTGTATTTTTGCTAACTCATTCAAAAATCATATGTATAAAGGACATATAGGAAAATTTAAAATATTCTTACTATTAAAAGCCATATATTGGGCCGGTGAGACGGCTCAGCGGCTTAAGCGCCTGCCTTGCAAGCGCGAAGGCCCGAGTTCGACTCCCGGAACCCACATACGAAAAAGGGGCCGGTGATATCGCTCAGCGGCACGGGTGCCTGTTGGCGCGTGAGGTCCTGAGGTCGTCCCCCCGGTACCCACAAAAAAAAAAAATAAAATAAAAGCCATATATTTAAATGAATAATTTTATTTTATAATATATATATATATATATATATATATATATATATATCTATATAGTGTGTGTGTGTGTGTGTGTGTGTGTACCGGGGGTCGACCTCAGGACCTCACGTGCCAGCAGGCGCCCGTGCCGCTGAGCGATATCACCGGCCCTTTTTTCGTATGTGGGTTCCAGGAGTCGAACTCAGGCCCTCGTGCTTGCCAGGCAGGCACTTATGCCTCTGAGCCATCTCACCGGCCCTATATTTTGTAATACAAATAATATTTTCAAATAAATAGGATCACAGACTGCCTATAAAATGAGAATAAGCTGAAATTAGATGCATCCTTCATATTTATTTAAATGGGCGATATGGTTTGAGAAATCTTGGTGTGAAGCATGATTAATGTACCCATCTTATGATGGGAAGGTTAAGGCAATTAATTGGTAATGGAGCTGATCATGCATTCATTGAAATAAACTTCACTTTGACTTTTATTTAATATTGTTCTGCATTGAGTAACTGCTTATTTTTTAGGAGAATGTGGTTATTCCAAGATTTACATATAAGACTGAATCTTCATATTTTCATTAGAGATAAAAATGGTTTAAAATATCTTAAAAATGGGATTATTGAGCACATGGGTTATCACTGAGAATTTATTAAACAATTTTACCTAATCATCTGGTAGAATCTAATCTCAAATTCATGAAACATATAATTTAGACAAACTATTTAACCCAATAGAACTACATTTAAATTAATCTCTATGATTACTTTTGAACTTGGTACCATTTTTTTTTTTTTTTTTGTGGGTACCGAGGGTCGACCTCAGGACCTTGCGCGCCAGCAGGCGCCTGCGCCGCTGAGCGATATCACTGGCCCTTTTTTCGTATGTGGGTTTCCAGGAGTTGAACTCGGGCCCTCGTGCTCGCCAGGCAGGCACGCACGCTGCTGAGCAATCTCACCGTCCCTTGGTACCACTTCTATAGGTTGGCAGTGCCATTTTGAGAGAATATTGCATGAGGCATATTTTATACATGTCCATTAATTTCCTTGACATTGTTCAAATTATGAAGAGTTAATTACTATTCCAGTGACTGTAGAGTATAGTTTTAAAAATCACTGTTACATATGTGGCTAGTGATAAATCCAAAATAATCATACGAAATATTATGAGAAATATAATATAGGAATAAAATGCTTCATTGCTGCCTCACACTCATTAGCACTTGAATAAATGTGGATGTAAAGTGGAATGAAAGATAATATATCAAGTGTTAATCCATCATTAAGTGATTTTTTTTCTAAGAGAGGAGTGTTCACATGGTAACCCTATAAATTAACTGAAAACAAAAGCACGTAAATGGCCTCTTGAAAGTATGTCTTCCACTCCTTCTGGTGACATTTCAATTATATTCCGAAGCTCTACACAACAATCGATTTCTAAAGGTCTAACAATTGATCACTCTGCACTCTGAAAGTGCCACTAGTGACTACTGTTTATAAATATTTAGCTTTGAAAAATAAAGCACGATTTTGTTTCAAGAAAATAAATGCAAGTTTCCAAAATATTTAGCAGACAGCTTCTGTTCTTGAGATCGGCTTTGGACATGCCTTATAAGGAAAAGCCTATTATATACATCAACACTGCTAAGAAAAGAGAATTATTTGTAGGTCCCAGTAAATGGCTAAGAGAATTTTACCTAGTTGATCTGTTTGCATCAGTATCATGCAATGCACAAACTTGCATAACCATTTTTCCCTCTGTGGCTGTTCATCTAGGTTACTGTCTGTAACAAAAGACTGTGACTGAGTGTCATTTATATCACTAGTAGAATGACAGGCGTAGTGTTCTACTGCAGTGTTTGGTGCTTGCATCATTGGGCAGCAATTATGACAATCATGGCAGCACTCTCCTTGGAACTGAGGGTTGGAGGTGGGGAACAACTGAGATGGCAAAGAGAGAGCACTCTTTGGTTAAAAGAAAAAAAAAATTATGATAATCCTACCCCACTGTCCCACTGACAGTCTGTTAATTAAGACATGATTTTTATACTACATAATCTTTGATGTTAAATGTACACTTTTTATCCACTTGGGGAGTTAGCACAAAATAATACTGAAGATTAATATTTATTGATCACTTTATTTGTTATAATTGTGTTAAGGGTTTTGTTACTGTGAAGTCATAGTGACTTCATAGTAAACACATCATTAATAGCTAATCTTACAAACGAGGAAAGTAAAATCTAGAGGCAAAGAAACTTTCTAAACATCAAATATATAGTTAAGTAGTAGCAAGGACTAGAAGCGGATTTGTTAACTATGTCCTGTAATACTAAAACTACATAGGACTTTGAGCTATTCTGAACTGTGTGCAATATAATATTCATCTTTCTAGAATATTGGGTTACGTCCCCATTTACCATCCTGTAATGAATAGATCACATAAACAAGTTTGCAGAGTTCTCTACCATCATATGAAGAAACAATAAAATATAAGTCAATATTTATTTTAAAAGACTTTTGAATGTGTAAATGCTTTTGTGTCCATATGAGAAGACTTATTGATGAAGCCAGAAATCTGCACCTAAGTGTCAGAATCCCTTTTAATGTGGACACATGCAAATGTTCACTGAATGCCAGCAAGTCCTAGGGAGCTCTTGAGTACAAAAAGTAGTGTTGCAGCTTGTATCTAGATGTCCTGCCCAAAGTCTCATGCAGTCATAGGTGGGGAGTTTTGAAGGTGGCTGGATTAGGGTGTATGAATGTGGATTAAGGGTGTGATACTGGAATTAAGGTTGTGGATAATGGAAGCCCCACACTGGGTGCAGATAACACCAATCAATAGGCTTACAACCTGGATGGGATATAAAGGGAAAAGAAGGAAGGCTGCTGCTGCTTGTTGCTTTGCATTCACCTGCCTGCTTGCCATGGATTATTGCACCTCTGTGATGCCCCTCTGCCACGCCACCCTGCCTCGGAGCCAGCTGACTATGGACTGAAACAACTATAACCTGCCAGCTAAATAAACCTTTCCTCCTTTAATTTTGGGTGTCAGGTATTTTGTCTCAGCAATGAGAAAAGTAACTAAAACAAGTAGCAATTTATCCAAGATCCAGTTTTCTGACATAGAAAACAACTTCTAGGAAATTCTAGACATTGTTGCTACATTCCTGAAATATTCAGCAACAATTATAGTTGTTTCTCTTTTTTATTTCACACAGATATACATACACAAAATTACACATACACCTATACAAAACACACTTTGTATTTATATGCACAATAAATTTAGGTTCTAAGGTGCACTGAACTATAAACAGTTTCAATGTATTTTGAATATCCAGGGGCACAAAGAGGGACTGCTCATGTATCCCAAGGCATCTACTCCCTTAGCCACATCTATTAGTGCTCACAGGCTCCAAGTTTCATTACAACAACCAAAAAGAAAAAGGACAAAAGGAGAGAGAGAAAGAGAGAGAGAGAGAGAGAAGAGAAAAAGGGGAAAAAAAAACACTTCCCTGGTTCCAGTCAGATTGCATTTAAATGTAAACAAACACCTTGGGTGAGAATTTTAAGATTGAGAGTTTGTATATAATGATCTCAGAGAGGGTACTTTTGTACAGGTTAAGCATTAAATAAATGGTAGCTATTCTGAGATAATGAAAATTGAACACCTAAACAGAATTGCTCTAAGAAAACTTATACTAGTAGTATCTTAAACTCAATTTGTAACATTCATAACTTAAAATTAATAAGCCTATTTTTGACACTTAAAGCTGGAAGAATTAATGTGGAAAACCAATTTTCAGTTTAATTATTTCATACAATGCAAATGTTTGCATTTCTACACATTTTATTGCTCACATGATAGATGAAGATTTTTTCCTAAAACAATCATATTAATAAAAACTTGAGTTGGAAATGTTTTATTATTCATGTTTCATAACACTCGCTTGATCTCTTCAAATTTAACTGTCACTCACAGCTCAGCCCCTTTCCGTGGTTATAAATTGCATTTCAGAATTTTGTGTCTTAATACTGCCCATAAGTCACATTTTATAATCCAGCATATAATGAAAGGATAGTGTACAGCATTAATTACAAGGTCACTTCAGTGTCAAGGAAGAAACTCACTGAATCTTATTTTCATGGAAGTAGCTAGATTTGATTATGTTTAAACTTCACTATAATGAACATTGTGTACCAGACTCAATTCATGGGAGAAAAATGTTAAGTTCTGCCGGGGATATAGCTCAGTGGCACAGCACCTGCCTGGCAAGCACAAGTTTTATTCCCAGCACCAAAAAAAAAAAAAAAAAAAAAAAAAAAGAAAAAAGAAAGAAAGAAAGAAAGGGAAATGTAAGTTCTGTGGCAAAGTAGCTTTTCCTCCCTAAAATATTGTTAATCATGAAAGCTTTCACAATTTAATCTGGCTAATTTCAGATATGATTAGATGTTGACTTTATAAATTCTGGAAATGTCTAATAGATCTAACTAAAAATTTCTAGGCTGCATGGTGGCTCTACCTGGAAAATATTAAACTTAATAAAGGACACTATAAAAAGCCATATTTTATATTACTTAAATGACATTTTCTTTAAAATGTTAATTGTAACAATATTTTTTAAAAAATAAAGCCATTAAAAATTTTTAAAGTCAAGGAGATGCCAGAAGATGGACAGATAGAAAATTAACCTCTACCTATAGCCATAACTGCAGTCATTAATCAGATCTAGTCAAGGAAACAATAGCAGTAAGTCAAGAAAAGGGTAAATGCTGATACAATGTAAATGTTTAAACTTCTCTCATTTTTAGTAGTATATTATGAAGTTAGAGTTGAGTGGGATTTTCAAGACAAAGCTATAGAAGTGTTATTTGATTTTTCTATACCTCAGTTTCTGCATCTGAAGGAGAGAGTGTTTGGATAGAGGACTATGTGAATCTAATCCAGTTTTTGGCCTGCCATGTTTATTCCTGCTTTTCCACCAAAGGATTTCTTCTTCTTTTTTATTATTTTAAAGAGAAAAAAAAACAATAAAAACAATGATACAGAATTTCAAACCAAGTTAATAGGAAATTAGCAATGGTATATATATATATATATATATATATATATATATATATATATATATATACACACACACACACACACATACAAGATAGCTAAGATAATTATACTATTAATTTCTTGTAGTTCATTGAAAAGAACACATTGTGCTTATATTGTTTGATCAATTTTGTATGCCTATATCTTGTAATCTGAGCAACTACTTTGAAGATAACAATACAAAAGATTTATTCTTATTCTCATCTAGTAAGACATATTCTTCTTACTGCTTTGAGTGGGCCTGAGAGTGAAAATTGCAGTCTCCAGTTAGATTTAACTTTATCTAATCTCAGCTATTTCTCTGTATGTCTGGTTTTCACCACATGTTCCAGTTCTTTCTGTTCAAACTCTTCACTTTATGATCTCCACCTGATGTCTTCAACTGGCAGTTAAAATCACCAGAAAGCAGAGGAAATATTTCTTCAGGTCCCAGGTGAAGCTAACTTCTTTTACTTTGTGCCAAAACTTGTATCTATCTTCAATCCATACAGACCTGTTTCGGGGCAAATTATTGGCAAATGGAGGAAACATCTTTCCAAAGTTCTGCAAAGATCCTTGAGAAGGCGAGAATATTAAAGGGAACTCATGCTTTACTGGTGCATGTTTCATTTGGGGACAATAGCATGGGTTCAAAGAGGAATCTGATAAGATACTGCCTGATACAAACACCTTCTGGTTTGATCCTAAAGAGAAAGGGAGTCTCCAAATTCCTCAATATATTAATGTGTAAATCTTTGTGAACAAAAGTATTTTTAGGTGATCCAAATAACTATGGTCTGATAATTAAATATTAATACAAGGAGCTGAATTCACCAAGGTTGAGGGTTATGCTAGTAGTTTCGAAGCTCTCTAAGGCAGAGGAAAGAGTAACGGGGAGTATATTTCTCAGGGTTCTCCAGGGAAACAAAAACAATACGAGAATATAAACAGATGTGGAATTAACTCATGCAGTCATGGAGGCTGACAAGTCCCAAGATCTGCAGGGTGAATCAGCAAGCTGAAGACCCAAGAGAGTTAATAGTGTAGTTATAGTTGGAAGGACAGTGAACTGGAGCACCGGGAAGAGCTGATCTTTCTTTGTAAATCCAAAGGCAGCAAAAAGCTATTATTTCAATTTGAAAACAGTCAAGCAGAAGAAACTCTCTTTTACTCAGACAGGGTGATCCTTTTTGCTCTAGTCAGGTGTTCAACTTGATAGATTAAAAGAAATAGATGAGGCCCAACTACATCAGGGAGGGCAATGAGCTTTACTCAGACTACCTATTTAAATATAGTATCATCTGATGACACCTTACAGACACACCCAGAGTTATATTTCACCAAATATCTGGGTGTCTCATGGTCCAGGCAAGTTGATACACAGAATTAACCATCACTGAGAGTACTGACAAATCACAGCAGTGATAACAGTAGGCGCAAACTGAACAATAGTGTCATAAGAATTGATAATGCCCAAGACCTCTTTTAATTCCAAATCAATATTGACTAGGTTTGATACCCTGTAACTTACACATAATACCTAATCTAAATGATATTCAATACTCATATGATCATTTCAGAGAAGTATTGGACATCCTCCTACCCTTTGACTCAAACCTAAAAAAAAACTTGTATATCAAAATGATATTTAATGAACTATGAAAAGAAACAAGGAAATAAGAACTCATAGGATCCAAGGAAAATAATAGCCAACTTTTTGATGTTTTGTTTTGTTTTAGATTCTTGACCCTTGAATCAACTTGGCTCTGCATTTTTGTAATTGAAAAACATTGGAAATAATTTATATTTAACCCAGGGTAAGATGGGTTAAATAAATATTGGCACGAATGCAGCAAAATGCTATCATGCCATTTAAAAGTGTGGGAAATGGAAACTTAAGAGGAAAGAATATTTGTGTTAATGAAATGTCTCCTACAGTGAGAGTTGTCTAAATTCTTGTGGATAGAATGTAATAAATTAATTAGGAAACAGGACTCATAGACCCCAGATTACTGTGAGTTGCTATAAAATCAGAACACAAACAAACATTACCTTAAAAACAAAAGAAGGAAAGTGCCTTTTCCTAATGACAGTTGATATATGGGATAAAATTTCGGCCTGTACAGAAAAATGACTTAATGAGACTGATGGAATGACAGAAAGGACGATAAGTTATTTTCATGGAAATAAAGCAGACAAGTTCAAAAGTTAGATTTTTCCCTTTGCTATAGGTTTGATAATCATACACGAACAACCACTTTTATTTTATTTATTTATTTATTTTTTTGTGGGTACCAGGGGTCAAACTCAGGACCTCGCGCTTGCCAGGCAGGCGCTTATGCCGCTGAGCCATCTCACTGGCCCATAACAACCACTTTTAAAAATGGGAATACTTGTAGGATGTATAGCTTGATTTTCATAGTCTAACATTCTTCAGCCCAACCATTTTTCTCTACCACTATTTTAAGACAATTTTTGATAACATAAGGTTTTTAAGAAAACAAGCAGAATCTTAGAACAGACTGCATGTTGTAAAGTACAAAAGGTGTGTTATACAACAGCATTATCTTATTATTTTCATAAAATTATCAATTTTTGAAATCTATGTAACAGGAAAAATGACTTACAAAATGTTTTAACACATTTTGTGTTTATTAAAATGTATTAAAATGTTAAATGTGTTTTTTCTCCAGAAAGTGGTAGGAAAAAAGAAATTCATCTTCTTCTCTGTGCTCATTTGTATACCTCAAAAATTTTCATAATAAACCAATATAATTTTCATGTTGTGAAAAAGTTGTGTTTAAGTGTTAGCTAATGTTTCATGTTATGTGGGTCAGCCATGTCTCTTCTAATCAGTTTTTAGGACTTGCCCTCCTTAAACTTAATCTGGCTACGATACAAGTTTTTGCATTTAGAGATTACATGCACGAGTTTAATTCTGTGTTATGTATTCCCTTTTTCATCTAAAAGTCTATATAGAAATGGACACTGATGCTTGATCTCTTCCCTAAATCCTCATTGGATATGGCATATAAAGGTTAATCATGGGCATTCCCAACAGCAATATGTATGACTAATATAAGAAAATGGGAAATTTATTTGATAGTTTTATTTTTCAGGGTAAAAAAGAAACTAGAGCAAGGTAAATAACTGGTGTAAAAATACCTAATGCCATGCATAATTTACTAAATAAAATGTGATTGTGGAAGTTATCAAATCACAAAGTATTAGAATTGGAAGAGTAATTTTGTAGACTCAAAATTTTAAAAATGAAAAGAGAGCAATTGATTTATCTGCTGTCATTAGAGAAATGATTCTCTCCTTTGAATTCCCCCTTTTTTCCCCCAGTAAGCAGTTACGGGGTGCTTAGTTTGTGCCAGACACTGTGAATATGCTTGGGATGGAGAAGTGAATGAAGTGGACAACACTCTTGACCATGTTGAGTTGATAGTCTCATGCACAATGCAGATAAATCAGAAAGCAACTACAAGGTTTTTGTGTTAAGGATCAGGACAGGAAAATTATAGAATACATTGGACATCTAGCCTACCAAATAGCCAAGTGTAATTTTCCTAGTATATTTCAATAGTCCTGCACCTCTGTACAATTGTTTTATTTCTAACTGTTTCAACAGAAACTTTTAAACATTACTT
Source organism: Erethizon dorsatum (assembly GCA_028451465.1). NCBI lineage: Eukaryota > Metazoa > Chordata > Mammalia > Rodentia > Erethizontidae > Erethizon > Erethizon dorsatum. The sequence goes on from CM051842.1 coordinate 24,178,994, forward strand.
AAGATATTTGTGGCTTTAAAAAGAGAGCTGAACAGGGCAAATTCGTGACAAACACTAGACACCACCACCAACATTTCACTAGTCATATATCTCAAGTAAAGAAAAAATGACCATGCATCAAAATAATTATTTTGCAATGGCTAATACTTTCTCAATATTACAACTTAGGTTTTATGTAGTTTTCTTTATTCTGAGATCCAGCCTTACACATTTTTAAAAATTGTTTTCCAATCAAAATGTTTTCTGCCTTGATTGTCTGATCCTTTACCTATTAGCTTCTACCTTCAGTTTATTCTTACAGAATAAAATGCACACTTTTGCAAGTTGTTGCAGAATAAATGCTTCACAGATTTTCCCCATAAAATGTTTCTATTACAATATACATGAAAAATCAAAATTCAAAGTGTGGAAAGGTGGAGCTTAGTGTGACTATGCAAGTAACTAGTCCTTCCATTAAAAAAAAAAAAGAGAGCTACTGCCCACTTAAATCCAACACATGTAGTTTTCATTCTGTCATCATGCAAAGAATGTGCAATTGTTGATTTTGAAGCATAAAAACTAGATACTTGATCTTGGAATGTACAATAAAATAGTTCCATCAATTTGTGGTGAACAACTACCCATACTGTATTGTTCTCTTCCCTCAAAACACTAACTGGTGAAGAGAGTGCATTTCATGCCTCTTTTCCCAGGTGATCGCATTTATCCACTGAAGAACTGGCTAATGGCTTCAGTTCCACATGGCTAGTTCGCCTAGGAGAAAAAGCATAATGCTGCATGCAAAATGTCAATATAGTCACAAGAAAGACATCCTATTTCCCTTAAAAAATATGTTTCAGGTTTCTGGGTAGAACTGGTGGCAGAATGTTAAGCACCCCTAATTCTGCAATGTGATGTGACTTTATAAAATTGTTATTACTTCTCTCAGGAAAAGAGGAGGCAGATGGTACCATGTCTGATGCTGAAAAAAGAAAACGAGCATCTCCTAGAGTATTCCAGTGGAAGTATCCAAAATCAAAGGCAAATCACACAAGTCCAAATTCAGATGTAAATAAAATGGAAATTCTATAGACAATGGCCAAATGAATGTCTAAACTATACTACTGTTAATCCACGTTTATTTAAGGAACAATGCTGAATATTATTTAACTATATTGGAAGGATCTATCAAACAGCCCAATAAGGTTCCATTTCTACATAAACATCCATATTTTTACTATAATGCTAGGACACGTATATACACAGAGTGATAGAAAAGATGCAATTTTAAAAGACAGGAACTCAACTCATATTTTATTGCTATCTGGGCAAAAACACATGTTCCAGTCTTTTCTTCCTGCCTTTTCCAACGACAAATGGCCCTGTTCCTTTAAGCAATCTGTTTATAAGAGCTATAGCTTCTTGGAGTCGAGTAAAGCAGAGCAACTAATATTTCTAAAATATTTTTAGTAAAGACAACTGTAGAATAATGACCCAGTTTGTTTAAAAGATAAGCCCCATCTTTCTTTAGGTTTATAAAGAAACTAATGCTTGCAACCCGAAAGCATTTCTATAGCAAGCTGATAGCTGTACAGATTATCTACAGCTATTTACTTTGGTTATACCAAATTCTTGCTCACTCTAACTCTAGTTATCTAGGTCTATGTTATCCTTGGATAAGCATAAGCTAAGTTCAGAGCTTGCTACCACCCCACTCTTTCATTTTAGTTTTCAAGACAACTCCCGACTGTGTAGTCTGGAATTCAGTGTTAACTATCTTCATACTTCACACAAATACTGTGACTCCTTCAACTCAAATCTCTTCACAACAGCTTGTTCTGTTTTTCAAACCCCCATCTCTGCAGTAAGGCTTTTGTCAAGTAACTCAATCATCAATAATCTTTCTTTTATCTGAAACCCCTGTCCAATTAACAGAGTCCAGCATTTATTAAGCAAGCTTATATATATATATATATATATATATATATATATATATATATGGCAGGAAATTATTTTCTCATTAATCTGTATAGTTACATTTTCTTCTGTAAACAAATTTCAGATACATTAAGGGCAGAAACAACATTTTTTTTGTACTGGGATTTGAACTCAGGACCTCGTGCTTGCCAGGCAGGCGCTGTGCTGCTGAGCTATATCCCCGGCCCCTGGGAACAACATATTTGATTAACTGATTTATTGGCACAAAATGCATTTTTTTTTGTGGGTACCAGGGGGTCGACCTCAGGACCTCGCGCGCTAACAGGCACCTGTGCCGCTGAGTGATATCACTGGCCCCTTTTTTTTGTATGTGGGATCCGGGAGTCGAGCTCAGGCCCTCGCGCTTGCCGGGCAGGCGCTTAAGCCGCTGAGCCATCTCACCGGCCCCAAAATGCATTTATTGAGCTTCAATTATGGATCAAATAGTGTACTATGCCCTGAAGACAGCAAAGAAATGTTCTTAGCTTTCAAGGAGATCCTGTCCCTGCAATTAAATCCAAAAATTGCTACAAGAGGGTTATGAAAGAATGCTCTAGACAAGAGGTTCTTAAATTTTAGGTACATCAAATCACTTAGATTGCTTATTAAAGTACAGATTATTGGTCTCCAACCCCCAATGTTTCTGATCCAGTAGGTCAGAGATAGAGCCTGAGAATCTACATGTCTAACGGATTCCCAGAGTTTGCTGATGTTGCTGGTCTGGGGAGAGTGATTTAGAGAAGGAAAAGGCAATTACATAGGACATATCTGTGTAAAAACACAGTGGGGTAGAAAACCTACTATATTAAGAGAACTACTAGAAATTTGGAAATAGGGGAGGAATATGATTACCCTTGGCCTTAATTTTTAGAAAGAAAACAATAGGGTATAGACTATGGCTACACAGAGGATCGTATTATACTGGTAATTAGACCGAAAAAATGAAAATTATTTTGTTCTTGCAACATTGATTCCTTGACCTCACTGACTCTCATAATGGAAAGTGGATATCTAGTGTGTCACTCCCAAATAGCACCAATATTTATATTCATGAGTTTCACAGACTTCTAAGACCATTATAACTTGAGAAACTTTTACTGATCAGGATGTGAAGACAAACTATTAAAGGAATGTAATCATCATGTACTGCAAATATGTACCAATAAAAAAGTAAATTAAAGTAACCCAGCTAGTTAATAGAAAGTCAAGGCTAGAGTTCAACTATCCAAATATTCTGAGTATTACTCTAATAATGTACATAAATAAGTTTACCAATTAAACTGACTAAATGGTTACAATCAATTTTGCACCTTGACAGGCAATATTAACTAATTCACAATAGTAACACCATCAACTATGAGAGATATCTGTTTTCTGAGATATTAACAATGTGCATTACAAGCAATGAAATACAAAATGCAATTTTTTGCATTGTAGATTTTTTTGTATATAAATTCAGAATGCCTTAGCAGGCCCTCTTTTTTTTTAATGGGAGAGAAGGAAGATGGCATGATTTTGATGAGTTTTTCTCATATAGTATTTCCAAACAACTCTCTGTCATTTCCACTAACAATTTTAGTACCTTCTTCTAAACCAGAAGAATTTAGCCATAGATGGCTATAAGAGTTAAACTCCTCTGTGATCCTGAACTGTTCTTTATTCCTGAGTGTATTCTTTCACTCAATTTCACAAGCAACTCCTGGAAATCCTTAGGAATTTATTCAGTTCCATTTTAATTTCCTAATCCATACTTATAGCTTTGAGGTTCATTACCAAACTTTGTCCTCATGCCCTCATTCCTGTCAGACACGAGTCATTTTGTTATGGGCACATATATTTTAATACAATTTCCTTTACTGAATCTATACAAAAGAAATGTTATATTATTAGCATAATTTATCTCTGTTTTTCATAATTTGTTTTCTTTCTTAGGTTTCACTGAGAATGTGGATACGGAAGAGAGTTCACCCTTTGCTTTTTCTTGTTTTGTTTTATTTTTTAACTTTTATTTTAAAGAGAAAAAAATAGAACAAAATTTCAAAACAACATAATAGGAGGGTAACAATGGTTAATACACTGCTTATTGTTATCTTTAAATTACTCTGAGTACAAGATATCAGCATTCAATTGTCCAAACAATATTAGCACACAACTTTCTTTTCAATGAACTAAGAGAAATTAGTAGTATATCTATCTTAACTATCATATATATATATATTTTTTTTTTTTGCTTTTCCCTTCTTTTCTCCATTCCCCTATCCCAGTTTCTCTTTCCTTTTGAACAGTTTCTTCCTGTTTTACAATATCTATTGCATGTTTTGGATCTTACTTACTCTTTCAGCTTCTCACACCAGGGAGACAATATGATGTTTATACAAGTGCATCTGGTTTATTTCACTTATGCGTATGGTCTTGAGTTGCACCCATTTACCTATAAAAGTCTCCAGTTTATCCTTCTTTATGGCTGAGTAGTACTCCATTATATAAAAATACCACATCTTTTTTATCCATTCCTCGGTTGATGGGCATTTAGGTTGTTTCCAAGATCTAGCTATTACAAATTGTGCTGCTATAAACATGGGTGCACATATATCGCTATGGTACGATGTTTTTAATTCTTCTGGGAAGATACCCAGAAGCCACCCTTTGTTTTCAATTAGATAAGTATCAATGTCAACATTCTGTTGCTAAATCAGAACAGAAATCAATCTAGACAACATAATGTTTTTACTTATGTAGGAAACAGCTTTAACTTCCAGGCACAACATTTTGTCAGAGAATGTGAAGTGAATTGTTTTTATTTATTTTTAGCCTTAGTAGACATTGAGATTATTAAATTTGTTAATTTCATGGACATTCACAAATAAAGTATACTTAATTGTTCAATACTGGGGACTGGGTAATCTGTACGACATTTCTATGGGTTTTCATGTCTCCAAATTATTATTAGACTGTTCTTATTTGTCTGTATACCTTTCTCCTCTTATCTATCCTACATAACCCTTCCAAAAATGGATCATTGAATATATATCTTTATTCACTTTACACTTGCCATTTCCTCCAAATGGCTTTTCTTTGACCTCATTGACTGAATCCACCTTATGTCTTTCTGCTAATATCCTGATGTCCAATCACGTGGGACTTCTTGATATTTCTAAGGCAAACCACGCTCTTTTGTGTTTTCATGGTTACTTAAGCTGTTATCATCCCTTCTGATCTTTTCCATCAATATTGGCAAGCTTTGACTTAGCCTCCCAGACAAGCTTATCTGCCACCTTCTCTGTGAAGCTGAATCCCTCGCAGTCGATCACCTGTACTATTTAGCAATGCAATAGACATATAGCGCTATAGCATAGCAATATAGTAGACACTCAACACATGTCATTTAATTAGTGCATGAAAAATACTCTCTGTATAGTGACAGACATTACCTTTAGGTCTTGCTCTCCCATTATCTTAACTGACTACAGTTTTAGATGTATGCTTCCAATGAAAAAGCATTTTGTCAAGGTCAATTATGAGCTTCATATTGCTAAATCAAATGATCTATTCTTTGTGTCTAATTGAATTTTCAGCAGCATTTAACACTTTTCATGTCTCCTATTTAAAGAACTTTCTTCATTTGCTTTCAGAGATATCTGCTTACCTAGTTTATTTATATATCACAGCTATTACTTTCTAATCTCCTTTGAATGTTTGTTTTCCTCCTACTGCTTTGAAAAGTGCAGTTTATTCTCAGCCCCTTTTCCCAAACTTTCATCCCGGGAGATACCATCCAGTCCCATATTACTGGAAACTATCTAAGAGCCCAAGAGTTATTCACATTATTTTACTAGCCCCAATTTCTTTCTTGAGCTTCAGACTCATCTATTCCACTTCCTCCCGAGCATGTCCACTTGGATGCTCATGAGCTGAACACGATTAAGAGAAAACTATTGATTTAATCTCTCTTTGCACTCCAACTTGCTCTTCCTCCATGTTTTACCATTTCCCCTAGAAATGAACTTGAGATTCCTTCTCAATTATTCTCACTAAAGCATATCCTAACTGATCCCACCACTCCAACTTAGCGGAACACACTTCCAAGGTAAACTACTAGGGTGGTTTCAAATGTCATCCCCCTGCATCCATATTGCTGTCATTGCAGACTAATCTGTGCTCACCAAGAAGGACCTTCTTGAAGAAAATAGATGAGATCCCTTTACTCCCCTACTCTAAATTTTCTAATGATGTCCCATGAATTTAGAGTTAAATTCTTTATTATGGTCTGTAAGATCCTCTGTGATCTTGCCCTCAACACCATTTTTGTTCCCTTAATCAGCTTTATTTCCAGTACGTATCACAATCTGAAATCCTGTGTGTAGGTATCTAATAAATAAACATCATTATCTATCTAGCAAGATGTATGCTCCATGAAAGTAACTACTTAATTTTGCATTCTACTCTCCACAGTACCTGACATATATCATGTGATTGATAGATGTGCTGAATAAATAAACAAATTGAAGGGATCCAAATTATACCATTGCAGTATAAAGACTTTACTTTGAGTTAAAGTCATTAGACAATCAGCAGATATAGGAAGAAGCTTTCTCTGTACTTATCAGCCCAAAAGCAGAGACTTCCAAAGGAATTCACCCCTTATAAATCTCCCATTAAGGGAGCCTTCTTGTTCCAAGGGAAGAGTCACTCCTGCCACTAGACATGAGATGTCACCATGTGAAGATAAATTACTTAAATAGATCTTACTAAAACAAACCCTTAGTTTCCTCCACTATCTTACTCAGTAATTCCCACCAATTTTGTCTCTTGAAATCCTAATGTCCTCTTATTGTTAAAATGTTATGTAAGCCTCAAATTCTAACCACTTTTTTGAGCTACATTTTTGGTGATATTCCTCACATTTATGTGGATAAACTTTGTCTTTTCTATTGCTGATCTATCTTTGTCAGTTTAATTTGCAGGTCCCCAAGCAATGAACCTAAAATAATGGAAGAAAAGTTTTTCTTCCCTAACAACACAAATGGACACATCAATAAATGGATAGTTTGCGTAAATTTCCTCGGGCTTCTAAGTCTCACTCCATTACTCTTTCTATTGATCACACCACCAATGCCAGGTGAGAAATGGAAAGTTTTAAGAGAAAGGGCATTAGAAGTTTTAGAAGGCTACCACAGAGTTCTGCTACATTGAGAAATCGTCCCCATGGCCTTCATTTGATCTTATGATTAAGCTAAATGTTAATCTCAGAATGGGGGATGAAGATAGCCCTCTGCACAGAGGTCCCACTGATAGAATTAATACAATGTCAAAAGACAAATGAGAAAGAAGTTCCTTTGAGGTAAGCAAAGGCTATTGCTTATGTCAGTCTTAAGGGTTCACAGTGTCCAGGACGCAGTGCCCTCTCTTAGAAGGACAAGCCTCCTTAGTCTCCAGGTCTCCACAAATGTGGCCAGCTGCCAAACACGATCTGATCAGGGGAAGATTTTCTCACATCCCTCATAAATCTTACTGCCTTTCTCTTGTTTCTAACCTTCTCCAATGTCTTTCAAGTGATATTGTGTAGCCTCTAAGCAAATCCAGTAGGAGATTCCTGAATACACACTAGAAGTATGAATGTTAGGTCATTTTCCCAGGCGATGATCTATGCTTTTTATATATTACACTTTCAAATTAGAGTGGAAGGCTGTTGGTAGGACACTTCAGTATAAGCCCAAGAAGGTTCCTTGGGCAGAGAAGATATCTAACCAACAAGTGTGTTCAGAGGATACACTGGGTCAAGATCCTCCATATAGAGCTAGAAGAATTATCATCACGAAGATTTATAAAGTTCCTCTTACTGACTAGAGACCTGGCAACCAGTGAGGCTGAGCAGCACAGAATCACAGAATATATGTTGGCCAAAGCCAAACATAGTCAATAGCATTTATCTTTATCTTGTGAGTCCTGGCAACTCATTTTAGAGGTTTACCTTTGGATAGATCCCTGAGATATGGGCAAACCAGAGAATATAAATACATGTTTCCTCGCCCCAAACCCATTTAAAGGTTTATAACTGTAAAACAGCTCACTGTTTGATTATCCTTTGTACTCTTAATAATAGGCTAGAAGGCTGGGGATATACCTCAGTGGCACAAGCGCCTGCCTGGAAAGTGCAAGGTCCTGAGTTCGATTCCCAGCAGCGAAATAATAATAATAATAATAATAATAATAATAATAATAATAATAGGCTAGTGATTTTCTGTTACCTATAAGCCTGTGCTTCTCCTACTTACAATGGCTTCTATTAACTTTATACCCAGGAACAAAATACATATTATTTTATTAGCCAGGGAGGAGTGGATACAAGACAGAATTACACAGTAACAGTGTTTTATTTATTAATTACTGATGATTTAGGTTGATGATCTGTTCTTTGGCTATCCCTAAGATCCATGTTTCTGACTTTATAATTATGTAATGATTACAATTAAGTCCCCGGAGCTGGCAGCCCTTCCTCTCCACCATTGTTCTACAGTTAACAGGGAGTGGCAGTCTACAAAGTGAAGAGGTCTTATTTCTCTGAAACTAGTTTAAGTTCTAGAAACTATGATGCTCTCAGTCAATAATGGACTAGGTCCAGGAAACTTCTCTCAGTCTATGTGCCTCTTCAGGATTGGTTCTCAGTGTGGTTTCTGACATGAGCACTTGCTAGAAAAGATAATTCTCTGGTCTTACCACATATCTGACTCATGGGAAAGTCTAGGCTTGGGGGCCAGTGATCAGTATTTTGACAGGCCCTTAAGGTGATTTTGATGCAGATCAAGTTTGAAAACCATTGCCTTATAGTGTTAGAAGCCAAAGGGATTACAGCAGGTAATAACAAGTTCTATGACCATTTTAGTTACCTTTCTCATTGCTGAGACAAAATACTTGATACCCCAAGTTAAAGGAGGAAAAGTTTATTTGGCTCACTGTTTGTAGAGGTTTCAGTTCACACTTGGCTGGCTCCAAGGCAGGGTGGCATGGCAGAGGGGCATCGCAGAGGAGAAACAGTTCATAGCAGGCAGCAAGGCAGCAAGCAGCAAGTAACAAGCAATGAAAATGGCAGTTCTCTTTCTGTCTCTTATATTTTATCCAGGCTACCTGACCAAGGGCAGGTAACACTTATATCCTTAATCCTAGCACAGCACTGTAAATCAATCCCAGCATCATATCCTCGATCCCAGCATTGTAAACTCTAGATCCAGCCACCTCTGAAAGGCCCCACTGATATCCACATTAGGCTTTGGGGAGACATCTAGACACCAGCCATAACAATGACCTTCCAGGATTAAGGCTTTCCAAGCAGTCCTGAGGGCGAAAGGTACCTCATTTGTATGGCCATAGTATATACATTGAACAGTATCAGAGCCACAGTGCAGTTTTTCCTATAGTTAGAGCTCCTAGCACTGTGTTATGCTAACCCTGGGTCTAATACCAAGATTGAGTCAAGCTTCCATCACTCGATATTTCCTGGGATGATCACAATATCCACATACTACCAGGATCTCCCTCATTCATGCATCTTCTGATACCACCTCTTTCTCATTTGTCTTGTCCCTAATGATGTGGACCAATCTGTATTCCTTTTATGTGTACAAAGCGTTGTACCCAGTATTGAAGTTATACAGCCAAGAAAGTCCTCATCCTTTGGGAGCTTAGTCTTGTTTTAACCATACTTAATTCATGCATATCTGTGGATCCTTAAGCAAACCGCTCATTCTCTAGGAATTACCCTTCCTTCCCTTCTCAGATTTTTCATTTAAGGCCTGATTTCACAGTGTTTGGGGGGCCATTACACCCTAGGCTCACCCACTTCAGGAAACAGGCTTATGATTATTTGATTATATAGGTGATTTTCCTCCTCAACCAAGAACTCGTTGAAGGCAGGGATTGTGCCTTTCATCTGTGTATCATCAATTCCTACCTAGAGTTTGTAGTTGATAGCATTTTGATGAATGAATGAATGAATGAATGAGAGCTGGACATTAGATTTTAAGGATAATAGAAGTTTACTCTTGAATAAACGTCTTTTGAAACCACACATTTGTGAACATATGGACTAAAGGAAATCTTTTACAATGAGCTTGCCTGGAGTTTTGTGACCTTTTCCACTCTCCATTTCACTTGTAATGAAGGCCCTGAGCTGCTTATTTCTATTTAACCTTACCAAACTTATATAAATTCCATTGGTAATGTCTAGAATTGCCAGGGTTACTTGGAATTGTACCCTGATACTCCCAGGTAGTTAATGAGCCACCCTGGCTGATTAATAGCTATGTATAAAAGCGAGGGGCATGAAATGTACTTTTATTACAACAAAATGCTTCCTTCCCTGATTTATAGACCCATCAAAATTGTGGACCAAACCAAATTTTTGAAACTCTGGCTGCTCAGATCCAAATTACAGTTTGATTGTGGTATTTATTAATATTGGAGTTGGAGGTCAGTGTTACAGATGCATCTAGCAAAGTTGGTAGGGAACAAGCCTGGAAGTATGCATATTATTTAGAAGTTAATGATTTATACAGAATTATGTGTGGCTTGGACAGTCTCTTCTTCTTGTCAAATGTAGACAAAGAATATTTGCTTCATCCTCAACTGCAAGAATATCCACAGTAGTTATTTATAATACATTTTGAAGACAAAAATAAGGATGTGTTGCTGTCACAAAGAGGCAGTTTATGTACTTGTTCTTAATCAGGAAAGACCTGAGTATTCACATTTACAGCACAAAAACAGAAAGGGAGGGCTAGAATTTAAAAGGCTCTTCATTTTGGTCAGGCTCTGTGGGATGTTCTCCCTGGAGCTGGTGGGCTCCTTCCTGCTTCTGATGTCTCCACCTGTAGGTGGTGGCACCAGCCTTTGACCTGAAATAATTCTCTTGCTTTTCTCTCCCATTATTCCTGTTGCCTGTGGACCACTCATAGGAAGTTAGGGAATAAAAAAAGGTGTCTCAGTAAAATACTTGATTAATCAGCTAAATAATATTTGCTCCACAAGTCTTCTCTTTCAAATAAGTCTTTCAAAAACATGCTAATATAACTCTTCAGTTTTATTCAAAATGCAGCAGAAATGTAACTGTGGAGAGAGGGAGGGTATTGGCATATATGTGTGCCAAAAGGCAAAGGAAAATATTGGGAGGCAAAGATGCGTTGAGACCTTGAGGGGGAAGAGAGAACAGTGGCATAATTAAGAGGGAAAAGAAATCAATGGCTTATGTTTCAGAATTTTAAAAAAATTTGTTTGATTTTTGTCCAGTCACTCTAAAATAAGGAGTAAAAGAAGGAGTAAAAGGATCTGGTAGGTGAGATGATTTCATGATGGAATAGGGAGTAAAGTTCCAGAGTTTTGCAACTGCTCTGGGACCCAGATCTTGAGCCCCCTTCTTTGGCAAGTCAGGTTGAATTTAACTGTGCCCTAAGCAGCTTCCTGTCTTTCTTCTAGTTTCTGTTACTATCTACACCAAGCTGCAGAAAAGGCCCATTCCAATAATTTTCCAGTATAAAAACCTTCATTGATCCTTTCATAGCCTCACCTAAAGTGGTTGTTCTCAAAGTGAGAATAGGGCCAGCAGCAACAGCATCACCTGGGAATTTGATAGAAAGGCAAATTCTAGCTTCACGCAAACCCACTAGACTAGCAACTAGACCAACACCCATGGTATAACAGACCCTGTAAGTGATTCTGATGTGAGACTCACTGCTCTCAAGGGGTTTGGAAAAGTTTGCTATGAATATAAGTCATGTGGGGGCCGTGTTTTAAGAACATATATAGAGAAGCCAGGCCTTCACCCATTGACACTGATTCCATAGGTTTCGGCAAGCCACCCAGCTGATTTTCAAAAGTGTTCTATGAATTCCTTTTAGAGAAATGCTGGCCACAGGATAGACATTTCCTAAACCCCAAACTGTAACATGCAGTGTTCCAGCCTTCTCTCCACTTCCTCCTTCCCACCTCTCTCGCTGTCTATGCTCTTTTTCCTCACAAAGACAACGTGCATTTTCACCCTTCTCTGCCTTTACCAGGACTTTTTTCCATTGGATTCACCACCAAGTTTTGTCCTTGCCTCTCCAACTTGTACTCCTCTTCTTATTTCATGAAAAGTTTTCCTCAGCTTCCACAGGAAGAGGGCATTATCTCTTTCTCTTTTTATATAAACTCCTTCAACACATTGTTTATAGAAATCTATTATAATGAGGAAGGTTTTGGGGGAAGGCCAAGCTTATTCATATAATAATTATTTATCTGCTATTTATTCTTTCTCAAGAGATTATGTTATGCCATGTGAATAAGACATAAAGAAAATACAGTTCCAGCCCTAATAGAACTGAAAATATAGATTCAGATTGTAAGTGTACCACATATTAGCTGCATGGTTTTAGAACAGTTAGTTAGCATTCTTGGGTCTCAGTGTCATCAGCTCTAAATTAATGATAATGATGATCCCAACCTTACACAGCTGTGGGAAAGATTAAATAGTGACAGTACAAAGCATATGACAGAACGCTGCTTACATAGCAGACCTTCAATAAATGATGGTTATTATTATATTATTTATGTCACTCCATTAAAATTATTTTAAGTATCTGTCTCCCCCACTGGTCTGTGAAGTTCTTGGAGATCATCTTATTCACCTTTAAATTCCTGGTCGTTATCACAGTGTCTACAATATAACTGACATGTTATAATTCTTCTCTAAATGTTTCTGAATAAATAAATTGCACTCTGGCAGGCAAATTATGTTCCCTAATGTGAACCATTTTGCTCTTATCTATAAAAATAAGGCAAAATTACCCAGATGGACTTCAATGGTGATTTTTTTAAATTGTTGCTATTTAAGGAATGCACTACTAGCCAGAAATTTTCTTCTCACATTGAACATTACAAGACAAATTATATAATTGTATCTAAGTAAATGTTCTGTCACAGAGTCTAACCAGATTTCAACCCTTTGGTTGTTCTTTAAAACACAAAAGGAAAACAGGCAACCACATTAAAAGTCTCTTTTTTAAAACCAGTGACATACAGCAGTGAAGGTGTTTTGAACTTGAGGAAGATAACAGCTACTGGCCCTCAAATGGTACATGACTAGTCTGGGAGAACATACGTGTTCATTTTGTGCATATGCACACCAATGCATAGGCGGAGGGGAAAAACTAAACTTTGGTGAATTGTGTATGGGAGAATGTGTTATTTTTAAGATCACAATTGATGCTAATAAGAAAAGCCCATCTTATTACACAGTAGTGCTCTGCTCCATTGGTTAAATCGACCCTGCAACAGAATTGCCTAAAGGGCTTGTTCACAGATTTCTGGGCCTAACTGTGAAAGAGTTTCTGATTCAGTAAATCTTCAGTGAGTCCCAGGAATTTGCATTTCTAATAATTCCCAGGTGGCGCTGATCTGGAAACTACACTTTGAGGAACATTCCTCTGTTCTATGGGAAGAAAAAATATCTGAAGACAGGAAGACAAGTGCTTTCTTCTGAAGAAAGAGACCTATGAAAGGTTAAAGAAAGAATTCTCAAATAAATGAAGCCCTTTAAGTAAAATTAATTGCATTTCTTAAATATACCGATAACCTTCTGTTTCAAAAGCTAGCTTAAACTATCATTAACTCTTTTCTTTATTTTTTATGTTTTTGTAATTTTTAAACTTTTTTATTTGTATTAGTACGTGCTTTTTGTACATGATTACATGCACCGTGGAGAGTTATTGCATGTGTATAACACATCCTAGTTCTTTCTTCATCCTGTTTGCCTTCCATCCTCCAACTCCCTCCATCTCATGATACCCTTCCCTTTTGCAAAAGATCTATCTCCCTGTTTCCTATTATCTGTCTTTTATTTTGCTCTTTAATTTATTTATATTTTGCGTTTCTCATATAGAAAAAATCATGTGATATTTAAGCTTGTGTGTCTGACTTATTTTAATATTATTATCTTAAGGTGCATCCATTTTCCTATAAATGACTCAAGATTATCCTTCTTTATGGCAGAGTAGTACTCCATTGCTTATAAATACCATATTTTTCTTCATCCATTCATCTGTCAATGGACATATATTTCTTTTATGTTGTTTTTGTGATTATATTTTCTTATGATACAGCATGCTTCTTTAAAAATGGTAGCATTTTTTATTCATCCTTATGTCTTTCATGGCTTAGACATAGTAAATACTCAATAAATATTTGCTGCATTAAAAAGAATTTTAAAAGAATTAGATTGTACACCTTACTCTGTAGAGCAGTAGAAATTTTATGTTGTAATTTAAGGTACACTATTTATTTCACTATTTGAATTCTTGATTTTACTTATTTATTTATTTATTTTTTATGTGGGTACAGGGAGTTGACCTCAAGACCTCACGCTTGCCAGCAAGCGCTTGTGCCACTGAGAGATATCACCGGCCCTTTTTATCCTTTATGTGGGTACCAGGAGTCGAACTCAGGACCTTGTGCTCGCCAGGCAGGCGCTTATGCCGCTAAGCTATCTCACTGGCCCTTGATTTTATTTTTGATCTGAAAAAATTCAGGCATATAAAAAAGGCAAATCTAAATTTTGTGAGATGATATCTAAATACTAGAGACACTTAATACCATATATAAGGATACTCACATGGAATCTATTTGAGTCAAGGAAAGTTTTCGTTGCATTCCTAATACATGCCTGGAATGCTGAAAATATTTACTATAATAATGCCAATATCATCAATTTATTGAGGAGTTAGAATGAAATAGGCCTTTATTGCAAAGTGTTCACTGTGAATTATGCATATTTATTCATCACAACACCCTAATGAAGTTGGCATTATTAGCATCTCCAGTTTAAGGAAGAGGAAACTAAAGCTTAAAAAGATTAATCTAACAAAAGCACATTGTTAAGAAATGGCAGAACTGTGTACTAAGTAAACGTTATTTGGAGGTAGTGTTTACTCACAACAGCTCTCCTGTGTTGTTTCACTCTGAAGAGTGATTCATGCCTCAGAAATGTCACAGGTAAAACAGACCCAATTATTTCCTGCTATTTAATCCTGGCTGAAACTATAATTCAATTTATATAGGTCCAAAGTTCTAATAGAAAGACCAGAAGGTCAAAAATAAAATCATTATTGGATCCATATCAGAAAAACTTTAAGGTACACATTTTCATTCAATGCCTTAGATTTCTCTTGGGTAGAGGGAGCAGGAACAAAATGAGGCTGTTTTTGGCTTGGTGCCAGGAGAGATTATATAAGTAAGCTACACGCTCTTGAACTCAACAGAAGCTGTGGAGAGTATTGGTACATGCGTTTTATACACCAGAAATTTTGCATGCCATTTTGTGTTTTGCAAAAGGGGCAGACAGGGGTGCCAGGGAAAATGACATTAACTATCCAAACTGAATAGTTAAAATGGTCTAAGACACGGTGAGGCAAAAGTTGGGCATCAGTTGCATGCAAATACTGACTGTGGCTCTGTGGGTTCAGTGGTGGGTAAGAAAACCACGTGCAGTGTCTAGAGGTTGAGATGGATAACAATCAAATGCTCATACAAATAACATAATTATAAGCTGAATTAAGGTTGATAAGAGGAATATAAAAGTCAGCAAGAGAGCATGTAGGAAGAGGAGTCAGTATATTTCGGGGGGAGGGTTGTGACCAGAGAAAACTTCCTGAGAGAGTAACCACCAAATAAGATTTGTAAGATGAGCAGGAAAAAGTGCACAGGCACAAGTAAATAGGCAGGGGAAGGGAAGGCAGAGATGTTAAGAAGAGTCTCTGACAGAATAGCATGAGCTAAGGCACAAAAGATCATGACAATGAAATTAGAAGTAGCTGAAAATCTTTTAGTGTTGTTGGCAGACAGAGAATGAAAAGAAAAACAGTGAAAGGGAATGTTGCAGACATCGCAAAGGCAAGAAGACACTGGGCCCTGTATGTCATGTTCAGGTCAAGGATAATATGAATACTTTGAAGGAGAAAAGTGCTAAGGCTAGATTTAGATTCTTCAAATATCACTGTGGCTGTAGTTAGAACAACTTGGTGAATAGGACCAGAGCCATTTTAGGAGATGATTATGGTCATCCCAATGAGGGACAATGGCAGCTTGCCCTAGGACAGCAATAGAAATAAAGGAAAACTACAGAGATACTTGAGAAGGCTAAATAAGCAGATTGGGCTGCACATTTGATATGGTGATTGAAGAACACCGAGGATGAGCCAAGGGCCAAATCTAGACTTTTTTCTGCTCAAGTGCATAGTGCCATTCACTAGGATAGTCACTTGGATGTGTATCAGATTTGAAGAATAAGACTGGATGTTTCATTTGGTGTTTTTGAGTTTGAGTTGCCTTTGTCATATTCTAGTGAAGATATTAATTAGGCAGATGGGTATATAAATCTATCTGGAGACATAAATGTTAGAGATTTTGCCAACAAATTTAGTAATTTAAACCAAGAGCATGGATGAAATCACCCAGGAACATGAGACACAATGAAAAAATGAAGGGAGCTATTCATCCTTCTTTGAAACACAGAGTATTAGTATTGAATCAGAATTATACAGTTTAATTTTAAATTAGAAGACCAATCTAACCACTTACGATATAGATGAAGAGAACTGAAGACCTGAAAGTTTGGTCCATTTGCTAGTTCTCAAAAGTAAAGATAGGGCAGAAAACAGATTTTTTGAACTCTAGCTTAATTCTTTGACTTTAACAGTGTTGCCGAAAATGTAGTCCTTGGATCAGCAGTATTAGAAGCACCTACACTTTTTAACAATGAAAATATTCAGGACCCATCCCAGATCTACTGAAAAAGAAATTCTAGGGCTATGTCTTAGCCTTCCTGGTAAATTGGACCCATGTTCAGATCTGAAAGCTCCTGTTATATTTTCTGTAATATTTTGCTTGAGTGTCAGTCAGCAAAGGGGTGGATTCACTCTCAGGGTAGAGGGAGCAGGAGCAAAATGAGGCTGTTTTTGGCTTGGTGCCAGAGGAGATTATATAAGCTAAACCCTCTTGAACTCAGCAGAAGCTGTAGAGAGTATCGGTACATGTGTTTTATAAACCGTAAATTTTGCATGCCATTTTCTGTGTTTTGCAAAAGGGACATACAGGGGTGAGAGGGAAAATGACATTAACAATCCAAGCTGAATAGTTTAAATGGTCTAAGACACAGTGAGGCAAAAGTTGACTTGATAGAACTTGACAGAGATGGCACTTTTAACCATCAATCTTGGCTTGATAGATATAAACAGCTATTTTCAAAGCTCAAACACCCACACTTCCATCTTTAGAACAATGTTAGTAATTCTGTATGCTTGACAGATAAACCTCTATTGCAAATTATCCTCCAGTCACAAGATTTAAAACCAAAGGTTTCTGCTATTTTGTTGCTTTGAAATATGTAACCTTAACCAGATGTTTGTAACCTGGGTATTAAAGTCTAATTGAATAGTTCACTTGATATGCTTGCACAATTAAAAAACTCATTAGTAGAAGAAGAGGGGGAAATTGGTGCTTAATTTTCAAAAACACAATATTTTCCTCTGCAACAGTCTGTCAGCCAGCAATTTCTGTGAACTGTTTTTTTTCCTACTTCATGAATACAAGGATAAGTTGTGCTAAGCATCCTTTTAGAAATTAATAAGGAGACATACATTTGTTGAACAAAATACTGTACATACATCTTATAGAAGCTTATCTGATTTTTGTGAATAAAATTTGTATATTCTCTTCTACTGGATGAAAATAAATGATATTGGTAGCTTGTAACAATTTAAGAAATTCGTCCTTTGTGACCTTGGGAACTGCAGAGCTTAGTATATGACAAATCCATTCAAACCCTTGGACTAAGATGACCAAACTCTAGCACGTCTTCTGGGAATATAAAGGTCATATCCTTATGATGACCCCAGGTCCCATTAAAATGCCTGCCTGAGAAAGTTCAATGCTTCCAGAAAAATTTTACGATTTGTTTAGCCAACACACACCTAATAGTAGGCCCTTGGCTTCCCTTTCTTAGAACATTTACAAAAAAAGCTCACAATTCTAAGTTTGTATCTTACTAATAGGAGTTTACAGTTGTAAATATGTATGTCTTGCAACTCAGAAATATCTATCTCAAGGATCTGAGACCCATTCCTTTGAAATGTACTCATCAGGAAGGATAAGACTTCTGTCTCCCAGTCTCCCTGTAAGAGAAAGAATCTTAACTTTCATAACTGCCAATTAGCAGACATAGCTCCCCTAATCCCATTTACACTGATCAACCTCTTGCACTTTTCCACTTCTCCAACTCTGCGGAGTCCCTAAACTCCTCTTCCCTGTTTTCCTTTAACACACCCAGATCATCTCTACACAAATTGGAATAGACACCTCAGCTCTTTCTTTTACTGTCAGTAGGTACTGAATAAAATATTTTCCCCACATTAACAATGTCCAGCTGTGTTTATCTTTGAATATATAAAATATTCTGATAAACATAGTTTTAATAATCAAACAGAACAAAATAGATCAACTTTGTTTGATCTCCCAAATACTCAAACAACTGTACTGTTAGTATCTGAGGTAGTTTTGAAAGTATTTCTAATTTCACTTCCTATTTAGTATGCTACATAAAGGGACAAAGGGACCTACTTGAACCTTCAACTACCTGCTATCACGGTAGGAAGATGATTGGGCCATAAATGAAAATACACGCAATTACAATCTCATTGCTCAAGAGCGCTAGTTATGTGTATTATCCATGCCTTCCATGAGAACAAAGAATATCCATTTTCTTTTAGATATAGCCACTATTGTCTAATGCAAAACATACAGGAAATAGGCAATTATCATGTATAGCAACTAGTTGGCTATTTGCTTTCAACAGTCTACATAGATCTCTCTTTTGTTATACATACTATTTCCACTGTGAAACAAAAAAATATATACATATATATAGTACAAAGAAATTAGCTTCTCAAACCATGAAGATGCTTTGCATACTATGGTCATTGATATCTCAGCCAAAAAATATTTAATGAGACAAATTTGTTTATAAAATTAGTAGCAGTCTTTCTTGGAAATACATTTTATGAATGCCTAAAAATGGGCTGAAGAGAAAAACAGAATAAAATGGCATTAAACTTTATATTTTCCTTTATATGCCTCTAATGTAAATATACAATCTTTTTAATAGATTCAATTTGTGACATAAAATCATGAATTAAATACTATTAAGTTGAAATTGTATTTAAAAATTATATTCCAAATAGCAAGTTAATCAAATAACATGTATATTCTTTTAAAAAATGCAAAGTACTACTTCTATGAACATAGCTTTTTATGGTTACTTTTCCAAAATAACTACATCATTCAAAACTACTGAGTTGCCTGTAAAACCCAAATTGCTGAAACGTTCATTTTGTAGAAATTTTCATGATGCTTTTAAACTCTTAGTGTCAAATTCAACATTTAGGCTCTGAAGTGTACGGTTGGTATTTATCAACCTTCACTACTCACATTCATTATTTAAGGAAAATATATTTGAGAAAAAAATGAAATAGGAGCTCAAGATTAAAAATATTGTATTTCTACTTATAACCTTTGTAGTTTCTCTTATGGCTTGCCAATTAGAAAGACACCAGACATTGAAAATACTTTAAAATGTCCAAGACTATATGACAAAGCATCAAACATAAGTTCTAGAAGGAAAGAGTAAAACCCAAACTCAATGGAATATCTAGCTCAATCACTGTGACAATGAATCTCATTTATGTATTTCTGCAGCCTCAGCAACCTGGCCAATTAAATACCAAAGGGCAATATAGTTTGCTATGAATACATGGGAGAAATATAGCCTCCTCTTTCTTATCTTTTCTGTAATACAAATTTATATCTTGCCTGTTAAATTAGTGCATTAGCTATAAATTTAGCTGTGGAATCTTTTTTCAGTGACACTCATTACACTGTAAATAAAAGTACACTATCCTTAATGACAAGTCTTAAAATATTTCCTTCATTGGCTGCTTCATTAGGTTGCTAGAAAGAGGTAAAGTGTCATGCATTCATTCAATAAAACTTACACAGTCACCTAATAAGAGCACATTTTATGATGAAATCACAACATCAGAAAAGTAGTTACCCATACTTGATGCCTCTTAGTATGTGAATCTATTAGTGGTCAATTTGATAGAAGAGTATGGGTAATGTTTTCCAAGTGTGTTATGAGCATAAAATTCCAATATTACCAGTTAATACTAGTTCCTCCTTCACTTAAAGGGGATCATATGTACTAAATCAGAATACAATTCAAACACTCCAATGACAAAAGTGAAATTGAAGAGTTATTCCCTCTAATAATCATATTCTGAAAACTTCTAAAACTAAGATTCAAATAAGAATATGTATATGTGTTTGGAAATGTTACATACAAGTTTACTTCACTGGTTTCTGATTTTAAGGCCAACAAGTCTGAACCATATTAGAGGGTAGACGTCAGCAAATGGCTGCAATGACAAATGGTTATTAGCTGTAACATACTACTTTTATTTTCAACAGTTGGCTAGATTGTCAAAAGACGCATTCTTTTTTCTATCCTTTCTTTCTCATTTTTTAGAAAGACTATTTTTTGGGTCCTAGAAACCTTTTAGTCTTGTGAAGTGAGTTTGCTCTCCCTACACTTTAGCTTTCCTTTTGTCTTTAAGGTCTGAGTGACATCTAGGTCAGGAAAGTCTGTATCAATGTAATATTAACAGAGAGTTCTAACAAAAGGGTTAGGGCATGAAAGGCTGACAGAGACACCTGGGCAATTTGCCTTATTGCTCAAAACTCAAGTGGTGGAGAAATAAGAACAGATCATGGATTTTGCTATGTACGCTTTTGGATTTGTAGGTCAAATGTAGATTTTTCAGGAAGCATGGAACAATTGTAACTATCATGATCACCATCATCAGTACCAGAATTAATATCAACGGATGAAATTTGTTTTTATCCTATTTCTATGTGCCCTAAGTATTTTATACATTATTTCTTCTATCTGTATAAATGCTTATTATACAAGTTCTATCTAAAAGCAAATATGTTTAAACATAAGTCATATCACTCCTCTGTTTAAAAAATCCAATAACTTGTCCTTTAATTTATTCTTTTTTTGTGTGTGTGGGTAGCAGGGATTGACCTCAGGACCTCACGTGCCAGCAGACTCCCGTGCCACTGAGCGATATCACCGGCCCCTTTTTTGTATGTGGGTTCCGGGAGTCGAACTCGGGCCCTCGCGCTTGCCAGGCAGGCGCTTACACCGCTGAGCCATCTCACCGGCCCTTAATTTATTCTTTACAAGTTAAATGTCCATATGTAGAACATTGAAATTTTACCCTTGTCTCTTCACCTAGTAATAAAATCAACACAAAATTGATCAAAGACCTAAATGTAAGACCTGAAATTATAAAACTCCATGACATTGGCATAGGCAATGTTTTTATTCTGATATGACCCCAAAATCATAGGACACAAAAAGTAATTTAGACAAATGGGATTGCAGCAAACTAAAAAACAACACAGCAAAGGAAGCAATCAACAGAGTGAGGAAACACCTTATAGAATGGGACAAAATATTTGCCAGTTGTTCATCTAACAGAGAGTTAATATCCAAAATATTATAAGGAACTCAAAAACTTAGCAAAAACCCAAGTAATTCAATAAAATGGACAAATGATCTGAATAGATGCTTTTCAAAAAGACAAATGTTCACAGGTACATGAAGTATGCTCAATATCGTTAGCCTTCAGAGAAATGCAAATTAAAAATATAGTGAGATATTATGGCATCTTATTTAAAATGGCTATTATCAAAAAACTGCAAATAAATTGTTATCAAGGATGTAGAGAAAGAAGAACTCTTATGCATTGTTAGTGGTAATGTAAATTAGTGTAGCCATTATGGAGAAGAGTGAGATTCCTCAAAAAAAAGAAAAAATCTACCATGTGATCCAGCTATCCTACTTCTGGGTATATATCCAAAGGAAATGAAATCAGCATCCCAAAGAGATACACATACACACACACACACACACACACACACACACACACACACACATTTATTGTGCCACTATTTACAATAGCTAAAATATGTAAACAGCTTAGGTACCCCTAAAGGGCTAAGTGGATTAAAAAAAGGTGGTATATACACTCTATGGAATATTATTCAGCCATAAGGATGACTGAGATCCTGTCATTTGCAGTAAAGTGGATGGAAATGGAAGACGTTATGTTTAACGAATTAAGCTGGACAGAGAAAGACAGATACTGCATATTCTTTCTCATATGTGGAAGCAAAAACGTTGACCTTAATGTAGAATAGTGATTGACAGAAGGGAGAATGTATAAAGGGAGGTTGGATAAAGGGTACCAAAATACAGTTATGTGGAAGGAATACATTTTAGTGTTCCATAGCACAGAGAAGACTACAGTTCACAGTAACCTATTATATATTTTATGAAGATCTAGAAGAGCAGAGCTCAAAGGCTTCAATCATAAAATATAATAAGAGGGAAATGCTAATCACCGTGATTTGCTCAGTGTATGCTATATGCACTGAAGTACATTAATATGCACAATTAATAGATGTTAATAAAAACTAATAAAATACATACATTTTAAATCCAAATGATTTTCCTTGTCCTAAAAGACAGCACATTATCTGGCTTTCATCTGATCTTTCACCTCATCACTTGGTGCCCACCTCCTCCATCACTGTACTGTATTCACACTTTTCCTCAAATCGCCCCAGGTGACTAGAAGATTCCACACATTTTGTTCCCGTCATCTGGAATATTTCTTACATGGCTGCCTCCTTTTCAGTACTTTCAGGTTCCTTCTCAAACGTCAATTTCTCAAAGTCCTCTTGCTGACTACTCTGTCTGATATCGCCTCTCATTCTGCACAGCAGTTACACTCTATCACACTATCCATTTCTGTTTTTCTGTATATAATTTTTCAATATTGAAAAAGTTATATCACTTTTTATGTCTCCTCCATTAGTATATAAGATCCTTGAGAGCAACAGCTTTTCCTTTCTGATCTGTTATGGTAATTTAGCACCTCCAACAACATCTGGCATGTAAGAGGTACTCGATCCTGTTTGGGTAATTGAACAAAGTAATAGCCCTTTGAAACAGGCACTAGTTTTCTTGCTATCTGTATTCTAAGGATAAAGAAACAGAGATGTATAAAGGGTAAGTGCTCACGATCATATAGCAACCAGAACAGCTAGACTTTGAAATCAGGCCTATAGGACTATATATCCAAACAAAATTAATTTAAACACATCAAGGGGGAGCTAAGGATTTTCAAGATCATGCGTGGGCCATCCTGATCTGATTACTACACTGGGAAACATAGATGTCACCAAGTATTTCTAAAATGATTTCTTAGAGAAGTTTCTACTGATAAGGAGAAAATCTTTTACAATAAGAAAATCGATTCCTCTATTCTACTGATGCTGTTTTAGACCACATACTCCTATTATTATTACAAATTTGGTGGAAAATACATACTGCTTGTAGTAAAGAAAGCCAAAGATCTTGTCATGCACAATGCCCCCTGAATTGCATGTGAGAAGCCTTCAGCACCAGGCCCTGATTTTTCATACATTATTTGGATAGTACAGAAAGCTAAAAATCTCATTCCCTCATTTCAAAATAAGGAAAATCATCACTGTCAAATCAACTTTGAGCAATTGAAGGATCAATGGAGATCATAGCTAAAAAAGCACATTTTAGGCGCCAGATAAGTAAAAAAAATGGAAGCTTCTATCACTGCCATTTAGGAATTAAGGCTTTACCTGTAGGTGTTCAAAAGCATATACTTAATGAGTAAATAGGTGACTGATGAATATTTTGAAAGGATGTAAAGTAAACTAGATGGAATATTTATCCATAAGATCAATTTGTCTTTGTTTTAGAGTTTGGATTCAGTAACATGCTGCATAAATGGGTGGGTCAGTAACAGAAATGTCATTCTAAAAAATGTGCAAGGAAGCAACTTTCCATTATGGTCAAATTATTTCACATGCCTTGAATTCATGAATAAAACACTCCATCAAATTTTATGCATCTCGAGCACTTCTCACACATTTAAATTCACAACATCCAAGTGAGGTAGGGAAGGGGGAATATTTCATTTTTCTTATTTGGTGAAATGAGGATAATGAGGCACAAGGAGGTTAATGATAGATTTGAAGTTAATGCAATCAGTCAGCACCAAATTCATAGTTAGAATTTAGGTCCCCTGAATCCCGCTTAGGGTTCCTTTCAAGATACTATGTTAACTACATTTCACTATTGGAGGGATTTAATTCAGTCATGTAGATACACATGCTCACAACACTTTTTTTTTTCCTTTCAAAGGAATCTTGCCACTAATTCAGCCTTGGAGAAAGACTAGGTGGACATACACTGGAGATACTGGCATTAATGCTAATTCAAGTGATTTCCCAAGCTAATGTTATTCCTCTCCCTATGCATTTTGTATTTTCTCATATTACACAACTGAGTTAATCAGATTCACTGAATACCCTTTGGAGATATTAACATGCTGTATCTAAAAATACTGATTTCTCCTTTTGGTTATATAGTTAGAAAGTTAGGATATAGTGATTAGATGGGTAGCATATGGTAAAATGATTTTACAAAAAGTGGGTTTTATAGGTAGAAGTTCAGATTTTTAAGGCAACTTACTAATTTCTTTTTCTTCTACCCTATTGGTCCTTCCTTTTCATTTTCCTTCACTGATTTCTCTCTTCTGATTTACTTAATACTGGGAATGCTGTCCTCAGGTCTCTTCCCTTTGGTAGCTATACCTCTCTGCTTAATGAGATTATATGACATCTTGGGTTTACATGTTATCTTATACCTACAATTTGCAAATTTAAGTGCTCAACCTGTAACTTTTTCTCTGAATTCTAAACCTATACATTCACTTGCTTGCTCAATATCTCTAGTGAAATCTAGTAGATATCCAAATTTAACATGTTCAGCCCCATAGAAAAAATATCACGCAACTCTACCTATATAGTCTTTTTTTTTTTTTTTTTGTGGGTACCAGGGGTCGACCTCAGGACCTCGCGCGCCAGCAGGCGCCCGTGCCGCTGAGCGATATCACTGGCCCTTTTTTCGTGTGTGGGTTCCGGGAGTTGAACTTGGGCCCTCGCGCTTGCGGGGCAGGCGCTTAAGCTGCTGAGCCATCTCACCAGCCCTACCTATATAGTCTTTACCATCTCAGTTAAGGGTAACTTTATCACTTTCAGTTAATTAGATCAAAAACCTCAGAGCCGTTCATGACTATTTTTCTCCCATACACTTTATCCAATCCACCAGGAAATTATTGTTTGCTCTACCTTCAAATATATTCAGAATATAATTCCTCCTTACCACTGTGGTCTGAGACACTGTCGATTTACCTTGCTATAATAGGTTTGTAAATTGTCTCCTTGCTTTGAGGGCTTCCTTTCTCCCAGCATCTACAGTAATCCTTTTAAAATAAATGTCACCCTCTATACAAAATTCTTCAATGATTCCCATCTCACTCAGAAGAAAAGAAAAAGTACACTGGACTTTCTGGATGGGAGCCAATGGGAGAATTTTGTATAGAATATCTGATAAGTTAAAAGGCTGGCTGAACTATGAATCTTTTTTTCCTTTTTCCTAGCATTACATTATTTCAAAGGGTCACTGGTTATTTCATAGGGATCAGAGGTAGTTATTATCACTTAACTAATTAATAAAAAGAGGGAAAATACTTGATAAGTTCAGTTTACTTTGTGGGCAAAATATTCAGAAAATAGAATATATTTGAGAGATGGGTAGATGTGAAAAGGAAGAGATACTAATAAATGAAAAGATTTATCAATCACTGATATAAATTGACTAGGTACAAACAGTGAGTTACATCAACTGTAAAAGGATAAGAATTGAGCTTATTTGAATATCTATTAAATAAACTATTGCATCAGGAATCTATTTTGATAGACACTTCTGGTCTACGCTTCACAAAAATGTTACAAAGGGAAGATACTCTACCATCGTGTCAAAAACTGCATGTTTTGTTATTCCTGGAAGATATTGCTAAGACTGTCTAAATCCTAAAATCAACAGAGATTCTATAATTACTTAATTTGCATCCATATTTCTAAAATAAAAGATATATCTTAGGTCATCTAAGATATGGCTATGTTTTTATGTGTGACTTTTCAAATTAATAGACCACTAACTCTATCAGTTATAGCAGTAATAAAAATAGACTTTTATAGGAAATTCTTTTTTTTTTTTTTTTTTGTGGGTACCGGGGGGTCGACCTCAGGACCTCGCGCGCCAGCAGGCGCCCGTGCCGCTGAGCGATATCACCGGCCCCTTTTTCGTATGTGGGATCCGGGAGTCGAACTCGGGCCCTCGCGCTTGCCGGGCAGGCGCTTAAGCCGCTGAGCCATCTCACCGGCCCAAACTGGTGTTTTTTTTTTTTTTTTGTGGGTACCGGGGGTCAACCTCAGGACCTCTCGCGCCAGCAGGCGCCCGTGCCGCTGAGCGATATCACCGGCCCCTTTTTTCGTATGTGGGTTCCGGGAGTCGAACTCGGGCCCTCGCACTTGCCAGGCAGGCGCTTACACCACTGAGCCATCTCACGGGCCCTGGAAATTCTTGAGATTAAAAGTTATCTACATGAAAATATATGGAAATGATTTCTTTCTTAATACAGTAATAAAAGGTGTGTTTGAAAAATTCATGCTTTGGAAGAATAATTGATGCTCAACATCAATCTAGTAAGTTGCTTATTTTTATTTACATATGTGTTTTATTAGCTACTTAAATATGGGTCATACAAACTACAAAATTAAAGTTGTTGAATATTTTAGGTTAGCTCTAATATCAAACTTCAATTTTTTTACTAAAATATATACCTTATTTAATATTAATGGTTGCTTAATTTGTAGATGCTATTACAAACACATAAACTGTACGAATCAAGATAGACAGAAACATAATATTAATACTAAAATTTATTCATTATTTTCCTAGACAACATATATTAAGACATTTATTGAAATTGGCATTATGAAACTGTTCATAATTCATAGAGTTAGAAATATCTGATTCCATGAATCACTATATATGATAATTCAAATTATACTACTAATTTCTCTTAATTCACTGACAGGAAAGTTTTGTGCTATTATCTGTTTCTTTTTTGTAACAGAGGATCTTTCCTTGTCTATGCTTTTTACTCTGAGTAACTACATTTAAGGTTATGATATACAGTATATTAACTATAGTTACACTCAATATTTTGCTATGAATTTTGTTTTACTTTTTCATATAATAAAAATGTTCAAATAAAAAAGAATTCTTTATTTCAATAAATCCAATATTATAGAAAAGTATGGACTTTATTAATGCTTATTGGAAATTTTTTTTTTTTGTGGGTACCGGGGATCGACCTCAGGACCTCACGCACCAGTAGGCGCTCGTGCCGCTGAGCAATATCACCGGCCCTTTTTTCGTATGCGGGTACCGGGAGTCGAACTCAGGACCTCACGCTTGCCAGGCAGGCACTTATGCCGCTGAGCTATCTCACCAGCCCCATATTGGAAATTTTTGAGAATTCATTTGTTATAGTTAGAAATAACTGGAAATTATAGTTTTCATCTTAGTGATATTTATCACTATATTCTTTGTAAATTGACCCTTAAACCTCATGTGTCTGGATTTTGCAGGCCTTTTTTTTTTTTTTCCATTTTGGTACTGGGGATTGAACACAGGACCTTTATACTGAGGAGCTACATCCAAAATCTTTTTTTATTTTTATTTTGAGATAGAATCTCTTTAATTTGCTAAGCTGCCCAGGCTGGGATCAAACTTGCGTTCCTTCTGCCTTAGGCACTCAGAGTGCTGGGGGTGGAGGTTGCAGGTGTGTGTCACTACACCTGGCTGGATATGTCTTTTTTGGCTCTTTCTTGCTGGAAGGACATTGTCATTATAGGAACTTTCTGTCCTATATCACATATGCCAGCCAGGCCTTCAAATATGATACCCACTGAGCAAAGGAAAATTGAATCCATTTATACTAGAGTAATATCTCTGTTGTCACTACCTATTACCTAGGCAATTGGTCACACTCTCCTCCCTGCTTAGGTTACTTTCATTAAGGCATATGTTCCTTTCCATGGAACATTCCATTCCTGGCAGCTGAGGTCAATATACAAATATCCGTGTAGCAAATTAATGCTGATTAAAAGGAAAAGTGAACAAGCAGCAGGGGTTGAGAGACCCCCAAAGGTTAGACATGAAACCTTCAAAGGTTGTGATCTGAACATGGCACAGCTTGGCACTGAGTTGTCTTAAAATACAACATCAGCATCTTGTGAGATCCAAAATGATTTCAAAAATTAACCATTCCTTTATACAAAATGTCTAATTTTGTGATGGACAAAGTAGAGCTCACCATATTTCTTCTACTGTAATTTAAAAATAATGCCCTGATTTTGTATTCACAAGAAACCAGTTTCTATTTTCTGGTTTCTTGGAGAAACAAGACTTCTCAAGAACTGTCCGTGGTGCTACATTATGTGAAGCTTAAGTTTGGGAATTCCTGCTTTATGAAAAATCTTTAGGCCCTGATTTACAATGCTGTTTGCTATATGGTTAACCTGTCAACCCCGTGTCAACCCCCTATACGTGACTGCTTAACATAATTTATACTCTTAGTTTTGCCTACTGGTATTTTATGACCTGTTTTTACAGCTAGCTATATCACCACATAGTCTGACTTGGTAGATTTTGGTGGGGGCCAGACATCTGTATAATAATAAACCATCTTAAATGATAGTCATGAGGGACTAACATTCTGCTGAGACTTTAGTGTTCCCAAGGTTTCCCACCTCAATCCCCAGCCACTGTACCCCCAGTGCTTCTAAAATAATGTGGGTTCTGATTTCACCAAGCTATTTGATTAGAACTCACATATATCAGTTGGAATCATACCACTGAAGCTTTATTGATGTCTCTGATCTAACTTACAAATCCTTTATCTCTATTTTTTCCTTTTCATACATTATCTATCTTACTTCAAACCTCCATAGCACCATCTTTAGTGTTACACAAATCTGATTTAAATCAATAACTACATTATAACAACTTGCTTAACCTTACATCCCAGTCTTTGTTTACTCACTTATAAGATATAATTGTTAATATCTAGTTG
This sequence comes from Erethizon dorsatum, assembly GCA_028451465.1. NCBI lineage: Eukaryota > Metazoa > Chordata > Mammalia > Rodentia > Erethizontidae > Erethizon > Erethizon dorsatum. The sequence goes on from CM051842.1 coordinate 24,208,189, forward strand.
TTTGCATATTTCTTCTGAAGGTAACATGAGATAAGGTTTCAAAGGCACCTAGCACCATACCTGATGCTACAATGTGTGTCTACTGCACATTAGTTCTTTTCTTCTTTTTCTAAATCCCCTTTAAATCACTCTATCATTTATTACTTTGTTTCATCTAATTAACTTCTGCTCCTATCATTTGCCTCATAAAACACCCTTTATGATCCTTTACTATATAAAAACAATAGCCACTGCCTAGAGTGTACAGAACACTTCATATATCTTGGCCAAGAGGATTCAGCTATTGAGTGGCACAGTTGAGATTTTAAACCCAGCTCCTAACCACTACATATACAGATATCTATTGCCATTCAGTTTTTTCCCCATGGTGCATAAGCCAACTGCCTGGCATGTGCATTAATAGCTGTCAGTCTTTTTCACTGTATGGGAGGAAATGCATTGTCTATTTTTTACTTTGCTGAATCAGCATAATCATCAGTCTATTGAAAAGGAACAGCCAAATGCACTATCACATAGTGTATTGGTCACTTTTCCTGTGTCTGGGACACACTACCTGATACCTGTAACTTAAAGGAGGAGAGGTTTATTTTGCCTTACAGTTTCAGAGGTTTCGGTCCATAATTAGCTGGCTCTAAGGCAGATACATCATGACAGAAGGGCATGGTGAAGAAAAGCAGCTCAACACATTACATCCAGGAAGCAGAGACCAGAAAAGACTGAGAGAAAGGGACCTGGAAATGGATTATAGTCCCTAAAGTTATGTCACCATGATCCACCCAGACACTCCAAGAATATGCTTCACTACTCCCCTGGGCAGCTCTCAAGGCAATTAAGTTGATAATCAAGATTAACCATCACACTTGATAAATGACTGACTTAAGACACTAAAAGAAACTCTTTTGTAAGTTAAAAGAGCCGATGCAGCTCCAAAATTGCTATACCTGCTCTCCTCAGAGTAGAGGTACTGGAAAGTCTGAGAAAACCATTCATTCACATACTTTTCGCAATTTCCAGGAAGGGAAATTAAGTAGCAAAAGCAGATGTTCCCCACTGGGGTGATGAAAAGTTTGACACAGAAGAGTCACATATACTTTGCTAACCTGGGCAACTCCTACTATACTCACTGTGTTCAAATCATCTTAAAAAAACAGGTACCCTGTAAAAAGACATCATAAACATTAATATCTCAGTCAATATATTTAGAGACCAAGAAAGAGTTGGACTTTCTTGCATTTATCAATTGCAACTCATCAGGATTACTATGGTTAAGAAGGAAACTCGAAGCTAAAACACTTAAATACACGATTCATAACTTTGAATACCTTCAAACATGCTACATTAAACAGGAACGACCACTGACTCGTATGTGGCTATTAAAAATCTTTTACATTCATTTCTGGTGATGAAATAGTTCTTTATCTTGACTGTGGTGTTGATTATATGAATCTATACATGTGATTAAATGTCACAGAATAATACATAAAGGCTTATAATAAAAGAGAACATGTAAAACCTGGTGAAATCCAAGTAAGGTCTACAATCTAGTTAATTGCATTCTGCATAGGTTTTCTGGGTTTGATAATGTACTATATTTATTTAATATTACCACCAAGAAAAATTGGATGATGTATATACAGAAACTCTCTTTTTCTAATTTTTGTGAGTCTATGAATATCTCACAATAAAAATTTTAAAACATTTAAAAAGCCCTGAAGAAGTTTGGTCTTTCAAGACATAGCAAAGAAAAAATAATTAGAGACACAGGAGAGAAAGGGAAAGAATCTGACTAATCCCTAACTGGAAATGTTACATTTTTTTATGCTAGAAGCAGAGAACATAAGTTGCTATATTAACAAGTTTTGAGAAGTCTATTTTCTTCATGAGGCTTAAGAAGGTGCAAATGAATTTTATTTGTGCATGTGAATAATACACTAAAATTACTTATTCCACTTTTGCTTTTTGTCTTTTATTTACTTACTAGTTCTGGAAAACTGTCAATATTTAGTCATTAATCTTAAATTATGACTGAATTTGCAGGAGATTTAAAAAAGTGTTTTGAATTCATGTTATGCAAGATATTGTAATGTAATATAAAGCTCTGACAGGTTTCTAGAAAACTGTGTCTTCTCAAAATGGAATTGAGTATTTTCAAAGATGGTTAACTGAAGTGATTACATGGGCTGAATTATAACTTACTGATTTTTAAATAGTCCTGCCATATTTGCATTGTTAATGTTTTACAAGATTATACCATGGGAGTAAAACACTGACAAAATATTTAAAAAGCAGCATATAAAATCAACACTATAGCCCTTTGCTGTTAACTCCTCACTCTGTCCTCAGGAAAGACAAGTGTGACCTGAGAATCTACTAGATATGCAGGTGATATTTCCCACGCATTGATGTGAAGGTTGCATCATAAATTTTGTTTTTACCTGTGACCCAGCTTTGGGAGGTTCCTTAGTAATTTTAAATACTATCCTCGACTTTCAACGAAGAAGAAGGAGGAGACCGCGGCGCCTTCTCCCTGTCCCAGGAACTGCGGCGCGACAGAAGCTCAAATCTGCGGACACATGGTGACAGCCGGAGCCCGGGGGAATCCCCGCAGAGGATCGTGAGACAGCGTGGGGGCAGGGGAGCGGTGGAGGACAGCGCTGGCCAGCGGTGAGTGTCTCTCAGGCACAGCTGTCCCGCGCCAGACAGTGATTGGCCGGGCGCCATTGTGGGGGGTGAGGTGAAACTCAGAGCGGTGGGAAAACAGCGCTCGGGACTCACGCTGGGGACTCAGCGTAGCGCCCCGGCTCTGAGGCCTGCGGGAAGTGCTCTGAGGGCCGCAGGCAAAGGAGACTGGTCTCCGCCTGAAAGTACACGCTTCTGCTCACTGCCCCGCCAAAGGGCCTCCTGGCTAACTGGGACGGACCTGCATGGAACAGGACTCTGTCACCACATGGTGCCTGCCTACAGCAGAGTAAACACCTGGAAATGATTCCTTTTATTTATTTTTTATTTTTTATTTATTTTAATTTTTTTTCTTTTCTCTCATTTGTTTTTTGTTCTGGTGAAGGGTTTTTTTGTGCGGTTTTATTTTTGTTTTGTTTGTTTTGTTGTTTTTGTCTTCGTTTTTGTTTCTGTTTGTCTCTTTGCTCTTTCCTTCATTATTCTCTCTGGTTTTTATATGAGTGTAAACAGAGTCTCTAACCTCTTTGTGATTGTGGTTGTGATCTGTTCTTCCTTTTATCCCTTCCTTCTCTTTTTTCCACCAGTCCTCTGCACCAGTTTCCCAATGTTAGTGGGATCCCTCTTGGTCCTCTAATCTTACATCTAATTCCTTCCTTTTCTCCCAATACTCTATTTCCTCCTTAACTCATTTTAAATTTAAACTCCTGAGGGCAAAATTGACATATTGAGGACTTGTATACTGCATATAATTTTTCTGGTGTGTTTTAGATTTTGTTATATAACCGCAACTCTACTTTATACGGTTAAAAGTGGAAAATAACTGGTTAGCTCAGTCTGTCATTTTCTAGGCTGTGTTTGAAGCTTTAGGTACCATTATAGCCAAAAGTTAAATAATTGTTCTAAACAGATTTCCTTCCTGATATTTCATGATTGAGATTGACTAAGGGTCACAGAAAATACAGTGGCACAGTACCAAAGAACCAAGTACTGGGCCAAACAGGTAGCAACTTCTCATATCCAACAAATTGAAGAGGTAGGATCTGGCAGCAAGCTCAAAACCCAAAAACAAGCTTCACTTGGAAGATACTGCAGAGAAGTAGTCATCTCCTAAGGATCTTGAACACTAGCAATAAAGTAACCTACCATAGGTAATTTACAAACATCACCCCAGGAATTAATCTAAAGAAAGAAAAGAAAATGAGACAACACTTAAACAAGATGCAACCCCATACATCCAATTCACCAAAGGCAAACCTAGGGGGCAATGAGGTGGGACAATCTGAAAGCCACTCACCTGGCCTATCTGAAGTGGTAACAACAAAGCAACTTAATGAAGCTCTGGAAAAAATTAAAACAGAAATAATTTCACAGATAACTGCAGAGATAATGTCCACAATGAAGACCATGCTTAAGGACACTATAGCTGATACAGACAAAAAAATAGATGAGCTTAAGAAAATTATAGAAACCATGAATACTCAGCATAGGAAAGAAATGGAATCCATAAGGCAGATTCAAGCAGATATCCAGGAGAACAAAAAATTCTATTGAAAGTATTTGTAGCAGGCTAAGCCAATGTGAGGACAGGACCTCAGATATAGAAGACAGGCTTGCAATTAGTGACCATGAAAAGAAAGAATTCTTAAAAATAGCAAGGGACCATGAAAAATCAATTTAACAGCTGCTAGATGACTCAAAGTTAAATAACTTAAGAAAAATTGGAATAAATGAAAAAGCAGGAGATAGCATAAATGACATCAGGAACCTGTTCACAGACATTATTATGGAGAACTTCCCTGGAAGAGAAAAAGAATTTGATCTTCCTATTAATGAGGCTTATAGACCTCCAAATAGACATGATCAAAAAAAAAAAAAAAAAAAAAAACTTCAGCCAGATATATCATAGTCAAGATCCCAGAAATTCAGCAGAAGGGCAGAATCTTAAAAGCTATTAGGGACAAGAGACAAATCACCTATAAAGGAAAACCCATCAGAATCACACCTGACTTTTCAGCACAAACCCTCAAGTCAAGAAGAGCTTGGAATGACATATTTCAAGCTCTAAAGGAAAATAACTTTCAACCCAGATTGATGTACCCCGCAAAACTATCTTTCAGAATTGATGGAGAAATAAAATACTTTCATGACAAAGAACATCTGAGAAAATTTATGACCACCAAACCAGCACTCCAAAATGTTCTGAAGGACATTCTAGAAAGAGATATCAAGGACCACAACTCCAGGAACCCCAACAGAAGGAATCCACCAGGCAGAGCAGATAATTAAATAGAGGGAGAGGGGAAAAACAAACAAAGAGTGGGAACCAACAACAGGAAAATATCATGAAAAGTATAAGTCAATACATATCAGTTTTAACCATCAATGTTAATGGTCTCAATTCACCAATCAAAAGGCACAGACTAGCAAAATGGATCAAGAAGCAAGATCCAACAATATGCTGTATACAAGAAACACATTTAATTCAGAAATAAATTCATAGACTGAAAGTCAAAGGATGGAAAACAATACTCCATGCGACAGGAACCCAGAAAAAAGCAGGGGTAGCTATTCTTTTTGCAGACAAAGTGAATTTCAAGCCAAGAATGATTCAGAGAGATAAAGAAGGTCATTACATCCTTGTAAAGGGAACAATCCAAGAGGAAGAGATAACGATCATAAATATATATGCATCAAATACCAGTGCACCCAGTTTTATAAAACAAGTATTAAAGGACATGAAAAATCAAATAAGCACTAATACAATTATATTGGGAGATCTCAATACTCCACTGTCACAAAAAGACAGATCAACAAGACAAAAAATCAATAATGAAATAGTAGAACTGAACCAAACTTTGGAACAAATGGAGTTAGTAGATGTCTACAGAGTGTCCCACCCCACAACATCAGAATACACATTCTTCTCAGCTGCACACGGGACGTTCTCCAAAATAGACCACATACTAGCTCATAAAACCTGCTTAAGTAAATGCAAAGGAATTGAAATTATCCCATGCATATTATCAGACCATAGTGCGATGAAATTGGAAATCAATGGCAAAAGAAATCACAAAAACTTCCTAAACACATAGAAATTAAATAGCACCCTCCTGAACAACCAATGGGTCACAGATGAAATTAAAGAAGAAATTAGACACTTTCTACAACTGAATGATATTGACAGTACAACATACTGGAACTTATGGGATACAATGAAAACAGTCCTAAAAGGGAAATTTATAGCATTAAATACCTATATCAGGAAAACAGAGCAAGCACAAATAAACAACTTAATGGCGAACCTTGGACTTTTAGAAAAAGAAGAGCAGGCTAAGCCAAAAGCCCGTACAAGGGAGGAAATTATAAATTTCAGAGCAGAAATTAACGTATTGGAGACTAAAAAAACAATACAAAGAATCAATGAAGCAAAGAGTTGGTTCTTTGAAAGAATAAATAAGATTGACAAACCCTTATCCAACCTTATTAAAAAAACAAAATAAAAGACTTAAATCCATGCAATTGAAAATGAAAAGGGTGATATCACGACGGACCCTGCAGAAATCCAGAAGATCATCTATACCTATTTTGAAAATTTATATTTTACTAAAATGGAAAATGCAGAAGAAATGGACAGATTCCTAGTTACATATGAATTACCAAAGCTGAATCAAGAAGATTTAAAAATCTTAAATAAACCAATATGAACCAATGAAATCGAGCATGTAATTAAAAACCTCCCAACAAAGAAAAGCCCAGGCCCTGATGGATTTACTGCCGAATTCTACAAGAAACTTAGAGAAGACCTAACACCACTACTTCTCAAACTTTTTAATGAAATTGAAAGGGAAGCCATACTCCCAAATTCATTCCTGGAAGCAAGCATTACCCTGATACCAAAACCAGAGAAGGACCCAACTAAGAAAGAGAACTACAAGCCAATCTGCCTAATGAACATAGATGCAAAAATCCTTAATAAGATACTGGCAAACAGAATCCAGCAAATCATTAAGAAGATTACATACACCATGACCAAGTGGGATTCATCCCAGGGATGCAGGGATGGTTCAACATATGTAAATCAATAAATGTAATACACCATATTAACAGAACCAAAGACAAAAATCACATGATCATCTCAATAGATGTAGAAAAAGCTTTTGACAAAGTGCAGCACCTTTTCATGATGAAAACCCTACAGAATATTGGAATAGATGGTCTTTATCTCAATCTGATAAAATCTATCTATGACAAACCAACAGCCAATATCATACTAACTGGACAAAAACTGAAAGCCTTCCCTCTAAAATCAGGAACAAGACAAGGATGTCCACTGTCCCCACTCTTATTCAACATAGTCCTGGAAACTTTAGCCATAGCAATTAGACAAGAGAAAGAAATAAAAGGAATAATGATTGGAAAGGAAGAAGTTAAATTATCATTATTTGCAGATGACATGATACTCTACACAGAAGACCCCAAAAACTCCACTAAAAAACTGCTAGATTTAATAAGCAAATTCAGTAGTGTAGCTGGATACAAAGTCAATACTCAAAAATCAATAGCCTTTCTGTACACAAGTAACAAACTTACTGAAAGAGATATTAGGGAAACAATACCTTTCACAGTAACATCCAAAAAAAGGAAATACCTGGGAATCAACCTCACAAAGGATGTAAAGGACGTCTACACTGAAAACTACAGTACTCTGAAAAGGAGATTGAAGAGGATATCAGAAAATGGAAAGATATCCCTTGCTCCTGGATAGGAAGAACCAATATAGTGAAAATGGCCATACTTCCAAAATTGTTATACAGATTTAATGCAATTCCAATCAAAATTCCAACAGCATATCTCACAGAATTAGAGAAAACAATCATAAAATTCATTTGGAATCAGAAGAGACCTAGAATAGCAAAGGCAATTCTGGGCAACAAAGGCAAGGCAGGGGGCATCACAATCCCCAACTTGAAATTATACTATAAAGCTACTGTGATAAAAACAGTGTGGTACTGGCAATAAAACAGACCTGAAGATCAATGGAAGAGATTAGAAGATGCTGAAACAACCCCAGACATACTAAGCCACTTTGTCTTTGACAAAGGTGCCAAACACATTCACTGGAAGAAAGATAGCCTCTTTAATAAATGGTGCTGGAAAAACTGGCTCTACACATGCCGAAGATTAAAAATAGACCCATATCTTTCACCATGCACTAAATTAAATTCAAAATGGATCAGAAATCTAAATATTAAAACAGAAACATTAAATCTGCTGGAAGTTAGGATAGGTAAAACCCTTGAAGACATTGGTGTAGGCAAAGACTTTATGAATAAAACCTGAACCACACAGGAACTATCACAAAGAATCAACAACTGGGATCTCATCTTATTAAAAAGCTTTTGTACAGCAAGAGAAACCACCAACAGAGTGAAGAGACAACCCACAACGTGGGAAAAAATGTTTGCCAGCTGTTCCTCAGACAAAAGATTACTATCTTGAACATGTAAAGAACTCAAAAAAATCAGACCTCCCAAATTTAAAGACCCACTCCAAAAAATGGGCATCTGAGATGAATACACATTTCTCAGATGAAGAAATACAAATGGCAAATAAATATACAAAAAAATGTGCAACATCACTAGTCATTCGAGAGATGCAAATGAAAACAACACTGAAATACTATCTCACCCCAGAAAGAATGGCTATTATTAAGAAATCAACTAATAACAAATGCTGGAGGGGCTGTGGGGAAAAGGAACCCTTCTTCACTGTTGGTGGAGTGTTGACTGGTACAGCCACTGTGGAAATCAGTGTGGAGATTCCTCAAAAAACTAGAGTTGGAGGTCCCATTTGACCCAGCTATTCCCCTTCTGGGTATCTTCCCAGAAGAGTTAAAAACATCATACCACAGCGATATATGTGTACCCATGTTTATAGCAGCACAATTTGTAATAGCCAGATCTTGGAAACAACCCAAATGCCCATCAACTGAGGAATGGATAAGAAAGATGTGGTATTTTTATACAATGGAGTACTATTCAGCTATAAAGAAGGATAAACTGGAGACTTTTATAGGTAAATGGATGCAACTCGAGAAAATACTCATAAGTGAAATAAACCGGATGCACATGTGTAAGCATCGTATTGTCTCTCTAGTATGAGAAACTGAAAGAGTAAATAAGATCCAAAATGTACAATAGACACGGTGAATCAAAAACAAACTGGTCAAAAGGAAAGAGAGACTGGGATGGGGGAATAGGGAAAAGAAAGAAGGGAAAGGAAAAAGAAATGTATATATATATATAAGATGGTTAAGATAGATACACTACTAATTTTAGTTCATTGAAGAATAAGGTTTGTGCCAATAATGTTTGGACAATTGAATGCTAATATCTGGTATCCTGAATAACTAAAAGATAACAATACGCAATTCATTAACCATTGTTACCCTCCTATTATTTTGTTTTGAAAATGTGTTCTTTTTTGATTTGTTTTGTTTTTTTTCTTCTCTTTAAAATAAAAATAATCAACACTATATTAAAATTAAAGTTTCAAGAGTAAAGTCATCTTAGAAAATTTTATTATCAAAAGACATTAAGCAGCAACCTTTCAAAGTTTATATTAATATTTTGTTACCAAAGTGTATTATATAAACATTTTTCAAAATTATATTCGTTATTAAAACAAAAATGGAACTCAAGCATTTTCACCACCAACTTCTTTTTTTTTTTTTGTGGGTACCGGGGGGGTTGACCTCAAGACCTCGCGCGCCAACAGGCACCCATGCCGCTGAGCGATATCACCAGTCCCTTTTTCGTATGTGGGATCCGGGAGTCGAACTCGGGCCCTTACGCTTGCAAGGCAGGCGCTTACGCCGCTGAGCCATCTCACCGGCCCTTCACCACCAACTTCTGCTCCTGCAAGGCAAGTATAACTTGTAGCTGTAAAACAACTGAGAGTATACTCTTGAGAATTTTGCAGTCAAAAAGCTTAGGGACATTCCTCTGCATGGAAAATACAAGACTTCTAGTCACTTCATTGTTAAGCCCATTACTTGCTATGTAACTTTAAAATTTTTAATTTGAGTAAAATTTTAACTCTCCTTTTCTGAAGGGCCTCAGCATGCTCTCTTTATTCATTAACAATTAGTACACAGAAATTAAAAACTACAATTGTTATTTTCCTTTGCTCTCTATGCCCTAAAGACATTTTATTTCTATTCTTAAGAAGTATTTTAAATGGTATCCACCAGAAAAAAATATAGAATTCAACATAGTAAAAAGCCCAACACACCCACACCCACACACACACACACAGAATCTTGCACAGTTTCTCAAACAGTTAACAAATAGATATTCCGGATGCTTCATAAAAATTGATGGGCTTTGAGGCCTTCTTGTGAGAATGGCAAGGTGACAACAATGCAGAACAAGAAAATGGAGATGGAAGATACAGAATATATGGGTCCAACTTCCTGGATTCCTCCATTCTTTCTTCTAATACATATTGAAGGCTGACTATATCTCTATTGTTAAAAATGAGACGAACTGATGCAAAAATTTTGATGAGGTACCACTCTTCGTGGTGCTTACACCATAACTGGAGACTTCGGCAAACATAAGGAGGCAGAAAACAAAGTATTATGGAGAACAGAAGCAAGGAGTTGAGCTATAGAATAATGTTAGAGGATGCTGAAAGTGGGGGACGCAGCCCTAGATCACGTGGTCAGGCCTCTCCTAGGACAGGATCAACTACCCAGAGCCCTGAAGTTACATAGAAGAAAGACGGTTACACAGGAGAACGTCTGCTCCAGGGAGATACTTCGCAAACTGTATTAAAGCTTCCCACATCAAGAGAGATTTGCTGACTCTCCTTTTGTTTGGATATTCTCAAAAGATTACCCAGGAAATAGTCTGTCCTCCCTCATCCACTTTCACTACTCTTCCATCCTCTAGTTGAGAAAAAGAGAAGTTTTGACAAAAGGCTTTAAATGTGGTTCTTTTACTTGTAATTGCTAAGTTTCCTTGGGGAATTTATCTACCCTATCCACCTCACTGAAAAGTTTGAGAGATTAAATGAAATAATGGTTAAGAATATGCACTGAATATCCTTCTTTCTTCATTAATACAAGCCATTGCAGTTGAAAGAAAATTTGACTCATTCCATGATGATATGGAACCATTTTATTCTTTGGCAAAAAGGAAGATAAACAGTGGTACAGCTTGTGAACTTAGCTATGGGTATGAATTTCAGGTGCTTCATATCTTGCTGTGTGACCTTGAGAAAGTTACTTAATTTCTTTTTTTTTTGTGGGTACCGGGGGGTTGACCTCAGGACCTCGCGCGCCAACAGGCACCCGTGCCGCTGAGCGATATCACCGGCCCCTTTTTCGTATGTGGGTTCCGGGAGTCGAACTCGGGCCCTCGCGCTTGCAAGGCAGGCGCTTACGCCACTGAGCCATCTCACCGGTCCTAAAGTTACTTAATTTCTGATCCTTAGTATCCCCATGGATACATTCAGGCTGAAACTCTGTGCATGATTGTTGGAATAATACACAATGCATATTAACCACCTAGCAAAGTACCTGGCATAAATACAGTTATCATCATCACCACCACCACCACAACCATTACCAGCTAAAAATTCTATTTTCCATGGGATCTAGACTATCACTGAATCTTAGTTCCACATCCAAGCTGGATATTTTATCTGACATTCCTCAAATAGCACTTCCCTCAACACGATTTTCTTCTTGTCTTCCAGGTATGGTCCCTACTGTCCTGTCACTGGAACTGCCTACACTGTTTGGAGTATCTTTTCTACTTTTCTCTTCACTAGGTATAGACAACATTTTCAAACCCATCAGATCATGAAATCTAGAGTTATGTTCATGTCTTATTTGTTTTTGTAGTATCCTTAACACCTAACACAAGGTGTATTATTAAAGATGCTCAATATAAATTTATTGAATATGATTAACTGCCATAGCTGAATTTAGCTTCTCCACATTAATCTTTTCCTAACAACATACAACTAACTTCACAGGAATACATTACTCTGAATTCCCATAAGAGTCTTTAATTTAACTACTCATTTGAAAAACCTGCAGATAACACTATACTATATTTCTCCAGCACAGCTCACTTTCAGGAAGCAGGCAGTGCTAAGCATGAAGCTAGATGCACTTGTTAGCCATGTAATTGATCCTGCACATTAAACAGATAAAATTCAAATAATGATGACTAATTGTGTGTTGTAGACTGCCAGGGTCTCTGGCTATATTTAAAAGTACAAAAAAATCTTATTGGCTGTGTCTACTAGATACTGAAAACCATCATTCACTAACTGGTCACTGAGTATATCTCAATCCTCGTACTTTTCACCTGACTCTGAGACTCAGAAAAATATCCTCAGTTCTGGGTATCTAGTGAACTATTATCATTTACCTATCTCCTGCAAATGTTAGGCAAATAATTCTCCTAATGTACTTCTATTCTTTATTAAATATACAGCATTTGAGGTCACAGTGTTCTCTGGAAATCCAGAAATTCCTAAGGCAAAATCTAGGTGACACAATTATAGAAGATGCTGGAACTGATTTCCGGCACAGTTCTATTGCCATAGAATCATTTCAAATCTGCCACCTTTAAAGCTGAACTATTCTCCATTACACTTGTATAGATTCTCACTTGGGTATCAGTAGAACAATTTAAACTATTGTAAGATGGGCTGACTCTCTCTGGATGCCTTAATGAGGACAGTCTGGGTTCGCCATTACTTTTCCTATTAAAAAAGTATCAAAAGCAGGTAAACCAAACCTTAGCATGCTTATTATAGAGACATCCTCAAAGTAACATTTTTGGTAAAATAATTTAATATCTGATTTAAATAAAAGTTTCTTCTAATTAATTTGTATTACCATCACTTAAGAGTAATAAATGTGGATGCTATTTGAAAGGCAGGATTCAAGTTACTGTTCTGTCCTATTAACAAAAACTTGTAGGCAAGACCAAAGAAGTGAGCTGGTGAGATGGTTCAGCAGCATAAGCACCTGCCTGGCAAGCGTGAGGGCCCAGGTTCGATTCCCGGAACCCACATACGAAAAAAGGGCCGGTGATATCGCTCAGCGGCATGAGCTCCTGCTGGTGCGCGAAGTCCTGAGGTCGATCCCTGCTACCCACAAAAAAAAAAAAAAAAAAAAAAAAAAAAAAAACTAAAAAATACCAAAGAAGTACACTGACAAGGATCTTTGGCAAAAGAAAAAATGGAAAGAGAATAATAAATACTATCATCATTGCTAAAAAGCAAATTTCATCTTCATTATTTGAATTATATATGTAATTAGGCAAGGACACACTGGCCTTTCAAAAGTAAAATCAACATTTCAAAATCCATCTTCTTTTGAGAGTATATAATCGTAAATAAAAAAACAAACCCTTACTGGTTGAAACAACATGATGGGGACATAAAAGTGACAAAGTTTTATGGCTGGGTATATAATAAGACCTATGCCACACATATGTAAATTGTTTAAAACTAGGTCACCGTTAGGATGTTGCTAGAAGTTAGCTTGATACTGTGAATAACAACACAATTTACATAATTTGTAAGACATCATAGAAAAGACACTTACAATAAAAAATATTGTGAATAGTGGTAATAAATGGAGTCAATGAAGTTTTCACTGTATTATGCCTGGGAATGCCTCCAACTGATGCTGAATTTAAAGTGTCTTGTAAAAGAAAATAGTTCCAAAGAGCTGCACCTGGAAGGTGTTTAAGTTCAGCACAGCGTGCTCCTTGCAGCAGCGAATGACTCTGAAGACTTCCTGCTCTGTTGCACTGCGAGAGAACTACGTTAAAAAGCACTAGTATTCGTAGAAAGAATAACTGCACTCAAGCATTGAATTTCCCCAATTTTCACAACAGTGATTTCTTCCAAGTTCAAAATCACTAAAAGCAAAGTACTGCTACTTCTCACTGTTGTAATTTATTGTCTCCATGTGAACAAGCATTTACATTTTTGATAATATGTAGATTTCTTTCGAAGTATACTGCCTAAAATGAATGTAAACACACGTCAGTAGGAAGAAGCCACTACATTACACCTTCTTGAGAGTCATAAATTGAAAGCTTCTAATACTATGATTGTAATGTAACTCTAGTACCAAAGGTATTATTGTCTTATTAATTTTTTATCAATTGCTGGATTTATTGGTAAGGCCATAAAAACATGTCATCAGAATATTGATTAACCATACTACGCTTAGTTTTTATTGACAGCCATATGAAATTTAACCTGTAAGTTTGGAAAAATAAACATAGCTCTCTAGTAGATTATGGTAAGAGTCAAATGAAATAATGTACCTAAGTGCTTTTTTAGTCTTAAAGGGCTGCCATGTTACTCTTATATGATACTGTGAATCTTTACTGGCTAGAACAGTCTCTTCACATGTTCACAGGTCTCTTTAGTATATTTTATTCTCAGTGTGGTCTTTTATTAACAGAAAGTTAACATAAATATTCTTTTCGGTCTTATTATTCAGAAAATATGTTCATGGTATTGAAATGATAGAGAGTGACGGAGAGAGAGTGAGAGAGAAGGCGGGGGAAGAGAGAGGGAGAGGGAGGGAGGTATGTAACTGGGTAGATGGATGGATGAATGGAAGATAGACAGGTAGGCAGAGACCCAGAGATATATATATATATAGATAAATAGTATATGACTTTTAGCAAATTATATAACTTCCCTTGCTTCAGGGTTTTCATATATAAAATAGGATAATAATTATACCTACGTTAAAGGATTTATGTAACCATTAAGTTAGTTAATCTTGGCACATATTAAGACCTCAGTAAGTGTTAATTTTTGTCACAGTATTGGTTATTTGACTCTTTAACAATTTGTCTTATGTATCTGTGTAATTTTGATGCATGGATTAAATATAGACCTACGTTAAAGGCTATCATTAACTGAGTACCCTCACGGTGTGTAAGCACACGTTTCATTTACCATAAGCCATATAATTAAGAAACTAATCCTACACACCTCTGTGGTCCTCTTTCCTCCATGATGGTGGCAGCTATATCCTAGAGGGTTATTGTGAAGACATTCAATAAAACAACAAACAAACGCAATGAGCAGGATACCAAGCATGATATGACCCAATATAAAGTAGCTGCCATATATTACATAAAATGGTAAGGCGTTTAAATTGTTGCATAAACTGATATAAGTCAAGTTTTTTTTTTTTACTGATTTTTAACTTATTATTATGTAAAGTTTTAGACATATGCAAAAGCAGACTGATAGTGCAAATCTCTGTCTACCAAGCAGGTAGGTTCAGTGATTATTAACTCAAAGACAGTGTTGTTTTATCTATATCACACTAACTTTCACCCACCCCATACCTATCTTTATATTATTTTCCAAAAGATGCTGGGTAATCCTTATTTTTGATGTTAGGAACACCAAATTAATGAATTATTTTATGTGACATAGTTAATAAATGACAAAGTTGTTACTTGAAAATAGGTCTCCCAAACATACATTTATTGCATTTACTGAATCACATAGGTCTTTGGGTTAAGACTTAAAATACTAGATTTTTTGTGTATATGTATAAATAAGAATCATTTTATATTCCTACTTAGATAGACAAGTTGATCCTTAACAAATATATGGGTTTTAGAAAAAATACAAAATGAGGTATAAAATAATACAGCTGTATATGTTACATTGTAAATTAACAGGAAAAGTAGTCAATAGGAATCTTTGAGTATGTTTTCACATGTGTGTGGACACAGATAGATGTATATATATATATATATATATATATATATATATATATGTATGCAGAGAGAGAGAGAGAGAGAAAGGCCAGAAAATTATACAAGAAAATGTTAATTATGATTTCCAACTCAAGCTTTTGTTTTCTAATATATGAAGATTTTTTATATTATCATACACTACTGATAAGAAAGGTAGCACTGTAATCTTACTGCCTGCATTTCAATTCCAACTCTGCCATTTTCTAACTGTATAGACTCAAAAAACTTACTTAAATTATTTGAAGCTATTTTACTTCTTTTTAAAATATGGAAATAATAGTGAATTCTACCTCACTACTTAGAAGACTAAATCAATTCATATCGATTACTTAGATAAATCACGTTAGATACTATATCAGGCAATATTACTTTATGATTAAAAATTTGAAGAATATGAAAATGAGGAGAATAAATATTAATATATTTTGAAAATTAATTTTAAATTAATATTATTTTATTAGTGTTTTAAATTTGTTCATATAGTATCTAATAACTGTCAGGAATGAATAAACTTAAGATTCTACCTATCTTAGTTCAGGACTGACTCACAAAAAATACAGATAGAGGTGTTTGTTTTCTTTTATTTTACCCAGAATGTACACCTTTTGATGAGAAAGATTATTGTAAAAGATGATGTGATAATTCTCCTTTGCACTGGCAGGTCACAGACATTTATAAATAAACTGTAACATACAGTAGGAATTCATTCCTATAGAAATACTAGGTAAGTATAATTTCTAGCAGTGTATTTTTTTTATGTGGGTACCGGGAGTCGAACTCAGGACCTCATGCTTGCCAGCAAGCACTTGTGCCACTGAGCGATATCACCGGCCCTTTTTTTTCCTTTATGTGGGTACCAGGAGTCGAACTCAGGACCTCGCGCTTGCCAGGCAGGCGCTTATGCCGCTGAGCTATCTCACCGACCCCTAGCAGTGTATTTTTAAATCAGCTTCATATATACTAGTGGTGATAACTTACACTCATTTGAATGCTTCTGAAGCATTCTTTTCAAAAGTTAATAACTTTTCCAAAATAAGTCAAATCATGCAATTTGATGGATACAAATTGCAGCAATTTTACCACTGTTAAAATGGTTCTGAGCATTATAAGAAGAGCAGTTGGCTACTGTATTCATACTGAATACTTTGATGTGGTTACAATAGCAAGAGTGACAAATTGATTTGTGTTTGATTTTATACTACCTTTTAAATAAAAGAGTCCTTAATTCTTATCAAGAACTACAAAATATGAAATTAGCAAAAGTCAAATTTGGCTGAATAGATTTCAAGCAACATGTCATTTATCTCAGTTAAACTGATCTGCTGAGTCTAACAGAAATGTCTCCAATGTTTTTTTCCTGATGAATCAAGGCAAAAGTGATATGCAGAGCCAGGAGTTACAGTCATCAAGTGGGGCACCAATTAATTATCATTTTCTTCTGAGCTTCAAGTTTCAATGCCTGTACCAATGTCCCTTGTTTTTGCATGGAAAAATCTACCCTTTACTTAACATTCATAGGAAAGAAATAGGAGACACTCCAAAATAATCAATAATTAGAAAACAAGTAATATTTCATGAGCATAAGTAATGGCCAATTGCAATTTTCAATAGTTTATATGTATCATTTCATTCATTCTTGTATCCATTTTATGAGGGAGGTGGCATTAATGTGCCAATTTTACAGATGAAAGAACTATTCACTAACTACTATACCCTGATTATGGTGTAAATGCAATATGCCATAAAATAAGCATGCAATAGGTGTTTGTTGACAAAAAGTTGAACACTAAATTGCAACAAAGTTCATCAGTTGAAGACAAGGACCTGGAAGACATGGTTTGGTGTTATATTGGCTGTTTATTGAGACTTTGGACATTTTTACCAATAAAGTTTCTCTTTTAGAGAATGTCTTAGTTTAGGTTCCCTAAAGGGGGCTTCTGAGGTGAGGGTTCATGCAAAAGAGAGAAATAGGACATAGCTTCTAGGACATAGTGAGAAATAGGACATAGGAAATAGCTTCTAGGAAACAGTGCTAAGGGAGCCGAAAAGTGAAACTGGAAAGGGAAAGAGGCCAACCACTTGCAGGGCATAAAAATACAGTGTGGTAGTATAGTTTGCTTCTCTAAATTTTTGAACTGGGGGCCTCTTCACTCAACAGTAATTGATGAGGGGCTTCCTACAAACAAAAGTGTAAATTCCAAGATAGATCTTGCTCTCCCTTTATGTAGATCAAGTAGGCTCAGGCAGTCTGAGGGTCAACCTTCAACAATGAGCTGTTGTGAGGGAAGGCACACAGGGAAAAAGTTAGCTGGATTCAAAGATACATGAATGGATCACCAACAACATCTCCTACAGAGAATTTGTTTCTCAGTTTGAGAATAAAAATAACGAGGATGGTCACTGTGTGGATAAAAATAGGAATGTGTGCAAAGCTCTTTGCCTAGGCACCGGCACATAGAAACACTTGAAGCTTTGCTATGAGGATAGAAGGCTATTCTATGAGGGACCAGAACAATGCCCAGGATATGAAAACTTAAAAGAGAACTGCAAAACATTTTTCCCATTGCCATCACTGGTGCTGCAAGTGGTGCAATACCTAAACTAGGATAATGCTGCCATATTTGACTTCAAAATCTATAAAATATCTAGACACTTGGCATCATTTATGTAGGTGGAGGTACTAGTTCTGGAGCCAAGCATCAAAGGAGAGGCAGCATCCTCACCAGTCTTATTCCTACAATGATACTGGGCAAGAATCTCAAAAGATAAGAAAAAAAGGTACCATCTTTAGATATGAAATGTAAGATGCTATATTTATCAATAACGAAGTACAGTCATACCTTGGTACTTGATGCGAAAGCTAGAGCTTGTTGGTGTCAATTGCCTTGTGACTCAATACCCTTTTCAGCCAAAACAATTTGTTTGGTACTCATTGTTTTTGGTACTCTTGGCACCTCTCTGAAGCGGTTAATGACAATAACCGAGGCACCACTATAAAAAAAATGACAGTAGAAAAGATATTTCTGTCATTTCTTTCATGATCTTGTCAGGTATTGGTGTTCCTTTCAAGATTATTGATCAGAGGTGTTACTGAGTGTCCTCAGCTAACATGAATGTGGGCACTTGCTTTAAACACCTCTAGATGTTTAAACAACCCTAAGGAAAGCAACTAAGGAAAAGGGTAGGTAAAGTGAGCTATGCCAAGTCTAATCTACCTTGCTACAACTCTTCAGCCTTGAATAAAAACTTAGGCTTGAATGAAAATGGATAGAGAAGTATACACCACCTAAATGTTAACATTAGAAAAGGGAAGAGGAGAATAGTGAATCTGTTTCTGTTTTCTTCAAGTTGTTCCACTGAGCACAAATTACTATTGTGCCTTTTTTAAAAGTCCAAATAAAGCACAAAAGGAGAAAATGAAGTTAATTTGGAACAGATAAAACATCTGAAGGGAAGTTGCACTGCAGTTTAAAATATTTTGATTAAACTGGAAACAAAATAAAATATCAGCCAATGTAAGAAAATGAAATGATTTTCCTTATATTTCTGCCCAAATTCAGAACATAAATAAAATGGCTAATAAAGTGACAAAATGACTTCTCTTTTCTCAGGGGCAAGCGTGGGTTTAGGAACTGATCAAGCTCCATATATTTGTTTAAGGAGCAGAGTTATTAGTTGTCATCCTTGTCTTTTACCTCTGGAGGTGAAGGATATGTTGAGGGTTCAATGATAAGGTGACAATCATCATGGTGCTTCCCTAGTTGTCCCCTTTGCAAGTTTCTTTCTGTTATACAGCAAGGTCATGAGATATGACTTCTTCCAAGAAATGCCATGAGACCTCCCAATTAACTACATTTCCATAAGTGCTGGCTGGCAGCAGGAGTCAGCCGAGGGAGTCCTTACTCTACTGACATTTCTATTAGAGGTGGTTCTTAAACACATTCCAAACGCGTGGAGACTGTTCTTGATAGATGGTACAGAGATACAATATGTCACCGAACCATGGATTATAATTCTTTTGCTATTTATTGCCTATTATCATTTTATTCTCTACCTCTATTTTATTAGGATGTCATTGGATCTTCATAGTTGTGAGCACAACAGTATTCCTAGTCCCAAGAAAGAAAAATTCTTGAGATTAGAAATTGTATGTAAATATTTTCTCCACCATCTTTTAAAAAGTGGCTGTGAATTCTGTAGTGATATACTATTTAATAGCTGCTTTTTTACATTTTGGGGGAAATTTTTACCACATATTCAAACATATAGCTATTTAAACACCCCTGGCATGTGAGAATATATGCTCTTGTGCACATGAATTTACATGTGCACCCACAAACACACACAATGCCAAACATGATGTAAAATTCAACATGTTAAAATGTTTTAACTTATCCAACAGGAAAAAAGCAGGACGTTTTCCTTTGTAATTTATTGATTTTTTTAGGATGCTTACCTCATGTGGGCCACCTTGCAATGTTTCTTTAAGGCAGCAAGAATGTTTGCTTTGAAAGTATAAAACTGCTAGGAATTGATTTTTTAAAGAAAAGGAGGTTGTGTAAACATATTGTGTCTATGGGGGCCAGTGAGATGGCTCAGCAGTGTAAGCGCCTGCCTGGCAAACGCGAGGGACCGAGTTCAACTCCCGGAACCCACATACGAAAAAGGGGCCGGTGATATCGCTCAGCGGCTCGGGCACCTGCTGGCATGTGAGGTCCTGAGGTCGACCCCCGGTACCAACCAAAAAAAAAAAAAAAACATATTGTGTCCATATATTGTTAAAATAGTAACTTTTTTTTTTTTTTTTTTTTTTTTGGTGGTACTGGTGTTGGAACTCAGGACCTTCCCGCCAAGCTACACCTCTAGCTCCTTCTCATATTTTACTTTCAGACAGGGTCTCACTAAGTTGCTAAATTGCCCAGGCTGGGCTTAAACTTGCTATCCTCCTGCCTCAGTATCTCCAAATGCTGGGATTACAGGTATGTGCCACCACACTTGACTTGTAGCTACTATTTTTATAAAGACTTGGCTTTCTCTAATAACAAATTTTCTTCATATGAATACAGGATCTTGCATGGGATCATGGTGCTGGACAGTTCCTAAGGTGTGTAGAGATAGAAGATGTTCAGAGGTTTCACTAGGTTTTCGAAGAGTAGAAGCCAGAATGTAAATGTTCCTGGATCCTATATTTGTCTCTTGACTTATATTTTTAAGTAACACACCCACACACCCACACATACACATATTTTTATATTCACTTCAAACAGAAATATGCCTTGCCCTTTTTTTTACCGATAATAAATGTATGGTTATCACAGTCTCCAAAGAATAAAAGTGCTCTTGGACATTTGTTTTAAGATCATATTAACTACTGCTATTTTAAAAGTTAAAAAGCCCATGGGTTTTTGAAATTGTAAAATCAAAGATAAAAGAATAATTAAAGACTTCTTAAATATTCTGGACAAAATCTTTTATAATAATTACTTAATTCCCAATATCACTGGCACATTTAAACAGGAAAAAAATAGAAAAAAAAGTAATATTTTGGGACCTTTAAACTTTAAGTAAAGCATTAAGATATAAATATATTTTGTATGCTCATTTTGAATATATACTGGGTCTCTTTCACTCTTGAGACTACATAGGAATAATATCGTGAATTTTAAAATATGTTTATTGCATGAAATTATAAATTTCCAGTGGAAAAATTTACATTCGCCCTAAGATTGTTCTTATCAGATAAGTTCCTATATGTGTTTTGAAGAAACAAAAGATTCCTTTCTGATGTCTCTATTAGTTTAGTTATTTTAGTTGAGAGCAAGGGAGCATAATATATGAAGAAAGGTATTACTGGAGTATTGCTACACTTTTTATTCACATTATTTTGTATTTCTCTTTTAAAGCCTATATACAGAAAATCTCTTTGGGAATATTTTATTAAGGAATATTTAATGATTAAAGAAGCACTCATAAGGAATACGTTTAAATATTTGCAACCGAATCTTCTGTAGCTTCCACATGCAATGCTAACATTCCGCTGCTGCAGAGAATGCACATGGGTTTTCAGATTTGATGTAGTGGAGAGATTGATGGACTCTCAGCTGTAAATCTTTTTGAAAATTACCCAAATCTCAGCTATAGTGTTCATCACACAAAACAAGACAAGGTCTAAAGAAAGGGGAGCTGAAATATATTATGTTCCACATTACTATGATAAAATAATTTGTGAAAAAAGCAGTGCGTATTTTAAATTGAATCCTCACTGATTTGATATTTTGTTTTTGGAACTTTAAAAGCAAGAGTATTCTAAGGAATTCAGTGCTTTCCTCACAAGACTAAAGCAACAGTGCATGAAATTGAACTCAAAAAGAGCCACCATTCTGTGTGACTTCTTGGCTGACACAATTTAGATATTTATAGCTTTACGAATGAGCCGCTGGAGAAGAACTTGAAGCTTTCTCTAGCCAGGAAGGATTAATGAATGTGTGCACCTGGTAATTACACCACTCCATCTTCCTGAAAGCCCTCACGTTACCTCCATGGCAGAAACTATAATGAAAATGCATTGAAAAATATCAATCTGCATTTGCACAATTTAATGTAAATTATAAAACTTGGTATCTTTTCTCCCCACACATTCCAGATGTGATGACAACATTGACAGCATGTAAATTTAAAACACAGAAGCTGATGTCAGCCTATTATTGGGCATGCCTCACTTCCAAAGTAAACCTCATGAGAGAAAAAAGAGGTTATAAATATAGCAAAAAAAATTTACAACATTCAAATGTACAGCAAACAGCCTATAACTGTTTCTCTTTTATTAAAACACAACATGTATTACAAATAACCCCTTTATTTCAAGGCAGGGGTATTTGCAAAGATTAAATAACAAAGGTAAAATTTAGAAGTATTAATGTACTGTCCAAGTCCAGTTACCTGTTCTGGCTATCTTTTCTAAACTGTTACTGAAAGCAAAACCTCACCTAATAACTTTTTCAAATATAAATAAAAGATAGATCATTCTGTTGGATTGTCTAACTGTATGTTAATTGCAAAATTACTTGAAACAAAGAGGTATATAATGTGGTAGTGTCCAACTCAAATAATGTGTTAAAAATTCACATTTTAAAACTTGAACAAATCAAACTTCTGACAACAGTATTTTTTCTCAGATAAAATACAATGTAGAGGTTCAAACTAGTGTTTCTCAGTGTGGTGGCACAAAGAAATTTTGTATCTAAAAAAGGCAGCAATGTATATATATATAAACTAAGAAGCCTTCTTTATAAAAAGAAGCAAGGTGTTCTAAGCAAAGCAAGGTTTTATGATAAAGTTTCATGCTACTCACACTGAATTTTAATGACTGCTTTAGTAAAGAAGAAAGAGAGAAAATTTAACGTAAGCACTGATATTAAAAGTTAATTACCACCTTAATGTACAGGCACTAAGATTTCCCTAGCAGAAGTCTCTTAAAAACACCTTTAAAAGCAGAAGAGGGCACAAGCTTTGGGGGAAAGATTGCTTGTTACTGTTAAACTCTATTGTTCCCCGATGGAGTATAGAAGAAAGAAATGTTCCAGGAGAGGGAAGTGGATATGAATTGCACCCTCCAGAGGAGCCAAATAAATTGGCTGTTAGAAGGAGACTTCAAAAGCTGGATGACCAGAGTCTCAAAGACCTTACAGATTTGGGCTACTCACCCTTAGTGCTGAGTTTTTGTTTGTTTGTTTGTTTTTTTCTTCTTCTTCTTTTTTCATTATCCCCTACAATGATATGGTTTAACTTGAGAGACTTAATGGAAGGATGCATATTTGAATGCTTTGATCCTCAGCCCTTTATTCTGCCTCTAACTAGCTATTACAATATCACTTAATCCGGACCTCAGCCTTCCAAGTACAAAAGCATCTCCTCCCACCTACTGCTCTCACGCTCCTGCATCAGAATAGAAGATTTACATAGAGGCTGCCAGACCCACGGAAGAGCACTTTCCTCTCAACAGATGTCTTTGGGCTTCTAGGCACACACACACTCAGACACACTTGCCTACCTTAATAAGGTGTGCAAAAACCTCTTCTGATCCCCACGGATGATTTTAGTTCAGAACAGCCAGCAATGCCTCCGCACAAAGCTTTGCCATTGCTAGTGTGAAGAGAAAGAGCTGCTGGGATGCTGAGTGGCACATCAGCCAACTTTGTGTGTAGCAAAGGCTCTAAAGAAATCCTGGGCTGAAGCTCTGCTGGATCATGGATTGGACTCAATTCCATTCTATGCACAGTCTGCATTATCCAAAGGAGATAGTCCCTGGAGGCATTTAGAGCATGCTTATCAACACAGGGACAGGCCCTTTTCTTCTTTCCTTAACAATATTTAAATCACTGTGGCAAGCCAGAGAACCAATACTTAAAGGGAGATCATTCACTGTGAGGTCTATGAGAAACCTCAATGGTTTGTTTTGAAACTGTAGCCTCAGCATCTAGAACACAGTCAGCACTTTATAACTGTTTGGCTAAATACTAAATGTTGAGTTGATAACAGGTTAAAATTAGAATTGGCAAAATTATTTACATACTTTGATAAAAGTAGATAATGATTTAGGTGAACCTATTGATGCAACATTTTGAGTTTGTTAAAAAACAATACGTATTACTATTTGCTTAGTACTCTTGTAATTTCTAATACGATAATAGTTCATTATAATGATCCATTCCTCAATGAATGAATAAAAGACACTAACTCACTGATATACTTATAAACAGCTGTAAATGTTCATATGTATTACCACCTTATTAACCCTCCACAGCTGTTCATTAAAGCCTTATACTAACTCCACACACTGAATTGAATAAAAGACTCCTGTTCCTCACAAAAGTTGTACTTCTTCTACAACAACTTCTCCACATCTCTAAACTTATAGGCACATTCTTTGCCACACTATGGCCCTAAAACAAAATGCGAGCTGACAAGGAGGATGCAGGTTAATTCCTGAGGCCAGAGGAAAAGGGTCTGGAGACCCCTGCCTCACAAGGCCTTCCCACAGTCAAATACCTGGAAGAAGCTTCTGGCAAGCGCCCCCTGTATAGGCACAGCTGTGTATGAATCAGGACAGTGAGGGACATACCTAATTTGGTAGATGGCATTCTTGATGTAGCTGGCTTTATCATCCTATTTATTACAATACCTGCAGATTATGATGTGCTTTTTTAATAAATGGAGTAATTAAGTGTACCCAAAACTAAACATGAAGTTAATAACCTAAGCAGTGTCTATGCCTTATACTCAGATGGAATGTTCATGTACCACAACTGACTCGTATATTCGTTACTGCCTATTACTCCACTTCTAAATCTCTGCTGAAGGAATCCTCAGCTTATACACTCAAAATTCCTGGGTCTGCACATAGCATTACACATGTCCTCAGGAAGACCCACTTACACCTGCAGTTTCATTGAGCAGAACTGCATCCATAACAGGTGTTAAATAAATACTTGTCAGATGATAAGATCAATGATAAATGGAGGAGAAATGCACCGATATTTGTATCCTCAAGATTGCTATGATGGGCATATGATTTCACTGGAGTTGCTACTTGGGCTATCTGTCTTTTCAATTTACTTTTCTTCTCTAAAATATCATCAGCAGTTGCCTTATGGAAAGATTAAATTTGATAAAGCCTGATACTTGAGGTGCTATTTCAGCACCATCTCTGGAATGCTGAAACTAGTTATCCAGCTTGGCAGATGCAAATGTATGCAGTTTTGATTCTCTTTCTGACTCCCTAACTACAGATTTTACAATAGAAGAGACGATAGAGGCCTTTTCCTTGTAAATTATCAATATAATTTGCAAATAGACATCTTTTCCCCCTGAGCAGCTCGCAGCCAACCAGCTCTCAAAGGAAGGTAGATCAGTCTTTTCTTGGCTATGCTGTGGTCTGCCTCACAGAGGTTAGCAAAGACTCCTTGGCAGAATGCAAATCAAATATCTTGAATGGCAAAAGGATCAAAGCCTAGCACCTGAACACTGTTCAGACCTGCTGTTCGTATTTTTCTGAATCAGAAAACTTGAAAGGAAAGATAAATTAGGATTGAAGGAAAACTGTATTTTCCCAAGTGAATATCATTATTTAGATTTTTAGCATATTTAGCCCTCTTGGATTACTAATATTATATCACAGTGTAGGGAAGAGGCTGAGTTGAGTGTGGTGGAGGCAAAAGACTTGAGAGAGTCTTGGCTGGGCAACTTATAAGCTGTTTGACCTTCTACATGTCATTTAAACTTTCTGACTTCAATTTCCACATCTGTGTGACTGGAGCTACTAATACCTCATCAGGAGATCAGTACTGAATAGATATTAAAGCAATGCTCCTCGAAATTTAATGCAATACAGATCACTTGGTGATATCCTTAAAAATGCAGAGCCTAGTCATTAGGTCTGGTATGGTGTGTTTATAATAAGCTCCAAGTGGTACAGACTCTGCTGCTCTGTGGGCCAGACACTGGGTATCCAATACCAGTGGAAAATTATGTCACTCTTTTAAATGATAGTGAGTTTGTATCTGGTTGCCATTTTTATTTAATGCAAGTTTTTTTCTCAGTATCTACCCAATTATTACTGGATGTTTATTCTATTGTAGATACTATGAATGAGACGAGGCTTTTAAAAACATTGTAGTATCTTCAGGAAGCTTTCAATCTATGTGAACCAATATCATTTACCACCACAAATAGCTTGAATACCAAGTATCAAAAGTATCTATGCCTTATACTCAGACAACTGACTGTTTACAATAACATAATTTACCATTCCATTATCTTAATTAGCACAACTTCACTATTCTAGGAAAGTCTTGCCCAAGCTAATAGTTTCTCTACTCATTATAATAAGTTCCCCAAAGTTCCTTCAGTTCTTCAGTGGAGAGCATCATATAGTTTATATCTGAATTCTCTCAAAACCTCAAATCAAATTCTTTGCTATGGTGTTTCCACTAAAATTAAGCAGCAACATCATAATCTTGAACCAATTCCAAATGGTCTCTCACATTAAAAGACCTATATTAAACCAAACTTCAAATTATCAATTAAGTCCAACCTCACCATTATCCTTGTTAAACTACCAAATCTCTATCAAGGTGGTAGTCACCCTTGCAGTAGTAAGTACAAACTCAAACTTGAGTTATTGATAGGTTGTGTGGGTGATATTCGGGAAGCTGACATTTCACATATGGAAGAAACAGACATGTGAATCAAAAGTATGTCACAAAGAGATAAGCAGTGCTGTTAAGGGATGGGTTTAGGGATTCTAGCCCCTTCATTGGGCGCTACAAATAAATACACAATTTAAGTACAATCAGTATGTTTTTCTTTGCAAACCCAGTTTCACAACAAATCTCCTAACCCACTACCATTTACTCACTCAGGCATTTTAATGACATCATCGGCACCACAATTCACTGTGATGAGGTATATGATAGATTTATGCCTTCAGGCTGCAGTGGAATCATGAGAGTAACACTAATCCAGACTAAGGGAGAACTGAAAATATTTTGGTGCATGTGATATCTGAGCTAAAACTCAAAGGAAGTCATGAATTAGAGAAAAAAAAGCATACATGGACATCAAAAGATCATAGCATTTGGTGGGGGCAGCATAAATTGTAGCAAAAACCCATTATAGTGGAATATAGTGAGAAATAACCTGGGCTTCATTCATGAAAGAACAGTCTTTCATGCCATGTAAATTAGCATATGTTATTGCTCCTCAAAGTATGCTCTGCAGACCAGCATCCCTGCTACAACCTGGATGGACACTTCTTAGAAATGCAGAATCTCAGGCCATATCCCCAAACCAATGCAATCAGAATCAGTTTATTAATAGGATCCCCAGGTGATTGTTTTGCACATCAGAGTTTCAGAAGCACTGATCAAAATAATATCCTGGAGGCTATGGTAATCTGTTCAAGGATTTTAAGTAGGGAAGTGACAAGATTGAATTTGCATTTTAGAAAAAAATTACTCTGTGTCTATTCATTCCTTGAGGATATATGTGCCAGGCATTGACCTAGTAACTGGGAAATCAGCACTATTTAGAGTGGATTAGATGAATATCCCTATTCAGTATTCATTCAACAAACATTTATTGCATGCCAACTTTGATTTGACTTCTCCAAAAGCTTGATTTAGAAACAATCTTACACTGATGGCTGTGTTTTTAATGCAGTCAACCTTTGTTGGCCAGGATAAATAATTGTTGAGAATTTCCTAGCATGCTGTACTCAGAATTGCTTAATACTATCAGACCGTTGGCTCAAACATGAAAAGTTTTGTTGATGTACGTTTACAGAATTTTTATTGCAATGACATTTGCTGTATGGGAACTTGACCCACAGTACAAGTTGTAGTACAAGATATCAATCAATATTGGTTTTTTAGAATGAACAATATGAGATGTACAGCTTGCAAATCTAAACTTTAATATTAGACATGATAAGATCAGTACCATGTTTTGCTAACATATGCAGAGGATTTTCATTTGGTGACTGAAAAGGAAAACAATAAATTCTAAATATGTAGAATTTCTGTAATTTTAATAATATTCAATATCTTATCTGAACTCACATGGATTTGGTATGAGGAGCTCTGGAGCACTAGCTAGCCTATGTCATGCATGTTTTATTCTTGCTTCCTGTGCAAACATCCTGAAGGAAAATGGGCAATGAGCTTTCAGTTATACTTTAGCCATTCTTGGTTGCTCTGACCACCTGGAATCTATCAAGCTAGAATTTTTGTAAAGAAAAGTAACCACTGTGGCTAAATACAAAGCCACCATGTCTCTGACTCAATTTCTTTGTAGTCGTAGGAACAATGACTATGTAGTTCAGGAGTCTAACTCCCGAATGTTGGGGGTGACTCTCAGACTTTTAATGGTATTCCTATAGCTTTATAGAGTTTGGGGAAGTCTCTACGCCGTGGGCTTCTGAAAGATACTCTGAGAGAAAGAGCCAGGAGGGCCTCCTGAGTAGAGGCCACCCTTGCACTACAGTGTGACTAGGGTGGTCAGCTTTCTTGCTGACATGCGACTTTTTCCATCACAGGCCATGTGTTTAAGATTTTCACCTTACTCGTTCTAGATGATAGGATGTTCTGTGGGGAAAGTGTGGCTCTGGAAGCAATGAATTCAAGGTTCAGATACTCCCTTTAATGCTCATCAACTGTGGAACTTCATACAAGAACTTGGGTTTCTTTTATACTTGATTCTTTAAATTGTGTAGCTGCAATAGTATCTATGTTGCAGAGTTGTTTGGAGGATCAAATATAATAACATGCACACAGTTCCTGGCACTTAATACACTTTCAATAAATATTAATCCCTTTTCCCAGTCCTGTCTGTGTTATTAAAGATCCCTACGAAATGCAAACTTACCTAAGTGACAATAGTCCTAATTTTTTGAACACATGAGTTAATGGGATGGCGAAGATACTTATAAAGCATAAAACCCGCACAAAGAGGGTATGCCTTATAGTCTCTGAAGGGCATGAAAGATCCAGCAAGGGAGAGTTAAGGACAGGCAACTGATACCCAAGAAGACAGTAGACCTCAGTTCTCAAAACCATTGAAAATTAAGGCTGAAGATATCATCAGATCATTGTTTTATAGATGAGGACACTTAGCCCAAGTGAAATGAAATAACTTGCAAAAGGGCCAGAGTTAGAATACCACCAAGTCAAGATGAAAATTCTGTGAAGGAGAAGCTTTTATTTTTTTTTTTAATTTTTTTATTTTTTGTGGGTACCGGGGGTCAAACTCAGGACCTTACGCTTGCCAGGCAGGTGCTTATGCCACTGAGCTATCTCACCAGCCCAAAGGAGAAGCTTTAAAAAGGAAGATAAAATGTGAAAAGGAGAGCAAGAGGAATAAAGGAGATCTATACATTCCAGGGTAAAAGCTTGGATCTCTATGAGCTCTGTGTTCTCAGAAAACATTTCTCGGGGCTCATTGGTGACACTGCTCAGCTTCTCATAAGGAACTGTGCACTGATGTGACGAAAGAACTGTGCTTTAAACACTCACAATCCTCTATAACCAAGAACACAGAGAAAGACTGCTATACCAGTGTGCTCTATCTACATCACAGACATTCAGACATTTTTAGAGACATGCACTTTCCATACTGATTCATGAAGATAGATAACCAAAAGCAGCATAGTCAAAGTGGCATCTTTGTGCTGTCAAAGTCAGTTTAGAGACAGCCATGGATATGGAGCAGTAGGCATTGTCACACGGACTCCACAGGTAAATGACTTTGAATAGTATCTCCACACAGATGATTCTCTAAGGAACACATTCTTTTCCCCTGACTTCCAGACTTACATCCATCTGGGCTCTTTATGACTTTACTGGGATTTCTAACAAGTTTTCAAACCTAAGCAATGTCCAAAACCAAATTCTCACTTCCACTTCCTTCCCCTAACCATCTAAACATTGGGGAGGGCTTTTATTTGATCTTTTCACCATTCTCCACCCTATCTATCTTAAAGTTATCCTGGATTCCTATTTTTCTTTCATACTCCACTCATCAACAAAACTAAGGTGCTACCTCCAAAAGATTTTTAGAATTCGTTAACATCTGTTTGCCTCTTCTGAAACCATCCTGGTTTAGAATTACTGTTATTTCTCAAGTGCGTTATCACAAAGGCCCTCTGCCTCTTCATTTACTACTACACTGTCAGTTCTCCATTCAGCAACTAGAGTGATCTGAGTCAATTCATCTTGCTTTATTTCCCAAATGATGAGCCCATTTATTCAAATTCCTTGAAAAGATACAATTATAGAAATGGAGAAAAGATTAGTGGTTGTCAGGAATTAGGGAGTTGGGGGATGAGGATGGGTGTAATCATAAAGGAGTAACCTGAGATAGTTCCTTTGTGATGTTGGAATCATTCTGTATCTCATAGTGGTAAGATGATTCTACACATGGTATACAACTGAAAAGAACTACACACACAAATGAACACATGAAAAAACTAGTGAGTTCTGAATAAGGCCTATTCACTGTACCAATATCAATTTCATGGTTTTGATATTGTATATAGTTTGGTAGGGTATAACAATTAGGGAATGCCAGATGAAGTGTACAGCTCCTGGACCTCTGAACTTCTTGCAACTTCCTGTAAGTCTATCATTATTCACAACATAAAAGTTTCAAAAACACTGTATATACATGCTATTCCTCGAGACTTCACATTTGCTGTTTTGCCTACCTAGAATGCTTTTACCTCAGATATATGAATGCCATATTCCCTCAATTCCATGAAAATTCCATTCAAATATCATCTCACAGAAGTTTTCCTGGACTGCCACATAAAAAAGAATAAATTCCCTGTCACTTTTTCTCTATCCGCTGTACCATGCTTTAGCTTTCTTCTTAACACATTCATTTGAAGTACTGGGTATTTATAATTTCTTTCATACTTTTTCTTACTTTGCATTGATACAGGAGGTCTCCATGTTTTGTGCATGCTAGTCAAGTGCTGTACCATGGAGCTACATCCTCAGCCCCAAATGAACTCCTTAAATAGAGAAACATTGTTAATTTTCTACTGTTAGCCCTGTATATAAGTTAGTACCCGACATACAGTACACACACAATGCTTACTTTATGAATGAATAAATGAGTGAACAGGGAATGCTAGCAGGAAGCAAATAGAGTCATGAAAGATTTTTTCAAAAAGATATGCTTTGTCTGACAAAATAACTCACATTCCTTGACACTATTATAAAAAGTTGGGAAGGAAAAAGAAAACTTTTTCCTACAGTTTCCACTATGCAGCAGCAGGAACAATAAAAAAAAAAAACTCCACATTATTAGCAGCTGTTTTTCTTTTAATAATGCACTTGAGTGTTACCATGTAGAACTTCATTATGGATAGAGCACAGCACATACATATAAAAATAAGTAACTTCCCTGGGAAGAATCAATACAGGAAGTCCCCAGATTACAAATGGATGATGTTCTGCACATTTGAAAGACAGCTGTTTAATGATCTGCTAGATCCTCTCTAACCTTTCTGGTTAGGTTCATTTCACCCCTACCTGTGCATTCAGTCATACCCTATTCCTGGAATCAAGCCTGTGCCTAAGCAGAGGAATTCAGTGTGGCTAGATTTCATAGGTTGGTCAACAAAATAATATTTCATTTATAAATGAGCTGAAGCATAACATAAATAATGATGGAGTGATTCTGTATGCTGTGAGTAGGAGGTTATGTGCTTAGATTGAAGGGCCTTTAAAAGTATATTTACACTAGAAAGGCAATACCATGTGTAGATAGAAGTGTGGGCTTTGAAGATGGGTGTACTTTGAAATCACACTCGTACTCTGGCACTTACTACATTTGTGATCTTGGTCTAGTTTTAGTGCTCTGAAGCCTTAGCTTCTTCAACTGCAACTTGGGGGTAATCCTTGAGATGTCCTTCTATGACTGTTTTGATGATTAAAAGAAATAAGCATTCAGCACAGAGCTAGAGGTCCACAACATCACACCCAATTTTATCTGACTTTTAGTTTGAGTTACAAATGCTGTTTTATATATCTTGGGAACCCAACAATCCAGCATAGTTCCTGGTACACTACTTGTGCTCAGTATGTCTACTGAATGAGTATTTGGTAGGTACATTGATTCACATGTACTTGCAGAGGGATGAATTTAAGGATAGGCAAGAAGGTCTTAATGTCTGAGAACTATCCCTCTAAAATGTTTTTTTTACCCACTTCTCTTTCTCTGTTCATTCTACTCACAGGATTACTAAAAGATCTTTCTTCCTGTATCTTATCGTTTGGTGAAAAGAGCTGTAGGTAAAGTTAAAAATAAATACCATTCATCTTGCATCTTTTTCCTTTGCTTGGACTTTTGGGGTCAATAGTTAGTAAAAGCCATTCTACTAAGTGGATATTTTCATTTAAAAGGAAAATTTCATTCATACAAGCTAAGTATTGGCTTCCCAATGTAGTATCTTTTACTTTAGTATATAGGTTTTTACTTGCAGTCTGGTACCTACCCCACCTCTGAAGATATTGTTGGCCCAATGATAAACTACAAGATGCCTTATGAAAGTTTTTCATTGACATGATTGCTTGGCTTACCCTGATGAATCCCCTTTCTCTAGGAGCTCTCACTCCATAATCTGTACCTAGGGAAGACATCTTATCTGATTCCACATCCTGAAAATAGACTTCTGATACCAAATGAAAGCCTTCCCCACTGTTAGGTCTACAGATATAATTTTGATTTCTGGTATAATGGGCAATGATTCTACTAATTTGAATCCTACCTCATGGCCACTACAATTACTGATAGATTGCTTTCAGCCTTACGATTTAAGCCTCTTATCCTCTTCTTCTCCAAACAAATGTATGAAAGTGACTTTAATAAAACACTTGGGATATATAAGAAACTGTTTAATATTTAACTTTAATTTTCCCTGCTGGGTCTCGCTGATTATTTTCTTGCCTTTAATGGCTAGTGCAAATAATTGGTCCCTATCCTCTTTATTGCCTCCTTGACCTATTAAGTCTTGATGTTTTTCTCGCACACGAATATGCCAGCACCACTTACCTAAGTGTAGTAAATAACTTTCAAAAAATTTTAGGCCTACATGAACCCAACAATATAAGTTTCAGTCCTCACCAAATTTCCCGATCTTATACTTTTTTTTTTAATATGCAGGTACCGGGAGTCGAACTCAGGACCTCACGCTTGCCAGGCAGGCGCTTATGCTGCTGAGCTATATCACCAGCCCTCAATCTTATACTTCTTCTATCTGTATCATTCCAATTCTTTTTTGTTGTTGTTGTTCTGTCTACTTTACCTACCTGTCAACTTACAAAAATTGCCAGTGTAATTCACATCTGCTTTAACCTGATTGGTTCATCTGTTCTTGGTTTATAACCCACAGCTATTACCTCCTACACATTCATATCTGGAGAAGAAAGTAGATTTACACCTTAAATCTACTTGACATTAATGGATAAATTCATAACTAACCATGGTATGAGCATTTCATAATCTTCCTCTATTAAAGTAGGAAAGCCTATGGGATAGCTATGTCCCTGAAGGTGACATGGATTTGTCAAAAACAGAGGTTATCCATGGGTTCCATTGCAGTTAATGATCTTAGAGCTTTGTTTAGAAATTATTGTCTAAATAGGGGCAGTAAATTGATCTATACAAGCTTGCATTTTACATATTTCTCACCACCACACATAATTTGTACTATAGATTTGTCCTTTGGGATCCCAAAGAACAAAGTATTCTTATTGTCTTCCAACAAACAGCTTCTTGTGAGAACCAAAGCAAGGTAATACAAGGATTTTGAAAAATTCATCACCTAATTCACATCATTTCTATCTTGATTCTTTAACACCCCAAGAATACAGGTTTCATAGGGATTATGAGGCCAATTGAATTTCTTTAGTAAATTCCTTATTCATCCCACAGATTATCTTCCATCACTTAATAAGTATGGGGCATACATTAATGAAACAGGGATTTCCCAGGTAATTTTTTTAAGTATCAATGATTATTTAAAAGAAATAAAAAAGGATGCTGACCTGCTAGTAACAGAATAAGCACACTGCATTCTTACTCTTACGACGACTGGTGTCTGCAAGACATTGGAACTGGGATGGGGCAACCCTCATGTAATGATTTATATAAAGTTGAAGTCTGCACTTTAGTATACATATTAATACAGTGCTCTAATCAAGCTGGCTTCGGTCACCATAGTTAAGTCAAACATCTACAATAGCTTCTTAAAATAATGACTTACAAGTGTAAATTCATAACAAGGCATCTCTATGCATTTATATGAGGGAAACTAATGACCCAAGAAAATATGCACAATCTGATAATGAAATGCTGTAGCTGTTTTTGGTGATGCTGGAAGTAAAAGTTTTAACAATAACAATAAATGTGGCCTCTCCATGTGTCCATCTGTCCACAATCTCATGCCATATGCCCCTTCTTTAGAGTTGCCATGGAAGTAAAAGTTCCGCCACTTCAGTTACCCAATTTCTATGTGGAGAATAGATGGCTATCATTTTCAATTTTAATTGAAGTAAGAATGTTATGACATTTGTTTTCTCCATTGTTTTGTTTTGTTTCCACTATTTTTTCCTTAGCATGTCACATTTTATTTTTGACTTCAAGATAATGGCAATAAAGGAAAAGCTAATCATATTATCTTCTCAATTTTGAAAGGAAAATAGCAAGGAAAATTATCAGCTGAAGTATTTAATTTCAGTATGTGTGATAACAGTTATTTTCTTCATAATAATTTGTCCCACAATCCCTGCTTTAGAAAGTACCTTGTCTTTTTTCTAGTTTCCAGCTGAGAATTGATAATGGTTTGTACCTTTTGGTATATATGCTTTAACTGTACCACGCTTGTTACTTTTGACATATTTTCCTATTAAAGAGAAAAAAATAAGTGTGTGAGAGCACCATGGATTTTGAAGTAATAAGATTAGAAATTTTCATGTGTCCTGCTTTTGTGCTGGACATTTTCATTTTGGCTCTCAGATTAATTTCTCTCATGTTCCCTGCAATGTACATTTCTGCAAATCTCTTACCAATTGGTTTTTTTACTGGGCATAGCAAAAAAAAGTACCTAATGAAAGATTAGAAGGTGGGAGGAAAAAAGCAACCAGAGGAGTTCTATTTCCCTCTGCTTTGGGTGGGTCCTCCATCGGGGACTGCATAGATGGTATGGTTCCAGTGTTCACTGGAAAGACTCTGACTCCTCAATTCCAAATCACAAGTAGCAGGATCCATCCTGGATACAGCTATAGCACAGTTGGTCTGGCTCTTTGTCCTTCATAGCATTCCCTTTCTTTGTTCCTAAAACCTTGGAGGTAACAGTGGCTTCTTCCCATGGTTGCTAATCTCTGAGTCACCTCACAGTCCCTTGTTCACCTTCTTAATTATCTCAACACTTTTCTAACTAGTTCCTTATGTTCAGTTCTTTCTATCAGACCAGAGTTTTTCAGCCTCAGCACTATTAATATATTGAGCAGAATCATTATTGTGGGAGGCTTTTCTGTGCCTCGTAGGATGTTTAGTGACACCTCCGCCTCTAACCAATACATTTCAGTAATGTCTCTGTAGTTGTGACAACCAAAAATGTCTCCAGACATAGCAAATTGTCCACTGGGGAGCAGAATCACCTGGTTGAGAACCACAAATAAAATTATAGCAATACTATTTGCAAGAGTGAATCCTAACAGATATATTCCTTCAAACTATATTTAACCTATCGACCTTTGACACAATGTTGGGATAAGATCACATGGTAATATCTCTCTATAACAATAATGATACTGATATATAAGGAAATCTTGTTGGTTAAATAGATGAACCAGTACATTAATATAGAAAGAAATACAATATCCTGATCTGCTTTTCCCCAAATTGATGAGTACTTTATATTACACAGCTAAAACATTAGCTGTAATACATTTCTTTTTATTAACCATCAAAGGACTTTTGAAATAATTTATACATTGTAATGACTTATACACTAAAGTAAATAAAATTAAGCGCCTGCTAAGTTAGCTGATAAAGGAAAACATCACAAATGCAAAATATTAGCAAGAAGACATATACAATAATAGTTATTTTTTTCCACCTTACATGATAACCATGCCATTATTTTCCTTAGCACTAACATCTTCTTAGCATAAAGACATCATATCCCTTATTTTGTACTTACTAATCTTTTCCTCTTTTAAAGTTTTTATTGCTAATTTTTATATTATCTGTGTCCTTACCTAATACCAGTGGCATGATTTAAAAGTATAATTTAGTCATATACTTATTCATAATTTGTTGAACTAATGTAACAGTGAAATTCATGAAAATCACATTAAGAATTCTGTATACTTTGTTCCCACTATCAGAAAGCAATAGCCAATTTCATCTAAATGGTGAAAGAGAAAGGAAATATGTGAAGATACTCAATTCAGTAGTTACTATATAATGATAATTTTCATATATAAACAATTAAGTATGTTCTTTTCCTTAAAATATATGTATATAAACCGATACTTATAAGATTGTTCATATTTAAAAATTTGTTTTATCATTCATACATTTGATAAAATATATATTGTTTTAATTGTAATATTTAACTTATCAGTGTATAATGTACACTTGACAAAGTATTATATTCACCTTATCAATGTTTGTCTACCAAGGTTAAAGTGCCTAATAAAAGAAAATCAAATTCTTCTTAATGTAATAAAAAACATTCTTTCTTTTTAGAATAGAGGAGAGACTTAATAAATACAACATTTTAATAACCCACAAATAATACAGATGGATTAGTAAAACAGAAAGCAAAAATGAAACCCCAATATATTGCCAGTGTTTTGAGTCTTAATTTATGAAGTTATCATAAATGATTGATTATACATCTCAGAGAATTTTGTGGTTTCAGAAATGGAACAAAAAGACTGAATTTACCTGAATGTTCATTCCAAATTTAATGAACTTTTTATAAGCTGGGGCACCTTTTTTCTTTTTTTTTTTCAATTCCTCAGAGCATTGTTCTTAATAATATGAGATAAAAAGGACATGGAAATAGATCCCAGGTCATATGACAGATTTCATTCAAATTTTGTAAGGCATTTGGTTCTAAATATTTACCATTCATACCATATCTATATCTATATTTTTATTTATATCTATATCTATAGATATAGATATTTTATATAGAGGAACATAACAATACTTTTTTCAACATATTGACTTCTGAAAATGCCAGTTTCTTAATTATTTTGAATACCCTTCCCCTCCTTTCTTTAGCTAGTGAACCTTAATTTTATTCAAGGCAAGGTAAATATTTGTAGCCCTGTAAGGTTTTTCTCAAGCCCCACAGCTAGAATTATATGTGCCACCTGTGTTCTCATACCATGCACTTCATCCTCTATTCCTTCAATTTTTCACTTATAATTATAGTTTTGTGGCTGTCTGTATGTCTCATTCCCATGTGAGCTCAATAAGGCCAGAGACCGTATGTTATTCAGTTTTCTATTCGTGGGTCTGGTTCCTTACAACCTTACTCATAATAGGAGCCATTCACAACACATTTATTAAATTGAATTGAAATAATATTTTAATTAATTTGCATTGAGAAATGAGATAAAATTTGAAGGCTTTGCATGATAATTGCAAAGCTGTGGATCAAAAGAAAGATCACAAGATACCTTGAATAGACTATACTTTTGACATATCAGAATGATCTGGGTAAATACATTTTAGAGTATGGAAGTTTCTTTTTTTTTGGGTACGAGGAATCGAACTCAGGACCTTGCACTTGCCAGGCAGGCGCTTGTGCCGCTGAGCTATATCCCCGGCCCTGGAATTTACTTTAAGGACATTATCTGTTCAAGAATGTTTTTTCTTAATTTTGATCCAATTTTGCTTTTCAGGATGAGACTCCTGACAGTAACAACCAGGTAGCAATTTAGGGTACAATAGTCTCGTGACCTGTTGATATGACAAAGAGATATTGGAGAAGGACACTCTTTATAAACACAATAGCATCCCAGGAGAGGCCTGTCACATTAATATTTGAAAGTAGAATCAAATTTTACTGAAAGATCACAGAAATGTTTTTAGTAAAGCAAAAGTTATTGAGCAAATAGTCTTCTTCCTATGTATTTCTGATGTTTCCTGAAAAATCACTTTATACACTTGACTAATCAAGAAAATATTTTAATTTTAAGAATATTTTCCTTGTAAATACAAATCCAAGTAGTTACAGGAGTGTGACAGGAAATTAATATTTTAATGAAAGTCTGAGATGTATTGTTTTCTTGTTCTTTGCCTAATATTCATTCAACCTGTTGCCTGACAATTTTGTTCCACTTTTTTTTTTTTTTTTTTTGTGGGTACCGGGGGGTCGACCTCAGGACCTCGCGCGCCAACAGGCGCCCGTGCCGCTGAGCGATATCACCGGCCCCTTTTTCGTATGTGGGCTCCGGGAGTCGAACTCAGGCCCTCGCGCTTGCCGGGCAGGCGCTTAAGCCACTGAGCCATCTCACCGGCCCTTGTTCCACTTTTTATAAGCAGTGTAGCACAGTACATGTGAATAAGGCAATGCACGTGCTGCAGCAATGCATTGTATTCACACTTCCTAGGTGAAAAGAAATAAAAGTTGATGGTATAAAACTAAATAAGTTCACTGTTTATTGTTAAAAAGTGAATGGGAGGGTAGAATGATACTGTCTAGGTTTATATAAAAGATTTTTTACACAAATTAGAAAACTAGTGACTTGATTAAGAATCATCAAAGTCATAAACCAAAGGGATTTCCACAGCCCTAGATGTTCTCTACCAGAAACAAGGCTTTGCAAACCTAGCATTTTTTTCTGTGAAAATGAGGTTTCCAGAAAAAACATAAGACTGGCCAACATTATTCCAGTTGTGCTGCTAACTAGCATAGTTGTACTCACTGGACTTCATAATTATGCTTTTAGCTCTTATATCTCATAACCAGAAAAGTGAGAAAGAAAAAGAAAGGATACATCTTTTTGGTGTTATACTCGTCATTATGTTTGTCCCGAAACAGTGGACTCCTCACAAATTCTTAGCTTTAAATAGAGGCTCTACAAATTATAGCCCTTAAGACCAATGTAGCC
Source organism: Erethizon dorsatum (assembly GCA_028451465.1). Classification (NCBI taxonomy): domain Eukaryota; kingdom Metazoa; phylum Chordata; class Mammalia; order Rodentia; family Erethizontidae; genus Erethizon; species Erethizon dorsatum. Next base: position 24,247,397 of record CM051842.1, read on the forward strand.
CACTGCTTGATTTTTAATAAAGTTTTATTGAATCACATCCACATATTTTGATTTAAGTACTGCCTATGAATACTTCCACAGCATAACAGCAGAGCTGGGTAGTTGCAACAATGTATAGCACACAAATTCTAAAATATTTGCTTTCTGTCCCTTTGCAGGAAAAGGTTTGCTTATCCCTCCTGTAAAGCAGTGGTGCCTTTTGAGGGTATGGTAAAGTACAAAGAAAACTATTGCTCATGTGTGTTTTATTTTAAAAGCAAAATTGCTTTTCTGCATCCATAGGCTTTTTTTTTTCTCTAAAAGGAGTTTAGCTTCCAATTTCATGGAATAACAGAAGCAGAAGTACTCCAGTAAGTGTGCTTGGTTACATGAATAACTCTTGAAGGTTTGAATATATACTTCCTGGCAAAATGCAATGTTAGAAACCTAGAAATATGTCTGCCTCGTACTTTTAAGAGGAATATATGGAAAGCCTCTTTTTAAACCTTTAAAAGATTTATTTTCTATTCTGGAGGCATTTTTGTATGGAGAGCTGAGGTTTGCATGAAAATACAGCAACTAGCATAGTTGGAATTATTATTCTCTAGTAAAATATTTGGCCCTAAGACAAGTTATCTTGGAAACAAATAAGCGAATATTGGCCAATATAAACTTAAACTCATATACACTAAAAAAGATAAATATCTACTACTTAAGGTAAATCTATCTTCATGGATCCTAGACTATTTTTTAACCTTTAAATCCTTACGGGGTACTCTCAGTTGCTTTTGAAATTCAAGTTTCTATGACTACTTGTGCAGCCCTTGTGTTTCATCATAACATTCATTTGTTGATTCCCCTCTCATACTCCCATTGGATGGCCATATTGTATGCATAAATGTCTCAGTTAAGTATATCCTTCTGACACTTGGGCATTCCCATAGAGAAAATCTCATGTTAATTCAGATTTACCTCAAACACTGCATCCAGGAGAATAAGAATAAACTCAGTTGAGAGTATCTGATGGTGTGCTTCAAAAACAGGGGATTGGATAACTCACCATCTTCCTAATAGGCACTGGTTCTCTGGATCTTTCCCCAACATACAAAGCCAGTTCACTTTTAGGGCCTTTGTACCAACTGTTCCCTATCCTCAGAATATTTTGTTCCCAGGTAATTACCTGGCTGCCTCTTGTTTTGTCAATCAGATTTTTTAAATCACCTTCTCAATGAGGTCTCAAAGCAATTTTCAAATTTTTGTCTTCTCAGCATAGGATTTCCTACGTTATGAATTTTTTTTCTCTCTCAAGTGTCATCCCAGCCCCACCTACTAGAATCTAGGCTTCATTAGAGCATGGCGGTAGTCTATCTTGTATAACATGTAAGGACACTGTTTGGATATTCAATGGGCACTCAATGCATGAATGGGTATATTCAATTTAGAAAGCTAGGTCTATAGTGGTCTAAGCTTGATGTGGTACTAAGCTTGAATATAAAAAGCAAAATATGTTTACTGCCCTCAAGGTACTCCTAATCTGGTTAAATTGATAATCACATACAGATAGTGCAATTGTACACTTGAGGAAATATTAATTAAGTTCATATACTATATTGCATCATTTTATAGAAAAGTCATTATTTGTACAAATAAAGTAGGGATAGTGGAGTCAGGGAAGAATTATTATAGGTGACATGTTAGCTTAGAATAGAAAGGGAAGTAAAGTCAGGAATTAGGCTTTAGGTAAATGTTTGTCACAAATGAACTTGTGAGTCACAAGTGACTTGAAGCAGCAGAGGAAGATATGTAGTTAGTAGTGGCCAGCTTTCTGATATTCACATTTATTTCGGTCTGTGTACTCAAACACTCACTAAATTTTCACATACATCTCAGATTTAACACATCAAAAAATACTTTCACCTTCTTTTTCTGTAAAACTTTTCCACATCCCGTTTTTATGCATTTAACAATTCATTATTTTACCCAACACATAATTATTTATCACTTACAATTTTTGCTTCAATGAACGTGAGTTTTATACCCCTGTATAAATGAAATCAGAAACTGCTTCCCTGGAACCTGCAGGCATTCATTCAGCCTAATGCTAAATAAACCTTGTCAAACACCTTCATTTCCTTGCATCCTTGCTACCACCATATTAGTTAAGAACACCATCACTTCTTGCTATATTTACAATTAGCCTCTTTTTACCCTTCCAACTTGCTTCTTTTTGAACTATTCTCAATGTTTCAACCAAAGAAATGCCTCTGAATCACAACTCTCATCATGACCCTTTTCTGCAAACCACCCTTCAGTGGCTTCCCCAGTGCCCTTCACAGCCAAGAAAAAATCTTACAAATGGGACCAGAAAGACCCCGCAGGATCTGGCTCCATCTCCTCCTCAGCTTGGTCTCTTAACTTTCTTCTTTCCAAACATAATTTTCTGTGCCCACCTTTCAATCCCTTTAATGTCTGACATACTCACTCTTAGATCTCTTCCTCTCCATAGAAAGTTCTTTCACTACAATATTTTTCTGTAGTCAGTTCTTTGTTTCCTCAATTTTCTGTCTAATACCACTTCTTCAGAGAAGCTTCCTCTAGCACAGAAACTAATTCTGATTTCTAACTCTGTCCTGACTTATTCTCATTTCTCACCTCTCCCCACTGTCTTTCATGAGACTCATCATAGTTCATTACTTACATGAAGTCCTACATCTCTACTGGGTCATGTCTATCAGGTTCACTTTTATATCCTTGTCATCTAGTTGTAATTAAAATAATAATAGTTACTGAGGGAGCTAAGGATCTATTTGTTGGATGAATAATTTTAGTATAAATGAAATAATGTAAAACATTGGAATGATAGAAGAAAGTACTGAAAACTGATGAAAGACAGAAGAAAAATCCTTTGAGAAACATTTCAGTGCCTGCACAGATATGACATAGCTAGGGATTTGAGCAAGAATGGGTGAGAATGGATAGGAGTCTATCATGACCTCGGTTCCTTTTTTTTTTTTTTTTTTTTTCAGAACATGGGAGAACAATGAAGCTACTAGATAATACAAGAAATACAAAAAGAAACATAGTTTTGGGAATGTCAGAGAGGACTGAGATATTTTGAATCAATGAGGACATTCAAGACCTCCAAGTAAAGACATCTTGTAGTCATATAGAAGCTGCCTTATAAGAAGAAAACTCTCTGAGCCAGTGTTTCAATACCATATTTTTGCAATTAATTTCAACAAATTACTTTTAGTAATGGAAATAGTAGTGTGAAGTATATTAATGAGGCTATCTATTTTTAAAAGTGAGAATAATACGTATCCTTAAAATAAATATTCTTTTTAAAAAATAAACTTTATCATATTTTAAGGTATATAACATTGTGTTATAAGATACATATATAATAAAATGGTTACTATAATCAAGCAAATCAACATATCTACCATCTCATATCTTTACTCTTTTCTACCTCTTCACCAGGGTAGCTATAATCTACTTATTTAGCAAAATTATGAATATAATATACTATATTTACAGTCTTCACATTGTACATTAGGTCTTTTTATTTTTTCAACTTATTTATTTGCTACTTTGTATCCTATATCTCCCTCTCCCCTCTTCAACCACAGTAAAGACTATTTTAGTCTCTTTCTCTGTCTCCTTTTATCTATATATCTGTCTATCTATCACTCCTTTTTAAGAAAAAGATTCCACCTATAAGTGAAATTATGCAATATTTTTTTCTTTTCATATCTGGCTTATTTCTCTTGGCATAATGTCTTCAAAATTTATCCATCCTTTGGCAAAAGGTAATATCTTATTCTTTTTTAGGACTGAATGATATTCTAATGTGTGTGTTTATCACAGTTTTTTTTATTCATCAAAGATACATAGGTTGTTTCTACATTTTAGTTATCATAAATAAGATTACAATGAATACAAGAGAGCAGATATCTTTACAAGGCATTGATTTCATTTCCCCTGGAGAGGAATGGCTGGTTCATATGGTAGTTCTATTTTTAATATTTTCAGGAACCTCCATATTGTTTTCTATTATGGCTGCACCAATCTATCTTCCCATCAACAGTGTGCAATGATTCTGTTTTCTCCACACCATTGCTAATATTTTCAATGTCATGTTTTTTTTTTTTTTGATAATTGCCATTCTTAAAGATGTGAGGTATATCTCATAATGGTTTTGATTTGCAAGAGATGGTTGTTCCTTCACACATGCAGACATTAGCGCAGGAACACAAAAAACACGAAAAACCAAGGAAACATGACATTACCAAAGGAACACAATGTAGCCCATTAACTAATTGCAAAGAGAAGGAAATTTATGAATTGCTTGAGACCAAATTCAAAATAATGATCTTAAGGAAACTTAGCAAAAAATCTATATATCAATAAAATGAGGAAAACAATTCATGATCTAAGAAATTCCACAAGGAAATAGATATCATGAAGCAAACAAATACTGTAGCTGAAGAAATCATCAAATGAAATTTAAAGTATAGTAGAGAGCTACAAGAATAAATTAGATGAATCAGAAACAAGAATATCTGAATGTGAATGTAGGTTGCTTCAAATTACCTAGGCAGAGTTAAAAAAAAAAAAAAAAAAGGGGGCCGGTGAGATGGCTCAGCGGCTTAAGTGCCTGCCTTGCAAGCGCGAGGGCCCGAGTTCGACTCCCGGAACCCACATACGAAAAAGGGGCCGGTGATATCGCTCAGCGGCACGGGTGCCTGTTGGCACGCGAGGTCCAGAGGTCGACACCCGGTACCCACAAAAAAAAAAAAAAAAGGAATGAAAGGAAAGAAAGTGAAACTTGTGAGACATCATTAAGCAAATAAACAATTGCATTATAAGAGTTCCAGACAGAAAAGAACGTTTATATAATGAAATAATAGCTGAATCATTCCCAAGACTTAGAAGAGATATGGACGTCCAGCCTCTTGAAACTCCAATGTCCCTAAACAGATTCAACTCAGAGAGTTCCTTTCTAATCCACATTATAAGTAAACTACATCTTATTTGCAATCTAATGACTATATATCCCTTCGCAGTCTCATAGAGACCCTAGGATCAGGACTTCTCTCTCTCTCTCCTCTTTCTCTAATTTAAAATACAAATGATCCCCAATTTGTGATAGTTTGAGTTATGGTTTTTAAACTTTACAGTGGTGTGAAAGTGATATACATTCAGTAGAAACCAAATTCTACTACTTGAAGTTTGATATTTTCTCCCAATGTTGTGTAGCAGCAGAGAGCTGTAACTCCCAGCCAGCCAGGTAATCACAAAAGTACCCAACTAATACTCTACAACATACTACATTGCTTAGCTATGGTTTTCAGTAGGTTAGGTATGTTGAATGTATTTTCAGCTTACAATATTTTAAACTTATGTAGAGTTGTTCAGGACACAACACAATCATAAGTTGATACTTATGTGTAGCCTCCTCTTGTCTCTAATTGAGGAGGATAGAAATACTTTGGATATCAGATAAGTATGTAATTATTAACATACTGCTAGGGAAATTGTGAAGCACTATATGTGTTAGTACCCACATGAAGATTTTTCCAGTTTTGCAGAGAGAATCTTAGATTGATTAGGAACCTCACTGAAAAAGTAGCTCTAGATCAGACCAAGTATCACTTAGACTTTTGTAGGTTACTTCTTAGGATGATGTTTCTCCATCCCTATGGCATATGTGATATGTTAGAAGTCTTTTGTTCCTCATAATAGCTAAAATATAGATCTTGTAAAATCAGTTTGTCTTCTATAAATGAGAGCAGATTTAAAAAAAATCAATCTTGTTTGCATTATGCTTTTTTGAGAGTGAGCAGTGTGCTGGAAATTGCTATTTACCCATAATATTTCACATAAGCTATAGTCTATGAAGTATAAGTATATTCAAGGAAGGTGTATTAATTAACCTTCCATTGCTGGGACAAAATACCTGACATGTACAATTTAAAGAAAGAAAGGTTTACTTTGGCTCATGGTTTCAGTGGTTTCAGTCCGTGGTCACAGGCTGCAAGGCAAAATTATCAAGGCAGAGGGGCATGTCACCTGCTGACAGTCAGGAAGTAGAAAGAGTTGGGAAGAGCCAGAGAGAGAAAACAGAAAAGGGAAAGGAATATACTCTTCCAGGTTATGCCTTCAGTGAACTACCTTCTTGCAACCAAATCTCCTAACACTTCATTCAGCTGTAAAATCATCAAGGAATTAATACATTGATGAGGCTAGTGTCACCATGATCTAATCATCTTGCAAAAGCTTCATATCTAAAAACATGAGCCTTATGGGGGATATTTTTTTCTAAACAAAAAAGGTCATAAAATTTTATCTTTTTGGATGAGAGGAAACATGCTCAAGGTGTTCTTTATCTCAACTATTTTCATAGTAGACGTTCAGACTTGCCCAATGAAGCCATGTAAAAACTGGTAGAGCTTTCATGGACATTTTGATAGGAGATATCACTGTCTCTTGTTCCATCTGCTAAGATAATTTGAAAACAGAAAATACTTTTGTTTGGATTTGGTATTTCAAAGAACAAATTTTCAACATGTTTTTGAGTTCCCAAAGTGGACAGAATTATAATTACTTGAGTATAGCTTTCTTTTTTAATCAACCTGGACTATGATTCAATTGACAGGTCAATAGTTTAATATCTCAATCCAAAAACAATTGGTTTGACATCAGTGGAATATTGTATAGCTTATTATTTATTGATAACTTTAGAGGAGTTAATACAATAGGAGGCAGGTATAAAGTATAATAAAATATTTAGAATTTATGGTATAACAGAAAAGGACACAGTACCACAACAAGAAAATAACTGAAAGTATAGTATGGTTGCTATGAGACCATTCAAAAGGAATAATAACTTAAAATTCCTTTCTGCTCTAAGTTAAATCTCCACATACTTGCAATACATTCTACCTTTTCCAGAATTACTTCTTCCACCAGAATAGTGCAATTATAAAATTCCTTCAATCTTCTACTTTTCAAATATGATCAAAATTTAAACTGAGAATTAAATTGTATTTAATTTCCAGTTCATCATTTTAATCTTTGAAAATAACCTAGCTATAGACAAGGTGAAGCTGAAAGTGTCAATAACAGCATGCCAAAAAGGGTGTGTGGCAGGATCTGTCAACTTTGAAATATAAACTGGTAGTTTGCCTTCCAGCAATGTTTTGTCCATTAGAGTCTTCCTCCTATTCTTCTACCCTTCTAGCTTTTTGCTATTGTCAGAGCACAGAAATACTACTCCAGGAAACATATTTCACATCATTTCTATAAAACCAAATGAAATGACTTAAGACTATAGTATCACAGAAGCTACTCTTTTAGACAAGATATTACTTGATATGTAATTTTAGAAACACATTGTATTACATGTTTATATCCTTATCTATAGAGAGCAATAGTTTACAGTCTCATTTTATAAAATAGAAATCACATGTTCTCAAGCCACACTGCAGTTTGAGTGTTAATTTGAATTGGGCATCAATAATAAACTTCCAAAGGAGTGGGTGATGTAAGTATATTCCTATGGTTCTTATAAGACTCTACATTCCCAACCATACCCACCCACAGTACTTGGAATATATATATATATATATGATATATATATATGCAATATGTATATATATAATATATATGCAATAATATATATAAAATATTCATTATATATTTATATCTATTATTATATTTATATTATTATATATATTATAAAAATCACTGACATATATATATATATATATATATCATATATATGTTTCAAGGTTGTAAACAATACAGTCGACATCAAATGCAGCAGCACTTGGAATATTATATGCCCCCAATATTAAGCAAGTGAATAAATGAGGCAAATAAAAAATGAGTAATAGAAAACACAAGTATTTCCTTCATTTTACTTTAATTTGGATGGTATTTGGTTATAATAGCTGACAAAAATTAATCATATGTAGTATTTTAAAATAATTTCATAGGTAGTTTTGCCCTCTAAATTATCTTTTGCTATTCTCTGTCAGCTATCATTTGTTCAAACTTTTGTATAGCATTCTTTCCAATCTTACATAATAATTAGGGAAACTAAGGGAATTAACACTTAGCAAGAGTCTATTCTTCTTCTAAACACTCGCATGTCTCCGAATTTTCATAATGATCCTGGAAAAGATTATAGAAGAGACAGAGGGTAAATCCCTGAACAACTTGTACAAAAAATAAAGGCAGAGTTCAACTCCAAATCAGTCTGATTACATACATAGAGATCTTTTCCTCAAATCAAACCATCTCCAAGAACTATATTTTCCCTTTTCTCCTGAGACCTGCCAACTTATTCAAGATGTTATCATTAGCCTGAGCTTTCAATAATTGCCAACTGTGAACAAGTGAAGCATTTAGGAGTTGGGCGGTGTTAAAGTACTCTGGTGGCATTATTTTTAGTTTATTCAGCACCCACCTGACTGAGATGCTTTGAAGAATATAAACTAGAAAAGTTTAACCAGCTGGGTAAATGTTTAGATGAATGATTAATCTTGTTTGAATAAGAGAAAGTCCTCACTCTTTTGACCTATCCATTGAAAGCAATTACCATACTGATAATTCTCTAAAATTATACTTAGGTTTTCTTCATTTATCGTATTGTGTTTGTGCTTTTCTCTGTCCTGATAATGCAGTTAAACACACATACACACACACAGAAAAGGAGAATCTGAAATGAACTCTTATTGACAAGATGGAGGTGACACTAATTTATAGCTGCATCAGAACAATTTAAATTTACATATTTTGCTTTAAATTTAAGCGCTTTGCTCATGTTTAAATATCCTTTTAAAATGAGGTTTATGAATGATTTTTATCTGACACAATCTTTAGTTTATATTATCTTTTAAGTAGCAGGATGGACTGTTGGAGTTTTTCAGGAACTACTAACAAACGTCTTCTCTTAGAGATACTGATAAAGGGTCTCCAAATGTTCTTGTTTATGTGAACTCTATGAAGAATTTTGAAAAACTCATTAGGCTTATGTCTGGACTTGAAATTTATTTTTTATTCTTAGTTTAAATGATCACAACAGTATAATTACAGGCACATTGTAAATATAGATGCTTTAAAGTAAAAGATATATTTTACTTGACAAATTTTATGAATCATTTATCTTGCTCTCCGGAAGCAACAATATGTACGTACAGTGATTTTTTCCCTCTCTCTATGTTCTAAGTGAAAAAAAAGAGTATCTTTTGCTCAATCCTTACACCACAGAAAGAACTTTTGGACTGAGGTATAACTAAATTATTAATAGTGTGTAGTTGATCAAAACAATATACATGTATCATAAAATTTGATGAATAAACATAAAATTTTATTGAAATCTTATTTCTTAATAAGATGCATGGGAAATTAACAATTAATTTACATACCATCAAAGAATATAAATTATTTCTAGAATTTGAAAAGTCTCAATACAAATTCTGTCCCTATTTTTCACTTTTATACATCCAAGTGCAGATAAATATTGTTCAAATAAGTCAGTAGGAAGGGAAGGAATTTTATTATGTTAGTGTTAATTCCTTGAGTCTCTTCTATGATGTATGGCAAAAGTACATGATGATCAACCATCAAAACTTATTTTTAAATGCCTATCAGGTAACAGTCATCAGGATTTCTCTTTCGGTTTAGTGGAAAGCAGAGTTAGCAAGAATCATCCCTGCAAATCATTCATGATCCTTTTCTATAAAGCCATACTGAGATTAGAGGTGAATGAAAAATAAACAGGTGGTTCAGAAGGGAGAGGAAGAAAGGGGAAGCTGGTCTTGACAGCAGGTATCTTTTCTCAGGCAATTGACATTCAGTGAGGAGTACAAAAGGAAGTTGAAGCTATAGAAATAGATTCCCTTAAAACTGTATATGCCTACCCCTTGGAAAGATTTCATTCCTTTCCAGGTTGTACATAATCCAGTGTGAGCACAGCTGTTTAAGAAATTCAGACTCATTACCTATGACAGGAATATCAATGGGCACATTAGAATCACCTAGCTCATGCCTGTACTTCAGTTTCATCTCATGACTCAATAGTTATGTGTTAAAACAAGGAAAGCTATAATTTGGGGGGAAGTGACCTTATTAGTATTAGTGGTGAAATATAATTCTAAACTTCTTTCTTATCCTCTAGCCTTTGAATTTCTTTCTTTCAGCATAAAAGAAGTCATTACCAAGAGACAGTCAGTCCCACATAGTGGAGAGTCATTGAAAGAGAAGCAGCATTGTGCATTATGTTCACAATTGCCTGGAACTATCTATATAGCCTTAGGCATGAGCGTCAACCTTCCTGACTCTTAGTAGTCTCAACCCTAGAGGTAAACAAAGAGCTCTAAAAAAACACTGAGGTTCAAGCCACACCCCCAGGAATCTGAACTGCAGTAATCTGTTGCAGGAACCTGTTGCAGTTTTTTTTTTTTTTTAGGCTCTCCAATTAATGCTAATGTGAAGGCAAGATTGCAAAAGTCAAAATTAGAATCACCGTCCGTACACTGTTGCAAAAATATGTGAGAAATGCTCACCCTGGCCATGTTGCTAGTTTTCTTTGTTATCTTCATGTTATCGGTTTTTAAAAAGATTGAATGTTGCTTGAATAAAATAAATGCTACACTTGGCCTGAGTCTTAAAATTCTTTTATAAAAAAAGATACATAAATTCTTTTATAAAAAAAGATATATAAAAAGTAGTGAAGGCAATGTGATTTATAAAAGATTTTTTTAAAAAACCTAAATGTAAACAGCACAGGGACGTCCAAATATATATATATATATATATATATATATATATATATATATATATATATGTATATATCACAGAGACACCACAGAATCTTCGTTCATGGTGTTGCATCTGGCTCTTAATTTAACATTTGGCATGGGAGAATATATCCTCTTATTTTGAGACTCAGAAGTGCAGTATGGTTTGCACAGTTCCCCTTTTTCTGCTTGTTGAAGATCTTAAAAATCAGCAATGAACAACTAATGCTACTCAGTAAACATACCAAAGTCTATTTCTGTCTTTTTAACACAGGAAAAATCTCAGAAGAAAAGCAAATGAGCCCTTTGAATTACCAAGATCTGAAATAACTGAGATAACCTAAAACAAAACAAAACAAAACAAAACAACAACCAAAAACTCCCTTGAGCTGAATAATTTTGTGAATTAAAAGGTGAAATTTTACATACCACATGATTTTTCTTGTTATTGTTTTTTTCTTGCATTACCCTGGCACTCATAACAGAAAAAATAAATATACTTCATATTACTATATTTTGTAGATATATAGATTCTACTCCATCACTTTAGTTCCTCTTTCCTTGATGTATTTGTCCTGGCACTTCAACTCATTTCATTTCAATCTTTTAGGGATTTAGCTCACTATTATACTTTATATGCTTCACGTGATGCAATATGGACGCCTTGATTGATTCTAAACTTTTGTCCATCTTTTATTGTATAAGTAAAGATCAATAACTAACTTTAAACATTGAGCTAAAATAATCTTAGCCAGAAGGGCTGCTGTCTGTATATTAATTTAAATTTTTCTTAAAGACAAAATGCCGTAATGAGGAGGAATCAATACTTTTTATTCTAGTTTTTCTACTTGATTTATTTTGTCATGAATTCCTTTAGAGTGATGGAAGATACTTATATATTTACAGATTGGAATGTGTGCTTTGAGGAGATTTAGTTGAATACTAGGTTGTCCTGTTGCTGAAGTTTGATTTATCTGTGTAAGTTGTTAGCTTGATATACAAAAATAACTCAACTTGAATATCTGATATCTTTGCTTCTGACATAAATATAGTGATGGAAAGTAAACCTTTTGTAAATGTTGAGCTGCAGTAAATTTTAGGAGGAGGGGAGTAGAAGAGGTTAATTGTATAAAAACAAAGCAAATATATATAAAATTGTGATATTAGGGAAATATCAGCTGATACGGTTTCTCAGAATGATTCTTCCCTTTTCAGTAATACCTCCCTAAACATAATTAGATACTATTCTAACATTTACTTTTAAAAATAAAAGTTTCTTCAAAACTAAAGAGGTTTAAATTGTAGCATCAACTGGCCCAAAACCTAAGGGATTATTTAAGAAAAAAATAATCTGAAGCATGTTTTGTAGAACTATGTCACAAATCAATATTTTAGACACTTTGAAGATCATCTCCTTGCTTTTCAACCTTCAGACTTCGGAGACAGGGGATATATACATTTATATCCTCTCTGTTTCTAAAATAAATCATTTCCAATTTGGAATCTCTTTTATAGAAAGGCCCACTGCAAATGTCAATTTTTATAATTGATCAGAACCGTACTACTGGGAAAAATGAGGAGACAAGAATACAGAAGTCATTCGGGGTCAGTTTGTGTATTTATATTACAGGAAAGCATTGCTTTTTTTTTTTTTTTCCACTTTATTTTCTTAAAGCCATTCCCCTCTGACCCTACCTTTGAGTCAGAGGTGAGCTAGCTGGGGAAAAAGATCTTCCTTTGTGCGAAGATTTACACAAGTTTTGAAAAGAGATACATATGTATGTTAAAATTATTCCAGAACACTGTTCTCTGAAGGGCAGTAAATACATCTGAGTTAATTTCTGCCATGAAAACAGAAATATGAGGCTCATAGGGAACTTTAATCACAATATGTTGTCAATGAATTAAAAATCCATTTAACATAAATCCTCTCGGAAACCAAGAAAAACTGCTTGTTTATAAAATACAATTTAAAACTTTAAAACTGTTAACTCCAAAATAACATTTACAAAAATTTCGGAACCAGATGTTCTTTTCTTATCTACTTTCAATTAAGCACAGTCAGGTTCCTGGGGGGGAAAACAGGTAAATAGGATAAATTAGATGTTTGAACACAATATTTAAATCTAAATTTGGTACCAAATGTAAACAATTGTCAGTAATGTTCTATAGGATTTGTACATGAGTTAAAGATATTTTTTTGACAACTGCAACCTAATAAAGGTCACAGATGGGACTCCTGTGCACTCCTAGCAGTGATAAAGTGAAATTGTTACTTGGTTGAAATGGTGCCATAAAAAGACAAAGTAAATCAGAGTCATAATATATATTACATATATGTGTGCCGTTATTACTATTGAAAATTACTATTATTTCATATACTTATAGGCCATTATTTTGTTCTTTACAGTGAAATTTCTTCTCATATCCTCTTTGTATATTAGTATTAGTAATTCTCATTGGTCATATATTTTGTAAATACCCTCTGTAAGTGTGTTTTTTATTTGTTTATGGTTTCTTTTCCTATACGTACGCTTTAACTATCAGTTAATTCAGCCTTCCAATTTTTCATTTCATGTTCTTCAGGTTTCATGTCTTCTATATTTACTTTGATAGCTGCTGTGAGTTTATATATTTCTAGTCAACTCCTTAAATCGCTAGGAATTTATTTTTATGTGGTAATTAAGAATACAGGATATTTTCCCCTCATGTGAATAGTTATGAGAAACCATTTATGAAATATGAAGGCTATGGATAAAGATGTGCCTTTTTTTACACAATGGAGTACCACTTTGTCATAAAGAAGGATAAATTTGAGACATTTCTAGGTAAATGGATGCACCTTGAGACCATCATACTCATAAGTGAAATAAATCAGACATACACATGTTTAAACAACGCATTGTTTCTCTGTTGTGAGGAACAGAAAGTATAAATAAGGACCAAAGTGTGTAACAGATATTAGGAAATGGAAGAAAATGTTCAAATGGGAAGGGGAACATGGGAGGGGGAAAGGAAGGAAGGAACAAGAAATAAAAAGAGAATAGAAGGAAAAATGGAAACAAAGCTTTTGTAAATAAGGAGGGGAAGAGCGGTTAAAGGGAAGGGAAGGGATTGGGGAAAAAGAAGAATCAAGATATATCACGTGCAGGTACAAATTCCCTATGATGAATGTGATCACTATGTATATCTCATCTCATACTACAACCACAGAATTGATTATATGTGACATCAGCATTTTAGCCCATGAACCTTAAAATATTTACTATCTGGTCCATTGCAGAAAAAAAATATTCAGACTCTACTTTCTCCTCCCCTTCCTTTTTACTGTAGGCATAGTTTCAGAGTCTTTTTCCCCTATAAAATCTCAAGTTATTTTAAAAAAGAAATTAGATCCCCTTACTAAGGAGGGAGAAGAGGTAAAGGAATAAAGAAAAGAAAAAATGAGAAAAGAAGGAAAAAATGGAGACAAAGCTTTTGTAGATAAGGAGAAGAGGGATTGAAGGGAGGGTAGGGGAATGGGAAAAAAAAGAATCAAGTTATATCATGCACAGGTACAAATTCCCTATGATGAATGTGATCATTATGTATACCTAAAATGTACCAATAAACTTAATTAATAAAATAAAATTAGAAAGTGGGTGGCCCCACTCCTTATAAAGTAGCGTCCCTAGTCTCATTTTACTAATGATAAAACTGAGTCATGAAGTAGCTAAGTCACTCGCCAAAGATCACTCAGCTAATAAACGTCTAGCCAGGATTTTTACACAAAAAATCCTGAATCTGAGTTCATGCTGTGGGCTAGGAGGTTTACCTGTAGTTCTATAGCATTATTATTTAATTGCATATTTTCTTTATTGGACTGTAGCTGTTTGAGGGCAGGGGCCATACTCCAGTATTTTATGTATCCCAACATCTAGCACCTACTAGCTTCCCTAAGTGTCACTTCTTTACAAAAACCAGCCCCAAGACCTATGGTTTTCAACCAGGAATATTTGGTCATGTCTGAGACATTTCTGTTGTCATAAGAGGGAGTGACATTAGCATGTAGTGGGTAGAGATCAGAGATGTTACTAAACGTAATGGTCAGAATAGTCTACCGTACCAAAGGCTTATCTGGTTGAATATATCAAAGGTTGAGAAACCCTGTCCTATGCCAACTGGTTTCTCAAGTTCATAGCCACATATGCAACTAATTATACAGTTACTTAATGTCTGTATCTTAAATTTATTGCAATCTTTCTTTCACAACTGGAATAAGAACTCCACTGGAGACCACATTTGTTTTGTTCAATGCTATATCCTCTGTGATTTCCACAATAAATGATATACCTGTAGGTACTAATTAAGTATAAGTTGAATATGTAAATAGAGAGCTCATTTAAGTTTTTATATTAAATATCTAGGAATATCAGAAAACTGTATATGTTTAGTAAACATTTTCATTTTCTAATTGGCCATTTATAAAATATTTGACATGTATATTTCACCAGTGGGTTTTTATAATTGTGCTTTTACAGAGTGAAAACTCTTTCAGAGATATATTCTATCATAAATAAATGTATCCTTTTTATATGGATAAGTTCTGGGGTATTTGCAACAAAAGATCAATGAGAAATAGGTTAAAACACTCCACAACTTTAGTTTTTGTTAGTTTTGTTTTGTATTGCTATTAAAGATTTTCAACTGGCTATCCATGATTGCCTAACTAAGTAGGGTAGGCTCTAGGCCAACACCAGAAGTATACAGAGTTAGCCTCTGCTCTGCTTTTCTTTCCCCTCTTAGTGATTTAGGACTTCCTTTTATTTTCTTCCTATTTCTTCCTGTTCCAACTTTTGCTTTACCTCTCTGTTGTTGAGAGGATCATTCCCAGAATACAAGCTCTTAAAATTCTATATGACTTTAAAGGTTACCTCTCCTAATCACCCAACTGATTCATAAATCCCATTTTACAACTCCCAGGTCCCCACTTTCCATCATCTCACCTATGCTCAGATATCTTAAATGCTAGAAAATACACTGTTACTTGAGGCACCAATTCCTTCTTTTAGAATTTCTATTAGTGGGCTCTTGATGGAAACCTCTGTAGCTGAAATCCAAAGGCTTCAGATTTTTGTACCTCTAAGTACTATTCAGAATTAGATTAAATTCTTAACTGTGCAACAATCTTTCAAATATTTAGAGACAGCCATCATATCCTCTCTTCTCCATGCTAAACCACCACACCTAAGATCTTTTGCTCACTAAATGGCATGGTTTCAAGGCCTCTTGCTCTCTGAACAACTTCCAGCTTTTCTCTTGAGTAGCTTAAAATCTTTTGTAAGGTTTTCACCATTTATCTATTCCATTCACTTATTCAGGAGATAGAACAGGGAAAAACTGGGAATAGAATTTGGTCCATTTTCTCTTCAGCAAATATTTACTGAGTACCTAGTCTTTGCAAGGCACCATGCCAGGTCCTGGGAACACATTATGGGGAATATATATTTGTTCCCTTTTTATAGCTTGTAATATAGGGATAAGAAAGGGACTGATGAAAAACATTGATAGTTAAAAGTGAGATTACAAATGTGAGAAATGTTACCTGAAACCGTAAGATAATATAACAAGGGGGATTGGATTTAAAAGAATTCTTTCACTTAATCCTCACATTGATCCAATTATTTTCACTTTAAAAGTCAGGAAACAAAATCACAGAGGTGTCCTTAACATGGATGCAAGTTCTGGGACTCAAGGAGAATCTCTGGCTTTCTCACTGTATGACATGGGTATTGTCCGCAAGACTCAAAGCCAGATGTTCCCAAATCATGGAGACTTCTCATATCAGATTGACTACTAGAGGCCAGGCACGAGAATCAGCTGTGAAGATGCAGAAATGAATGAAATATACATCTAGTTAAGGGGAAAAGGCTTAAAAGCTGTATAAATTATCAGTATGAAAGGAAGAAGAAAGGCTAACCATATCTTTCAGCATTGTCAAAATAGCCATAGGTCACAGAGAGTATGCACAGACCTCCAATTCAACCTAGGGTGCATTTCTATCCATGTGGAATTGCTCTAGCCAGCAATTTGTAAATGTTACTTAAATTGAAGAGACAAATACCTACTTCCAAACACAGAGAGTGTTCACAAATGTAATGCTTCATTTAAAAAATACTGTACAAAAGGATTTTAGTTACATAAAGTAAGAATTGCTACATTTCTTCTACTTTTGGTTTCAAGTAGCCTTTAGACTTATGTATGTGACAACCAGTGTAGGCATTTTGGAATATTTACTAGTATATGTTGAGTATAATGGCTTTAATGATTATGGATAAATTATTGTCCTTTCTATTAATCACCTATCTTACACAATGCATTCCTGAGGCTGTTCTGGGAACAGAGCTAGATTTGAGCCATTAATATAAGTATAAAAAGTAAAATCACTCTTACTTTTTTTCCTGATAAAACACACACACACACACATGCACGCATGCACCTTAATATACAAAATAAAAACAATAATTTTGAACATTTCAAAAGTCTACCAATACAATTTTATGGATTTATTTTGGTATAGCCTTTCACAGATTCATAGTTCTTTTTAACACAACACTTATATTTTGTTCATTAATTTAAAAATGAAAGCATTCAGGCTTGACCTCTGCCTGTGTATTGATGGTGCTTTTAGTGTTTCACCTTTGCTGTTTTCCTACTAACATTGCCCTCCATAAATCAATCCTAAATGTCAGAAAGCAAATAACCATTTCTTACTTTTTTTCTCTCACAGGCTGCAAACATCGAAAAGAAAGGAAAAATGAAATTAGACAGCAAGTTTTAGGGAGTGACTACTGTGTGGTGGTCAACACAACAGACCTACATTTTGGCATCTCAGCTTATTCTAGTCTGTGATGAACGTTTTTAACCTACTATCTATGGATGAGATTTAGGGAGGCCTCCAGATTCCTGGAATTGTATTTTATAATTTAAGTACCTTTCAGTTTTTGTGGGTTGTTTTGTTTTGTCTTTTTGTTTTATTCTGTTTTGTTTTTAGATAGGGTCTTGCTATATAGTTCATGCTGTCCTTAATCAACTCACTATGTAGCTCAGCTGGCCTCGAATTTGTGGCGATCCTCCTTTCTGAACCTCTTGAGTGCTGGGATTACAGGGGTGTGCCACCATGCCCAGCAAGTACCTTTTCATTGTAAGCCAGAAGTTATTTCCATTTTATTGTTCAAGAAATTGAGATGTAGCCACACACTCACATCATTGATCATTGGCATGGGATTGTCTACTAGGCTATCTTACCCTAAAACACACATGCACTGTAACATGTCTCACTGGTTGCCCCACAGCCATTAATAAATTACAATCTCAAGTACTATTAAAGAACAATGGAGATAAACTTTATACTGTGCAACCATCATAAATAACGTAAGTTCTATTGTAAGTATAACTTTCAATGATCTTAAATACCCTCAACAACATAAAAAATTATCACACATCAATGATGGCTAAGGACTTAATTTTACTTAAATCAACTCTTTAAAAGAAGTTCAACTTGACATAGTTTGGGGAATAATTATGATTTTAACAATTGATGCATAATTTCCATCCAATACAATGTGCACGTCTGAGTGTTAAGACCAGTGAGTTTTGATAATTGAATATACCCATGTAGCCACCACACTAACAAAATATACCCCAAGGTATATTCAAAATACACTTTGGAGACAGAAGCTACAGTACAACACTTGCCTAAAGATTAGATATAAAAAGAGAGGAAGCCTAGCGTGGTGGGCCATACCTGCAATCCCAGCACTTGGGAGGCTGACATAGTAGGATCGTATGAAATTGAGGCAAGTCTGGGCTACATACTGAGCTCAAGGTCGGCCTCATCTATGTAGTGAAACCCTGTCTCAAAAAACAAAAAAAGGAGGGGTAGGAAGATGAAATCATATGGACTTTGACTGCTTACTAATCTAGTAGACGATAGTAAGATGCTGATGTACAATAGATTGGGGCTAGGAGAGATGGGAAATTTTAATTGAAATATCAAAGCTACATAAGCATAAACATTTATAAGATTGTCAAAGGAAGCATTTGTTATTCTGTTTCTCCCCATTCATCTGTTTATGTCCAATTCCTTTTTTAGCCTATGGTTAAAGTGCTTATTCTAAATATTTAACTGTGTCTTTAAAATTTCACAATTACATTTGAAGGTTTTCCTTAAAATCAGTAGGTTAGTTGTCAGATTTAAAATATTACAGAGACTATTTTGGAAAAAAAAGGTCAATGTATATTTCAGGCACATTTTTAGTCCCAAACAATATAAAGTATTGCTAAGTATGGCATTTAGCCATCGATGCTGTCTCTCAGTTCTGTAATGGAGGGAAATAATAGGCTTATGACAACTTGGATAATACTTTTAAGTCTCTACATTATTACTTTAAATGTCAAAGAAATTGCACTGCATGGTACTCTTTTCTTCTTGATAAGCTAGGTAAAAACAGCCTAGAAAGAAAACCCAGGTCCAGATGTTGGTCCTAAATTTTTCTGAGTTTCTGACTTTTCTAAGGCATTTCACTGCCCTAACAATGCCAACTCTAAGGAATTACACAAATATAGGGCAATATTGTATGTTCAGATGAATATCAGATTAAAAAGAACCTACTGGTATTTAGTTCATATTACATTTCACGAACATTATAGCTTCCACATTTAATGTGCATGTGTTAAGTTGTAGGTTCAATCTACTGATCATGTTGAAAAGAGTAAAATTTAGATGAAGCATGCACATAATTATATACCTCAGGATCACTGAATAAAAAGCTCAATGAGAGATAGGTTTTACATCTGAATGGACAACCTAGAATGCCATCTCATGTGATCAGGTATTAGTTGTCTCTCTTATCTGAATGGAAGTACTATCACTTCCAGCTAAAGCATACAACATTAGCTTATCTTAGCATCTTTCTTTTTCTAAAAAAGAAGCATTTTCTCTGTAGAACTCTTCAGACATTTTCTGTTTATGTTTTCAAGAGCCTTTGTGTTTGTGGAAAGTTTTAGGTATTTTTGACTGAAGTTGTAATTGACTTTCTTAGACCAACTAATGTTGGTCTGCAGGGTCTCCACAGCTAGCCAATTTGTATTTAAGAAATTAACCACTTTTATTTCTTCCTCATTAAAATTAATACTGTAATTTATTTGGTTCTTAATCCTTTAAAAAGAGAACTCTAAAATCCCAAGCATAAATTTTAATTTAGGGCTGCATATGTATATAGTTTGCTATGGTTTGTGTCTAGATTTCCCCGCATCCCAAAGTCTCATGAGGTCATAGGGCTTTTCCAGAGGCGGCTGAATCTAGAGAGTGTCATACTGGGATTAAGAGTGTGTGATTAGTAAATCAGTCCACTGATTGGTTTGGCATAGTTCTGGCTAGGATTACAGGTGTGAGTGCTACACCTGCCCTAAGGAAGGTAGGCTGCATACAATACAAGAACAGAAAGAGTCTTGTCTCCCTCTTGTTGCTTTGCTACAATCAGCCCACCTTGAACTGTGCTCCTCTGCCATGTGCCACCGGACTTGGAGCTGGCCTATTGTGGACTAAAACCTCTACAAACTGTGAGCTAAATAAATCTTTCCTCCCTTAACTTTGGGCATCAGGTATTTTGTCTCAGCAAGGAGAAAAGTAACTAAAACATAGTTCAGTGGTAGAACACTTGCATAGCATTTGTGAGGCCCTGTGTTTCCCAAGTGCCACAGAATAGAGAAAAAACAATAGAAAAAGAAAGAAAGAAATTGAATTTAACACTACTGCTAAAGAAATCGACATTTGTAGGATAACCATATAGCTCATATTTTAGAAAATAGACCCATGAGTCCTGACTTTCGGATCAGAATATATGGAAGACAAGCACATGCTCCTAATTATCTACATACCTGATTTATACCTAAAATCCTATTTACTTATATATTTTTTGCATGGGAATTTTAAGCCAGTATGAAGTGTTTGGGGGAAACAAGTATTACTTTTAAATGCATGCTTTCAAGTTGCTTCCTGGATGAGATATCTGTATAATTTATTTTTTCTTTATGGGGGTACTGGGAACTGAACTCAGGACCTCGTGCTTGCCAGGCAGGCGCTTATGCCGCTGAGCTATATCACCAGCCCAAGATATCTGTATAATTTGTACACTGAAATCCTAAACTTTATTTTTTCCAGTTTTTAATTTTTATTAGTACATGTATGCAGTACATATGTTTGTATTCCTTGTATGGAACTTGTACGTGTACATAACACATCTCAATTCTTTTTATTATCTCCTTTCCCCCCTTTCCCTCCATCTCTTTATCCTCTTCCCATTTGAAAAAGGTATATCTCCCTACTTCCTATTACCTAACTGTTATTTTACTCTTTATATTTTGGGTTTCTCATATAAGAGAAACCATATGATATTTAAGCTTGTGTGTCTGATTTATTTCACCTAACATTATGGTCTCATGGTGCACCCATTTTTGTAAGAAAATGATTCAAGTTTATTCTTTTTTATGTTAGAGTAGTACCATAAATACCACATTTTCTTTATCCATTCATCATTTGATGGACATATGGGCTGCTTTGAAGATTTAGCTATTATGAACAGTACTTCTATAAACATGGGTATGCATATATCGCTATAATAGGAGGTCTTTAAATCTTTAGGGATGATACCTAGAAAGGGAATAGCTGGGTCAAATGGCATTCCTACTTGTAATTTTTTGAAGAATCTCCATACTGATTTTCATAGTGGTTGCACTAGTTTACATTGCTACCAACAGTGGAGAAGGGTTCCTTTTCCCCCACACCCTCACCAGCATTTGTTATTACTTGATTTCTTTTTTTTTTTTTTTTTTTGTGGGTACCGGGGGGTCGACCTCAGGACCTCGCGCGCCAACAGGCGCCCGTGCCGCTGAGCGATATCACCAGCCCCTTTTTCGTATGTGGGTTCCGGGAGTCGAACTCGGGCCCTCGCGCTTGCCAGGCAGGCGCTTAAGCCGCTGAGCCATCTCACCGGCCCCATTACTTGATTTCTTGATGGTAGCCATTCTTCTGGAGTGACATGGAATATCAGTGTTGTTTTAATTCACATTTCTCTAATGGCCAGTGGTGTGGAACATTTTTTCATGTATTTATGGGCCATTTGAGAAGTGTTCTAAACCTTATTCTTACAATTTATTTAGCTGATATTGAAAAATCTATTTTTTCTTTTTTTATTAGTACATGTTTGCTGTTCATAATGATCACATTTTCCTTGGGGAGCCGGTACACGTACATGACACATCAAAATTCTTTTTTCTCATCCCCTTCCCCTCCCTTCCTTCTCCCTTCCCTGCATCTCTTAATCCCCTTCCCTTTTGCTAAAAATCTGTCTCCCCTTTTCCAATTATTTATCTTTTATTTTGTTCTGTATTTGTATTTTGTGTTTCTCATATAAGAGAAACCATGCAGCATTTAAGCTCCTGTGTCTGATTTACTTCACTTCCAAGGGGTTTTGTAATGAAATGGAGGGATAAAAATCAGAGAGAGATATTTTAGAAGCATCAAAATCAACCAATTTCTACTTATCATTATGGTAGTTGAAAAAGAGTGATAAAATCAACTTGATATACTTTACAGAAGGATAAAGGTGTCTGTCCCTATTGATAGTCATGGCTTGAGACCATAATGTTAAGTGAAATAATTCAGACACACAAGCTTAAATATTGCATGGGTTTTCTTATATGAGAAACTCAGTGCATATTAATATGTATTTAATATATCCGTTTAATATATTTAATAAAATGTATTTAATAAGAAATATATATTAAATGTATATTTAATAAAACTCAACATATATTATATATATAGTATAAAATAAAAGACATATAATAGGAAAAGAGAGAAAGAAAGACAAAAAAGGCACTGTAATCCAGTGCAGACAATGTATCTAAAAGTATACCTTAGTAAAATTAGTACATATAAGACGTAGTACGATTGTCTTACGTGTTTTATATGTTCTTTGGTCTATTAGTCTGGTTTTCAATTTACATATATGATAATTAACTTTATAAGGTCTTATAAATAAGTGAATCTGATGCTAGAAAAATGGAAATAGAAGGATGTGGAGGGAGTGGGGAAGAAGAAGGGAATTGAAATGTGTTGTGTACATGTAGGAATGCCCTACAGTGAATGTAATCATTATGTACTGCAAACATATACTAATAAAAGTTAAAAAAAATCTTTCTGTACAGTTATTGGATGTGCCCAATTTTCACAATTTTATGCAAAAAGGGAGTTATTTAGTTATTTTGTATTTGTATTTTTAATTTATTTTTATTTTTACTTATTGTAATTGAAAAAATAAAATGTTTTATATATGCATACGTTTATGTTCCCAGGTTCTTTTAAAATACATGTATCTTTGCAATGATTAAATCACATTAACACATGAATTACCTCACATACTTTGCATTTTTTGTGTGTGTTCAGAACACTTAAAATCTGCTTTCAGCAATCCGTATGCATAAAATTCCTTGTTATTATCCATAGTTACCATGCTGCACATACAGTACTGCTCTTGAACTTACTCTTCCTAACTGAAACTTTGTATTTGTTGACCAACCTAAATACACGGTATCCTTTGATTAAAAAGGTACTATTTACTCTTAACTGTCAAGACTTTTAGTGGTGTCACGTCATAAATGTGTCAGACTATGTTTCCGATATATTTTCTTCAACACTTAAGGAGTTGTGAACATGCGAGATATATTATTTGAGGAACAACTTAGGGCTTTTCCAGTAGAATTGATGTTCAAATATTTTTTAAAGAGAAAAATAAAAATAACAATAAAACAGAGTTTCAAAACAGGTTAATAGGAGAGTAATAATAATTAATACATTGTGTATAGCTATCTTTATAGTAATTACTCAGTGTACAAGATATAGGCATGAAATATTGTCCAAACAATATTAGCAGAAACCTTTCTTTTCAATGAACTAAGAGAAACTAGCTGTATAACTTTTTTAACTATCTTATGTACACACAAGATAGTTATTTCCTTTCCTCTTCCTTCCTCTCCCCTTTCCCCATCACAGTTTCTCTTTTCTTTTGAACAGTTTCTTCCCAATTCACAATATCTACTGTACATTTTGGATCTTATTTATTGTTCAGTTTCTCACATTAGTGAGACAATGTGATGTTTACACATGTGGGTCTGATTTATTTCACTTATGAGTTGAAAATGGATGATAAATTTTAGCACAATTCAACTACTGTGTATTACAAACATCCATAGAGAAAAGAGCAGAAGGAGAAATATTTTTAAAGTTGTTGGTAGTTATCTCTAATATTAAGAAAAATTATCTTAATCTTGAAAGAGAAACTGAAAGATGACTTTATGTGTTTCAAAGTGATGAACCAGCATCTTCCCACAACTCCTCATATCTTCGAAAGGGCTTCAATGTTTCAAAAAACAATTATCTCTGTTTGACTTACTGTTTACTATTAATTTGGGCCCACACATTTACAACTCTATAGTTAAATGCTAATTTGCAGAAAACATGATATGTTGCAAATTATTTTTAATTTAGTGAATTATATTACCCTAAAGCGTATACATATTAATCAATTTTATATCTTATTTACTAATCTTATTCCATAATGCTTTAAAAAAAATCGTTGATTACAAAAAGCTTTTGTTTTTGTACTGTCTTTTGAACTAGTTTGTCTCCCTACTGGCATTCTCATTTGTATGTTAAATCCACCATGTATTCACTATGATTTACATGAAAATTATGTTTCTTAATAAAATTTTACTTTGAAGATATGTGATGATATTATGGATTTCTTTCTTTATACTTTTCTCTATTTTTCCCAAATTTCCCCCAGCTGGCCTATAATATAATGTAAAAAACACAAACATTTAATTGAAAATATATGAAAATCTATTTAGTTTCCTGTTGCTTTCTGCATGCAAGATCTTAAATATTGCACAAAAAATGTAAATGACTAAAGATGAAACTGTTTTGCAATCAATAGTGTTTTCTTTTTCCTTTCCATCAGTAGCAAAATGATGTACAATAAAGGACTAAATAAACTTCAGAAATATGAAATGTGTGTGTGTATTGACATGTGCTTATTATGAATGTGATGGGGCAGGCAAGTTAGTGCAGTGAGTGAAGTTCATTACACTATTTTCTCACACTATAAATGAAAGAATAGAAAATGTTGGCTAAAGTTCAATAACTTCCACAGCCAAGATACATACTATAATTTGGACATCGATTCCCTTTGAGGACTTTTCTCCTCAGGCACTGTCAAGCCAGACATCAATAATTAGTAGTTCACTTAGGGGTTGGACCACAAATTTCAAGTTGGGTAAACTGCAGGCGACCCTCCACATGCACTCAGGCACTGACTATTATCAATACTCCCCATGGTCAAGCCCACTTATTTCACTTATTTTCCTCTTTGGAATTAGTCAGTTTTCCCTGAGCCCTGTGGGGTGCTGAGCCACTGGCAACAGTGAGGATAGGCAGTCTGATGCTTGACAGTTGCAAAGTACTAAATAATGCTGATTCCACACATTTTATTCTCTTGCAAATTTTGGGGAGACAAAGTGTTACCTGCTGCCTATCAGGAGCACCTATATAGGTTCCTTCCTTGCAAACATACCCTCCTACTCCCACTCACAAATTCGCTTATTACTCTTGATCCTGAACGTTTTCCTTTTAAATATAGAAGCCTGAAGGAGAATTAAGCTGTTTACATTTCTCTTTCCTAAAGTAGAACACCAACTGTGAGTTTTGCAGTTTTGTTTTGGGAGGAGAAAGGGATGGGCAAAGGCTGGGAGAGGGCTGGTGCTGGGAAAAAAGAGGTAGGCCCTAGTCCTTCCTCTTCTCTGCCTCCTCCCAACCCGTTTTTCCCTCTGTCTTTATAATGAACATTCTTTATGATACCTTACAAACTGTCTCAAAGTTTCCTGATTATGAAAAACACGTTGCGTTCTCTTAAATGCTTCTGGACTCCTTTCTAAGCTAAGCAAATGGGACTGTCCAGGGCAGCACTAAGAGAATGCAAACCACAGATGTTAGAAACCATGAGTAAATAGAATTTGCCTGTCAATTAAAAAAAAAATAAATTCATTTGAGTTCTTTAAAAATTTAAAGAGAATGTCAAATTTTCTAGTACCTACTATAAAAAAGCAAGAAGAAACAGGTTTGTTTGTTTATTAACTTAGTTATTTGCAAGGGTGGGGACTGCACATAGGGCCTTCACACTGAGCTGCATCCTTCGCCTCTTTATTATTATTATTATTTTTTATTTTGAGACAGTGTCTGGCTAAGTTTTTAAAGTGCCCAGGTTGGACTAGAACTTGTGATCCTCTTGGCTCAGCCTCCTACAGCACTGGGTTTACAGGTGTGGGCCATGATGCCTCATGCAAATTTATGTATAATAATATATTTTATTTAATCCAATATAACAAAAAATCGTTTCAGCATGGAATAAATGAAAAAGTACTTGTTTGGTCCTAAGTCTTCAAAATCTGTTATGTATTACACTCACTGCCCATTTCAATTTAGACTACCCACATTTCAAGAACTCACCAGCAAACGTGGATAGGCGATACTGAATCAGATATTCCAGTTCTAGAGATTTATTGTGACTCTTATCGTGGGGCAACTTTGGAAAACTCCTGTGCTTGGAGGAGATGGCTGGGCCTACCTTTTGAAAATGTATTTCTATCACTAAAAAAGCCTGAATTAGTTCAGTGTTGGTGTGATTTTGCTTGAACAACATAAAAAAATCTAGTATTTACACAAATGGGATACTTTGAAGTGGGCAGGTCACAGAGATTTTAAAAATTTCACTCACAGAAAAATATCTTATTCCAATATTGACTATATTACTACCATCATCTGGGTTTTTACCTTAAGGATAGAATTATTTCTATGCAAATCCTGAAAACTCCTATTCAAGAAGTGACAGTTGTATTATCTGTTGAAAGTTACTATCTCTCTGGAGTATGCATTTAAATAAAAATAGAATTTTTATTTCATTGGGTATTTGGCAAGAATATCAAGAACTCAAACTCCTGTGAACGAAATGCCCATCATGCAAACAAAGCCAAAAGATGTCTGGGTAAGTGCTGCAGCAAACTTTTCAACTTCCATTACAGTTGTGCTTTCTTCTTTCTTTCCCCACTCCATCCCCCTTAAAAAAAAAAAAAAGCAGTGGCAAAGTTTATTTGAAAAATTAAAAGTAAAGTGTCAGTTAGAAACTGGCTCTGCAGAGTGAGCTTGTGCCAAGTAACAGAAGAGAAAAAGCACACCCTGGGGGAAACAGGGTGGGATATCGTGGCCCTTTCTGACTGTGAACTGACGGTCAATAATGACACAGGAGAAACTACTGATTTACTGTTTCCTTCTCATGAGTTGTATGCAATGAAAGGTTTAGATTTCCAAATTCCCATCAACCAAAAGGTGCAAATGTCTGAGAACTGTTAAATGGTTATTGAAGTCTTGGCAGTTATACCTTATGATGGATCTTTGTTCTCAAAGAAAAATTTTTACTTTAAAAGAGAATATTTTGGACAAGGATATCACTATACAGATGTCCCTTATTTCTTTTTTGATAACTCTGTGAGAAACAACATTGGTTTTATTTTGCTGCTGGAACTCTATTTCCTGGAATATTACTTGGCAAGATCCACAAATGTTTGTTTGATTTATATATTGAAAGATTTGCTTGGTAAAATTCAACCTGCTAAGAGTCCATGCTGATAACCATTTGGCAGTATTGCCTTCTTCGGCGGCAAGAATTTAATTTCTGAGTTAGGTCAAACTGAGAATCATATGCAAAATAGTTTCCTCCCTATATTTTTAATCAGAGTAATACTGTCTCTTAAAGTAAGACTTTTCTTTTAACTTTGTGACCATGACCACACCAAGTCCATATCAATCACATCTGCTGTTTTATTTTCATGTGAAAACATATACAACATTTTCAGAAAGATGCTGAAGCAAAAATAAACCAAACTGTTGACATGAGGAATGTCTGGGAAAAAAGTAAGCATAATAGGATAAAAAAATCTGACAAATATGATACTCTAATAATGGTTTGAAGCTGTACCTTTTCAAGTATGCTCAGCTGCAGTTTTCCTTCAACAGTACTAACCAAACTTATGCCATAAAAACCTAGGAGGCATACAATTAACCGGAAGTGTCAGAGACGAGCTTATCTTCAAAAGTGCAAATCTTGTAGCCACACACCTCGGCTTAAACAAATCCAGGAAGTTTGTTCTTCATAGGTTAGGAGACACTTATCTGTGTGTCCTACAATGTCCTTCACAAACCGTTCCCAACCTACCTGTCCATTCCATATGTGATAATTTCTTGCTAAATGTTGCTCTCCTGCCAAGGCCTATTTGTATTTTAAGTCAAGAAGCAAATGCAAAGTCTTGCATCTTCTGACCCTTTACTCACCAGCATTTTATAATAATAAAGGATCCCCCAAATCTATTTCTTGATAGAAAATTAATATGAGCAGGACAATATATTTGAAGGTACTTCATAAATTATACCTAGTTGCGACTAGTGTTATCATCATCATTAGCAATGCTAATATCAGGTCTAATAAAAAATGACCCCTATTAACTACCCCTATTCTAATAGATTATGAGTTGAATTATAAACATAGCAATAAATAGCTTGTGTCTCAACCTTACTAATAATAAGACTTGTTTAATTAGTGTTAGAGTCATCACTAAACACCATTTTATGGATGAAAGAAGTTTCATCTTTATCACTTAATATACTTAAGGCCCCTTAGGAGGGCCCTGTCCTATAGTGTGTGGTACATATTATTCTTTTTATTAATTTCTTCATTGCTTATTAGGCAGAGCTAATTTGTTTTGCTAAACATTTCTAACTTCTCACAGATGGTAAGTAAGTCACATTGTGTTTGCATCTCAGGGCCTTCCTTTATTAGCCTTGTGATTTTGGTAAAATATTTAATATTTCTGTACTTTTGTAAAAGATTTTTAACAATACATTTTCTACCAACCTTGCAGATTATTTTTTAAAGTTCCATGAGTTAATATACCTAGAAAGTTTTAAAAGAGCATGCAAATGCAAGGCACTAAACCAACTTTATAAGCTCCTGCAGTTAAGTATTCCAAAAACAGAAACATCTTTCTGTGCACATTTTTATAAAACTCAATTTACAAATTTTCCCAAATTACCCATTTCCCAAACTAGCCTTTTAGTTCTTTTAAAACCAACTTCTTCCTTATACTCATCATATTGCTATCTTGTCACACTCAACCAGAAATAACAACACACATACACATACACACATACACGCACACACACACATGCACACACACACACAAAAGCAAACATGAAAAAAACCAAAAATCTATAAAACAGTATTTTCCTATGTATGATAAACCCTGATATTTTCAATTTTCTATTTTGTTTCACAAAAGAAAAAATGCTGATGGAGACCCAAAAAATTGATTTCATGACTCACATTTTGTAGAACACTAGCCTATCAGATTAAAAAAGAAACCAAAAAAATAAACCAAAATAAAACCAACAAAACAAGAAAAGATACCCTCAGCATTATTTCTTGTCACTTTCTCGATGCCCCCATATCTGACCAAGAGTGCCTCTTATTGTATTTAATTGTCTAAATGTTTATCAGCCTCATTAGACCTTGGATTCTCTGAGATTTGGATTGTTACTTTCCTTGTACTGAGCACCTAGCATGGAAGCTGACATAGAGCAGTTCCAAAGTAAAAGATTGCTGAATAAATGTATTGATTTTAAAGGTTAAATGAAATACTAAAAATTGTCAGGGCTAAATATTCAAACTACACGTCAGTGGTAGTTCACAGTTTTTCTAAGATATGGGTATGTAATAGGCAGATCCAAGAGGGGTAGTCACCTAAGCTCTGTGCCTTGTAGTAGTGCTTAGTATAACTGCTGTGGATTTTGAATATTTGTCCCCTCTGAACTCATGTTGAAATTTAATTGACATGATAATAGTATGAACAGTTGAGACCCCGAAGAGGTGATTAGGCCTTAAGAGCTCCACCCTCTTGCATGAGAATAGTGCCATCCAAAAAGTGCAAGTTGGCCCCTTTCGTTCTCTCTCTCAACTTCTCACTTTCCATCATGGGATAACATACCAACAAGGCCCCCACATGACACTGGACTTCCCAGACTCCAGAACTATGAACCAATAAAATTCTGTTCATTAAAAATTACTTGGTCTCAGGTATTCTGCTGTAGCAGCACAAAATATACCAGGTTAGTCATGTCTTTCTCTTTTATGTGTAACATAAATTTCAAAATTTCTGTTTTTAAGATATCCCAAGGAAACTATGAAAGATTTCACTAGTTAAGCTTCTTTTCAACAAAATTATACTGGGTGGCCAAATATTAGTTGAATTGCCTTGAACATCATCCTAGGGACAGGCGTGGTTATAACATTATATTCACGGCAAGTTTTGGTGGTGTAAACCTATAATTCGAGCACCCAGGAGACTGAGGCAGGAAGATCTGTGCAAGTTCATGGTCAGGCTTGGATACGCAGTGTGTTGAAGGCCAGTTAGAACTACATAGAAAGACCCTGCTCAAAAAAAAACTTTTAAATTTGCAAATTTCTATGAATTATGCATTGAATGGGTTTGCTCATTATAGCATACATCTTAAATAAATGTTCTTAAGCCTCTATAGAACTATGCTGCATAGCTTATTGTTTGTGTAACAATTGTGTTGTTTTTGAATTACAGTTTTTCAACAATCCATTATTAGTACTTAAAGGGGTATATTTTGCAAACACATACAATAGCTACATAGCAAAAAATAACAAATAGAAATTTGATAATAAAAGGTTTGAAAAACGTGTTACTTAAAATTAGCAGTAAAATGAGATTTTCAAATAAATCCATGTTAACTAGGATTTACAATACAATATAAACCTGTACTATTAGTTGTAAAGTCAGGATTTGGAGAACTATGCTGGCACATTAAATTTATTCATTTTCACAGCCTGTAGACATTTTAATGTCTGAGTAGCAATAAGAACAAATTACCTAAAAACTTTTAATAGGGTATAATAAATTAAGACTGAATGGTAATGCAAAAGTGGGTACAACAGGACAAAATTATGAATCTCATATAATGATCCAACAACACTTAAAGTGTGGAAGCAACATTTGTATTCTGGGATGTATTGCCACAGTTGATCCTAATTGTTTCTCTTTTGTCAAATAGAAATTGCACATCAATCTCAAAGTATTACCAACTGTTCATTACATGCAAATCATTATGCTCTGCAGGCTTTCCAAGGGGGACTCACACTTCTTTAAAAAAGGAGCAAGGTTACAAGAAGAGCTTCTCTGATGACACTATGTATCCTTTAGGGCTCCTCATTTATAAGAAATAGAAATTGCCTCTGCTGATAAGGAGATTCATGATAAAGAAATGAAGGAGCTCACATGATTGAAGAGAAAATAAAATAACAGGATTTGGAACAGGTAGGATGCCAGTAAGTCACCAAAGCATGTGTACTTTGCTATTTTGACCAAGCATTTCCATTAGAATGGATGGAATCTAATCTTATCACTCATGTCAAGATTAAAAGTCTCAAGAAAGAATATAATTGTTGTATAGGTCCTGTATTTAGTACCACTGGAGTAGTGATAGATCCTGGCAGAACAACCACTAGATATTCTTTTGGACAGAATACTTGAATTATTGTCCCACTAGGAATGCTCAGGAGCCCAAGACAAATGTGTGGTACTGTTAGTGAAGAGAACATTTGCAATACACACTTCAAAATAATTAAGTGCACCACACATTATATTAGTGATTTAAAAATCTTTGGTTAATAATACTGTATTACATATTTCAAAATAACTAGAAGAGAGGACTTTGAATGTTCTCACACAAAGATATAATAAATATCTGAGGTGATTGATAAGCTAAATACACTGACGTGATCATTACACACATTTACCTAAGCTAACACTGTACTCCCCCCAAAAAATATATATAATACTTATGAAATCAATTAAGAAATAAAACTTTAAAATATTTGAATTAACACCTTTTAATAATTCTTGAAATTAAAAGTTGACTTCAGTACAAGCCTATTTGATTTTCTATTTTTTTTGTCTGACTTTCAATTTGTTTTACAAGCATAGACCAAGGCCATTTCTCTATCAAATGGCACAGAATGTTTAAAGAGAAGGAAAAAAGGGTGCTGCTTTTTTAAATTGTAATTTTTATTATCTTCTTCTAAAGGAAGAATTAGCAAACATTTTTTATAAAGAGCTACATATTAACCATTTTGGGTTTTGCAGTCTAAATGACCTCTGTGGCAACTACTTTCCCTGTTTTTGGAAAAGTAAAGCAGCTATAAACAATATGTAAAAAATAGGTGTGGTTGTATCACACTAAAACTTTATAAGAGCAGGTGGTTGGCAGGACTCATCTCCATAGACTGCTCTTTTAAAGAATATGATATTCATAGAATCAGTATTAAGTTCATATTATAGTAATATTAAGAACCATACATTATATTAATTTCACTGCAAGTACTCCGAGGGATGCCATAGGTAAGATATTTACTTATAAAAGTAACTAGCTCAATATATAACAAGAAGTCCTAGATTCTATGATAATTTGGCAGTTAAGCTTAATTATAAATTAATTTGCTTGTGAGCCACATGGGGGACTAATAAAGTATACTTCTGGGTGTCTCTGAATGGCTCATGAATACATGATCTTGGGTTCTGTCTCTGGTCCCTGGCCCCTTCCTCTCTATTTCTGTTCCCTTTTTGTGCTTCTCAGCCACCACAAAGTGAACACATTTGTTCATCCACACCATTCCACCATGATGTTCCTCCTTGGAGCCAGCAGACCACGGACTAACCTTCTGAAACCATGACCAAATTAAACCTGTCTTTCTTTAAATTGTGGGTGTTGGGTATTTTGTCACAGCAATGAGATTAACTAACACAGAAAATTGGTACCAGAGAAGTGGGCTTGTTGCTGTGACTATACCCAACCATGTGGCTCAGAAACTTTTGAAACAGGTTTGTGAGGGGTGTTTAGAAAGTTTTGGAGATGTGAACTGGAAAAGATCCAAAATGTTGTAAGCAGAGATTGATGAAAATACTGGTCAAAGTTCAGAAAAATATAATTTTGATAGGAATGCAGACAATAAAGGCCAGGCTAAGGAAGATTCAGATGGAGACACTACTGGAAATTAGAATAGAGGCTATGTGTGACTCATTTCACTATGATCAGCCAACTAGACACACAGAGGCTTCTGCAGTTATTGTCCAATGGGATCCATGTATGATCGTGCTGGTGGCACACCTTGGTATCATTCATGTAATATAGGATTTTTAGGTATGCTGAATGCAAAAGTTGTGGAGTCATGGAAGCTTCCACCCAGATTTTAATGGAAGATCTTGGAGGCCAGGCAATGTGCCCCTGTGAAAGTGACACATGAAGCTGTAAGAGGAAGGTCCAAGCTTCAGTGGAGACCCCAGAATGTTGAAGATATCAGAGGCATGTAATATCTGCTGAGAAAAGTCACAGGCAGTGAGTGGGCCCAGCCCAAGAATGTGGCCATGTAGGCTGCAACCACCAAGGCCATAGGAGTGGGGCCACCTACAGTCTATGGAACTCCCATCTCACTACCATGTGTCCCAAATGCCAGACATGAAGCACCATGGCCTAATGTTTGTCCTGCTGGGCTTCAGTCTTAGTTTGGTCCTATTCTTGTCTATCCCTCTATTCCTCCCTTTTGAAATGAGAAAGTTTGTCCCTTGCCATTGCATTTTAGGATTAAGTTGCTTCTCGAATTTTACAGAGATTCACAACTAAGAGTTTTCTTGGGTCTTAGAAGAGACTTTAGAGTTGGATTTTTGAGAAATGCTAGAACTGTTGAGACTTTGGGAAAGGGGTTATTGCCTCTTCTGTTGCATGTAGAATAATTACACTATGTCAGGCAGAATTATGACATTATATTTTGTTTACTTAGATATTAAGTATGGTTTAAGGAGATGTAATAGTTGTCAAATTGACAAGGGGTGGGTTTGTGCCAGCTCATCTTAATCATCAACTTGACTGGATCAAGAAACTTTTGGAGATGTGAATAGATTATGGGGGTGCTATACTCATCGGTGGATTAATGCACTGACGTTGATAGCTGAATGTACTATTAGGTGGTGGCTCTCTTGGAGGAGGTAGGTCACTAAAGACAAGCCTTTTGAGAGTATATCTCTCACTGCTACCCTCCCCCTTGCCTTGTTTCTTGGCTGCCATAAAGTGAGCAGCTTTGTCTCACCATGCTCTTCTGCCATGACACTTCTGCTTTGGAACCAGTCAGTCATGAACTGGTCAAACACAGATTGGTATACCATGTTTGGTTGCAATTATGAATTTGTGTTTGAACATTGAGGTGTTGCGTCTGGGTGTCAAGTTGACAAGGGGCGGAGTATGATGGTTAAGATTAATTGTCAACTTGATTGGCTTGTGTGCCACTTAGAGGATTAATCATGCATGCTTCTGAGTGTCTCTGGGTGGGTCATGGGGGCAGGTGTGACCTTACAATTTATATCTGATGTCTGGCCCTTCCTTCCTGGTGCTTTTCCCGGTACTCTGCTTCCTGGTTGCCATGAAGGAAAGCTAGCACAAGTTTTTCAGTTTCTCTGAAAAATTCCTCAAAACAAATTTTACTAAAATGAAAGCCTAAACCTAGGGAATCGAGAGAATTAAACCTTTCAGAACTATAAGTTCAAAAAATAAAATTATCTATTGACAAATAGAAAGTAGTAATGAACCCATAAAATCTCAAGAGAGAAATGATATCATATAGCTATGCATTCATTTCAGATTATCCACTATTTTTCAGTTAACCATGTCTCTGTATCCTTCCTACTTATTAATTTTGATCAGAAGGCCTTAATATAAATTCGTTTCCAATAAAATTCTGTCAATTATAGCCTTCTTAAAGAACAAGAGTCTTAACATTTGTTTACTATGATGTCTGCAAACTAATCCCACTTTCTGGCTTATACCAATAATTTGGTTATATAGTAAGAAGATTTACCATTGTCATTATTAGATTCTTGCTATTCAACTTGATGAATAGTTCATCCTGAACACATTCAACTATGAATAGATCCCTTGTACTATAATTTGCCACTGTTATAATCATTCAAAATTTACAATTTATGTTAGAATATTTTCTCCCTCTCTCTGTATGACTTGTTCATAGCTAGCTCTTTCATTATACTGACTTCTACGGCATTATTGTTTCCTTTTTTCCAAAGTCATGTTTTCCCAACTGAAATTGGGAATCCCACAGGCACAAAAGAAGGATACAAAGAAGGACTGGGGGCCACAAATAATAGCTGTTTTAAAAAATAAAATATTATTTTCCAAGTTGATCCAGTAGTTTCTGGAGTGCTTACACATTGCACTGCACTTCTATCTTAGTCTTAATATGTTGAACTCACGCGGGTCTGAGTCCATTAAGGGAAAAGGGGCTGTTAGTCACTTCTCTATCACTAGCACCAACCAGTGTCTACAGTGTCCTCCCATCAATTTTTTTGAATGGATTTTGGTATTTAAGATATGCTTAAATTAATAAGAAAATGGATTCGTGATGTTTATAAACTGTCATAAAATGTGAGAAGTTCATGTACTCTGTACATAGAAGAAGTAAGAGAAGTTCAAAGTAAGACTGTTTTTTATATCAGCTGGGTTATGAATGGCAGGAAAGAAAAGCTTTGGGATAAGTTTTCTAAGGGAATAATACAAGAAAAATGAAATTCTCCATTTATTTGTTCATTGCATTCTGCATATTCAATATGTGAAGAAATGGTTCTATATATTAAGGCATATCGGTGAGCAAGAAAGACAAGGTTTCCATTCCATTGGAAATTATATAAATTAAACATGAAGCATGTATCACAATTTCAGCAAATGACAGTGTTATGAAGAAAGTTAAGAGGATTTACAGTTAAAGAAATCCTGTGTTTATGTGTGTTCATGTGTATCTATGTAGGAATGCACATGTGTTCTCTTTACAACAGAGGGAGTTATGAAACACATGTCTGAGTATTTGACATTAGAATATGGATATATATAAAAAGCAAAATGTACAAAAATAAAAGGGACATTTGTCTGTGAGTGATGGGGACTGTGGTAGGGTAGGAACATCAGGAAAAAGCAAGTTTTTTAAAGATAGTAATGAGACTTAGAAGAAACATAAAAGGGTCATGTGAGAAGAAATATCAAGAAGATCCATGTGGCTAGAATCAACATGTTATTTCATGAAAATTACTTATATTAGCATTAATTTTTCATTTTATTACATTTCTATTTCTGCTTCTCATTTCTTCTATACTGATGTGAACAGTCTATTTTTTGTTCAATTTGAGATGTGTAATTAGTGTGCTTCACTTTTTCCCCTGTTACTCTCTTGATAATTTTCTACTCTAAGAATGGAGATTTCTTAGGAATGATGGTTTTCATGCATTTTAAGCAGTTCTTTATTGCTATGGTCGTTGCAGTAAGTTATAGTTTTGATTCTTGCTTCTTTCCAATAATGTATAACAATTTGTCATCTTCTTAAACATGTCATGTTGGAAAATAAAACTGTAAGAACAAGCCACTAAGTTAACCAATTATTTTAATATACTTATTTATGAAAGATACATTGATGGGCAATGATTTAGACCCCTCTCTGAATTTCTATACCATGCCAAATTCTTAATAAATCTGTTATTTACTACTTCTGAAAATATGCACGGAGCCAAGAAGTTGTAGAAGAGTTTCTAAGCAGCAATAAAAGGCTAACAATATTTACATAAGAACAAAGTGCCCAACTGTTTAACTGTATTCAGAGACTGAATTATCATGCCCCTACCAGCTAATAACATTGAAAAGCTCATTTTATAATGTATTACCTCCTTATACATTGCTGTAACCCTAAAGCAAGTGACTAGAGAAAAATTCTGTTAGCAGTAAATTTTCTTGCTGATTCCCTTAGGTTAGTGCATGTCCTCTAGTTACAGAAACCAGGACAGCTTTGTGGCCACAACACGAAATCTTAAGAAATTTTATTACTGCTGGGGAAATATAAAGGGCAAGCAATGGTATGAATTATTCTTAACATTGGGGTCCCAGTGAAGGGCAACAGATGGCAGAAATATTTACTCAAGTGATTTTTTTTTCATCAAAGTTTCTATCAGCATTTGAGTCTCAGCAGTGCGGCTGTTAAGAAGCCATCAAACTCACCAACCAGCTGGTGAAATCAGCACTGTAAAAACTGACTATATAGAAAACATACTTGTATCCAATTTAGTCTTTTACACCATATGCCTTTTTTAGACAGTATCTGATTGAATCTTTATTAATATAATATCAATTAACTCCTATAGAATCCTGGGAAGGGGTAAATTACCAATTAAGTATTAAGGTGTATCCTAATAAAAAAGCAAAAATTCATTCTGTAACAGTCAGTGAGTCACAGACATCCCATTCAGCCCTCATCATTTCTGTACAGGCCAATGGCTTTTCAATAGCAGCACCTGCTATATGAAGGTTTCTGGGCTATAAGTGCGGAGAGTAGAATGAGAAGAATAAAAAACAGATACTTTCATTAAGCGGAAGAGAGCCTTTTTATGGACTCTCTTGTCTCAAACTTTTGGACAAGAATCATCTCAATGCCTTTGTGCTCTGTGAATATAAACTCATCAGAATTGGGTCCTTTACAAAGTACTTTCTTCAATCACTCTTAGCCAAGGTAAGGCAGAATTGAAGAGCAGCAAAACTTCTCTGACGCTTTTGCAGTCTTTCTTTGTTTTTTGTCACCAACACCAAGGTGCCAATGCCTCCCCTCCCCTTATATCCTCTTTGTTATTCTTCATCTGAGAAATCAAAGGAAGATTTTCATTCTATAACTAAACAAGTTTGTACATAATTTTCCATTCCCCAAGCCTACTTATAATTTGAGAAAAGAATGTATTTTGCTTTATTAGTACATTACTTTCTAAGTTTAATATTTAATAGTAGGATAATATAAACATTATAATACATCATATGAAATTCATGTTGATGTAAGCATATTATCAGCACAGTAAGTTCAGATTTATTACTATGTCACAAGTTAAACAGCTTTGATTGAATTTATTTACAGCAGCATATGTACATATATTGTACATCTACTGTATAATAGAAATTACAGAGCAATAAAGCACAGCAATGCTGCAATATACACCAGAAAACTAATTAATATAACATTAATGAGACTATATGTTGTCTAAAAAATCTAGTTAATTTGCAGCAAAATGACACACTTCTGCTTCACTCCCTATGTTTGCTTACTATTTGTTGATTTAAAACCTAACATGTTTCATCTAAACAATCTCATTATTCTTTACTTCTTAAGGCTGATTTCAAGTGGAATTTCTTAACATTAGAGACCTCATGCTTGTTCATGCCAGCACTCTTTAGAAAGTGCTGTTAACTTTTAATATGGTTCATGAAGTAGCATTATCCCCTAAAATAAACCTGCTGCATTTCCATTAATAGGAAGAATATTCAGCTCTTCTAAATACTTAATCTAATGGTGATTATTATTGTTTCTATGGGCAACTGTAAAATTTTTAAATCCCATTTAATAACAACCCATGTTTTAAAACTTACTTTCTTTTAGTCTAGAAAAGAATACTAAACCATAATGTCAGGGCAATGTTAGTGTATTCTATAATTTATACTGTCTTGTTTTCACTAGGTAATTGACTGTATACCAGTTCACTTTATCACTATATGAGTTAACATTATTTTCAGAGATTTCCTTTATGGCATTCAGCTTTCTCTCTAAAAACTCCCAATAACATTTTTTCTTGCTAGAAGATAAGTAGGCAGAAGTGTCAGCTATTGAAGTGGATAGGTTTGGTTGCATCAGAATTTTCCTCAATTCCTAGTCTAAGATTTATAGTTTGAGAATACAACATTCTACATAAAATTAATGTTTAATGAAATTTCCATGTAGGTGATTCTATATTTCAGATCTTTAAGGCTAATAATTCAGTAAAAAATAAACTTAGTTTGTATAAATACAGTCTTATAACTTATGAAGAATGATCTGTTAAAATAAGGAAAATATGGCCGGTGAGATGGCTCAGCAGCGTAAGCGCCTGCCTTGCAAGCGCGAGGGCCCGAGTTCGACTCCCGGATCCCACATACGAAAAAGGGGCCGGTGATATCGCTCAGCGGCACGGGTGCCTGTTGGCGCGCGAGGTCCTGAGGTCGACCCCCCGGTACCCACCAAAAAAAAAAAAAAAAAATAAGGAAAATACTATATTAAGTGGTTTATACACATTTCCTTGGTATTTTCCATTTTAGAGAAAAAAAATCAGAGACATAGAGAGAATTAAGGCACTTTCACAAGATTCTGCAGCTATTAAGCTACAGGTGTTAAGATTTGAACCCAAGCTTTTTGAATCTTAATATCCAACCTCTTAACC
This sequence comes from Erethizon dorsatum, assembly GCA_028451465.1. Classification (NCBI taxonomy): domain Eukaryota; kingdom Metazoa; phylum Chordata; class Mammalia; order Rodentia; family Erethizontidae; genus Erethizon; species Erethizon dorsatum. Next base: position 24,286,750 of record CM051842.1, read on the forward strand.
ACCCTTCCAAAACTTTTAATGGAGTCTAATGTAGCATATCATTTATTGGCAGGTGATAAACCTTTGAATAATCATTCAACTACTGCTTGTTGAATGAAAATATAAAGAGATAAAGACAAACCTGAATGACTTTATTGCCTATTTTTCAGTGGCATATCACCTGAGTGACATTTTCTCAGGTAAAAAAAAAAAACATGATATTTTTGAAGAAGTTATCTATGGCAATATAACATAATGCTTTGGAGTATCTTGAAAAAAATGGTAATTCATATATTCAATTTTATCATTCACTTGTGACAAAGAAAATATAACTGAGTTGCATGAAACCAGGCTATCTTTCTGGTATTGGCAGTCATTTTATTTTGAATAATAATAAAAAGCACAAGTTAGGTATGGTTTATTTTTTAAGGTGAAAGTAATGAGTAGAATGCAGTTTAATGGATGACATAAGTTTACAACACATAGGGAAATTTTGTTTCATTTCATAGCTAGAAAGTATTTCTTTATTGAAAACTCTACATATGAGTCTTCAAACTCCAATATACCTCCACATATATTTGTTTGTACATGTGCTATTTGGTTAATTTTCCTCAAAATAACCATTACTTTTACATACCAACATCTGTCCATTGCTAACAGGCATGATCTATATTCTGTGCGCTAAAATAATTTCATAGCAGATTTTCAAATTTTCTCTCCTATTCATTATTAGTTAATCAATAATGGTGATAGTCAAGACAGCTGAAATATCCAAATTTTCCATTTACCTTATCAGTGGGGATGTCTTACTGGACCCTTTTTCAAAAGCTTACCTAGAATAGAAATATAACCTCAGACATCTTACTGTGTACGTGTACAAGTATATGTATGTATGCACGCTTGCACATGTGTATGTGCATGATTTTAGATTCACAATCACCAAGAGAAACACCTTTATTGTTTTAGAGGATTTGTGATAACATTCATAGATCCTTAACTAGGAGAAAATTTCCCTACATGTCTAGAATTCCCTTTCTTATTTCTTCTATAGTTTGCAAAAGAAACAGACTAAATAAAATTGAATATGTAGTGATTCTTTAATTAAGGTGAAAAAAATAATTAGGGTGGAAATTTTGATAAATATTCATGAATTTCAATTAAACTACACTGTCAAGAAGCAAGGACTTTCCCCTAATCTTTAGATATTTAAAATTATTATATGGCTGCAAGTGGCAATATATTATACAGCTGTACAGTGGCAATATATTAAAAGATCACATGACAGCAAAATACTTTATTTTGGACTTCTGTTTCTTGATAATTTGGAGTAAAAGGGACTAGGTTTAACTTTCTGCTTGAAAACCTTAAAAAGCCAGATAAAGTATATGAAATAATGATTTTCAAGACATTGGGCATCAGGCATTGAAGAAAGATAACCTGTGATGGATCACAAGCAAATGAGGTTAGCCCTACGATTTCCTCACTTTCTTGTCTAGACAAAAGTTCAGACTATGACAAAGGGAGACAGAATGTTCAGAAAGCTAGGTGGCCTCCTTGAGTTGAGAAAGAGGTGAGTCCAAAGATGCCAAGGTGGGGCCGGTGAGATAGCTCAGCGGCGTAAGCGCCTGCCTGGCAAGTGCGAGGGCCTGTGTTCGACTCCCGCAACCCACATACGAAGAAAAGGCCGGAGATATCGCTCAGAGGCATGGGCGCCTGCTGGCATGCGAAGTCCTGAGGTTGATCCCCGGTACCCACAAAAAAAAAATAAATAAAAATCAAAGATGCCAAGTTGGCTAGAGGTAACAGAGGAAAATACTACAAAGGATATGGATACACAAAGAGAAATCTTTGGAGATTTGCAAAGGGCACCCTTCTGTCTCTAGCTGAGTCCTAATCAGCTGGTATATATGAAAAAAATCATGCAATATTAGGGAAAGAACTGTGTAAAAGGACTAAAGGGAACAATCAGTAGAGCTCAAATTTGGTTGGGAATATTGCCTGTTGCTATCAGCTATAGCAGAAAACCCCACCATTCATGGGGCATCCAATTATTCAGAAAGGCTTCACCTCAGCAATAGAACAAAATTAGCCCTAGTTAGATACAACTAACAAAGTGTAAAAGAAAGACTGGGAAAATATCAATTTATTTCCAAATAGATGAGCTGTGCTCTAGAACACAGGTTAAGATAATTTATCTGAATGTCAAAATATCAAGAACTCACCAAATTAAAATTCTCAAAGTCTGGCGTATAATCAAAAATTACAAGTATGGGGATATAGCTCAGTGGTAGAGCACTTGCATCACATGCAAAAGGTACTGAGTTCAATCCCAAGAAAAACAAACAAAAAAATTCAAATATTACCAATAAGCCAACTGAGCATTGAAACTCATAATAAAGAGAAAAATATATTAAAATTGATGAAATAGACACAAATGATACATTGAGTAGACGAGGATATTATAACAGTTATTATATCTACCTTCCATATCTTTAAGAAGGTAGAGAAAAGACTGAGCCCCTCAAACAGAGACATGGAAGATGTATGAATAAACAAACCACTCTTGTAAGAGATGAAAACAACAATATCTGATGATAAAAATACACCCAAAATGGGATTAGCCACAGATTAGATATTGCAAAATATTAGGTTAGTCAATTCAATAATATAAATTATATATAATGAATTGTGGAAAAAAAGACTGAAAAGAAAATGAATAGAACATCCTTGAGTAGTATGGCAGGTTTAAACACTCATATATGTGCATTTGGATTTCTCTTACTTTTTAAATTAATGGCAGAAAGATTTCAAAATTTGGTGAAAATGATAAATTCACAGATTGAAAAAGAATAATAGAACTCAAGAACAAAAAATATAAAGAAAATGACACCAAGGTGCGTCATATATTATTTGCTTGGTCTCAAAAATGCTTCTTAATAAAACTTTTGCAATCTCAGAGTGGGCGTCTCAAGAAACCTGAAATATGTACCAAAATCTGCACCAAGGGCTAGGGGTACAGCACAGTGGCAGAGTGTGTACTCATCGTGCAAGGCCCTACGGCTGATCCTCAGTATCACAAAAACAAAAATAAAAACCACTATCATCTATCCATTTATGAAGTACAATGGATATATATATCTATATCTATCTATCTATATATATGGATATATATATATTTTTTCACTATATATACAATTTTATAATGAAAATACCCAATGTGTATGTTGTGTCAGACATCTTTGGTCATGTAAGAGTGCAAGAACTTTATATCTCTTCCCAAGAACACATTATGTGACTAATATACATATTTATGCTTTTAAGGTAGAGACATTGTTATGCTGTATTAGCTCAAAATTCACTTCAGTGCTATTAAAAATGTATCATCTGTATAATAACACATTAGAAATTCACGAATTTCCTCTTTCTCAAAATTGATGTGTATACAAATTTCATTGATATACATATAATTATAGATGATTTTTAAAATGTTCATTTCCCATGTTTATAGAAATTGTCATATATATATGTGTGTGTAGGTGTGTGTGCGCTTGAATTCTTCAGTCCTTAATATCAAAAAGCATATTTGCTATGCTAAAATATTTGATAATGGAGAATTATAACATTTAATATCATATTGTTTTTATAAATCTAGAATTTTAAATGTTTAAGCTCTTTAATAAACTACCACTTTCTTTGCCTTCATCTGTTTTAACCAGTATTTTCTGGCATTAAAAATTGGCTATAATTCAAATCTATGAGATTGAAAATTGCAACGTGAACAATTCGAGCTAAAAAAGGTATAAAAATACTTAAGCATTGGTACAATAAACATAATATTTCTCACATCTAAACTATTTTATCCACTAAATTACATCCTCTATAATCCAATTTATTTTTATCTGCACATTCAATAAGCACAACAAGTTGAAATTAAACTATACACTGGTTATAATCCATATGTTGCTTCTCCATTAACATAAACCATAAAAAAGTCAATAAGTACCACCAATTAACTATGTATTGTTTTGGCCTCTGGACTATCTCAGAAGGCATTTTGTCAATAGAATATAAAGAAATACTGCTGTATCACCACAAATTGTCTTTAGGGAAACAGAAATGTAATTCTCTTGTGATGGATATTTTAGCAACTACATTATTGCTAAGTATACCTCAAGTTCCCATTTTGGACAGGTTCCAACGTAAGGCAAAAACACACACTTCCCCAAAGCCACAGTACATTCTGCTATAAAAAGATTCCCTGTGTCACAGATGCAGATACGCTCTGCATTTCATTGGTTAAACCAGTTCTGTCTAGGCTTACTCTGTCCACCTTTCACCAACAGTTCATATCAAATCTCCCAACATGATCATTATGGTGCGTTTATAGTATGTATAGCAATGAAAAAAGTCAGGAATTACAAATTTCAGCCATTCTTGAAAACCTGAATTTAAAGAAGCTAAGCAGTTATGATATTGCAGTGAAGGTAACAATGATTTGGGGAAAAAAAATCTCAAAACCTTACCTTAAGATACCACTTGTATTTAGCATGTTCCCAATTTTGAGGAATTTGTGTTTTTTTGAAAAATTGTTCAGCTTCTGTTAGCCATTGATTAAATATCTTCATGTCATAATGAAAACACCGCCATTTCTCAACAGATCTGTCAAATCGCCTAGAGGTGAAAAATATGAATCAAGAAAAATAAGTGGATTGTATAAAATAAATTATAACAACAGAGTATATATTTTTTGTGTTGACATTGATATTATTCTGATAGTTTCTTGCATTTGTAGATTACAGTTTCAAATAACAAAAACAGTAATTAATATTGAATAAGAAGGATGACTTAAAATTAAAGGCTATCATTTCTCCCTTTAAAATTGAATACATTTCTTGATTGAAACATAAATAAAGACAACTATTTTGGAGTATTAACATTTTCTTCCCTATGATCATATTTAATTTTTAAAATTCCAAGAATTATAAAATATGTCAATGTTTCAAAAAATCGTTTGGAAAGTATGTGTTTAACTTCAAAATTATTTTTGGATCAAATCCAAAATATCTCATTCCATTTATCAGTTTTAATACTACTCCTGATTCAAAATTATCTATTAAGATAATCAAGCTTCCAGAATGACACATGTACTTTGTATTGTGTCTTCAGATGTAAACAATTAACCAACTAACAGATATACTAGTGTAAATCAGATGATGAGTATTATCTTCCTATATCCTTCTTGTTTTATCATATCCACTAATTTGTTCAATTGGAATGACAAAGAAGCCTAGTACAAGACAATATATTAATATCTAATATGAATAGAATATAAAGAAGCAGGTATTTAGTCATTTTCTGATCATAGAAAAGATGGAGTCAGAAATTACATAAACCAGGGGTTTGCATTTACATTAAGACAGCTGTTCATAAGAATCACCCAAGGCGTTAAAAAACAGAAGCAAAAACAATATCAAAATGCTGATGTTGGGGCTCCATTCCAGAGCATCTGGAACTAAATAAGCATCTTTGGAGGTGGGACCCTGACATTGCTTAATTTAAGTCTCCAGATAATTCTAATGTACACTTAAGGTACAATCACAGTTATAAAATAAGATTAGCTATTATGACTTACGCTACTATAAACATAGGTATGCATGTATCACTGTAATATGATATATTTAACTCTTTTGAGAAGATACCTAGAAGATGAATACCTGGGTCAAAAAGCAGCCATATATTCATCAACAGATGAATGGATAAAAATGGATGTATTTATATACAATGGAGCACTACTCTGCCATAAATAAAGATAAACGAGTCATTTGTAGGAAAATGGATGCACCTTGAGAACATATTGCTAAATGAAATAAAGCAGACATACAAGCTTAAATATCACAGTTTCTCTTATATGAGAAACCCAGAGTAAAAATAAAGAGCAAAATAAAAGATAGCTAACAGTAAGTAGGGAGATAGACCTTTCTCAAAGGGGAAGGGAATCAAGAGATGAAGGAAGGGAAAGGGAGGGGTATAAAAAACGGAATTTGGATGTGTTATGTGCGTATATCAACTCTACATAAGGAATGTAAACATTCTGTACCACAAACATTTATAAAAAAAAGAAAGGGGGGCCGGTGATATAGCTCAGCGGCATAAGCGCCTGCCTGGCAAGCGCGAGGTCCTGAGTTCAACTCCCGGTACTCGCATATAAAATAAAAAAAAAAGAAAGGGGTCAAGAGATCTGTGGAGGGGGGGAGGGAGGGAAAAAAGATATGTAAAAAGGAATTAAGATGTGTTATGTACCAGCTTCCTATAAAAAATGTAAACATTATGCAATATACGCATGAACTAATAAAATAAATTTTAAAAACATAAAATAAGATTTGAAGTCTCATAGGGCATATGATCTACCTGGTTTCCTGGAGCCTTTCTTAAAAAGAATATCTTAACACTAAACCAAAACGCATCCTTAAAATTCCTGGCTATGTGTGCTGGGTGTGGTGGCGCACACCTATAATCCCAGAACTTGGGAGGCTGAGGCAGGAGGATCAGTATGAGTTCAAGGCCAGCCTGGGCTACATAGTGAGTTCAAGGCCAGCCTCAACTACATAGCGAGATCCTGTCTCAAAAAAAAAAAAAAATCCTGGCTGTGGGCCTCTCTCAGAGTACAGGAGTATGTCAAGTTTCTTTGAGTTCGAGTCTCAAGATACAATGGATTATATGTACTTTTGAGTGCCAAGACATCTTCTCAGAACTTTACCTTTATTTAGGAATCTCAGATAACTTTAAAACTTAAATACAAGCACATCAACCTATTGGTTTACTAGGATGGGAAGGAAGTTCACATTTCCTGAACAGTTACTGTGAACCAGGCATTGGACTCAGTTTTCATTGTACTACGCATAGACCATTTCATCACACTTACAATACCCTTGCAACATAAAAATTATTATTCTATATTACACTGGAGAAAACTAAGAGCCTGAGTAACTTGCCCAAAGATTTTTAAAAGGTATTAAATAGCACAGAGGAGATTCTAAGGTGAATATCTCTGGTTTCAATGATACCTTTTCACCTCCTTACGTGCTATCCAGTAGTGATTACCTTTTGCCAGAATGAAGCCAGTTACCAGTTAATTATTCTTGTAGGTTTTCCCCCTTATCTTTCTTTTTTATTAACTACCTAATATGCAATTACATATCTACTGCACTTTGTCCAATATTGCATTTAATAAATCACTATTTGTATAGCCTTAACAATTTTCTAAAACAAAGGTTTTTTTGTTTGTTTGTTTGTTTTGTTTTTGTTTTTGAGACAAGGTTTCCCTATGTATTCCAGGGTGGCCTCAAGCTCACAGTGATCCTCCTGCTTCAGCTTCCCAAGTGCTGAGATTATAGGTGTGCACCACTATGCCCAGCTTTAAAAAAAAAGTATTTTGGTAGCATGAAAAAGGCAAGCAATGATGGCCAAAAGAGGTCGTCTTTAAAGACAGCTGCTGGGCCGGTGAGATGGCTCACTGGCATAAGCGCCCCGGTAACCCACATACGAAAAAAGGGCCGGTGATATCACTCAGCGGCACGGGCGCCTGCTGGTGCGTGAGGTCCTGAGTTTGACCCCTGGTACCCGCACACAAAAAAAAAAATAAATAAAAATATAAAGACAGCTGCTTTGGAGATAAAATCTGCCTTTGATAATTAATGATATTCTTGAGTTAAATAAAACATATCCTTCAGCATCAAAACAATGTTGGAAATGTTTCACATGCTTACAAATAATTTAGCATTCATATATTTTTTCAGTAGTATTTCAGACAATAAATTATCTAAAATTAATGACAAGAAGTTATTTTCTTTTAAAATACCTGCATATCGAAAGGTACATTTATCATTTGAGTCAAGACTTGCTATTGAATAAAAGTTTAAAAAGCTATGAAGCATAGTTAGCATTGTTCCATCTTGGTGAGACTAAAGTTGATTTTACTTTTCATTATATAGACATTTCTATGTTACCTAGTTTTCATACAACGTGTTTTTATATTTCAGATAAAATAATTCAAAAATAATTTTAAGGCCACTGTCACATATTAATGACTGCAACTTCTAACTCTCCTCCTGCTACCATAGCATGGGAAACAGGAAGCAGGTACAGTATTCAGAAGACAGAGAAGTCACCAGCTGATCACAGTTCATCAATTCACATTTGTACCAGCCATCAATCCCCTTTCCTTTCCTTTCCTTTCCCTTCCCTTCCCTTCCCTTCCTTTCCTTTCCTTTCCTTTCCTTTCCTTTCCTTTCCTTTCCTTTCCTTTCCTTTCCTTTCCTTTCCTTTCCTTTCCTTTCCTTTCCTTTCCTTTCCTTTCCTTTCTCCTTTCCTTTCCTTTCCTTTCCTTTCCTTTCCTTTCCTTTCCTTTCCTTTCCTTTCCTTTCCTTTCCTTCCCTTCCCTTCCCTTCCCTTCCCTTCCCTTCCCTTCCCTTCCCTTCCCTTTCCCTTCCCTTTCTCTTTCCCTTCCTTTCTTTTCCTTCCTTTCCCTCCCCTCCCCTTCCCCTTCCCCCACCCCTTCCCCCTCCTCCTCCCCTCCCCTCTCCTGCCCTGCTCTTCTCCTCTCCTCTCCTCTCCTCTCCTCTCCTCTCCTCTCCTCTCCTCTCCTCTCCTCTTCTCTTCTCTTCTCTTCTCTTCTCTTCTCTTCCCTTTTCTTTGTACTACATATTGAATCCGGGATTCACATAAGCTAGGCAAAGTGCTCTATCACTTAACTACATCTTCATTCATTCATTCATTCATTCATTTGTAGACAGGTTCTTGTTCATCTGCCCAGGCGAGCCTTAAACTGAGCTTTTCCTGCCTCAGCCTCCTGAGTATCCAGGATTACAGGTGTACGCTGTTCTACCTAGTTCTCCTTCCCCTTCTTGGTTTGCTTTTATCACCACCCAATCACTTGAATTATCCTTTTGCCAACACTTTCAGCTACTAGGAAGCGTCTGCTTCTACAATATATGCTACAAATACCTGTTTTTCATTTCAGGGTGCTGACAACCCGAGTGGTTTACTATATCAGACTCTTCCTGCACCACTCATTCACACTTGCAATTTCTGTCCTCCATCAAATTCTACAAACCCTCCTCCCACTCTGATATTCAGTCCTCTTTACAGGTTATCTTTCTTCTATATTCCGTTTTCTCCGAAGAGAAGAAAACCACTAGCGTCTATACACTTGATCACGGCACCCTTAGCTTTGCAAGACAGAACTAGAAGGAAGAAGAGAAGGAGAAACAGGCTTAGGGCTTGTGTGCTTCATTTATACCTTGACCCAGGCCCCCCAAAGTGAGGTAAGGATGGGTTTTCCAGCCACATAGGACTGTGCGCTGTTCCCCTAGCCCCTGCTACTGCCATGGGACTTGGGGATTTGCACACATGTCACATATTCCTGTAGTGTCCTCCTTTCCATTTGCTGTCTTCTCCCTGTCTTCTGCAATCTAAAAATTTCCATCCTTAAATTCTTCATATAAACAACTTAGACTGTCACTTGATAAACATATAAAGAATTTAATATAGCAAGCAACTGTTAGAACTTTAAAAACTGTGATGTTGGCTTAGTATTACTACTAAAATTACTATTAAAACGAGTAATTCTATTCAAACAAAATATAAAAAATAAAAGTATATGCTTTACACATGATGACATTTAATGTGAGTAATACTACTTTAAACTCCACTTCAACTATCACATAAAATTTTAAAATATACTCTTCAATACTTAATATAGCTTGTTAATAGTGAAGTCTAAATCTATGTTTGAATTTACTATGTAAAATTACATTTTTTTATCGTGACTATTTATAAACTTAAAACTCTTTCCTACCAAGGAAGATTCTGAATGTATGTAATTTTTCTACAGTTTTACAATGTTACACTTATAAATTTAATCTCTAATCTGTTATTGTGTTCCCTAAATCCCTCTCTCTTCATTAATTGAACTATCTATAAGTGAGGTAAAGGGTACCCACAACCAGAAACACAAAGTGACATTAAAAATAGCATTTAGGGAAATACATATTTTACCTGCTTTATTATTTCTAGGGAAAAAAAGTTGCATTTTTTTCTGGCAGTAAGGGAAAATGTAGACCAAACTAAGTAAAGGACAAAATATGTCAGTATAAACATATGGATAATAAATCAAGTGATTTTAAAATTTTGCAAATATTAAAATTCTCATTCACTATGCAAGCAGTATTTAAAATTACACTGCTGCTTCATTTATGTGCAGCATAACTTATTTCCTGCTGTTCTAAATCAAGTTAGTCAGATTATTCTCAAGCATAAATTACATTTAGGGAGTAATTTAGGTACTTTGGGACATACTTTAACACTTTCAGGCCATTAAGGTGGTGCTCAATTCCAAGAAATAAATTTAAATAAATAACACTCTAGTAGCCTTCTGACATATCCATTGTGGCTTTCTACTTAGATCTGCAAATTCAGCATTGGGCTGCCGATTATTTTCTCCAACATATTTCATCTTTGATTAGGTGAGTGGGAAGGTCCTTGGCTAATGTCTCATGGTCCAAAGTGTAGGTGCTGGTAAATAAAAGTTAAACTGGTTATCTGCCTGAAGTCATAGTACCTTGCTGTTTCTCTTTGCTATGGTTTGGTTGTGGTTTGTCCCTCAAAGGTCCATGTGTTGGAAACTGGGTCCTCACTGTGGATGTTGAAGTGATGGACCCTTTAAGAGATGGGGCTAGTGGGAGGTAACTGAGGACTTTACTTTCAGAAGGGATTAAGTAGTTCTCACCAGAAGATTAAGTCTGCCTCTGCCCAGCTAGCTCTCCCTGATTTCCCATCTGGTGAAATGACTCTTGTGGCACATTATGCCACACAACTACGAGGTCCTCTCCAGAGCTGAGGTAGTGCTGGTAGCGAGAGAGTAGATAGTTATGCAAAAAATGAGCTGGATGTGGGAAAAACTGGCAACAGAGCCCTAAAAGAAAATTCTGAGAAAAGTCATGCTCTAGATTTCCTGACTTTGCAATTGCCAAGCTTCCTGAGAAGAACACATCAACCCCATCCCTTACAAACACTTTAGCTACACTGTGATGTAAAAGCCCAAGTTAAACTGTGGTGACTCTGTCTACCCAAATGGGCCTCATTTACATGAATCTGAATTGCAGTTTCAACCCCTTCCCGTGGGCTTTGGCTGCCATGCTGATTCCAACCAGGCCCAAAGAAGTTCAAAGACTCCCTCTCATGAGTTGAGGCTGGAGACTCTTTGTGAACTGGGAGAAGCCCTGTTAGTTATCACCCCCAACCACCCCCATGGAAAACAAAAGAAAAAAAAATGATCCTGGACTTGATTGCAGGTACCATCCCTGGCCACTGCCAGCCCTGTGTTCTTGAGGGTGTACTTTCATTATTGACAGTTGCAACCTCTGGTTCTACTAGCTTGGAACTCTCCCAAGTACAATATCCTTACTTATAGAAATAAGCCTTTTCTAGAGGATATCAACTGTGCTTGTCCCTCAGTAAAAACACTTGCTAAAAACTGCAGTTTCTGACACTGAGTCCTATCTGTGGACCTTCTGGCCAATTTTTTCAGGAGGATCCAAGAACCAAGACCACCGCACAACACAGAGCAGCCCCCCACCCAGCCTGACCCCAACTTTTCCGTAACAGAACCATGACTCTGAATCTCCAGAACTGGGAGCTAAATAAACCACTTTTTAAAATAAAATTGGCTTGTATGAGTTATTTTATTATACTGAAAAAATGCAAACTAACACATGCTGCGGTAAAACCTAAGTAAACTAAGAATTCTTCAGTTTTTCTATAGGACCTAACTCCCTCTGAAGGGCTTTCTCATGGCTCTGATTCTCCTCATCCCTCCCAGACCCCTTTCAGTTATCTCTACTAAGTCACTATTCCCAGTCTTATAGGTTAAACTAGAAATCTCATACCTGAGATTTCTGAACCCATATACATACTGAACCCAGATACACACATGTACAATTCGACTCCACTTCACCTGTGTGACAATCTCAATGCTGCCATTGCACGCAGGCTTGAACCCATCCTCATTTCTTCAGACAGGTAAAGCAATGATCAGATTACCTGGGATGGATTCCTGGCTCCACCATTTACCACGTGGACTTGAGCAAACAACTGATCTGTGTGAAAATTGTTTATAAAAATGTACTCACCTCCTAAAATTAATTATGAGGGCAAATGAATGAATATATAAAAATTTCTTAAAACAGTATCTAGCAGTGTTCACTACCACTTGATATTGTCAGACTTTTCAATTTCAACCATTCTGCTCTGTATACAGGGATATTTAATTTTAATTTTAATTTGCATGTCCATGAATCCTAATGGATTCTTTGTATGTTGATTAGCCTTCTGGATTTCTTATTTTGTGAAGACTACAGAAGTCACCAACTTTGTTTCTATGAAGCATAAAACTCATTACTTATTTCCTATAAAGCAATTATTCTATAAACACTATCCAGGTCAAGACACAGAAGCAACACACAAGCCATCTTTTTGTCGTCAATCACTTTCCAAGAACTTTTCCCATTTTTCTATTGGACTGCCTGTTCTGTTTTTAAAACTTTGTAGGAATTCTTCATAATCATAGATGCTCATAATTCATCTGTTAGATGTCTATTGGAAATATGTTATCTCACTCTCTTGTTTTCATTTTACTCTTATTTTATGTTTATGTACAGGAGTTATTAATATATAATGTAGTCCAGTCTATTGTTTGTATTTATAATTAGTGCTTCCTACATTTAAGAACTCTTTATGTATTCAATATTTATTAACTTATTCCCCTCTGTTTTATTGTAAAATCTTTATTAATTTGCTTTTTCACATTCAGGTCAATAATACTCTAGGAGGGCTGGTGAGATAGCTCAGCGGCATAAGCGCCTGCCTGGCAAGCGCAAAGTCCTGAGTTCGACTCCCAGTACCCGCATATAAAAAATAATAATAATACTCTGGGATTTTATTTGTGTGTATGGTTTGAAATAGCACAAACATGTGTACATGTACATATATTTCTAAGTAAGAAATTCAAGTTTAATTTTTTAGGTAAGGGATATGTATGATACAAAATAATGCCTATGCAGTAAAAAAAATAAAACATATATATGTAGTGAAAAGTGTCTGTCCTTTTTCCAGCCCCCCCACTCTACTAGTTCTGCTCTCATTGTTAATAAAAATTTTATAAATTGAAATATTTATAGAGTAAGGCAAAGAACTAAACAAACAGAGTGGTATAAAATGATAGCTTTCTCATTCAGTTTTAGTGTGTTCAATATAGCCAATGCTGGTATTTTTACTATGCTGGATTGACATTTTATTTTGTAACACTCTGTTTATTTTATCGATCTCTAATCCTCCATAGGTTGTAAGCCTGGATCTCAGGCTTCAAAGCAGTTTGCATTGGTACTTTGATTTTAAGTTTCTCACGGTGGTTATAATACTTGAATTTAGGAACTCATTCCCATGCTTTAGTCCCTTTCTTCACTATTGAAATTCTACACCTTTTATTTCCCCTGTTTCTAATAATAACTTTTAATTTACTGCCATATGAGTGAATCAAAAAGTGAGACTTTATGTGAACTATATTACCATACAAATAGTGAATGTAACCCCTTGCCATTCTTTTTATATCAGTACAGTTTGCAGTACATTATGTTTACATTCTTTCTATGGAGTTGGTACATGTACATAACACATCTCAATTCATTTTTCTCATCACCTTTCTGTCCTCTCCCTCCCCGCTCCTTCCATCACTTGATCCCTTTCCCATTTGAGAGAGATCTATCTCCCTACTTCCTATAATCTTTTATTTTTAAAGGAGACAGAGGTGGCATATTTTTCTCAAAAGGATATCTAGTTGTGATTGGTGAACTGCTTAGGTGTCTTGTCTGAATGCATTCCTACAGAATCTCATTCACACTAGAAAGTTCAATTAACTTCTATAGCATTATCTATAAAGGTGCCCAGAACAAACATTTTATGCCCATATGACTGAAATCTGCAAATGTGATTATTAATCTTGATTGTCACCTTGATTAGCTTGAGAGATGCCTAGGAGATTAGTAAAGCATGATTCTGGGTGTGTGTGAGGGCAGGATCTTGGAGAGAGTATCTGGTCCTTGGCCCCTTCCTCTCTAGCTCTTTTTCTGTCCCTTTGCTTTCTAGATGTCATGAGGTGAGCAGCTTTCTACTGCCAGGCATTTTTGCCATGATGTTTCTGCCTTGGAACCAGCCAGCAATGAAGTGAAACTACGAAACCATAAGGCAAAATAAGCTTTTTGTCCTTTAAATTGCATATGTTGGGTATTTTGTACCGATAACAGAATGGTGACTAATACAATGAGCAATTTCATAGAGTCCTTTAATCTTACACTTAGTGGCAGTGAAAACTTGGGTACATCACTTTACTTTTTTGAGTCTAAGTTGTCTCACAAAATGTGAATAATATTACCTACCTTATATAGCATTTGGGGAAGAATAAAACTACACTTTAAACTATAAATGGCAATAACATTTTAGTGTCACTGATATAAATAATAACTTAATTATCTGCAAAATTTATAATATTGGTACAGAAATTATAACTAACTAAAATGTCCTCAGACTACATAAAAATCATTTTTAAATAAGTCAATATATTTGCAGAAAATTGTTGCCCTCATTAATAAACACATGATGGTAATGAAGTATGAGTAAGGAAGTACAGTAACATCTTGAAAAAATTAATATACTTTGCACAAACCTGCTAAAGTCCAAAGGATAAGGACACGTGGTTACTTAAAAACTATGACTTTTAAAATGCGTATTTAAGACTAAAGCAATAGTGATGAAATTCACCTTAAACCGAAGAACTCAATAGTGTTACTTTAATGATAAAGTTAGATAAATGCTGATAACATTTTTCAGACAGACTCAAAAATAGTTTATGTCTAAGAAGACTGAAAGTAATCTTAAAAGACTCTCTAAAGTGTTTTTTAACTTTTCTGCTTTCTCATTGGGAATGTACCTCTGAGTGGGGCCTAAAATTGGTATAGTTCTGGTTCTTTCTCCTATAAATATTCAGGTCTTTGAAGGACAGGGTTACAACAGAAAAGACTCATCAATAAACTAGAGTCACCTTAGAAAAATGAGGACTTTTTGAACTGTAAGTTTTCTCTCTTCCATTCTCTCTCTCCCCCTCTCTCATTTTCTTTCTCTTTTTGTCTTTTTTTTCTCTTTTTATCTCTCCCTCTTTCTCTATCATATACCATAAATAAACGTGAGATAAATTTGTAAATACTTAAATATGTAGTGATTCATACTTTCACCTTCTCTTCATTTCTAATTATTTAATTAGCTAATTATAAGAAGAAAAAGTGTCTGATATCACTGTTGTCCAGTATTTTATAACTCTCCTTCACTCTTTTATTTTATAAACATCGTTCCCACAGTCCAAAGTCCTAGCAGACCAGTAACAGTGTAAAGGGTATGATATTTGACAGTTACAAGATGTTGAAAAATATTGTGTGTATACTATTCCTGTGCTGGTTCTGATAAAAAACACAATATGCTAATACTAACCTAAGATTATGCACTTTCAACATCTTGATTTGGCACAATTAGCATCTGTAAAAATACCCAAAGTACCAGAAATAGTTTTCTATTAGTCAGCTATAATATTACTTTAGTATGAGGACCTTTTGGAGAAATCAACTACAGAAACTGATTCAATAGTCTAAATGAAATATTTAAAATTTCTTAAAATGTTTAAGTTAACTTTTCTGAGATCTTAATATATTCATGAGTCTCCTTTACAAGATGTGGGCACTTAATTTAGTGTTAATTTACTTATCTTCTTATAGTCCAAATGAAGGTGATGTGGTATTAGATCATCTGTCAGCTTATAAATCTTATTTTTAAGATCGTATCACATCATGGGGTTGGTTAGCTTCTAAATCTAATTTATTGGCTTTCACTTCATTTGAACACAAAACATATGGAAGAAATGTAGAAAGATTTACTGAGAAACAGCACCAAACTCAGCCACAGCCACAGGCACATGCTAAACACTCTATTAAGAACTAAGAATACAGTGAAGTATTTAATAGTCGCAACCATATCTTGGGGTAGGTATTGTTATATTCATTTTTGTAGATAAGAAAACAGAGAGCTTGAGAGGCTAACTTGCATGTTTCCAATCAGGGATGCAAGACAATAACTTAGTTGAATAAAGATAGTTTATGCCATATATATTTGTTTTTGTTTTTGTAGTGCATTCAAGTCAGTAAATACATGATCTCGCGGAACACAAGAAATCATATTTCTCCTATAATATACTGCCTCTTGGGCATAAAATATGTTGTTACCATAAAATTCTACTCTTATACTTCTGAGCATTGCAATCTTTTTTGAGACTGGGTCTCACTGTGTAGTTCAAGCTGGACTTGAACGCACTATGTAGTCCAGGGTGGCCTGAAACTCATGATGATCCTCCTGCCTCAGCCTCCAGAGTGCTAGGATTACAACTATGCATTACAAATTTTATATTTCAAAGGAAACAATTCATCAATGCCCCAAACTTCTTTTTAAGCAACATTTTCTCACACTAACATTTCATCTTTATAGCTACTTCTTATACATCATGGTGAATACCTTAAATTCTCCAATCTAATGAAATTTCTCTTGATTTTCCATGAACGTCCTGGAGTGTTCCTCATCTTTTTACTTGCTGTTTTGTTCATATTATTTCTTATATTAAAATACTGTTTCTCCTAGATTTTCTGTCCAGATATGCCTTCCTCCGTGAGAATCTTTTTATATAATTAATTAGAAATTATCCACACTTTCTTTGAACTATCCTAACCTCTTTTTGGTTTTTCTTTTTTCCTTTGAGGATTTTTAAAAAATTCTTTTTTAAACCATTTCATTGAAGTACGATTGCCATATACAGTCTGTACATATTTAATGTATACATTTTGATGATTTCGGGGACATGAACCATGAAACCATTACTACCATCAATGTCATTAACATACCTATCACCTCCCAACATTTCCTTTCACCCCCTACCCCCTTTTTTGTTCTTTTTGGTAATAACACTTAATCTTAAGTGTACAATATTGTTAGCTACAGGTACAAGACTATATAGTAGATCTCCATGGCTTATTTATCTTGCCTAATTGAAACTTTGTATCCTTTAACTCAACACTCTTTTTGTCATGCTTTAAAGATTTATTTCACTATATTTTTTATTGGTGCTGTTACCTCAAACTACACTAAATGCTGTCTAAGGCAGAAAGTATACCAAATCACTACCTTTACCTTCTATAATACATACCAAATAGATATTGTTGACCTTAATTTTTGTAGACTTTAGTTAATTCAAAGAATGAATTTTAATATATATAACTGGTATCTATTTGGAATTATTATACCTTTTGTAGATTAGAATCCCCAGACTATTTTCTTTCAAAATGAAAACATACTTTTCTATTAAGAGCAGTGAGTAAAACAAGATGGTTGTAAACCCTGTGAAATTTGAAGACAGGCCGCCATGGATTGGAACTTTTGCTTTATTGGTTAATACTGCTTTGTAAACTTCAGCAAGCCATTTAAATTTGCTGATTTTAGAATTCTCATTTGTGAAATAGGCATAATAACTTCTCACACAGGGTTATTAAAAGGATTAGAGATAATCTATTCAATGTGGAGAAATAGCAAGAGGAAAAGGCCTAAGCTACCAGAGGTCATAAGTAGTAAAGAGAATAAGAACAATGTTCAATCAGTAGTGGCAATAATAATGGTCATATAGCCAGAAATATACATATATACACCTAATTGCCATAATTATAAATGTTAAGTCATATATATATATATATATATACTTTTTCACTTGAATATTTCCAATATGTAACTGGGAAAGATAAACATGTAGAACTGACATACATTTTCACATTCATCCATGAAATTTGTATATAAACTGATTTTACTGCTACTGTAATTGAGCAAACCAAGGCTATTACAGCATATGGAAACATGCGTTTCCTAGTTACTTTTTCAAGGAGTAACGGACATAAGATATTCAACTTTATATATCTCTCTCTTTATATATATATAACTTTATATATATCTCTTTATATATATCTCTCTTTATATATATATAGATATATTTGCTAAAACCAATGGAAGAAAAAGGCCATTTTACTTAAAGAAAGAAGGTGAACAGATTTTGATCCTCAAGGCAAGTAAAACATTTAGATATTTTCTTTTCTCAAAATCATTATTAAAACACAAATTTCAAATATTAAGAGTAAATAAAAAGCAGAAAGATATAACATTGTTTCTTAGACAGCCAAAATGTTTATTTCCTTTGTAGACCAATGCAGCAAGTCAAAATGTACCACTTAAAATAGCGATATGAAAGCATCTCTCTTTCAAATGAGGACTCATTTCTTCTGGCCATGCTTAAAATTAAAGATTAAGATCGTTGTGTATTTTAAAATGTATTTGGCATGAGAGTACAACAGTACAAATATAAAAATAAAATTGAAACAATTAACATTTTACTTAGTTTTATTCTACATGTGCAATTCTATTCTCTCTCATGCAATTTCACTGGGACTATTACCTCCAGCACACTGCTTTTCCTATTAAGGTACTTGTAATTAACAGGAGCACAAACAAACATACCAGTTTCCATCTACCATCTTAATGGACATACCAAGCTATTATATTTTTCATGTTTACAAAGTAGTATTTTTATTGAAAAGTTTCAAAGGATGCAGAAATGAGAAGCTAATAATAGTGACTTTATAATTGTTGGTTTAAAAATAATTTTTCAAAGAAAGAAAAAAATCTTCTTTTACTATTATAAGTTGATTTGGGACATGCAGATGTAGTATTATTGAAAAAAAGAACAGATTTAGAAGTACTAAGGGGCATTAATAGAGAATTAATGCTGGAATTCACCACAGTAGCATTTCAATTAAAAATAGCAAGATGAAAAGGTCTGAGTGAAAGGAAGTCATAAGTAGTAAAGAGAATAGGTCAGTAGACATGACCTATTTTGCTGGGAGTTGCGCCCACAAGTCAGAGAAAAAAGGGTTCAAAATTCTTCCTTCAAAATTAGGAAGGTAGTAATTAATTTCAAAGCAGATTTTAGTTTATATATATTGGACAAGTATGTTAAATGAATTATATATGACAGGGGTCTCTCATAAGGAGCCCAGTTCTAATGCTTATATTAGTTTGAATCAACTACTGCTATAATATTCCAGACATTTGCCCCCCCCACACCCTACTGCCCAGCCTTGATATACCAGTAGGAATAGGGAAATTCCAGCATGATGCCCATGGAGGAGAGACGACTTCACTTCAAATTCACTGAACAAAAATCTCACCCAAATCTAGTAACTTGTACTCAAAGAAATTTTCATCATATCTGACTTACTACCTTATGAATAAATATCATAAAACCAGGCTCCTTTTGCTATTTTACATTCCATCTTATTAAAACACAAGCACATGTGGGAAATGTTCTTGGCATAGAACTACTATATTCATGAAATTTTTTTTCTTTCCTACACCTGAAGGCACATGTCTAAGCCTGTATGAGTTACTTTATTATTTAATTAGAACAGATTCTTTTCTACCATTTTAGGTGTTTCATCTAAAGTTTGAGTAATATCAGTATATGCTGTACTCTCCGGCAAGTAAATATAGCTTGTGCAGAAAGAGGAATGATCAGAAGCAAAATTTAAAAAATTAAAACAGGAATGTGGGAAAAAATATAACATCTAAGAAATAAAAATGTCAACATTCAAATCCTACTGGAAAGTCTTCATGCATGTATATAACATACAGTATTTGCACATTTTATTTAACTATTTATTCATTTATTTATTTAATAAACACTTATTGAGTGCTCAGTACTGAAGCTAATATTGTGTTAAAATCATGGGTATAAAATGAAAAAAGACACTAACCTTGCCAATAAGAAACTCACAGTTTAATGTGTACATTAAGTATTGAAATGAGGGTATGTATTGAAGTTGTGCGTGCTGTTCTTGCCCCCGTGCATGTCCCCTTCAGAGTACACTGACTCAACTTCCAAAAGGCATCATTTGCATTTCTTTCCTGAGGACTCCCTCTGGCTGGAGAGGTCAGCTTTGTCTACCTCCATGGCAAGCTAAAGCTGTTCAGGAATTAACACCCCTGGGAGCTGCTCTCCATCATGAATAAGAATTCATGCATAAATACCACATTCCCTGGTACTCTCTGGTGGGATAAGTCCGAGGTGCTTTACACTGTCTCCCGGAGTTTCTCATGGGCATTAAGCTCCAAATACCCAAAGTGCTAACTGGGTTAAAAATGCACCTTTTACTGGCTTCCTTCACTTCCCTACCTCACTTCATTTCTTTAAAGTGTTCCTTGTACCTCCTAAATAACCTTTTTGGACTGAAGTACTTTCCTCAGGGGCAATCCAAACAGAGACAAAAGACAATGTCAGCATAGAGAGGGTGGATTAACCTTGTCCTGAAGAGTTGTGAGAGTGTGGGGCACAAAGGTTTTAGGGAAGACTTCAGGTTGGCATCTACAAGAATGGTAAGAGCTTTCACAGGCAGAGAAAGGAGGAAGAGCATTATATGAAACAGAGGCAACATACATGAAGGCTTACACTAGTGGCTTTCAAAATCAGTATCAATCTCGTGAGGAGCTGGTTAAAACAAAGATTGCTGGACCCCTCTCTTCAGAGTTTCTAATGTAGTAGGTCTGAGAACGTGTATTTCTGGCGCTGTGCTGGAGACCACAGTTTGAGAACAACAGACAGCAAGGGAATGGCCAAGTTATAATTAAGCCAGAGGGACTGGATCAATATTGTGAAGGTCCATGACTGTCCTTTGACCTAAAATGTTCGTTTTGCTTTATTTTACTTTGAGTTCATTATTGCTAAAACTGTTTATTATAAAAAGAGTATCAAACAAAACTGATAAATTGTTGTAGATTTGTACAGTATAATAAATGACAAAATTTTTGGAGGAAGAACAAGTGTATTCCCTAGATACTTCCTGGTACAATTTCTCAGGTTTTACTTTCTCTCTAAATTTCACAAATACATACCTGCTAATTTTCCATGATTTCAACCAAACCTACAGCTAGCTAGTTGTGCAGCTTTAATTTCAATTTCCACAAGAATGAGAGGTTGCAACTTTTCACATTCTTTAGATTTCGTTACTTTCACCAGTCTGATGAGAATGCAAGTAATTTCATGGTGTATTTTTCCAATAATTAATGAGACTTAGTACTTCTTCAAAAATACATTTGGCATCCAGATCTCTTTTTTGCATGAATTATCTGCTATTTTTCCTTTGAAAAATTTTTCCTATTTTTTATAAGTAGGATTTTTGATAAATCCTGATGTAAATTCCTTGTTATTTTTATAAGGTAAATATATTATCTAATCATATAACTTTTTTGTTTCTGTCTTTGTATTATAATTTTTAATTAAAATGGTCAAATGTATCAATCTTTTTCTTTTATCATTTTTGCTTTGAGTTAAGAAACCTTTTCTTTCTCCTAGGTCATCAAAAAATCTCTTATTTCTATATATTTTTAATGCTTTGTTTTGCTTTTTAGACAACCAACTTGCCATTTACAATTTATTTTTATGTATGATGTGAGAAGGTAATCTACTTTATATTTTTAATAAATTTTAAAAATGCTACTTTGATCATAAAATTCATATATTTCATATATTATTCTCTAACAATGGAAAAATCACCTCTTGACACATTCAGACACAATATGTACCCATTTTATTTTTTACTAGGTGACCAATTCTTTAGAATGTTATCTCCTGCTCCAGTTTGCATTGGTTTCTGTCTATACCTGTCATATAACTGTTGTTACAGGATCCTCTTTATCATGCTTCTGACAGTGCTCCGCATCTCACTCTTATGTTTGTTTTCTTTTTTCTTTTTTGATCATAAGGTTGTTAGAAAATCCTAGTCTTCAGCGATGTTACTAATTGTCCTACCTCTCCTGGATGTTGTAGTGGTTGCTTAATCTTGATTGCTAATCTGATCGGTTTCTGAGATTAGTAAAGCATTTACAGGTGGGTTGGTGATTATACTTGATTGTAATTCTCTGTCCCTTTAAAGATAGTGGGACCTTATTACTTGCTTTGGACAATGAAGTGCAATGACAATGACATATATCACTTTAAGAATTTGAGTCAGGGTGAGAGTTCTGTTTATTTTTCTTCTGACATGTTGAACTCTAACTTTTTTTTGTGTGTGTGTGTGTGTGGATACCGGGGGTCAAACTCAGGACCTCACGCTTGCCAGGCAGGCGCTTATGCCGCTGAGCTATCTCACTGGCCCACCTCAAACATTTTTTTTTTGATTTATGGAATAATGGTAGAAAACTAGATCCTCTATCAGCCCTGATCCCTGAGTGACTATAAGAATCAGAACCCTTGGCTGATTTGTGTTGGATATGCAGTAAGGATTAAAAAAATGAACCTTTTTGGGTTGGATCTTTAAATTTGGGGGGTATGATTTTTTTCAGTTCTTTATGTATTCTAGATATTAGTCCTTTTTCTGAGGAACAGCTGGCAAAAATTTTTCCCACTCTGGGTCATCTCTTCACTCTGTTGGTGATTTCTTTTGCTGTGCAAAAGCTTTTTAATAGGATGAGATCCCAGTTGTTGATTCTTTGTAATATTTCCTGTGCTATGACGGTTTTGCTCATAAAGTCTTTGCCTACAGCGATGTCTTCAAGAATTCTAGCTATTGGGCCGGTGAGATGGCTCAGCGGCGTAAGCGCCTGCCTTGCAAGCGCGAGGGCCCGAGTTCGACTCCCGGATCCCACATACGAAAAAGGGGCCGGTGATATCGCTCAGTGGCACGGGCGCCTCCTGGCGCGCGAGGTCCTGAGGTCGTCCCCCCGGTACCCACCAAAAAAAAAAAAAAAAAAAAAAGAATTCTAGCTATTCTATCTTCCAGCAGATTTAGTGTTTCTGTTTTAATATTTACATCTTTGATCCACTTTGCTTTTAGTTTAGTATACGGTGAGAGACATGGGTCTACTTTTGGTCTTTGGTATGTGAAAAGCCAGTATTTCCAGCACCATTTATTAAAGAGGCTATCTTTCTTCCAGGGAAATTGTTTGGCACCTTTATCAAAGATAAGGTGGCTGAGTGTGTTTGGAGTTCTTTCTTCATCTTCTAATCTGTTCCATTAATCCTTGGGTCTTTTTTTTTTTTTTTTTGCCAGTAATATGCTGTGTTAATCACAGTAGCTTTCTAGTATAATTTCAAGTCAGGGATTGGGCATGTGAAATGAATAGTCACTTCCCAGATGAAGAAGTACAAATGGCAAATAAATATATGAAAAGAAGTTCAACATCACTGGTCATTCAAGAGATGTAAATTAAAACAATACAGAGATTTCATCTCACCCCAGAAAGAACGGCTATTATCTAGAAATCAACCAAAACAAAACCTGCTTGGGCTGTGGGGAAAAAGGAACCTTTCTCCACTGTTGGTGGGAGTGTAGACCAGTGCAACCATTGTGGAAATCAGTGTGAAGATTTGTCAAAAACTAAAACTAGAGGTTCCACTTGACCTAGCTGTTCCCCTTCTTGGTGTCTTCCTGAAAGAACTAAAAACATCATACCACAGAGATATATGCACTCCCTTGTTTATAGCAGCACAGTTTGTAATAGCTAAATCTTGGAAAGAACCCAAATGCCCATCGACTGATGAATGGATAAAGAAAAGGCGGTTTTTTAATACAATGGAGTACTATTTAGCCATAAAAAACGATAGGCTAGAGTCGTTTCTAGGTAAATGGATGCACCTTGAGACCATACCTGCAAGTGAAATAAATCGGACACACATGTGTAAATATCACAGTTTCTGTGGTGTAAGAAACCGAAAGTGTAAATAAAGATTAAAATGTATAATAGATAATGTAAAATAGGAAGAAAATGTTCAAATGGGAAGGAGAAATAGGGAAGGGGGAAAGGCAGGAAGAGAAAAGGAAAAAGAGAAAAGAAAGCAAAAGTGGAAACAAAGCTTTTGCAAATAAAGAGGGGAAGGGGTGGAAGGGAGGGGACAAGAATGGGAAAAAAAGAAGAATCAAGATACATGTGCAGGTACAAATTCCCTATGATTAATGTGATCATTATTTATATCTAAAGTGCACCAATAAAAGTAATTTAAAAATTAAAAAAACAAAAATAATTAAAAAACAATTAAAAATTTGTGTTTGTAGCCACTGATTTGGGGACTGTTACTGCAGTATAACATAGGCAATCATAACCAATACGTTGTCTCCCTCTTCGTTTTATTCATTTGGTACTTTCCTCCATAGGTTTCCTAAAAAGAAAGACTAAGAGAGGCACACATTTGAGATTTTCTATGAAAATGACTTTATTTTCTCCTCACACTTAATTTATATTTTGTCAGGGTATACAATTTACAAATTTACATGTTGCTGTGTAACAGATTACCTCAAAACCTAGGATCTTAAAAACAAAGCATTTATCAACAGTCAGGAATACACAAGAGGCTGAGCAGGGTGGAACTTCAATAGGGTACCTCTTGGGGTTGTTATTAAGTATGTAGCTCCTGGCTATACTAGTACCCTCTCAAGATTTCACTGGAGCAGAATGATTCATTTCTAAGTTTATCCTCATAATTTTTTGCAGGAGATTTCAGTTACAATTCCTTTCTTACTCTATGTGCTTCTCAATAACACAGCTCAGGATATGAATTCCCACAAAATAAGCAATGACAGGAAGGGGAAAGAGAGGAGAGAGAGAGAAAGAGAGAAAGAGAGAGAGTGAGATCCAATCGAAGACAGACAGAAATCACAGGTTTGTTTTGTTTTGTTTTGCTTTGCTTTGTTTTGTTTTTTATAACATAAACCTGGAAGTGATGTATAATCACAAGAAAATCACTAAGTCCAATCCAAACTCTAGGGCAGGAAAATGTGCCAACTCTTAAAGACAGAAGTACCAAAAATGTGTGAACATAATTTTAAAACTATAGTATAAGGCAGGTGATGAAGGTCAAAAATTACTTATTCCTAAAAGTTTAAAGTCAATGCATTTTTCTCCTTGCATCCACTGTCGTTGAAAAGTGGAAAGTCATTATGATTTCTTATCTTTGAACATTTTATCCTTGATTTTGAAAAATTTCATGGTGATTAGCCTTGGTATGTTTTGATAATATTTATTTTGCTAGACATTCAATAGGTCCTTTATATCTGGAGAAACATTTTCTTTGTTTCTAGGATGGTTTTATCATTTCTTTGATAATTTTCTCTCTATATTTGCAAATAAAGAGGGGAAGAGGGGTTGAAGGTAGGGGACAAGAATGGAAAAAAAGAATCAAGACATATGTGCAGGTACAAATTCCCTATGATTAATGTGATCATTATCTATATCCAAAGTGCACCAGTAAAATTAATTTAAAAATTAAAAAAAACAAATAAAAATGAAGTTTTTCTTCTTTTTCTCTATAACTCCTATTGCTTGGATGTGGGACTATCCAGAGCATGCTTTCTCATCCACAACACTATTGCCACTCTGCTGGCAGCTCCTTGCCCACGACAACCACACTATGCATTGCAGGAGTTCTAGTAGCATCATTTCCGGTCATTTTCCAAAAGATGCAAGTAGCCACCTCTTTCCTGATTTGTGATGACCAAAATGTCTCAAGATGTTGTCAAATGCTCTTTGGAGGACAAATCTCCTCCATTTGAGGACCACTAACATAGAGTGATCTTCAATTTTTTTTCAGTTATCCAACTCTTTGTCTATGCTATTTTATAGATTTCTTCCAATTTATTTCTTCTATTGAACATTTAATTGCGCTTCATTTTAATAGACTTCATTTTTCAGAGAAGTTTTGGGTTCATAGCACAATTTAAGGGAAAGAACGTGAAGTTCCCATGTATCCCTGGCCCTCTCATATGTACAACATCCTTCCCAACAACATCCCAAGCCACAGTGTCATCTTCATTATGACTTCTGAACCTGTCCCTAGCACCCGAAGTATATAATGTACATTAGAGTTTATTTTTGGTGTTGTATGATTTAAGGGTGTGGACAAATATATAATGACAAGTATCTACCATTTTGCATCATATAGAGTTATTTCACTGCTCTATAGCTGCTATTTAAATTTTAATTTAAATAACTTTTTTCTTTCTCTGAAATGTTTTCCATAGGCTCTTGTTCTTTCTTATGGATAAAGTAACTAGTCTCATTCAGAAATGGTAATTATAGCTATTTTAAAGTAGTTTCTTAAGATCTAGGCTTTTCTCTCTCTTTTTAAAAAGTTGTTATGCTTATTTCTCCAATATATGTGCTTATTTATGTTGGTTTATCTTTTGTGGGTTTTTTTCCCAAATGTCTGCAAATCCTTGGTTGTTACTTAAAATTAAGGCCCTTAAATGCTTAGTGGATGCTCTCTGTTTGGGTAGAGCTTATCAAATGCTAGGCTGAAATATAGGTTCATTGAGCAGAGATCTGGCTATTTCATTGGTAGATCATCACATGTAATAAATTATAGGTTGATATTGTCTGAATGTCTGTGCCTCCGAAATTCATATGTTGAAATCCTCCCGGAAATGTGATGGTATCAGGAGGTACAACCTTTGGAAAGTAATTAGGTTATGAGGATGGAGCACTCATAAATGGTATTAGTGGCCTGTAAAAGAGGTTTAAGAAAGATTCCTCACCTCTTCTGCTCTGTGAAGTCACAGTGAAAAGAATGTCACCTACCAACCATGAAGCAGCCCTTATCAGACACCAAATTTGTCAACACCTTGGTCCCAGCTTTCAGAACTATGAGAAATAAATTTCTGTTGTTTATAAAATACTGTACTCATGTGGTGTTTCTTATAGCAGCCCAAATGGACTAAGATATTTTTTTTCTTATGCCCAGAAAATTTAGTCAGAGAATAAATTTATATCACCTGTTCAGAGAATAGAAACTTCAGAGGCAAGGGGATAAGGAGCGACTGTTGGTCTTACTAATAAATATAATTAGTCACCCTATTTTCAGTATGATGGCTCACTCTTCCCTTCAACTAATCCTACTTAACCACATTTTAAGAACTGTCCTCTTTCCACTTTATCAGAAAGCAAACTACTCACTCAAGTAGTTGAGAAGGAAGAAGAGTAATTCCTAACTACTCTGAGAAGTGTAGTTGGCATATAATTGCCATTTTAAGAGCTTCAAAATAACCCTTTTATTTCCATCCCTACTTGGAACTATATGGCCTTCTGAAGTACCTAGTGGCTCCAATTCAAGAGTCTTTCTGGGGTCCTACAAAACAAAATGGCTTAACTGTCCTAATTTCCTTCTTCATAGATTTAATGTATCTTTGTAAATGTTTCTTATCTAATTTTATCTTTCTGTGACTGCATTGTTTTAATTTTTCAATGTAATCTTACAATAATTTAGGGTAGAGGGGAGATAAATGCATATTTTAAATCATCATTTTTAACTGGAAGTCTATGGTGAAGTTTGTCTCCTATCTTCATGTATTCTGCACTAGCACTTTGTAGTTGCATCTATATTGTCCGCATCCAACACTTTAAGGCTTAAAGTTCCTGCACTGCAATGTTTTAGAGGATAATTCCAATCTATTAATCAAGCAAGAGAACAGCCTTAGCACAGTCCCTAGTTGCAAGGCTCTGCCATTATTCTTAGGCTTCCATAGGCCTATAGCTTGTGTATGCTATAGCCCCAGGCTGTAACCAGAAGCAGCACTTTTTCCAAAAGTTTACTTTCATGAATAGAGCCACAGACCAAAACCACAGCCTCTGGTTTTGAAGTCTGAACTTGTCTCCAGTTCCACACCTTGCTTGAAGCAATTTTAATCCTAGTTATCCCAGAACATCCAAATTCTTGGTTGTCATTGTATTATGATTCAAAGACAAGCCTGGCAGTAAGTTTTGCTCCAATTTATTATTTACATTTCTTTTCCTGCAGAAGTTTAGTGTGTGTGTGTGTGTGTGTGTGTGTGTGTGTGCAGAAATATGTGCTTTCTGATTTTATATTTTTATTGCTATATTTTGGGAGCAGATAAGGATGCCTCTTAGATCAGAAATCTCTAATTATAGGTTTGTGTTGACTTTTACAGTAGACATGAACATAATGTATAATTTTTCATAAGGTATATGTCCAATATAGGGGTTAATAGTATCAATTTCATCAGAATCTCTGTTATGACACATATTTGTCCCAACATAGCCTATTCTGTACAGTTCACTAGATCAGGTACACTAGATCTCTCACTTCCAGGGAGATCCAAGATAAGATGACTAGGGTTATTTTTTTTCATATGTGGTATTACAGAGCATTCCACAGTTCTATAGGCCTACTAGCCAAAGTGTAAGTTCAACTAACTTATCAACTAACTAGCCAACTAACATGAATGACTATAAGCCATGTAAGTTTTATGACAAATGACAAGGTAACGATCCAACTCATTGCTCCCCTCCTCCAACCTTCAATGTCTTTGTCATTAATAATAAACAAGAAATAAAATAGAAACAACTTGCATATGTTTTATTACCTTAACTATCATCTTTAACATTTCTCTTACGACTTTTTAAAATTTAATTTCATTGTCTGTCAAGTTGCTTATGTCTATTTTTCAAAGATAGAAGCTCTAGAAGAGAAACAGAATAATTATTCTGCTGGAAAATGTTATATAGAAAAAGTATGATCCCTAATTTGTTTGGTATAACTTCTGCTATTTTTTTCCAAA
This sequence comes from Erethizon dorsatum, assembly GCA_028451465.1. Taxonomy (NCBI): domain Eukaryota; kingdom Metazoa; phylum Chordata; class Mammalia; order Rodentia; family Erethizontidae; genus Erethizon; species Erethizon dorsatum. Next base: position 24,315,534 of record CM051842.1, read on the forward strand.
TAAGTAAAGGTATAACATGCATTTATGCACCCTATGATATCTCATTAAACTTTTTGGCTAAATCTGTTTCTCAGTGTAATAAAATATTATTTGCTTCATTTCTTAGAAGTTGGATTACCTCATTATCAAACAATTAATATTATGTAGCTAAAATATATTGATTATATATGCCAGTATATTTGAAATATATCTAGTTAATAATATTATGTATTATATATACACATATATAACTGTATTTATGTGTCTTTGAGATGAGGATATTGCTAGAGAGAATTCTTGTATTTATCTTGTGTTTTGGTTCATTTTTGGTACCTAAGAGGCAAAAACATAGCTGTACCTGAAAAGAAAATGGTCTTTTAAAAATTAAATTAATTAGGGAATCACAAAACCTGGGTGATAATGTTGGCTTTGCTGCCAATTAACAATGGAAACATGAAGAAACCCATCTATATTTTTAATTTAGACTCCATTTTTCTCATTTCTAAAATCATGAAATTGATATAGTTAGGCATTTATATTTTGATATCCTTTAACATTCTTACAGAAAAATTTATTTCTGTTCACAATTTTGTTTATAGCAATCTGTAAGAAATTATGTATTCTCTAAAACTATTTTCTAGTTGGTAACAAGCGGTTGTGGAACTACTTCTGGACTATAAAGATTTTAAATAGTTCAATTAATGTAAGGGAAATCATTTTGTGACAATTTTCCATGTAATAAAAGACAGTAAGGTATATGTACATTATGAAAGCTTACAAGCTAAGACTTTATTAAGGAAATAAACATGAAATATAATGGATGTGATCTTGGGTCTAAGGTCAAAATAAAGACTGAAAGTCCACAAAATATTTGTTTTTGTGTGTGTGTAATTATAAAAATACTTTAACTCCAAAATACTTTGGTTGATTGTATTATGAGAAGAATTACCTTAGGAAAAATGCCAAGTAAAGAGCTGGTTTTATATAATCCCACTACACACTGGAAAATAGAGCAAATATTAAAAGTCCCTTACCCTATATGGAGCAAATTCTGACATGATATTTACTAGCTTAAAGTCTCATGAATAAGGGAAAATCATACAGTTAAATAATGGTAAATTTTTAACAACCAACTCTTTCAGGAGACAAGACTTATTTCAATATCTCCATTATGTGTTACTTCAAGGTATCAATACAACATCACTAAATACAGAGTTGTTTGGACATCATTATATAGCCATTCCAGTAGAAAGATATCAAGATCATAGATAATAGTGAAGTATACTAAAACATTTAGGAAGGGTTGAGTTTTGAGAATCTATTACATATGTTTATAATATAATTTATTTGTTGCAAATCCATATATATTTTTAATAATGCTGTGTTTAACAAATGCCTCTCAGAATTATTGAAATTTTAAGTTGTGTTTCCAACATTCTGCTGATTCATGTTAAATATTTCTGTATTACTGTGTATATCTACACCTACTTCATTAATTTTTCTTATTCTTTGAAGGCATTACTTTATATAACATTTTTATTTAAAAACCAAGGAGTTCTGTCTTTGTAGGAAAAATCATAAAAAAGGGATGAAATTCTGTTCTCTCTACAAGTCAAGCTTGAAATCATGGCTTACAATCAGTACCACCGAGTGTCAGGTTTTGGATTACAAATGTTGAACCCATAACTCTTTTCTATGAAATTACTATTTTTGTTAGTATATGTTTGTAGTACATGATGTTTACATTCATTTTAGGTAGTAAGTACATGTGCTTAACATATATTGTGATTCCTTTTATTCCTCTTCCTCTCCCCACCCACCTCTCTTGAGATCCCCTTTCCCCATTTCCGGTATCTTTATTATTATTATCATCAATATTCTTTTAGCTCATTTTGTGACATATAGTGATTACCTTTATTGTGGGTAGTTGGTACATATACACAACACATCTTAAAAGTTTTTACATCCCCTTCACCTCCCCCTACCTGCACTTTCCATCTCTTGGTCCCTTTCTCGTTTTCAAAAGATCTATCTTCCTGGTTTTTTCTCAATCTTTTATTTTGCTCTTTACTTGTACTTCAGATGACTCGAAAGAGGGAAACCATATGGAATTTAAACTTATGTGTCTGGTTTATTTCACCTAGCATTATGTTTTCAAGGTGTATCCATTTTCAGAGAAATGTATCAAATTTATCTTTTTTATAACCCAGTAATATTCCATAATGTATCGAAACCATATTTTCTTCTTTTACTTATTTTTCATTTTATGACATCATATTTTCTTTATCTATTCATGTGTTTATGGACATACAGGCTGCTTCTAAGATTTAGCTATTATGAATTGTGCTCCTATAAAATCGTTATGCCTGTATTCCTATAATATGATATCTAGATACCTAGAAGGGGAATAGGTGGATTAAATGGAATTTCTAGCTTTAGTTTTTTAAGAAATCTCCATACTGATTTCCATAATGGTTGTACTGGCTTATACTCCCAACAACAATGTAGAAGGGTTCCTTTTTCATTGCAGTCATTATTTGATATCTTGATAATTGCTATTCTTTCTGGCATAAGATAAAATCTTAGTGTTGTTTTAATTTGTGTTTCCTTAATGGTAAGAGATGTTGAACATTTTTTCATATATTTATTGTCCATTTGTAATTCTTCCAAGAAGTATCTATTCATTTTACTTACCCACTTTTTGGTGGATCTTTTATTTGAGGAGGGTCTTATACTTTGAGTTCTTTATATATTCTATATATTAGTCCTCTGTCTGGGGAATAGCTGGCAAAAATTTACAAAGTGTCTGCACAGCAAAGGAAATAATGAACAGAGCAAGGAGAGAACTACAGAATAGGAAGGAGGCAAGGATGCCCATTATTACCACTTCTGTTCAACATAGTACTCAAAACATTAGTGAGAGCAATCAGGTAAGAGAAAGAAATAAAAGGAATACTTATAGGAAAAGAAGAAGCCAATTATTATTTACAAATGACATGATCCTTCACATGGAAGATCCCCAAAATTCCATCAAAAGATCCCTAGAATTAATAACTAAATTAGCAATGTAGTAGAATACAATATCAACACAAAAAAATAAATGGCATTCCTGTATATCAATAATGAACTCATTGAGAAAGAAATTAGGAAAACAGCATTATTCACAATAGTGTCAAGAAAAATTAAATACCTAGGAATTAACCTACCCAAGGAAGTGAAAGACATCTACAATGTAAACTACAATATCCTGAAAAAGGAGATTGAAGAGGACATCAGAAAATAGAAAGGTTTCTCCTATGGCAGAACTAATACTGCCAAAATGGTCATACTTCTAAAACTGATAAGTTTAACGTAATCCCTTCAAATCAATATACCTACAGCATTGCTCACAGAATTAGAGAAAATAATCCTAAAATTAGTATGGAACCAAAAGAGATCCACAGTACCAAAAGCAATTCTGGGCAATAAGAGCAAAGCAGGAGACATCACAATACCTGACCTCAAGTGATACTACAAGGCTATAGTGATAAAAATGGCATGGTACTGGCACAAACACAAACATGTAGATCAGTGGAACAGAACAGAGGATGTAGAAAAAGGCCCAGGCACATTCAGCTAATTGATCTTTGACAAAGAGGCCAAAAACATATGTTGGAGGAAAGATTGTCTTTAGCAAATGGTGCTGGGAAAACTGGCAATCCATATGAAAAGATTGAAGCTGGATCCATATCCCTCACATGTAATGATCTATGTACTTTAAATCAATTTTAAATTAGATACACACATGACAACATGCTGCAGATATGGTCATAACCCACCCTAGAAAAACTAAATCAGTGTACCTGGTTTAGATTTTATAGCCCTGCCCAGTTACTTTAAATTCAATTGTTGAACTAAGTTTAAAATCCATTGGGAAAGAAAAAAATAAGCTATGCTCTATAGTCCTAATTTATTTTATTTTCAAATGTTACCCTACATTAAGAAGGTTTTCATATATATATATATATATATATATATATATATATATATATATATAATATTTTGATGGAGCCTCATGTACCCATCACCACCTTCAAAAATTATCCAGTCCTCAACATTTCGCCAAATTTGCTTCCTCTTCCTCTATCCCTGTTTTCTTAAAAATACATTTTTGAAGTTTGTGAAAGACAAATATGTAAGTAATATTATTTCAACTGTAAATACCTGAGCACATATCTGATACGTCTATTTATAAATTATTGTAGTGCAATAAATGCAAAAAAAGTAAATATTTCAGTTAGTAAATATTGGTGTAGATATGGTGGTGCACTCTGGAGAAGTGAAAAACCTTATCATCAATTTTCTTATGTTTTAAATAAAAATACTATGTGGTCATCACATGAAGCCAATTACATCCTGAGATATATCCAGGCATACTTTGTCCTTGATATATAACCAGTACTTCTTTCCTAAGCTTCCATGATCTGTTTAATTCTGCCTAATTTTTTTTTTTTTTAGGAATTCAATTCAAGGGTTACTTCTACCTCCTCTTTCCTGGCTAGGACACTCAAATATCATTAGCAAGAGCTCAGTTTGTACCTTCAGAGCTCTCAATGCACCAAGTGTTGAACCAAACACCTGTCACATTATTAAAATTCTGAGACGATCATTTGTTTTCCTCCATAAACTTTTTGAGTTCAGGGTCCACATTTTGTTCAGTTTTGTGATTTTAGCCTTTAAATGCAGTATCAAACTCATAGTAGGGTTAAAATAGTATGTATTAAATAATTGACGAGTCAGTGAATGATTAGTTCTGGAATATTTTAGATGTAGATATCAAAGATAGAAGAAAATTGCTAAGTCTGCAAATGTGAAGATGTACACAAATGTGTGAAAATGTTATTATCTTCCACTCCCATAATCATCATCACACTGATTCATGGGTTTTATGAGAAGAAAGATGCCATGCTAAATATTTTTACCATTTCTTTTTATGAGTGACCATGGGTAAGAAAAATTAAACTACAATGCTACAAAGATCAGAAAAGGATATTATCAGTACAAAACAGATCAAACATGACAGATCCTTTATGCCTTCACTACAAATGCTTAACCATAATCAATATTTATGTACTACTTTTAGTAATCAATAAATATGTAATGAGAAAAATCCCTAAGTTTGTCTTGTATTTCTGGTAAAATAGACACACAAAAAGGCAATGTTAATGTTCACTAAAATATTTATATGACTTGTGTTAAGTAAAACTTTTAAATTACATAGTAAATTAAATTGTTTAATCTTATAAACTATATTACCATATTCTTTAATTGAATTTTCTACTCATCTTTTAATCTTTGGACTAAGAAATTAAAATTTTATTTGATGATAATTAGCAACTCAAATTATAATTAAAATATCACTTGCTACACATCAATACAAATAAGCTCCCAGATACACACTTTAGTCTGTTTCTATTAGGATACAAATTAATTGTGTCACTATTGCAGTAAAGAATAAGAGTAGAAAGTAAGTAATGAGCTCATTGAAAATGTAATACAAATAATTTTAACTTCTTGATTTCTGAATAAAATTTAACTTAGTAACCACATAATTAATTATTAATTAAATTGCTCAATGCCATCCATTATGCTAACTGAATAGGGAAGAATAGCTTTGTGGGAATTACATTATGAATGAATACTCACAATTTTGTTTTTCTGGAGTTGTCAGAAAGGATTTTAAACATGATATAATAATGAAGTTAAAGATAAACGCATTACTTTTAATGATGTTGACATGCTAATAATTACGAAAAAGTGAATATTAATTTTCATAACAGTGCAATTCTTACATGTGGAGACCAAGACAGTAAGGTGGGAAAAGTACTTAGGAAGCAATAAGCTTAAAAGATCAGTAACATTTTCTCAAAAAAAAAAAAAAGACATACATGTTATCAACAAGTTTATGAAAGAATTTTCAACATCACTAATCATCAGGGAAATGCAAATCAAAACCACAATGAAATATCAGTAAGCAAGGCTATGATTGAAAACACAGAAATTAAATTTTGGTGAGCATTCAGAGAAGAGGGAACTCATACAAGGAACTGGCATATTGAAGAGATATCTGTGCTCCTTTGTTTATTACAGCACTATTCACAATATCTAACACATGGAATCAATTTAGGTGTTCATTGACAGATAAATAAAAAAAACAAGATGTATACATAATATACACACAATGGAAAATTCGTATGCAATTGATATTATTCGGCCATAGAAAATTAAATCCTGTCATCTGTAGCAACATGCATGAGATTTGAAAACATTAATATTAGGTAAAATAAACTAGGCATAGGCAGACAAATATGACATGTTCTCACTTAAATGTGGAAACAAAAATAGTTGATCCAATAGAAGTAGAAAAGTAGAAACAAGGTCACCAGAGGATAAGAAGGTTAGGAGGAGGGAAAAAGGCATAGACAGAGGATGGATAACAGGTATCAAAATGCAGTTGGGAGGAATAAGTTGTGATACTGTACAGCAGAGTTGGGTGACTACAGCTCACAACAATTTATTATATATTTTATAAGGAATTAGTAGAGAGGATTTTGAATGTTTCCAAAACAAAGAAATGGTAAATGTTTGAGGTTATAGAAGTGATATTTACCCTCGTTTGATCATTATACATTGCATACACGTATTTTGACTTTGATCATGATTAAAATATCTTGTGGCACCTATAAATTAGTATAATTGGTATATGTTAATAAAAACAAAACCGCGACATTTTTTTGTTTGTTTGTTTTGTTTCGTTTTTGTCATTTTGAGACAGGTGTTCACTTTGTAGTTCAGGCTGGCCTTGAACTCACTTTGCAGCCCAGGCTGACTCAGCCTCCTGAGTGCTGGGATTACGGGCATGCTCCACCACACCCGGCCAAAAGTCACAACATTTTTTAAAAAGTAATAAAAACAAGGAAAAAATCTCATATTGAGAAAACTAATTTTTTTTATTTTTTTGTGGATACCGGGGGTCGACCTCAGGACCTCGCACGCCAGTAGGCACCCTTGTCGCTGAGCGATATCACCGGCCCTTTTTTTCCTTTGTATGTGGGTACCAGGAGTCAAACTCAGGACCTCACGCTTGCCAGGCAGGCGCTTATGCCACTGAGCTATCTCACCAGACCCGAGAAAAATAATTTTTATTTGTGCATTATTTTTATTCCAATTTAGGAGAATTTCTGTTCATTCTTACGACTGTCTACCACAATAATTATATTTATTACAGTGTGTATACATGGAAAAACTTACCAAATTTATTTTTGGCTATGCACTTAATAATTTTTAAAGTTCAATATAATAGTAAAACTACATGTTTTATTGCCATGAATTTGGTTTTATTTACTGTCATGATTGTGCATTTCAATAGAATGGAGCTTTGTAAACGGCATTATAGTGCCTGAAATCTAATTCTATTCTTATTTTAAAGCAAAAAACAACACTAGTAAATACCTACAAAAATGTTCTTTTGACTCCATGGTCTCTTATTTCTATGATGAACTTGAGTTACTGTTATAATTTTAAAGAAGTCTGAAATAACTAGAGTGCAAAGATGCTTGAAGAAGAGCCAAGAATATACTGACACATATTTCAGGGTGGTAATAGCAAGGGTCAGAGTCATAGCTGTATCCTTCCCATTTCATTAATGAGGGGGAACTGAGGATCAGATAGATACACCCTTGTCAAATAGTTCAACAGTCAGAAATTAGTGGAGCTATGATTTAAACTTGGAGCAATCCAACTCCAAAAAGAATTTTTTTGAGGCAGGTCACTATATAGCGCAGGCTGGCCTTGAACTCGCTTATGTAGCCCAGGCTGGCCTTGAACTCATGGCGATCCTCCTGCCTCAGCCTCCTGAGTGCTGGGATTATTGGCATGTGCCACCACATCTGGCTAAAATTGTGTTCTTGACTGTGTCCCAGGCTAAATTATCTTAGCAAAGTTCCCAGTCTGGTTTAGTCCTGTCAATATACTGTACAACACAAAATAAAGGCCAGCTTTATACATGCTGCTTTTGTTTCTTTGTGTTCTTGTCCTTCATCCATGGACCAAAGAAACCTATCTCAGAACGGAAGCCAAGATATTTTATACCAAGGATATCCTATAATCAAAGATGCTGATATGGTTGTCATAACACAGACATGAGGACTCTTGCCTCGCAGGAAAATTGCAATCCTACAACAATATCTAGCTTCTTCAGTTCCCTGATTAAAACTACTCTGTACATAGTGTCTCACTTACTTGCATCGAATGTGCTTTGAACCGTTCAGTACACAATCATTTTCCAAGAAAGATGAGATAAGCTCCTCATTTGGTGCTTAGAAAACATGTATTTTTCTGATAATAGCAATAATTATTATAGTACTTTACAGTTCTGTACAACATTTGTCTAGAGGATTTATAGGAGTTTCACATGCATATTACTCATTGTAGAGTGTTTTTACTGCCTATATCTCAGTGGGAATATAGGAAGTAATGTTTTCAACATTTAAATACATATCACTTTTAAAATCTCATTCTACTCCTTATAATCTATTATTTCCCTTCAAAATGAAAATATTTATTTTATGTCTACCTTAGAAACATAATAAAAATAGTAAATGTGGGTATTCCTCACTCTCATTTGAGCTAATAATGCAAGCAAATTTCTTCTTACTTCTCTTAGTAAGCAATATTTTCTCTTCTCTATTAAGATTTACTTGCCTAATTTAACAGGTTTTATTTTTCCTTTGCTTATTGTATTCCTATCCATGTAGGTCAAAAGGAATTTTGTGAATTCTTGTTTTCTCTGACACAAGACATTTCTCTTAATACATGGTTCTCCTTAACATTTTGACTCTGAACATGACAGTGAACAGTTTTAAAAATAGGAGACAAGAGAAGGCATTGTATTCATAATCAACACATGGTCACCTAATTCTAATGGGTAGATGACTAATGAACAATAACACCGTTGTCTTAAAGTGATCACTATTACGCACTGGCTTCTCTCCAAATTCTATCTCCTGTTTTTCTTCTTAACACAATGTTCTCCAGGCTTTTTGGCAGGCATATTCAGTACTCAGTCAATAAATGTTGAGAGTTCCCCAAGGCTTTGTCTTTATCCATCTTCTTTTTAGCTATATTCTCTTCTTAGGTTATTCTATACATTTACAAAACTTTAAATAGAATGCATAAGCCTATGTATACCACACTATATGTTGGTTATTTATATTTCTTTCATGTTTCATGTGGATGTCCAATATGTATCTCAAATTTGCTGTTTAAAAATCTGGAAATACCTCCACCTCTAAATATGATCCTCCTTTTTTGTTCTCTGTCTCAGTATTATATAATATGCTTAGGAATTCATCTTGACTTTCCCTTCTTTCTCAACCCTGCATTCAAATGGATCACGAATTGTTAGTAATACTCCCACAAACATGTATACCTAAGATATGTGGTTATCTGTATTTCCATTGTTATCTAAAGCCAGGTTTTAATCCATTCTTTGGTGTGCTAAGTTGTCACTCTGCTTTCAGAGAATTCTCTTCCAACCTATTATCTTTAACAAAAGCAGTGATTATATCACTGCCTTGCTTAAAACTTTCAATAGTTTTCCACTATGATAAAATTTATAATCCCCTCTTATGGGTTACAAGAATTTATACAACCTAATCCTTGCCACACTCTCCCTTTTTTACCATAAGCAGGCACGCTGCCTTTCTTTTGGATACTTAAACATTTCAAGAACTCTCCCAACATTTCAAGACTTTGTTCATCTGATTCCCTAACACTTTCCCCTGGTTATAGATCTGTTTTAATATCTTTTCTATAGAGAATTCCTCTCAGCCCCTAGACTACAGACTATCCTTTTAAAATATTCTGTACCTCTTTCTAATTAAAAACAATTACTGAAACTTGTAACTACATATTCATATGTATAATTATTTATTTGAAATATGTCTCCCCCACTAAACTTTAAGCTTCAAAGAGGTAGAAACAGTAGGTGCTTTTAAAATTTATAGATAGTTTTTTTTTTTTTTGTGGGTACAGGGGGGTCGACCTCAGGACCTCGCACGCCAGCAGGCGCCTGTGCCGCTGAGCGATATCACCGGCCCCTTTTTCGTATGTGGGTTCCGGGAGTCGAACTCGGGCCCTCGCGCTTGCCAGGCAGGTGCTTAAGCCGCTGAGCCATCTCACCGGCCCCTATATATAGTTTTTGGTAATCAGAAGTCAATTATTTGTTGACTAAACAAATGAGAATGCAAATAAAAAGGAAATATGATGATGCTCTTACTCATCATATATATTACAGGGCCTAGCAAATGTATAATAAGTAATAAGTAATTTATAAAATTTCTTGAGAGATTAAATACTGGTATAGTCTTAGGGAAGTGAAGGAAGACAGTTTTGTCTATTAACTTCCAGACACTGTGGTAGGTTTTGAGGCTACATAAATGAAATATACCTTACAAGTCTTTAAGGGGCTCTACAAAAAATTAAAGAGATTACCTGTGACTCCAGTAAATAAAGAAAGAAATGTAGATGAAAACAAGAAAATAATGAATCAGTGACTCTGATTTTATGTAAATGAAAAATTCAGGAAGCAAAACTTTTGAAGAGCTCATGACTCATTTTTAAGCACCATCAAGACCAAGACACTAGAAGTTTGTTACTAAGTGGTCTCTTACGTGAATAAGGAGGCTTCTCTTAGCAGGAGATTTAGGTCCCATAGTGAAATTTCTAGAAAATGGAAAGCTGTGTAGGATAGGTGGCAGAACTGAGTCAAGTTGCAGATTATGCTGAATCAAATACAGCCCTGGCACCTTGGGAGAAGTAATATTTGGTTAAAATCACTTTATTTTATCAACTCTTTGGTTTATCACCTTTGCTCATCTGGGTCTGTTCCTTCTCTTAATTGTATGTGAGTCATTATTCATGTCTATGTCAACCTAAATTGATTTTATCTCATTCAATTTTCTCTTTTGAGTATTATTGTCGTTCATCTTCATCTCCTTTTCTTCCACATTTAAAACTGAAACCCTTCCTGTGAAAAATTTTCTTAAAGTAATTTATTCTTTCTTATTTTAGACACAAAATGTGAGATCTGAGATTATGTAGTGATGTGGTAGAGATGAAAAATAGTTGTTGAAAATTATCGCATATGCCTTAGTTTACCTCTTAATTACATTTACTGAGTGTCTCCCATATGTCAAACAATGAGCTAAGTAATGAACATATAATTCCCATTCCTAAGTAGTTCATTGTGTGAATGTGTGTGTTTGTGTGTATAGAGTTATTGGGGTGAAGAGAGAAAGAAAAGGTAATTGTGTAAACAGGTAAGTACAAAATAAGATTTGTAATATGGAAAATGCATGTACTCGTAATGAAAATGGTAACTGTTAAGTACTTAACATTGCATGCAGTTATTTGTAACTGTATAAAGTATATTAAAAGTGGCTTATTAATATAATTGTAGATTAGGGTCAGCAATTTAAGCCTACGCACTTGTCCTTTTTATTGTGGGAAAATCTGCAACACATAAAATTTACCATGTTTATCATATAAGGTGCGCTGTTCATTGACATTAAATACATTCATATTGTTACACAATCATCACCATCAGCCATCTTCAGAAATTTTTCATGTTCCAATTAAAAACTACACAGCCCAATAAACCTCAACTCACTACTCTTCCCTACTTTGAACCCCTGGTAATAATTACTCCATTTCTTTTGTCTATGACTTTGTCTACACTAGATGTTTTGTCTAAATCAAATCATACAAGAATTTTCTTTCTGTGTCTGTTTTATTTCACTTAGCATGTCTTCAAATTTCATCCATGTTGTAGCACCTCTCAGAAAGTCCTTCCTTTTTAAAGCTGAATAATATTCTGCTTTATGGATGTATATCATATTTTGTTTATCCATTCATCCTTCAAAAGATGCTTGGGTTGTTACTACCTTTTTGCTATTGTGAACAATGTTGCGATGAACATAGGCATAAGAATATCTGTTGGGGGCCCTGCTTTCAGTACTTCATGTTATATGTCCAAAAGTGCAATTATGGGACCATATAGTAATTATTTAATTTTTGAGGCTCTTAGCATGTTTGATTTTTTGTTTTATTTCCTCAACTTGCTTTTTATTTTATTTTTATTTTTTTTTGTTTTAAAGAGAAGAAAAAACAAAACAAATCAAAAGAAGAACAAATTTTCGAAACAACATAATAGGAGGGTAACAATGGTTAATACAATACGTATTACTATCTTTAAGTTAGTTATTCAGGATACCAGACATTAACATTCAATTGTCCAAACATTATTGGCACAAACCTTATTCTTCAATGAACTAAGTAAAATTGGTAGTGTATCTATCTTAACCATCTTATATATATATACAATTTTTTTCCCTTTCCCTTCTTTCTTTTCCCTATTCCAGTCTCTCTTTCCTTTTGACCAGTTTCTTTTTGATTCACCATGTCTATTGTACATTTTGGATCTTATTTACTCTTTCAGTTTCTCATACTAGAGAGACAATACGATGCTTACACATGTGCTTCTGGTTTATTTCACTTATGAGTATTTTCTCGAGTTGCATCCATTTACCTATAAAAGTCTCCAGTTTATCCTTCTTTATGGCTGAATAGTACTCCATTGTATAAAAATACCACATCTTTCTTATCCATTCCTCAGTTGATGGACATTTGGGTTGTTTCCAAGATCTGGCTATTACAAATTGTGCTGCTATAAACATGGGTGCACATATATCGCTGTGGTACGATGTTTTTAATTCTTCTGGGAAGATGCCCAGAAGGGGAATAGCTGGGTCAAATGGGACCTCCAACCCTAGCTTTTTGAGGAATCTCCACACTGACTTCCACAGTGGCTGTACCAGTCGACACTCCCACCAACAGTGGAGAAGGGTTCCTTTTTCCCCACAGCCCCTCCAGCATTTGTTATTAGTTGATTTCTTTATAGTAGCCATTCTTTCTGGGGTGAGATGGTATCTCAGTGTTGTTTTAATTTGCATCTCTCGAATGACTAGTGATGTTGCACATTTTTTGTATATTTATTTGCCATTAGTATTTCTTCATCTGAGAAATGTGTATTCATCTCAGATGCCCATTTTTGGAGTGGGTCTTTAAATTTGGGAGTTCTGATTTTTTTGAGTTCTTTATATGTTCTCGATAGTAATCCTTTGTCTGAGGAACAGCTGGCAAACATTTTTTCCCACATTGTGGGTTGTCTCTTCACTCTGTTGGTGGTTTCTCTTGCTGTGCAAAAGCTTTTTAATAAGATGAGATCCCAGTTATTGATTCTTTGGGATAGTTCCCGTGCGGTTGAGTTTTTATTCATAAAGTCTCTGCCTACACCAATGTCTCCAAGGGTTTTACCTATCCTACCTTCCAGCAGATTTAATGTTTCTGTTTTAATATTTAGATCTCTGATCCATTTTGAATTTAGTTTAGTGCATGGTGAAAGATATGGGTCTAGTTTTAATCTTCGGCATGTGTAGAGCCAGTTTTTCCAGCACCATTTATTAAAGAGTCAGCTTGCTTTTTAAATTAGGTCTTATTAGAATACAAAAAGATCATTAATTTGGTACTTATAGAAGCTATTCTCCAAAACAGCAGAGTTGAATAGCTTATGACAATGGCATACTATCCACAAAGCCTAAAATATTTACTACCTGGCTCATTACAGAGTAAGTTTGTCTATTCCTGATACAGAAAACTGTGGTATGAATTCTTTTGTTTCATAGAAAACATGTCTTCAAAGAGTCAAAAGAACTTACATATTGGGAGATAAAATATCTCATTCTCAGCATACAGATGAAAAATCAAAGACATAATATCACTTGGAAGTAGCAATCTCAAATGATTTTATTCCAGTATTAATACCCAGACTCAACTGCTATAGCTAATTCTTGCCTTGTGATCATGCACCACAAAATGATATCGTAAATGTATACTTAGATGGAAAACTCAAATATAAATTTACATTATCAGTAAAATGTTTTATGCTTTCTTCTCTTACTGAAGACAGTGGCAGAAACTGTTTCATGAGCAAGTACTTGAGTCTGGAAGAGGCTGCGCTGTACAAGTATACAGTGAATATTTAGATTTTTATTTTTACAGTTACAGTAAAAGACACATTGCTATTAACCCCTCTCAAAATACTCCTCACTTTAAACACACTTATTCTGTCCTTGTCACTTTCTGCAACAGTTCTAGAAGTCCTCTTCATGACCGTCTTTACAAGATGTGATTAAAATAATAATACAATGAATGCTGCTGCCAAGTGCCATCCAAAGGAAAAGCAGGCTTATAAAAACATCACGGTGTATTCTCATTCACCTTATTCACTGAATCTGGCAATTTGTGACTTCTGGCTTTTCCCCAAAGTCAAAATGACCATGAAAGATAAAGGTCTGGAATCAATTCAGGACATGAGACAGCTACAACAGCACAACTAAAGACACTCACAAAAAAGGACTTCCACAACTGCTTCAGGAAGTGGCATAATGGGATAAGTATGTTCAAAGCGAGGGGGAGTATCTCGAGTGGGATTAAGAGCAATGTGTCTTTTACTGTAAATATTTTTTGAATTAAATATTCACCATATATTTTGATCACATTTTGTATAATTGTAAAATAATTTGGCTTCCAAATGCTTAACTATAAAATAACAGATACATGTGCCATATGTGACTGACAACATATTTCCTTGGAGTGCTAAAGGTCAGGGTAAAATATTCTTTCTCACTGTTTTGCACATAGCCATAATTAGGATCATAAAAAAGCACAACTGACATAAACAGAAAAATACATGATTCGTAAATAGGTCTCAGGTACCAATAGCCAAAATAATTCAACAGAATTACTTCCCTCTACAACAAATTATATACATTAATACAATGTCACCTGACATTATATTAGATATAAATAATAGTTTTTTAAAAGGATTTTAGGCAGAAGTGGCTGGAAACTAGAAGCATATCATACATATAATATTGGAGGATTTAGAATACACTTAAGAGGACATAGTAAATCTTGTTTGCTTTGCCAGTGTAGCTTCTGTTTGGTGTTTAAAGATCTGTTAATAGAAATATTGAATTTTTGGATCTTTATGTATCACATAAAATACTTCATTAGATAGATGGAGGGGAAAGGGATGGAAGGAAAAATATGGAAAAAGAAATTGAAATGTGTTATGTACATGTACCAGCACACTACAAGGGATGTAAACATTATGTGCTACAAACATGCACTAAGAAAATGATCTAAAAATTATACCTATTCGATTTTTACCTAGTCATATCATATGATGATCAATAGTCTAAAATTGTTAGGGTCGAGACTCCCGCCACGTGAAAGAAGACTCCAAGAAGCTTTCTCTCATGCAAAGGGCAAGGGGTTTTATTGTCCAAGCATGCGTGGGGCTCACTGAACACGCAGGAACAGTGGGCCCCGAGGGTTGTCTGTGTAGGGCTTATATGTCTGTAGGACAAAGGGAGGAGGAGTTTTTGCAAGCGCGGTTACAGAAGCAGATGGCATTGGTTAGTTTAAACAACTTTTTACATTCATTGGGAGAAGACAATCATACGGAAGTTTAAGGCTGAGCGGCGGAGGGTATTTCCTAATATGGACAGCAGATAGTCCAGAACAGCACATTCTGTAAATTCCTTAGCCCTGGGTTAGCCGTTATCTTGTAACCCAGTTCCCTGGTCTGTGGTCAGCTTTGTTCTGTTTTTATATACTTTAGGCAGCTTTGTAACAGCTCAATTCCTGGAACATTGGGAGGAGGGGGACAGCATGGACTGTGCATTCCCAGAAGGGAAAATTTCTCTTATAAAATCGCACCCAAGTTTATGAAACATTTTTTTACTTTGAAGATTTTTTAGACTTAATACATACACTAATGTTTCAAATTTAAATTACCTATAGAATTCTTTCTTTGGGCTGGTGAGATGGCTCAGCGGCGTAAGCACCTGCCTGGCAAGCGAAAGGGCCCGAGTTCGACTCCCGGAACCCACATACAAAAAAAAAAAAAATGGCCGGTGATATCGCTCAGCAGCGGGGGTGTCTACTGGTGCGCAAGGTCCTGAGGTCGACCCCCGGTATCCACAAAAAAACAAAAAACAAAACAAAGAAAAAGAATTCTTTCTAATGCAAATACCTCATATTATATAATTTTTAAAATGTTGAACGTTTTCTATGTATATCATTTATATGATATGAAACACAACATTTTCTTCAATTATATATAAAATTATTGTTGTTTTACTTTACACTGTTTACTAGGATTTTCAATTATATGAAATTACATTCAAGATAAATACAATATAAACAAAATAGAATAACATGGAATGTTGTAAGAAATTTGCTATTTTTCTAAATAACTAATCAACATGTTTATAATGAACCATCATTATGTATTTTGTTATAAATAAATATACTTTTAAGAAAATAGTAGTACATTCTCCTCAAAGATTGTTAAATATTGAAATTTTACTATAATATGGATAAAGTAATCTTGTTCACTGTCACACAAAAGCTCAGGAAGTAATTTGTATTAGGAATAGTTATAAGTTATTGTGATAGAATACCATGTAAATACACGGAATGTTCCAGAGGTGCAGAGGAAATCTTCTCTGGATAAACCCTTTCAGAAATCCTTGATGGAAAACACAGTCTCTGACCAGGATATGGAAGGATTTTTTAATGAATGAACTTTTTTTCTTTTTCTTTTTCTTTTTCTTTTTTTTTTTGGTTCTGTCCAATATCCCTTCTGTAGTGTGCAGAATTAGTGCCCACCAAATATCCCAGTATTCCATTGCTTCCCGTGCTCCCTTGAAGTTGCAATGGGCAACTTGGGAAATAGTGATGTGAGAGAAATCATACATCATTTTTCATCTGGGGCACTTCCGGATCAGCGTCCGTTCCTCAGCTCCTCTTTGTTATTGGCTCTCTGGTTTCCATACTGATATGAAAGAGCCATAAGATGGAGGCACTCTAGGTCCCTGAGTTGCTGCAAGGCAGATAGTTGCCTGCTTTACCTCAGAAGTCATATGAGCACGAAATAAACATTTTCAAGCCACTGAGATTAAAGGGTTAGTTTTTATGGCTCCTAGCATTAATCATTCTAAATAAGCATCTCTGCCTTTTTCTTGCAGTTTTTTTAATAGAATTATTCTTGCCTCATTCCACATTATTTTCAGGGAATTTTTAATCATACTGCTCTAAAAATTCTATAATGAATTGAAACACTGACCTAATTGAGGTCAATTATATTAAGGTATTTGAATCTAGCATTGAGAATAATAGGGACAATAGAGTTTAAAGCTAAACTACCTTGACAGCAGCATCCAGAAAAGTAACTTTTTTGAACTCCATATTTCTCTCTCTCTCCTGGGTGATAGTTGCCTTCACATTTCTGTGAGCTATCCAATAGATTGCTATCCAGTAGTTAGTTCCATTTCTGTGAAATTTCTCTCCAGGAGATTCCGTTTCACTTAAGTTAAATGGAGATTGTTGGTGCTTCTTATAACTAAAGCCTCCTAATGTCTATAGATGGGGAAAATTTTTATTTGTGGAATTAGACTCAAAAGAATTTTAGAACATGAGTGTTTTAGATAAAATAAATATAGTTTGCTGTAGAGCTGCATGAAAATGCAAGTCAGAGGAGCAATGGTATGTTAGGGTACTAAATGCCAAAGAATTTTGGATGTTAGCCTCTCGGATGGGGGTTATAAAATCAAATGCCTTTAGGCTAAATGTGGGACACAGACAACTGTAAAGCTTTAAAAATTATAAGGAAATAAACTGATTTTGTTGACCGGTCAAACCCCTGCCCTGTCTTGCTGCCTTTTAAAATTCCCTTCTGGCCCAACAAAACAGCAAGGCAAACATATTCTCTAGCTCCAGGGGTTACCAGGTTGAAAGCAAAGGTATCAATAGAGAACCACTGAAGGTTCCTGTGTGGGAGAATATGAAGCAGGGAGTGTTGCTTTAGAAATATTAACTTGTCAAAAAGACAGGGATTTGGGTGGAAGAGATCTCTTACAAGGAATCTATTGACTTAAGATTGGTGTCAAGGAGAATGAAAAGAAAGACAGGATATGAAAACAGTTGTAAAGGAAGGGTCTACAGAACTTGGTAAATACTGAAATGTGGAACTAAAGTTGGTGGAGGTATAAAGAGAAGAAAATAAATGTTTTAGCCTGAGGACATTATCAGAATTAATGCAGGTATGTTTCTGAAATTGCAAGCTTAATTAAGGTACGGCTTTGAGGGATGAATGTAGTTGTACTGCTAACGTGGTAAATGTAAGAAGACCTCATAAAATATGTGAGTTTGTCAATTATTCATTTTATAAGCAATACTAATACCTCAGAACAACAAACTACAAGTCTATCTATAGGAATTATGTAGAATTTTTTTTTTTTTTTTTTTTTGGTGGGTACCGGGGGGTCGACCTCAGGACCTCGTGCGCCAGCAGGCGCCCGTGCCGCTGAGCGATATCACCGGCCCCTTTTTCGTATGTGGGTTCCGGGAGTTGAACTCGGGCCCTCGCGCTTGCCGGGCAGGCGCTTAAGCCGCTGAGCCATCTCACCGGCCCTATGTAGAATTTTTTTTAAAAAAAAAGGAATGACTGGACTAGGAAAATGAGCTCTAGAGAGCAAGTTTGTGATTTGGGGGAGAAGCTCTCATGTGATGTGGGTGAATGTACAATTTTATTAGGAGTATAAGAATTTTAGGATTAATTATTTTAAGTGATTATACTTTACCACAATAAGTTATAAAGTTTGAGCATCGTGATACTTAAAGGGAATATTCTTTTCAGTACCCAGACAATGAATTAAATATTTTAAGTAATTGACAGAAAGTGAGCTTTTAAAAAAGATTGATTATAAATATGAATTAATGCTTATACAGGAATAACTGTTCAAGTATCAACATTATTTGAAACCTGAGGCTAACAGAATGGTCTTTAAAACATATAGTGCAGACCTATGAGCTACTATCAGAATCAAATTAGAATGTTTTAAATTATTCATTTAATGAATACACTTGCACAAAATCATATTACCTACGAAATCAAAGTTAGTAGCATATAAGTGAAAGATGACAGACCAGAAGTATGGTAAGTACTTGATGATTCTACTTTTACAAAATTCTAGAAAATTTAAACTACTTTGCAGTGCTAGACAGCAGATTAATGGTTGCCCAGGAATGAGGGGAGAGGCAGGACAGAGTGATTACCAAGAAGAGGTTTGTGAGGATGAAGGATCTGTTCATTAGCTTGACTTAGTAATGGTTTCACTGGTCTGTATATATGTCAAAGTGTACCTAATTGGATTAATTGTTCAGCTTATTGTGTACCATTAACGCAATAAAGCTATTTTAAATAGTGAGTAGCTTCACCAGAAAACCAACAAAATACATTATTAGGTATAAAAAATTTACTTAATAACAATATATGTCTCAGAAAGGATAAATGAGTCCTGTAGTGGACGCTGTGGTGTACCACCCAGATTTGCCAATTACAAATGACGCATTCAGTCTCCCATTTGCAGGGAGTACTATCTACTAACAAATCATAGCTAAGACTTTCTCAGAAATTTCTCTCAACAGACAGGAACTCTCTTGTTCAAGACTGCACTACCTGGAAGGAGGTAGATGGGGGGCCATTATCCAATGTCTGATGGACTGGGCTACAAAGGTCCATCTCTCCTTGCCTTACACAGGAATAGAGTGAACACAATCCCAGCTCCACATGAAGCCAGGTGAAGGCTCTCTTATAACTGCATCACCAGTCAGCTACTCTCCCTGTGCTGTCCTGCTCCCTTTGTACTCTCCCAAGCATCGTTTTTTCTTTTTTATTATTAATACATGTTTGCAGTACATAATGTTTACATTCCTTGTGTGGAATTGGTACATATACATAACACATTTAATTCCTTTTCTCATCCCCTTTCTTTCCCCTCCTTCCCCCTCCTTCCATCTCTTCATCTCCCTCCCATTTGAGAAAGGTCTATCTCCTTACCTCCTATCTTATTTTGCTCTCATTTATAATTTTGGTTTCTCATATAAGAGAAATCACATAATATTTAAGCTTGTGTGGCTGATTTATTTCACTTAACACTATGTTCTCAAGATGCCTCCATTTTCCTACAAATGACTCAAGTTTATCTTTCTTTATGGCAGAGTAGTAGCACTGCTTTTAAGAACATTAACCAATAAGCCATCTGCATACAAATCTCTGTCTCAGAGTCTGTTTCTTTAGTTTTTTTACTTTTTGGCTTCTTGAGACATGGTTTTGCTGTGTAGTCCAGGCTGGCTTTGAACTCGCTATGTGTCCCAACCCAGCCTCTAATTGGCGATCCCACTCTCTCATCTTCCCAAGTGTTGGGATTACATGTACCACTGTCCAGAGTTACAGGCATGTCCAGTGAGACCCTGTTTCTTGAGGAGCCCAGTGTAAGACAACAACTTAATATGTTGAAAAGATAATGAAGTGCAGAAAATAGAAGTACATACCTGATGTAAACATCTAAATAACATAAAAAATTACATCAGCATTCATAAAGGTTCCATCTTAGTTACTTTTCTCATTGCTAAGATAAAATACCTGACACCCAAAGTTAAAGGGGGAAAAGGTGTATTTGGCTCACAGTTTGTAGAGGTTTCAGTCCATAATCAGCTGGCTTCAAGGTAGGGTGGCTTGGCAGAGGAGTATTGCAGAGGAGAGCCAGTTCATGGCAAGCAGAAGACAGCAAAAGCAAGCAAGCAAGGGACCTTCACAGCATCTTTCTGCCCCTTTTATCTTTTCCAGGCTGCTTAGGGCAGGTAGCACTTACACCCTTAATCCTAGCGCCCTTGATCCTAGCATTGCACTATGAATCAATTCCAGCATCACACACTCTAGATCCAGCCACCTCTGAAAAAGCCCCACCTATGACTGCATGAAGCTTTGCGGGGACATCTAGACACAAGCCATAACAGGTTCACCATACACAATAACACAGTAATATTTTTGTTCATTGATTCTTTACATTGTTGCTAAATTTCTGAGATGATCTACAAAGCATAGGTCTTTAAAGAAAACTCAAGAAAGAGATATGGTGAACACTCGACACGTGATAACAGAGATCCTTTTGCAGAATGTCACCTATTGGGGCTGGTGTCATGCTTTGGAAGAACTATGTTCATTAAATCTTAGTACATGGAAGAACAATATTATATCAATATTACTAGTTTCATTCACTATGGAAAAATACTGTGAATACATACCAATTAAATTATATTTTCCCACTGTAAGTCAGAAATGTAGCAAAATTGGTAACTTTATCAGTTTCTTAAAATGACACCATTAAAATTTATAGAAACAACTAGATGCTAACTTTAGGGGGAAGCATAACATTAACATTTGAGCAAGTGAAATTGCCATAAGAATTTCTTCATTAGGATGAAGAGAGCACATTTTCCATGAAAACCTTGATTATTTTCACTACTTAGAGACATCTTAGCCTTGGAACACAAAAGAAACAAGAGAAAAATGTCCCCTATAGGAAATTCATCCAGGACTTTGAATGTTAAGAGACACCATCCATATAATGACAGACACATGAAACAAAGGCCCAGTAACTACAATTATTTTATCCTTTCCCACCGACCCTCGTCTATTCTACAGGTATAGATTTAAAGAAGCATTTTGTATATTTGATATTCAAAGGAAGACATGTAAATGAAGTTAACTTCTAAACTATCTTCATATATTCTAAGAAACTACTGCCATCAGCAATGAAAACCATGTATCTATAGTTTCTTTAATGTAGAAAAACAATCCATAAATGTTGAAAGGTAGTACAAGCAGTATGTCTTACTTTTTTTTTTTTTTTTCTGAAACAGGGTCTCTGTGTAGTCCAGGTTGGCCTTGAACTCATTATGTAGCTGAGGCTGGCCTAGAACTCACAGCCATTCTCACACCTCAGCCTCCCAAGTGCTGGGATTAAAAGTGTGCACCCCCACACCCAGCTAAATTTAGTTACAAATGCTAAACTGTATTTTTGTTTTGTTTATTTACCTTCAAACAACATTATCTCATTAATAGAGTATTTTTGAGCTAATAAGTATTTTAACCTCTTCCATTTTTAGTCTTTTTTTTTTTCTTTGTGGGTACCGGGGGTCGACCTCAGGACCTCGCATGCCAGCAGGCGCCCGTGCCGCTGAGCGATATCACCGGACTTTTTTTCGTATGTGGGTACCGGGAGTCGAACTCAGGCCCTCACGCTTGCCGGGCAGGCACTCACGCCGCTGAGCCATCTCACCGGCCCCCATTTTTAGTCTTTGATCTAAAATTTGGGACCTTGTGGGCAGAAATAGCATCATGAAAATCATTTAAAGTACTATTTCATGGAAAACATTTTGTGTTTAATATATTTTCCGATTTTCACAGTTATTCACCATGAAAGAGTTTTTGACAAATATCATTGATAAAAGACATCTCTATGACCAAGATATTCTGAAACAAAGCAGAAATATGTAAATGTTGTACATCCAAGGGATCTAAATTTATGGTCATCGATAAACCTAATAAGGGCAGTCTTTCTACACAGTGTATTTTTTAGCACTTGTTCTTCATTTATCATATTTTCTTGTCAATAAATGTTTCTATAATAATTATAATTATGAAAGTATTACAATAATAAATGGTATACCTTTCATAATAGGCATAAGTCACCAAAAACCAAAGGAACTATCAGGCAGTCTGTATAGAGGTCAGTGAAAACCTAAATGCTCCCCTTTAGCTATGCTGTGGCTTATGTTTTGTTACATACAGAATCCTAAAAAAATGAGATTGGAAATAACTACAGTGCTTTTAAACTAATCTACAATTTTAGTAGTGACTTTTGAAGCCTTACCATCACCAAAGTTCTGGCTTTACTAATGCCCCAGATTGGCCGAAGTTTTCCCTTGTGAAGAAACAAAACAAAGAAAAGGAAAACAACAAAAACTTTACACAATTTGCAGTCTTCTTTCTTCTCAGTAAAGAAACAATTTTCACTTTATATCATTTATTTCAACATTTTGGTGTTCTTCAACCTTAAAATGCTTTAACCCTTATCTCTCCCTTTTCATGTTTTTTTTTAATACACATTTCAAAAGCTTTGCTTTTGGTTAGACGTGGTCGTGCACAACTATATTCCCTGCTACTAGTGAAACTGAGGCAAAAAGATTGCAAGTTCAAAGTCAGCCTGAACTACTAAGCAAAGCCCTATCTCAAAATAAAATAAAAAGGGGTGGGAATGTAGCTCAGCAATAGAGTGTCCTGGGTTCAATCCCTAGTACCAGCAAAAATAAATCTATAAATCTGCTTCCTTTCTCTGTCATCTAGTTGCACCTTCTAGCTCTCTAACCACATTTATTATTCTTCATGTTGCCAATATTCATGTGGCAAATAATTTGGATTATGAAGTAAATTGGTTAATGAGAAAAATGTGTCTTTATTCATCTCTGGTAAGAAATAATTCATTCTTGACTTCTCTAGGAATACCCTCAGAATTGTGTTTTTGGTCTTGGACTTAAGCTTCTAGGCATTCTGTAACTATAAAAAAGTAATCATAATCTCAACTTTTTTTTGAGTTAAAACAACAGTGTTGAATAATTTGCAGAAGACTTGCAATATAATTGTCACAAAAATAAACTTTACTTAAAATATTTGAGAAATACTACACAATGCCTTCATGGGAGAAAGACAAAGACAAATTCAAGTGTTATGACATTCAAGAATTTGCCTTAAGCAGGATTGTATCTGTGGCCTTTAGTCCCTAATTCTACTCCTGTTACTAACTGGTATGGATCTCACTTTAAAAACAAAGCGTGACTTAACCCTTTTTAAAATTGTAAAGCAAGACTCAATAATTCAAAAAGCTAACCAAAGTTGAGTACATACAAATAACAATGGTAAACGTAAGTGAAAGATTCAGCAAACGAATAAGTCAATAAGGAAAAATCAGAAAGACACAGCCACACAAATATCAGAATGCAAAAACTTAGGACAATTCGAGATCCAGAGAACAGCAGGAGTCAACAAAGCAGCATAAATAAGCAGAAGGGTGAACAGCTGGGTAGGAAAGTGCACTGGCCCTTGTTAGGTGAATAACGTCCCTTTCCCACACTTGGCAGTATATCTCTTTGGAGCTCCACCTATTCTCCTGGGTCTTGACCTTCCACCGTTCCTTGCCTGATGATCAGCATCCAGTAACTATGTACGATTTACTTAAGCCTGGCAGATTTATTTGAAGCAGGAAAAAACAGCTATAGCTACATGCAAGACAGGCTGGAAGTGCTTGCAAAAGGGAAATTTAATATTCTGACATGGTGAGCATCTCTTAAAAAACAATTAATAGAATTGGAGTAGAAACATCACATTACTTGCTTTTTGTCTGAGTTCAATATGAAGCACATGTTTTATCATTTCCCAGATGTTCTCCATGGGATGGAACTCTAGTACTGCTTAGTAGTGGCTGGCTTGATTGCTTACTCTTTATAGCTTTCTTTCTCTTCCATTTTTCACAAACTCACTATTGCACCTCAGCTTCTTGGGTGCACTACCCAAAGAAACTAATTGAACTCAAGTTCTTGTTGCAGCACTTGCTTATGGGAGAATACAAACCAAGATACTATTAACCTGAGAAATTTTATTATTCAGACCAAAATCAATCCTTAAGACTTTCTAGTCTGACTCTGTAGATAAAGTTAAGGGAAAATACATACCTGGCCTAGAAAATTCACTCGTACTTTAAAAAAAAAACTAAGGCATGTATTTATTTTGCAATAGAACATGAGTGTAAAGGATACACAAGGCCCTATTAGAAGGAAGAGTTCAATGAATTATTATATATTAACTAATGTTAGAGGTCAAAGGATAAGTCTTTAAGATATTCAAAACACTTAATACAAATAATTGAATAAAATAATCTCCAAATTTGACTCTAAATAAATATTGAAAATAGTTTTTAGCTAAAGGTTGTATCCACTCACAAACAGGTTTGTATCTTGTTTTGTTTTTCACATACAGTAATGGTAAGCTACTGAAATATAATTTTATGGGGTCCTTTTCTCATCATCGAATTCTACAGATTTTTCTTTTAGTTGTAAGAGAAGAATGTTTCTCTTTTGGAGCTATTGACTTGGATTAGAAAAACACTTTATTGTGTGTATTGCAAAGCTACTTATTTACCACAGCTAGACGGAGACTCTTTACTTTGTCATGCAGCTGCTTGTTTTTAAACAAATTTTGCCAAGAGACATAAACCAGATGGCCTTCTTCAAGGGTATACTGTGAGCCATGATCGTCAGCTTATGGTAGTTTCAAGCAGCAGACATCTGGGTATGGAAAGTCATGATGCTATTTGGAAATCCAACTTCCAAGTGTGCTGAAAGCATTAGGAGACTCACAAATTGGTAAGTAAAACTGTGACTGAAAATTTGTTTCAATATTATATTTTTTCAAGGAGCTTTAAATATATGCTTTATATTATAACTATTTTGGTAAAATAAGAGTGCCCCAACATATTGGATTAAGGAAAAAATTTGTATAAAATGGTTTTGTAATACATTTCCTAATGGTATCAACAAGTTTTGTGTTAGGCTATGTCAGAGAGAGTTACATGTGTTCTATCAAAAAATTGTTAGTCAATATACTGTAATATTCTACAAAAGCTGTATAGTGTGTTAAATTGTTATCCACTATTATATTTTGTAGTAGTATTATATATTCAACTTGTTTGTCTGTTTGTGTTCTGAGACAGAGTTTTGCTATGTAGTTCAGGCTGGCCTTGAACTCACGGCAATTCTCCTGCCTCAACCTCCTGAGTGCTGAGATTACATGTGTGTGGCACCACTCCCGGCTATATATCCCACTTTTTCACATGACTTCAGAGAGTATATTTTTCTGTCCATGGACATTGGATATGTCATGTGACTTGCTTTGACCACTGGATGTAGATGAAAGTGATAACATCCAGTTATAAATCTAGGATTTACAAACATGCATTTCTGCTTACTCTTCTAAGAGCTTGCAAACTCTGCCATGGAAGAATATACTTTAAGTATCTACTGTCCCACAATCTTGGGCCTCAGAATGAGACACAGGCCATAGATCTTCTTGGCCAATCTACCACCCCAAAGGCCAAAGGAGAGTTGATTCACTCTAATCCTGTCAACAGGGGGGTAATGGATTATTGTATGTGATTTTTGGGAATGTCATTATATAGCACTGTTGTAGCCACAGCTGATCGATACTTGCAGACTTTGCTAAGGGCCCAGTGGAAAGCTACCTTGAGTTACTTCTCCATTAGTGGGAGATAGGGAAAAAAGGATAAGACAAAAATTAGAGTTTGGCCCCTGAGTCCTAATTAGTGTGTTGCTAACTTATAAAAGGTACCAACAAAGGTTACAGAATTATATCTCTGGTTATCCCTGAATCCCCTTAAAGCAAGTCATATAATGACCATACTTAGTTTCTAAGTGCTAGGCTGTAATAGGCTTTAATGTTGAATATTAGGGAAAGAAAAAGGAATATATATATATATATATTTTTCTTCTGTCTTATATAATGCATTGCTACCTTGAGCTCCTGTAATTCTCAGCCAAAGCAAATTATAACTGGTGAAATGAAGAGAACTTCTGGGAAAATTACATTTAACCTTGCTTTATAGTCATGTCTTCAAAGATGAGAGAGAGAGAGAAAGAGAGAGAGAGGGAGAGAGAGAGGCAGGTGGGGGAGGAGAAGAGGAGAGGAAAGGAGTTAGATGAAGGGAGGCTAAGAAAGGGGAGGGTACGAAAGGAAAGTGAAAGGAAAAAATTCAATATAAACTAAACCATCAAAAATCACTACTTGTAAAAAAGACATTATAGTTTAATTCTATTCAATTATACAAATTATTCCAAGGTTAACAATTTTAATGCCCATTTATTCTCTCTTTTTATCAGTATCTACCTATTCTAGGAAACCACAAAGAATATTCTAAAGTGCATTGTTTCAGGCAGAAATCTCTCAAAAACCACATTTTTGCTTATAATAAGCAGTTTTCCCCTGAGGTAACTGATGTTTCCAAGAGGGATTTGAGACTGTCCATGGATAAACTAAAACTAATAAGGAAATAATTCTTCTGAAAATCACTTTATAGGCAAGAGTGCAATTCTTACAGAGTAAACAGATTTTTAAAAAGTTAAAATTTCATAATCATGGTAAATATACCCCTAGAATAGAAGTTATATACCACCTTCTATCAAAAATTATGTCAGTTTTAATGGCTAATGGGTATATTTTTCTCTATGAGAGAATTTCTTAGGCCTCTCAAATGTTGAAGAATATATCGAGGTTACATATTTCATATATCGCTATAGCAATATTTAAAATAAGGATCTCACTTTATTGCAGAAAAATAAAATTAAATACAGAAAATTTTACCTTACATTAATAGTCTGTTGAGTGATCCTATGATGGAAATGGGTTCTTGTTAACCCAAAAGTTTCATGTAAGACTGTGGGTGTGGTGAGACCTCCATCTCGCAACATGGGGATAAAGATTCGCCATATACAGATAGTTGGATAGAAAGCAAGAATAAGCAGAACCATCATACTGCCTTGACTGCATGCTCCTGGGTGACTTCAGGAGAGGAAATATGCTTCTGTCTTATAAAATGCATTGCTACCTTGAACTTCTGTTACTCTCAGCCAAAACAAATTATAATCGATAAAGTAAAGAGAATTTCTGGGAAAATTACATGTGGCTTTGCTTTACTGTCACTTCACCAAAAACTCTTCTACCCTATAGAGTTTAAAAATGTATATTTAGAGGAGGGCAATATACAACATGACAAAACCAAGAAACACACAGCAAGTAAAGTCAAATATTAAAATTATCTCCAAATTGAGGTTATTCCTATAGGTACAAAACCTGTTTCTATACTAAAGTTTTTTTTTTCTTTTGATAATATGTAAAATATAAATTTATTTAGATAAAAACTAGCAAAATAGCCTCCTGTACACTGCAGAAATAGAATTATCTATGGTGAGGGGTAGAAAAGTTTGCATAAAACTATCCTCGGAAACAAAAATGTTCAATTACTTTGAGTAAAAGATTCAGGATATTGATCTATAGTTAACTCTGTGATTACGTGAATTTTATATCCAGTCGATTTTTCATCTGAAGCAAGTTCTATACTCAGTTCTATGTGAGCCGTAATGATTTATAAGAATCTGAAAATGCTGAAGATGTAAGACAAATGATCTTATATGAAATGGTGATCATAAAAAGAGATCCTTCTACAAATCTTGAATGTTCTGACGCACAGAAGATAAGCTGATAGGCAGAAACAAACTTCTATTTAATTTATTTCAAAAAGTTATTTCATTAAATAAATACAACAGATCCCCTTCATCCAATTCTTTCCCGACATGCTCACAACAACTAAGAACTCAAGAACTATAATTTTAAGTAAACAAGAAAATATAAATCAAGGGCTAGTTTAGGTATCCAATTAAAGTGGGACAGTGTCCAGAATGATTCACATTTTACATACAGGTCCAAAAACCACTACTGTGATATAAGAATATTATATATTGGTAGCTAGCTCATTTTAATGAGACTTTTTGACCGTCAATATACAAAAATTAAATACGGTACTTCCAATCACTAACTACATGGAGTTAATCTTTTGCATTTTATTTTATTTATTTATTTACTTATTTTTATTTTTTTTTTGTGGGTACTGGGTGTCGAACTCAGGACCTCACGCCCAGCAGGCGCCCCTGCCGCTGAGCGATATCACCGGCCCTTTTTACGTATGTGGGTACCGGGAGTCGAACTCAGGACCTTGCGCTTGCCAGGCAGGCGCTTATGCTGCTGAGCTATCTCAGCAGCCCCTCTTTTGCATTTTAAAGTTTGCCTCTGGTGGCAAAATTTCTATGTAATTGATATCAATACTCAAATCTTTAAATTTATTTTGGGTTCTGGGTGGAAACAAAGGCTTCTCTATTTGGCTCAAAATCACTCTCAGTGGTGCACAGAGTGTAATGACTGGCCCATGAAGGATATTTACAATAGCTAGGGATTAGGTTAGCTTAGACAGGGCTTGATAGAAATATAAATACTTGAACAGAACAGCATAAAATGGAGGATAATGTGAGTGGGAAGGAGAGTCCTATATTAAAATATACAAGGAGAAACTTACATATGGCAGAAAAGACAAAATAGAAGCTAAGCTTCATGAAAGGAGAGTGGGGAAAAGGACAGGTTAATAAGAGATTTGTCTCTCCCAAAGTTTACAGTGGTTTATGTATGGGCTATGAGGTTGATGCTGTCAAAATATAGTTTTTATCACCATCATCATTATCAAGTAGCACTGATTACTCATGAATACTTTACTAGGCACTGTATAAGGAAGGGACATTTAGGTGGGTTCTGACAGTTAGGAACCAATAAAATAAATCATACCAATCAATGTAGACAAATGTAAAAGAATAAATACCGAATAAGATGCTTAACTGGGGAAAAACTTGAAGGTTAAGAATAAAGTTTTAAATACTTCCTGTGCTTAGGTGAATTACGTTTCCTGCCTCATCTGTGATGATAAGTTCTTTATTATTTCTCTTAAATCAATAACTCAGTTTTTAAAATGAATTGCATCAGTTTAGTTACTTAAGAAGTAATGATTTTCAATACAGATGCTGAGAGTGGCCAGGCGTGGTGGTGTACGCCTGTAATCCCAGCACTCGGGAGGCTGAGGTAGGAGGATCTTCACAAATTCAAGGCCAGCCTGAGCTACATAGTGAGTTCAAGGCCAGTCTGCACTACATCATGAGACCTTGTCTCCAAATGACAAAAAAAGAAAGATGTTGAGAGTGAAAACTAAAGCAGAAGCTTAACTCAGCCCTTTATCATGGTGTTCAAAAAGTGGGACAAAAATGGAAACTGACTTCTTCAATCTGTCACAATGTCCTTTACAAGATCTCCATAACTGAATGCATTTACTCTGAGTAATAAAAAATGATCCTAGAATGGGATATAAACAACTTTTCTATGTTCGGAAAATGGTTTTTCTTACTTTTTGCTTCTTAATTCTTCAAAGTTCGGAAACAGTAGAATTATGAATTGGCACATATACTTGTACCTGGGGGAAATGTAAGTTTAATCTTGCATGAAAATCTTCAGATTTGGTAGACTAATTCTAAGACTACAATGTTAATCTTTCCTGAGTTGTCAGCATCCTGTATGCACTTATCATGTATTTCCTAACTACATATGGCATTGTGACAAAGAGAAGAGACTGCTAATGCTGCTATAGCTGAGTGTCTCATTTAGGAACAAACAATTCTGGAAAAGCTCCCAGATTATGCATCTGTCCCTCTAGCTTCCACTTTACAGGATACAAGTGTATGGGGACAACATGAGGATTAGTATATGATCCTTTTTGCTCTGTAGGTAGTGTGGGGCTATTTCTCTCACATTGAAAAGACAGAAAAGTATTTATTGAATGTCTTAGTAGAAAATTTCAACTCAGATAGCAAATGTCTATAGGAGTAAGCTAGCAGAATTATATGCTTGTTTTCTACAATCTGAATACAGAGATGATAAAGGCATTTGCTCTTCAAATCAGATTTCTTTGGTTTCTATTCCCATTTTCTCTGCTTTTATTTCTTTTATTGCCTCATTTTCCCTCATGCAATGCAAGTGGCAGCTAGAGTTTGTGCATGCTTTAACGTTGTTCACTTGGAACTGAGGGAAAATAAACAATGGAAAAAGCCCTGAGGAAGCAGTTTCCATCTCTCCCACCTTCAGCATCCTATTGACGTGTAGTACTGTGCTCCCACAATTATGGTGATAAATTTAGGAAAGACTTTCTTTAAAAGAGTAGTGTCTACACAATTATCTGAGAGTCTGTGCTGGGCAGTAATAAAGTGTTCAGAGTTCCAGGGTGAAATGTCAAAAATAGAACAATAGGAAAAGTTTTCCCTAAAGTTATATTTCATTTGTTTTGTTTTATTCTGATCTTTAAATGCTTCTTATACTTAAAAAATATATGTATTATTTTAAAAATTGACATGTAAATTTCACTCCAGGACAGCATTCATACAGAAAAGTACATGCAAGTATATAGTTCATAAGCATTTTTAAAGGAAACACATTCATGTGACTAGCACCCAGATCAAATGACAAAACGTAAGCCAGAGCCTAGAACCCGCTTCTGACCCTATTAATCATGACTGCTTACAAACACAACCACCATCTGACCTCTGATCCCAAATAGCCTGTTTTGAGTTTTCAAAATGGATTCATAAAATGTGTGTTCATATTGTGTCTGAATTCTTTTATGTAACACCGTGTCTGTATTTTTATTTGCCATTTCATTTACTTTATGAAATATCATTGGTAATAGAATTTGATTTTTTGAATGCTCTCATGCTGCTTTCCCCATTTATTTATTTTTTTTTTTGGAGATTTTCTTTTCTCTAGAAAATCAATGTTATAGGAATCAATATTTCGGTCTCATGTTATCTTTAGATAACATCTGAAGCTTAGAATCATCTTAAATTACTTTATATGGATAGGTAAGGTATACCCAAATATCAGACTAAATGGAACTCCAAGGAGAAATGCAGATTTTAAAATAATACTTTCTTAATGTTAGCCCAGAACCTTGTTGTTACACAATAATGCCATCTTATGGCTGAACAGCAATTTGTAGTCTAAAAACTATTTCATTTTTATTACTCTATTTTCACTGTATTATAGTCTTAGGCTTGAAGGAATATTTTCTTGAAAGTGTGAGAGATTAACTAATGGCTTGATGGATAGTGCAGATGGCACGAGAAAGAAAATAGAGGTAACAGAGCACGGTATCTGGCACTTAGTAGGACATTTCAAAATTTTTATTGCAGGAAGGAAAGGGCTTTCTTTCTCTAATATTAAATAGATGTTATGCTAATTCATTATGCTTAAATTTCCTGTAGACATATTTTATAAGCAGTTAGCAATATACCAAACAATAGATGAAAATAGAATTCAGCAGTAATACTGATTTCCCATAAAGTTAACAATTCTATTATATATATATATATATATATATATATATATATATATATCCATAAGTTCATTGTATTTGTGGATTTAGTGTTGCAAGCAGCTAGAACATTTATGGAAAGGGTTCACTTTTAATATTTTGTTGATTTGTAACTTTGCTGTATCTACAAGTTGAAATTCTATTTGCTGGAAGATACTGTGCTGAGGCGGGCTCCACAAATAGAGTGAGCAGTCACAAATCAGTCTGATTTTTAATTCTCTTCTAGTCCTCAGTAAAGAGTAATGTCTGCTTTACTTTATGACATTTAATAAAGGTGAGTTTTGCAATTATAACATTCATGAATTTGGTGATTAATGGTGGTCTCAGCACTTATGCCTTAGAAATTCTGAGAATCTAATGCATTTTCTCTTATTTGTAACTTATTGCAAGGAAAACAAGTAATGTTTTTAGAGCTAAATATTTTGGTAGAGGAAATATATAGATGTGCTTTTTAGTATGTGCTTGGGAAAGTCACTTAGTGTCTTTCAGATTTAGTTTTATCCCCTATAAAATAAAAAAATCAGGACAAAATTACCAAGATTTTTATAGCTATTTATTATTAATTATTAACTATGTTCAGTAGTTTGGATTATTGTACTGCAAATATTTATGCCTCTCCTCCCTCCACTGTACGACGAGACTACTTTCCCATTCTATTGATGCCAGGCTTTGTCTTGTGATATGCTCTGGTCAACAGAATGTCACCAGACTTGACAAGACCACAAGCCATATGTGTTCTTGGAAGATTAGGCTTGGTTCACATTCTGGTGATCTATCACAAGTACAGCATGCCACTGACCATTTATCTTTACCCCACAGAGAAGATATACACAGCGGATCTTAAACATGCATCGTGGAGCCTAGTTTAGCAGACCCACATCTTGAGCAGAACTGCCTAGCCAAACTCACCCTAGGCAAACTACAAAGCAAGAAGATCATGTTGTTTTGAGGCGTAAAGTTTGGGTTGATTTGTATAACAGCACTCTTGTGCTAATAGCTGATTAATACGCTTAAAACATATACGGATCACACATGAAAGTATACTGATATAAAACTCATTACTGGCTCAAAGGTATTTTGATTTACACTAAACTTGGCTTATTGGAGGGTTAATCTTGATTGTCAACTTGCCTGGCTTGCAAGGCACCTAGGAGATTTGTGAAGTGCACTTCTAAGTATGTTTGGATAGGTCCTTTGGGTGTGACCTTGGGGACAGTGTTTGGTCCCTGGCTGCTTCCTCTCTGGTGCTCTTTCCTTATGCTCTGCTTCCCACACACCAAGAAGTCAGCAGCTTTGTTCCACTGTGCACTTTGGTCCTGTTGTTTCAGCCTTAGAGCCAGCTGACAATAGCTGAAACAATGAACCAAAATTAAACCTCACCTTCTTTAAATTGTGAATGTCAGGTATTTTGTCCCAGCAACAGGAATGCCAGCGAAAACAGTTTACTAAAAATTTCAGCAGATTTTGTTGAGAACCCAGCATGAAGGCTGTACTAGACATTTGTCTATTTATAAATGAACAGCTTCTAATCTCCAAAAACTTAAGACTCTACCATTGTACAGGTCTTGCTGAGGTATATGGCCCTGGCTATCACTAAAAGATACTGTTTCGGCTGTTTATTTTCCCTGTTCCCTGGCAATTAGCTTCTTGTTTTGTGACCTAAGCTTGCCTTACAATAGGAGTCATCAATTCATATCCCATTAAAACTGATCTGCCACCTATCTTGGTAAATAAAGATTTCTTAGAACAAGCCATGCATCTACATTTATGTATCATCTATGGTTTTTTTCACATTATAGAAATACAGTTTAATAGCTGCAGTGGAAACTACATAGCCTGCACAGACTAAAATAGTGCTAACTGACTCTTTAGAGAAGAAAAATCCAATCTCTGCTTATCAGATGCATCTGATAGAGACTTTAATTCTAGAGTGAGTGACACATAAAATAAATAATGATGTAGATATTTCTTGGCAGTGATAGTTGTAAACCATGCTCAGTGGCAATGGTTCCCTTGGTATAGCAGTGGGCCATGGCCATACCACCAGTTTAAAATTCAGATTTACCTTTCGTCTCGATGCTAGATGTGATTCTAGATGGCTACCCTTGTTTGAAAC
The DNA here is from genome assembly GCA_028451465.1 of Erethizon dorsatum. Classification (NCBI taxonomy): domain Eukaryota; kingdom Metazoa; phylum Chordata; class Mammalia; order Rodentia; family Erethizontidae; genus Erethizon; species Erethizon dorsatum. Next base: position 24,349,788 of record CM051842.1, read on the forward strand.
GTGGTTCCAATTTCCCATTGATCCCACGAGGCACTTAATATCCTTCCAGTAAATTATATAATTCTATCTAAGGCAATCACAGTTACTTTCTGTTCATTGTAGATCAGAATCTTGAATAGTCCGTAGACTTTGATTAACTCCTAAATCTGAGTAAGATATTTCCATTCCATTCCCCAGGAATCTTGTTCTTGCCTATTACCATAGTTCATATCTTTCAGCTCTTTATTTCACCGGCTAGTTGTCAAGGATGGAAAAGTTGTTCAAACAGAGAATTAGTCTAATTCATCTCTCTGTGGTGATCAGGAGAATTCAAGAGTGTAAGAATGAATTAGCAGGTGTCAAGACTGGAAGCCATATGACCATCATGTATTATGTCAAATAATCCTCATAAATAATCCAATGACTTGGGTACTATATTTATGTTATCAAAGAGGAGCTGGTAGAGCATAAAAATTAGGGTATTTGCTAAAGAACACATAACTAGTGTGAGCAAATCCAGGATTCCAAAGCAGGTTGGACTCTAGAGTTTCTGTTCATAAGCAATTACTTAAAATAGCTGAATCAGAGATGAGACTTAAAGTCATGGAATAATGAAAATCTCCCAATTCCTAGAAAACATTTCTTCTGGACTTTGGGTAAGGAAGAAGTGCATCTTCTGGGCTGGGGTAAGAGAGACTCTGTCCTTTGTCAGAAATGGGAAAGATCTCAGATTTGGGGTAAGATTTCTGCTATTCTCTCATGGAACAGCATTAGTTTTTCTGCTTTCTTTTTAAATCTAGGGTCGAAGATGAGGAAAGGAAAATGTATGATCCTGTGAAAAGTGAGTACTTGATTCCTTACCAAAAGATAACTTGTGTGAAAGTAGAAGTGAAACCTGAAAAAGCAGAAAGTGTTTTCTCTATATTAGTACAAAAGTAATAGGTGCCTAGGAAGCAGAGTAATCACTGGTTACTCGAGAAATGCCAAAGGTTCTTAGGCAATGCTGTGAGTAGCATGAAATTCTGGGAAAAAGCACTGGCTGGAAGAAAACTTCAGAGACATGAATATTCTGACAGTGGAATGAGCATTCCAAAGTGGGTGATGAAAGTGAGCTCATTGGAGCATCCTGCAGGTGCTCATAATGACTTCATGTGGGATACTGATTCTAGAATGTGGTGGCAGTGTAAGATTAAGTTTGCCTTCTCAGTTGCTGAGTTCCTTTTCCTTCATCAAGCCTGACTTCAGACACCCTGGGGCCAGCTATTTTTAAGTAAGTTGAGATAAATTTCTTCTATCCAAAGGAAAAACATTCTCAGGTGTCTGGGAAGAGCTTATGTCCGGACACAGAACCTTCAATTTGTGGCCAGCACTATATTTGACATGAGTGTATCACATACATTTAGACCTTGTCTTTAGGAGCTTGTACAAGAGGCAAAAAGTAAAGAAATTGACTACTATGAGATAAATTGTGGGATTAGGCCACATGGAGAATATACTTAGTGTGGTAGCCACAAAGTCTGGGCACACTTGCAAATACAAAGTGATTTAGTATTAGTATATTACATTAAACAGTAAAACAATATCAAAGTTTCCAGACGCTATGATCTATTAATAGTCTTAGCATTTTAGAATGGATACTGGATACAACATCTTTGCTGAGACCTGAAGGACAGGTGGGACAAAAAAAGAAAACACTTATGGACCTACAAATGAATTTCACATTGCTAAAGCAGAATTTGGCAGTTGTAGGGTAGGCAGCAAGTGATGAACAGTGACGCTGACCAGATAAACAGGGGTCATGTGAAGGCCTCATATGTCAAATGAATGAGTCTGGATTTTATTGTCAGGGAAATAAGATTACAGTACTAAAGTTCTTACACTGGATAACTCTGGATGAAAGATAATTAGAAAAAAATAGGAACAATCATTGGAGACAACTGAGATTAATGCTAGAAATATCTGTTTCAGGGCTTAATACAGTAAACTAAGAACTAAAATAAGAATATTTAGAAATGGACAGACATGAGAAGTACTGAGAGTTTCCTTATTATTTAGCAACTGATTTCTCTCCCTCTGAGAATAATGAAGACCACCCTCAGACTATAGAACTTTTGAAATAAACTGTTGTAAGCTATTAGAGATCTTTACTAATTTTATTCTAAACTTCTAGAATAAAAACATATTTTACCTTCTTGTAATGTGAGGTTAAAGATTATATGTGAATTCCCAAAACTTTAAATCAAAAGCTAAATATTTTAATTAACATAAGCACCAAAAATAAATTGGAATCAATTAATAAATTCTCCATTGGGACAAAATAGAGGGGGGAAGAGATTGAAAAGTGTAAAAGTATCAACCTCCAAAATAGAAAAAAAAATTCTATTTTTAAACATATTAATGCAATTATCAAACTGCTATAAATATATATGACAAAGATTATAAGGATCTATTTTTATATCATACAGCTATTTGTACCACCTCAATTAAATGAGTAAACTTGCTTTGACATTACCTGAAATTTTAGAGGGTGACATAATGCTCTAATATAATGTTAACTTCAGTAAAGAACAATTGCTACTATTCAGTTCATTAGTCTGAGACATTCATCATTATATGTTCTCATTCCACTTACCTTGTCCCAGTGTTAATACCTCTCCATTTCTTCCTCTGTCCTTTTCCATGGAGGACAATAAGATAAATTCTATAGTTTCTGAAAACAATTATAATTGTTTAGTAAAGTAAAAGAGTTACCTACCCTTGTCGGTCCTTGTGTATTTTGTTGACTTTTTCCCATTGGAAATCAAGCTGCAAAAGGGCTTCCTGTAGCTTGGGCCTTTCCACAGGTGTAGCACTTTGCATTGCTGCCATTTTCTTGCTGTGAATAAGGTCAATCCGACCTGAGATTTGTTGTAGATTGTCTTTTATATTCTGTAATGTTGAAAATTTAAAAGAAGTAAAAAACAAATCAGCTTTCTATGGAAAGAAAAATAAAAACAAACATAGCCCTAGAAGTGTCAACTGGCCTTGTAATTTTTAACTCTTGACTTTTTAAAGTTATACCCTTGAAATCCAATGATTTCAAGGTGCCTGACCTGAATTCAATGGATAATTCATAGTTCCCACCCTGATATAGCTGATCACTCCCTACATCTCACAACTGCCTGCATTTTGTATCTGTAACTTGAGCTCTTCTGGTTTTTCTTCCACTTTTGTCACTTCAGTCTGGTTTTCTGTATCTCCCTTTTCATGATTTCAGTATTGCAGTGGTCTGGCTCAGCATTTGCACTTCTTTCTACTCTGTCCGTATTCCCTAACATTTATTCCCACATCACATAACTCTGTAAGACAATGATACCCACATTTGTATTCGTAGCCCAGGCCTCTCCTCTGAACTTCAGACTAACAAATCCAAATACTTTCCGTATATTACAATATCTCATGAGCAACTCAAACTTAACATGGGTCAAACAAAATTCTGAACTGCATCCCCTTTATTCTTCTCTTCCCAAGGTATCCCACATTTTAGCAAATGTAATATAAATTAGTAACTACTCAGGTTGACAACCGTGGAGTCATCATTGACTTCAATCTCTCGTATTCAAATTGTTGCATGAAACTGTTGGCTTTCTTTTCAGAATATACTTAGAATTTAACCAGTTCTCACTACCTTCCTCTCTATTATCTCTCACCTAAATATTGTAAATGCTAGTCAAATGGTTCTTTTGCTTCCATTTTTGCCACTTTCACAGTCAATTCTCCACACAACAGTCAAAGAGAAAAATATGAATTGGATCATGTTACTTCTCTGCTCAAAACCCTTCAGTGGCTCCTCATCAAACCCATGCTGTGTACTATGACTCATGAAACTCTATATAACTTGGTTGTATTTTACCTGCCATTCCAAACTTATCTTTTAGTGTCTCCCTAGTCCACAACTCTTCTGGCTTATTAACTTCTTTGCAATTCTTGTGTATGCTAACCATACTCTTGCTTCAAGGTTTCTGCATTTGCTCTTTACTCCACCAAACATACTTTTCCACACTGACATTTATATGACTGGTTCCCTTAATTCTTTCTCATCTAAGAGGAAACATCTCTATCACTCTCTTTTAAACAGCAGCCCCAACCTCGCTTTTTCTTTTCTTCTTCTTTTTTTTTTTTTCTTTTTTTTAATGTGGGTACCGGGAGTTGACCTCAGGGCCTTGCGCTTGCCAGCCGGCGCTTGTGCCACTGAGCGATCTCACCGGCCCTTTTCTCCTTTATGTGGGTTCCGGGAGTCAAACTCAGGACTTCGCACTTGCCAGGCAGGCACTTATGCCACTGAGCTATCTCACCGGCCCTTTTTTCCTTTATGTGGGTTCCGGGAGTCGAACTCAGGACCTTGCGCTTGCCAGGCAGGCACTTATGCCACTGAGCTATCTCACCAGCCTGTTCTTCATTTTTTTTAATAGCACTATGACTAACATTAAGTTGTATATTACATGGTCTGTATACATCACTAGCATAAATTGTGTGAGTGCAGAGGTGATGTCAAAGGTATGCTTGATACACAGTAGGTACCCAATGCCAATGCTTTTCTGTTGAACAAATGAATGAATATATCCCCACAAAAATTAACTCCTTAGTTTTATCTTGAAAACCACAAGCTACAAATTCACTATATATAAATTAAAATATTTAAGAATATTGATTTATAAATTGTTTTATAAAAATACATATTTAGCTAGTCTTGCTAGAATGAATTTGATTATTTTGTTCATTTTAATTGCTATGGACAAGTCAGTTGAACAGATATTTAGTGTGCTCTTTCCTTGCATAAGGAGCTATACAGGGAAAGCAATGGAGGGTAAAGTCTTGTTTGCTTTAAAAAAAGTTTTAAATAGATTGTTTTGTAGTGATAAAGGAGGCAGTGGTTTAGAGAATTGGAGAAATAAAGTAAAGCTGACTCATCTAGGTGAGAAGAAGGAATATGATGAGTGGTCTAAGTGATACCAAATATTTTCTAGATGGAGAAGGAGAGAATCCTATATCATATTTGCTCACAGAATCAGGAAAGGGTTCATGAAGAAGGGGCAACCTGGGGTAGTTACAGCTGAGTAGTGAAAGTGGAAAAGACATTATAGTTAGTAGGTGCTGTGAAAAGACAGATAATATGAGTCACCAGATTGGGCTGATTTTTTTTTTAAATATAGACACAAAGAGGAAGATGGAACAGGAAACAGAGGCTAGAGATGTTTAATAATATGCTTTGAATCTAAAACCAAAAATTCTGTATGTAATTCAGCAGTCAATGCAAAAGTGTGAGAATAATACAGATAGCCCTCACAAATCTATAGTCCAGTTCCACATGTTAAGACTCCATGGACAACCTTGTTTCATGTATACACCCATCGACTCAGCTCTTCAACTAGATTATCTGAAACAAACCAACATATCATTTTACCCATAACTATTTTAGCACATTTCTAACATATAAGAAATTGCAGGAATATATACACCATAACATCACAGCTTCAAAATTAACAAAAGACTATTAATTAAATAAAAATTAAATTGGTTGGCATATATTTCAGTTGAATTGGGAAAAATTTTAGGAAGGAGACATGGCAGAATTCAGTGACTATGTGCTACATGAAAAAGGAGGTTGTGAATAATTTCCAGGCATCTGTCCTTGGCATCCAAATGATGCCTCTGCATATATGTGTAAGTGATAATCACACTGAGATGCCTTTGAGGCAATAAACTATATATGTTCAATAGGCAGTTGGCATTAGATTTTGGGAAGAGGATTGAGAGGGCAACTATTGTTGGGTCGTACATATTTTCACATTCCTGCATGATCTTGGCTTTCTGAGGAATAAAGTGCATTGAAAATGATTTGAAGGATGATTGTCAAACATAATTTAGAATACAGAATCCAGAAAATTTAAAAACTTATCTCACCTAGAGCCCTTTGCTTACATTTTATATTTCAAGGATTTCAGACATAGATATTCCCTTCTTCTTTGAGAGGATTTGTTTATATCCTAGAGCAAAATGTGTGTTTGTCTCTCTGCTCCCCTCCAAAAAACGATGCACCAGTTGCTTTAGATAACTTCCTAGATTCACAATATTGGGAGTAACATATGTATCTATGATCCTTTTCATTAATTAATGATATGATCTCCGATACAGAGGTCTCATGTTTCTTGTCTGGGTGAATATAGATAGAAACTTTAACAAATGCCAATAAAAATGCGTATTCTTGACTACTTCCAGGTAAACCTGGGAAAGATTTCAACGTTGTATGAATTGAAGACTAGGCTGGATAGGGAGTGGCTATTGCAGACTTCAAAGATTTTCAGATGACAGGCTCTGAAGAAAATTTCACAGGTAAGAGTGGGGGTAGCTGCAAAGAAGTTAAAGGTAGATTTTAGCGGGGTTTCCATCTCATTCTGAAACTTCAAATCTATGGTGCGTAAGGACTTCTTTTTAGGCAAGAGCTAAGCGGTAGAAGCAGGTAAGGATATAGATCACATAAATTATTAAAAATAAAAATCAGTGCTTACATTGAGAACCTAGAGAAAATAAGCACTGCGTTCCCTCACAGCTCAGATACAGGGTAGGATACAGTGGTTATGGGCGATATGAACAAATTTCAGATAGAGAGGTTTTGCGTAATTTCAAGACATTCTCTTCAAGTTATTTTTGTTTAGTATTTTAATTTATAAGGTAAAGCACTTATGAGACAGGTCAGGTATTAACATCTGAGGGAAACATGATAACAGAGAAATGTCCTGTAAATTTACTCATTTGGACAAATTCAGTATAAAACTGTTTTCTGCCAGTTTTACGTACACAATAGTTGTTTACAGATGGATCCCTGTGACAAGCAGGGGCAGAGGAAGGAGATAAATCTGCCCAAAGACTAAATGTCATGGGAGCAAGGAGAAGAAACAGAAAAGTAAAGTATTTCAAAATCAAGGAAAGACAGAATATCAGCATGGAAGAGCGAACTGCCACTAAGTTACATGCAGCTAAGCCCTAGAATGAAAAGTTAATTTGGCAATAAAATTGGTGATCTTATCAAGAGCAATTTCCACATGTTGGATGTGGAAAATATAAACATTGGTGGAGTAGATTGTCTTTGACCGTCATCTTCTTTCACTACAAAATAGAGAATCATTTATTTAGTACTACATGATAGTTTGTTGCATTTAATATCGGACATTTATTTATGGTAGAAAAGTTCACTAGTGAGAAAACCAAAACTGATGATCATAAGAAAAACTTTAAAATGATAGAGTGGATTTGGTATCTGTTATTGATACTCTAAAATTCATTAGATTCAAGCCTGCCTTTAGTATTCCTTCTTTACCTTCATTTATATGGTGAATTTTTGCCATCTTTTGGTGATTCTGAGCTCAAAACCTTCAGTGGGTTTAGGGCTATCCCACTCCCTTGATTATGTCAGGTGCACCAACATGTCTTTTTAAAGCACCAACATAACATTTTGCTGCTTCTTTTTATTTGTCTGACCTGGGCAGCCTGATTTCATCAGCACTTAATCTGATTCAGGTGCTGGTTCTGTAAGTCATGGACTCCACTTCTGCTTGATTACCAGTCCAGTTGCAAAGATTCACAACTATAACAAGTTTTCCACTTGATGCCCAGCAGCCAGCTGACTAACTGGGTGATTCCTTAAATTCCTACTGGGCAACCAGTCACATCTGTTCCAATCAGTGCTTTGGGAGCCCAAACACTTAAAACGCATAGTCCTAAGCACCTATGGAGGGAAAATTCAATACAGGGAAGAAGGATCTTACCATCCAGAATAGAAAAGTTATCCAATTATGGATTTGATGTGGTATGTAAGATACACACATACACACACATGCTCACACACACACATACACCCATATTCTCTGAAGATTTGAGCTTGCAAAGCTTTTTTATTTTAATCTGAGTCCCTGGAGTGCTCTTAATGCTCTGGAAAGGAGTAGAATTGCTTGGAATCGAGTTATGAATGGTTTTATCAATGCTGGGCAGCATGCGGCAAAGGCAAGAAAACTTTTTTATCTTAAATAAGAAAAGCAAAAAGCAAAAACTGGGGCAGGGAATGTCTCCCTGGATATCTAGATAATAGCTCCTTGGTGCTTTCTCAAAGAATGCTGTCAAAACTGGCTGGTGTCCAGAAAATCCTTTTCAAACGCCCTGCACATACTCTTGTCCCCCAGGCACTGCACACAGAAAAATGGTACATGCACCAAGGAAAATTTTGTAGCACTTTCCATAGTTTAAAGTCAGAGATGAACTCTCTTATAGCTTTTTTACTATTTTAGTTTGTCTAGAAATAAGTGATCTTTACAGTTTCTGACCCTCTAAAAATGAAACCATAGTCCCTGTAGTTGCTATGGTGATAGAACAATCCCTAGGATCCCTATAGAATATAGCATTTCCATTTCTCTCCCTGAATAGTTCCTTATCTTATCTGAAAATATGATGTCAAAATGATGAAGCACCTGCTTTTTAGTCAATTCCCTTCTTAATTTTGACATATCTCTACAAACTGACCTCCTCACTCCCAAATTGGAACTCAGTGAAATGTTTACTTTTTAGCCACTCTTCCGCCAATGGAAACTATAAATATATAAAATAAAAAGAAAATGTTAATCTCTAGAAGGCAATTGTGCTTGAATTTATATAATTTAAGTCTTTAATATTTTAAAATAGCATTGTCACAACTGTAGTTTGCAGCATTAAGTTAAATAAGACCCTAATTTAGACACTGTGTATAGAGAAACAGTAGATAATGAAGTAATTTTCACAATTGAATGATAGAATCCAAACAGCTAAAATAAAAAAGCAGAAATCTATAACCCATTCTGCCTAATTCATAGAGTTATCTAGAAAGATTTTTTTTAAAATAAGGCTTCATTGATAACACTGACATTAAAAATAAAGGCCTTGATTTTAAGATACAAAAATACAAGATTTTAAGACGGAATTTCCCTTTCAGACAAAATCCATTTTGGAAGATTTATATGCAAACAATTTGTTTATTCAAGTATTGTGGATTTCGTGCATTCAATAGGCTAAAAAGAGAAGGTAGAGACTACAAACAATTTATCTAGGGAACCAAACAAGAGACCTAGTTGCCAACTAATCAAGTTGAGATAAAGGTCTCAAGTAACACTTAATTTAACTATGCTCTATTCTCTATCATAAGGGGGAGACTTCTACTGTTTAGTTTTTCTTCCATTTAATGTAAAGTGACAACAACTCCCTTGCTGTCAGACTGTTTCATTACAGAGCCTGTCTTTATCCAACTAAAAGGTAAACCTATTTATATGAATGTCAAAGTAGATATTGCAGAGACTGAATAAGCCGAGAGTAGGAGATACTGATACCTGATAAATTGAACTTACACTTAATGTAAGTAACCTTAACCTCTGATGAATGTAACCTTAAAAAAGACTAACTAAATTTTTTAATGTCTTTTCTTACCTATAACAAAGTTCTTTGTTTCTAAAATTCTATGAAAAGTGCCAGCATGATACCTAATATTTAAAATAGCATTGTTTCTGCTATCCATTCTCGGTAGTAGTCATAAAAATAAATGGGAATCTCCTAGATCCAAAATGTGAAATGTAATTCAGCACTTGGTTAAACCTCACCATCCAATTACTACATGGGAATGTCTGTAATTTTCAAGTGTCTTTACTCCTGCATTTTACACCAAAAATAAGGTCAAATACACCTTCTTCTGTTGACAATTATTACAAAGTTACACTCTCAAGTGATAAATCAGTTGTACATACAAACATTAAAATTTATCTTCTAAAGTTGGTCCTTAATAGTAAAATACTTACTTCAAAAGTTTTCAAGGTATTTTAGTCAAAAAGTTACAAGAAAAATTAAAATGAAATAAAATTTCAGACATATGAAGACATATGTCCATCAACAGATGAATGGCTAAAGAAAGTGTGATATTTATATACAATGGAGTACTACTCACCCTAAAGAAAGATAAACGAGACATTTTTAGTAAATGGATGCACCTCGAGACCATAATCTTACCATATTGTTTTCCTTGTGTGAGAAACCCAAAGTATAAATAAGGGGCAAAATGAGGATAGATATTAAGAAGGAAGAATTTTTTTCCAAATGGGAAGAGGAATAAGAGATGATGGAGGGAGAGGGAAAGAAAGGAAAGGGATTTGAAAATAAAGAATTAAAGAAATGGAATAGTGCTTTTGTAAATGGAGAGAGGAAGAAAGTTTAGAGGGAGGGGAAGGGAAGAGGACAAAAAAAGTTAAAATTAGAATTAAGAATTAAAAGATGAATTAAGATGTGTTGTGTACCTGTACAAATCTCCCATGATGAATGCACTGCAAACATGTACTAATAAAAATAAAATTTTAAAAAATTATAAATGCAAGATAACATGAAATTGTTGTTTCAGTGTATCTTGTCCTAAAAGTGACTTCAATATCTCAATGATATTCTGGTTTAGAGTACACTGAATTTCATTTTTTCAAAAGAAGTGGTAACATTGCTTTTTATTAAGTTTTTCTCCAAAGGACTCATATTAGGAGATGGCTGGAAGCACCTACAACTCATTATTTTTCATATTCGCTTCTGTGAGGGAATTCTATTTATTGGTTCACTAATATTTTCTTCATTGCATCATTTCCCTCTTCCTCCACACTGAGTGCTGTTACTCTGTGGCCTTTGTTACATAGCTCTCATTTCCCTAGTGATTTATTTTCCAGGTTTCTTGCTAATTCTCTGAGACCTTCATCTCTTTATTCATTAACTCAATGAATACGAGGTGTGGTCAAAAAGTACAATGAATGTTTTAAAAAGTATTACAGTAAAAGATGCATTGCCACTAATCCATCTCCAAATACTGCCCCCTTGCTTTGAACATATTTATTCCATAATTCTTGCCACTTTCAGAAGCAGTTTGGTTCAGAAAGTGGCAAGAATGATGAGCTAATTGTGTTCAAAGGGAGGGGACAGAAGTATTTTGGGGGGCGGATTAATGACAATATGTCTTTTACTGTAATAAAATTTTAAAATTTAAACATTCACTATAATTTTGGATCACACCTCATATTTAGTGAAAGCCTAATGTGTTCCAGTTACTTTTTATGTCCTGAGGATACAACAGTGAGCCAGAAAGAAAATAAACAAGCAGGGTAAATAAGTAAACTTTATAGCCACTTAGACAGTGGTTGGTACTAAGAAGCAGAACTAAATAAGGCAGGGAAAGAAGATATGAACTATCTAAGTGAGGGTTCAGAATTTTAGGAAGAGTGACATGGATTTATAAGTAAATACCTAATCAAAATGAAGGAATGAGCCAAATAAAAGTCCTGAGAACATTCCAGGCAGGAAAGCAAGTACAAGCACCTGGAAACTGGAGTGTGCCTGAGGGGAAGGGTGTCAAGGGACATGAAGGATATGATCACAGCTGGAGAATGTGAGCCAAAGACTCCCAGGGGACTACTTGAGAGAGAGTGAAATGGGCAACCCACGGAGAGCCTTGTGAACAAAATAAGGACTTCCCTGTTTACTCTGAGGGGGATGGAGACTACAGCTGCCATTAACTGCAATGTGGAAAATTTGAGCTGGATGAGGTTAAGGTGCAAAGTTTAATAATTACATGTTGTTTGGACATTTTAATTTTTAAATGGTTACTAGACTTCTACATGGCTATACCAAATCGATATGTATGTTAGAGTTCAGATGAGAAATCTTGACTAGAGACAGAAATTTGGGAGCCATTGGAGTTAATTTTTCAAATCTCTTCTACATTTGCTGATAAAATATGGGTATTTTCCTATATTCCTTTCTCAGCCCTCTTTTCCTCTAACCCCACTGCCATAGACAATATTACCCACTGCCATGATTTAAATACCTCCAGGGTATGAGACAATCTTAATTAATGGAAGTGGGAAAAGAGGCAGGATATCAAGATGATAGAATAAAGTCACTGCTCATGTAGCCTAACAGAGAAGGCATTCACAGGTGGAGAGAGTTAACTAGTTAACAGTCAAATTTGCTTAAGGTATTTGTGGGCTAACAAAAGTAGGAGCAACAGGAACAAAATGCAGGGAACAATTCCAGTCTATAAATTGGTAAAAATTCAGCCAGAGACTTGTCATTTTGTGGCCATGGTGGGATTATATACATTTTACAGAAAAACTTTCCTCAACCAATTAGAGTATTTACTAGTCCAGTAGAAAAATACATCTGGGAATATAGTCCACAGCATTTTGTACCAACATATGAAAGCGGGTGGTCTAGGAGGTTGGGGACCATTCTAATAAAATTTTAATAATTTGAGTACTGGTACACTTACCCAGATTAAGGGTAGAATTCTGAAATTGGCCTATCTAGGTTAAAAGCAATTACTGTATCTCCTCAATTCATTTTCACCTCTTTGTTTTTTCTACTTGTCTCCAATTGATCAAGCCACTTTAATGATTCTCCCTGATTAAAATCCATTAGTGACATAATTTCAAGCCAATAATAATTCAAGCCAAGATAATTTCAAGCCAATATTTAGGCATTCAAGGCTCTCCCCCAAAACAAAAAGAAAAAGAAATAGAAGTTGGATCTACAGTTTTTTATCCAAATTGATCTCCCAATGTCTTGCCAGCAAAGACACTTTTGTTTGGAAAGGATAATCTCTTTGTTTTCCTTCAGACACATGATTCTGATTCAGGTTCTTATGTTTGCTAATGTTTTTCTAAGGTAGAGAACATTTTCTGCATCAAGAATCTGTATAAAATAGTGATTAAGAGCAGCAATTTTGGAGAACACATAGTGTCGGATTCCAACTATATGTACAGTACACTATTTACAAACTGTCTCTTCTGATGAATTTACTTAACTGGCCATATGTCAGTTTCTATTTCTGAATATGAGTATAATGATAGTGGCTTCCTCATATAGTTATTAGTATGACCATATGAGTTACTACCGGTCAAGGATTTAGAACATGATGTAACACATAATAATAACTGGTTGCTATTAGTATTATTCAGGTTCCAATTATATTGCAAGCTCAACCTAAGGCTTCCTCCTCCTTTAGACTATTCTTTCCAGTTTGTTTTCTACACTGCTTTCACCTGTTTGTGAATTCACTTACATTCATGCCTCACAATGTATACTTTGGCTTAGATTATGTCATTTCTGCCTTAAGGTACTGCCAAACTTCTTCATATAACTATGATATGTATAATCGATAATGTTACAACTCACCAGAATGCAGGGATCACATCTCATGTTTTTCTACTATCGTTTAGAATATTGAGCATAGCACATGACTCTTAATAAATATTTGTTGACTTAAAGTAAAACATCGAATTGAACTTGCTTGTGAAAATCCAATTTGAATGGAGTCACTGAACTTTATGGCATTGTACATTGTTCTTCAACTATTGTAGATATGCATTCAGGCCTGGACAGATGTGAACAGTTCAATTATTTGTGTTTATTCTATTTTACTCTCATTGGCTATCTAGCTGTTAAAATCAATACTGGAGTAACCGTATATCTGAATTTTCTGGCTGACTTTCCCCATGGTTTCCTCACAGCATCTCATACACCTAACAACGAAAAAGTCCTTCCTTCTGAATTATGTCTGGCCATATCTCCCAGATGGTACACAACATCAAGAATGAAAAGAAAAACACAAAACATGCACTTCACTCCTCCAAGTTTTCCTCAAACACAATGATTCTAATCTGTCAGCACCAACTAAACTGAAAACAATTTCACGAGTCAGATTGTGATAGGTTCAGTTTGTGTTAAATTGTGCACATTGTCTAAATCATTCTATAGAAAATCATGACAGAAAAATTGGCTCTTACACATGGCAAGGAACAGTTGTGTGGAAGCAAGTGCTCCATTCTTAGTTAAAATTCAGACATATGGTATTCTATATTTCCTAAGTTTTTAGGGCTGGGATGTGCTCTTAAATCTTGCACAACTGAGCAGGGTAGGAGTAAGCATGTATATGGAGAACAATTCTAAGATTATACACTAATCCAAGGAACCTTACAAAACTGATAAACTAATTATGGCCAATGGAATAGGATGGAGAAATGAGGGCAGGATGCTGTTCTTTCTTTTCCTTTTATACCCCTCCATATAAATATGAAATCATGAGTATCTGACTATTTTAACAAAGAACTAAAAATTCATTGTGCATGATCAAGTAAGTTCAAAAATTATACACAAGATAAAATGTAATCAAGTGTGTACAAATTAGTACAAGTGACAGAAGACTATTCTGGAAATGGTAAACATATTTGGTAAAATGATGCCCATTTTCTACATGACTCGTGTTATTGGTATTTGGGAATCATGCTTCCCATCATGTTTTTCATGTGTGATAGGAAAACAAAACCACTCATTCATACAATTGTTCTGAAACTAAATGCAGAATTCTAAAGTAAAATAATTTTTGAAAACCCAAGGAAACATACACACAAAAAACTTGATATATGGCAAAAGCTAACACTCTACTCAATTTCCTTACCATTTTGGAAGCTTCTTAGATTTGCCGAATGATGAGAATGCCTTTATACTTTTGGAATTGGTAAGAATTGGTGCATTAATCATATGTGATTTATAACACAAAGTCCTTGATTTATTCTGAGAATGTTTGATGACACGCATTAATATTCAGAAGTAATCAGACTTGGGTAATAGTAATTGTATTAGGTTAAATGATATAAAATTTCCAATATTTGAATATGTGACTGACATCATGGCAATTCACAATGTTACACAGAATTACTATTGCAGTATTCACATGCCCATGGTTACAAATTTAAGCAGAAAAAATGATTACAAGCTATCTTTTGAAAATAGCAAAAGAAAAACAACAAAGACAAACGTCAAACCTCTAAAAATATTTCCACTACTGATTAAATCGTTCTTCAATTTGAGCTCCAAGATTTTTAGTTTAACTCATGGTACTAAGCTCAGAATCAGAAGAAATGATCCCAAATTGATGAAACAGAATTGAAAAAAATGTGAATTCAACATATTTCATTAAAAAACCCTTACAAAGCAAGAAAACCTAAAAATCAAACAAGCTAGAAAATGACCTCTTCATGGTACATGGATTGTTGGCATTTTTATACCTCAAGATAAATATTTTTAAAATGAGTTATTGATTTCACATTGATAATAAGTAGGAGAATGGAAAATGTTACCCTAGAATAAGTAATATCTCGCTTTGGAAACAGAATAAAGGATACAACTGAAAGTATGTAATATTCTCTAACAGAAGTTTTTGTTAAAAGGAAACATTTTTAGCCTACATATATTCTCCTCTTTTTTTTTTTTTTTTGTGGGTACCGGGGGTCGACCTCAGGACCTCACGCGCCAGCAAGCACCCATGCCGCTGAGCGATATCACCGGCCCTTTTTTTATATGTGGCTTGCAGGAGTTGAACTCGGGCCCTCACGCTTGCCAGGCAGGCGTTTATGCCGCTGAGCCATCTCACCGGCCCATATTCTCCTCTTTTACTCTTTTGTCTATTTGTCAAATCTGGAAATAACTACGTATATTTTATGGGGTTGCTAACATTTTATTTAAATTATTTCGCATATGAATATGTCATTTATAAGGTTTAATAATTCTTATGGTATTGGTTTTTAGGATTCTTTATATGGAAATTTACTTGCAATGATTTTTATGATTTTGGGTTATTTGATAAACCAATATGGTTTTCACAAATCTTAAGTTTTACATAATTATATATTTCAGGAAGAAGTTGTCTCCATAATCCCATGTAAATTTACTCTACACATTAATTCTGCTGAGTAGTGTGGGACAGGCATTTTCACTGCTCTGATTTCAATGTTAAGAAAACAGGCTTAGAAATTTTATTTGACTTGCCCAAGGGCACACCTATTAAGAATCAGATACAGTGTCCAAATCTTTTAGTTGCAAATCTGTTGCTTTGCCAAACTCTCTAGCTTACTGCTTGTCACAGGCATATAATGCAAGCTTAATCATTATGAAAATATTCATAATTCATTTGCATGAGGGTTCGTTGCCACACACTTTCATAAATGATTGGTTTAAAATTCACTATGTACACATTCAGAGCAAATGACTCCTTGCTGATATATGTGTAGATTTTTAGAATTCACATGCCTGGATGATGGAACTCAATGAGTTAGGATATAATACATAAGAGGCTAATTTGGTTTCCTATTTTAGTCTTGTCACCGACAGAATGACATTTCTCTGTCTTCTTCACAGAATCCATGCTTGGATGTACCAGACTGTAACTCATTCGGTCAACAAAGTTACACTGTGTGCCTACTAAGAGCAAGGTCCTGTTGTAGGAGACAGCAATGACGAAGGAAAAACAAGATACTGTTTTTTCTTCCTCGTGGTTGGATATGATGGATATTGGTCAGCACAAGGTACAGGTCAGAAGGAGTACATGACTCACTTTTCTTTCTTCTTTTCTTTTCATTTGGCTTCGGGAATAGAACTCAAGACTTTGAGCTTGCCAGGCAGGCACTGTGCCGCTGAGCTATATCCCCGGCCATGACTCCCTTATAATCCATTTCCAGGGCTAAAAATTGTTTCTTTTGCTGATGCTGACTCAGTGACACCATCTTTTTTTAGTTTTTGTATTGAATTGTTTTGTTTTGTTTTGTTTTGTTTGTTTTACTACTGTTGATTGAACCCAGGGAGTTTGCACTGAGCTATATCCCCAGCCCTTTCTTATTTCTTATCTTGAGGCAGAGTCTCACTAATTTGCTATTTTGCCCAGGCTGGGATCAAATTTGGGATCCTCCTGACTCACCCTCTTACAGTGCTGGGATTACAGACATGTGCCACCATGCCAGGCTCATATATCGCCATCTTGATAAATGTAGCACTGCAGTTAAATGGGTATACATATACTTAAAGGCATGCATATGTGCTTTTAGATTTAGAAAACCCTGTACTATTGTTTTCACATTTGGGGAAGGTGAAAACAATATCTTTAAGCAATTTAAGGTATCAAAAATGCCTTAAGACAGACACTCTGTGATTTGGATAACAGACAAGTGCTCAACTTTCATTGCTAAGAAAAAAGTATTAGAGAAAGCCGTTAGTAGCTGTTGTAACAGCAGCTGTTGGGGAGTAGTTCTATCTTAAAATTGAATAAGAGAAATTGGAGTAACAAAGACTCAAACTCTGTTCATTTTCACTCTCTGGAATTTGTCTTTATCTGACAAATGAAGGCAACACCCTATATAAATCTAATACTTATACACTTTATGCCCCATCCAGCTCCTAGGCACACTAAATTAATGTCATGTCAACTTGGGAAAAGCAATCAATCGAAAAACATTGAAACACTTCCTAATTAGATTTTTTTCTGAGCCGTTAAATAAATTTAAAAGTTATTTTTAGTGGTTCTATTTTAAGTTGACCTTTTAACTTTTTTCTTTACATGGTTTATGGTCTATTTGTGAAAAATACTTCATAAACACAACTATATATTTTGGCCAAAATATTCTCTATAGGATGGTGCATTGTTTTTGCACAAATAATGGCTCAATAATTATATATTGAAGATTAAAAATGAAATCATAATTGATCAAAATACAGTTTGACTAGCTTGTGAACAGGATAACCTCCCCACAAATAAATTGCAAACTCAAAATTTCTACCAGCCTCATGATTTGTACATTTTTAATATGAAATTTTCTGTCTCATTGAATTTACAGGATAGGGATTATCAAGAAAGTCTTGCTGGGAGAATGGAAGGAGTAGGAGAGAGTGTTTAAAGTGTATTTTAGCAGAATTGGGAATAAATCGCATCAGGGGAATAAAAGTAGAACAACTCCTTATCATGATTAAATAATGATAGGGAGAAAGGAATGAATAATATCTTATTAAAGAGAGACAATAAAGTATAAAAGAAAATTCTACCAAAGCACGTATAAATGTGAGCTGGGAATGACTACAACACAGGAATATGTTATTCTCTTCATTGTAAGATAAAAAATAAGGTACTATAGCAATGAATTAAACAAGATTCAAATTGCAGTTAGTAGTTTAGTATTTATATAGTACAGACATATATATAGCAAAGCAAACAAATCCCAAATCATAAAAACAAATGAATAAAAGATTCATATTTATAACTGAATAATTGTTAGTTAAAAAAATTCAATTTTCCTCAAAGAAGTCATTGCATGATTCATTGACTTACATTATTCAAAATGTTTATATATAGTCAAGAAGATCAGTTTTTATAATATGGTAATAGTACATTAATAAATCATATTTTCTGTGTGCTAAACTGTTATATTAGAAATTTAAGTAGAACTCAGAAGCATTTATAATCAAAGTTTGCTTTGAGATTTTATACGATCCACGATTATTTAAAATAATTACAATCTTTTTATTGCAATATTATCACATTGATGAAAAATCCAACCCTTTATTAGCATGTGCTCATATTAAAATATGTAGATAAATAGATTATTTCTTTATTTTCTTTCGGATATTTTGTTCATATTTGTACTTATGGTGCCTTCTGCTATTATCCAATTTCCCTAGAATCAGAACAGAAAAAGAGTCATTCTGCTCATGGCATTAGTTTTGTCTTCATTTAAGTGATTTGGATTATTAAATTTGTGTTCAAAACGCATGAAATAAATTCCAAAGACAAAGAGATGAGCCAGAGTGTGAGGATCTTCATTGCCAGCACTTCTGTTTATACTTCAAAGCAACACTGAAGTACAGAAGACAAAAGCTGCAGAGAAGATATGCTACAACCCTGAAGGCATCCTCTGCCTAGTTCACAGGATACTGAAATTCTCCTACCTGAGCCCCAAATCGTAATCCACACATGTTTAAGCTTCTATGTGAATATAAATACAAACTTGCTATTTCCTCGAAAACATTCCTAGAATCCGACATTCTGTCACTCCCAACCTTGTCCAAGCCACCAGCATCTAACTCTTGTCCAACTGTTCTCTTTTCATTTACTCTTGGTCTGGCACGGTTCTACTCTCAACCCAGTTATCAGCGTAATCTTTTTAAATCATAATTCAGATTATGTCACTCAGAGAGAAAGGTAATCCTTACCTGACCTTACTAGTAGAACTACTACAGTTAGAATCAGGGAAGTCGACGGAGCCACTCCTTTCTGTTTATTTAACTATAAACATAACACCACCCTAACGATTATCCCTGTTTAAGCTTAGGAGGTCTTGATGCCCTAGTGGGCAGATCATCAATACAAGTGCAAGATGGAATAGGAGGCAGCTGGAGTCAGAGGTGTCTTACCCTTTAATACTGGAAGCCTGAGTTATCGAGTGTTTCTCTTTCTCCTCCTTTCTCCTTTTGCCCTTCTGCCTGTTCCTGCTGCTACCATCCCATGATCTTTGATAAGCATAGCTATTTACTACTTACTATGAGGTATATGCTTGGAAATTCTTTCCTTGTCCTACACAAGAACATGGACTATAACAGAGCCTTGATAATGACCTCCAAAACTCATGTGATCTCATGCCCTACAATCATACCCCTGGCTTTCTTTACTCCAGCTACACTGACCATCTTGCTGCTCCTTGCTTAAGATAGGTTCACTCCAACATGTAGGCCTTTGTTCTGCTTCCTCTACCCAGACCCCAAGGCTGGCTTGCTTACTTCATTCCAATCTATGTTTGCAGGTCTTTTCAATTCTATTTAAATTTGCAACCCCACCTACTGCCATTCCACCTGCTCCTACCTCTTTATTAGCCCAAACTTTGTGTTTTCTTTTTTGCATAATGTGCATCACTTTGTTACACACAATATTTACTTATTTTCTGTTGTTGCTTGCTGATGTTCTATCTCCCACTGCTGTAATAAAAAACAATGTGACAGCAGAGGCCCCTCAGTTTTGTTCACTGTTTTATAAGCACACAGAGTAGTGCCCAGCACACAGTAAAAGAATAATAAATATTTTGGGAATAAAGAAATCCTCATTCCTTAGGTTATTGCTTGTTCTAACAACTCACCTTAGGTCTCAAGAGTCATGCATAAGACCTGAACCGGTCTGAGTGACCTGGGCAACTTTTCTTCACACTGTCTTTGACTTTTTAAGCCCACGACAAGTTCTCATACAATTGAGGTTGAAAAAGGGCTGCCTTTATTTCTTGATACCACTTAAATTCTACATTAAGACTAAGTATTCTGGGGCCGGCGAGATGGCTCAGCGGTGTAAGCGCCTGCCTAGCAAGCGCGAGGGCCTGAGTTCGACTCCAGGAACCCACATACGAAAAAAGGGCCGGTGATACCGCTCAGTGGCACGGGTGCCTGCTGGTGCGCGAGGTCCTGAGGTCGACCCCCAGTACCCACACACACAAAAAAAAGACTAAGTATTCTGTTAACACCTGTGAGCTTTATTCCTTCTTCTCACACTCTCAACTACCAAAAACATAACATATTTTATCCACATCAAACACAGCATCTGTACTATCATTAGAGGAGACCATTGAAATGATGCATGCCTGACTTTTTATTTCCTTTCTTTCTTTCTTTCATCCTTACTTCCTTATATCTCTCTTTCATTCCACCTTCCTTCTTTCTTTCTATGAAATCTTTTTAATTGTCATGGAATCATCTAGAATTAGAATTCAGGACATTTTTTAAAGCACTGAACACAACAGACTTTTCTACTCTACCTTGTTTTGTTTAAATTAGCCTTTAAAATGCTCAGCATAATGCCTTAGAAACAGCTACATGAAAGGTAGTTTCAGAAAGTACAAAGACTGAAGCTGCTTTGCTTGTGTTAAAATCCTTACTTCACCACTAGTAGTTGGGTCAACTTTGCTTACTTACTGTATGTTTCCTCAGTTTCTTCATGGAAAAATGTAGATAATAATTTGAGATATTTCATAGAGTTGCGGCAGGATCAAACAGCTAAATATAGATGAGTTATAAAAAGGGCACTTAAGCACTCAAGTTGATTCTCATTCTTGCAAAAGATAAAGCCCAGTTGTTGTCCTTATTATCAACTATTTTCTTATTTTTGCCCTCAAAATCACATTTATGAATATCAAGAACAACTTGGTAGAACAGCTACAGAACTCCTTAGTGAGGGAGCAGCAGCACCACAGGAGAGTCCCACACCAGTGGCATGATGTATTTCAGACAACACAGTGTACTTGTGCATGCCATTATTTCTTTCACCATTGTCCTACATAGAGCTCCCCTAGAAGCAGGTCTAACACAACAATGTAGATGCAAGTGGTGTACTTGGGAATGATCCTAGGATGCACAGGTTTCTGGCTTAAGACAGGGAAGCAGTGAAGAGCATTATATGAGGGAGGTTTCTAATGTGTGCAGCAGGGTCTTAATCCTGGCTCAGAGCATTAGGTCAGAGGGTGAATCGTATTTCAGAGATACCCAGATGACGGGTGAATGAGAAGTGATGCATACCCACCAAATGCTCTCTCATATTCCATAAGGTCTGCTGGAAAAAGTGGGCACACAGCTTTAACTCCTTGAAACTTGTGAGTTTTGATGACTAAAGAGAGAACTAAAACCAATGATCAGAGGCACTTGGAGGTGGCAGGTGCCAGTCAGAGTGCAGGGAATGCTGTGTGAGGAAACGGTGTAGTGAGATCCCAACAGTGTGCCACACACCAATGAAACTGAGACTTTCAGTAAAATCAGGTATATAGAGGCATTAAGGTAAATTCTTTCCACTGGACTCCTAAATGGGGAATTTCTACTTTCAGGACAATGTTTCAAATGCTTAAAGCTCTCTGGGGACGAAAGTTTTACACTTGCAGTGTTAATGATTTCTATGTTTATGTTTTATTTTATTTTTATTTTTATTTTTATTTTTTGTGGGTACCGGGGGTCGACCTCAGGACCTTGTGTGCCAGCAGGCGCCTGTGCCGCTGAGCGATATCACCGGCCCTTTTTTCGTATGTGGGTTCTGGGAGTCGAACTCGAGCCCTCGCGCTTGCCAGGCAGGCGCTTACGCCACTGAGCCATCTCACTGGCCCCTATGTTTATGTTTTAATAACAGGTACTTTAAAGTAGGATTTGATGACATAAGATATGAATTAAATTTTGGCAGATTTTACAACCTTTTTTCCTTAAAAACTGTGCGGTTTACGCTATTAGTAGTGTTTGAAGCTTTCAAAATGCTTTTCTTCAAAATTATGCTGCTATTTCCTATGTAAGGAACATTATTAAATTCATATATAAACAATGACAATCAATTGATTAACAATGCTAATATTGACTCTGAAGTAAGAATACATGTTACATATGCTTCTCGTTCATATCTCTTTATTCCTTAGCTAGTGTATTACATATTAAATGCAGATTACCATATGTAAGCAGGCATTATTCTGAATAGTTTCTGTCAAAATGATTAAGGACCTTTCTAATTTAATACATCTATTGAAATCATATGTGCTATTTTAGTTGTGCTTTGTTCAGAAAATAATTATTTTAACTTATTACACATTATTTGTATTGCATTGCACTTTGAAGAAATATGTATATTAAACCACACCATTATCTACCATAGTTCTGTAATTTGATTCATGCAAAACTGTCAGGAATAAAATCAACCACAATTTAATTTGAAACCATCCCAACCAGCAGCTGTACAATTTATGCACTACTTTTCTATTTTTACTACTGAATAATGACAATGATGAATGCCTTTAAGAGAAAATACATATTCATTGAAAAGACTAAGCTCAAAACTATCCCCCTTCAAACAGCGCATGAAAGTAGGAATCCCATTTACCTGCTGCAGGAGATTTGTTGGGAAAGCATTGGAATTAAGCCCACAATTGCATCTCACAAGGATTCAATAATCCAGCTAAATTAAACCTGCAATAATGCCTTCTTACGAAACACAGTAATCAATACTATTACAATGGGTGTCAGCTATAATAATATTAAATTTATCAGCATGAATGAATGATTATCAAGTATATAACCAGAGGCTTATCATTCTAAGTGTGCCAGGTTAAGAGGTATAGAGACCAAGGGATTCATTCAGTGGGCAACTTCACAAGTTCAGGGTCACTTGCTTTCCTAGGCAAAGTGTCTATGAAAATGAAAAGGAATACCAGCTAATGAGCACGATTTACATGTCAAATGACAATGATGAAGTTACAAACTGTGCTGTCACAAGAAGTTAATGTGAATAATGATAAGCATTCTGGCATGTCTCCTTTCTCAGTTGATTGTGTTTCTTTCCTTTACTGTATCCATAAGTGATTTGACTTTTATTTCAAAGTGAATAAGAAACAGCATCATACTGAAATGGATGGACTAGTTCCAGAGATCCATGTAGCTCTTATTTTATTTTAGTGTGTAATTTTATAGCTTATTTGATATAATATAAGATATTAAAGTCAAGTCACTCCAGATATTGAAACACTGATTTCCAAAACGAATAGCATTATCCATTTGTACACTTATGCAGATAAATATGTGATGTGGAATGAGCTCCCAAGAAATCATTTAGAGTATAAAATACTTTAGTTAATATGTACTGCTGATAACAAACTCATTTTCTGTCTATAATCTTATGCTGTTTGCACTGGAAAATACCAAGCCCTAGCTATACTACAATATTTCATTTCGAGTGTGAAACGTATGATAAAAAATTATCGCAAGACACACATTATTATGTGCATTTTTTTTGTGGGTACCGGGGGGTCCACCTCAGGACCTCGTGCGCCAACAGGCGCCCATGCCGCTGAGCGATATCACCGGCCCCTTTTCCGTATGTGGGATCTGGGAGTCGAACTCGGGCCCTCGCGCTTGCAAGGCAGGCGCTTACGCCACTGAGCCATCTCACCGGCCCTATGTGCATTTTCTTGGTGCTACATTCATTTAACTTGAGACACTACCTTCTAAAATTCATTACCTATTCTTTCAGCATGATTTGATTTGGTTCAGAATTCCATAGCATGCTGTTAGTGGTTTGAAAAAAGCTGGACTTCGCTGGTAATCTTTAACTGGTAGTTTTACAAATTATTTTATTGATTTCTATGCATTCATATTCCATACATGATAGCATAGGTGTTAACATTAATTTTAAATTGAATATGTATATTAGAATGGAAAATGTAAGACAAAAACAATGTACAATGGACACAATTGAAAATCTTATCTAATTTTCCTTACTGGGGGTAGAAGAAAGGAAAATAATATATTGGTTGAGAATAAACTGTTCCTCTATTAGAACTTGTTTCCTGTGTTTCTTTTCATAGTTAAGTGCACGTGAAAATGATAATTCTTGTGTATTTCTTCATTTGGAAACGTGTTGTAATGCTGAACATTGTAAAATAACACTTTATGTTTCTATTTCTACCCCAGATTTCTATAGCTAGACATCCTGTATTTTTAAAAATTCCATGTGTATGTTGGAATGCCTTCACTGTGTGTACAGTCTAAGTCAATTGTTCTGGAACTATACGTGATTAGTGCAATCATCTTGCGAAATCTAAATGAAAGAGCTTTTCTTTTACCTTCAGGGACTCCTCTTGTTTAAAGAGATCTTCAAAATCTTTCGCACAGAGTTCAGGAGCATTGAGAATTTGTTCCACTTCGGATAGGGCTTGTGAGACATGAGTGATCTCAGTCAGATAAGCAGAAGGCACGTAAGAAATTTCCGAAGGCATGTCTTCAGTCATCACTCTCATGGTTTCTTCATGCAGAGTGTGCTGGTACAGATATACAAAAGAACAATTGGTTTTTAGCTTCCTAATAATGAAAATTCCTTCATTGAATTATAGATTCCAGTTTATAGCTGAGAGAGGGCTGCAAGTGGATTAACAGGAAACTAAGTCTAGTAAAAGGTTATTTATTGTTTATATACCCTTTTTCCCCAGCAAGTGTCAGGAGCATTTTATAATAAGAGATACATACTCCTTATCACTGTGAATACAGTATAAGAGGAACGACCAAGAGTCAACCAATTGTTAGGAGGCTAATTGTACCCTGAGAAAAGGATAATGTTTCCTGCTGGCTTTTAAATTTTACTTCTAAACTTCCTGGAAATCTCGGTATGGGGTGGGTTGGGAGGATCCGCGTCTGTTCTGCTTAAGACAAAGGAACATTTTCTATTCTCTCCCTGCTCATACCAGAGGTAAAAAGTGGCTTTGGCTACCATGTACCTTTCTATTAAACATACACGTGGCCCAAACCCCAGATATTCACTCGGTTCTTTGATGCTCTTTCTTGCTAACTTAAGCTAATTATGGTGGTAGATGAGTAAGGCTGACTTTGGAATTCAGATTTTAATAACTTCAGAGAGTCCTGAGATCTAAGGGCATCTCCGCTTTCCTAACTGGCATCCAAGTGCTAGGAAGGTTGTGGAGCCACAGTTCAGAGTCGTTTTGGAGTTGGCCAGTAGTGTCTCTTTCTTTATTTTTTGTAAAAGCAAGAAATAAATACTACTTGGCATGGAAATTCAGGAAGATGAATGACCTCTGCTCTCCTCTGTCCGAAGTACAGGCAGAGACAGTCTTGTAACTGAAATTATTCTCCCAGTAACTTTGTTTGGAATTGATCAACTGCCACCTTCCTGTTGATGGGGTCAGCTGCAGGTTTCAGTGGCAGGGTCTTGGGGGAAGTTTGGACAATAAGCACACTAACACAGCCATTTATTACTGCACAACCTTTTTGACAACACCACATTCAGTTTTGCAGTAATGTAATTAAATGCACTTTGAAAGCCAGACTAAATCCCATTCAAAGATGAGTAAAAATTTTAAGCTGGTCAGTTTGTTATCTTTTTAGTTTGTTATTTTTTAGTTTGTCTTGGCCCAGTAAGTATTTATTGCTTACATGATACAAAAAATAATTCTAATTTAGTTGTTTCATGTAATTATGCCCTAGAAAATTCATAGAATTGCATAGATTGGCTTATAAATGACATAATTATACATTCACAAAATTTGTTTATTATATATATCTGGCACACATTCCTTCATTATGAATATGATAACAAAATATATACATTTTTTTGGTACCAGGAATTGAACTCAGGACCTGTGCTTGCCAGGCAGGCGCTTGTGACACTGAGCTATATCCCCAGCCCTACATTTCTATTTTTCATTTTAAATGATATTAGAAGCTGACCTAGAGTTTGAAGAAGACAATTCCGCATTTAACCATAGGTTTTAAAATCCAAATTCTCAATTTCTCCATTTCAAACCAAACATCTCACCAATTTAAGAAATACATAATTCAGAAGGTTATTCAAATGTGAAATATCCATTGATACACTGGGTTTAACACTAACAGAGTCAACAGCACAAATCATACAAATTCATTGTGACCTGCATGTGTTCCATTAGACTGGTGACTATATTGTTCTTAATAAAATATTCAAGTTAGTAAGTTTTATTTATTTGCATCAGTTGCTGTAATCCCTGAGGTAATGATAATCATCTGAAATATCATATTTTATAACATTTTCATACAGTGGTGCAATTATCTTTGTTTTTAATAATATTTTTATTTGCTTTAAGAGATGGTTTATCCTATTAGGGGCAGAATTGGACAATCCATTATTTTTCTCTTTTAACAATATTTATTTTGTTTTAAACAAGGAGGTTGTATGTGAATAAGAAAGAACTTCAAAATATTAAAAGGATATCTGAGTCTCATCTAAAAAAACTGAGTTCCAAAGATTTTGATGTGTGTTTTCATTATTTTTCTTAAAAGGAAAATAATAATCAGTTCGCCATATGTTTTTCCTGCTTCTTTATTGACATGTATTTTCCCTAATCTTCATTACTGACATTTTGGATGCCATCATCTCTTAAAATTCATATTGGTGCCTCATAAACATAGTAACTGTGGCTAATAGATACCAAGGAAAGTAATTGAAAAGCCGAATACAGTACAGAAAAGAGGCACTAAAATAAACTCACATTTGACTACTAAGTTGGATTTAACTTCCTGAAGCCAAACTCAAAACTCAAATTTCTTCTTGTTTGGTGTCTGTAGCTAATTCTAATTTGATTTGCACAGAGGAACTTTAATAAAACGGGATTTACTTAAGAAATAATTTGGGCTAACCGCACATCTCTGAAGACTGGAATGCTGGGTCTCAGGAAATACAATCTAGGATCAGCCTCGGTCCTGAAGCAGGGCTTTTAGAATGTCAGCAGCACACTGTCCTCTGACTTCTCATTTGTTTAGCTCTTCTCTCCTGGACCACATATGCCTGTCATAGATTCCTTTTGCATACAGAATAATGTCTTTTCCCTCATGATAAATATTCACTGAAGGGTCAAGATTAAAAGAAAACATTTTAACAACATTTTAGTAGAAAGTTTTTAGGGGGATGTTATGTGACATCTATTCAAGTCCCAAATTTTTCAAACTGAAATTATTAACCTGATTATAATGCCCTTCAAAGAAACATTAGGTGTTGTACCACGTGAATTGAAAGGTCTATTAATGTGCATACTGTGATTTTTTTTTTTGGCACCAGGAATCGAACTCACAACCTCGCACTTGCCAAGCAGGTGCTGTGCCGCTGAGCTATATCCCCAGCAACGTGATTATTTTTAAGACTGTCAGAGATAAGTCTTAGAGCAATTGGTGTCAATTCACGAAAGTAAATGGATTAATTATGTCACAACCTATTTACTCCATGCTCAGACTTTGCATGAAAAGATTCTCCAGAAGATTTAGAAATATTAAGATTTTTACAGTTGATAAGAGCAGTCAAGAAAAGATATTACAATCATTGCTGCCCTAAACTATGGATAATTAAGTTGTCTTTTTCTTACATTTCTTTTTTCCATTACAAAAATGCATTAGAATGCTTCTAATTCCTAAAATGCCCCTGATTACAATTACCTATGAGCACTGATTCAGCTATACTTTATAAACTCGGAAAGGTTAATATAAATTCAACATATTTAATGAAAACAGATTTATGAGGGATTTTTCATTCCAACTATTTTGCAGGCAGTCATCATAGATAACAAAAGTGGTACAAATCAGTTGAATAAACTAAGGGATGATTCTGTGAACTTTTATGGGAGACAGAAATGTCCCAATAGTACTTTTTGACAGCACTGTGAAACTGTCAATTTATTTCTGAGGAAACACTATTTTATAAATTTTGAGTATTTTCTTTTAATATAAAATTCGAATGCATTTATATGATAATATTCTAATTCTAAATATGATAATATTTAGAATATAGAGACATATCACAATTTTAATGTTCAAGAAAGTACCAAAAGTTGAATCAAAAGAGCCAGACATTTGGAAGTCTAGTTCACTATCTATTCCTTCAAAGTATATCATTCCTTTCGACATAGCCATGCAGGTCTATAATGAATAAACTGTATCCACTGAATGACGTTCAGTTTGGCTTAATAAAAATTTCAGACAGTTATTTAAAAATCAGTGTAATTGGAAGTATCATGTTCATTTTCTCTTCTTTATGCAAAATCCTTGCACTCATATTCAGAGTAAGCCTTTTCATTTGAATTTTGTTAACTTTGCCTTGAATAACTATATCATTCTGAACTGTGATGTGTACAAATCCTGTCTAACCTTTTGAAAATCAACTTGTTTTGTTAATGTTCTTTACCACCTTATATCATTATGGATATTCATGTATCATTAGGAAGAAAGTGCTATAGCCAGACTAATTCATTTTATTTTTCTATGTTCATTTTCCTTTTTAACTGTATGTGCCCAAAAGAATATGCTACCGTCATATTTGGGAAACAAACATCACAAAATGTGAAAGAAAGCCCTGAAATGTCTACCTTTATTTAAAAATGGAAAGTTTAATGAATGCTTAAAGAGGATTATTATAGAAGAAACTATGATTTCTATCACCTAATGTTGAGGTCGAAACAAGTTTGTAAGTTTGAAGTGTGTATGTAGGCATAGACTTCACTCAAAGTTTTTGTTTTTTCAGTACTGGGTTTTGAACCCAGGGCCTTCAAAATGAGCTAAATTCCCAGTCTCCTTTTTTTTCTTTCTTTTTTTATTAGTATATATTTTTGATACATAATAATTACGTACATTCATCTCAAGGTATTGGTACATATACATATTGAAGCTTAATCTTTTTACTTCCTCTACCCCTCCCAGTCCCTTTATAATTTTTTATTTCTTTAAATTTTGAAACAGGGTCTTGGTAAATAACGAAGTAGCCCAAACTAGGCTCAAACTTGCAAACATTCTGCTGCTTTTAAAGTTTTAAATAAAGTTAAGTTTCCCTGAAAATGAAGTTGTCACATTCTTTTCATTACCTAAAATTTGTTTCAAAGGGCCACACAATTGCATGAGATAAGGCAATTCTGTTTTGAAACAAATGATTCGTTGTATCTAAGCTTTCCATATGACAAGTTTTTTTTTTTTTTTTTTTTTTTTTTTTTTCATATGCAGGTACTGGGAGTCAAACTCAGGACCTTGCGCTTGCCAGGCAGGTGCTTATGCCGCTGAGCTATCTCACTGGCCCTGACAAGTTTTTCTCTCTGATTTAAAAGACATCACTCTCCTTCAAATGCATTGTTCCTACTGGCCTATTTACAAGTTATGAGGTCAAAGAATCTCAAGAAGAAAAACATTCTATATGGCATATCATTATGACATATGCCTCTCTCTTTTTTCTCTCTCTATATATACATCATATAAATAGGCTAAAGAGAAAATACGTCAATACATTCAAAGTCTAACAAAGGCTATTATCTAGACAAAAACTAATATACTGATACACCCATTTTTTATTCAATTAGTAATAAACAGATGAAGATATGACAAATCTTCAAAATAGAGTAGTAGTTAGATTTAAAATGAACCATAAAAAAATCTGTGAGCCATATATGAAATATGTTAATTTATATTTTAATATCTTCCCTCTAAAAGACATTCATAAGCATTATGGATTGTTGAATAGTAATAACACACTGTTGTATAAATATCAAACAAGGTTATAGGCTTTAAATGGCTTCTGATGGTTCATAAATGAACTGGAGAGTGGAAAGGTTTTAATTATCTTGGACAAGTAATTCTTTCTCCTAATCTCAAAAGCTTTCAAAGAAAGACAACATTTTCCTTCTAGGGAACATTACAGTTAAATGCACTATTTTTATTTACTTCCCTTCAATAATTTATAGATGTTATATTCATAAAAAAGGGAAATCAAACAATTTAATTTCCAAAAAAAATACTGTGTCAATCATAGTGGGAAAAGCCTCAAATGACAAAACATTAGAAAGAAAACAAGGTACATTTGAGATCAATATGGGTTTACTCAGCCATGTTGACTGTTTTGGATACACATAAATGACATGGCAATACTAGTATTCTGACACTACTTGGTTTTGCATGTTTTAGGTAAGTCATTTGGGTAGAGATAGTGAAGAATCAAATAATTCCAAACATATGGTTATGACCCTACATAAGGAAAATAGTAATGGGGAAGTGTTGACTCTCAGGTAATTTCCTCATACTTATTGCATCATTTTAAATATTGCTTATGCAAAGCTATATAATAAAAATCCTCAAATGATCATTAAGTACTTGCTAAACAAATTGTATTAAGACTGTACCTCTTTTGTTAAAAAAAACTTCAAGAAAATACATAAAATAACTAATGTAAAATATTATAGAAAGTCATTCTTAATAGCCACATGATTTATTCTGTAAAATTAGAATGAAATTTGAGAGCAAGACAGACAATCAATGAAAGAGATATGCAGGGAAAGCTAGCTTGGCCAATATTTAAGTTTGTTCTGTTTCCAGGAAGTCAGGCATCTATTGTGTCCTTTCTACAAAGTCTGGCTGGACCTGCTCACTGACCTGCTTCATGTCGATTCTTCTTTTCTATACCACCAAATTTACCTAATTCCTCAGGGCCAAGCTCAATTACTATCTAATTTAGTTGATAAACTGAATCTTGAAAATATGTTAATGGCTTATAGTGGTTTAAAGTGCTATCTTTCAAAGGACAACATTTGCATTTTAATAAGGATTTTTGTTGAATTTACATAAATTAGTAACTTGATAGAATTTTAGTTACTAAGTATGGCCTGTGATAGAAGTGAATACAAAATGCTTTTAGTTCCCATCAAGAAAAGCACCAACACATTAGCGCCGACATAGAAGGCCTGCTTTGTTAGAAATCACCACTAAAATAATAGCTAAGGTTATAAACCCTAGATACTTTGCAAAGTAAATAAACATAGTAAAATCTCGTGCATGACACTTAGGATGTACCAGGTTATCAAAATATTTGTTGCATAAAATTAAGAAAGAAGTACTAGCTTAGAATGATTTTTTTTTTTTGTGTGTGTGTGGGTACCGGGGGTTGACTTCAGGACCTCACGCGCCAGCAGACATCCGTGCCGCTGAGCGATATCACCGGCCCTTTTTTCGTATGTGGGTTCTGGGAGTCGAACTCGGGCCCTCGCACTTGCCAGGCAGGCGCTTATGCTGCTGAGCCATCTCACCGGCCCTAGAATGATTTTTTTAAAAATAAAAGTTGGATAAATTTTTAAGACAGATACTTGGCTAGCATTGTTAGGGTTTACAGTATATAATAATTTATATTTTGGAATCCTAGAACTCAAACAGCAGTGATTTCTACATGTCTTAATGTAATTTTTCTTGGTATAGATGTAACGGTATATTTGATGGAACTTTGTTATATTTCTCCATCTTTTTTTTTTTTTTTTGTGGGTACCAGGGGTCGATCTCAGGATCTCGCGCGCCAGCAGGCGCCCGTGCCACTGAGCGATATCACCGGCCCTTTTTTCGTATGTGGGTTCCAGGAGTCGAACTCAGGACCTCGCACTTGCCAGGCAGGCGCTTATGCCGCTGAGCTATCTCACCCGCCCTATTTCTCCATCTTTAAGCACAGTAGTCTAGCTAAATCTACTGTACATCCATCTGTAGGCTCTTGTATTGTCTTTGAGGTATCGATTTAATTCATTAGACATAAACACATATAGAAGCAATTATTTGGGGCAGTGTCAGGCACAATTCTAAGTGACTTTAATTTTAGTTCTTCATGCAGATTGCAGTGCTTATGAACAGAGAGAAGGTTCTGAGCATTGCAGTCAAGAAATGACTTCTACCCCTGGATAACTCTCCTAAATTCTTCAATTATATATCTAATATCTATCTATAGATAGACAGTATGTTATATATATATATATATATATATATATATATACATATATTCATATATTCATTCCAAAATGTCAGGTTAGGAATACCCAGCATAGAGATCTTTTCATACGTTCACAAGTGAAAATGAAAACATACATAGTTGTATATATATATACACAAAATATATTGAATTCAATATATATTCAATGTACCTGAAAATAACAGTGACATAAGAAAAAATATGTATGGAATTACATTAAATTCTGCAATTATATTTTCCCTGCTATATCAATTAATTTCCATTTTCCTGTGGACATTGTACCTGGAGTGGAGTTTTCAACATACACTCAGAATATTAGTAATTTCTATACACACTTTTCAAGCATCTCAGGAAATATAACCACTACATATGTCTAGATTATTTAATGTGATAATTCAGTTTTTATTTCTGAATACACATGTGCCATAATTTTGGTTTTGAATGGTATTTTTCTCTGTTAGAAATGTGAATGATAGTGAAGGTGCCTTTGATTGCATTGTTCAAGAGGGTAGTCATTAGTCACACTTGACTATTTCCATTTAAATCTAATTTATATAAAAGGAATACAATTTAAAATTTAGTACCTCAGTTGTACTACCCATGTCTTATTTCTATTTTTGCTTTTTTGATATAAGATCCCATTATGTAGCTCAGACGGGACTTGAACTTGCTATGTGGCCCAGGCTGACCTCTAACTTGCAATCCTCCTGTCTCAGGCTCCCAAGTGCTGGTATTACAAGTGTGTGACATCATGCCTGGACTAGTCATGCTTTAAGTACTCAAGGCCCCTCAGGGAGCTAGTACTTATTGTATTGGACAGTGTAGATGTAAAACATTTCCAATGCTGCAAAAGATTATATTGGAGATCAGTAGGCTAGAAAATCCAATATATTTTCTTTATAGATACGATACATGCTCAAATGTGTTCTGTGCAGTGTTCCTATCCTATTCATTCCATATAATGGGATGTTTAGCACTTCCTTTGTTCAAAGGTACCTAAAGGACACTTAATATTATTCCATAGTGGCAATAATAAAGGATAAATCAACATTCTCCTTTTCAAATTGCTGATGAGATTAAAAACATACCAGGATACACGATTTTTTTTTTTTTTTGTGGGTATCGAGGGTCAACCTCAGGGCCTTATGCGCCAGCAGGTGCCCGTGCCACTGAGCGATATCACCAGCCCTTTTTTCATATGTGGGTTCCTGGAGTCGAACTCGGGCCCTCATGCTTGCCAGGCAGGCGCTTACGCCGCTGAGCCATCTCACCGGCCCCACAATTTTTAATAATACAAAAACCCAATAACGCAGAAACTAAGAATTTAATTGTATGTGAAAAACTCTAACACTAGTCTCATATCAATCAGAAAATAATATCAGGATGAATAACAACATTGATAGGTTTCCTCACAAGAGAGATTTATTTATTTATTTTTGTACTGGGACTCGAACTCAGGACCTCATGCTTGCCAGGCAGGTTCTTCTGATGCTGAGTTATATCCCTGGCACAAGAGAGATTTAGACTGGTTACAAAAGTTAATTTAAAATGTCAAAAGCTTAAATGTCAATCAACTTATTATTATACTCTATCTAATTGATTTTAGTTTTCATTTTTTATTTCACGTACACATAGCCTAAATCTCTAAGCAGCAACCATTCAATTCTGAGGAAGTAAAAAAAAAAAAAAAAAAAAAAAAACCTGTTGGAAATTACATATAAAAATAAGCGGGCCGATAATATGGCTCAGTGGCATAAGCGTCTGCCTGGCAAGTGCGAGTTCCTGAGTTCAACTCCCGGTACCCACATAAAAATAAAAAAAGAAAAAAATAAGCATTACTCATTTCTTTAAAATGTATTCACTTATATATAGACATGTATGTGTACCTACAGGCACATAACATGAAAATGTCGAGCAAATGGAAAAATTTCTTCATGTAAACACTTTCTGTCCCCTCTCAGCTAAGTAGACTTCACAAAATAGCCATAACGTAGCTAGTAGAATCTTGAAGAATATATGTGCCAGACAGCTCAATGATAAAGTTTCAAATGGA
Organism: Erethizon dorsatum; assembly: GCA_028451465.1. Classification (NCBI taxonomy): domain Eukaryota; kingdom Metazoa; phylum Chordata; class Mammalia; order Rodentia; family Erethizontidae; genus Erethizon; species Erethizon dorsatum. Next base: position 24,384,014 of record CM051842.1, read on the forward strand.
GTGACAAAGATCATGAAGTAAGTGGTCTTTGAAGATATGTGAGTCTGGCACAATCAGAGATAGAAATTATACATATAATGACTTTTGGGTGTGTTTGGGATGATTTGTGGGAGACCACTGATTTAGAATGATATACTTGACCCAGGGCTGGGTTAGTACCTGCTGATTTGCTTTATGTCAGCATCAATGAGGAGTGGCTATGGCTGATGACAGCCTTATCTCCACCCCTGGCTAATGAGATCAGAGATGTCTTCCCATATGTATTTTTTTTTTCTGGAGTGGTTCCTGATTATCAAACTAGTTTTCAGCAGAAAAAAATTTCCATTATCTTTGTTGCTTCTCAGTAAATCACCATATATGAGAACCCCCATGCTAAGAAATTTCATGCCCTGACTTAGGCATGGAGAAAGACCATAGGCTATTTCAAGAGTCACAAGAGATCTGAAGAAAGGAGACAAAGCTGAGAGTCCATAGATGAAATGCATTAGTAGAGAGCTTTAGTGAAAATAAAATAAGAAACCTCAAAAATAACATTAGGAAACAGTACACCTATTTTCTGTTTTTGAAAAGTTTAAAAGATGACTTAAAAGAGCAGAATGGTCATTGCTAAAAATAAAATATGAGTTCTGAACAATCAACCAAAGGAAGGAAAGTATCCCAGAATTCGAAGAAAAAAAAAAAAGAGTGGTAGAGAATCTGTAAGAAAAAATAAGAGCATTAGAAGATAGATTCAATAAATCTAATATGCATATAAGTACCAGAATGAGAAAAGAAAACAGATGAATGAGAGGTAATAATTTAAATAATCATAAAGGAAAATGTTTTCAGAGCTAAATAATTAATTGGTTAAAGATGAAAATGTTAACCAAATATCAAGATAGATTAAATACTAAGTTGAAGCACTTATTTAGAGGTATACTGAATTACACCCTAATGAAATTTATGAACTTTAAGAGGTGAGGTATGGATCATGTGACTGAATTTTTGAGAAAGAAAGATTTAAATATTAAAGAATGAGACTTGGACTAGAATCAGAATTCTAACTGGTAACAATAGAAGCTAGGAGAAAGTGGAAGTCGAAAAACAGTGGAAACTGTAAGACAGTGTTCCACAATTCACAGAGACTACTAAAAACAGATTTGAGAATGCTATTATTACCCAATAAATGCATCATTATGACTGCAAAAGAAAAAACAATTTGAAAATCAAAGGTTTAAAAAGTACACATCCAGGGCCGGTGAGATAGCTCAGCGGCATAAGTGCCTGCCTGGCAAGTGCAAGGTCCTGAGTTCGACTCCTGGTACCCACATACGAAAAAAGGGCCGGTGATATCGCTCAGCGACACGGGCGCCTGCTGGCGCGCGAGGTCCTGAGGTCAACTCCCGGTACCCACATAAAAAAAAAAGTACACATCCATACTCCTCTAATCCCAGCACTCAGGAGGCTGAGGCAGGAGGATCACCACGAGTTCGAGGCCAGCCTGGGCAACAAAGTGAGTTCAAGGCCAGCCTGAACTGCATAGTGAAACCCTGTCTCAAAAAGATAAAAAAAGTACACATCCTTATGTATTTTTATGAGGAAATTTCTCAAGTATTCCAAACAAATGAAACAAGGGGAAACTTATTCTATTATTCAACTACATTTTTGAATTAATTTATGATAACAAAAGATAACTTGTAAATTCTCTATTTTCCATCCTTTTGAAACAAATAAGGAGAAACAAGGGGAAAACAAAGACATAAACAAACAATGATAGAGAATGAACTTTATAATGTTTGTGGTTAAATTCAATGGGACAATGATTGTTTACTTGTTCTTTAAGTGATAACATAACTTCCTATACTAGATAAAATACTATAAGGGAAAAATAACAGTAGCCAAGAACTAAAATGACAAATTATTGGTTTTAAAGAGTTTTAAATTGGCTTGAAAAGAATGGGGAGTTTGCTGAGGAAATCTTTTTGGTGGGGAGAGTAATGTTATTTTACTTTGCTGTAACACAACAGAAATAAAGATTTAAATTTTATTTTCAGCAATAGGAAACTAAACACCAGTAAAATGGAAATATAGGGTGTAATTTCTAAATTATCTGGGAGTGGTAGAGGGATTCAGTAGAGCACAGTGAAGAAGCTAATTAATGGCAAAATAATGGCCAAGGGTCAGGAAAAATTAAATACATATATGATAAATTTGTAACCTTAAATACAACAGAAAAAATTTGCACAACTATAGAATTAAATGACTGACCAGAAGAAAAATGAATTAGTTTAAATTTCTCAATCAAAAAATGAAATAATCTGAGACTGTATTAAAGTATAAACTCCATTTATAATCAATTTATGAGAAGCATACCACAAACAAGGTCACAATGATGCATTATGTAATGAGGGATGATGCTGTATCAGGAAAATAATTTTTAAAGAGTAAAGTGAAAATAATAGTATCAGTATAGCTCAAGGCCAAAGAGCATTAGATGGATCCAAGAGAGCCATTGTAATGATAAAGGACACGTTTCATAAAAAACATAGCAGTCATTAATACTTATGCCCCAAATATTTGGCTTCATTGTACATACAGATAAATACTAGAAATTGGGCTGGAGATATAGCTCAGTGGCACAGTGCCTGCCTGGCAATTGCAAGGTCATGAGTTCGATTTCCGGCACAAAAACAAAAACAAAAAACTAGAAATTAAAGTAGAAGATGACAAAATCACAGCTTTAATTGGTACTCTGCATATACCTCTTCCATAATTTGCTAGATAAAAGTAGTTTTATTTAAAAGATGCTAAATTCAATCCATATTTTGTGTGCATTGGAAAACACATACCACTTTTCAATATTTCTGGGATCCTAAAAAACAAATCATATATCCATAAAGAAAACTTAGAAAAGGATGGAAAATAGAGAATTTACAAGTTATCTTTTGTTATCATAATTTAATTCAAAAATGTAGTTGAATAATAGAATAAGTTTTGGTTCATCTCTTAAGGCTTTCATAAAGAACGCATCAGGTCTGTATGCATTGCCTGGAGAAATGTTCCTGACAGATTGTTAGACTTAAAAATCAAACACAGAGTGATGTAATATGTTTAAAAATAGTGAAAACATCTATATATAATTTTTCGTTAAGAATAAAAATATAGCAAAGATAAAATTAAACTCAACATTTCTAATTTCAGAAGGAATGGAATTTGCAATAGGAAGAAATGGAAAATATTAACATATTCTTACTACACAGTTGTACTGTTGAACTATTAAGCTAGTATTAAGACTTCAAAAATAACAAGACAGAGCATTGAACTGGCATTAAATAGTAGAAACAAAACATTTACGCTGGTAACGTCTTTTTTAACATGCTTGCTAGTAAGCATGGCCCGTTCCAATTGACTTTACCAGACAGTTTTCACTTAAATCACAGCTATAAGGAGGCAGGAACTCGTAACTGACTCTGAGACTTATGGCAGCATAGACCAAGACAAAATGCATAAGAAGGCAGGATATATGCATAATAAAATGTTTTTACATCATCTCTTAAAACAACATTGATGCCACTCACTGCAGATCCAATTGACTACATAAGCGTCCTGGCAAAGATTGGTAGCTGCTGTTGGACATGAAGAAAAGCGAAATATATTTACCACTAAGACTCCTGAAGATAAGTGAACAACAGCAAATGGAAAATAGCATTGTTATGTGAAGGCATCCAATGGTATGTCTATTCTGACTGATCTTAAGAGTCCCGCTTATGAACAATTAACTACTCAGAAAAATACTCAAGCCAACAAAGATATTTAGCGAAGGTTAAAATAATCAATAAAGTGGCAGTTATTGTTTGTTTGGAGTTTTCAAATGAGTGCTTCAATACTTTCCATGGATTCTAATTTACTTTAAGCTGAAAATTTTTCCTTTTGGCTGACAATTTAGGCCATATTTCATCTATGTGCCCTTAATTCGAAGGGGCACTAAAAACATTGTGATATATTAATAGTACTATTAATAAGATGATATGACCTAATTCCTAGTAACGTGTATTTATTTGATAATCACCCCACATTCTAGTCTCCTTTTACATATTTGCAACAATTTTATATGCCTGTATGAAATGTACGGATTATAAAGCAGAACTCTTGGAATGTGACTAAAATATTGAGAGTAAACTACAAATATGATCCCTTCCACAAGTTCAGCAGGCATTTTCTCAAAAGCAAAATGTGTATTTAACAAATAACTGATGTATATAAATATGTATAGCATGACGATTTAAGATAATGTGCAACATATATGGCATATGTATACGTGCACACAAATACACAGATACGTATATAGATAAGGTTCAAGTCAGCTGGCAGCACTAGTTTGTGAACTAGGGAGTTAATATATCATATGCTATTATGCATTAAGTATTTTTATACATAAGTAGGGAAGAGAGGATTTCATTACTTAATTTTATGTGTGAATACTGCACTAAAACAAGTAAATTTTCCATAATTATAAATAAAGTCAATATGACAAATAATGGCAAATTATTTATGTACTGTTTCTCTTTCTCTCTCTCCCCATCTCTGCCTCTTCTCCTCTCCCTCTTCCATAGTATCCTCACTCTTAATCGTGTTGTCCCATGCCAAAGAGTCCCCAAAGACCAGGTGTTCCTCTTTGCCTTACTACCTGGATGCAACTATTATTTCCTGCTTCCATTATTTATTTTTTCCTTTTCCTTTTGCTTCTAATCTATTGGGGGCAAAAACCCAAGATAATTAAGTTTATTATCATTATTCCTATACTCAAAGCAAAATAAAGATCTTTACAAAAGAAATAGAAAAGTCATCACCTAAAAAGTATGAGTAAGCTTACAATTGTAAAACCAATTTAGGGAATACAGGGGCCTCTGGTTCAACTCGTTTTCTGACTCTTGACGGTCATCCAGCTAAGTTATTATGATGCCCATCTGACTTCTGAGTAAAAGAGGTGCTGCTATGTGTATAGTAACTATTGCATTTCATATTATTATCCTCAAATAATATGCTTTGCCAAGTCACAAATAACTTCACAATATAACAGTAACTGAACAAAACCATTGTTTTCTTACTAAAGAGTATCCTCAATTCTTTCTTAGGTATTCTGAATTTAATGACATATTGGACTTAATTTATTCTGCTTTACAATCTAAATAGTTTCTCTTGAAGAAGCTCTTTTTTTTTTGTCAGTATTCCAGAAAATAATTATCACTGTGTTTTCCCATGGCAAGGATTCCGATAAAAAAAATTCTGCTGTTTCACCCAGTGAAGGTACAAGTTTCAATTCTAAGAAATCATATTCACATGATGGCTTTTGAATCTTTTATGATCATATATTTTAAAAGGGTAATGAGCTGAGGTCTTAAATATATTTTTTGTTTCCAAACTGTCTTTGTAAAAGCAGCTATGATACAAATAAAATATTGTAACAAATTTTTAAAAAACTAATTTTTTACTCCTCAAATTTTCATACATGATTGAATTTGCGTGCTCGGTATCTCTGTATCCAAATTAATTCTTTTGTGAAAAGAGTATTAACTAAAATGATGACCATTAAAACATTTTGTAAATTATGAAGAACTATGTTATGTTTTGTCATAATAGCTACTTGGAAATGGCAAATGTAAGAAAAGCATGCATATTATTATAAATGTATTATATTTTTGTTTAGTTTTTTTAAAATTCAGTTTTCACTTTCAAATTTGGTAAAACATAGAAAATGTTTTAAAGTAAACTAAAGTATTTTTGTATGCCAAGTAGTATTAACAAATGATGCTATTATGACCTCTTTATATCACTGAAAGAAATAAAAGGTGGATTTAAATCCAGTAGATGAATTTATTTATTTATTTATAGCACTCTATCATTTAGTTACACCCCCCAGCCATTTTTATTTTCATTTATTTATTTTTTTAATAAGGGTAACAGGAGTCGAACTCAGGACCTCGCGCTTGGCAGGTGCTTGTGCCGCTGAGCGATATCACCGGCCCCTTTTTTTCCTTTATGTGGGTACTGGGAGTCGAACTCAGGACCTTGCACTTGCCAGGCAGGTGCTTACGCCGCTGAGCCACCTCACCGGCCCTTTATTTTTTGAGACAAGGTCTCACTTATTTGTCCAGGTGGGACTTAAATTTGCCATTCTCCTGCCTCAGCCTCCAAAAGTGCTGAAATTATATAAGCTTGTTCCACTGTGCCCAGCCCCACAGGATGAAAATATTTATAAACAAGCAAATACTTCTTTGGTATATTTATTTTTTATATTTATATTAAAAATACATTAAGCAAGAATTGTGATACACTAATTCCACCCTCTATGAATAGTCATTTTTATTTTTGTTCCTTAAATGGGACAAAAGAAAATTCCAGAATCTCATTCCCATGAATAACTCTTATAGGACTGATATTTCCTGCCAAAAAAAAGTCATAAAAATAGGAGATGATGATATGTTTTAGTGCTTTCCCTTCCTCATTCTAAAAAACCTCAAGCAACCTCTAGATACTTGGCAAGAATTTTGCCACTTTATGTGATTAAGTTTCTCCATGTTTATGGTTTGCTGACTGTATTTCATAGGTCAATAAAAATATTATCAAAAATATTAAAGAACCAAATAAATTTCCCCCATTTACTTACTTTAGTAAAGGCCATAGTAACGAAGTGATAGTAATAAAAATGTAAAAAGTAATTTTAACACCTCTCTAACTGAATAAAGAACAAATTTTAAATAAATTTAACTTCATGAAAAGCTTGAATTTGCTGTAATTTTTTTTCTTTTCTATGGACCAGTGAAAGCTATTGAGCATGGTATGTTAGCAGTGGGGCATCACTAACTTAAGTGTATAGAACAACTCACTCTGAACTGCAGGGAATTCCACAGGAAGATGCCATTCATTCATGTAATAAATTTTGTTCTGTGCCTGCTCTATGCCAGATTCCACACATATTGGGCAAATACTTGTTGAAAAGAAATGCAAAGCCCCTGCCTTCATGGAGCCCACATTCAAATTTTAGGAAAAATTATAAACAAGTAAACATATAAACATAACATTTCAGGTTGTGGTAAGAATTACAAGCAAAACCATGGCTGATGCTCTAGAATGTTCTAGAATGAGTTGGAAAGGAGGGCAGGAATATTGTGAAACACATCAGACAAGCTGTTGAAGAAAGGCCATGTGCAGAGGTGATATTCATGCTGCACTTGAAAGATGGCAGAAGTAAGCAAGCAAGCAAAGACTGAGAAAGCTGGCCTAAGTCAAATGCCGCATAATAGCACAAACCCTGAGGTGGAAAACATCTTGGCAAGTTTGAAGAAGAGAAGGGCTTTGCGATAGTAAAGAGATCATTTTGCCCTAGGGAGGCCAAAATTTGAAGGTATCTAGCTTTCTCAAATTAACTTTTCACATGAGAAAAGCCAAACTTATCGATGATGAAAGAAACTAAAATATAGTACAATTGAAGTTGTTAATATGTATCATGTATATTTGGGGTTATTTACGTACTAATCATTTAACAAATTTGCATTTCGAACATATCTCAAATGGAGTTATAAAGACTATTGGCAATTCCATTTCGGTAAATAATTCATGTGTTTACTTCTTTGTCACCCAGACATTGTATTAGTTAAGAAGACACTGACCATTATGAAAATTATTTTTATGGATCTCCTAGAAACTTTCCTAATTTATTCTGGCAATACATACCCCTGCATTTTTATCCAGCTAAACACTTGACATGGCTCTAGTTTATACAGATATGGACCCTTGAATTTTGTATAATCCATGTATATTTTATTAGTGAATTAGTCACCAATAAATATAGATTTCCTCTGTTTTATACATGTTAAAATAGTTATTTAAAAACTTTTAAAGTTGTTCACGATTATAATATGTGTTATTAAATTTCTGAATGCAATCAACTTGGATTTTTATTTAGTTGTCTAATAGATAGCTGGCTATTACTAAATACATATTAAGCTATACTCAAAAGATTAAATAAATGGTAAAAATATAGAATTTTTTCCAGCAAAATTATATCATACAAAGAAGTCTCCATGAATAAATGCATTTGCATTACTAGAGATAAAACTAAGTTTTAAACGCTTACTAATATGTCAGACACTATTGGTTCATAAAGGAGAACAGGAGGATAATTAGATAACGTAGCAAACTTAAAAACCTTGTAATCCTTTTAAGTTAGTGAGAAATCAAAATGGGTAAAGCTATACACTTGAATTAATTTTATTCATCTGTTTTCAGAATATGTTCCATACAATGAGAGTCTTAAGTAATCATCGAAAAATCAGAATGATTCACAGATGGTGTGAATGTTTTAATTATTGTTAACCACTTGTTTCGGGCATGCTCAGAAGAATATTTCCAACTCCACTTCAGAAGCCATCTGAGCTTTCTTCCAGCTGGTGTTCCATATTTTCAAAGCAAATTTAGATTGGAGAAAATTACACTTTTTATTGTTGTGTTGCAAACGAAGGTCAAATTGCTGTGTATAAATTCTTGCTCTTTTCTCTCTTCATTGTATGAGCTATATTTATCAAATACATCTTTTGTATGATTGCTATGGATTTGCCTATGCTATTTTATGTTTTGTGTTGTCTGGCACATAGGAAGCAATAGATAAATGTTTATTGAATGAAAGAAATAACAATTGCATGCATTTAAAATGAAATGAGTATAGTCTCTCAGTAAGTATATGGAATTGTAATTTCTGTTCATCATCACCATTATTTGGAGGTTGTCATTAAAAATAAACAAAGAGGGATGACACCAATATAATAAAATAATATCTCTAATACCCCCTAACACTAAGGAAACAACATCTTCATCTTGAAACTTTATCTTCACATTGGAGCCCTTTCCCCTTAATTTTATGGGAACTAAGGCAAGTTGTGTGACCAACTGTAGTCATTTTAGGCTGTTTTAAGTACTATAGATATCCTTTATAAAGATCTAGTCTTTCATACCTCATATTACAGAATGAATGCAATATCATGAGAGAAAAATAACTGTTATAATCATTTTAATTTTACTGAGGAAAGGTAAAATTTTGCTTTACGTCCTTAAGCAAATGAGAATTCACAATGACAAGTAACAAATTATTTTAAAATAGTTTTATCAAATGTAGTAACTTCAAAGTGGTGGCATTTGTAGGAGAGACAATATTAATTTTAGTGAAGCAAGTTACTTCATTGGATGCCAAAAATGAGTTAATTTTATCAAAAATATAATAAATTTGAGCTTATCAATAATGAATCAGACTTAAATTTTTTTATTATATATTACTGAAAATATATATTTACCATTAGTATTTCCTGAAGAATGTGTAAAATTTCCACTTGATAGCGAAGTCTAACAGTCTATTACCATAAGAAAGGTAAATTACCATAAGAAAGATATTATTTTTTAATTTCATACAAATTGAATTATGAATACAGTCCATTACTGTAACTTTTTTTTTTGTGTGGGTACCGGGGGGTCGACCTCAGGACCTCACACGCCAGCAGGCGCCCGTGCCACTGAGCGATATCACCGGCCCCTTTTTCGTATGTGGGTTCCAGGAGTTGAACTTGGGCCCTCGCACTTGCCAGGCAGGCGCTTAAGCCGCTGAGCCATCTCACCGGCCCCATTACTGTAACTTTAATTCATAACATGAACAAATACAAAATTACATACCTAACATAGCCAGAAATCTATCTATAAAATGATTGAGAATCATGAATCCTGCCTGACACATTTATTCTAATATTTTTAGTTTATTGTAATATTAAGAGCCAGTCATTTGAGGGAATATTTTTAAAGTACAGTAACATGTTAGAAAATCCTATGTATAGAATGATGAATTCCTTTAAACTTAAAGATCATTAAATTGTAATTGACACCATATTTTATACACAGTGATCGCTTTGGACTATGGAGATTCAGAAGACCCAAAGTCCTGTGTTAATACTGTCGCTTATTACCCTTGGAAAATCCAATTAATGTTTTTAAACCTCAGGTTCCTGTTTGGACTATTCACTATATTTCAATACTTTTGTATATACTTTCCCTCTACTTTTCAGAACCTTTATACTCTTTGTGGCACATTAATGGTTCTCTAAAATTACTAAGAATTACAATAAATTTTTTATGTCTAAGCAATAAGAGAATGACTATATCATTTTTTCATGAATTAAAAAATAGGTATAGTGTGTCTAGTCACTGTTTTTGGTTTTGAGAACAAAGCACAGAGGAACAAGACAAAATTTCTTGCATTATTGGCTCTCTTACTCTGAAAAAGAATCCACTAAGTTAAAGAGGGGAAACAGAATTTCCTTAGTAGTACACTTTATGGAAAATAAATGGTGAAGGCATTGGTAACAAAAGAGAGAGAGAGAGAGGAGAGAAAGAGGGAGATACTGAGAAGAGCATTTTTAAATAAAGACTTGAAGTAAGAAATGGAAGGAACCATACAGATAAATGAGGAAAGATTATTTTAGGCAGAGGGGACACATAATGCAAAGGGTTCAGTGAAGAGATCAATATTGGAGCAGAATGATCAAGAAGGAAAGTATTGGGCTGGGGATATAGCTCAGCGGCACTGCACCTGCCTGGCAAGCGCGAGGTCCTGAATTCGATACCTGGTACAAAAAAAAAAAGTAAACTATTAAGAAGTAAGGCTAGAGAGTTAATGGTGGGCACTGGCCAGGTATTATATCCGTGGAAATTCATTTAAGAGATTTGGATTTCAATTTAGAATAGATGGGAATCTATGGGAAATTTTTGATCAGATTTAGATCTGTTTTGTGTTACCAAACAGTGGGCTTTTATTGTGTTGAGAATAGGTAAAGGAATGCAAAGGTAGGTTTATATCTGAAAATTTGACACTGTTGCCTCTGCAATTCAGTGAAGAAGAGTGGGAAACATCCTATAGCTGATAATAAAGTCATGAGATGGGATGGAAAGAGCAATGCATATGTACAAAATTCAGAAAATGGAAAATATTCAAGGACCGAGCACTGAAGCATTAGAGGAGAGGAGTACCTGCTACCACTGGCAACGGAAAAGAAACACAGGAATGAGGCAAAATAGGTGAACTCCAATCAACTTCCTTCTCACATTTCAGTCAGTATTTTAGTTATTTTAATCTATGTTCAGTATTTCAATTATTTTATGTTTAATGTATATATTAGATAATTTTACATATAGTAAATATTCCTTTAAGGCTTTTTTCATTTACCACTTTTGTTGTCCATCATTTTTCCTTGCTGCTCAATTTTTCCAATCTCACCTGGGAGTGGTAGTATGTGTCTTCTATCACAGCACTTGGAGGCTGAGACAGAAGGATTACAGATGGATGCCCAAGCTGGGCAGTTTAGAAATTTGGCAATACCCTGTCTCAAAAAAAAAAAAAAAAAAAAAAAAAAAAAGGATTGCAAATGTAGCTCAGCGTGAAGGACCTGAGTTCATTCCCCAGTGCTGCCAAAACAAAAAGAAAAACCAAACCACTTTCATCTCTGGTTATTTTACAGTTAAAAAAAAAAAAACACCCTGATGCCCTGTCAGTGAGAATCTCATATTAGTAAATTCAGCTTTTGTTTGTCAGAAAAGATCTTACATGAACGTAGTAATTGAGAGTTTCTGAATATACAATTTTGTGTTCATAGTTTTTCTCTTCCATTTTTTGAAGGTATTCTACCACCATCTGGCTTTTATCATTGCTCTAAAATCACCTGACATTTTAAGTGTTATTACTTCCTAAAATAATCTGTCACTTCATCTGTATTGAAAACTCTTTGTTTTTGGAATTCATCATGGTCTTATAGATATATTCATTGTTTTATCTGCTTGAGATTTGTTCAATTTCCCAATTGAAGTACTGGTACTTTTACTAATTTTGAAAAAAATCTTGATGATTACCTTAAATATTGCCTTTTCTTCATTATGGCTAGAGGGCAACCCTTGAAGTTTCTATATTTAGACAGAGGCTTCATTTTCATCTTTGTGTTATATCTAGCACGAGGCCACATGTAGTGTTTATCCTACATGGTCTTGAAAAATTTCTAATAGCCATTAGACATTTATTTCAGTTGCAGTATCAGTTAAGATGATGTGCTCATTTATGGCACCCAGGGGAAGGCAGATTTCAACATACATTTTTGAACTCATCTATAGTTTTTTATCCAGAAAACTTTTTTATCCAGAAATTACATGCATTTGCTGAAAAGTGAGAGACTCAATGTGTCATCTTTTGGGAAGTTGATTCTAGCTCTTTAGCAAATAACCATTAAATTATATTATATAAGAAATCGGCACAAAAACTACCAAAGAAATGGCAATAGCCATTATAATCATGAAGAATCTAGAAAAATACAGAATCTTAACATATATAATTTCTTTCTTAACCCTTGTGATGCGTTAATTACAAAATTGAAGCTGAGAGGAAGAAAATTCTATAAGCAGCTATATCCTTGTTCAAATTTTTCCTTAGCAACAATTATTAGTCTTTTATATTCACAACTCCATTTACTAAAGAACATTCCGTCTCTAAATAAGAAAATTAGTTATGTTCCCAAATTCTCCAAGGATGTTGCATTGGCAGCTGATAATCTTTGTTTTATTTCAAGGCAAAGAAAAAAAAAATCTATGTGGCAATTATGCAAAGAAAATGTTTTTCCCTTATTTTATTCTCAAAAGAAAATGCTTTCATTATGAGATAGGAGAAAAATTGCAAAAAAAAAAATAATGTGCACTGGTATACTGAATCTAGGTTTAAGCATTATTTTACATGAAGTGGTGGCAAACAGCTGCATGATTACTCTTGTACATCTCTGTTTAATTTTTAAGACAATCACAAGAAATAGAAACACAATGGCACTGCGATGTTTTTCCCAAATTTTTTTTCTCAAAAACACTAGTTCTTGACACCATTCAAACATGAATCCCATCATCAATCTGGAATGAAATTTCCCTTTTCTGCCACAACTGTGCATATGTGAAAGTCTGTTGAATCTCTCATATAATTTCATAACCATATTATTAAACATACTGAAAATATTTAGGGTGAGAAATATTTACTTAATCCAGTGTTTCCTCCATTTTTTTTGAGGATCAGATTGTATTCCTTTCTTCTGAATAACTCCCACTTTACTTTGGGAAGCACTGGTGTATTCTATCTCTTAGTTTTGTCCTTGGACACATTTCAATCACAAGGTCATTAGTGTGCTTAAAGTAGATGTATGCAAGAGATTTTGTAGATAAAAATTATTTAAATTTAAAAATACTTTAAAATTTTAGTGGACCTATGTTCACAGTATAAAACCGTTCTCATTTTACCGAATTATTTCCTCAGGAGCTAATTCAAAAAATACTTCCTACGACATTTAAAGTAATGTTTGAAAGGGCCGGTGAGATGGCTCAGTGGCATAAGCTCCTGCCTTGCAAGCGCGAGGGCCCAAGTTCGACTCCCGGCACCCACATACGAAAAAAGGGCCGGTGATATCGCTCAGCGGCACAGGTGCCTACTGGTGCGCGAGGTCCTGAGGTCGACCCCCCGGTACCCACAAAAAAAAAAAAAGTAATGTTTGAAAAAGATTAATTTACCATTAACTTTTCAGGAATGTGTATATTTTTGAAATGTGTACTGTTAATATTGTTGAAAAATCCTATTACAATTAATCTGATGTAGTAAAAGTCTTCTTTTGTAATATATTTTTGTAACCCTTCTCATATTCAGTCTGTACTATGGCACTATTAAGTTTCAGTAGCTATCTTTCTGCATTTTTCCCATTTCTAGAAGTAACTGTAATAAAAACTATTGTTCTGATCAGCAGCCTTAAAGTCCATTTTAAATGTATAGAGTATAAAATATTTTTGTAATCTAAAACATTTACACCACAGCTCCAGATTATACATCAATGTCCTACTAAATATTCATTGTCCCTAAGTGAAGAAATGTCTACGTAAGTTATGGGACCTATGCAGAAATCTAGGTGAAAATATTCTATCATAAACAACTACATATATAGTTCCTGAAATAGAAATGAAGCTAGTGTGTTTAAATATAGAAGAGATAATTTCATGCCTCAATGGCAGCAAAATACCAAAACAGAAGATAGTTTGAGTAACGAGTGACAGGCAGTGGCTAAACAATGTAGAAACACATAGGATTTCACCGAAGGGCAACGGGCAGCAGGGGCTTGATACAGTGTCATTTTTATCATAGAGAGGAGCCTTCTGACATCACCAGAATAAGTACAGTGTAGGTGGGAAAAGAATACAAGCAAGCATTAGAGATGTATCAGCATCATGAGAAATAATTTTGAAGACTAGAGTTTCTGTTACGCAGATACTGAGGAGTATTTTGTTTTTTGTTTTGTTTTGTTTTGTTTTGTTTTTTTGAGACAGGGTCTCACTACGTGGTGCAGGCTGGCCTTGAACTCATGGTGATCCTCCTGCCTCAGCCTCCCTCCCTAGTGCTGGGATTATAGGTGTGTGCCACCATGCCTGGCTCTGAGAAGTGTTCTGATGAAAAATGTATTCTGCAGGTAAATTGAACAGAATTTTAAATCAATTATGTTAATAAGAAACAAGAATCACGGATGACTTGTAAGTTTTTTATGTAAATGAAAGTGCAATTTACCAACATCTAGAGATGATAGTAGGCACAAATTAATTTAGATAGAGGTTAGGGAAAAGGGCGGTGGATCACTTACTCTTGATTGGCTGTTCTGTGGCTGAGACTTCTGTTAGACATTCCAGACAGTTGTTGAGTGTAAAATGCTGAATATCAGCATCATATGCTTCATGTTTGAGGTCATAGGATATCCAGGACAATTGGATTTACTGTACTTAGAAAAAAGCTAATTTCTTTTCCTTCTAAGGTGAAATCTGTTTGTTTTGCTCTCCCTTTCAGGGACAGGTCATGTTTACATGCTTTTCTGAAGGTTTATTATCAGCTTTGCTTTCTAGAATTATGACAGTTGGCAAAAAATCCCATGAAGGGGCCGGTGAGATGGCTCAGCGGGGTAAGCGCCTGCCTGGCAAGAGCGAG
The DNA here is from genome assembly GCA_028451465.1 of Erethizon dorsatum. Lineage (NCBI taxonomy): Eukaryota > Metazoa > Chordata > Mammalia > Rodentia > Erethizontidae > Erethizon > Erethizon dorsatum. Next base: position 24,399,069 of record CM051842.1, read on the forward strand.
GGCCCGAGTTCGACTCCCGGAACCCACATACGAAAAAAGGGCTGGTGATATCGCTCAGCGGCAAGGGCGCCTGCCGGTGCGCGAGGTCCTGAGGTCGACCCGCGGTACCCACAAAAAAAAAAAAAAAAATCCCATGAAGTACATTATCCACTAGTCCTGTGTCTGTTGATACCATCTAGAACCAGTATCATTATTTATTGCATCCTTCTTCATGTGGGGTCAGTTAAAAAATACTTCTCTATTTTCATAATACTCTGTGTTTTACTTTGCTGCACTTAGAATTTTAGTAGTTTGCTGCAAGATATTTTTAACATGTACTTTTTATATATAGAAAAATATTTATACACCTTTTTTATAGCTTTATCCTTTCTTCTGCTTTTATCTTCCCTTTTCCACAAGTATAATGTGCAGTAATACTTTTAGCAACAGTAAATTACATTTGTTTTGCTTTATATAATACCAGTTGTATGTCTGAATATATTTTGTCTTTATTCCTGAATCATAGTTTACGTGGTATTTGAAAATTTGTCTAGCATTTTGAAGGTCTTCCCACTTTTACTGTATTCTAATATCTATTGTTTATGAAACGTCTGCCATGGATATTTCCACCTGTAAGCATTCAGTCTTTTGTCTTCAGCAACTTTTATGATACCTTCTTCGTCATTTGATGTCTGAGTTTCATTCAGAGTTAGTGAGCTGTGGACTCACTTTTAATTTTTTCACACTGATACAGTTGTATTCAATGTGAGAACTCATGCAAATTGAAATTTATTCAATTTTATGAAATGTCAGCTATGTATTATAAAATAATACCTTTCTGCATGCTCTCCATTTTTGCAATCTGGACCTCTTTTCATGTGTATGTTTGAGCTTTACATTGTATTCTCCACATCCTCTACTACTTTCAGCAAAGCAAAACTTTCCTCAGCATCTTTCAATTAATATATTCTTTTGTTCTAATATAAACCCACCTTTTTTTTTTTCAGGGTTCGACCTCAGGACCAGCAAGTGCCCGTGCCGCTGAGAGATATCACCAGCCCTTTTTTCGTATGTGGGTTCTGGGAGTCAAACTCAGGCCCTCACGCTTGCCAGGCAGGCGCTTACACAGCTGAACCATCTCCCCGGCCCTAAACCCACTTTTTTTTTTATTTTTATTTTTTTTTGTGGGTACCGGGGGGACGACCTCAGGACCTCGCGCGCCAACAGGCACCCATGCCGCTGAGCGATATCACCGGCCCCTTTTTCGTATGTGGGATCCGGGAGTCGAACTCGGGCCTTCGCGCTTGCAAGGCAGGCGCTTAAGCCGCTGAGCCGTCTCACCGGCCCTAAACCCACTTTTTAAAAAGTTGTTTGAATCATTTTTACTAATCAAAGTTTTCTTTCTGGACTTTCTGTTTTTTCACATCTTCCCATAACTTTTCAAAATGGCCTGCACTAATTGTAAAATTTACATTGTTTTTCTTTATTTTTGAGCAATGAATTGCTTATTTTAAAGTTCTTTTCTGACTATTCTCTCATCTCTAATTTCCTTAGGTGTACATTCACCTTTTTGTATTAACTTCTAATATTGCTTAGACAAAGACAATTTTTCACATGCATTGTCATTGTGGTCTGTGAGCTTACTTTGTTCAGGAGTTCCACGTGAGCCTTTGGTTGCAGGAGTTTCTTCACTGGGTAATTTTGTGCATGCTTTTGCTTGGACTATCTGAGATTAATTTTCAAATATTACATGCAAGTTCACTAAAAAGTATGCGTGTGTTTCAATTCTGAAGTTTTCAGTGCCTTTCTTTTACTTACTTTGCTATTTTCATTCACGTGAAAGACAAAAATTCAAATAGAATTCTGTCAGTAAGTTTAGGGAGAATGATGCCTTTCATTGATAGTCATCAGGTTTACATGAAATTTTCTGAAAATAAGCTGGGAATCTAGACAGAACTGCCTGCTGAGGGATTATGGCATCTAATTAATATTTGCATTGAACAAAATATATTGGATACCTTCTGTTAACAACAGTTTAAACAAATGGTACATACTAAGCCTAAATCTCTTCATGACTTAGAAACATATCATGTTTTCACAATCTCTCTTTTTCCATGTTAACACATAATATGGCAACTGTTTTACAAATATTACCTTATTTCACTCTACAAACATGTATCTTCCCTTTGTAGAGATGAGAAAAATGAGGCTGAGAGAGGTTTACCCATGATCATAGAGCTACCAGAACAATTCATATTCAAGATTATTCACCCGAGGAAATATTACTTTTACTAGACCACACTGTTATAATACATCCTGTAGAAAAATTTGTTATGTTCAGTTTGTAGTCAGTGCTTGGTCTTGAGCAGCTTAGTCTCTATACCAACAGGAAATAAATAAGACTGTTCTTATTACTAAGTAGGGCAGGAATTTCCACATGGTGAATATTCGGAGAAAAATTTGACCTGCTCTGTCCCAGTCTGTTGTCCCTTCTTTATTGCCTCCCACATTCCCTGAGGCGTATCATTGATATATACAGTACACTCTGCATTGGTCTGTACTTCCATCTGGGTTCTTTCACATAAAGACCATAACTGCCTCATGGCTCTTTGATATAAAGTCCCAAGCCTTTTCTGAAGTTTATCTTTACATGTATGGCTCTGCCACGGACATACTCCCCTAAGTGCATTAAATTTACACGGCTTATATCACTCCTGCACATTTCTCTCTAAAATAATGAAAATTAACTTTTCATTTTAAACTTATTTCTCAAATGCTAGGACGTTACAATACTACCTACTCTATTGAATTGTTGCTGTCATGGTAAGATTGACTGACTACAAATTTCGAGTTTATATCTAGAGAGAACAGAAAGGGAATCTTAAGAAATAAAGATGAGAGAAATCAAGAAGGAGAATGCAGGGAGATGTTAGGAATTCTGAAGCTATGGAAATCTATGCTGCATCAGGTCTATGATACTATTATTGCAAATATAACTTTTCAAGAAGCTCTTCACTTGTGGCTATCTCAGATGATTCCACAGTGAAAGAATTGAGATGGACAGCTCTAATTATTGACCATGGTGAAGTCAGTTTTTAAAATACAGTAGAAATCAATAGAATATAATATCGCCATTTTTATCTATGTATCTATGGATATATCTACTTATCTACCTATAAAATCCAATGTCAAATAATATTAAATTTATTATAATTTATACATAGACAAACAAAAGTTAATATAGAAAGTCCCCCACCTCCTGAATTTTGGAAATTTTTTATATAAATAATGTTTTATAAGACAAATATATCTTAGTATTTTACTATAATTTGTATTTTTAAAGTTTTATACTTGTTCACATATCCTTCATTTCACCAGTCATTGTTATATTATACAAATATTTCTAGAGCACCTACTATGTTTAGAGACATACAGATTTTAAGTGAGTGGTTTATGGAGATTTTGGGGTCTGTGTCTGCTGAAGTTTAAAGCACTAGTAAGTTAACACAGTTAGATCATAACAAATTTTAATCCTGCACACTGGGTATGTAAAGACAGAAGGAAAATTGAAATGGAGAAATGAGTAAGTATTAGATAATTCAGAGCAAAGGAGTTTCCTTTGCTCTGAAATGACCTATTAAATGACCTATTAAAAGAAAGAAAAGCTATCTTACTAGAATTTTCTTTATGGTTGCCTTAATCTTTTACCTCCTTTTGCATCCGCACATACAGGATACTTGTTACTATAAGCTTGAGTGATTTATGACATCATGTTTATAAAATCTAATGTGAAGGATAATAGGCTGGAATGCTCAGTCAGCTAGAATTAAACTTAAAATTTCATGCAGTTTCAATATTTCTTATATCATTTCCTCCAGGTGCAGAATATTCAAGTGTTAAACTTCAGAGGTATTGGATTGCATAGAAAAAAGTATATTCATGATTTAAAAAGTCAATATATTATGCAGTATATTTTTCCTATGTTTACAGCTATGTTAATTGTCTTAGAAATAGTTAAAAATATGTCACAGTAAATGAACTCAACAATATAAAAAAAGAAGTTCCCAGGGAATCTCACTTACGGGCCGAAGCATATGCAACTGTCATTGACATAGGGCAAAATTGTTGAATATCTGTTTGTTTCATATGATTCAACCTAACATAATACTGAAGCCTTATTTTCCAGACTTTTTGTATCCTGGTTTAGTGAGGAACACTTTCTTGAGCAATTACAGATGGTGTTCATTCATCTTCACCTTGCAAGAACTTGGAATAGAAACAAAAACTATATCTGTCAGAAAATCTTTGTGATTTATACCCTATTACAAATAAAGAACTAAGACCAAGCTTATAATTCTGAATTGCTCCTTTAAAGAGAGAATCAAAAACTTTCCATCCATTTGTTCAAAAGAAGAAGAGTCATTCCTTTTCCTTTGGCTTGTAACATTTCAGTTTGACATTGTTCATCTGCTGTCGATAACTGACCATCTTACTAGACATCCAGTTCTTTTGATTAGCACTGTGATCCACTAAGTAGTTAAACCAGGTATGAAGACTAAACTACTATTCTTGAAGTCAAAGAGATAAGGCCTTATGCAGGTTGATATAAGATGATGTTTCACAAAATATTTATTTACCAGGTATACAGTTAGAAAGTAAAATTAGCATGGGATGATCTCAGGAAAGCAATACGTATTTCTGGATTAGACACTGAAGTAAAGTAAATGTATGGTAAATTGACAAATTCACATTGCCAATGTCATGAAAAATGATGCAGCAAAAAAAATTAAGATGTACTTTTCGCTTTGGAAAGGGAGATTTTCCTATTAGCTGTTAGTTTATTATGTCCTTAATCTGAAAAAAAAAAATTAAGCACTAGAGTTTTAGGAGCCCATTGTGAGGGAAACTACTCACTTTCCGAATGCACATTAGAAGTTTGAAATTGCACCCAGATTTGTTGTGCTGTTAGTAGGCCTCTGCTAAGAGAGTAGTAGTTGCAAACACATACGTGGGTTTGCCAGTAACAACTCACAATTTGTGCAAAGTTGAGTCTTCGAAACTGAGCAAATTTGCTCTCAATTTCCCGCCAGCGCTTGCTGAGCTGGATCTGAGTTGGCTCCACTGCCATTGCGGCCCCATCCTCAGACAAGCCCTCAGCTTGCCTACGTACTGCATTCAGCTCCTCTTTCTTCTTCTGCAATTCACGATCAATTTCCTATTGAGCAAAACCAATACAGGGCCCAGGGCAGTTAGCTAACCACATCAACCAACCTGCAAGCAGCAAATACTTCTCTCAGAAATTTCATAGGCTGTTGTTCATTTATTGTCATCTTTCAAAATTTACAAATATGGAAGGAGTCACTGTCATCCTCACCCAGTGATCCAAATATTATTTCAGGTATCATTTGAATGCTCAGTTTTAGATATTCTAGCTAAGAAAATATTAAATTGATGTAACATTTTCTTTCTCCTGAATTCATCTAGTGCTCTGAGTGTTCACTCGAATTGGAATAATTACTTATTTTTTATTAGGGACTATCCACATCAAATATATTTTGGAGGGCCAGTCAGTAATTTATTTCTTTTTGAAATTTTGAGGAAATCAACAGAGAATGAAGCAAAATAAAACATGCAAAATTATAACAGAAAAAGACATCATCAGACAATATGCAAATAAATCTATAGAGATGTGACACTGAAGTGTGAAGATGCTCTGGTGAAATGAATGCGCTAACATGAGAAAGAAGTCGTCCATATACCGATAAGTCATTAGTTCATCTGGAACAAAGATACACAAAGTCAATTACAATTTTACAAGAAAACATATGACATTCCTTAATTCATTGTACATTGTCAACAATTAAAACTTTTTATTCATTCAACATAATGTCAATTGAATGACACTTAATACAATACATTCACCAAAACAAAACACAATACAAAGAGATGCATCAAATCAAAGAGAACGCTAAGAGAGGAAAAAAATCAATATTTTAAACATGATCTTTACGGGTTAAGTAATTACACTAGCAATAAAATCTAGTATTGACATTCTAAAACAACATTACCTTTAGTTTCCTTTCATCTCTGGGTTCAGGTAGGCTGGCTAATTTTTTTTCAATGTCATCCAAGCATTTCAGGAGATCATCAGCCTGCCTCTTGTATTGATACCATTGATGAGAAATTTCTAGAGCCTTTTTTCTTCTTTGAGACCTCAAATCCTGTTCATGGTGCAGATATTATTAAAATATCAATATATATATATATATATATGTATAGTACACTGTTGGCTGTAGTTATTTATAAAGTAATTCGAGTCCCTCATCTTTTTGTACACCTTAGGTTTGAAATCACGCTTAAATGCAAAACATACAGATGAGTGATTAAATTACATATATATGTGACAAACCTATAAATACCAGCAAAGAAACCTGAAAAACACACTTACACTATTTTCCCTTGGTGTATTTAAACTTGTTTAGAAATCTTGTCATATTTAATTGACTTTTAATGAGCTATCTAAATTGTTGTTAATCTATATATAACACTTCAATAAATAAATACAATTGACTTAACCAGATAGTTGAAAAAACATAGTGAGTTTGCATCTGAACTCTAAAATAAATCAAATTCTAAAATTTATATGGTCACCCTGAGCTCTCAACAAAATTGGAAGTTCATGCAGCTATGGTTTTAGAAATGCCTGTAAAAATGTTTTATAGGCTATTAATGTGTGATTAAAATGTAAAGTCATTTTGGTTATCTTATAAATTGTTCCAAGCTACATGTATAGAAGTATGACTACTGTTCTTATAGCTGTGAATGTACATGAAAATGACAATTTAAATATTAGAAAATTTAGTTTTTCTGTCAAAGCTTGCATAGCCATTTTTTCCTTTATTATGCCAAACAATGTTCTAAATGTAAAAAGATTAACTCTATAAAGTGCACGGGTTTCAACCAACCTAATGAGAGAAATAACAGTGACTGTTTTAATAAATCAACAAAGAAGGGATCAATCATCTTGCTCCTATAAGCATAATCAAATGTCTTCCCTAGTTGATAGAATTAGTCCAAATGCTATTTTATAATTCCTGGGAACATAAGAACTCTACGTACAATTTTCATTTCTTCAAAGAGGTAGAAATTAGGGTATAACAAATTTAACTTGAGCAAAAGAAAATGCTGCCTTTCCAATAATGTCTGAAAAATTATTTGCACTGGAAAGTTTTGAACTTCTTTGCAATATTTCATAATCTCTAGCATTGGAACAACTTGGCAAGTGAACATAGTTTCTGAATTTGGTGGTATAAACTGGTTTAGCAAGTAGAGTTGATGGTTTTCATTAGTCATTTATAGCATATATTTGCAAGAATGATCAAGATTTCATTCTCCATTTTGCTTAAAATTGGAAATTTAAAATTGACTCTAGTTCACATTTTGTAATGCATTTCTAAATCTCCTGTAGAGGTAATAAATGCCTGTGATGAGTCCAATGGAGTACTGTTTTTCTCAAATGTACCAAGATACAGCCACATAAATGAGAGTTGAGTTTTGCCTTACCCTTGATAAAATGCACATCTTTGCCAAAATAAAGGGCTTGATGGTAATAAATCTGAAAATCTTTTTCTTTTCTAAGCACAAGGCTATATGTAAAAATATTTAGAGCTATAATGTAGATTTATTTAGTTGTATGCCAAGTAACCATTAAATACCGCTGTTCCCTAGGATACATATCATCATATGACCAGTGTAGATGCTTCTGAAAGCTTGGTCACAGCCAGAAGGGTATGAATTACAGAGCTTTCTTACTTTATTAGCACACTGTGGTTTGCTTTGCACTCCCCTCAAGGAAGAGGCTTTTTCTATTTACTATATTTATCACTAGTTACCTTCAGAACACCTGCTGGCCAATTAGACTTTCCTTGTGGATCCTTACAGGCACAATATTGTGTAATTACATTCTCAGCAGTGTTTATTTGGTTTACTATAGAAAAAAGGTTTTATTCTCTTATTTGCATATAGAAAGCAGATTCCATCCACCTACTAGATAGATCTAGTTATACAACTACATAGCTCTAAAAGAGTGATTTACAATGAAAACCTTGGCAATTAACAATATTAGAAAATCAGCCATGCATGCAAAGAGTGAATATTGCAAAAGATATACGAAAAAAGGTTATTTCACAAAACTTCACATGTCCAGTCTCATTGCAAGCACTTTCTAGATATTATTATAGAAAAATCAACAGCTTATTCTCTTCTTCCTGTATAATCCAGGTGAATTATATGGGTACTTGAAGCCATACACTACAACTTAGTATTAAAACAGTTCTTCTTCAAAGACATTACAAGTATTTCTGAGGATTCCTATATAAGGGAAAGTAGACTCTTATAGAAGAGTAGTTAGTTGCAAAGAGTGACTTACTGGTACAATAAAGTTTATTTTTTAAAAACAAGATAAATCCAGGCCTTATTAAACAAATGTAGTTACCAACAATTGGACCTACTATAAATAAAACTGATAAAGTAAGGGAAGCAGGAATAATGGAGAACATATAGTTGGTTATTCCGGCTGTTAGTTCAGGTTTTGCAACATAAATACAAAAGTAGCTTATAAAAATAAAGTATATTAGAAAATTAAATGTATGAGTACTAGTATGAACGATGCATTTTGGTGTCCTTCAATATTATTCAGAAAATATGTCTGAACAAAAATAAATGCAAATTTTAAGCAACATTACTTTAAAATTCAGAAAACAAAAATGCTAAATAAAACACACATATTGAACAGAAAAATGTGAATTTCTGGTGACTAAGATTCTTAAACAGAATTTATTTATGCACAATATATTTTACCCTACATATGAGAAAAAAACCACAGGCAAGGTATATTATAATTTTAGCTCTAATACCTTGAGAGCATTATGTTTTGTCTGTAACAGCTGCTGTTTTATCTTTATTTCCTCTCGCTTTCTCTCATCTGTGATTCTTTGTTGTAAGTTGTCTCCTCTTTGCAACAATTCTTTTACAGTACCCTCATTGTCTTCACTCTGATTAAAAACAACAGGTACAGTCTTCATTTTGGTTTTAAAAAAGCTGTACATTGTTAACAGAGATAATAAAACATGTTATTTAAACACACAAAAAAATCCAATGTAAAACTTTCAGGGAAAGTTATTATAAAATACTGTGCTCATAGCTTTTCTTTTGTATTTTGTATTTTAGCTTTTAAAAGAAGTAAGTTCCCTACCATTAAATTCATATATATATTTTTTTTGGGGGGGGCATAGTTGGAAGTTGGGAGAGTAAGGTACTTTTTCATCAGACATGTGTTTTTTGTGAAAATATTCTTTTGAATTTGATTTTTAGTATAGTTCTAAAAGTTAAAAATGTTTGGAGAAGTAAATTAATCTCATCATTAACGACATTAAGTGATCTATATAGGAATATATATGTATGTAAGTGTGAGATGGCAACACATTTTAAAATATCAACATGCTACTACATGAAAACATTTTGTTTAAACGTATACTAATTATTATCAAATAACTTCTTTGTATTTGAAGCCTAAATATTGAAATTTAGGACATAGTATATTAATAAAAATTGACATGTTCAATTCCTGTCAAATATTGTAAATATTCAAATTTTAAAATGTCATATATGTATTAATTTTACATAAGGAATACTAAATCAGCATTGAAAAAAATTGGAAAAATAGCTTTAAATTTGTCAACATGTATTTTGTTCTTTTATGCTCCAAGAATATTTTAATTTTATTAAAAATAAAATGACTTGATTAAGTGCTAGTCTAATCTGTTTGGATATGTGACCATGTTATTTTTCATCTCTAGTTAATCTATCTTTCAACTTGAAATATGAAAAGTTTCTATTAAGAAAGCTCACCATACAATGGTACTCAGCATATGCCCATGAGCTAAAGATAAAAAATGATAATTTTCAAAATAACATGTATGTGTGCATTATTTTTATGGTACTTCTTGTATTATATTAACATCTAAAATGCATGCATAAACTCCAATACACAAGTGAAGGTCTATCCATTTTATTTAGAAGAAATGGAATTACTTTTTCCTCAGACTTGTAAATTATTAGTCTAGTAAAATGTATAGCAAAACCCAGACATATACTTATAGTCTATAAAAGTACTTACTTATATTAATATGCCATTTAAAACTGGTAGCATTTTGTAGGACTATGAACAAAAATGAACTACGAAAAAATCTATTTCACTTATTTCCCCACAACCAGGTAAGGGCTTTAGGGCAGGGTCTGTGGTCAGGCTAAGAAATAAGCAGCACTTTTTCACCTCAGTGCTCTCTGCTTTCTTCTTTGACATGAAGTGAAGGCAGCTGGAACTCAGCATTTTAGAAAGCCTCTTCTTGTCTGTCTTTCCACCAGCTGAGTTAGCAAGGCCACCACATCCCAGTAATGGGGACTCCTGATTGAGGAAGCTCCAGAAGTCAGAATTGATACCGGTGGGAAGAGTGATGGGTGGAGCTATTTCTCCTACTACTTCACATGCCTACTATTTAAATTTTATATATTGCCTTCTGATGTCATTTGTGAGCATTGTCTGAGAGGTTACTGTCATTGATATAACTCTGAAAATCTCTAGAATGATACATGTAAAGGTTAAGAATGCCACAGAAGTGATGGCAGTGGAAGAGGGGAAAAGAAATTGTGGAAAGGAGGGGGTGAAGGGAAGGAAAACAGTCAGTGAATAGGGATGTGATGCAGCAATATTCAAGCCAGAGTGAAATGTAAGAAAAACCTCTTGAAATTAATCAGGATTGAAGGAGAATGTTTGGAGTTTAGGAAGAGCGCATATGGTAATATTTCTTTACTCCCATCAAATAAGTAGCTTGAGTGTATACATATTTTAGACATATACTATTTACTCAACTTTTGGTAAACAGTCTTGTGGGAAACTTTAGTAAACAACATTTACATTGTGTGAAGTTGTCCCTCTGATCAAAAACATGACTGACACAAAACATCAGCTATCTATTATTGATGAATTTATTAAGTTTCCAGTTTATTTTTTCAATTGGCTCTTTTTTACCACATTCCCTTATCCAGAATTCAAAAACAGCATAAGTTAAAGCAAAATTCAACTATTTATTAAAATTCCAAATACTCCCAAATGACCATACCATAGTAATTTGGCATTTATAATGAAAAGTCAACAAGAATACTTTGTATTTATAAAAATCATTAGAATCACACAATGTGCCAGGTGTATTCTGAGAGTTCAGTTGGAGACATGAGTTATCTAATTTCCTTCCAAATATTTATTCATTTTCACTCCTACTTCATTCATGCTTTTATCACAACCAATTTACCATATCTTTATTGAAGTCTTCCTCTTTCAGATTCACCCCCTGCTGAATTTCAGCCTCCAGTGGTTCAAGCAATTTTTGTATATCTGAGTTAAACTGCTCCAATTCCTTCAAAGGAATGGAGGCCTAAAAAAAAAGATAGTGCTAATTTAAATCAAGATTACTTTTTTATTAGAAACATACACCAAAAGAAATACATTTATTCAACCTCCTGTTGCTAAACTAATAACATGCATTATGTTTCCATATTATATTTTATGAAAGTTTTGAAATACAACTGAGGAAATGCCTGAGGATGCAAATAAGGACAAACAGTTAACATCACCAGAGATGAACATACATGCAAGATAATGCAATTCATCATTCTGTGATATCAAAGTCACTTTACATACTTTTGATGGGCTGATTTTTAATATTCTACAGTGAATTTAATCTTACTTTACATATTATAATTTCATTATCATTTGAGTAAATATGTCTTATCAAAAATTACCTCATTCATCCAAAAGCAGTAATCAGAGGTAGAAATGTATAACTGTCACCCTAGTCTTAAAAATAGTACATGGTAATCTACTCAGATATTTTAAATGACATTCTCACCATGGCAAATTGACAGGCATGCTCTCCTAAGAAAAACAATGCTATTAGCTTGACTCAGAAAATGTTTTCTGAGGTGGCACAAATCAATTCACATGAACAAACCTAGAATATTTCACATAAAGCACTCAAATATGTTTTCCAACCTTATAAAAATCAGTCTCTTTAATTTTGAAACTGATATTGACCACAGTCTCAAATACCTTTAAAATCCCTTGAGTTTGTAAATGAAATACTTGAAAAGGAATGATGAAAGAGAAGACACTGAACATCAAATATTCCAAAAAATAGGCAGCATTTAATCATTAAAATTCTGTTAATAGAATGTGCTTCTTACTTTCCTTATTTGTATTCTGTATTTAATTTCTTCCCATCATAACACTGGGGAATATTTTATACCTGATAACTTCTAAAAACCCACTGATGCCCTACAGAAATCTGATTTTCTTTCAGAGTTATTTCACTTTATAAAACCAATTTAGGAACAACTCTCAGTGCCTTATGCCCAGGATTAACACAGTCATCAACTTTGGTCCCTACCTATTCTTCCCAAGTCACACTCCCAGTCAGAGTTTTACCCTGTCTTTCTTAGATGAACACTCTGGAGAACAATAAGAATAATTGTTCAAGGACAAACCAAATACAGTATCTAAAGGTAGTCTGTTACTGATAAAGAAGTAGATTATCAGGGCCGTTGAGATGGCTCAGCAGCGTAAGCACCTGCCTTGCAAGCGCGAGGGCCCGAGTTCGACTCCCAGATCCCACATATGAAAAAAGGGGCCGGTGATATCGCTCAGCGGCACGGGTGCCTGTTGGCACGCGAGGTCCTGAGGTCGACCCCCCGGTACCCAAAAAAAAAAAAAAAAAGTAGATTATCTAAGGCTATTCAAGAGGACATGATTTGCACATGCAATGTGAATAAACATGTATTTTCGAGGTACTTTGACACCTCCCAGAAAAGATGTATGCGGTCCTTTAAACAGTGACTTATAGCAGTAGTTTTAAAATATAATGATTGTTTGTCATTTGAAATACCAAAATAGTTTCTTGAACCAGTACAGATTGAGATACTATAAATACACTTAAAGGATGTTACAATCTCACCATTATTAGAATAATTCTATAGTACAAAATCATATAATATTCAAAGAGTTGTAAAAGTAAAATGATTGCAGTTCCTCAAAATAAAATAATAATTATATAATACTAATTTAATGATATGTTATTCAACTGTTGTTCACATTTGCTGATTCTTAATAAGGGCAATACAGTTTTACATGATTTCATGAATATACAATATATAAAATTTAAAATATTTAAAATTTAAAATATACAATATATAAAATTTTAAAATATAAAATTAAAAATTTAAAAATTTAAAATATTTCAATAAACTTATTGAAAACTTGGATATTAAAATAACATGACTCTATTTGCAGTCTGATTCACTTGTTTTGTTCTACTTGGCTTCTTCTCTAGCTCATCTTCTCTTGATATACTCGAGTACTTTCAAAAGCTCACAACTTGGGCCTGTCCACCCCTTTCCCAATATTTCTTCAATAATAGAATATACTTCTTTCCATGGATTTAACTATAATTTTGTCTCTCAAATTGTTATCTTTAGCTGTGACCTTACTTTTGAATTCCAAACTCTAGTGTCCAACAGCTGGCCAATTCCTTACTTAGACATGTTTAGAAATGAGCTTATTATCTTTTGCCCAAAATACTTCTGACAATAACTTCCCTAGTTTTGTTAGCATTTTTGTCTTCTATGCTTCAAACATACAAGCAGTGATCGAAATATACAGTGAATTTTTACATTTTTAAAAATACAGTAAGCGACACATTACCCTTAATCCCCCTCAAAATACCACCTCTTTGCTTTGAATACACTTACCTCATTGTTTTTGCCTCTTTATGAAGCAGTTCTGGAAGTCCTGTTTCATGAGTAACTTAGTAGGTATGATAAAAAATGGTGAATGCTTCTGCCAAATGCCATCCAACAGAAAGGCAAACTCATAAATGATTACAAAACATTACAGTGCATCCTCATTCACTATATTCAACAGATCTGGCACTGTGTAACTTCTGGTTCTTCCCCAAAGTTAAAATGACCATGAAAGGTAAATGTTTTGAATGGATTCAGGACATCAAGGCAGCCATGAGAGCACAACTAAAGTCATGAAAGAGCACTTCTACAACTGCTTCAGAAATTGGTAAGAACATTGAGATAAGTGTGTTTGAAGGCAGGGGGGAATATTTTAAATTAATGGCAATGCATCTTACTGTAGTCATTTCATTAAAAAATTTTAAATATTCACCATATTTTCAATCACACCTCATAAGTCATGTCATTCTTGGCCATCTTTTTCTATTACCTTCTAAATATCAAATAAATGTTAATTTGCTGTGATCCACTTGCTTTGCAATTCTGATTCACACCATCTTTCTGAATCCTCACATGGGACAGACAATAACCTCCTGACAAGTGTACAACACTCGCTTTCTGCCAAACCAGTTCCAGCCTGTACATAGTGATCAGGTCCTTATATTTCCCAAAACTGTTTTCATTTTGCTATCTTTCTACTCAAGATCCTTATGCATCTACTGAGTACAAATAGAATAAAGTCCAAACTCAGACACAATAGTCAAGGCTTTTTCTAACCTTGTCCCAAGGACCTTCACAGCCTTTATAAGTGTTCATAATGTAGACTTTTCTTGTAGCTCATTTGGTGTCTTTTGTTATTCTCCCCCGAGTCCCTTAGAAGGCCTTTTATCTTCTAGTAATCAAAACAAACTCCTGAGGGAGAATGCATGGATTGGATCTGGGTTCCATCGTTTATTAGCTAAAGTATTTATTCTTTGAGTCTTAGTTTTTTATCTATAATAGAGGAATAAGAATATCTACCTTGGGCTGGTAAGATGGCTCAGCGGCGTAAGCACCTGCCTTGCAAGCGCGAGGGCCCGAGTTTCACTCCCGGAACCCACATACGAAAAAAGGGCCGGTGATATCGCTCAGCGGCATGGGCGCCTGCTGGCGCATGAGGTCCTGAGGTCGACCCCCGGTGCCCACAAAAAAAAAAAAAAGAATATCTAACTCATAATGCTGTTGTGAGGATCATCTATGTTGGTATGATGTCTGATACATAATAAATGCACAATAAATGTTGGCTATTATCATTTTCTTTCCAAATTCTATGTACCCATCTGACACAAATAAATGCTCAATCAATCTTGGCTCTTATTGTTTACTCTCAAAATTGTACCCATGCTGTGGGTCAGTTCTACATCTCTGATCTTTGGAAACATGGTTTTTGAAGGGTAACTGCTTTTATTTCACCAAGATACCTGACAAAATCATGAGATACTAATGGTGAACATGGAGAAATTTAGGCTCCAGTTTGTAAAATTTTATCATCCTGAACAACAAAACTATTTATTAATTAATCTGCAATAAAGTAAAAGATGGTCTCAGGGAAGACGCCAAAGACTGCATGTATGTTTCCCTAAGCCGAATTTTCATGAAGAATTTTTAGTAGAAAAAAAGTATGGAAAACTACAAAGTTAATGAGATGAAGCTCCACGGACAGCCACGAAGATGAGTTGTTTGTCTTGTTCTAAGTAGAGTTATTCCAGGTACATAATAGGCATTCATAAGTAAATATTTCCTGAAGAAATAAGTGAATGAATGACTAATAATGGGGCAATGAGATAGGAGAATAAACATTTCAAAAAGTCCTTTAAAAGAAAACAATTTCTATGTAGAAAAGTCAGAAGACTGGGCTTGTCAGCACTTCCAATGCAGAAATATCTTAACAAGCAGCAAAGTACTAGGAATTATCCAGTATTTCAAAAAAGGCACATGTAAAAAGATTTTAGGTGCTATTATTACTAATGATTAGCTAGATATAAGACAAGATAATGAAAATTTAGATTTCATTATCAGGATTAAATGATCTAGATTTCTTGGTCAAAGACTTCTTTATATCACATCTTTATGGGAATTAGGGATTTGAATTATTCTGGTGGTTCCAAAGTAAATAACTAGAATTAAAGGGTAGAAATTATTTGGAGCCTAAATTTTAGGTTAATATAAGAACAACCGATTAGGGTTACAATATTTTTAAGCAGTGACTTTAAAGCAGTGAGCATCTCATTGCTGAAAATGTTTTGGCAGAGACTAGATGATGATGTTTTAGGTCATATTTTAAAATTATGACCCTTTTCAAATAGATATTTTGCTGAAATTTTATTACCTTACAGTAAGTTTTCTTCTTTAGACACTCTAAACAAAATGTTTAGAGTAATGTAGCTCAGCAGAAATATAATACAAATAATATATACAATCTGAGATGATCTAGTTCCCATATTAAAAATAAAAACAGGTAAAATTAATTTAATAATATATTTTATTTCATCAATAGGTCCAGAATATTATCATACACACCTATAGCAAATATAAATTTATTAATGAGATATTTTAACTCAGTTTTTCATGCTAAGTCTTCAATATCAAGGCATGTTTTGTACTGATAGTACATCTTATATTGGAATAGTCACATTACAATTGCTTGGTAGCCACATGTACTTCATGGCTACTTAACTGGGTGCTATAGATCTATAGTAACTATTGTAACCATGGCTTTGATAAGAACAAATAGCTCATTATTAGTTTGAATAATGTTACTGGAATATCTTACCAATAATAGTCAAAGTAAGGATACTTTATTAAGTAAATTTTAGTGGATTTAGATTAGTTATATGAAGTCAGTCATGTTCACTTGCATGGTGTTTTCTGAGAGGGATTCTTCAGGAAGTCCTCTGGATATAGGAAAACGAATGTAGCTTTGACCTATAATATCAGGAATCCCCACTTTGTTACATGTAATACTAAGTTGTGTTGCACCCATATTTATATATGAATATATGTTTGTTACTTTCAAGTATATATTCTTTCAAGTATATATATATTTCCCAAGTAAGTTTTAATCCTTGAAGTTGGCAATATATCTTATACTATTATGTATTTCCATAGCAAATATTGTTTACTGTATCAATTAGTAGTTTTAGAACTACCTAAATATTGATTTACCACCGACCAATTTTATAACCAAAATAACTGTAAATAATCAACCCACTTATTTTAACTACATTATTGGGAGGATCAGATCAGCTATTTGATATCCACGTGATTAATAATCTTTGGACACAAGGAGTGGGAAAACACAATGGCTCTCCTTAAGGTTTCACTAATTCACCACTAGGTCATTAAAACTCTAATACGGAAGACACTTTTCCAACCTATTAATGTATTACTTGTCATTATTTGGTCTTTGAAGTTTGGAGTTCTTGTGCCACATTCTAAAAAATGCATAATCTAGGGCCGGTGAGATGGCTCAGTGGCATAAGCGCCTGCCTGGCAACCGCGAGGGCCTGAGTTCGACTCCCGGAACCCACATACGAAAAAGGGGCCAGTGATATCGCTCAGCGGCATGGGCGCCTGCTGGCGCGCGAGGTCCTGAGGTTGACCCCCAGCACCCCCCCAAAAAAATGCATAATCAGAAAGCATCTATAATTTAAAATTTCACTCTCAAGCCATCAAACTTTTAAATATAAAGTATATAATGCCTACTTTTTCAATTCAGAGTTACAATAAATTGTCTAAAGTAGTTGAAAACGATGGATGATAAATCACGTTAATTACTGGACAAATTAATTCTATTGACTTTAAATGAAATACATGACCACAGAATTACTAGAATCACAGTCATATCACATAGTGTTAGACAGTACACACAGACATATTTAGAATATATAGAAAATAATCAGAAATTTTAATTTTGTCAAAGTATAAACCAAGTATAACTTTTGCACAATTAAATTTTTTACTTACCTTTTCATTTCAAGAACTTTAGCATGACTGTGCAGTTATACAAAATATATATAAAGTAGAACATAGAGAAGTTTAATAAACAGATAAATGGACACAAAATAAAGAAGAGACAGAGAAACTGAGAAAGACAACACTTTGTTTTCCTTGATATTTTAATGTTGCTTCAAATTGCTTAACAATTATTAATTGTGCTTTGTTGGAAGGTTTCAGGATTAATGAAATTTAAGGCATTGTTGAAGTTTTGGCATTAAAGATGACTTATATAACAAGTTTACAAAGAATAACAGACTGAAGAAAAGCACAATCAATTACAAACTGATTCATTGTAAATTTAGAGCATTCAAAATTTTTCAGATACACTTTATCCATATTAAAATGTAAGCCTTCCTTTGGTTAAATATTACCTCAGTGTGCATAGATACACTAGTTTAATAATGACTGTGTTTACACAGGCAGCAAAGTAAACATTTATTTATCTGGATTATGAAATCCCAGTAATCATGATTAAATGATCACTGTATTGGAATTACACTAAAATATAAATTGAAAATAAATAATCCAAGTGCTACAGATTGCTTTAAAATTGCTTCAAATCAATCTCTGCTTTCCATTTTGTGGCTCTGAAAATTTATCATTACAATATTAGTATAGAAAAATCAAAAAAGAATAATTCATAGAAACCAAATGAATGAAGTTTCAAGGACCAGTAACATGCTATAATACAGAAAAGACAGACTACTAACATGATATAAAGTTATTTTAAATCATACTAACTGTAGAAGAAAGAAAACTTACAAAGATAAATTAGAATATTGAAAAGATACTACATTTATGTGAGAACAAACATAATGAAATAAAGTAATTCATAGAGTCATTCACTCTCTTATTTTAAACTTAAGCCACAAATCTAAGAAATATTTTTTTATAAATTGAACAAATAGTCTCAGAATAATGACATTTCACTGGTTGCATTCTTTTGCTATTAGGTAAGATATTCGTTTACATTTAATGATTTGATGGTGAAAATGTGGCTAATTTGTGAGGCTAATCTGGGAAAATTACCTAATACATCCTTACTGATACTGAATAAGGATACTGAAATTCAGTATCCTTATTGATACTGAATTTTGAGATTAATTTCACGGTTACACATTTCAGAATTGAATAAAAAAACACCCAGTGCTTGGATAACATATATTGGTAGGTCAACAATCAGCCCACTGGCTACTTCTTGCTAAGTATAAGTTGGAATAGTTCTCTATTTCATGATTATGTGACTTTAGCAGTAGCAAGTAAAAAGGGAAAGGTTTTAACTAAAAAAATATATGGGAGAGACACAGATAATGTAACACCAAACACATAACATTTTGGATAACTTTGTATTATTTACCTCCTCTATATTTCGTTTTCTTTTTTTTTTTTTTTTTCTTTCTCCCTTCTTTACTCCCTTCCACTTTTTGTCAGGTTTTTATTTATTTTAATATACAGAAGTATACTGAAATCACTGTGTTTGAAGTGAAATTGATTATGTTTACACCAACACACCACAGACCAATAATGCATATTTGCTGACATGAAGAGAAATAATAAACTACTCTGAGAATCCGCAAATTGGAGTGGACAAAGCAATGGACTGGCATCTAAATTTTCTTTTTTTTCCTTTTCTTTTTTTTTTTTTTTTAATGTGGGTACTGGGAGTTGAACTCAGGACCTCGCACTTGCCAGGCAGGCGCTTATGCTGCTGAGCTATATCACCGGCCCATAAATTTTCTAACCAGGTTATGCAACTATGTTATCTTGGGCAGCTCACTACTTCTCTCATAGATCTCTATATATATCTGAAGGTCTTTGAGACAAAGAACAATTACTTTTTAACCTGCTGTCACCAATCAGAAGAATAATTTTCCCTTATAAAGGACCACAATCAGGAATCACCAAATAGCTATAATAATTTCAAATGGCATGTCAATGAGACCCAGTCAGTTCTACCAAATGACACTGTTATCAAATTCAATTACATATCTACTTTGAAAACATTTTAAACGTTTATGAGAGATTTATTATCAAAATTTGAATTGAATTAACCTTGTTATAGTAACAGCCAATTACAAATGTGAAAAAATACTGTTAGCATAGAAATTCTGTTGATAGGTTTCCTTCTTACTTAAATAAAATTAACAGATATATTATTATATACTTTGGATATTAATCTGATATTATTACCTGAGAAAATTAGCTTTAAATATTATATATTGAACACTGCACAAATTATGAAATATTTATAGAACTTTAGTTTTCAACTATGATTTTTAAAATTTCTTTGTGGAAAATTTTAATAAAAAAGGGATTATTCATACAGCAAGAATAATTGTGCTTGCTAACGAATGGTATACTTTTCTGTCTGAAAAGGTGTTACATTAGAACATTATTAGAAATAGATAGCAAAGAGGGGATAGATGAATACGTATATGTGTTAATAAAGGTGACTGTAGAAATTTAGGTTTTAATTAAAATTTTCAAATTCAGTAAGTCTTAATTGGACATTCTAGGTTATATTTATAATTTGCATCATTTATTTCACACTGATGTTTAGGGGATCTGAAATATCTGTCTAAGCTATCATTCAATTATCACTCACATATAAACCCAAAATTTAAAATAGATTAGACCTAGCCATGTTTTTCTTCTTTTTTTTATATATATCCTACATTATATTGAAAACTCATTGCCTTTCTGCCTGGCATGCTCATACCCACAAAAACATCCCAAATCTCTTATCCACAGGAAGATTGTTTTTATATCTGCTCACTGATTGCAGGTCAAATACCTGACCCTTTATAATTATTACAACAATTAAGCTATTAATATTTAAATGCATGATGCCAGATTGTCCAAATCTCATTTTACAGTTGCAATGCACAAAGACACACACACATACACACGCACACGCACACACACACATATAGCGCTACACGAATCTTAGTTGCAATTTTCTCAAGGCCATATAGAAATTAAATAGCGTGTGGTACACATACGGTATCCTGTAGCACATGTCTTACAGAAGAATTAAAGACAGGGAGAAAACAAGTTCACTTTTCTTTTTGTTACTATCAATTTCAAGGCCAATATTTAAAATTTTATGCTACTTTAAACAGTGGAGGGTTTCTATATCTCTAGAAGAAAAAATAACAAATCTAAGCAAATTATATATATAAATTCATAATATTTTGTAACAGAGTAACTAACTGCCTATATCAATAGCACATTGCTAGATGACGTCTGTTTGAATTCTTTTGAACCTAAGAATTACATATGACAAATATATCTTAGTGTGTACTTGATTATTGAACTTCATAGGTAGACTTTCTCACTCACTCAGTCGTGAATCCTCAGGTATGTTTTAGTTAATCATCTTCTTGGCTCTCATAGGTGATAACTGAACTCTAAGCAATGTTTCAGTTCCTCTGAATCAGTATTTCTTGAAATGAGGTCTCTGGACCATTAGTATCAGTATCACCTGGAAACACTTTAGAAATTCAATTGCTCATTCCCTTCTCTACTTCTTCTAAGTCAGAATCTCAAGGTATAGTGCCCCACAAACTATGTTTTAATAATCTTTCATGTTGAACAATACTTAAAAGATCGAGGGTCACTATGCCAGACTTCCATTTCCTTTCCATTCCCAGAGCTACTCCATTATTAGAGGACAGGATTTTCTCTTATCCAAACTACTGTGATGACCTCCTAGCAGGTTTCCAACTTCTGATTAGTTTTCAGTTGAATTCTCCTCATAACCCCCACTGGATTAATCTTTCAACAGTGCATGGAAAAA
Source organism: Erethizon dorsatum (assembly GCA_028451465.1). NCBI lineage: Eukaryota > Metazoa > Chordata > Mammalia > Rodentia > Erethizontidae > Erethizon > Erethizon dorsatum. Next base: position 24,420,736 of record CM051842.1, read on the forward strand.
AAAAACACATCAAGAACTCCTCACTGTCTTCTCAATTAAGCATAAAAGTCTGTGTTTCAGACACTGTGTCTAAATATCTTCTTCAGTCTTATTACCTACAGCAAAACTTCATGCTCCATGCACTCTATTCCATAAGCAGACTGCCTTTACTCTCCATGGAACTCCCTGTACACTCCGGAGGTTTTTCGTAACTTTATCCAGAATTGTTACCTGTTCTGTATTTGTGAAGTGGCTGCCGAATTCATTTATCATGCACCACTCTCAACACAGAATCTATGAACCTATCTTGCTCCACCATTAAACAGTAAGCCCCTTAAATCCACCATATCTTACCTACCATAGAGCCTCCACAGCAGCAAATATTATGATCTGAAAATAGTATGTAGATCAGGAGAGTTCATCTAGATTGCTTCCTTTTCCCAACTCTTCCTTCATTATTTATGAGCCCCTTCAACTGTCATCTTTCCTAAATTGCTAATTCCCTTCTCTGACTAGGTAGCTGGGAGGATGAAGAGGAGTAGAGCTGCCATAAGCAACAGTACTAAGTAGTCAGTTTATTTTCCCCTTTCAATTTTACTTCCTATGGTTCCACCTTCTGGCCCTGGCAGCTTCTTTTCCTGAATCTATCCCCTTACCCCAGCTGCGTCCTCATATTCACATTCCCTAAAGCAGAGTTGCGACAAGTTGTAGAGCTCTCCTCACTGATTCTAACAAGTTTACTCAGGGTTCTAAAATGATCCCCGGGTCATTTTTATGACAGTGACCTTCTAACTAAAACTACAACTTCCTCTATTGATTTCACACAGATTTAGAAAGATTAAGTTTTTTCAAAACCACTGAATACTTTTAAGTAACCTCAATGAAACAAAAACCAATAGCATTTCATGTGTGTTAAGGGCTATATTTACAGCAGGCAGAAATCCCGTGCACTTAAATTGCTCAGCTTGATTCTCTGTAAGTCGGGTCCTTGTCATTGAAAAAGGAAAAACACATTATATTAGATCTAGCTCATTTCAGCAGAGACCCAAAGGAAAATTCAGCTATTCCTCCATTTCTTTTTCAATCAATTTTTTGTGTCAGTCTTCAGAATTTGGCCATTCAAGTCTAATATATCTAATGATGGAAAAATTACTGATGTCAATATTTCTACAATTTCATATCTGTATAATAATCAGTAAACTTCCTAAGTGTGTTTTTACATATCTTACATCAATTGATCCTTACTGCAGTCTTGAGGTTAAAATAAGACAGGCATCATTTCCCTTATTTTTGTAGATGAAAATGAGGCTCTGAGAGTTAAAGAGGACTATTCAAGATCACACAGCTAGTGATGTGCTTAGCTAGCATTCAGGGCAATTTTTGTGGCTTTGAGTTAAGAACTTTTCTTCTCACCACGTTTCTTCCCACTGAGGGCTAAAATCACCACTGCAGAAAGCTACAGTTGAACAGGTAAGTCTTCAGTCAATCTAAACTGAAGATGCCAGCACTCACTGTTTTCTAGGTATTAGAATCCCTTTCCATGGACAGTCCTTGTGGTTGACATGGGAGCACCCAAGTTTGCATTCTTCACCAAATAGTCAGTGGAGAACCTGCTAGTGAGTTTTTAGGATAATCTTTTGTCTAACTCAACTGCCTTTTATACTTGACCTTTAAATGGCTATCCTGAACCTGATTTACTAATATTCAGACCTAACCTACTTTTATTTGCTTATCACTCTAAATTTTCCCCAGGTTATTTTCCTCCACAAAACCAAGCCATAGATTCAACAACAGAAAATTCATAATCCCACCTAATATTATCCTGCACAAATCTTACTTAAAGGTGCTTAGTTTCAAGATCAAAGGCCATCCCTGAAGTGTGTAGCATTTCCAGAATTTTCCTACTCTATAAACAAACACACATAAGCCATTAAATATCCAACATAACTTACTATATAAACAGAAAATTACTGAACTGTGAAATTTAGAGGTAGCAAGGTGTTTTGAACTAATCTAACTCAAAAATTTAGCACTATATTATATAAGCCTAATTTGTGTTTCCTGAACTCAGGGAGGAGAAAGATAAAAAGTCAGAACCATTTCCTATACACTCACTCCAGTATTTTCCATTTTATACATTCTGTTTTGAATGATTATTTTGAGGGTAAGGCTAGTTTTCCTCTTACAAACTACTAATCCAATGCAACTCCCTTATCCTAGAAACACTAAAACAGTCATGCAGAAAAATTATGTTACCTCTATCCCTGAGAAAGTTGGACTTCGAGGTCAATCTTCTAAATGCATTGTTGTCTCTGCTAAAATTACCTCACCAGATTTTGAACATCTCTATGAAGATTTATTGGTGTTAAATATATTTTATGACTACAATAAATATTTGTTTTGTGTTTGTAAGCAGATATTTCTTAAGTATCTTTATATATACTTGTGTCTTCACACACTCTTTAGCACAATGGAAACTCAATATAATTCACTGATGCACTAGATAAATAAGCAAAATGTATCAGAGACACTGTATCTCTGCTTTTATTTTCATCCTGATTGTAAAGCATGATTACATCTTCAAAGAATCTACATGGAATCACTCTTTTTTTTTTTGTGGGTACTGGGGGTCGACCTCAGGACCTCGCGCGCCAACAGGCACCCGTGCCGCTGAGCGATATCACCGGCCCCTTTTTCGTATGTGGGATCCGGGAGTCGAACTCGGGCCCTCGCGCTTGCCGGGCAGGCGCTTACGCCGCTGAGCCATCTCACCGGCCCCCTCACATGGAATCACTCTTGCAGCTAGTCATCTTTACTAATTCAGAGAAAATGGCATACTTTGAAAAGGAAAACTGAGACTGTTTTGTCTATTAACACGTAATTGAAAATATTGATTTACAGTGTCTTATGCCTTGCTTTGGAAGGAAAAATAAAAACAGCAAACTGAGTGGTTCATTTTATTCACGATTTCCATTATTCATGCAAAATATAGAACAAAAACTAACAAACTTTTCTGGGTTAAAAACTTGCCTTAGCTAAAAATGCATTTCTATGGCGGAGGAGAAAGTATTCCCATGTTTTAATACACTATCTGTGAGTCACAATCTTGTAACACAATTTATTGGAAAATGATATCCTGTTGTAAATACTTTATACTTTAGTAGTTTATTAAAATTCTATATATATGATGGAAAGAATATAAAACATAGGAAATAGTAGCATTTTTAGGTGATTGAAATAAAGTCCTTTGCTTACTTAAGTACTATCTACATTGATGATAACTCCGGAATTAAAAGCAATGCATTTAATAGCAGAGTAAATTCTTAAAGAATGACTATACACAAAAATAAAGTTTCATAACCTGCTAGATTTTTGTGCAAGGGATAATTACTATATACATGCTTTGGGAAGGTGAGTTCTAAAGATATTTTTTTGTTTTCTGTTTTTTTGTGACAGGCTTCACTATGTAGTCCAGGCCAGCCTTGAACTTACTATGTAGCCCAGACCGTATTCAAACTTGTGGAGATCCTTCTGCCTCAGCCTCCTGAGTGCTGGGATTACAGGTGTGTGCCACTATGCGTGGCTAGATAATTGTTTCATGTTCATAAACTACTTAGAATTCCTCATATCACCTTTCATGTATTTTAAAGTCTACATCAAACAGGTATGTTTATATAACATTATGGTCAATTGTTAATGCCCTGGAAAGTGTAAAACCTGTGAGATCATGATATTATTGGGTGTCCATACCTATGAAAATAATTTTGAACACCTATTTTTCTAGGGATCAGTACTTACCTGATATTTTGTATCATATTTTTCTAGAAACATTTAATATTTCCAGCAGTTATTTATACACCTAAAACCTTCATATATCTTTACATATATTTTTATATTTGAAAGCATATTGCATACCATATTGGAAAATATTCCAAACTACATTACATAAATGTAGAGTAGTTCTTTACATTTCAGAATTTCCTCAAAGAATTGAAATTTAGTAATACGGTATTCTTAAATTTTTCAAACCACTAATAACACAAGACTTTGTCTTCATTAAATATAGACTATCGTGCAAAATGCCATAGCCTCTCGTTCTTCATTAAATAGAATAATAATAAATAGACTTTAAAATTACAAAAATTAGGATATAGAAGCTTTCCGATTATTTGTTTTCAGGGCTTAAATATTTCACTATAGTCTAATAGATTTAATCACAGTGTCTGCAACTAGCAAAATTAAGATACCACACATGTGCACAACAAGTAAAGAGGTACAATCACCCTATATCATGCAGATGTACAAGGCCTCATTTTGGATATTTGTTCTACAATATACACAAGCAATAGTATATTTAGCAAATTATTTTAATATCAATAGTGCTTTCTTTAGATAGATATATTTTGTGCTTTTTTAAAATTCTGGCCTGCAGCATGCTATTTGTTACTTTTCTATAGGTTAGCCCTGAAAATACATATGTAAACCAGTGCAGAATGCAGTTCTAGAATAGATGTGGCAGGAAAAAAAGTGAGAGAGGAAAAGAAAGAGAAAGGAAGAAAGGGGAAGATAGAGATTGACTTATCTCCTGTGATAGTCAGTGGTAAAATTTCCTTAAATACATTTTGGCCTTCATTTTCTTTTTGAAAACCTTTCTGTGAGGGTTGTTTGCCCCTCTCAGGGCACTGCGAAACCTTCGCAAGAGATCATTTAGCACTAGTTTCCACCTTGGAGTAGATCTTCCTACCTTTCCAGTCTTAATTCTGTGAGAAATGGCTGCAAATCGATGGTTGAGCTCTGAGATTTTGGGCTCTACTAGTTTCCTGCAGTGGTCGCCGCGGTTTGCCATCAAGTTCGCTGCTTGGTCACGTGTGGAGTCCACCTTTGGGCATATGTCATTCATTTCAGCCTTCAAACGCTATATTCCATAAGCAAGAAACAGGGCTTGAAGTTAGTAATGGAAGGACGGAGGGAAGGAGAGAAAGAGAGAGACAGACAGAGAGAGACAGACAGACAGAGAGAGAGAAAGGGGAGAGGACAGGAGAGGGAAGAGGAGAGGAGAGGGGAGGAGAGGGGAGGGGAGGGGAAGAGAGGAGAGGAGAAGAAGGCAAATAGGAGAGGAAAGAAAGCGGGGGAGAGAATAGAGAAAGAGAAGCACATATACATTCAGAAGAATAGAAAGGAAGTAGGAAAAGTCAACTTTCATAAAACAGAAGTAGGATAGGTCACTATCCCTGATTAAGCTTGATGCATGTCTATGTAAAGTGTTTATTTAGTCTGAGGAAGAATAAAATATGTTTTCCTGACTTCTTCATGCTGTATGCAACAATTATAATATTTGATATTTAATTGTATTTATCTTATCTTTACTAAATTCAACAGCTATAGAACAACCTAATTCTATGCTCAGGAGAGAAGGTAGTTGAAGCACACTTTTCTATTCTTTCCTGGTACTTTTAGTACCTCTTTATTACATTGAGTGTCATGGAAATAATTGATTTTCTAACAGATTTGGATTCTGTGGCATATACAGTTATTGAGGAATGCTCTTTCAGATGCAAGGGATCACAGAACTTTTAAGATAAATAACTCAGTTTCTATTATCACAAAATCTTTGTAGAAATTTCACCATAAGATGACACCCTTGACTACATATCAAGGGACTAGTCAGATCAAGATACAAAACAACACCAAAATAAGGCCCAGAAAATAAGGTAAATATGTTTTTAAAATAGTCTAAAATGCATTTATGGTTTTTCATTAAAAAAAGAAGTATGATCTGTGGAAAGTATCCAGGGACATAAAAAGGAACATTTAATTCTAAAGACAGAAATTTTAAGTGTTCTTTATATAGTAAATCATATAAAATCACACATTATTGAAAAGTTCAGCAAAATTAAATAAGTAATCCCTAATGTAAATGAGATTTGTTAAAATTCAACTCTTCCTATGTAATTGAGAAAGGGGATGTCATCAAACAGAGCCTATGCAGTATCAATATTTGCTTATTATACCTTTCATACCCTTTTATGAGAAACAGTTTTTTAAAGGAAAGGTGAAGATATCCTTGAGAAAAAGGACTTAGGATATACTAATACTAAATAATAAAATAAAAAAGACAGCAAACCTGAAGCCATGTTTATTTAAAATATAATTAAAAAATGAAAAATTCAGTTTTATATAAGCTTAGCATTATGAATATTTACAGGTTGAGTATCCTTTATTCAAAACACTTGGGACCAGAAGTGTTTTGATTTTGGGCTTTTAACATTTTGGAATATTTGTACCTACGTAATGATATACCTTGTAGATGGGACCCAAGTCTAAATACGAAATTCATTTATTTTTTCATATACACCTATATGCATAGCCTAATGGTAATTTTATATAATATTTTTAAATAATTTTTTGCATGCAACAAAGTTTCTTGATGTGGGATTTTCCAGTTGTGACATCATGTCGATAGTCAAATATTTAGGATATTAGAATATTTTGAATTATAAATTTTTGGGTCAGTGATGCTCAAGCTGTACTGATTGGAATATGGCATAAGGAAAATATCCAACTGTTTGCATTTCAGGTGTTTACTTAAGTGGGCTATATGAACGATGGCAGGAAACTGATTAGTGTAAGATACAACTTTGTATTACTACCATTAAAATAGGCAGGACATTGCAATATGCTACCCAGATAAATCCTAGTATCTTTTTCTTAGCAGATTTTAAATTAGGTGCAATTAGCTAAGAGGTGGATATGGACAGATGTACAGATTATAGGACTCTCCAATGTCATTAATTCCCATTCAAAAGAGGAAGGAAGGAAGGAAGGAAACAGGGAAGGAAGGAAGGATAGTTTTACTCTTATTAAGAGGCCCTTGTATCTTTTATGACATGATTGACATAACTGTTGTGCAGCTTGAAAATCACTTTTCACAACATTTTATTTGCTACCTTAAGTATATCTTCTTTATAGTGGGCTTTCTTTTTCTCAGATTCATCCAAAAGTGTATCAGCTTGAATGATCCACTTTGTGATGTGATCCACATTCTGGTCAAAGGTTTCCATGTGTTTCTGGTATTCCTTAATTATACAGAGACATCATGACGTTATTCGTTAGGCAATACTTTTAATTAATATATTTTACTTAATACAATTCTAAAAAGGTAAAAATATGGTATCATTCTAATAACTTTTAAGTGTGATCGCCATATAGAATACAGCACAAGCATAGAGACAAAGGATTAAATTATAGATATCTATAGATACAGAAATAAAAGCCAGCATATATGTTGAATAGAGGATAATTTTGAAGCACAAATATTGTTACTGAATGCTTATGTAATTTTTTTCTCATTACAGAGAAATGGTAGAACTTCCGGTTTCTTCTCTTACCAACAAAAGGTTTAGCCACTCTTCTGCTCGGGAAGTGACTGCTATCCAGTTACTATTTAGAAGACTGAGTTTATCTTCCACCAAGGTCTCTTTCTTGCCCAACACTGTCTTCAATGCCTCTCCTAGCTCTGTGACACTCTTCAAGTGAACCTTCTGTTTCTCAATCTCTTTCTGAGTAGCCTGTGAAAATGATAGCATTAGGCTTCAAGTAACATATTGCATCCTTAGGATTTAATGTTTGTGCAAGTGTTGCGTGTGTGGTTTCCAAGTTAAGACTTTGTAAGATTTTAAACAGACAACCATATTTTTTTATGAACAAGGGTATCATGCCATATACACTATAGTTTTGCTATTGGTATAAAGAACATGTATAAACATGATTAATTTCTTATTTGTTCATGATATGTATATATACATTTAATAGTTAATCATACTCATTATTCAAATGAACACATTTATATTTACTTAATTTGCACATGAAGTGGCCAATTGCAAATGTTCGAAGACTCATCCATAAATAAGGACCTGATTTTTAAAAAACTCAACCAGTATGGTGCTAACGCATTTCTATAGCAGAAATTGTCAGCTCAGTGATGGTGAATCTTTTAGAGACCAAGTGCCCAAACTGCAGCCCCAAAGCCACTTATTTATCACTAAGTGCCAACACTGCTATTAAACCCGAATACTGAGGTTTTAGTTTAGATACAACAATTCATATATTAACATTTTTTTGTGGGTACTGGGGGTCGACCTCAGGACCTTGTGCGCCAGCAGGCGCCCGTGCTGCTGAGCGATATCACCGGCCCTTTTTTTGTATGTGGGTTCCGGCAGTCGAACTCGGGCCCTCGCACTTGCCAGGCAGGCGCCTACGCCGCTGAGCCATCTCACCAGCCCCCAACATCTTTTGTCTTAAAAGGAATACACAATGACAAGCTTTCAATGATACAAATGACTTTTTATTGAAAGGTAAGTTTGCATTTAGCATGCTTTTGCACAATTACTGTGATCTTTGCTGTTGTATGCATGCTGATAATTTGTCAAACCTTGGCTGGGCTACTTGGCTTGCATGCTGAAAGAGAGGGCTCTGTGTACTCACTATGCCATGTGTGCCATAGGTTCGCCACCACTGGTTTACCCATTTGGTACCATAGATCCCTTTGACATCAGAAAAAGCTTAAGGATCCTTTTCTATAATATGTTTTTAAAAGCATGAAATGAAATAAACAGGATTTTAAATGAAAGTAATTATACTGAAATTTAAAATACAATGTAATGTAATGTAAATATTTTTAAAAATGTAATATAGTAATACATGTTTCTTTCCTAACATGTTAACTAACAAGATCCAGCATCAGGTATTTAGGATAATTTCAAATTAGTGATGAGCATAAATAATATTTTTAGATATATGCAATGACTGTGACATGACATAGAATTACTTGTCATTTGTATTGGTGACAAAGTCAATGGTAGTGCTATCACTGAGGTTTGTTGCTCACATTTATAATGGACAAAATGCTTAATTACAATTAGGGGTCAATAAAAATAAAAATGTATACTACCAGTGAAAGTTCACATACCTCAATTCTATGTCTATATATTCCAGATTAAAATTCCATAAGAGAACATCATTATTTACTAAGACTTGATTTATAAAACATGAAGCACATCACATCTAATATGACAAAATATATGGTGAGTTGGTGGAAAATCTGATCCAAGTACAAATGTTTCCTGCCTGCCCTACCTACAGTCCCTTTCTTGGGATGAGCCATGATGGACCACATGACCTTCTTGTACTCCTGCCTCCATTCCAGTTCTTCTCTTGTCTGCCTAGACAGCCAGGTGCTGGACATTCACAGGGGGCTGAGCCAGATCATAACAGATTGTTTCTCAAAAAGGTTAACTAAAAGGCATGAAGCCTATAACTATAATATGAGCTCAAAAGCCACTTACAAATGAAGCTCAACATCCTTATCACAGACAGCCAAAATTAAGTCAGGACTGAGGAGGAATAATAAGAAAAATGTACGAAGTCCGCCTGCAGAGAGGTAAATAAAATATAAGCAGAGAGAGCAACAGATGTGGTCCGTGTAAAAGACAAAAAGACTGTTTCTATGAGACAAATTCAGATCTCATTTCTTATCCCTAGATGCTCTCAGAGTGGCTTTTCTATCTTTTTGGTATACCTAAATAATCCCTGTGGCTGTCTTTCCTCCAATCCTTCATGTCCTGCTCCACTAACAATAACATAAGATTTTTTGTTGTTGCTGTTCTTGCCTTTGACATCCAAAAACCAGGAAGGAATGAACTAGGTTAAAGGACAGTATGAAAAAATTTATATAAGAATTAATCACTGTTTCTTCAGTTCTATGGTACTCATTTGTATTAGTAGTTTCCTTTAATATAAAATACTTGAAATTAGGTCGTTAACACCAAATAGACATATCTGCTACCACCCAGATAGTTATTTGTAATGCAGGTATCATTTGTTGCACATGAGTGAGTTTAGTATTTCATAAAATCAATCGGTTTACATACCAATCATAAATGTTCATTACATCCCAATTGGATGCCAGTCACTACTGGATCAGGATCATAGCTGATATTACTCAATATCTTTTGGAAAATCATGAAAAGTATCCCATTTGGATAGATACAGCCCTTGTAGAGCATGATTTATGAGTAGACATGGACTACATTTCATCCCTTTTAATCCTTTGTCTGCCCCCTTAGGCAATATAAAACCTCTAAACCACAAACATTAGCCATTGTTGTAGGCACTGTGGGTAAATTGAGAGAGAAGCAGACAAAATCCCTGTCCTTCAAAAACTTATACTTGAGTATGGATTTCTCAAGGAAATATATATAAATGAGCACTCTCTACTGCCTATATTCTACTGTCTATAATCCAGGCTAACAATTTATCACTCCAAGTGAATTATTTGCAAAGCTAATACCTCACAAAGTTAAATTTTAATTTATATATGGATCATTATCTCTTAAAATGTCTTCATAAAGATGTTATGCTTTAGCATCAATATAAAAATTATTGTGTACACAGATCTGTTTCTTACATATCAGGCAAGGCAATAAAAGGCTATAAGAATTCCAAACCTCAGAAGAGATCAGAGAAGTTTTGAACTAAAGCATTATTGTTGTGAGTAGTTCCTAGATAACAAATAATATTATGTATCAAACGTCTATCCAAATCCTCCAGGTGATTTTCAAAAGAAAATGTTTAATGCCCAATGATATTTACTTCAGTTAATGGAAACAATGAGCTAGGAAATGTGGTCTAATTGCTGGTGACTTTCTAGGTTCCTAAAAATTATAGGATAATATTCCAACATGTTAAAGTTATCATCAAAGTGACAGGTGCTTGATAAAATCAGGGGTCATCATGGTGGTTCATGGCTGCTTATGGTCAAAAGTGAGTCACAGAAAATTTACATTTGACTGAAGAAAAGAGATGTTAAGTTAAACTTTCGTATGTGATATTTAAGACAATCCTGTATTCAGCTATTTATAAAGATTCTATTTTGCGTTAAGAAAAAAAAATATTGTGTGCATTTAATCATTTTTAAAGTTTTCCCCTCCAAAAGTATTTTTACTCAAAAGTATACCTTAACAACATCAGAGACCTCAAACAATATGCTAATCTTGCTTTCTGAAGGCCTTGCTAAAATTTTAGTCAATGTACACCAGAGGCCTGACATTCACATTCTCCTATGTTATTCAGTGCCAGAAATAAGGAAAGAGGTAATCTTGGCATGCCCTGCTGTACTGGTGCCTATAATGTACCTCGAGTAAAAAGTTGAAATGCAGTAATTTGATATCGTACTAGAAAGAACATCCTTTTTATGCCTAGGATAAGTATGAATGCCTTCAAGGGAGAGGTATCACTTGAAGGTGGAGGGTTGGATATTTTAGATTTACTAAAGACAAACTACAAAGCCATTAGAAAGTATGAAGTTGAGAATCAACGATCACAAAAAGGGGGATATTGGGTACATATTAAAAACAAAAACATACATTTTACAAGGCAGCAAGGAACCATTTTTCCATGCTCTATAGTTTTTCCATAACAGAAGAATGTCTGCACCTGTAGATGGATTCAGAACTAAACTAAAGCTATTGCTTTTGTCATTTTTATACCTTTATTCATTCCCCTTTAAAGGAGGTAGAGTGATTTATAGGGTTGGCAAGATGATGAAATAATGAAAAAAAAATTCAAGACACATCCTCCTTTTGAAAGGAATTCAGTCCTCAGCACACATGGTTTCTTCTCATGTCTTGTGGAGGTATAGAGAAAGTTCTGGAAGGTCTACTTTTCTGATGAAGGAGATACTTCAAATTCATTGACTAAAATGTTGACTAACTTATAGTTCAGGCCCTTTAGTTACTTTTCCTCATGCAGTAATGTGTCAGCTCCAAGGGTTGATTTTAAGGATGAAGAAAAAGCTAGATTGTATAGGCTGTGTTTTCTATTGACCTTTGAGATGGTTATAAGTCCACTTTTGGAGATTCAAGGGCAGCTAAATGTGGACTATATACCTGACACTAAGGGTTTTCATGATATAGGAAAAATGTCTGGTATGAATAAAATTCAATATAATTATAAATCACCACCTACTCTAACACATTATTATTTCCCTGTGTTTAATTTATAAAATGATAGCTCTAGAATAGTATAAATATTAAGCACTAACTTTCATGATTTCAAATAAATTTGTGTCTACATCCTAATCACAACAATTTTTAAATGCTACTCTAATGTCTTAATAATAAAATAATGGGTAGACTAGGCTAATTTCTTCTTGTGAAAACATACCCTATGTTCAGGGGAATGACGAAAAATACATTCTGATTTGTTCCTCCTATCTATGAGTTAAACCAATTGTTGAAACTGTAAGTGGCATATCAAGTTCAGGAGTGAGTGAACAGCTCATCAACTCACTTCATTGATGCAGTAGCAGAATGGAAAACCTCCTTTGCTGGTCTCTGGTAATCACACCATTCACATGACAAAAATATTTTCTTCAATTTTATTTACAGGTATAATGCTAAAACATGGGGTAATTATCTGCTCTCATTGGAAAAATGCACAAATGTCTTCCTCCAGGGTTAGAAGATATAGCTCACTTGGGCCTGACCCTCTTCCTCACCCATTTCTTATTATCCCAAGTTTTCTAATACTTTCCACAAGTTTCCTGGGAATTTTTCTGGGACTTATATTCTCAGGGCAATTTTTCTATCTGATGTCTTTTTATTCTCAACCCCCCTTTTTAAAAGTTTTTAATCTCTTAGGCATCTCTTGTCCTAGGTACTGTGTCTTACTCCTCCTCACATTTAGTCAAATATGTGCCTGCACACTATTTCCTTATACAACTATCCCTGTACTGCTAGGACACTGCTAAATTCATATTTCAGCTCTTTATCCCTTGCGCACATTCCCTCTAATAAGAATGAAGGATCAACTAATGTGGTCAGAAAAGGTATCTTAAAAGAAGTCCATAGCCATGTGAATTTTGCACAGTCTATGTAAATATTACATTATTTCTGGTCAGTGGAGTGGGAGTTCTTCTACCATTTAGCTATATGATATATATATGGGAAGGATTTTTAATCGAATTTGAAATATACAATTTATATTTACCTTTAAAGGGGAAGCATATGTGCTTTGATCTTCAACAGCTGACATCAAGCTAATGGTGTGTCATACAATCTAATATGTCTTAAACAGGCTGAAATTTGATATTAATTGCTTTTTCAGGCCTTTGCATTATTCTATCATAGCTTGAGTTTTAGGACATATTTTACTATTAGGCTAATGTGATGGAATAATATAATGATAGATTAAAGAAGAATATAAAACATTAACTAGTGGATTTTATAGTAATGTGTATTGACTTTTATTAATAATGTATTGTCTATTGAAGAAGAATTTCATGAAAGCAAAATGTGCGGAATAGAAATTATAGCTATAACTATAATGACAGTGAATAGTGGCTTCAATGGCATTTAACAGATGTTCTATTTTCTAAGTAACAGCTGCTTGATGCATTCATTGTACCAAGTTAATGATCTGCTAGTGTTATTTCACTCCACAGATAAATTACTGTGCTCTCCTTAAAAAAAGATATGTAATTTTTCATGAGGATGATAGTGTAACAGACTTCAGAAATAAGTAATACTTCTTATGCTTTTATAGCTAAAAGGAGTGATGAGTTGAGGCAATTATCCAGATAATCTAGGAGCTAGGAGCAAAAAAAAAAAAAAGATTTCTTTAAAGTGAAAGCTGATTGCTTAAAAATAATACAGGACATAGTTGACTGAACTAAATGTAGGTCCTATCAGACTACTTGAAATTCATGGACCTTGCCTGTATGACATTATCCAGAAGTTCTCAACTCTGCTGAATATTAGAGTCACTAGCTACACCCAGACAGACCAGTTAAATCAGAATCTCTGGGAGTGGGTTGTGAACACTGGTATGCTTTTCAAACTTCCCAGGTGATTTCAACATGTCGCCAATGTTGAGAACCACTGTAAAATAGACAAATTCTGTCAAAAGATTCTATTGGGTGATAGTCATTAAATTTTAGAAGCGAAATGGCAATCCAAAAGTAATTGAGGAGACTAATAATTGTTCTTGATGTTGGATATTCTAAAAATGTGTCTCTGAAATAAATGTGCATAGTACAATAATTTCTTAAATAAATAACAATTCAGACACAAATTTTTTGTATTATTTAATACCCTGAAATAAATTTGACATTTTCTATGTGTGTCCTCTCAGGCAACTCTTGGTATACTAACACTACTGTTAATAAAATCTATTGGTCAATTTATAAAAAATGATAAATATGAATTATCATAAAAGCTGATGGTTTAAATATATTATAAGACCAAAACATCTTTCCAGGTAATCACACTTGACCATTTTAATTTTCAGATGCCTCCATGGATATTGAAGGGGTTTAATGGGACTGCATTATTTAACTGACTTGGAAGTTTTGATGAATGAAAGTGAGTTAGAAATAATATATGAAATGTATTAGTGGTAAAATCAGAAAATGAAATAGATTAAACTTTTACAGACATGATCATCAGAGAAATAAACTTCCATTTAATTATATATGCATGGACTTTCTTGTTGCTATATTTTCATGTTCAATTCATATGCTAAATATTTTTGTCCATTAAATGAAAATTCAGAATCGATTTCCTTATGTACAACTAATCAGAGTGATTTTAAGACATTAAAAAATAATACTTGAAATCCAAAATAATGTCAGTGGGAACGGAATACAGACTGCAATAGGGGATAAATATACATAGTTTTCATTTTATGAAGATGGGCTTATTTAAAGTTATCATGGTTTATTTTATTATTTCTGTGGATAATGAATACTTTTTGTGATATTTTAAAGTTACATTGCCTTACAATCACTAGTAAATGAGATTTCTAACAATTTGGTATAGTGGAAAAGTCGTTGGAATCAGAGATACTTAAGGTTTTACTATGCACCAGTACTTCTATGTCCTCATGTATAAAATTGGAGCATTTGATATGATTATTCATATTTCCATTTGTTCTAAAACTTGAATAGTATTTTTTAAAGATAAAACAAAAACTATGGTACAGAATTTCAAAAGAAGATAATAAGGGATTAACAATGGTTAATATATTGCATGTTGTTATCTTCAAAGTAGTTGCTCAGATTACAAGATATAGGCAAAAAAAATTGATCAAACAATGTAAAACAAACCATTCTTTTCAATGAACTAATAGAGATTAGTAGTATAATTATCTTAGCTATCATATATATATATTTCTTTTCCCTTCCTTCTTTTCTCTTTTCCCCTATCCCAGTTCTTTTCTTTTGAGTAGTTTCTTCCCCTTTCACAATATCTATTGTACATTTTGGATCTTACTTATTCTTTCAGTTTCTTACAATAGGGAGACAATATGATGTTTACATATGCAAGTCTGATTTATTTCACTTATGAATATGGTCTCAATAAAACTTGAATAGTTTTAAATACACACCAGTATTTTTCTTTTCTCCCAAGAAACACGTTGGTATTTTATTTTTATCTCTTAAATCACAATTTAATTTCAACAGATATTTAATGACCATGTACTGTATGTTCAACTATGTATGCACACAGGAAGCACCAATGACCAAAACCGACATTTTCCCTGTCCTCTTGTCAAGTGAATTAGTAATGCCTATATAACAGTTCCAGAGTGTTGAGGTTATCATGACAGCTCAAAGATCCTGTGCACTGCCTGTAGTCAAACTCTTCAAGTGCTAGTAATCTAGTTGCCTGCCATTTTTTTCCCATCAGTTATACTCTATAGACATCAGTGTTCCCGCTCTCGACTTGGTAAACTCCAGTAATAGGGTGTTGTGAGGTATGAAAGGGAAAATGTCTGATCATCAATGGGATACAAATGTCACAGGTACCAGCTCCCTCATGGCATCTCTGATGTCTAGAGCATGCAGATAAGCAAAACCCATGTTTTCAAAATACTAACTTTTCTCTCTTTAATGCTACTCTGTTGGAAGCACACTGTTTGAATTTTAAAATACTGTGGAAGGATTACCTGGCTTTAGGAATTCAAAATAAACCATTATTAGTTTGTCTTTTCATTTCTCATTATCAAATGTTTATCTCATTTCTGCTACAATTCTACAATCTTTCCCTCCTAACACTTTAATTTTAAAATGTTTCCCTTCACCTTTTTAACAATTTGGACTTTTGAAATGCTGTTTCTTTGTTTTGTTTTGTTTTCTGTAACTACAATCTGGAATCATGGTTACAGAGTGAGACCCGACAGTACAGTTATCTTGCTTGTAGCTGTCACTTCAGTTAATCATCCCTACACTCATCCTAACTACTTTTGGAAGTTCTCTCATTCTTTCTCTTGTAGGATCAGTAAGAATCTGACATGGAACTCTTCAGATATTCTTGGGTTTAAAGATCTCTCCAAGTAGACTGTACTTTTAATCATCCAAAATTGTGTGATGCACCACACAGTATCTTTTATGAGGACCATGTGTTTGTTGTAGCATTTATGGTTTTGAATGTGTGACTACTGAATTCTGATCAGGACTAAAATTTAGATGAAAGATTATACTTAGAAAAGACTACTCCTACAACATCTCTGGTGCATCCAAACGATGCTAGCAATACCAACCTCCTGATGCTTATCCATGAAAGAAACATGGGAAAAATCCATAGTTAGGCTTATGATACTGTTTTTGCATTAGCTTTCCTCCAGTTCCAATGTTGGCACATTCTTTTCTTTGCTTTTCCTTATAAATAGCCATGATTTAAATGTTTCAGGCTTTGTGGGCCGCATGGCCCACAAGTAGTAGTTTATGTCAAAACTACTACTGCTATTCTGGTATTGCAGCAAAAGTAGACAGAGACAATAAATAAATAAATGGAAGTGGCTATATCCCAATAAAACTGTATTTATGAACACTGATGTTTGAATTCCCTATATTTTTGTATCATGCAATATTCTTCATTTTCCCAATCATATATGGAAATTCCATTGTATGTTTCCTTGTATAAATTTATACCATTGAATAAATATCATTATACAAAAAGAGGCAGCAAAACGCATTGGGCCCATCAGCTACAGTTTGCCAATCTCTGCTCTAGTTTGTCTGACTTTAGTTTGATTTACCTCCATTTTTGTAAGCGAATCTCTTAAACATTCTTCTCTAGCAGGAAGCTCAAAAAGTTGGCTAGAATTGGAATTATCCCTAGTAAGTCAGCTCTTTTAATGGTCCTAGAGTAACACTATTCCTCATATTGAAGAGCCTGGAACCATATGACTGCCAAATCCTTAGGAAAAGTGAATAACAAATTTGCTGCTAGTCTTGGGTACCTTAAAAAGATAATTAAGAATCAGATATAGGGCTACTGGAGTTTTCGCATTGTTTACTTATTTACAATATGGGAAACAGCATCATTTTCAGAGAACCTTACTTCCTGACATTATTACCACACCCAGTGACTTGCAGGTCTTTATACTGATTCCTTCTGAGACAGAGTAATCAAAAGACCGCAAAACTTGCAGTGCTTTCACAAAAATGGACCACTCACATGCTTCCTTTGGCTCCATCTTGACAGAAATTCTCAATTCACAGTTTATGCCCCTCACTTCTGTGACTATTTTCACCAGGGAAGAGTGGGCGAGAATCAGTTAATCCTGCTTTAATGTAGTTAATGAGGTCCAGTAAACCTATAGAGATAACCTCCAAAAACCGGAAAGACAATGTTCTTCCCTGGCCTACGTAAAATGAATTTGCTACGTTCCTATTTTGTTGCTTAATCAGCAGGAGTATCTCCTAATGATGCTAAGCTAAATCTGAAGCATAGTGGCTATATTATCTCGGAACCAATAATTTCTCATAGGTACGTGCTGTGGTTTGAATATGGGTAGTGTCCCTCAAAGATCTATGTGTTAAAGGCTTAGCTCCTAGTGTGGTGCTACTGAGAGATGGTGGAAAGTTTAGAAGGCGAGGCCTTACGGGAGTTTCTTGACCTACTTTAGGGTGTCCTCAAAAAGGACTGTGAGACCCTGTTGGTTTTCTCAGTCTCTTTGGTTCCTAGCTCATTACGTAAGTTGTTTGCTCTGTTGCACATTTCTGCCGTGATGTATTGTTCTCATGAGAGGCCCAACACAATGAGGCTACTCATTCTTGGACTGGAATCTCCAGAAATATAAGCCAAAAAATCCTCTCTCTCTGTAATTCAGTCACTGTCCTCATCACTGAGACACAATACCCAACACCTGAAACTTAAAGGAGGAGAGGTTTATTTTGCCTCACAGTTTCAGAAGTCTCAGTCTCTGTATGCTTGGTGGCATTGTGGAGGAATGTGGTACAGGAAACCTGCTCATGGAGGCTAGAAAGCAGTGAAAGAAGGGAGAAACGGGGAGGGAAGTATACTTGTCCAAATCATGTTCCCAGTAGCCCATCTTTTCTAATCAGACGCCACCTCCTAACAGTAAGTCAGCTGTATTGCCCCTATGATTAAATCACCTTCCAAAAGTCCTGCCTGTAAGTGCATGAAGCTCCTGATGGACATCTTGATCTAAACCATAACATTAATTGCCTCAGGTGTTTTGTTATAGTAACATGAACCTGACTAATGCCGTACCTGTTTCTTAATTATTAAGATTTACAGTATCTCATAGAACCTGGCTAGAGGTATTTCTAAAAGCAAGTACCCCAAATACTTGACTTTTTTATAAGTTTTGTTTTGTTATGTTCTGTCTTATCCACTTTCCCATCACAGGGACACAATAACTGACACCTACAACTTAAAGAAGAAGAGGTTTATTTTGTCGCATGGTTTTAGTTTGATGGTCAGCTGACTCTAAAGCAGAAGAGACATGGCAGGAAGGCATGGCAAAGTAAAGTTGTTCAACCTGTGCAGCCAGGAAGGAGAGAGCAGAGGAGGAGCCAGGGAGTGAGATATACATCTTTCAGGTCACATCCTCAGCGACCTACCACTTCTGACATGGCTTCACCTTGTAAGAGCACATTCAGTTAATTAACAGCTGATATACAGAGCACTCCATGATCCAATCACCATCCAAAGTCATAACTCTGAGCACATAAGATTTTGGAGGGATATTTTAGATCTAAACCATAACATGTTCCTATATATTATATAAGATACACAGAAAATATGCATGATATAATCATTGCTTTGGTATCCATAGTCCATTTTAGAATATTACATACATTTGTTACCTATGCATATCCCATTCTCTTTCCTTTTCTTTCTTCACAGATACAGCTGTTTTTCTGTAGTCATTGTTATTAACTGCCATTTGTACTTTCTATTTTTATTATATATTACATGTATTTGTAAATAACACCTAGTATGTTTTTACATACTTAACCTTTTGGTAAATGGCATTACATTTCATCATTTATTTCCAATTTTACTATATTTTTCAAGAAGCATGGAATTTGTAATATACCTTATGGTTTTAGGCGATTTTACCTGCCAATTTTAAGTGGCCAGCATTTGAAGAAGAATGGTAAACTGACCAATCAGCCTATGGAAATTTTAGAAAGAATGAATCTAATCTTGGTCAGTAAGAGAAGAAACCTTCCCTTCAGCTTATGGAAAGTTTAGAAAGAATGAATCTGATCTTGGTCCATATGACAAGAAACCTTCCCTTCAGTGTTTATTTGTTTCCCGTATAGGTTGGAATTAATTCACCACAATTCCAGTTGCAATTCTCTAAACGTGCACACTGCCAACTTCACTGGTAGTCACACTATAATGGTTTTGTCATTTTGTTTATTCTATATATTTTATAGGAAACTGTTGGGGACAGGGCTGTACGGGGTTAAGTTGTTGAACACAGGGACCTCTGGCTGTGTTGGAAAAGCTCATATTCACAGTTCTCTGAAGTAAGATAACTGCAGCTGAGGCAGCTGAGGACAGGAGGACACCGGCTGATGACACTCCTTATTCCACAGCAATAAACCTGCCAACATTAGAGATCAAACAGCTCTCTTAATTGAAAAAAAATTTACTGCTTTTGATTCTCAGGGCCCCAGTCATTACCGTGGGCTTTGGGCTTTCATACCCTCCTCTTACTGCATCCCCAAAGTTTGTGGAATAAATACAGGCTATCTGGAGAAGTTCTACGTCTCAACTCCCAGAGTCTTTACTTCCAGAGAGTCTCTACTCCCCAAGAGAGTTTTGAACTTCCCAGAGCCCCCCAAACCATACTACTGTCTCTTTTATTTAAGCCGTTCACCATCTACTCATTCTAGTAGATTGGGGCTAGGCCAAGACCCTGATAGGATGACAGTTTTGTTAGTAGCTTTAAAGGGACTTTCTTAGAATTTTGATAGTATTGGTGAATCATTTTTACATGAACTATGATTTACAAACAGTTGATGAAAAATTCATTATTAAATTAACTCCTGAATAAAATCCAGTAGCACATGGAGATGTCTCAAGGATTCATGGGTGTTATGATATATTGTATCATAGACCCTGAGTCATCTGGCTTCCCATAGACTGGGGAAAGAGATGAAATGTCCAACTGAGTATTACAGAATCTTGTTCATTTTTTTTTCTTTGCCAAAACACAAGTGCTGAAGATCCTTAAAGATTTGGTTTGAACAGAAATAAGAAAGGTTTTGATATAAAATTGGACATGAATATATACAATAAGAAAGACCATGAAAGCCTAGATTTTAATTTATTGTTAAAATTTCTTTCCTCACCTTCATAATGCAGGTAAAACTGAAATGAAATGTAAAAGTCTCAATACTATTCTAACTGAAGATAAGAAACTCCTCCAGTTATATAATACGGCTGCTTAAAAAGAAAAATAAAAAAACTCTAAAACTTTTGTGTTACGTGAAGACAGTCAAATCTATATTACTATAAATTAGTGAAATCTGTATAGTTTTAAGGGTGACTTTCCTGGTTTTCCTATTAGAGCTTTACTGCCAAACTTTGCTAGTTTTGATCTTCATAAGCACATCACCACTAAGTCAATTCTTGACACTTTATGCCCCTCTAAAAATTCTCAGTTAATCTTTTATATAACATTATCAACTAAGAGTATTACTGAACTTTATTTTCAGGAGCTTTATTGCTAAATAGCCCCAGTGTGTTTTCAAGTAAATCTGTTCACTGAGAAACTGACACAGCTTCTGAGAGAAGTCAACATATGTATGAGTTGTTGATGGTTAATTTTTCTTTCTTCATCTATGCTCGGAAGTAAAAGTCTTCAATACCCAATGTCTTCATATTTGCTACTGACATGAAATTTTGTGTTGTTAAAAATGTTGACTATTGAAGCCTTTTAGTGCTATGCCATAAACATGATCATAAAATCTTATTTTACATATAGATACACAGCAGAGTATACAAATTTGCTATCAGTTGGGAAGAATATGAATTTTTTCCAGAGGAAAGCTGAAGAAGGAAATTATTTTCTGAAGAAAATTCTATTCAAATTATATTTAAAGTTTCAGTTGCCTAGTTGTATTTTAAATTTCAGTTGTTGGATATCATATTCATGAAAGTTACCTGGCTAATTATTTCTTTAGATAAACGTAGACTATGAACAAAATGACTTCAGAGTACTTTAGGCTTGTATTTTAATCTTTCATCCTGACAGAATCATTTTCTCTAATGGTGCTTTGGCATTATGTTTTTGTTTTGTGTAGAGGCAGACTGATAGGAATATGGCAAAATAAATAATGATAATAAGGATAATATATTATTCATGATCCTTCAATATTTTGTACTGGATCAAAGTTCTAGAAAATTCTATCAGAATATTAGAAAAGTTAAAATTTATTGTAATGATTGTATAATTTGACACATTGAATCTCACAAATATGCTTGCTTCTTGGTTTTGTCTGGTAGGCAACTTGCTGCCAAACTTTTTGCTTTATTATTTTCTGTCATTTCGCCTTCTATGGGATATTGTGAATATATCTCTGCACAAAAGTTTTCTTCTTGCAATGGGTTTCCATTTACTCGTGTTTTTAATCCATTTCTCATTTTCCAATTGTGCTATATGTATGTCTTTAAATATTTCCTTCTGTAATTTTGTGCATAATAAATATAAATAAAATAGGGTAAAATAAAACTGAAAATACTTAATTTCAGTCAATACACGAAGTGCTTCTATCTGATAAATGTCAAATAATCATCTTGTGAGTAACTGAAATTTTGTGTATAAAAACCTGCTGCCAAGACATTCATGTTTTCTTATATAAATAAATATAATGTGCTTGGTTCAACACAACTGAGAGAAACTCAGTAGAAATAAATGAAACAGTTTAAAAATAAATTGCCTACATATGTTCAAATTTTCTTTAGTCAAAATTACTTGGGAATAATGGACAAATACATTTAATAAAAAGCATTTCCAATGATTTCTCAATTTACTTTTTAAAAATTTGACACTTATCCTTTGAGATAGCAGATGACACTTACAGCTAGAATCAAGTTCCCCATCCACCCTGAAAACATATGAATTGAGAATGAACCAAGGAATTAAGTAGTTAGTAACTGGATACATCTCTAGACTACTCAAGCATTCTCTATGACAAAGAAAATCTACAAATGTTTTCAGCATGTTATCTTGTGATATTTTAACAATCAGGGTGAAATGAATGCAAAAAATACATCCTTAGGTAACTTAGTCAATGACTTCATGGGGATGCTGCAATAAAGAATTCATTTGTGGGCTTTTTTTTGGGGGGGGTACCGGGAATCAAACTCAGGACCTTGCGCTTGAGAGGCAGGCACTTGTGCCACTTTGTGGGCTATTTTAAAGTTTCTTGTAGCCTGCTCGTAAATTGCAAACAAAGTTTTTCAAATTCCTTTCATGTATGGCTGTGCTCCTTTTTGCAACATTATGATAAGATTCCACATTACATTTATAGAGATACTCCACCGTTATATGCCGGACTGCATATCACCAAAATTCATATGATGAAGTCCTAATTGCCAGCACTTCAGAGTGTGACCATATTTGGAGATAGGGATTTTAAGAAGGAATTGTGTTAAAATGAGGTCAAGATGATGCCTAATCTGATACAACTAGTGTCCTTATAAGAGGAGAAATTCAGGACACAAACATGTTCAGAGGGAATACTATGGGAAAAACCTGATGTTCAATCTGTAAGAAAAGGAGAGAAGCCTCAGAAGAAGCCATCCTCATGACACCTTAATCATGGGCTTCCATCCTCCAGAACTGTGAGAAAATAAATTTCTGTTGTTTAGAACACTAGTCTGCAGTAGTTTGTTTTGGCAGCCCTACTGATCTAATATACCTACTCAATTTGAAAAGAGCAATCATAGATATGACCCATGGAAATAAGATACTTGAAAATGAAGTCTGGATGATTTTCATGAATCCCTTAATTCCACTATCATATGTCCCATGTGTATTTTACTATATTTAATTATTTAATAGATCATAAATATCTTGGGATCTTTTGTTTGTTTTTTCTGGGTACATATGCTAAGAACTGTCATTACTATTTCATGTATGTTATAAAGAGAGAGGTCACACAGGCCTTTTTTCTGTCTTTTTTTAATGTTATCAAAGGAGGATCTGACACTGTTCAGTCCAAGATAATTGTTCCCCAGAATGCATTCTCTCTACTCATTTTGGTACAGTTTGTTTTCAGCAGGATACAAAGCCACTCAACTAGAGACCATATTTTGTCATCCTTCCTGATGGATAGATAGGGCTATGTGAGTTCTTGCAAATGGAATAAAAGCAGAAATACTGCACAGAGCTTTTATAGTGCATCCTTAAAATAGAACTGGTTGTCCTCTACTTCATTAACTTTCTTATCCTGGGCTGCAGGAAAGGCGTGTCAGTGGTGAGCAAGCTTTACCCTGGTAATACAAATACACAGATGACTGCAAAATGATCAACTGAAAATAAGCCAACTCTTGGGATGATTTTATGTAGCAAATCTATTTCCCTTACCCTGAACTATCAACCTTACAAGAGTTAGAAATATATATATCTATGTTCTTTTAGCTGCTACATTTTTGGCTTATTTCTTACAACAGTCCAGCCTGTACCTAAGCATATAATTGTTATTGTCATTTTAATCTAAACAATCAAATGGAGATGTAATATATGTTTGAGTGACAAGGGAAAAATAAGGCTGATATCATTTTTAACCTGTACCCTCTGTATATTCTTACTAAAATAATCTTATATAATATATGTTATTGAAATAATAGCTGTAATTCAAAATCTTATCTCTAACACTATTTATTCACAGTGGAAAGAAGGGGAATTTCATGTGTTACTGTGTATTTGAAAATTTTAATGTAATGAAATTCCACTACTACTTATTATTTAAATCTGTGTGAAACTAGATTTTAGTTTTGTCCTCACGATATGATTCTAAATTTTATGTAATATACTTACAATTTCTCAACTTTAGATAATATGGATAGCCCTACTGAATTTAAAATGCAGTACAGATTTCTTAAAAGGCTAGTTAATATAGGCAGGTGTATGCTAATTAAAAAAATCAAGATTGTATGTCTAGTACTATGATTTTTTAAACCTAAATGGTCCAATGCCTTGATAAAGTTTGAGATAGAAACATGTTATTAATATCAGCTATTTTTTGTATCACTTTCAAATAATCTAGTAGTGAATCACCAAAAAAAAAAGGTTAAGCTGTGAGTGCTTTGACCTTAAATTCTAGGCAACAATAAATGTCTGATTGGCTGGTTGTCAAAGAAAGGACAGGAATTTACCCACTGAGGGTAAAAGGAGGCCCCATGCCCTTTTGTGACAGGAATGGTAGTCTCTTCACAGACCCCTTGAGATATGTTTTGATTTTGACCTTGGCAAATTGCTGATCTTTCAAGTTCTATCCAGACCAACTGTCCGTAGACACTGTGCCCTTGTCCTCTTTGTAGTCGTGGGGTCCATCTGGGAAGTCCAGTCTTAGGCAAGGTAGGCGAACATAGAGCCTTATCTCTGGGCTGACTTTCTAACAAATGATTTCCTTCCTTTCATCCTTCCTGTCTATCTGTCTGTCTGTCTGGAACTCAGCAATGCTCTACCACCAAGCTACATTCAAGCCCATTTAATATATGTATATATATATATATATATATATATACATATACATATATATATATATACATAATTTTTTTTGAGTCATGGTCTTGTTAAATTGCCTAGATTGCTCAAACTTGTGATCCTTCTGCCTAAGCCTCTCAGAGTGCTGGGATACAGGCATGTGCCACCCCACCTAGCTGATATATATTTTTTTCTTTTCTCTTTTCTTTTCTTTGCTATGCTTTGCATTGCCTTGCCTTTCACAAAAAAAAGCTTTAATTAGAAAGTTAGGGGGAAGTTAGGGAAGGGCTCCAGTTTAGGTAGCTGCAGGGTTCAGAGAGGCCCCTTGATGTATTTATTTCTTAAGGACTAATTCCAGGCAAGCTTTGAATAGACCCTTGTTAAAGCTTACTATTGCTTTTTATCATGGTCTTGAAATACAGTACATGGAGTTAAACTACACTACTGATTAATTTTTGGGAAGAGTGAAAATGAACCAAGATAATATTCACAATTCTATTATTGTTGTACATTAAAAGTTCCCTATAGAAATATGTACCTATGTGTTTTCATGTATGTTAAAAATAACCTTCAGTAATAAAAGTTTTACCTTTCCCCAGGCAACTTCAGAATCCAAATTACTTGGCATTCCTTCAACTGCTGACCTCTTTGTCAATTCCATATCTGTAGCTGCCAGCCATTCTGTCACGACATTCATTTCCTTTCGCATCTTACGGGACAATTTTAAGCATTTCTCCAGTTGTTGCTTTCTTTCTGTTACCTGAAAAGAATGATAATAAAATGTAATTTAGTTTAGTTTTCCATTCATGTTTATTTATAGGTACTTAACTGGAATTTTCGTATTATTGCCATTTAAAAAGTATGTTCTTACATGTTTTAATATAATATTTTAGAAAAAAGCATAAGATATGAAAACTAATAGTAAATAAAAACAATCTAAATCAGATGAGATCATAGTCTAAAAGTGATGTCTTGAATCTCCTGCCATAGAAGAAAAAAGCTACATGTATTTCTCTCTAATCTAAATAAAACACAATTTACGGCCAAAGTTTGTAATAAATAGAATGATAAAAGTCAAAGTGAACATACATCCCATTTCTTATAGAAAACCTAGTGTCAAAAAGATGAGCAACATGGTTTATAATTTTCTACATAAAAAATAAGGCTTGCTCTTATTTGTAAGGTATCACAAGGGAGAAAAATACTATTTCTCTAGAGACAAGAATATTTGTGAGTAGCGGGCTGGTGAGATGGCTCAGCGGCCTAAGCGCCTGCCTGGCAAGCGCAAGGGCCAGAGTTCGACTCCCAGAACCCACATACGAAAAAAGGGCCGGTGATAGCGCTCAGCGGCATGGGTGCCTGCTGGCGCGCAAGGTCCTGAGGTCGACCCCCAGTACCCACAAAAAAAAAAAAAGAATATTTGTGAGCAATGGTTAGAATTACAGATTTTATTGTCATTGTGTCTTTAAATGCCTTTCTTTTGTATGAAAAGAATGCCAAGCATAGGCCGTTTTCTCCTTAACTGTAATTTCAATCAAATAAGGGCAAAAATATAAATGCAAAACCAAAATTCTCACTCTGGTTAATAAAGAAAAGCAAAACTTGATCCTGGGTTCCTTCCTGTTTCCATGTACTCAGAGTTTAAAAACAAGTCCCTCACAAGCAAATTCTTCCAGAAACTCACATAGAGAATAAACACATTTGTAACTCTACACAACCTTTCCAGATATGCCTATATTTTGTTAAGTTGTTGGTTGTTTGACTTAATAAAAATGCCAGGTTCTTTTCCCACATGTGTCAACTTGGCAAAAGCCAGATAAATTTCAAATTGGAAAGGAAGTTGTCCTTGCCTCTTGCCTATATAAATTACTCCACCATGCTCCTCTCAGTTCCTCAAAGAAATGTCTAAGTCCGTTTGGTTTGTTGCATAAAGCAATAAATGAAAGAAAAACCTGCAAACCATTACCCGCAAGGCAGAAAATATAACCAGTAGAAATTAAATAATTTATACTCTTATAAGTTTGTTCTTGTTTCGTTTGTTATGTTCCTTTGGTATGTTAAAAAAAAAAAAACTTGTTTTTCTGTCATGAAGGCTGTGAATCTGAGGATTAGGTGTAAATATTTGACACTACAGAGGCAGCATGGTGGACTGCAAGCATGTTGGGTTCTGCGATACCCAGTAGAATTTCAACTTGCCTAGGATCCTCAACAAGATACTTAATTTTCCTTAGTTTACGCATCTATCAAATGGGATCATTTTATTAGCACATAGGGCTATTGTAAGGGTAAAAGTTCACAACAGTTTGAGATAGTTTTACATATTACAACACTTCAGTCCCTTCTTTTATTTCCATTATTTCCTTCCAGGGAGGCTCCCTAGTAACTGTACCTGAAGACAGATGGCAAACATTTCATTACCATTTATTTTATTACTTTACTGGTAAATAAAAATGTCAAAAAACACTTAGTTATTTTGCTAAGCAATATGAGAAACAGAGTTCAAATTAACCTCAACTGTAAGGAAATTGTTCAAGACAATAACACAAGTGCATGTCTTTTATGTGCCTCTTATCCTGTGCATAGTAAACAGCACTGAATATATATACACATGAACATATACACATCCACATGCACGTACATAACACAGGCAAAAGAAGAATCTGTCCATAACCATTAAAGGACACCAAAGCCCCTGATACCAATTTCTAATACTGATCAAAATTCATTAGTTCTTTTTAAGAGAAATATGTATACATTTAGGAAATGTTTAGTTGTAGAGGCTGGTAATCCAATTCCTCTTACAGATTTTCCCTTCTATTTTTCCCTTAAGGAAAGCAAATGCATCGGCCCTTTTGATTGTAAGAATTTTATGTGTATGTGAGAGAAAAAAAGAAACACACCTTATGGTGTGTTTCTCTGCGTGGTTATTTTTCTATTTACTGTGAGCAGAAAAGACTCCTGGATTCAATATTTCAGGGAAATTCTATCTTCCCAGAGCTAATGCATTATTGATTTTGTTTATTTTTATTTTGTTTATATATATTTAGCAGGTTTTTAAAAAACAGGAGACACTGCCACCTTAAGGAAAATTGAGTTTTACAACTTTTGTGTATGTGGGGAATATATACATTTAAAAGAGTGCCACCTTCAGTAAACTGTTTCAGGTGTCATTGTTTTATGAACACTTACAATTGTGTTTTGGGGAGGATGAGTATTCCTATCCATGTATATTTCCATAAAAGCCAAAGCACTGATAAACCAGAAAAAGAATTATAGCTATTATTCCATGGGTGACAAGTATGATATATCTCAGTAAAATTAACTATATTATGACATAGAAACTATTCCATTTTTATTCATTTAACAATTAAGCTAAGTTGTCGATACTTAAAATAAGAAAACCGTGTACTGTAAGAAAAGTGCTATGGAACAAATTGTGCCTAAACCCCAACATGACTATTTTGAGTCACTATATCTATAATTCAGGAAGTAATTAAAATTCAACAAGGGAATAAGGGTGAGACTCTACTAGGATTGCGACCTTACAAGAAGAGGAATGTCCACCAAATGAAGACATTGTGAAAAGGCAGTCAGTTGCAAGCCAGGAAGACTTCTCCTCAGGAACTGAAGAGGCTAGGACCTTGGTCTTGAACTTTCAGACTTTAAAACTGTGAGAAATAAATTTCTATTGTTTGATCCACCCAGTCTATCCTGTTTTGCTATGGCAGCCTGAGCTGATACTACAGAAATGTAACACAGTGAATTAAGGCAAATACAACAACATAAATTCTAAAGATGATTAAAACAGAAAGGTTCGGGCCGGTGAGATGGCTCAGTGGCATAAGCGCCTGCCTGTCAAGCGCGAGGTCCTGAGTTCGACTCCCGGGACCCACATACGAAAAAAGGGCCGGTGATATCGCTCAGCGGCACGGGCGCCTGCTGGCGCGCGAGGTCCTGAGGTCGACCCCCCGGTACCCACAAAAAAAAAAAAAAAGAAAGAAAAGAAAGGTTCTTCTTTTAAAGAAAAAATATAATAAAATATCACTTATTGCCTTTGCTTTTGTAAAATAAAACGACTATTGTAGAAGATAACTTGAAGGTCAATATGCAGTCAATTATTTTTTCTCTGCCAAGGAATACATAACTTACAGTATACATATTTATACACGATCCCTTAATCACTAATGTTTCTAAACTTATATATTTATATTTTTTGTTGTTGTTGTTGTTGTTGTTGTGGTGGGTACCAGGGGTCAAACTCAGGACCTCGCGCTTGCCAGGCAGGCGCTTATGCCACTGAGCTATCTCACCGGCCCCTACTTATATTTTATTAAAAATAAATTTCTACCCTATATTTTTGCTGTATTCTGCCATGGTATTAAAGCATGATTTCTTAGTACTCCTTTGATTTTGCTTTAATGATATTACTAAGTACCAAATGGTTAAAATAAACTCTCAAATATGTACTTTCAGGAATAAATAGGGTTTTACATCATTATGAGAGTCATTCAATTCTTAATAATAACCAACTAAGGGCACTAATAGTCTTCTAATGTCACTTTTATTGTTTTAAAGTCTAAGCAGTTCATTCTACACTATTTTATGTAAAATTTACTCTTGAAAAGGCAAATATTTTCTGGAAATCCTTTATGGAAGAGACAATAACTTATGTTTAAATATGTAAACTGAAAATGTCACATTTCCCAAAACGCTTTTTAATAAGAAAAAGATACTCATTGACACATAATTTTAGCAGAGGACACACTGCTCGAATTATACACTGTTGAGCAAAAAGAGAATAGACATCCATAAATTGAATAAATTGTACCATTATGGTTAATTTTAGAGATTATTTAACTTCCAATTGATTAGAGACTAGAGATTATTCTATCTTCCAAAACTGAAGTCAAATATGGAAGTATTAGCATCTGTGAAAATTAATAAATACTGGAATGAAACATCAAGCATAGATATCTTTTCTCTCTGTGATGAACCCCAACATAATGACAGATTTGTCTAGAAGGGTATGAGGGCTTTTTATTCAAAAATACCTTGTTGTACTAAACAAGCATCTGAAATGTATTATATTTCAAAATTATAATCTTCTTTATTATTAATCGAGTATTAGTGTTGCTCATTTTTGGAAAATATAGGAGAACCTTTTGTCATAGGATGACAGCAAATATGGCAAAAACATATCAAAATAAAAAAATAAAGACTATCAGTAAACAATATATTTTTCAGATTTATATTTAAATCTAAAATTTATTTTCAGGGATAAGCAATTTACAATTAATAGCTTCAAACCATATTCATCAATCTACTTCCAGGATGAAATACTAGAAATCTGCCTATGCATGGCTACTTCTCAAATATGGACAAACATTTACATTTGTTTGTGAAATGAGGCAGCAATTTTCCAATGATTTCATATTCAGTAAAGTTAGAAACCTGACTTGTAAAAATGTAACTTTCTATCCCTATGGGACTCAGTTCAGTCACAATAAAATTAAAGTTTTGAAAGACTAGTTTTATGTTTTACTCATTTGATTTTCAGGCCAAAAGTTACCCATCACTGATCTATCCTTCTTCACTAAGCATCACATAAGTAAAACTGTCCTAAACTAGCTCGTCCTTTAAAGACATCATAGTACTTAAATATGTATTTACTGAGAAAGCACCATAAATACAAATAATACATATACTAATTAAGTTTAAGGAAATAAGTTCATTATTTAATTACTAAGAAAATATTCTATCATATACTGCATAATATGAAGGTATTGCAAATTTTATTTTTTTAAATAAATCAATCTTTAACTGATATAGAGAAGCATAAAAATATACATATTAATGAAATAATATGATGTTTTGAATTATGTACATATATACATATTGTGTAATATTAATTCAGGTTAAAATGTATGTCTTTACAAACATTTATCACTATGGTAACTTTTAGAAGAAATAAATATTACAACTTTAATATTTTAAATTTTAACTAAGCACCAGAAATTCTTATAGAAATGTCAGAAGAATATGAAATAATGATAGAGAAAATGTCAGGTCAGTTTTTGATGTTGACAACTCAGGTATTTGTGATTACTTTTTATAATTATCAAATTGGAAAGAAGCTTAATTATCTGAGTTTGCAGATGAAATAATCATGTATATAAAAAAAACAGAAGTTTTGTAACAAAAACTATTCCAACTAATAAAGTCAGTAAAGATGCGGGTGTAACATTTCTATATACTAAAGAGAAATTTCTAAAGGAAAGCAAGAAAATATCACATTTACAATAACATAAAAATTGTGCTTGGAATAAATTTTACCAAGGAACTTAAAAATATATTGAAAAATACAAACATTGATAATATAAATTCAAGGAACACAAATAAATGTAAAGATATCCTGTGATCACAGATTAAGGAGATAATATTGTTAAAATTGTGTACTACCCAATGTTATCTTCAATGTGATTCTTATACAAATTTCAAAGATGTTTTTGGGAGAAATAAAATTTTATGTGGAATCAGGAAAGACAAATAGCAAAGTATTGAGCAAAAAGAACGAAGTTAGAGGGATTCTACTACCTGACTCCAAAATGCAGTACAAAGCAACAGTAATTTAAATAACATATTACTAGCATCAAAACAGACACACAGAATAAAGGGACAGGAAAGAAGGCCCAGAAATGAATTCCACATTAACAACCAACTGGTCTTCAAAAGAGATGCCAAGAGAACACAACGGGGAAAGAACAGTCTGTTCCATAAATGGTGCTGAAAAAACTGGATTTCAACATGCAGAAGAATGAGGTAGACCCTTATCTTACACTATATAAAAATCAACTCAAAATGGATTAAAGAGTTAAATATAGACCTAAAAGTATAAAACAACCAGATGAAAACATAGGTAAGTAGGTTTATTTACATAAGTCTTTTCAAAGATATTTTTAGATGGGAACCAAAAGACCAGACAACAAGGTGAAAACAAAGAAATGGGATTCTACAATCAACAGAATGAAGAAACAGTTTATAATCATGATTTTAAGCCAACAAGTCTCTAAATCTATATAGAATATTTGAGTTAAGGGGAGTGAGATAACTCTCTAAGCCATTCCACAAGTTTTGAAAGAGGAGATGGAAAGATGTAAGCATCTTTAATTAACAATGAGATAAAATTGTCCATGATACTCTTATCAAAGCAATGTAAGGGGGCCGGTGAGATGGCTCAGTGGCGTAAGCGCCTGCCTGGCAAGCGCAAGGGCCCGAGTTTGACTCCCGGAACCCACATATGAAAAAGGGTCGATGATATCGCTCAGCGGCACAGGCGTCTGCTGGCGTGCAAGGTCCTGAGGTCGAACCCCGGTACCCACAAAAAAAAAAAAAAAAAAGCAATGTAAAAAAATAATCACAGAGCTATAGGTCTTAATTGTCTCTCCATGCTATCTTATTAGCCAGGTGGGGTGGATTATGCAAGGCTTTCTGTGGCATGTGCCAAATGCATTGCACCAAATATGGTGAATATGGACCATGTCACCAAATATGCTCTATGTGGATGGTGCCAACTCTGTTAGATCAAATATAAATAGATTTGATAGTTTATAATGTTTAGGAGTTTTCAAGTCATTATAAGTAGATTCATATAATGCAAAGAAGGAAAATTTAGAACAAAGAAAGCCATTTAGAACTCTATGATAGACCAACAAAAATAATCCCTGAACTTCACATAGTTTTCAAACTATGAAACTATGAGCAGACCCTCACTAATACTTTCTCATACACATTGTACATGGATATATGGAAAAAAGAGAGGGGGAAGGAGAAAGAGTATGAGAATAATAATTTCTGAGACTCTAATTATAATTAATACACACAAATAATTGTCCATAATGCTAAGGTAAGTGCAATGTAGTATTTGTGGTGTCATATGCGCTCACCTTTGCACCCAACTCATTATAATGTAATTTCAAAGCTGTTACTCTTTCATCAAGCTCTTTGGGGTTTTCCGTCTGCTTTTTCTGTACAATTTGACGTCCCGTTTTTATCACCATTTCCACTTCAGACTTCACTTCACTCAGACTTTTATACAAATTCTAAGTTAAAATATAAAATAAAACATAATAAATCATAACACACAATAGTGTTAAATTAATTAATATTATTAGCAACAAAAAGAAATAAGGTGTTCATCACCTTAATTGCTGTTCCATGTTACCAGGTTTATTGGAGCAGTATTTTGAAGCTATTGTCAATATCTAGTGTTTGCATCTTCTTTTAACGTAATATTTCTCTTGCATACAGATATACAGACATGTATAACTTCATCATATCTATTTATAGTTCTTTAGTCCAAGATCATAAAAATCATTTCTAAGTGCTATATGATTTCTGTTTTAAGTGTCAGAGTAATATAATTCTAGCCATGAGTTCAGATGAATGAATTCACTCGTTCAACAGGCATTTACTGAGTGTTTACCATGTACCAGATATGACTGGGAGATTCAATCAGTGATAGGGAAGTTAGGTATGTTCACTGCTGTCTCATAGCAGTTACACTTCAGTTGGGTGAAACATCTAAATTGCCAGATCAGAGTTTTAGTATCTATTATATACAATATTAGGAAGGGAATAAGTTTAAATATTTTAGTTTAGACAAATATATTTTCTTAATGTGCTTATCCAAATATATGAATAATATTTAAAATTACATGTATATTGGAATCACAAAGGACACATATGCTGCTTCAAAGGAGTGGGTTGCTCTAACAAAGACTTTTTTGGCAAGTGTTATAACTTGGGAATGCAGTTTTACTAGCTATTATACCTCCAACACCACTGGGAGTCATAATTTTGTAGTTATTCAACTGGAAAGGTGTTTATTTTATATATATGTATGTGTACATGTATGAATGTACCTATGTATATGTGTATATATGTATATATAATGGTTTACATTATACATTGCTGCTTTTATTTGTTCAGTATGAAATCTGAATACTAATAACTTGTTACTATTGAGAAATAAAATTTTTAGTATGTAATTGTCTTTTAGAATTAGGACAAAAGCTGGGTTGGCTTTCTCATTTCAGTTTAAAATAAATATCCATAGCAAAACAATTTTGTAAAGTCTGAGCAATTTTCTGATTATTTAAGGTTACAGGTACAATCAATTTCCATCTTAATCCTCTCCTTCATGAATGATGTCAATATACCTTTATTAATGTTGTGAGTTCTCTGAGCTTTTCAAATTATTTTTAGTATATTTTATTTATATCTTAGAAAATGTGACAAATATATGAGTATTTTCAAACACTGTAATCATTCATTGTTTTGTTGGCAATCAACTATGTGAATTCTGAAAGCAGAGATTTCCAAATGATTTACTCTTTAAACTTAAAAAATGTCTTACTGATTTACCTTTATTATGAAAGTTCATTGATGATGCCGTTAGCCGTTATAGTCATTGATTCAATAGACCAAAATATGTTTATAACCAAGAAGGGGAAATATTCCTTTTATTTGTGTTCAAATTAACAAGACTGGTTTAAGTGGACAAAATTGTCTTGAAGGCAATTCATCATTACAATATATATCATAAAGTATTTTAGTAAGAAAATATACAAAAGTTGCAAAGCAAAGATGACCAAGGAAACACTATTTGAATTGGCCCTTACATTCAAAACCAGAAGCAGAAACAATGTACCAGCGCCTCTAGCTGTTTCCTTAGTATTAATACAGATGGGGTTGTTTTCAGCTTACATTTACTGTTAATAAATTTTATGAGGTAATATTAAATATTTGTTCCTAGAAGAGAATGAACAGCTCTCACTTAGCAAATATTAGTCTCTATGATGGTGCAATTGGGTGATTTTTGTTTTCAATTATTTTTGTAAATTTTTAAATTTGTTCCCATGTTTTCCTACACTTACTTGTCTAATATCAGTGAATCACTGTATATCATTATATTCAAAACTGCTTTTTAGGGCGTAAGGATATTTAAAGTAATTATGCCAATAAAATGTAGCCTAAATGATCCATAAATGTTATTGTGCAAAATAACTTCATATTTTTCAGAAATAAATATATGCATTTATTTTACAGTGTTTGTTAAAAGAAAGATTTTCCCCTGTTCATAGTTATATGACTGAACTGTATCTAAAGAGGTCTGTTTTTCATTTATATTATGGGATAGATGCAGAAACACCAATTAAAACACAGAGTACTAAATAAATAAACTTACTCCCCTTGGTTTTAATAATGTTCAGGCTTTTCATTTTATGTGAATTTATAACCTGATGGTCCCTACTACCCATACAGTTATAATAACACTTATATTATTCTAGCAGATACTCTCACATTTCAGCTTTTAAATTGTCAGAGGATCATCTAACTTGGTGAATTTCTAATACCTGTAACATAGGACCTTGCTGGAAAATCCAAAAATCTAATGAATATTTATACAACAGGTTAATTGTATCTCTCCTTGCCTTTTAATTCTGTCTGTGTGCTCTGGTAACATTTCAGCACTGATGAATGAAAAGATGTGAGGATTTAGATTCAAGAGTACCTAGAATATAATCTTGCTTTGTCCCTCAAAGTTGTCTTTAAATTCTCTCAGATAACCTTGAGCATTAGAGATTACTTTTATTCATCACTTAACTTACATGCCAACACCCATTATTTCTGAAATGCCTATATTATATGAGAGCTACTGCCATGGCTGTTCTTTCTAGATTAACATACTTTATTCAGGATTTTCATACAAAATATATTCAAAGTACCATAAAAAATAAACCAAGGAGACCCATTTTATATACTACACAGTCTGTAGCAGAATTATAGATTCAAAAAGGTATTTTTTAGACAGGGTCTCACTATGTAGTACAGGCTGGCCTTGAATTCACTATGTAGCCCAGGCTGGTCTCGAACTCACAGCAATCCTCCTGCCTCAGCCTCCCGAGGGCTGGGATTACAGGCATGCGCCACCACACCCAGCCAAAAAGGGCATTTTTAGAATAGGCCTTAAATGGCTACTATTTTGGTAAAAATTCTTGTCTATCAATATGGGCTCCAATTTTTTCTTAATCTTAAATCTATAGAGTGTAATATAATAGTTATCTAAAATAATTTTCTATTATAAAAAATATCATCAAATATTTCCTAATAAGGAAAGTCAAGGGGGAGCTGGATATTTGCCATAAGAAATACGTACCACACAATGATTTAACTGTGACTGTACTACTTCCTGCTCAACACTCTTTGTTTCTAATGCAGGCAAGTGCATCTTTACTTCGTCTAAAATCATCTTACTTTCCTCTAGACGCTGCTCAAAATTGGCTGGTTTTTGAAATAATCGAAACTTCAAGGAGACATCTTGCAATTTTTTCTGTAGAAACAATGTAAGGATGCATTAGGTTAATTTTGTCTTCTAGAAAATACCTAATAATATTTTTGTTAATAGATTTTCCTTTATTTCTGACATTATATAGGAATAAAACAAAAAGAACAAGGCAACTCCTTTGCCCAATCTTCCAACACAAAGAATACACACATTTGAGACAGGAATTCAATAATTTTTCTTAATCTGATACTAAATAAATCATTATCAATTAACCTATTTTATCTTTAAAATGTACACAGCAGGGCCGGTGAGATAGCTCAGTGACATAAGCGCCTGCCTGGCAGATGCGAGGTCCTGAGTTTGACTCCCGGTACCCACATACAAAAAAAGAAAGGGCCGGTGATATCGCTCAGTGGCATGGGCTCCTGCTGGCGTGCGAGGTCCTGAGTTTGACCCCCGGTACCCACACACACAAAAAAAAAAGTACACAGCAGAACTGCCCATGGTGATAGGCATCATTTTGAATAATGCCCCCAATCTCAACTTTACTAGTCAAGTTGCCTAATATACGAGTATGCTTTAATGTGTGAATAAATCAAGCCACACAGTTTATTCAATAAAACATACCTGTGCAACATCAATTTGGGAAATAACTCTTTGGGCGGCATCCTTCCCCTGGTTATGCTTCTTCATTTCTTCTAAGCTGATCTCATGACTTGTCAAATCTGATTGGATTTTCTGTTGGTAGGACAGCATCATTACTTAGGATACTCTGCAAGTTATTGCAAAGGACAGCTCATTTTCCAAGAAGATGGAATTCAGAAATTTTCTTAAACCATTATTACAATATAGCCTCTTATAAAATAACAAGTACTTTTTTCTACTATAAATTATCAAAAAATGAAATGATTTATTTCTCCCCTATTGGGATTAGTATGAAAATGATCATTTGGATTCAATGATGATAAACAGCCTCTCAGATACATTTTTCAATAGAGAATTTCTTTTTATATCTACTAGATAAAACTTATATTGTTTCATCTGTAAAGTTACACCCAAATGTGATCAAAGGCAAGATGTTAACTTTTATAAATAAGAGGTCTGTGAAGGGACAAGATATAAAGAAAAAGTTGCAAGTGGATAATGTTTCTTATTAGCACTCTTTACTCGGTCATTCTGTGCCATATTTCAGTTAATTTAAGGAAAACTAGAGATCTAAGAAAGGAAAGTTAAACATCTCAGATGGCATTGCCTTTGGTCCAATAGATATTTAGAGGCTTCCTACGGATATAAGTTTTTGAAATTTCAGTAACTAAAATATTTCTATATTTTCTATACTCAATAAGGACTTTTTGATTAAGTTTTATTGTATAGTATGTGTGAATTCCTGAGTTACTGTATATATCAAATCCTGTACAGATATCAAAACAATAAATTAATTCATTTCTTGATGTCAGTTTCAGCAAAAATCAGCTAGTAGTGAAATTATTTTAATTTAAAATTCAATCATTGGCCAATAAATAAATTAGATAAGAAACTATAAACTTATACCACGGTTCTACATATAATTATCACACAAAACATTTTGTATATTAGTAAAAACTAATTTGCACCAACTGGAATCAATCCTACTACAAATTATTAGAAAACAAAATGAGTTTTGCTAAACAATTACCAAAAAGAACTATAGTCCTGAACCGAAAAATAAGAATTATCCCAGGAAATTAGGCTCAGTGGAGGAAGGGTTCCTTACATGTAAGGAGTATTCATGACATACTTAATATTATTCCATAGCATACTGATTCTTACAATTACAAAGGCAAATTGATTATGAATTATGTAAGTAATTAAAATTCTCCCTTTAAATAAATGAGAGGAAAGACTAATGCAAGTATGTATTTTAACTATATGCAATATATTCATTGAATAACTACATTGCATGAAAGATAATGATATATACTATTCTTCTGGATTCTTATAATCTGATGGTTAGAAAACCATCTAAGTACATAATGATATTTTCAGAGCAA
Source organism: Erethizon dorsatum (assembly GCA_028451465.1). Taxonomy (NCBI): domain Eukaryota; kingdom Metazoa; phylum Chordata; class Mammalia; order Rodentia; family Erethizontidae; genus Erethizon; species Erethizon dorsatum. Next base: position 24,459,133 of record CM051842.1, read on the forward strand.
GAAATAGTACAGAAACTACAAAATGTAATGGGAGTATGTAGCTGCAGTAATACTTACACAGAGGAGTTAATAGATGTCACAGGGGAAGGGATGTTAAAATACAACTCTGAATAATTAACAAACATTGCACAGGGTAGCAGATGCTTTTGGGGTTTTATGGTCAAGACCTTTCAGCTGGAAAATCCTCAACTCCCTCAAAAAGGTGAGCCAATAACAAGCATGTCTGTGCCATATAATTCTGGCTACCATCCAGTCATGGATTATTAGAACACAGACAATGCACATGCCCGACAGATCCATAAGTTCCTCTCTCCAAAATTTAGAATTGACAGGCCAAACTTTGGTGATGCTTAAAATATGTCACATGCACTATGCAACTGTGCTTATGAAGTTTCTAGCATGTGGTGTGAATTAAGAAACAGAAAAAAATCCATGATCAGTGAGAGAAGAAAGAAGTAGAAGCACAGAAAAAAAAATGTCGCAAAAATGACAGTCTGAAGTAGATGGTGTTTTCCAAAGATGGCTGCAACGGTAGCTACCACACCACATTCTCTTCTCACCACTCCTCATAAAGAGGTGGGATTTATTTATTTCTTCTCTGCCTTAAATCTGAGTTGCCCTTTTGATGGCCTTGAGCTATAGAATACAGTGCAAATGAGGCTCTTCCAGGTATGGCAAAAGTCTTTAACTGGCTTGACAGCTTCTGTATGTGTCTCTTTGGAACATTCACATTTAGGGTGCTCCTGCCTGGAATCCATCCAACAAAACATGCTCTGAGAGGCGGAAACCATATGGAGAGACCATAGATTAATGCTTCAGTGAACAAACACAGGTGATTTGTCAACTAACAACTGTTAGTCATGTGAGTGAGATATCTTGGACACCCAGTCCTGTTGAGCTTTCAAGTCCCTATAGTACCAGCCAACAACTGACTGTAAATATATTCGAGACCTTCAGAGAGAAAAACGCACTTGAGTTTTCAAGCCATAAAACCATGAGAGACCATGATAAATGGTTGCTACCAATAACCAAAACACAGGCATTAGTCCCTTTCTAAGTAAAAACTTTATTGTTTACCATGGCTTCCATGAGACATCCCTATATGCTAATCAAATGTCCCCACTCTATTTTTTGGTTTTGGTTTTACCTTAGTTAATTCAATTTTTAAATTTGTATAACAGTTCTAAATAATATACTGGTTAAGCAAGGCAAAATATTTTCTTAAAAAAACTTTTTTAGGAGAGAGCAATGTGTGGTGACAGGACATAGAATGGTATGAAGAAATTGGCAGAATCATAACTGGAAATATAGGTAGAAATTAATATTTAAAAATTAAATAATGTCCTTATTGAATGGTGTCCTATATTATATTTTTAAAATGAAGAACTTTTAAAATGTGAGACTATTAGAACTGATAAATGATTTTATCTACGTTGTAGAATACAAAATCAATATACAAAAATCAGAACCATTCTTAATCACCACTGACAAGCTTGCTGAGACAGAAACCATGAAAGCAATCCTTGTAACAATAGCTACAAAAATAACATAACTACCAATACATTTAACCAACAAAGAGACCCTTACAATGAAGATTATATAACACTAATGAAAGAAATTGAAGAAGACACAAAAAGTGGAAAAATTTCCCATATTTATGGATTGCAAGAATGTTAAAATATACATAGTACACAAAGAAATTTACATACTCAATGCAACCCTCATCAAAATACCAATGATCTACTACATGTAATTAGGAAAAAAAGTCTTACAATTATAGAAGCACAACAAACTTCAAATAGTCAAAACATTCTTAAGCAAAAAGACCAAAGCTGAAGGCATCACTGCTTTGATTTTAAAGCATGCTATAAAGCCATAGTAACCCATCTAAATCAAGTTGTTCTCAACAAAGGGGTCAAAAACACATGTTGGAGAAAGAGTAGTCCCTTCTGTAAACTGTCCTGGGAAAACTGAATATCCACATGTTGAAGATAGAAACTTGACTCCTGTCTCTCATCCAATGCAAAAATCAACTCAGAAATGGATGAAAGAATTAAATGTAAGACATGAAACTACTAGAAGTAAAAATACAGGAAATATTTCAAGACACTGGTATAACAATGATTTTTGGGGGGGTATGATCTCAAAAGCACACAAACAAAATCAAAAGCAGACCAATAGCATTGCATCAAATTAAAAGGTTTCTGCACAGTGAAGGAGACAATAAACAAATTGAAGAAATAACCTACAGAATGGCACTATTCAGCTGTCCATCTGACAAAGTATCAATATCTAGAATATAAAAGGAACGAAAAATAACTAATCCAATTAAAATGGGAAAATGATTTGAATAGACATTTCTCAAAAAATGAAATGCAGGGCCGGTGAGATGGCTCAGTGGTGTAAGCGCCTGCCTGGCAAGCGTGAGGGCCAGAGTTCAACTCCCAGAACCCACATACAGAAAAAGGGCCGGTGATATCGCTCAGCGGCACGGGTGCCTGCTGGCGCCCAAGGTCCTGAGGTCGACCCCCGGTACCCACACACACAAAAAAAGAAATGCAATGGGCCAATAAACATATGATAAAATATTCAATGTTATTAGCCGTCTGGCAAATGAAAATCAAACCGCCAATAAGATATTGCCTCATATCAGGTAGGTTGACTATTATCAAAAAACAAAAACTAGCAAATGTTGGCAAAGGTGTAGAGAAAAAGTAACTCTCATACAATTTTAGTACAAATATAAACTAGTATAGTCATTATGGAGAACAGTATGAATATTCCTCAGAAAACTAAAAGTGGATCTACCACCTGATCTACCTGTTCTACCTCTGCGGGTATAGCCAAAGAAAATGAAATCAGCATACCAAGGAGACACTTGCGGAAATATTTTTATTGTGGCACTATTCATAATAGCTAATATGTAGAATCAAACTAGGGGCCCATCAACAGGTGAGCAAAAAATATGTGGTAGATAAACACGATGGAGTACATTATTCAGCCATAACAAAGACCAAAGCCCTGTTATTTGCAGGCAAATGGATGAAACTGGAAGATATTAGGTTAAGCAAAATCAGCCATAAACAGAAATACAAACACTCCATATTTTCTTCCATGTGTGGAAGCTAGACGATTTTTACCTGAATATAAAATACTGATTACTATAGCTTGGAAAGGGTAGGGAGTTAGGGAGTGGAAGAGAGACAAAGGAAGGTTGGAGTTGATTAATGAATACTATATGTATGTTTTGAAGTATTACATTGAATTAATATGTACAACTAATACATGCTAATAAAAGCAATATACAAATAGTAAAACATTATCAGAATTTCAGATAGTAATTTTACTGCTAATATTTAAAGTAATCAAGGGAAATTTTAGTCAGAAAATGTTAATATAAATAAATCAGTAATACTTTAAAATAAGCTTATATTTTATTAACCATGGTGGATTATGTATGTATGTGTATAGAAAGAGAGGAGAGGGTGGTAGTATACCTTCGTATAATATGTATTTATTTTGTGTTTTGAAACATTAACAGGAAGTAGAAAAGCGGCAGGAAGGAAAGAAACATGGTGAATACAGTAATTTGAGGGACATGGAGAACAAAAACACTAAACTGTAGAAGGAACTGTCTACTATAAAAAAGGGAAGAACCTGGAAAGAAAGAATGCCACTTCAATCGAGTGATATGAGAATTATAAGAATGACAGATACGCCAACAATGTCAGTTTTGAGATAGGTCAAATGTGATAAGTGGTAATAAGGGTACATTACTCACCAATGAGTACTGTAGTTAGGATAGAATCAGGGGATAATGACAACGTAAATCAGATTTTAAAGGACTGAAGACTGATTAAGAATTAAGAAGCATTCTTAAAAATAATTTAAATGATTTTGAAGACTTTGGACTCTACACATAAGGAAATTCAAATAATTCAGACTTCGGCAGTTTTTAAGGCTATGTGAAAGTAGCCAAAGTATAAAACCATTTAAAAATGTAAAATGGTAACTGATTAGACAAACTTCATGGAAAACGACATAAATGTTATAAACAACAAAGGTAATGTCAATTGCATAAAGTTGGCAGGAGGAGAGGTAGCTCTTTTTTCAGGAACCAAAACTAAGACATAAGATTATTATGGATCTGAAAAGGCAAGAAGTTGAATGTTTCTAACTTGATGCTCTTGGGTGATGGGACAGTATCAGGAGAAATCAGTATGTGAAACTCAGCTCAGACTTGTCACCTTGGCCAAAGCACTGAAGCGCTCTGAGCCCCAGTTTCCTCATCTCTGAGAATGATAATGACAAACTATCAACGAGGCTTTACCACAATCTGCAGTCAGCATATTGGGAAATTTCTTATAAATTACATATATAAAATATTAGATGTGAAGGTTTATGCAAAATTATTTGTCCAGGTTGTTTGCACATATTCTACTCATAAATTGTCAGTGATGTCACATATTTCCTTGTAAGAATGAGATGTTTGGTATCTGTTGACAGTGATAGCAGAGAGGGTGCAGGCAGAGTTTAAAGGAATGCAGCCAAAGTCAAGCAGCTACTGTGAAGACTGGGCAAGGAAAATAATGAAAGAATTAAAAAGATATTGAGAGAGAGAGCTCAAATTACACATCTTTAAAATGTACAGACCAGTGTTTGTCTGTACATTTCAAAAACATTTTCATCCCCTCACCAACAAAAGCATAGTAGAGGAGAAAAACAAATATACATTTGGTCCTTTAGCTTTTTTATACTAGAAGATAAGAACACAGAAAAAATCATCACCACAAAGACATTTTGTGAGCTTATGTACCAATAATCAACTTAGCATTAGCATTTATCATCTTTATTTACAAATGAATGTATAAATGTTGCCATGCCAAAGGAAATATAGATAGTAAGTAGCAAAATCATGCCCTTTAAAAAATTATACTGCAACTTAAATCATAATTTAAAAATAAAAGTACTTTCCAGATGAATATTTGTGACACAAAATAGAAATTTGATCCTATTTGTATACTGATAGCATCTAGTTAGTTAATTCAATTAAGTTCTTTGGCATGTACTACTCAATTTCACATAGTGAGAACAATACCGTGTACCTATAGCTAAAGAATTTTTATTTTAAGGAGGAAGAATATAGAGATATAAGCAAATTACAAGGCACAAATATAGGGTATATTCTTTGTAGAGAAAGGTAATATTAGTGTCTGCTATAACCTGGCGACATTTTAAGAAATTGGCATAATTTAAATTGCATATGACTTTGAAAAGATTTTAGAAGGGTGGAGAATAAGAAAATGTGATTTCATTTCAGGCAGTGGGAAGCATATGGGCAAAGATTGGGTTTGGGCCATGCAATGTGTTTATCCTTACTTTTATGGAAGAAATGACCGAATGTGAGTAGAATAATTATTACTACTTAAAGAAGGAATTAGTATAAGGCTATTAAACCTTAAGTTTCAGGGCCTCTCATTTGCAAAAGATTGTTTGGTAGCCAAGCACTAAAATTCTTATTTTTAATTTGTATTAGTTTTTCTTAAAGACTGCCCCTTAAAATTCTAGAAGCTTGGTATTACAGAACAAAGATACCTAAGTAACAAGTGAGACATGAATCTTCTGATGACAAATTCCATAATCTCCCAAATGAGCCATACTCCTGTCATGACTCATAAAAATGGAAACAACAAAAACTTATCAACACTCAACCAAAAAGTTAATTTTTATCTGCCAGCAATGGATATGAAGGACCAAGTACAATGTGAGAAGAAGGCTGGATAATTTGAACACAGTGAGAAACATTTTAGGGAACTTGAAATGTTCGTATTTATATCAAGTAGTTAGACTGTTGAAAAAACACATTTCTATATTCTTAAAAAGGTCACCATCGTTAAAATCATTAAAAGGCAAAAAATAACAGTTAGACATAAAAAGTGAGACTGTTTAATAAGTTATAAGCATTTCCAGAAAAGTTATGACTTGCCTAGTAATGTTCCAATATGATTAGAGGTCAAACTTGCTTTATGAGTCAAATAGATTGTGCATAAAAAGAACCCAGTAACTAAATGTATTTCAAAAATTAAAGGTAAACATACAACTGTACTAGAGAAATTCTCAGAATATTTTATTTATTAATATACAGTGTATATAGAAGGAAAGGTATATTTATTTGTTCAAATTTTGCTTTTTTGGCCTGAGTATAGCACACAAATAGATTTGGGAAAAGGTTTTCAAAATGCTAAATATATTCATTAATAATAATTTAACACATGGTTACAGTTATAAGTAATATGGTTATATATTTCCAATTGGTTCTACTTTTGAAAAGTTGCAGAATGTGTATCATTATTTGTATTTATTTTACAATAATTTTACAAATTATCTACATAATTTTTTAATAATCAATTTTTAATTTGTACTTTGCATGTTTTAATATCTACTTTATTTAACCTCATGAAAGTATTATTCTCAAACTACATAATTAAAAGAGGCTTACCAATTTAGGGTGCCTTATTATAAAACAGATAAGTGGTTTCTTTAAGTAACATTATATAGAAAATTCCAGACAGAATACATAATACTGTATTTAAAAATTCTTCAGTAAAAAATGAAGATTACATCATTTTTGACATTTTAATCAATCAATGAAAGGAAATAATACAATAGAAGAAACATTAGGGATGGAAAATATAATCCAAATGAAAATTTTTTTCCATATATATTTACCCAACATAAATTCTCCAAAAGATCTGAAGGATAAGGGCCGGTGATATAACTCAGTGGCATAAGCGCCTGCCTGGCAAGCGCGAGGTCCTGAGTTCAACTCCTGGTACCCGCGTATTAAAAAAAAAAAAGAAGAAGATCTGAAGGATAAACAATTTGAGTTCTATTTCTACCTATTAAAATGGCCACCAGAATATGACTGTTAAGTGTTTGAAGAAAACAAATAAACAAACAACAAACCTATCAGCCTGGTTTCATATAAAATCAGTAATTCCAACAGAAACAGTAAAAGTAAATTGGAACTACTGATAAAGGACACTCCTGTGTGCTTTAACAGGAGTTCTCAATACACCATTTTTCAGTGTATCTTATTTTTCATCATAAGAGTAAAAATGAAGCAAATTGTATTATCACACTATTACGAAAATATAAAATCTACTTGATAATACAGCAAATATGTCCATAATTAACATTATATATTCAAAGTATGAAAGGAAACAATTGAAATGGAAATGACCATTTTTCCACTAAAGATGGAAAAATAATAGAACAAAAAATCAATTAAACATAACTGACATTTCCAATATAGCACTTTACAATTAATGGAGCTGAGATCAGTGCTTTTTATCATGCTGTACCTCAACAGACCATTCTCATATATCAAATTAATGACAGAAAATGACAAGCAATATTAAGCTGTAGATATCTAAAGCATTTAATGAAATAATGAAAACTATCAAATAATTCTTGGAGCTCTTATAATGTCAAAAAAGATAATTCTAGAGAAAATAACTGAAAATATTTAAGAATAAAAGTGAAGAAATATTATGTAGAACCATTGATTATTAATCGAGAAGTATAACACTGTTAGGTTAATAATTTTGAGAAATTACATCCTCAAGTAGAGGAAATGCCCACGCATTAGAATTACTAAGAAAATTAAAGGAAGAAAATATACTACAGGATCTTGGACAGTGTATGATTTTCAAACATGGGAGCATGCACGAAATGTAATTATGATCATAGGTAAATAATTTTGAAAAATTTCAGATTATAATTTCTAATAATTCAACAAGTGAAAAACCAAAAATTTCTTGTACAGATTTTTACTATTGTTTATATAATAAAATCCCACAAGTTTATTATATAGTTTAGACAGGATATTACCTAGAAATTAAATTTTAGACTGCTTGTGTCCATATGCAGTCTATTCTACAGCCTCAATCATCAATCCAGCTTCTTCAAATATTCTCTTAAACACAAATATTTGACTTACCTACCTCATTAGGCAGTTGTGAGGGTCAAATAAAATCATGCAGATGTCTTAAAAACGTTAGACATTCATATGGTGTAGCCTTTGAAAAATATGTAATATATGGAGGAGTATGTGTGCTCCATTAACCATTCCTTTTCATTAAAAAAAAAAGTTCCTTTTTGTTCACTGCTTTTTTTTTTGTTGTTGTTTGTTTGTTTGTTTTGAGACAGTGTCTCACTACATAGTTCAGGCTGGTATTGAACTCACTATGTAGCCCAGGCTGGCTTTGAACTCATGCCATCCTCCTGCCTCAGCCTCCTGAATGCTGGGATTACAGGCACATGCTACCATGCCCAGCTCTAACAAATTCCATTCTGTACACTCATAATATTTTGGAAGTGTATCCAAAGGCTCCAAAGTTTGGCAATGTCATAAAAACTGTATGACAAGATGTCGTGATGCTATTAAATTGTATTTTTAATCAGGCATGGCGACACAAGCCTGTAATCTCAGTAGTCTGTAACTACTGGGGGCCAGTGGAAGGAGGATCACAAATTCAAGACCAGCCTAGGCGAATTAGCAATTTAGCAAGATGAAGTATCAAAAAATAATTTTTGCAAGGCTGGGTATGTTGATAGGTGCAAAGGCCCTGGGTTTAATTCTCAATACTGAAAAACAAACAACTATCTTAAAAAATGATTCTCAATAATTATGACAAACTTCATCACCCAGACATTTCTTTTTCATTTTCTTTTTTCTTTTTGTGTTGTGGTAAGAACTGAAGCAAGACACTCATACATGCTAGGCTAATGTTCTACTGCTGAGTTAGACCTCTTGCCTCTTCTTAAATTTTATTTTGAGACAAGGTCTTACTATTTTGCCCAAGCTGACCTTGAATTTTCAATCCTCTTGCCTCAGCCTCCTAAAGAAAGATAAGCCTGCACCTGGCTGGAAAGATAGGCCTGCACCAACATGCCTGGCTACCTGTCACATTTCTCTGCCACATAACTAGTAATTCAACTGGTATGGAATTTAATTACTTTATTAAATATTGATTGAACATCTGCTTGGTGGCCCTGCTCTTTTATACCTTAACATTAGTAGGAGGAAATGGGGGTGGACAAAGAAAACAACAAAAAAGTAAATTAAAGATAAAAATTTCACGTAGAAAATGCTAAAAATAAAATAAGTTGTGGTATGACCAGCATTATCGAGGGGGGATATTTTGGATTAATAACTTCTTTGTGACATGTGTTTTTTAATTAAATAACTTTATATAAGAGTAAACTGGGGGAATACTTTGAATCTAAGTTGCCTCAAAATATTCAGAGTACTGTCAAGCTACACTATGACTGCAGGATGCTGTTGTTAGCTCCATCTTATATGTACAGTTCATAGCGATGCAATACCATATTATACTTACAGACTTAAGACTTACACCTCTAAGTTCATAATAGGAAAAAATGTACATTTCTTTATTGTACTTTCTGTGAGCACATAATCATGTGCACTTTTCTAACCTTTTGTATGTTCCAAAACTTACTTATCATTATTTCCCACATAATTAAACATGTCAAAATAAAATAAAATTACTCCAAATTGGCAAGCAATAACTTATATATAGTAACACATAAGGGGAACATGCAGTATTGGAATTTAAAATTAACTGCACTGCAATTATTTGATAATTTAAAATTAACTACTTTAAAATTAACTGCACTGATTTTACCATGATATGCTTTGAAGAGCAAAAAGAAAAAAAAAAATTGTGCTACAGCAGTATGGGGTTTAACACTTGAACTCAAATCTCTGACTGGTTCCTCGTTTTCTTCTTCATTGGTGGAATTATGTAATTATCACATATATTCTAAAAAAATTCCCTATGTGGTTTTATGCTGTCTAATTCATAAATCAGTGAAGAAGGCTATAACTTAAACTGTTCCAAGTTGTTTAGGCATCAGATGTGTATACTTATACTATAAAAGTCTGTTTTATTCCCTAATGAAATCATAAATTCAATCTGATCAACCAAAATCTGCATTTATTTGTTTATTTCTTAAGCCATTTATTTTCATAGTATGGAATGTTTACATTTGAATATTACCAAATCTATTTAAAGTGAGTTAAATTTTTATCTTCTTTAATAAACATAAGAGGACTTCAACTATAAATTCTTTTGAAGTACAGCTAATGCGATTGGCTTAAATTAGTAACTTCCTTTTGTAAAAAAAGAAGATTTTTCTGTCCTATTTATTGATAATTAATTTTAATCACATAGTTAATGGGAGAGGGAAGGCATGGAAGTTAGAAATCAGGTCTATATTAGACTTTGGAACACTCAGAAGTCCTAGCTTCCTGAATGAAACATGGTAGAATTTTTATTTTGAAGTTTTCTCCTCTGATAATAATGAGTTGGAGTTTTCAATCAGTTTATTTTCCTTCTTCTATTTATGCACATAAATGGGAATAAAAATCTGTGGGACAAAATAAATATACCAATAAAGATATGGCAATTGATTCTGGGCAACTTCCTGCTTCTTGCAATGATCTAAGTAATAGGGTCATATTCTCCTTTATGAAATGGCATCATAAACAAATAATGACATGGATAATCTTAACAGTTGTCCACCTTGGGTTATTCTTTCATATTAGTAACTGAAAACAGAAATTACTGGAAAAGGAAAAAAAAGTGCTGAAGTATCTTTGCAATTTTAAGAATTACAGACATGCAAGCAGCTAAACATACAGTGGCTCCTAAAATGATTTAAAGGCACATCAAATTTAACTGGAATATTAACACAAGTGGAATTAAAGAACAATGAAAAAAGAAAACCAAGCTAAGTTTAGCCTCAAATATGCATGTTGAAAACTCTATTAGTCAAAATTAATTTATGAAGAATTTCTCAGCTCTATTTTCAATATTCAAACATTTCGCATGAGAATGAGGGAAAACTAAAGTAGGAGATAAAGTCGCTAGTACTTTATTATGTGGTCTCTCTCCCATCAAATCTTGACACAACTACAGGTGAGGGATGATGGAATCTACTCAGATTCTGACTTGATTGGTTTGGGATTTTGTTTTGCTACCAGATCTTAGGTGCTAAAATTTAAATTCTGTGCTTCAGTATATTATCCTGGAAAATTAAGAGATGAACAGTTAAATTCATGCCATGTGTTTCTTTGCAGTTACACAATTTGGTGTTTTCATTTTCTTTTTTTGAGACGGGGTCTCACTATGTAGCCCAGGCTGGCCTAGAATTCGTGGTGATCCTCTTGCCTCAGTCTCCCAAGTGCTGGGATTACAGGCATGCGCCACCACGCCTGGCTGGTGTTTCATTTTTAAAATTGTTAGGAAGAAATCCTCATATGATTTTACATTTTTAGCCATAATATTTTAAAAATAGTTGTTTCTGGTTTCTATAAGACATATTTCTTTATTTAGAAGTGTTTGCCCATTTTCTTTCTCTGTTTGAATAAAAAAGGTACCATTTTAATTTTGTTCTTCAATAACAATCTCTCTGTAAGTGAGCTGGCACTGAGTAGCTGATTCTGTGATCATACCATTGAGACTGTGGTTTTCTTAAGTGCTATTGTTTGAAATAAAATAGTCACAAGTCTACCTATGCTCTGATATGCTTGCCATGTGTAGTTTATTGTCTCAATAGTTAGTTTTTGCTTCTGTAAGCTCATGTAACTAAATAAAAAAGTAAAATATTTTTCAATCCAACTCAGGATCAGAAAGCCCTATTTTCTAATTATGCCACATGACTAATCAATGTTCATCCTGGGGAAGTACATAGCTCTTTTCTGGCCTATAGTTGTAAATGCAAATATGAATGAAAAGAACCTTCTTAATCTACATCTACTTTTATATACGTGTAATAAGAGTATACCCACCAGACGTTATACGTATGGTATACATTTCCTTAATGTTGGGAAGTTTTTATACCTGAGAATCTCAAGTACTCTTCAAATGCATAAAAAGGCAGCTCTGTGAACAGATTTAAATTTAGTAGCGAAACTAGCAGCAGTACACCACACGGTGGAGTCAGACACCCACAAATCTGTGTGACCATATTTGACAAAAATATGTAAGCACATATTTAAAAGAGCACTAAATATGGTAATATCATTCATTTTGTTCTGCTTCTCAGCGATAAATTAAAATAACTATATGGTTTATGAAAATGGAAAGCAAAAACCAGTAACCTTTTACTTAGCAAGGAACTTTTATCCACATTTAAAAAGCACACTTATTTTTATTAATATAAAGCATTAAAATTTGTCCCTATGTGCACGTGCATACACACACACACACACACACTGTGAAAAATGTCATTTTAATGGTATTCTAAATGGGTCTTATGTCTGACACAGTGATTAAGTTCTTTATTTCGCAGACAACCTCTTTACTCTCAACCTCTTTCTATGGGAGTTCAAAATGAGTTTTAAGAAATGAAATCTTTGAAGTAAATCTGAGGACTTGATAACTCTGTTCCAAAAACCAATTCATTTGCTGTCATCTTAAAATATTTGGAGAAGAAGAATGTTTTAATAACTTTCAGGTGGCTTGCACTTTCCAGTATTATAAATTAGTAGTGGGGGATTCAATGTCAGGAAATACAGTAACTTGGAAATACAAGTGCAACCGGAAGTACAAAGAAAATGGATCTAAGCTTGCTAGTACTCTAAAAATCTCTTCCTTTATATAGATTTGAAATGTCTGACTTTACCTGTGTGCTGTTATTTGCAAGTACTTCTCAACTGCTATAGTTAATGACATTTTATTATATTTTTTATTTAAGAATGCTAAAGCATATATTAAAAGCTAACATATAGTATTTATGTTCATAGCATCCTGTGTTCATATACAATTAAAAAAAAAACACAGAATCCTAAAACTACCTTTTCAAGAATTTCCATTTTTCTTCCAAGCCAGTAATAGCCTCAATCTGTCTCAAATTTTCTACTTTTAGTTTCATTCTACAAGCCTCAAAATGAACTCTTTGTGTATTTTAAAGTACAGATTTATAATTTTAAAGTTTAGTATTCATATTGCCAAAATTCTTTAAGCCTGGAACAAGAAAATATCACTAAATTTAAAAAAGTAGAACTACTACTCTGTAGTTATGCAGTTCTTCTCATCAGTAACAATTACTTATCCCTATCAAGGATTTTATTAAGACCTGACTATAAAATTTTGTAGATAAGTCAAATTGAGAAAGTCTTACGAATAGTTCATGCTACAGAACTTGAGTAGACTTACGTAACTTTTTAAAAATGTACATACAGGAGAAGCTAAGATCCTCGACTGTGCTTGCTATTATCCCACATTTCTATTACCATATTTACACTTGCTACCCTAAGAGGAAACTATGATGAGCATTGTTTCATCAGGGATCCCCAAATTTCCCTTTCTTCATCTTCCACTGCAATGATGTTCACTCCATAAATAATCCTCCTGCTCTGGACTTTCTGAGCCTATGAAAACTACTTCTACCATTCCTCACATTTACAGGGACTTTCTTGGTCAAACACACACAACATGGCAAATTAACTCATGCTATTTTGTACACGGATGCCCTAAGCACCAATTTAACTCTGATTCAATGTATTGTAATTGCATTGTTACCATGATCTCCAAATCCAATATTTTACCCTAAAACTGATTTTAACTGAAAATCATCAGGCATCTCCACCAATTAATGGGGAGAGTGCCTTTGGGCATTTTAGATTGCCTTCTAATATCTCTCACATCTTTGCACATAGATTTCATTTAAATTCAGTTATTGGATTCATAATATGAACATAATATACAAAAGTAGTTATTTTATCTTATCACATAATTGTAAAGATATCTAATAAATAATAATTTGGATACTTTAAATACATTTAATTTTTTTAAATATAGAATTCCAGCAGTTCAAAAATATTTCCCAAGGTAAAAGTAAATTTGTATATGATTTAAATTTATATGCTTCAATGTCCACTTAGGTTTGTTTTCATTACAATTTTAACTCTTCTATAAAATCTGGTTAAACACATTTCATAATTTGGATTGGCTGTGTGTTAGTGTATGAGTACATCCAAGTGGATATATTTAGCATGATCAGAAGTTATAAGATGCAAATTTATCTCTCTAGTTTTTGTCATTAATTACTTGTGATACATTAATGTTGAACCAGAGGTCATATGACTTGTAATTCTATCATAAAATTGCGAGCTGATAAAATATTTAAGGCCAATTTTAATAGTGCCATAAAATATTTTCTTTACCATTTACATTCCTATAGTTTCCCTCGAGCTTTAGTATAATTTGAAAACATCAATAAACACCAGATTTCAGTGTTCCTGTTTGTTAAGTGGCCCTTTAAATCTTAGAGTAATAATCTGGACCTCTTCTCTTACTTACCTCCAAAGAGTAAAATCAGTTAATCAAAACAACCCATTGTGCAAACAGTTAAATAAACTTTGTAAGCTACAAACTCAGCAACACTCTATTCAGGTAATAAAAACAAAAGAAGTTAATTCTGTTAGTTGTACTCGCCTGTGCTTCCTGAGGCATTTGAGCTGCGTCCACTTTGTCAGCAATATAAGTTGCTAACTGCTTGTCAATGGATTCAAGGGACTCCTGAATTAAGTGTAAAGATTTTTCAAGCTCTTGGGCAGACTGGATACTCTGTTCAAGCAACTTTTGCCTCCTCACGGCCTAAAGAGAAGAAATTAGAATGAATCCATTAAATGTTTACCCTGGGTAGTTTTTCTGCAATCCTGCTGCAGAGTAAACGAAGATTCTAGGCTCCTCCACAATCACCTTTTTATAAGACAGATTCCGCAGCTTCCTGCCACTCATTCAGCTCCACGTATAAAAAAATTTAAAAATAAGAAGAAAAAGAGAATTAGCACACAGAACTAAAGGACCACGGATCTCTGCTGGGAAAAAACAAAACAAAACAAAAAAAAAAAAAAAAAAAAAAACAAAAACAAAAAAAAAAAAAAAAAAAAAAAAAAACAGTACCATGTACATCAAGCAAAGAGGCAGGAAAAAATACTAGCAAAATTATCTCAGTCATTGCAATCTGTTGTTCTCAGGCTGAATGTTGTTCCTGATCTCATTATATAGTTCAAGAGATTTAGTTTACTTAGAATAGGGTCATCGTCATCACAATCCAATTCAAGACAGATAATCCACTTCCACCAGTGAGACACATATACAATCTGTTCCGAATCGGCTCCTCTTCAAAAAGAGAATTTTAGATAAACATCTGGTTAAGGATTTATTTTGAATATTTCAACCAGCTTTGCATGGTTGTTTTCCTCCTACCTTCTTTCACAATTTGGATTATGGAAATTATTTGTACAATTGGATTTGTGTTACTGCTGAAGTAGAACAAATAATAAGCAATCCTAATATAGCTGCAATTAATCTTGATTGTTACTATAAGTATGATTAGGATAATTTAACACTTTTCAAGTATAAATAGCATGTTGAACAGATTGCAAAGTCTCCCTTCAAGGATCTGTTCACCTTTAAAAAGGTAATTTTAAAAGAAAAGAATTGGTCAGATAATGTATTGGGAATTCATTAAGTCATGTCCATATAAAGTTTTTTTTTATTATAAGAAGTATGGGCCTGATCATCTGGTACAATAAAATTCTCCCTCCCAAAGGCTGTGAACTGATTTTAAAAATGATCATTGTTTTTTATATTATATACAAAGTAATATTATGTAAACAATATACAGGTAAGTGTTGGTTCTTAAGCCTCAATATTTTAAGATATTGAAGACATCATTATTTTTCAATGATGACAACTTAGAATACAGTGTTGCTCAAATGAAAATAAAGTTAAAGGCATCTGGACCAAGAGAAAAGGAGGCTGAAACCTAGTTTCTGCAGGGTGGGAGTTGCTCTCCCATTGTTTTAACCTGAATCACAAATCTTGATTTCTTCAAGATTTTGTCCTAGGGACCTAGGCTTTCCTTTCTTCTCATTCTATGCATGCCCTTAGCTTCAATTACAACTCACATGCTGGTAACTCTCAACCCTTTATCTCAAGTCCACATTTCCCCTTGATTTCCTCACTTACATGTATATTTCCCTACTGGGCATTTCCACTTGGCTGTCCTGCAGCAATCAAAATTTAACATTACCAAATAAGATTTTATCTGTCATCCACTTTTCATCTCTCCAACTTGCTTTTGCTTTTTTTTTCTGTATTTGTATTCCTATTGTAATGAATAATCAAACAGTAACTTTAACTTGATTTTAATACTCATTGTCTTTATTAGGCATAAACTTGGATGTTTCTAGTTCCTCTTTCATCTACTTCATCATTTTGCATCTAATGAATCAATCACCAATCTTTTCTTACACCTTTTAAATATATGCTGATTGCATTCTGTTTTTCACTCCTATTACTCAAGTTAAGATAATTACTTTCCTCAATAGGGCATGTGACTCGTGGCTAATATCTTACTTTGCTAAAATCTACCTGCAAAACAACTAAAGTGTATTATCTTGAAAATGAAATTACAACTCTATAATGACAATTCTGTAATGATTTTTAAATTTTTCTTAGGATAAAATCTTTATTCCCTAATATGATTTAAAAGTTTCTTTTTCTTTTTTTTTTTTTTGTTTTTGTGGGTACCGGGGATCAAACTCAGGACCTCATGCTTGCCAGGCAGGCGCTTATGCCACTGAGCTATCTCACCAGCCCAAAAGTTTCTTGATATTATTGTCCTTGCAATCGTTTCAGACACCCTGCTTTAGCTATAAATAAATTTTATTTTTCACTTCTTAACATATCCCTCTTGATTCTTGGCCTTAATTTTTTTCTTTTTCTTGGGCAATCCCATGTGAAACTTTCTTTAATTGGCTGATATACATTTGTTCTTGCCTGAGAAACATGGGCACCTCTTTCAGATGGCTATCTCTGACATCCTCTAAGTTTAAGGCATACTATACTTCCCTTGGGTTCTCTTTGCATTTTTGAATGTCTTAAATTTTATTTGGTAAGTAACAGTTGTATATATTTCTGGCGTATGATATTTTGATATATGAATGTGCTATAAAATGCCTAAAGTAAGCTATTTAACATATGCATTACCTCATCTACTTATGCCCATGTTCTCTTTTGGACTTTGTTTTTGTCTTAGCATGTACCACAGCACAATGTAATTCCCCATTAAGTGCGTGCATTTACTAGACTGTAAGCCATAATGAGGCCAGAGATTATGACTGTCTTATTCATTGCTTAATATTGGTTTCTAGAATAAAGCCCAATAGCTTTGTTTATGACTGAATAAATGGTATAAAAAGGGTTTTTAATGGCACAGACAAAAATGGATTTTTAAAAAGCAATTTGAAAAGAAAAGGTCACCAACACTCAGACATGTATCTGTGGAGAATAAATCTCCCGATTATTTTTGTATTAAAAGTACCAGAATAGGATGGAACATTATTTGGGAGAAACTTTAATCTTTTTCTATTAAAATATTCTATCCAAGGTCGATGACCAAGACCTTGCCCTGTACTCTAATTCAAACATAGTTTCCTTTTACTTTTAGTCAAAACTTTAACTAAAACTTACATCACATAACAATTCAGGTAACAGTGCTCATGGTTATAATGAAAGCATTCTGTATTATAGCAGAGGCTGATGTACTATACACAGAATTCCTCTGGAGAAATAGTCCTCTAATGATAAAGTGCCAGCATGTGACAGATGGCTGGAGAAACCTTCTATTCACAGTACACAATAATTGCCTTGTCAGGCATTGTTTAAATTTAGTCCTTTCTCTGGCTAAAGTCAAAGCCAGTATAGTTTTCAATGTGTACCTGTAGACATCTAATATAATTATACAGTATAATGTTAAACCACATATCTAGCTTCAAATTTATGTTTAAAAACATAACTTTTATATTCTTGAGATTATAGGGGCAGAAAAAGGACAGTATGAAGTAAATAATTATGGGAGAGATGATTTCGGGTGGGTTGGTTCCTTGCCTGGCCTGGCAGTCAATAAGAGAGACTGATTTACACAGATTCTTTGATGATTTCAGCCAGCAAAAAAGACCTAATATCAATTCAAGCTTGCAGAATTCTTTGAACTAGTCATGGCATAAGCTGCGCCCTATTTTTAAACATTTTAGTAGGCAGACCCTGATTGGAATCCAGGCCTGTGTATTTCCTAGGGCTCTCTGCCCACTTGATCCCTTGAAAGAAGATGGTCGGAAATCCTGAATCATAATAGTATTTGTGTAGTTATTCCAAAATACTGCTCAATTGTTGTTTTAAAATTTTATTTCATGTCTTTAGCTAATCCACTCAGCACTAAGAAGACTTATGTAGCTAGACGGAAACGGCAAATATGTGGGGAATTAGAAAGTCATCAAAGGGTTGGCAATCACAACAAAAATATGAAAGTAGAAAACTGAATCCTAATTATGGTTATCAACAGAAAACATAATGAAGAAATTTTATTCTAATTTTTTAAAAAATCAGAGAAAATTAAATAATACATAAATATGAACACGAATTCGTATTTTTCTAATAAAATATGTTCTCCATTATAAAATAAAAATGTTGAAAAATAATGTCTTACTGGCAATGGGATGACATCTCCACAGTGAACTGATTGTTTCATTATCATTTCTGAAATATTGTGTCAACATTTGTGCCATGGTATTAAAAACATTTAAGGTGTAGCTTGCCTAAGAAACTCTAGGGGAATAAAGTCTTCATGTGAAATAAACAGCTGAAGATTAGAACTAAAAACATTTACTTAAATTATGAATACATGCTTAAAACTAAAGAAAAGTTATCCAAGAACATTATACCAAGAATACTTTTTGTAGGGGGGGTACCAGGGGTCGACCTCAGGACCTCGCGCGCCAGCAGGCGCCCCTGCCGCTGAGAGATATCACCGGCCCTTTTTTTCCTTTGTGTGGGTTCCGGGAGTTGAACTCAGGACCTCGCGTTTGCCAGGCAGGCGCTTATGCTGCTGAGCCATCTCACTGGCCCCCAAAAATATTCTCAAAGGAATTATACATGTCCTGTACTATACTTAATAAATTCATTATTAAAGAAAACGATTTTTTGCTTCATTTAGGAGGTGATGTGTAAGCTCGTGATTAAAATGAATTAGGAGTCTGGGTACAGTATTTCAATACCAAAATAAGATCTGCAGAGGAAAACATTATTAATCTCTTTTTCCCTTACTGTTAAGATTCCTAGCCAGTAGTAAATACTTATTAAGCATATGATATTTAAATTGGACACACATGCTAAATAAAGAAATACACTTGAGAAACTTAATCGACAGTTTGAATTCATTAAAAACTACACAAATATCTTCCTTTCAGTATCAGTGAGACTTAGGAGTGGACATGGGAAAGTTTCTATCACTCATTTCTTTTCTTATTGAGTGTTTTTACTATAGAGGTCTTCATTAGTTATCTCTTCTGTGAACAGTTGTACGTGGAAGGTTCAAAAACCAGATAAATCTCATGGAATGCGATGAATGATTGTGCCAAACATGCACTTAGACTTAAGCTCTTTCTTTTTTTAAAGGTTTTATTAGTATATATTAAAGATACATAATAATTTTATTCAACTTGGAGAAATGGTGCATATGCATATCACATCTTAATCATTTTTACTTCCCCTTCCCCTCCTTGCCCTCCCCTCTACTTCCATCCCCACATCCCCTTTCCATCTCCACGAAGTCTAACTCCCTTTTCCCTATCATTTCTATTTTTATTTTGTTCTTTAAATTGTTCATATTTTGGGTTTCTTATATAAAAGAAACCATGCAATATTTAGCATACTGTGTCTGATTTATTTCACTTAGCAGTATGGTCTCAAGAGACATCCATTTTCCTATGAATCACTCAAATTTATCCTTCTTTATGGCTGAGTAGTACTGCATCATGTATGCATATATACTGCATTTTCTAACCCTTCATCTGTTGATGGGTATATAGGCTACTTCCATAATCTAGCTATTATGAACTGTGCTGTCATAAACATGGGTATGCATACATCACTGTATTATGATATCTTTAACAAGGATAACCACTACAGAAAAAGAGTATGAAGATTTCAAAAAAAACATAGGAATTTAATTTGGCCCAGCTGTAGGTATTTTGAATATCTTCCTGAAAGATTTAGGCTCTTTCTGTGAACCATTTTATATACAATCATTTAATAAGTACTCTTTGAACCAAACTATGTGTGAGGCATCTGGGGCTCAGTTATTTATAGTTTTTCTTTTTAAATTAATCAATAGATCTAGGTTTAACATTATAAAAAGTACCTTGTAATTGATCCTACAGCATAAAAGGGATTCGCTTTCATGTGCTAGTCGTTCAAGACTGATGTAAATACAGAAGAGTGAGGTATGGATTTTCTCAGTAATTACAGCTTCCAGTAGATTCTGCTTTACCTCATGGGGAAAAAAGACTCAAGAATCTTTGGGCAGACAAGTTACTTATGCATCTTTAAAATGATATTCATTAATCTCTTTAGGAAATAAGGAATGAATACATACCAGAAGATTGATTTTTTTAAAATGGGAATAATTTTTTATCATCTTATAACAAAACAAACTATTTATTTATCTATTATTTATAAGTACTAAACAGTGCCATCTGGACATGTAAAGTATTTTTACTTTTAGCACTGTTTTCTTTATTTTTCTCCTGAATATTGAAATATTTCAGCCAATTTTAAAATTAAGCCTCATTTCTTTGAGTCATTTTGGTAGCAGATGAGCTTAAAGACTAAGTACCAAACTTAGATGGAACCAAAGGAAAAAAGAACCAAAAATTATAGAAGTTTATGCTTGGGCGAGAGCATTAATCTAGTATATCTTGTATATCAGTAACTTGAAGAAGGTAGGGCAATAAGGAATGCTTTCTTAGCACAAACCGTTGTTAGGGATAGGGGTATCATAATGTATGAGCTGACACCAAATCTTACTCATTTGTCTCTTCAGAAACTAAAAGTGAAGACCTATGAGAGGACGGTAGCCTGAATAATGTGGCTGACTGCCCAGACTGTCCTGGCCAACAAATTTCCTTTTCTGGAGTCTCAAGTTTAGTGAGCCAGTCTTGGTACAATTATCCTTTTTTGTGTTTCTTTGTCACTAAGAAGATATAATTTGTTCAAGTGTCAAATAATAAAAGCCCTCAATTTAGCTAAATCACCTTGGTAAGTTTGAAAGCATTTTCAATGAGCTATTTCCTCCTTTCCTAACTCCTCCATTTAACTAACTTAAGCGTTAGTCTGAAGCTCCATCATTAGAGTTATAAGCACTGGTATCTCTATATTGTTCTAGATTTTTAGCCATAGTCTTTAAGTGAAAACCGTAAGTATTAAGTTCCTTTCATTCTAAGAGATGGAAGTAATAAGATATTTCAAAAGATTAACAAAATAAATAGGAAATCTGGCCCATCCTTCATTATCTAACAAATTAGAGTGTTATACTTATTTTGGAGAGAATCATAGTCAGGTGGAATCCCTGGCTGGCAGGGGTGAGACAGGAGAGTTGGGGGTGGGAGTAGATTCTTCTGTTCATATCTCAAGGAGAGATAAATGGTGTCACTTCAACCATTGTGCCACAAACAAGCAGGCAAAGCTCCAAGACAAATCTCTCAGAGACTGGGAGCCCAAAGTGCATGGGAATGGCACATAATTATCAACTTGGACTCTGATGCTCCAGAAAGGTGCTGAAAGCTGGATGTTCCAGAAATTACATGCAAATCTGAGGAATATAACAAAGGGAATTAGAAGTGATAGCAGATGAAGAGAGAGGTATCCTGTACTTCCCAATTCTCAGGGCAGTAAATGCTTTTTCTGTGGCGCATGTGGACAGGGAAAAATGTGTTTGAGCTGTTTATCAGGAATATGGCCTGTGTAGTAAGGAGAACCCAGAATCAAGAAGCTTACAGATGGGCCGGTGAGATGGCTCAGCGGCATAAGCTCCTGCCTGGCAAGCGCGAGGGCCCGAGTTGGACTCCCAGAACCTACATACGAAAAAAGGGCCAGTGATATCGCTCAGCGGCACGGGCGCCTGCTGGCGCGCAGAGTCCTGAGGTCGACCCCCTGGTACCCACCAAAAAAAAAATGCTTACAGGTGTTTTTACAGAGCAAAAGTTTTGTTGTTGTTAAGAAATGGGAAGAGGAAAGAGTACCTTCAAAACCTCTTAAAGAATCCACATTTATTCCCCCAAAAGCCAATATTTACATCATTGCTACACAAAACACAAGACACTGCAAAAGGCTAGTTAATAGGAGACATTTGTCCATTTTCAATCATTCCTGCTTTCTAGACCTAAAGGAGAATTATGCAACCTAGACAGGGTAAGCAGTGGAGGTATAGGGTAGAAGCTGATTATTCTTCCCTTCCAGAGCAGGTAACTTAGACCATGCTTTAATCTTAAACTGGGAACAGGAAAGAATATTATACTGAATATAACATTGAAATTTTAAGCTGAAACAATCTAGAATTAATTCTTTATTATCACAGAGGTCAGAAAGCGATTGGATTGATTCAGGGTGCCAGTAAGAAAGATTAAGAAACCATCTGGTTGAGGTAAATTTATTTCATCTTTCTTCTATTTCTATTTCAAACTATAAAGCAAATACTGACAGTCCATGAATTCAGCACTTGGGAAAATGAAGTGGAGTCTGAGGAAAATTAATATTGGTAAAAGCTAGAATATGATACAGGAAAAGATAAAAAAAATAGTGTGTGGAGGGCATGAAAAGATAGATAAAGGATGACCTGGGAGAGCATATATCTGTAAAACACTGAGACATATAATAACATCATGTGATTAGAAGACTAAGAAAGATTTGATGCTTACTGTTTCATGGAATGCCCAGCAAATCACATATTTTGTATCCATGTACCAATACAGACAGAATACGAGTTGGGATTACAAAATATGGTCAGTGTTTAAATTTTTCAAAAAGTCATTACATTAAAAGGCATGTTGCCATTAATCTCTCTCTAAATACTCACCCCTCAGCTTTGAACACACATATCCCATTGTTCTTACTATCTGAAGCAGCTCTGGAAGTTCTCTTTCTCGATTGTCTCTAGTCACACTATTCTGGATGCCTCTATGTAATGAAGCAACTCAAAATGTTTACCTTTTATAGTCATTTTTACTTTGAAGAAGAGGCAGAAGTCACATGGTGTCAGATCCAGTGAATAAGGTGGATGAGAAAACACTCTAATGTTTTAAATGAGCCTGCATTTCTACTGGATGACATGCGGCAGCAGCATTCACCCAATATTTGATCGTCCCTTATAAAGGCACTCATGAAAAAGGACTTCCAGAATTGTTTCACAAAGTAGCAAGAATGATGGGATAAATGTGTTCAAAGTGACAGGGATTATTTGGAGGGTGATTAAATGTGTGTTTTACTGTAATAATATTTTAATTTAAATATTCACTGTATTTTGATCACTCAGCATAAACAGTCCATGTGTGGACTACTGTTTCTATCAAATCCATCAATTTGACTGTTGAATGATATCTTTACTGCTCCAGAATTTTAAATTTCTGCAGCATAACTTTAAGGTGTTTAAGGAAGCATACTAGGAAACAATAGGAATTATTTAAAGAACATTGGGAATGTTCTACTTGTCTCAAAAACAGGTTCTCAAAATATTTAGTTGCTTAGAAGCAGCAGGAAGGACATACTCAAAGAAGTTGAAATTTGATGTACATCTTGGGCCTTTTTGTAGACTTGGGCCTCTTTAGGTTTGATTAGGGATGAAATAAAACGATGGAGTATACATGTTAAAATTACTGGCATCATGGGTAGCTGTAACTTCATTTGTTTTCAGTCTTAGCAGGTCAAGGAAGTTCTGTGACTTCTGAAGGAAGCACACTTGAACACAGTGTCTGTGAATCATTTTGTCAATGAAATTTGACATGAGATTGCCATCACTCTCAAGTCAAACACTGATAGAATGGTCAATGAGGTGTACAATAATATATCTACAGTGTATCTGGATTTTTGATGTATCCATTCATCTTCATGGGTAGAAAAATAAAATTGGTCATCTGCCATGACAGGAGCAAGCTGATGCCTTATTTTAGCTTCAAAAAGAAAGTGATGGAAGTATAATTCAATAAACCTAGGAGGAATCTACAGAGTTCATTTTCAAGGTAACTTCAGAGGCCTCCCTGCTCTGGAAAATTTCTCTGGCCCAATGGTCAGGTGCTCTCTGTCTACATATGAAAGTATATGCTTTAAAAAATAAGTAATTTAACCATATTACAAATAATTCAAATATCATAGAGACTGTCTCCTGATACAAAAGAATGAGAAAGAATCAGATTCCAGGGATCAACTGGTTCAGGATTGAAACTACATGTTCAAGCAGTCTATTAAATATATATTTAAGTCAAAAATCCAAAACTGGGGGTAAAATCAGGTCATAGCATCAAGCAATGTGTGGAAGTCAGAAATAAAGGTAGGAAGGCAGCCAATGAGCAGCTTAGTGGACTTCTGGCAGTTACTTCTGCTTTTATACCAAGAAGCCACACATGCAGAGACTCTTCTGATCCAAGCATAAGTAGGAGAAAAGTAAGGAGTCACAATTAGATAAAACTATACCTGGTACTTCTAAGCTGAGGGTGATAGGTAATTACACAATTGGAGAAATACCTAAGGGAGAAAGAACCTATTGAGACCAATTACAGAGAGATGGGTGGTTGTGAATTAATGACCCACTGAAATGTAAATAAACTTGCTGAGTTGATACTCTCCATAGACCAGAGCACTAATATTCAGTCAGTGGAGTAACGTGCCAAACACCTCAGAGTAGAAGACCCCTTGTAAATCCCTCCAGTCAGGAATTCATACTTTCAGGGTAAAGACTGGATATGGTGTTTCTTGCCTCCTGCACCTTACATATAATGTGGGGCATGTACATTTATCATTTATCACTATCTCTTTTAGAGAGCAGCCATGGATGGCCATAAGGGTTGGCTATGGATAAAAGTTTTCAGTCATTAGTCAGGTAGTCTCAAACATAGCCTTCATAACCAGAAATGGTGCTCTGATGTACACAGAGATTTCTGTTGGGTTCCTTTATATCATGTAGCTGCATAATAGTTTGAGGCTGGTGTTCACGTTTTGTTGAAATAAGATGTGATGGGTTCAGGTGGCCTCTATCATCAATCATATTCAGAGTGGTTTCTAGTTGGAGTCATATCAGAGCAACTAGAAAAATCTCCCTTTCTCCTGATGTTTCTGGGGCGACATCTTTTTTCATCCTTTTCAGATGTATGAAGATTAATAATATTTATTTTTCACAAATACTCCAGATGATTGCACAGAGCTCTGGACAAGATGAAGTGGAATATAAACTATGGCTATGCTTTCCTGACACCCTTCTGGTCCACACAGCAATGAAAAAATTGTCCTTAGGTCTAGCTCAGTAAATATCTGCTCTGTTTTGTTCTAAGGATATTACGAGGCTCTCTGATTATTTTGTTCTCCAAGTAGATAAGATAGATAAGTTTGTAGTTTCATATAAAAGAACTTGTCCCAGGTTCTTTGGCTCTGATCTGATTTGTTTGGCTGGGATATGCACCTTGCAAAGCAGGAACAAGATGTAAGAAACAACTGCTGTTCTTTCTGTTGCCCAAACATTCTGTACAGTGCTTGAATGTCAGGCTAGGAGTACAGAAAGGTAACTCACTTGTTTCTATGAGCATGGGGGACACAGTAATGCAGACAAAGTGTACACTACATTCAATCCCTTGTAGAGAGCATGGGGGTCCACTACCAAATACTACTGGAAAACATTAAGGTAGCTGAAATACATATAAACTGGTTCCAAATTTCAGCTCTCCTCTATCTCATCCCACCAGTGGCTTTTCATTTGTGGATGAAGTCCATTGTGCTGTAGGTATTTGGCTTAGGGGAGGAACAAACAGATCTCAGGTGATCTGCCGTCACTTGTAGAACTGTTGCACTTGTTGTAAGTCAGATGTAGCTGAACATAAGGTGGTAGACAATGCCTGTGCCCCTGCAGAGCTGCTTAGTGTCTGCTCCACAGGAAATGTTTGTTCTATCCAGAATCACATATGGTTCAGGAAGAAGAGAGAGGTGTCCTACTGACCACCATGGCTATTTCCCTTCTATGTCATCCAAATATTTTTTGTTTGTTGTACTCTAGTAAGTGATTGAGGCTGTGTAGGACAATCACTTTTTCTCCTGCTTAATTTAATTGTTCAGGAATTGCAAATGAGCTGATTCTCTAGAATATAGAAATCAAGCAACTGTGATGATCATTGAGTGAGCATAAAAAAGTTAACGGTCCACACAGGAATGAATCTGACACACAGGGCACATTAGCAAATTCATATTAAACTTGCTCCTATCAAGGTCTAGACCAGTGGTGGCGAACCTATGGCACCCGTGGCACGGTGGACTATTTCTATCATTGAAAGCTCTAAAAGGTTCACCTTCACTGACCAAAAGTACCAAAGCCTGAATAAATAATCTAGAAGAACTTTTCCAAATACAGTTTTTAGGCTCAAGAAAAACCTACATTAGAAATCTAGAGAGAATCAAGGGTGTTATGTGTAGACTGAGGTCATTACACTCACTCATCTGTGTATTTGTATGATTAGCCAGAATTAAGAAGACTTGGTGATAGTGAAGTTTGAAATAAAATGTGTTGAATAAGAATTAAATAATAATGGATAAGAAAAATTAATTGAGCTTGCAAAAAAAATAACAAAGGGAAGAGTGCTACTTAAATTAGCATTTCTCAATACATATTAAAAAATAATATTAAACTTTGATAAGGTATAAGCAGTAAAGCAATTCTCTAATTTTATTTGATAATTTTAATGAAAACTCACTAATGAATATGTGTAGTGCATAATTTAACAAACAGCTTGATGGAAAATATTTGTATTCCTCATTCCATATGTAGATTACTCTGAAATACCAAAATACACTGCAAATAAATGTTGTTCAGTATTCTCTTACACACATCTACCTTTTAAAAAATAAACAAGCAATTTTAGTGTTGTTTAGCCTACATAGTAAATGACAGATATGTTCATTAAAGCCCAAAATTTGATAAAGTTGCTTGAAAAGAAAATGGTTTGAAAAGAACCCTGAGTGTTAAAGTAAGATGAATAAAACAGAAGAATATTTACCTTGAGAGTAGTATTTTAGATTATAGGGATAAAACTATAACAGATCGTAAGTGAAAATTATAGATAAGTTTTATTTCCTCCAACAATTTTTCTGAGAAAGTACACTGATAACAAAATCAAGGGAAACTTCAATCCAAAGTCAATCCAAAAAGATAATTCACTAATCCACACTCTCAATTAAATTTCTATGATTAATTAGTATTTAGGTCATAACATCATATTTGTCATTTACATATTAATTCCTTCTTTTCCTATTCTAAATTTATATAAAGATGATAAGCCAACCAAGTTTTAAGAAATTTTTTCAATCTTTGTTCTTTTTTAGTACATGTTTTCAATAGACAATTATCACATTACATGTGGGAGTTGGTACATGTACATAACACATCTTAATTCTTTTTTCAACCCCTTCCCCATCCATCCCTTCTCTATCTATCCAACTTTTGCTCTCTCTTTCCTTTACAAAAGATCTATCTCCCTGTTTCCTATTATTTTTCTTTTGTTTTACTCCTCATTTATATTTTGGGTTTCTCATATAAGAAAAATCATGTGACATTTAAGCTTGCATGCCTAATTTATTTCACTTAATATTATGGTCTCCAAGCATACTATTTTCCCTACAAATGACTCAAGTTTATCCTACTTTATGGCAGAGAAGTATTCCATTATGCATAAATACCATACTTTATCTAATTCATCTGTTCATGGACATACAGGTCACCGCCAAGAGTAATATATTATGACTTGTGCTACTATAAATATGGATATGCATGTATCATTGTAATATGAATTTAAAGACAAGACACCAAGCCAGGAATGGTGGGGCACACCTGTAATGCCAACACTCAGGAAGCTGAGGCAAGAGGATCACTGTGCGTTCAAAACCAGCCTGGGATACATAGCGAGACCCTGTCTCAAAATACAAAACATAACAAACAAAAGAAGAGACAAGATACCCCTAAATAAATATATTTACAATCACTGTTAAAGATTTTAGCCCCAGGAAGATGGTGTAGTGGTAAGCAGCAGAGAAAGAGCCTGTCTGAGATTTGATGTCTAGACACTGGAATACAGCAATATGAGGAGGAGAAGAAGGAGGGAGTTGGGTCCCTGGGACCGAGGAAGGATCTGAAGCAAGAATTGAAGCCCATGGGGAGAGTGAAGAAAGAGACTTCAACTAAGAAGAATGAGGTGACAGGTGGTGCTTTCTCCCTGAGCCTGGACTCACTGTATTGGAGAGATGGCTCCAACCTGCAAATGCATGGTGACTACTGACGACTCCAAAGGCCTCCACAGCGTAATGCACCAGTGGAATGCAGCAGTGGACTCAGTGGACTGCAGTGGCTATTGAGTTATTTGGGTTTAGAGGAGAGGTGAATGTCCAGAAGCCATCTTGGTGAGGGGCCAACTGAGCTCAGAACTCAGAGCAACCGCTGGCTCCGTCTAGCAGCTCCCAGTGTCTGGGTATGCAAGCCAAGTTCAAGTCAGCAGGAAGTCAGGGAATCCAGTTCGAGCTGGCAGGGAGCCAAGTTCAAGCTGTGGGGATGCATGGACTGTTGCAGGCTGAATGAGTCTGGTTCCAGCCTTATGGGCAGAAACCAGCCAGAACTTCAGTGGAACTAAAGGTGCAGGCTCAGTGGCATTATCCAATAACCAGCTGTAAAGTTACAGCTGGCTTGCTGGATTTAATCATCTCAGATCTGGACTCTTTCTGCTCACATTGTCTACCAGTGACAGCAGAAACATACCTTAAAGGGGACTTTTTTTCTTATTTTCTATTTTTTTCTTTCTCTCTTTTCTTGTTTTGTTTTTATTTTTTCTTGATTATTCTTGTTTTTATATGAGTGTGAACATAGTTTCTAGTTTTTTTGTTGTTGTTGTTCTGTTCTGTTGTTGTTTTTACTTCTTCCTTTTCTTTCTTGCCTGTCTTCTTCATCAGTTTCCCAAAGTTTGTGAAATCTTCCTTTGTCCTCTAGCCATGCTTTTAATCTCATCCACTTCATCTATTTCTCTATTTTCCCCCTGCTTTTATATTTTCTCCCCTGAGAGTAAAATCACTATATTGAGGGATTATTTATTGCATACAATTTTCTGGTTTGTTTTAGATTTTGTTATATAACCACAAATTTATTTCAAATGGTTAAAGTCGGGAAATTAATAGATACCTCAGTTTGTCATTTTAGGCTCTGTTTGATGCTGTTATTATTGCTGATTGAACCACTTTAGCCAAAGTGACTTGATTGTTCTAACCAGTTTTTCTTCCTAGTATAACAAGACTAAGATTGCTTAAATGTCATAAAAAATACTATAGGCCAGGGCCTAAGAACCAAGGGCTGGGCCAAGTAGGCAGCAACTTCTCATCCCCAATAAATTGAAGATGTAGGATCTTGCAGCAGACTCAAAACCCAAAGGCCAGCTACATCTGGAAGATAGCTCTGAAAAGTAGTCATTTCACAAGAGCTCTAAATACTAGCAATAAATCTGCTTGTCATAAGCAATTTACAAGCATCAACCCAGGAAATAAACTAAAAAAAAAAAAAAGAGAAGACGCATAATCAAGATGCAAACCCAAACTTCCAGCTCACTAAAGGCAAACATAGTGGGCAATGAGGTGGAACAATCCAGAAGCCACCCACCTGGACTCTCTGAAGTGGTAACAGCAGAAAAAGTAAGTGAATGAGGCTCTAGAAAAAATCAAATCAGAAATAATTTCTCAGATAACTACAGATAATGGTGACCATAATCAAAGACATGCTTAGTGACTCTAGAGAAGATACAGATAAAAAATAGAGGAGCTTATGAAAATGATGGAAGCCATGAACACCTAACACAGGAATGAAATGGAATCCATGAAACAGATTCAAACAGATATCCAGGAGATAAAAAATTCCATTGAAAGTATACACAGCAGAATGAACCAATGTGAGCACAGAATCTCAGATATAGAAGACAGGATTATGGTTAGAGATCACAAAAGGAAAGATTTCTTAAAAATAGCAGGGGATCATGAGGAATCAACCCAGCAGCTGCTAGATGAGGCAAAGAATAATATAAGATTGATCAGAGTCAAGGAAAAAGCAGAAGATAGCACAAATGACATAAAAAACCTGTTCACAGAAGTCATGGCAGAAAACTTCCCAAGCAGGGAAAAGAATCTGAATACAGATAAGTGAGGCATATAGAACTCCAATTAGCCATGATCAAAAAAAAAAATCTACGCCAAGTCATATAACAGTAAAGATCCCAGAATTTCAACACAAGAACAGACTATTAAAAGCTATTAGAGAAAAGAAACAAATCACCTAAAAAGGAAAGCCCAGCAGATTCACAGCTGACTTCTCAACATGAACCCTCAAGTCAAGAAGAGCTTGGAGTAAAGTAATTCATGCTCTGAAAGAAAACAACTTCTAACCCAGATTAATGTATCCTGCAAAACTATCTTTTAAAATTGTTGGAGAAATAAGATAGTGCCATGACAAAAACACCTGAGGAAATTCATGAACAGCAAACCAGCACTCCAAAATGTTCTGAAGGACATTCTAGAAAGAGGTAATAAAAGATTACAACTCCACGAACCCTAGCAGAAAGAATCCACAAGCCAAGGCAAACGATTAAACAGAGGGGAAAAAAGGGAGTCAACAACAGGAAAATGACATGACAAGGATGAATCAATACATATCTGTTATAACCATCAATGTTAATGATCTCAATTCACCAGTCAAAGAAACAGACTGGCAGAATGGATTAAGAAGCAATACCTAACAATATTCTGCATATAAGAAACACGTTTAATTCAAAAAGAAATTGATAGACTGAAAGTCAAAAGATGGGAAAAAATACTGCATGCAACAGGAACCCATAAAAGTAGGGTAGCTATTCTATTAGCAGACAAAGTAAATTTCAAGCCAAGACTGATTAAGAGAGACAAAGAAGGTCACTACATTGTAAAGGGAACAATCCAAGAGGAAGAGATAAATATAAATACATATGCACCAAATACCAGTTCACTCAATTATATAAAACAAACTTTAACGGAGATGAAAAATCAAATAAGCACTAATACAATTGTAATGGGGGACCTCAATACACCACTGTCACAAATAGATCAGTGAGACAAAAAATTAACAATGAAATATTAGAACTGAACCAAACTTTTGAACAAATGGACTTAGTAGATGTTTACAGTGTTCCACCCTAAAACATTAGAAAACACATTCTTCTCAGCAGCACAAAGGATATTATCCAAAATAGACCACATACTATCTCACAGAATATGCTTAAGTATATACAAAGGAATTGAAGTTATCCCATGTGTATTATCGGACCATAGTGCAATGAAATTGTATTCAGTGGCAAAAGAAACCACAAGAACTTCATAAACACATGGAAATTAAATAACACCCACCTGAACAACCAATGGGTCACAGATGAAATTAAAGAAAAAATCAGACAGTTTCTACAATTAAATGATAACAACAATACAACATACCGGAACTTATGGAACACAATGAAAGCAGTCCTACAAGGGAAATTTGTAGCAGTGAATTCCCATATCAGGAAAACAGAGTGTGCTCAGATAAACAACTTAATGTTGAACCTCAAGCTTCTAGAAAAAGAAGAGCAAGTCAAGCACAAAGCTTGAAGAAATTATAAAGAGCAGAAATTATCACAATAGAGACTAAGAAAACAATACAACAAATCAATGAATCAAAGAGTTGATTCTTTGAAAGATTAAATAAAATTGACAAGATGTTAGACAACCTTATCAAAAAAGGAAAGAAAAGACTCAAACCCATGTGATTAGGAATGAAAAGTTTCAAATCACAAAAGGTCCTGCAGAAATCCAGAAGATAATCAATACCTACTTCAAGAGTCTGTATTGTAATAAGACAGAAAATGCAGAAGAAATGGACAGATTTCTAGATACATATGAATTACCAAAGTTGAATCAAGAAGATATAAAAATTCTAAATAAACCAATAATAGTCAATGAAATTAACGATGTAATTAAAACTCTACCAATAAAGAAAAGCCCAGGTCCTGATGGATTCACTGCTGAATTCTACAAGAAATTTAGAAAAGACTTAATGCCACTACTTCTCAAATTTTTTAATGAAACTGAAAGGAAAGCAATACTCCCAAATTCATTCCTAGATGCAAGCATTACCCTGATACAAAAACCAGAGAAGAATTCATCCAAGAAGGAGAACTACAGGTCAATCTCCCTAATAAATATACATACAAAAATCCTCAATAAGATACTGGCAAACAGAATGCAGCAAATCATTAAGAAGATTATACACCATGACCAAGTAGGATGCATCCCAGTGATGCAGGGAATGTTCAACATATGCAAATCAATAAATGTAATACACCATATTAGCAAAGTCAAGGACAAAAACCATATGATCATCTCAATAGATGCAGAAAAAGTGTTTGACAGAGTCCAACACCCATTCATGATAAAAACCCTACAGAAAATTGGAATAGATGGTCCTTATCTCAATCTGATACAAGTCATCTATGACAAACCAACAGCAAACATCATACTAAATGGACAAAACTGAAAGTTTTCACTCTAAAATCAGGAACAAGACAAGGATGCTTACTGTCACCACTCTTATTCTGTATAGTTCTGGAAACATTAGTCAGAGCAATTAGAAAAGAGAAAGAAATAAAAGGGATATGAATAGGAAAAAAAGAAATTAATTATTATTTGCAGATGACTTGATACTCTACATAAAAGACCCCCAGATCTCCACCAAAAGACTTATAGATTTAATGACCAAATTCAGTAGTGTAGCTGGATACAAATTCAACACTCAAAAATCAATAGCATTCCTGTACAAAGCAACAAACTCACAGAGAGAGAAATTAGGGAAACAACACCTTTCACAACAGCATCAAAAAAAAATGAAATACTTAGGAATCAATAATGAGAAAAGAAAAAGAACTCGATGTTGAAAAGTACAGTACTCTAAAAAAGGATATTGAACAAGATATCAGAAAATGGAAATATATCCCTTATTCTTGCATAGGAAGAACCAATATAGTGAAAGTGGCCATACTTCCAAAATTGTTATATAGATTTAATGCACTCGCAATCAAAACTCCAATATCACATTTCACAGAATTAGAGAAAACAGTCACAAAATTCATGTGGAACCAGAAGAGATGTAGAACAGCAAAGGCAATTCTGGGCCACAAAGGTAAAGCAGGGGGCATCACAATCCCTGAGTTGAAACAGTACTACAAAGGCACTGTGATAACAAATAGCATGGTACTGGCAAAAAAACAGACGCAAGGATCAATGGAACAGATTGGAAGATGCAGAAACAACTCCAGACATACTCAATTACCTTATCTTTAACAAAAGAGCCAAACAGGTTCACTGGAAGAAAGATTGCCTCTTTAAAAAATGGTGCAGGAAAAACCAGCTTTCCATATGCAGAAGATTAAAACTAGACTCATAGCTTTTTCTATGCACTAAACTAAAATGAAATGGATCAGAGATCTAAATATTAAATCAGAAACACCAGATCTGCTGGATTTAATGGAAAAATTAAATCTGCTGGAAGATAGAATAGGTAGAACTTTTGAAGACATGGTGTAAGCAAATACTATGAACAAAACACCAATTGCACAGGAAATATCACAGAGAATCAATAACTGAGATCTCATCTTATTTAAAAGCTTTTCCACAGCAAAAGAAACCACCAACAAAGTGAAGAGATAACCCACAGTGTGTGAAAAAAATTTTGCCAGTTGTTCCTCAGACAAAGGACTACTATCTAGAATATATAAAGAACTCGAAAAAATCAGACTCCCCCAAATTTAAATACCCAATCCAAAAATGGTCATCTGAAATGAATAGACACTTTTCAAATGAATTTGAAACAGCAAATAAATTATGAAAGAACGTTCAAAATCACTTGTTATTCAAGTGATGCAAACTAAAACAATACCGAAATTCTATCTCACTCCAGAAAGAATGGCTATTATCAAGAAATCAACCAGTAAAAAAATTCTGACAGGGCAGTGGGGAAAAAGAACCCTTCTCCACTGTTTTTAGAAGTGTAGACTGGTGTAACCACTGTGAAAATCAGTGTGGAGATTCCTCAAAAAACTAGGATTAAAGGTCTCATTAGACCCAGCTATCTCCTTTCTTGGTATCTTCCTGAAAGAATTAAAAACATCATACCACAGTGATATATGCACACCCATGTTTATAGCTGCATAGTTTGTAATAGCTAAATCTTGGAAACAGCCCAAATGTCTATCAACCAATGAATGGATAAAGAAGATGTGTTTCTTTTATACAATGGAATACAAATTAGCTATAAGGAAGGATAATCTTGAGACATTTCTAAGTAAATGGGTGAACCTTGAGAACATACTCTTAAGCGATATAAATAGGACACACACGTAAATATTGCATAGTTTCTCTGGTGTGAGAAAGAAAAAAGTGTAAATAAGGTCCAAAATATATAATAGATATTGTGAAATAGGAAGAAAGTATTCAAATGGGAAGGGGAACTAGGGAAGGGAGGGGGGAAAGGAAGTAAGGGAAAAGAAAAAAATGAAAAAAGAAGGAAAAATGGAAACAAAGCTTTTGTAAATAGGGAGAGGAAGAGGGGTTGAAAGGAGGGGAGGGGAATGGGAAAAAAGGAAGCATCAAGATATATCAGGTACAGGTACCAATTCCCTATGATGTGATCATTATGTATACCTAAAATGTACCAATAAATTTAACTAATTAAAAATAAAAGATTCGAAAGCTTACCTGAAGCAAACAAATCTGTCTAAATA
This sequence comes from Erethizon dorsatum, assembly GCA_028451465.1. Classification (NCBI taxonomy): domain Eukaryota; kingdom Metazoa; phylum Chordata; class Mammalia; order Rodentia; family Erethizontidae; genus Erethizon; species Erethizon dorsatum. The sequence continues at coordinate 24,494,132 of CM051842.1, forward strand.
TTTAATATTTAAATATTAGATATTAAAATAAAATGCATGATAGATATATATGTTTAAATATACATATACATTTTGTGTCTGAACCAAAAAATTTAATATGCTATACTATGCTTACGTACAGAGAAAAAAAGTAACTACTATTTTATATAAAATATTTCAGAAATGATATTGAAAGTAGCCAAGGAAACATTGTTTATTGAAGTAGGGTGATTTATATTGGAAGATAATGGAAGCACTACTAGCAAGATTTTTAAAAATTCTATGAGTCACAGTGCTTGAAATGCATTTACCATGAACCTTTTTTGGCGAAGTTTATATACTCTTTAATTTCCTGTATCTATAAAATACATGGCAATTGAATTCAAAATACAGGATGTACATTAAAGTATCACTAAAACAAGAATAAAGATAACTCACACAATGGATGGTAAAGCAAATGGTATATCTTTCTCAGGAAACAAAGGAAAATACAGCCAATATAGAAGGGAAAAATTTTAATTTACAAAGAAAATAGCATATACTCTCATGTCTATTTTCTTACATTAAAAAGGGCTATGATCTTGGGCTTATTACCTGGGTGAGTAGGTTTCTTCCCCTCAAAATGTAATCTTCCTTTGTAATTATTCAATTAAAATTACTATGAGGTTAAGTTGCATAGTCCACTACTCAGCTCAACTATGAAGTCACCTTGAACACAGGGCTTTGCCCTAAATGTCTGCTTGCAGTGCGACTATTAGACAAAGGTAATAGTTTTATCACAGAACACCGAACCTAGGAAAGTCAAGATTCAAGATACCTATTATCCTTTTTTCTAAGGAAAGAAAGCAACAAATTCAAAACATGGAAAAGGTAATCCTAGAAACTCTATCTATTACTAACACACAAAATTTTTTAAAATCTTCCTCTCAAAATATTAAAGCATTTACTGTCTGTTGGTTACCTCCAGTAATTTTTTTTTTTTTATATGCGGGTACCGGCAGTAGAACTCAGGATCTCATGCTTGCCAAGCAGGCACTTATGATGCTGAGCTATATCACCGGCCCCAGTAAAATATTTTTAAGCAATGAAAGTCCATGGAGAAGAGGCAAAGTTCCTAACTTCTGAGCATTTTCTAAGACAATTTATGTGTAAACATAATGAAAAATATAAAACGATACCTATAACTGGCTTTTTGGTCATGCACCTTCCTAGGCACCGTAACTCACATATAGGACATTCCATGCTCAGTTTAGTGCTCAGCTATTGTGATTCTTAATTTTTGAACAAGGAGTCCAGCATTTTGTATTGGACTCTGAAATTTATGCAGCCAATCTTGAATACGACAATTATGGGAAAATGGCCAAGAGCTAAAGGGCTAAAATAAGAATCTAAACCCACTGGATAAGTTAGAGAAAAAACAAACACATGAAATCCATATTAGTGGAACTAGGACACAGTGACATACTGATGACAAGTGAGCACCAAAGCAATGATTTCCAAATATGAATAGAACTGGACGACAAAGGCCATCTTTTGAGCCAATACAGGATATAACCAAATACATTTTGGAAATACTAACTGAAGATAATACAAGTAAGAGTCCCTTTTCTTCTGATTGTTTATATATGTGAATGTGCATAGTTCTGAATAAAATGATTATTTTGCAGAAAAATATAGGGAATCTCAGATAACTGTTTCCATTGCAAGTCATTTCACTGAAGGGTGGTAGAAAGTATTTGTAATAGGAGGTCTTTTCCTGGGATGTGTTTGTTCACACTCCTGCTCATTTGAAATTGATCTTTACAATGAAAGACTTCCTATGCCAAATACTTGCCAGTCTTACCACTCAATGGTCTACTTCTCTATCCTACCATCTTCCTTCCTAATGTCATAATTTAACCAGCCTAAATCCTATGCTGCTTAAATATCTATCTTCTCAGGGATGTGGTCGGTCATGAACAAATTTTCTCAGTCTCACTCTTGTCTACCTCAAAATATTTTTTTATTATTTCAATTTTCTATTTTCCACTTCTAAAGTCAGTTCTTCTAAATTTGAGATTTTATAGGTAAATGGATGCAACCTGAGACCACACTCATAGGTGAAATAAATCAGACTCACATGTGTAAACATTGTATTGTCTCCCTGGTGTGAGAAACTGAAAAAGTAAATAAGGTCTAAAATGTACAATAGATATTGTGAAATGGGAAGAAATCGTTCAAAAGGAAAAAGGACCTAGGATGGGGGAAAGGGGAAAGGACGTAAGGGGAAAGGGAAAAAATGCAAGTCAATTATACTATTAGTGTCTCTTAGTTCATTGAAAAGGAAGGTTTGTGCTAATATTGATTGCAGAAATTTTTATGCCCATATCTTGTACTCTGAGTAGCTACTTTAAAGATAATAATATGCAATGTATTAAATATTGTTATTCTCCCATTATTTTATTATGAAATTTTGTTTTACCTTTCTTCCATAAAATAAATAAAAAGTAGTCTTTCTATTTTTGTTCATATAAACTTTCTTGTAAGATGTTTTGGTGTTTTTTTAATATATTATGTATGTCTCCCTATTGGATCTTTCCTTACAGTGAAAACATTCTTACATGTTTATTATCCTGAAAACCAGCATGTCTTTTTTTGTCCTGTTACTCAATTTAAATTACTGCCTCTGTTCTTTCATTTTTCATCACCCAAAATTTAGTGACTCTACTTCATCACTGCTTATTTCCTCTTTTACCTTCTTTTAATCTCATAGTTGTCCCTTCAGCATTTTTGAACAAGGAGCCTATAAATAATGAATGAAGAAACAAATTAGAGTTGAGACCCGCTAGTGGCAACTCCTTTTTCAAGTACTTTCCAGAACACAGGAAAATTAGGAAAAAGAAAGGTAAAATTTATTGTAAGATTTTTCCATATTCCAAGAGCAGAATTTAATATTAGAACTCAGTTGATATTTAGCTTGCTCACTCTACAATTTTACATGAAATTCAGTAGCTCAGAATATTTTACTCTTTAAATAGAGTTCACATTGTTCACATACTTCTCAATCCCATAACAGTGGCCTGATCAATAATTTAATATATAGATCTATCTTTACTGGCATAATACTTTTCCTGAAAATCATGCCTATACCTTAGCAGCAAAACAGATGATGGGTCAGCAGTTTTAAAAGATATTTGGCTTATTCAATCATCTGGGCATAGGTTTAATATCACATTTTTGGTGACAATGTATTTATACCTGGAGGACAATATTACTAATAATATTTTTAAGGACACAGAAAGATAGAGTTAAAATAAGCTCAGTGATTCTGAAATTAAAATGTTCTGATTAATACAGAAAAATACAGGTGGTGTATATACCTGTCATTTCCAGCCAGATGATATTTAAATTTGCTAAGGCAGAGGCTGGTGAAGACAAGAGCTAAAGTTCACTTAAAGTTTTTGACCTGAGAAATATAAGGAATAAGTTGGCATTGACAATTATGCAGAAAAATTAGCTGGGTAGTTTTGTTAGAACACAAACCTGAGTATATGATTGAGGACATTATAGCTATCCAAATCGATATATATATGTGGAGAGAGGTCATACAGTCTGGAGTTAAGGGGAAAATATTGTGCCACAGATAATATTTGGAAAATCTTTAGTATGTAAATGATATTTAAAGTGATGACACTAATATCAAATGTGAAAAAGGGAAGGCATGGAAAGGAAAGAGTGCATCAAGTTTAAAAATTGGTTTGTACATATCTGGGTCAAGTTTGCCAATAACTCATTTTAGAATTTTTCCTTATATATGTATGAAGCATACTGGCAAGGAATTTTCTTTCTGGTACAATTTTATTCTGATTTTGGTAAAAATATTTTATAACCTTATATCTTCAGCCTTATATATTATTTTTTACACAGTATTTTTTGGAAGAATTTGTAGATTGATATAATCTATTCCTAGAAAGTGTGTTCCAATTGACTAGTAACAATCTCAACTTTATATATTCCTTGAGAAGATTTTTGATTTGTAGTTTTCTATTTCTCCTCAATATTTCTATGTAATATTCCATTGATTTTGTTGTAGTATTTTATACAAATTCAGTCACTCTAAGTTTTGAATTTATTTGCATAAACATTTTCAGATTTTTCCAATTTCTTTTTAAAAAATGTAATGTATTTTTTGTCACAACATTTTCGTTCTTAAAATTCATTTCTTTGTGCTTCCTCTCCGCCTTTTCTTTATATGCATTTTCAGAAGTTGGTTGATTTGCTTAGTCAAATTACAATATGAACATAGATATTTTGTCTTTACTGACTGCATCTTTATTTCATTTATTTCTGCCCTTAATTTTTTTTCTTTTCATTTACTTTCTCTTCATTTACCCTAGTTTCTCTATCTTCTTAAGATGGGGTATTAGTTCATTAGTTTTCAGCCTTTTTTTTCTTTTATAGCCATTAAAAAGTCTATGAGCTTTAATATGCATTTTTATTTTCATTATCATTCACTTATGGAACATTTTGATTTCATCTTTAATCCATAAATGCTTTAAGGATTTTGTTACTGATTCCAACTTGTTTCTGATTCAAGAATATTTCTCTAAGAATAATAAATATGGTGGCACATGCCTGTAATCCAAGCACTTTGGGAGGCTGAGGCAGAAGGATCACAACTTCAAGCCCAGTGTGGACAATTTCGTGACTCAAAATAAAAACTACAAAGAACTGGAGGTATAGTTCAGTGTGAAGGCCTTGGATTCAATCTCTAGTACTAAAAATAAGAAAATAAAAAAGCCCCATGGGAACATCTTAAAGTTTCTGCGTACCCGATACGAATGTTAAACCTTGACTACCCCACCCCCACCCTGGGAAAGAAATCAGGACCTTGAACACTTGAACACTGTTCTAATCCTAAACTACCTCTCAACCTTTTAAAAAAATTATCTTGAGACAAGGTCTTGCTAAATTGCTCAGGCTGGTCTCAAACTTGTGATCTTTTTGCTCGGCCTCCTGGGTAGATGGGACAACAGGTATGCACCAAGTCCTGTGGCTCCAACTTGTTAATTATTATCACTGTCTTTACTAACTTTTGCTGGGTATGTTCAAAGAAAGAGGCATAGAAATCTCCCACACATTATGTAGTTGCGTGTTTCTTTTTCCATTTTTATTAGTTTTTGCTTTATTCCTTTTGAAGCTATTTTATCACATCTATACACACTTTAGAATTATTATATTTTATTTCATTTTATCCCTAATAATGATATTGACTTTAATTTGTTGGACACAAATTACATGCTCAAATTTTGTATTGATTAATTCTTTCTGGAAAATCTGTTTCTATCTTCTGCCTTCAATATATGTCTTTTTTTTATTTTTTATTTTTTTGTGGGTACCGGGGGTCGACCTCAGGACCTCGCGCACCAGCAGGCGCCCGTGCCGCTGAGTGATATCACTGGCCCTTTTTTCGTATGTGGGTTCCGGGAGTCGAACTCGGGCCCCCGCGCTTGCCAGGCAGGAGCTTATGCCGCTGAGCCATCTCACCGGCCCTGTCTTTTTTAAAAACAACTATTTTGAACTTCGATGTTTTAGTCTAGTCTGAGCATCTCTACCATTATATGAAGAACTAGTGAGTAAATATTACTTGACTACAGACGCATTTTTCTACTATCTTATATTTGTCTTGTTCATCTTACATTTTGCTGTTTTGTTGTTTTCCTTTCTTGCCTTATTGTGTATTGACTGAGGATTTTTCCTTGTATTGTTCTGTTTTGTTAACTACTTGAAACTTATATACTCTATTAGTATTCATCTTTGAAAATTTAGTGATCTAAATTTTGTCAATATTGCTACCCTCCTTCTAAATAACAAAAATAATTGTGAATATTCTGATTCTAAGAATTACCCTTCAAATTACATGGTATTTAAATTTAGTATTTTGCACTAAAATGACTATTTTACCATGCAAATTAAATCATCTTTCCTGCAATCAATACCTGTTTAATTGTATTGAAGGCCTAACTATTGTTTTCATCAGTCCTTCTTGTACTTAAGACCTTCCTGTTAGATATATTTTCATTTTTCTTAAAATTCTACTAATTTTTAGAAGTTATAAAAAAAGTTCTGTCGGTGAGACGGCTCAGCGGCTTAAGCGCCTGCCTTGCAAGCGCGAAGGCCCGAGTTCGACTCCCGGATCCCACATACGAAAAAGGGGCCGGTGATATCGCTCAGTGGCACGGGTGCCTGTTGGCGCGCGAGGTCCTGAGGTCGTCCCCCCGGTACCCACAAAAAAAAAAAAAAAAAAAAAAAAAAAAAAAAAGTTCTGTTAGGGTTAAATCTTCATTTCTATTCTTCTCTAAAAATGTCTACTTTGCTCTTATCCTGAATAAGTAATTTTCTTAAATTCATAATTCTAGGGTGAAGGTATTTTTCCAGCATCTTAAAAATATTTTTTCACTTCTTAATAACTGATTTCTTTGTTGTAGTTAAAATATTTAATGTTAGTCTAACTTTCATTCTTTAGCAGGTTATCTGTCTCAACTCTCTGGATGCTTTTATAAATTTGTCTTTGAAATTCTGCAGCTTTACTATGGTCTTTTTAAGACTGGATTTATAATTATTTATTCAATCTGTTATGAAATCTGCTTCTTGCTTAAATGGTTTGTAAAAATTTTACAAACCATTTAAGTTTTGTAAACCTTAAATTTACAAACCTTTGTAAAAATTTTTCCACCTATAAAAATTTACACCTGTAAAAAATTTTCCTTCAATATACTCCACATATTCTTCCACCTCCATTGTCTTTAAAATTTTTGTCTGTTATACAAAGAACTATACGTAACTAACACACGCAACTTATTGAGTTTGGAGATATGTGTAAACCCATGAAACAATCAGGACAATCTATGCCATAAACCTAACTACAACCTTCAAAAGTTTTCTCCTATACTTGCATTATTATTTTTATTATTTTAGATAGAGCGCTTAAGAGTTATCTTCTTAACAATCTTTTAAATATATATTATGGTACTGTTAACTATAGGCTTTAAGCTTTATAAATCTCTAAGCACTATCACATAGTACTGGAATGTTTTACCCATTGACTATTTGATACTTCCCTGTTTATCCCTACCCCAGCCCCTGGAAATCTCTATCTTATTCTGTGCTTCCATGACAATATGACATTCATCATTATGTTATGGTTTAGATCTACAACATACCCTCAAAACTATCATATGCCCAGAGAGGGGACTTTTGGAAAGTATTGGATCATGGGGGTGCCATGCCCATCAGTGGATTCATCCACTAATGAGCTCAGCAGCTGAGGGTTAGATGAGGCCTAGTTAGAGGTGGGTCACTAGGGGCCTGACCTGGAAGGGTAGATCTCCCTCCCCAGCTCTTTCTTTCTTTCTCTGCTTCTTGGCTACCATAAGCAGTTAGGCTCTACAAGACCCTTTCACCATGCTGTTTCTACCTGGGAGCCAGCCAACTGTGGTACTGGGAACAGGAGCCAAGATATACCTCCTCCCTTTAAGGTGTGGGTGTCTAGTATTGTGTCCAGCAACTCGAAGGCGAGTGAAACATCATATAAATGGTATCATACAGCACTTTTCCTTCTGTGTCTGCTTCACTTTATAATGTCCTCCAGGCTTACCCATGTTGTTACTAATGGTGTAATTTCCTCTATTTTAAAGACTGAGTAAAATATAATATTCCATCATACGTAATCACTATTTTCTTTTTTCTTTCAGTAACCAATGCACAGTGTCTCTATATTTTGATTATTGTGAATATGATGCAATGCACAATAGAATGTAGACAATCTCTTCCAAATATTGATTTAATTTCCTTTAGATGTATTCCAAAAAGTGGTACCAGATTGTATAGCACTATCAAGTTTAATTTTTTGAGGAAATTCCAATACTGTTTTCCACAGAGGCCACAGCAATCTACATTCTCACTATCAGTGTACAGGAGTTCCCTTTCCTCCATATCCTCATCAACCTTTGTTATATTTTTTTATATAAAACTCATACTAATAGGTGTGAGGAATTCTCTCACCATGGTTTTGATTTCCATTTCCTTGATGGTTAGTGATGTTGGTCACCTTTTCACATATCTCTTGTCTTGGGAAAAATGTCTATTCGTTTCAGTGATTCATTTTTTATTACATTGAATTTTGGTGGCCATTGAGTCGTACAAATCTCCATTTTCTTTATTTCCTTCAGAAATTCTCATTTGACATAAGATAGATGTTTATATTGTACTCCCACTCTATTCCAGTGCCATTTTGTTCATAGTTTCAAACTTCCTGTTTTTTGCCATCATATTTCATACATTTTTCAAATTTTCTTTAAATTCTCTTTTTAAAACTATCTCATATACATTACATATATATTATTTGAATATCTTCATACTAGTTTTATTTATTTTGATTTTTCAAATCTTCTTTAACATTTTACAGTGTTTTATTCCTTATTTTCATTTTCAGTAAAATTTATTTCCTTAATATTTCACTCACTCACCACTGTAAGCTCCTTCCATGGCCCGCTCTGCATTCTTCAGGGCACACTTCTTTTCCCACCTTTAATTGGCCCACACTCACTTTGTAGAGCATACTTCTTTCCTACCTTTAATAAATGTAAAACCTTGCTACCGTTAAATAATATTTCATGTACTTATCATGCAGCTGGCTATTCTAATACCTGCAATTTTATGAGAGGTTGTCTGAATTCAAGCTATGTTGTATATGTTGATTTAGCTTCATGATGGCTTCTTTTTATGGTGTGTGTATGTGTGTGTGTGTGTGTATGTGTGTTATTTCACTTTGTTAAACCTGTGAAGACACGGGGGCATTTTCTTTGCAAAGGATTTGTATTTGCTTTTGACTACTGCTACTGTGCTAGTAACCTAGGACTACTTTTTCTTAATATCTTGTTGAGGTGTTAGCCCTCAGTGGTAAAACACATTCAAGAGATCCTCACAAAACAGGCCTAGAGCTACCAATTTTCAGGTGAGAAAATTATAATTATCTTACTACCTTTCAATCAATGAGAAGACAGACATTTTTCATGTTGGAACCCTGTCCAGGCAGATAGAATATCCACTGCCTATCATTTTACTAATGCTATAATCCCAGCTTTATGGAGGACCTCTGTTAAACTCCTCCATTTGCTTAACCCCAGAGCTTATACTTCTTTTTAACAAATGCCTTCATTCATTCAAAATCTGGGTTTTTAATATTTAAACTACAGAGAAGTAAAAGGTTCAGCACCCTCATAATTATATTGCTTGCATGACTTTATTTTTATCCATTTTTTTTGTCCTGTCCTTAAAGTTAGCTTAGATGTCTTTACAAGTCAGAATATATTTAAAGTATGTATGCTAGACATTTTCCAGCATCTTGGTACTTTGCACAGGGCATTTTAGGAGATGCAAATTGTCTTACCTCTGGCAAATGTAAGTAAGCCTTATCTAAACATTTGTGAAGTAAGATCATCAAATCTAACTCATAAAAATGATTTGGAAATTAAGTTTGATACTGCTTATAAGTGGTTAACAGTAAAAAGACTGACATAATCCTGTGCTCAATAGAGATTATTATTAATATTGTTATATTAATTATTCCTAAAAATGAACAAAATTATAAAGCACATTACCTTATTAGACAATGGGATTTTTGATAAAATTAGGTTTAATGACTCATATATTATCACTTATTTTCCTAGATTACTTTACAACGTTCCTCAATCAATATTTGTCCATTCTGGTCTATGTATGCTAAGCAGATGTGACATTGAGCAAACCACTCAAAATTATAATTACCTAGAACAATTAATGGGTCCTCTAGATACCTATCATAAAGGACACTATTAAAGTAGAATTAACCATTTTATTTTATTTTATTTTTTTTGTGGGTACCGGGGGTCGACCTCAGGACCTCGCGCACCAGCAGGCGCCCGTGCCGCTGAGCGATATCACCGGCCCTTTTTTCCGTATGTGGGTTCCGGGAGTCGAACTAGGGCCCTCGCGCTTGCCAGGCAGGCGCGTACGCTGCTGAGCCATCTCACTGGCCCAGAATTAACCATTTTAGACTTTGTCTTTTCTCTTTTACTCTGCCTGCTATTTAATGTCAGGTGAAACAACTTATTGTTTGTTGCATAATGTCAAGAAAAATAGTATATACATTTTTAGTAAAATTCCAGTCATTCCTTAGTCAGTAGCTTTAATTTTTAATAAAATCCAAGAATCACAGAGATTGGAGGTAGTATGGTGAAATGGTCATAAATCTGGGCTCCAATTTAGAGACTTGGATCTATATGCTTGATAGTCTCTTCCTAGCATTGTGACTTTTGATACTGATTTCATTTGTACAGAACAGAGATATAAACAATTCCATATCATAAAGCTAATTGAAAATTAAATGAAAATATGTATATCTGGCAATTGTGGTAGGTACTGGGGCTCTTGAAACCAATGTTATCATTACTATTATACATTTTATTTTACTACTGAAAGATCTGCAGCTTGGTTACTCTGGTGGTGAATAGAGCTATTATAATAGTCATAAAAATTATGTGAGTTGGTATGGCTTTTGGAGCTGCTTTCTGGTTTGCTAACTATCCTTCAAATCATTACTGTGAATAGAAAATATAGTGCCTTATGATTATGAAGAGTGAAAGATGCCTTTTAAAGTGATGGTAGTAATTTATTACTTATCTGAATGCAAATGCACACTCTGAAATTAGGAATGGAATCTAGCATATCTCTTTTAAATATTCATAGGCAATAAAAACCCTGGCTGTTTGATTGATTTAACAGGCAATTGAAGTTACCTTAGCTCTGCATAATTGCAGCTGTAAGAAACATTAGGTAGGCAATAAAAAAACCCCACAAACCTATGACATAGACATTTGAGAAGAAAGTGGGTTAAGGCTCACATTCAAATGAAAGGGTACTTTGCTTATCAGTGGAAAAACTCTTTTGCTCTAGCCAAGTAAATAATGGATTAAAAATTTAGAACTGTTGACACTAATGTATTAATGAATAAAATAAATATTTGGAATTTTTTTTAAAATTAAAACTCTGTTGATATAACCATTTTGTTTCTTTGGCTACTCAGGTAAAGTATCCCAAGGCTCTATCTACATCATGCGAAAACTCTGTATTTTGAAAGTAGACAGTCAGTGGGGATGTCTAAAGGATTGCTTTAGTTGGCAAATTATCAGGTGTTTATTACTAAGTAGTTTGTAATTGATCAAAGTACCCAGAGAAATAGGAAAGTCATCTACTATCTATCATTTTAACACAACATCATACCTAAACTCCCATCAGTTTATTAAATACAATCTTAGGACAATGTGAGAAAAATATCAACCCTAATATCATGTGATTTTTACCAAAGCCCTAAAGCACCTAAAGTTATTCTCATTGCCAAATAACTTACAGGTTATTATTGGCTAAATATCTGTATTGTCATAGCCAAGACGGGTAGTAGTTTCAAGTTTATTTATTGCAGATTTATTTACTGTTATTATAATCTTCTTCATTGATCACTGAAGTAGAATTGGAGAATTTCTTCCAATTTTAAGACTTAGAGAATGTCAAAATCTTTTTTCACCTGACTTGTGCATTTCATTTTCTTTTTCTTCTTCCTTTTGAATTTTTTATTGCTCAAAAATGTTTCTTTTTCTTTAATTTAGTTGTTTCAGTCTGCACTTGAAGCTTCAACACTTTCATAATGTTTTTCTGCTCCTCAATAAAAATATCATACTTGTTACTGTCACAGACACATTTAATTAGTGGAAGTATATACATTTTATTATATTTCATACTGGAATATATGTATTTGTCTATCCTCATACCTAATTATTTATATATTTCCCAGAGGTTAGAACTGTAGCATATAATTCAATCAAAATAAAAATTGTGATCATTTCTTGAATATATACTACCTTCCTGGTATTATAGTAAATCTTTCACTGTAGTATTTTATATTTTTCTCCACAAGGACCCTACAGCATAGGATCTGCTAATCACAGATGAGGGTATGAAAGACTTGAAATGTTATCCCAGATGCAGGTGTCAACTTAATTTGCCTTGGAATCCACCTAAGGGGATTGGTGGAGCATACTTTTGGGTGTGCCTGGGGGGGTCACTGGAAGTTTGACCTTGAATACTCTATAGGATCCCTATATATCCTCCTTCCTCTCTGGCACTGTTTCCCTACGACAAATCACAGTAGCCAACTATACACCAGTTCTTGGTGGGGTCAACCAAATAAGCAAACTCCTTTGGATCTCATGAGCCCCAGATACACTCTTTCCAAAGAGGTTTGAATCCAGCCCGGGGAGGAGCTCCTCCTTTTCCCAGTCAGTTCCTTCCTTTTGTCCAATCCCTCAGCCCTGGGACATTCTTTAGAATTCTCTTTTAGTGTCTTTTAAGATTTAATTCCCAGTAAATTGGTACTATGCAATCTTCCCTGCTGAGTGAAAGTCATTTCTGTGCCCTGTGTGAATCCTGACTAACATAAGTAGCTACTGCTACTCAGGATTTTCTGATTAGAAATTTCTTGATTTAACAAGTCAGTCCATACCATAGTACAGTAGGTATTTAATCAATGTTTATAGGTGAGATGAATTATTACAGGTTGAGTCTCCCGTATCTGAAATATGTGAGACCAAAAGTGTTTAAATTTGGGACTTTTTTTCCCAATTTTGAGATATTTGCACATACACAGTGAGATATCTTGGGGATGGGAGTCAAATCTAAACATGTTATTTACATTTCATGTATACACTATACATATATCCTAAAGGTAATTTTAGTGTGCCTTCATTTTCACTGCAACTCATCACATGAAGTCAGGTGTGGAATCCTCAAAGAGTATCAAGTGAAAAATAAAGATAATTTTTTTTAATTTGAACTTAAAATATTTCAGACTTCAGATTTTCAAATTTAGGATGTCAACCCTGCATTTATTTTGGGAAATAATCAGATTTCATATCAAAGATTATTGATATATAAAATCACAAGTATTTTATATTAAAGAAGATTGGAAGATAAGTACCTAAACAGGGCTGATGCTAATATCCAGGCTATTTCTAAGGACAAAACAGATGCTCACTGAAACGTTAAAGATTAAAATATGGGACTTTTCACAATTCAAACAAAGGCAATTTTAAAATATGACTTTTGATTTCTTAGCTTGAACTATAACGTTTTACCTGACAACAATATTCAAGTATAAAACAAATACATTCCTATGTCACACCAAAATCTAATTTTTCCAGGTGTACATCCACATGACTGTAATCCCAGCACTTGGGAGGCTGAGCCAGGAAGATTGCAACAAGTTTGAGGCCAGCCTGGGCTACATAGTGAGTTCAAGGTCAGCCTGAATTACATAGAGAGACCCTGTCTCAAAACAAAACTATATATATTTCATAATGATGTCTGGTTTCATATCCATTTACTAAGTGCAACTATTACATGTAAGATACGGCTCAATGGTTTGGGGTAATAAGTAGGAAAACTCTTATCTTTCAAAACTATATATATATATATATATATATATATATATATATATATTTAATTGTCAATTTAGTTGCCACCTAGAAATATCTACTTTGACTCACAAACACACAATTAATAATAGTGCAACAAGAGTGAAGGGGCGGGGACTGATTGGAATCTCCTTGTTCCAGTGGCCAATCCTTCACGTTGATATGGAAAAAAAACATGGATAAACTATTTACCCCATACCAGCGGTGCCTCAGCCAGCTGTTTATTATCACTGAAAGCCCTAAAAGGTTCACCATTACGGCAAAGTGATCAGATTCGAGACCTGAGGCTGTTGTTGGCACGCTGTCACAGATCTGCCCACGTGCACCTACAGTACTTCTCTTCCAGAAGGGAAGGAGAGGAGGTTCTCCTACTTTAGACTTTCCTTCCAATTTATAAGCATATAAACTTATTTTTCCATTTAAATATTAAAAGGTTTCCCACCTGCATCCCTAGAGACCACCCATATAATCTCTTTTAGTTTCCTTCACACCTAATAGGAGCACCATGTGTTATGTCTTACACACATTAGGAAAGGGATCAGTTTTTGCTGCATTAATGCCTATAAATTTTGAAGGATAAGAGTTTTCCTACTTATCACCCAAACCGTTGAACAGTATCTTACATGTAATATTTGGACTTAGTAAATGGATATGAAACCAGACATCATTATGAAATAGGTTTTTTTTTCTTCTTGATAAATAATCTATTATTGATTTAGGAGAATACGTAAAACGTTGTCTGACTAAGAGAAATGGTATTTTCGTTTAAGTTTGATTAGATTTGTATGTAAATTCTGAAATAATAAATGTTCTCCATCTTATATAAAAAAATTTTTATTACTTGGGGCAAATAAATGATATTCAGGGTACGAATGAAATTGCATGTATTTTTAACAGATTAAGTGTGATCACAGCAAAAGTTAGAAAGTCAGCAAAATAATGAGAGAGGGGTAAAAGGGAGAGAAAGAGAGATGGCTACCCATATCTATGGTTATTCTTGAGTAAGGAAATCAAATGTGTATTGAGATAACTGACTTTGAATACTAGATTATTTATTACTTTGTAGATCTGAGCATGGTACTTGTTCTTGGTATGCCTCAGCTTCCTGTTAAAAATCCTACTTTTCAATGTTGTGGAAGCTAAACTATACATATATGTTCAAAGAATTCAGCCGGTGTCTACAACTGCTCTAAAACCTGGAAGCTGAGCTAAATTGAAACTCTTCCTCATTTTATCCAAAAAGCCTTTATCTGCTCTACATTTATGAAAATAAAGGACATTTTTCACTTGTCTTCATACCTCTTCATGTAGTTCTCTCCAACGAGAATTAAATGTCTCGAGTTCCTCATTGATCAGCTCATCCATGACTCCACCATCTGTTAGGGTCTGTGCCAAAATGCGAATCTGATTCGGGTTATCCTCTGAATGCTGCATCAAATTTTCAAGAGACTGAAACACATTTGCAACAATTAATATTTCTCTTGTTTTTCTAAATACATTGAATTTAGCACAAAATATTCAATATCTTCTGATTTACATATAACTAAGCTATAAACTATTTAAAATAAAATTTAATTGGGACAGTAAAACATGAAGTAGCACTGTCATTTAAAAATATGATATTGATCTATGAATCTTCATGGGCTGGTGACAGCATTGTGGAATGAGCATTTAAAAATGGTTCACAGCCACCTTCTTAGTGATGTCCTCTACTCTAAAACCTGGAAAGGTAAATACTCAATTTCTCAACTTCTCTTATAGCTAGTGGTATAAATACTGAAAATATACATAGATAGGAGTTCATATGCAGAGTTCTTCCCAACTGGAAAAAAAGGAAGTCTCTCAAGAAGAAATCCCTTTGCTCTCCACATATTTTTAAACACACAGTCTGGAGGTAAAACAACTATTTTGAACCAGGAGGCAATAAAAATGAGTCAAAGTCCTTCATGCTCAGGAAGAGAGAGGAGAAAAAAAGAGGGCCTGGGTGCTTCACATGATGATTAAAATGTCACCATCTCAGGGTACCTTTCCTCCAGCCTTGCTTTTGTAGAGAAAGAAAGTAATTTTTTGACCTTAAACCACTATGAAATCTATTATTTGCAGTCCAACATTCCCAACCTGGAATAATATTCATGATTGGCAAAGTTGCCTGGCTAGATTATACATGGAAAAATAATCTCAGTATCAAGTTTAGGTGTGCTAGAAAACAAGTGACTAAATATTACCGGACCACAGACATGTCTAAAATAAAATAAGGAGCAGGCATTATGTTATAACCAATCCATGCAACACTCTGCTGTTTTACTTGTTTTTAAAAAATGGAAATGTTCCAACACATACTTGTAAATTTTCTTCAATATCTATTATTTTTCAAAATCTGAGAAATCTCAATATCTTTTCCTATTAAATTTTGAGCAAATCAAAATATACACCACTCAAATGACTGATATTACTTCTCAAATAGTCATCATATATTAATACAAAATGTCATAAATTTTCCTTACAACTTACACATTGTTTTACTTCCAATAAAACTTAACTTTGCAGATTTTCAATAACATGTGTTTCTCCTTATGTCTTAATGAAGTACATAGGCTATCAATTAAAAACATGTGAACTAAAACAACAAAGCAAAATTAAGAAGGCAATTCTAGGGTTGGTAAGATGGCTCAGCAGCATAAGCGCCTGCCTGGCAAGCGCAAGGTCCTGAGTTCGACTCCTGTAACCCACATATGAGAAAAGGGCCGGTGATATCGCTCAGTGGCATGGGCACCTGCTGGCATGCGAGGTCCTGAGGTCAAACCCCGGTACCCACAAAAAAAAAAAAGAAGGCAATTATAGAAACCTTAAGCAGAAAAGACACTTAAAATTATATAGATTTTCTATCCTTTCTATGTTGCCTTTTGCTACTCAAAAATGTCATCTTAGATGATCAGCAGCCAACATTGCTAAACAATCAATAAATTTTAAATAGTAAACAGAACAATAAATAGAAATAGTAGGCCTTTTCCTTTTCCCATTTTGAAGTATTCTGCTTTAGTGTCTTCAGTTTTCTACCCTTCCTCATTACTCATTTCAGAACATGCCTTAGTTTTTCAGTGTATTACAAAAAATATTGTTTCAAGGATTTCACCTTGGGTCGGTGAGACAGCTCAGCGGCATAAGTGCCTGCCTGGCAAGCGCAAGGTCCTGAGTTCGACTCCCGGTACCCACATAAGAAAAAAGGGCCGGTGATATTGCTCAGCGGCATGGGCGCCTGCTGGCGCACGAGGTCCTGAGGTCCACCCTCAGTACCCACAAAAAAAAAAAAAAAGAATTTCACCTTGCAATCCATGTACAATATGATCATTTCATAGGATAACTGTCCAATCACAGCCTCTGTTCTGACCACTATGATTATTAGGGTGCTACAAGATTTGTTTCACCTTTTCTGGAAGATGCATCACACTATTAATTCACAAGTAATGTTTGAGCAATGCATGTTTCTGAATAGGACAGGGACAAAATTATAGTCCACTTGAATTCTCCCTCATTGTTCTTGATATCTCTTCAGCTTATTATTTCTTGTGAAAATAAGAAACATGGATAAAATGATCTGCTGTAACGTCTGGGATTCAAATTCTATTCTAGCTAAATAAACATTTTCCACTTTCTTCCTATCTTGCATAATTTACTCTTCTTTTTTTGAAGATTTACAAAAGAGTTACACTTTTCATGCAGCTCTGTATACACTATACATGCTAAGACTGCATATTCATTATGAACTAAAAGTACAACAAAATGCATAGAGCATGAACAATGAATTAATAAACATCAGAAGTTATGTAACTCAGATATTATACATGCACTCTTCTAAAGCTTACTTATTAAAATATCAAAAATAAAAATTGAAAATGTACTAAAATTTTATAAACATTTTAAATGTATACAGCTTTAAACATACACATATATGTGTATATATCCTACGTACATACACCATAATTATATATACTGCAAATATGTATATACTGTAAATATGTATATGATATAAATATATACTATAAAAATATATATAATCTCTCTAATATCAAAGCATGCTCATTTAGTACCTCAACACATTGAATAAAATATAAAAACATTTAGTAAGGCCATTTAAATAATTTTAAAATGTATTCCAATTTAATAAGTGTAGCAGCTTTTAAACTGGAAATAATATTTACTATTATCCTGCGGTTTTACACTGTCTTTACAGAGTTAGGCAGGCAAAATGACTACATAGTATTTAGTGACGAGAGAAAAGGCAAATGTCCCCTGTAAAAGTTTACTTACACCCTCTTTAAAACTTGAGACCAGGAAGGATCTTAAAAGGAACAAAGGCCATTTTCTAAGTGCCCGTGTTGGGTAATGCAGAGTAACTACACTTTCTGCTGGGTTCTCTGTTTGGTACCTAACCTTTCAATACTGCATTTAAATTAATATCATTTAAATTAATTCACAACTTACTTCTAGCACCTCAGAAATTTCTTCAGCTCCACCAGGAATACTTTCAGTGGTTTTAAGTTTTAACTCTACTTCATTTAGCCATTTGTTTGCCTTTTCCAAGTACGACAATAACTCATGCCAACATGCCCAAACTTCCTAAGAAAGAAACATATAACACATATTAAATATTTTGATAGAAAACTGAATGTGAGGCTTTGGCATTCCATTTTTAAAGTGCCTGCAAATATAAAATTTTATTTTGTATTTTAACCTTCCTCTTGCAGGAGATAATTTAAAATGCAACTAATTACACTGAAAATCTAATACCTGTATAATTACAAGTCATTAAGGAAACATTTTATTGCATGAATAAATTCAAGATCTAGCTATTTACTTTATAAAATAAAAATATTCACCAACATTATAGTCTGAGGGATAGGAAAACAAAAACACATGTAAAAATACATATATAAACTTAACTTATTTACTTAGAAAAGAGAAAGAAATAAAAGGAATAAGGATAGGAAAAGAAGAAGTTAAATTATCATTATTTGCAGATGACGTGATACTCTACATAGAAGACCCGAAAATCTCCACCAAAAGACTTATAGATTTAATAATCAAATTCAGTAGTGTAGCTGGATACAAAGTCAACTCTCAAAAATCTATAGCATTCCTCTACACAAGCAACAAAATTAACAGAGAGAGAGATTAGGGAAACCACACCCTTTACAATAGCATCCAAAAAAAAGAAATACTTAGGAATCAATCTGACAAAAGAAGTAAAAGATCTATACATTGAAAACTACAGTACTCTGAAAAAGGAGATGGAAGAGCATATCAGAAAATGGAAATATATCCCTTGCTCATGGCTAGGAAGAACCAACATAGCAAAAATGGCCTTAGTCCCAAAACTGTTATACATATTTAATGCAATCTCAATCAAAATACCATTAGCATACCTCACAGAACTAGAGAAAAAATTCCTAAAATTCATTTGGAACCAGAAGAGACCTAGAATAGCAAAAGCAATTCTGGACAACGGCAAGTCAGGGGCATTACCATCCCTGACCTGAAATTATACTACAAAGCTGCTGTGATAAAATCAGCATGGTATTGGCAAAAAAACAGACCTGAGGATCAGTGGAACAGAACAGAAGATGCAGACGCAACTACAGACACACTAAACCACCTTATATTCGACAAAGGAGCCAAACATGTTCACTGAAAGAAAGATAGGCTCTTTAATAAATGGCACTGGAAAAACTGGCTTTCCACATGCTGAAGACTAAAACTAGAACCATGTCTATCACCATGCACTAAACTAAAGTCAAAGTGGATCAAAGATCTAAATATGAAAACAGAAACACTAAATATACTGGAAGAGAAAATAGGTAGAAATCTTGAAAACATAGGTGTATGTAGAGAGTTCATGAACAAAACCCACACCGCATGGGAAATACAACGAAGAATCAACATAGGGAATCTCACCTTATTAAAAGGCTTTTGCACAACAAAAGACATCACCAACAAAGTGAAAACACAAGCCACAAAGTGGAAAAAAATATAGCCAATTGTCTCTCAGACAAAGGACTTATATCTAGGACATACAAAGAATTGAAAAAAATTAGACCCCCCAAATTCAAAGACCCAATCCCAAAATAGGCATCTGAGCTAAATACGCATTTCTCAGATGAAAAAATATGAATGGCAAATTAATAATGAAAAATGCTCAGCATCATTGGTCATTCGAGATGCAAATTAAAACAATACTGAGATTTCATCTCATCCCAGAAAGAATGACTATCATCAAAAAATCAATGAATAACAAATGCTGGTGGGGCTGTGGGGAAAAAGGAACCCTTCTCCATTGTTGGTGGGAATGTAGACTGGTGCAACCACTGTGGAAATCAGCGTGGAGATTTCTTAAAAAACTAGAATTACAGGTCCCATTCAATGCAGCTATTCCCCTTCCGGGTATCTTCCCAGAAGAATTAAAAACATCATACCACAGCAATATATGTGCAGCCATGTTTATAGCAGCCCAATTTGTAATAGCTAAATCTTGGAAACAACCCAAATGCCCATCAACTGAGGAATGGATAAAAAAGTTCTTGGTATTTTTATACAATGGAATATTACTCAGCTGTAAAAAAAAAAAAAGATAAACTTGAGACTTTTATAGGTAAATGGATTCAAATCAAGACCAAACTTGTAAGTAAAATAAACCAGACCCACATGTGTAAACATCATATTGTCTCACTAGTGTGAGAGTCTGAAAAAGTAAACAAGATCCAAATTGTACAATAGATATTGTGAATAGGGAATAAACTGTTCAAAAGAAAAAAAGTGTGAAGGGAGAAAGGGGAAAGGAAGGAAAAGAAAAGGAAAAGATATATATAAACACAAGACAGTTAACACAGTTGTACAGCTGGTTTCTCTTGGTCCATTGAGAGGAAAGTTTTGTGCTAGAAATTTTCTGGACAATATTTCATGCCTATATTTTGTACACCGAACAACTATTGTGAATATAAAAATACGCAATGTGTTGATTATTGTTACTCTCCTACTAGCCTGTTTTGAAACTCTGTTTTATTGTTATTTCTTACTTTTTTTTGTTTAAAATAAAAAAGGGAAAATAGAAGTTAAACAATTAGAAACAGAGAATAGATATTTTGCAAAAGGGAAGGGGGCCAAGAAATGAAGGGGGGGGAAGGGATGAAAAGTAGATGCAAAATGAATCAAGATGTGCTATGTACGTGTATCTACTGCCTATAATGAATGTAATCATGATGTACTGCAAATGTGTACTAATAAAAATACAGAACAATAAATGTTAAAACCTTATAATTATCAAGATACCCCACAAAGAAATTGAAAAAAACATCTTCAAACTTAATTGCAGCATTTGTAACAGACAAAAATATTAAATGCCAATAAGTCAATGGAAAGATGAACAAATAATGCAAGAGAAACATGAAAGGAAAATCTAAACCAGCCATTCTATGAAAAAGAAACAGTTCTATACAATAAATATAGGAAGATACGTTCAGCCTCATTAGGAACCAGGGAAATATCAGCATTACAGGTAGGTACCATCTTAACTGACAAAAATTAGAATCTTAACAATTTCATGTGTGAGAAAAGATATGCATCAACAAAACCCTTATCGCTGGTGGGTGTATGTTTTACAATGATTATTTTGGAAAACAACTTGTCATTTTCAGCAAAGTGAATAGTTCCATACCCAACAACTCCATTTTTCATTCTGTATCTTCAGAGAAACTGTTTCATGAAGGCAACAAAAATAGTTTCAAGAATGATCATTTCAGCACATTTTATAATAATCAAAAAACAAAACAAAAAATGTAAACAACATTAATGTCCACCAGAAGAATAATTGAATATACCAGGTCATCTTTAAATAGAAAATATTGAAGTAAAAATGAATAAGTTAATCAGACAGAAAAATATGGATGAATTTCAGACACGAAAATGTTCACTGAAAGAAATCAACCCTAGCAAACTTTGTATTATGGGATACCATTTTAAAATTTTTCAATAAAAAGCAAAAGTTATACATATAATGTTTTTACAATTGTGTATGATAAAAAATTTGTAAACAAAGTTGTTGGTGGGAATGTAAACTAGTACGACCATTATGAAAAGTGTAGGGAGATACCTTAAAAAGCTAAAACTAGAAATTCCACTTGACCCAGCTGTTCTCCTTCTAGGTATCTTTCCAAAAGAGTTAAAGACATCATATTCAGTGATCCATGCACACCCATGTTTCTAGGAGTACAATGCATAATAGCTAAATCTTGTAAGCAGCCTAAATGTTCATCAACAGATGAAGGGATAGAGAAAATATGGTATTTACACACAATGGAGTACTACTCTGCCACAAAGAGCATAAACGAGGCATTTTTAGGTAAATGGATACACCTCAAGTCCATAATCTTATGTGAAACATATCAGACACACAGGCTTAAATATGACATGGTTTCTCTTATATGAGAAATCCAAAATATAAATAGAAAGCAAAATAAGAGATAGATAATAGGAAGTAGGGAGATAGACCTTTTGCAAATGGGAAAGGGATCAACAGATGGAAGGAATGGAGAGGAAGGCGATGAAAAAGGAATTCAGATGTGTTATGTACCAACTGCACACAAGGAATGTAATCATTATGTACTGCAAACATGTACTAATGAAAATAAAAATGGTAAAAAAAGGAATAGTAAAGGTAAGTTTCTAGATTATGATGAAATTGTTGAGGTAAAGCCAATGAGCTGAGATAGAGAATAAAAACATTAAAACAGTCATTTTCTATTAGCTCTGGAAATGTCAATTTGTAGCAAAACTCTCTTTTCCCTTCTTTCTTTTCTCCATTCCCCCATCCCAGTTTCTCTTTCCTTTTGAACAGTTTCTTCCTCTGGAAGCATCATAATCCCTGATTTGAAATTATACTATAAAACTACTGTGATAAAAACAGTGTGGTACTGGCAAAAAAATAAAGACCCGAAGATCAATGGAACAGATTAGAAGATGCAGAAACAACTCCAGACATACTAAGCCACCTTATTTTTGACAAAGGTGCCAAACACATTAACTGGAAGAAAGCCTCTTTAATAAATGGTGCTGGAAAAACTAGCTCTGCACATGCTGAAGATTAAAATTAGACCCATATCTTTCACTGTGCACTAAACTGAATTCAAAATGGATCAAAGATCTAAATATTAAAACAGAAACATTAAATCTGCTGGAAGATAGAATAGGTAAAACTCTTGAAGACACTGGTGTAGGCAAAGACTTTATGAATAAAACCCCAATTGCACAGGAAGCATCACAAAGAATCAACAAATGGTATCTCATCTTATTAAAAAGCTTTTGCAAAACTCTCAGTATCATAATATGGCACAATCACTACCACCTGTTACTACCTTCAGAGGATCAACAAAAAGTAAAGCTGAGAAATGAGGCTTTATTTTAGCAGAACCTAAAAATCTTTCAGTTTGCCCATATTTTCCCTTTGTTCATAGCCACTAAAAATGATAGAGGATATTCTATTGCTATCTGATAAAATGTATCATTCTAACCTACCTCGCCAGCCTACCAAGTTTCCATGGCTGCTTGGGATATTATGTACAGTTTTTCACAAAAAAAAAAAAAAAAAACCTAAAATTAAGTGTTTTGTTGTGAAAGGTTATAGGAATCTTAAATCTGGGTCATATCCTGCTCCTGCTGGACTACAGGCTCTCTTCCTTCTGGGCAAAGATCCCAGTGGGAAAATGTAAATATCTCCTTAAATACCCAGGGGTACTTTAGAGCTTTGGAGATAAGGGGATGCAATTGGTAATGTGTCTTACTAACTTTGGAGCCATCTGCAGTAATGAACTACCTTTGCTGATTTAACGATCAGGATGGATGGCCTCTTTTGTCCTCAATGCATCTGAAGGTCACAGATGGAGAGGCTGACTGTACCAGTTTTACAGGTCACCTTCGCAAAATAAAATAGTCTCAAAGCCTAAATTGAAGCTGAAAGCCCCTTAGAATAACTGTTAATCTTAACAATTTGGAATTTAAAATTACTTAGAAATCACAAAATTCAAAGTGGCTTTGAAGCAGAGTACAAATGAAAAAGTAAATTTCCATTCAAAGTAGTAGATGGAGCTGATCGGGTAACACCCTCATAACTTATTTCAGTCATAGTGAAATGCTAGGCTAGATATGAAGGAAACATTTTAAATTTAAAGCTGATCTATCAAACATGTATCAGAAAACCTCAAGTGTCAGAAGAAAGAGGGAAGTGAAACTAGTGGGAAACTGAGCTTAATAAAATACTAGCATAACAGAAGAGTACATGACATATGAGCTGGGATTATTTAATATAAATTGGGACAGGAAATGAGAAATTGGTCTCATACATGCCAAAGAGATGGAAAAGAGCAGTGTGCCCTCCTCCTGGATACAAGATGAAACTCCTCGCTCACTAAAGGAAACTAACAAGGAAGCTGAAAATCCTGTGGATTCTTGGTTGAAAAGATCTTTTCATTAGATATTGAAACTGGAGCTTATATCACACATGAGGGAAGAGCATAAAACCTCTAGGACCCTGGCAGAGGCAAATACAAATACTCATAAGGACTGTTCAACAGTGAAGAGTCAAAGAAATTTCCAGTAAAAAATACTTTCTACTATAGGCTAATTCACAAGCTAAAAATTACTGAACACAAGGAAATTCATTATCATTAGAAGAAATTGTAAGTTCAAACAATTGGTAGAATCCATACCTTATCATATATGTTGCCAGTAAGGCTTATGTTCTTTTTCATACTTGAGTAACTACAGGGGTAACTGCCTGCATTCTTGTTTGGGAGTGTATCTATAACTCATTTTCCCAAGCCCAGTCCTAAATAGAGAAGGCTGATAGAGAGGTCATATGAGGGATGTGAAGAGGAAAGAATTTGGAAATTTAGGCAATTCTTCTGCCTCATCTTTTAATAGAGATCTGTAGAGGACATCTATCTCTGTGTCCTTTTTTTTTTCTCTTTTTTTCTTCTTTCCAGTGCTGGGGATCAAACCCAAGGCCTTGCACATGCTAGATAAGTACTCTGTCAAACACCTAGCCCTCATATGGAAACTTCTCTTTCATAGGATCGGAGAGAGCATCATCTAAGAGAGAATCACTCAACTAATAGGTAGGTATTTTTAAGAAGGTATGAATTGAACTGTTAGTATGGCCAAAAAGAATCAATGGTAATTCTTCCAAGTTTGTCCACTCCTGAAAGGAATGAAATGTAGGTTCTTCCAGTGCCCACAGGTTGTGAGTTGATGTTCAGGGGGTCAATAGGACTCCAGGGAATCACTGAACTACAGGTCAAAAGATGCAACCTTCAAGATAGTGTGGCAGAAGGCTATCCACAAGAATGAGCCTGAAATTCTTGTTAAATACTATAAGGTACTGTGAATGTCTACAAGAGCATTTTTGGGAGTTCCAAGTTCATATGAATTAGGCCTCTGGAGTCCCCAAGACACCACATAGAGTCTGTAGGTCAGTGATGATAACATATGGAAAAAGGACAACAAACTAATCAACACCAGAAGTACATGGGCATTAACAAAAGGGAAGAGCAATTGTGGGCAGCTCAAATAAGGATATTTACACGAAGAGAGTTTTTCTCCTTCTTTATACTTCCTTACCCAACTCTAGAAGATCAGTTTCTAAAAACCGAGAGGAAGGGACTGTCAAACCACATTTTTTTCATTTTCCTTCATAAAAATTGCTGAGGCCCTAAAGTTAAACTAAATTGGTAGGAGATTCAAATAAAGTATGAAACTGAAATTTAAGTTGGACCAGATTTCAAGAACTAAGAGTGAATCCAAAATTATGGGATCAGACCGAAAAATTTAAGAACCCAACTACTAGCAGAATGGGGAGTTTGACATGGTTGGTTTGAATATTGGAAAATTTAAACTCTTTCAAGTTTAGTACTCATTGAGACTTCTCAGACTATATATGTTTAAACTACTTAGAGGATGAAATAGAATTACTCATGCAAAATTAGATGATCATAAAAAGAACGGATTCGCAAAATAAATGTAATCTTGAAAAATGGAAATATTATCTTTGGAAAAATATAAGCATATATATG
Organism: Erethizon dorsatum; assembly: GCA_028451465.1. Lineage (NCBI taxonomy): Eukaryota > Metazoa > Chordata > Mammalia > Rodentia > Erethizontidae > Erethizon > Erethizon dorsatum. Next base: position 24,519,774 of record CM051842.1, read on the forward strand.
TACATATATAAATAAATGTGTACACAAATATAAGATTTACTATTGAACAGTAAATTATGACATAAGCAGCTGCAATAAGAATTTGAGAAATGTAAGAGAGATTACATTAAATTACTCAGAATTGGGGAGATGGAGATAAGAATACAGAAAATTTTAAAGGAGAATCAAGTATCAGAATATAGGATGGGATGATTTTTCACATACTTAATAAAGTGAAAAAGACAACCTTCAAAAGCACTACAGAACAACTAAAGAAAGAAATAATTTGTCAGTTCTTATTAACACACCAGGTGAAAAATATGAATGAAAGAAAATGACACATAGACAAAATAGAGTAAAACTTCAGAGCTTCAAAGACAAAGGGAAAATTAAAAGGTACCAGACAAAATTACAAAGGAACAATAATTTGACAGAAGGTTTGTTAATAGCAAGAAATTTCAGAAGACTAGGAAATAATATTTTACATGTTGTAAAAAAAACCTGTCCTTACATAATTATATGCTCAAGTAGGCTATTATTCAATACTGAGGGCAAAATAAAGGCATTTTCAATCATGTGAAATTGTAGAGCATTTGCTACTCACATTTAAGGAAAAGCAAGAAGGAAATTGAAGACAGAAGCAAAGGGAAAGGTAAAAACAAAACCGGTCACAGAAAATGGTAAAACAACCTTGGCAAATCCACATGATCATTGCACAAAATATTAATTACAATTGCAGCAGCAATAGTATTGACAAATCTAAAGAGACTAAAACATAATGTATAAAACAAATACTAAGCATATATCTAATATATATATATATATGATGGGAAAGCAATGTTAATGTTTCTGCCATATTATGGTTGCAGATGTGCACAGAAATATTTATTATTAATGAATTTTGCTGATTAAGGTGTGCATGATAATTAACATGCCATTAAAATAAAATAAAGTATATATGTCAAGTCAGTGGAGAAGAAATAAACAGGGGCTAAGTAACCAGATAAATAAAATACAAATAGGAAAGTTAGAAGCTTCATTACAGATGAGTGGAGAATAAAATGATAATTATTCAAACGGTTTTGAAGATTTTGTAGTTAACATAAAAATAAAAGATTTTTCACAAAATGTACCACAAAATAAATTCATGATGAATGAGAGTATTACTTAAATGAACAATGTGAATAATAGAATGCAAAGGTTAATCCTTATATAAGAACTAAGTATATAAGAACATTTAAGCGTTTTCCTTAGATAATGTAAGAAAACATTTAATTTTCCTGGATAAGAAAGTACCTTTTTCATATAATGTGACAGTGAATTAGTTGTGACTTTCTTGACACATTTATAGTATCATCCCTTCACTCCTCACTATTATTTGTTTTCTGTAACATTCACAAACCACTAATCCAAGAAATATGTGTATGTATCCTCTGCAACTGTAACAGTTCCTTGCATAGAGAATGCTCTTATCATGTGTCTGAGGGGCAAAATGGATTAGAAGAAAAGAAAAATGATTGGTAAATAAAGAAGAGATTTGAAATGATAAGGAAGAAACCCAAAGATCATATTCTATAATTAGAAAGTTAAATATTAGATATATCTGAGTTACTTTAGGCAAACATTTATATATTTAATATATTATATATTTAATGGGCTGCTCTACTGGTGTGAGTTATAACTGACTCTAAACATAAAACACTAAATATGTAACCCTAAAAAAGAAATTGATGCTCTTCGATAATAATGGAGCACCTGAATTTTTTGTCAACTTATTCCCAGAGGCAAGTCTGTACAGGAAAAGGAGATTTAAAATCCAACTTTTGTGTGCGGTCTCACATTATCAGCATTTTGTACTAGGTGGTTTTGTGCTCCTTGATACAGTATTTTCACAAGGAGTATCAAAGTTTAATTTTTGGTAAAATTCTATGGTAAATCATTTGAGGCACCTGAATTCTTCATCTGTATTCACATACATTTAATCTAGAGAACAAGCCATGTGGGAAAGGAAAAGCAGGAGTTGTGATAATGAATAAATACAATGCAAAATATGAAACAAGGAACTAGTTAGGAAACATGTGTTTTAAAGAACTCTGCAGGGCCCCACAATGATTAAAGACAATTATAGCAAGATACATTTCTCCACAAAATACTTTCCCACTAAGATATTTCAGTACATTATAAACATTCAAATATATAAAAAAAAACTTCTATAAATCTACAGAAAACTTGTTTTTAGAATTTTTGTGACCTAAAACAGGAATAATATGAATTAGAATTGTTGCCTACTTTTGTTAAACACTAAGCTAAGTACTTTAAGTCAAATAGCTTATTTTTTCAACAACTCTATGAAGGAGGTATTATTTTGCACCCATTAAACATACCACAAATAGGTTTATGAACATTAGACACCTGACCCCAAATCATGCAAATTTTAAGTACCTAAGGAAGGAATTCAAGTCTAAGAAGTTTTATACCAGAACTCATGTTGTTAACCACTGTGCTTCACACATGACCATATGTTGACTTAAAATTGATGAAGAGCAAGAAAAGCAACTGACTTCCAAAGTCTTGCATTTCCCATTCAGCCTGGTGCAGAGCCACTGGTAGTTGGTGGTGAGAGTGTCAAGTTCCTTTTTTAAGGCCTCTTGTGCTGCAGGTGGAGCTTGAGCTATGACACTATTTACAGTCTCAGTAAGGAGTTGCACTTTGGTTTCCTTCTGCTGTGCCTCTTCTTTAGCTCTCTGAAAAATAAAGACAGTGCTCTGAAAGAATAGTCAGTGCCTTTACTTCAAAAATGAATTCCTGTGTATCATAAAATTTCTTCTCATACCATTCCTGTTAGGATGAGATTCATAAAAATAAATCCAATACCAACTCTAAGCCCTTCCATAAATTTCGATTTACTTATAGTTGGAGAAAATATATAATTAAAGAGATTTTTAATAAAAACAGTTTGAAAAGTAGTCTACACAGGTATGCATTTGTGGCTTATTATGGATATATCTATATAAAATTGAAAAAGGCAAACATAAGTACTTAATACTAGCTAAGTTATAAAGTATTTAGTAGTCTATAACTAAAATAATTTATAAATTACTCAGATGAGTAATTTTCAAATTAGCCCAAATATCAGTATTTAAATCAAAATATTCTTAACACAGAAAAATGCCCTTAATACTGTATTTGGGATTATATTTAGATGAAAAAAAGTTCTGCTCAGTAACTGAAAACACATGAGACAAATAGAAAGCAAAAGAGAAAAGCAGCCCCTGGTATCTGAAGCTAGCCTGACACAGCTATGCCTTGGTCTTCTGTTTCACAGTTTGTTGGGTGAGGCCGCTTTGATACCAGGGTGGTTTCAAAACCACAGCAAGATCACACCATAATCATGTCTGAATACATAAAAAAATATAAAGATTGGCCAAACCACAACATGTACTCTTCCGTCCTGGTTAACATGAGTGACTGCTAGTTGTCTCTCAATGATAACTTCAGTCACATTCTAGTTTTCTTTCCTTCTGGACAGGATAAGATGCCCAATCATGGTGGTAGCACTACCCACTTAAAACAAGCTTTCAAATTCACCTTCCAATCACCTACCACAAGCCCAAATCACATTGATTCTTTTCTGACTTACATAACCTCTAGTTGCCCATAGTGTATATTTTTTCTCATTTCAAGAAATAATAACTCAATTTGTTTATCTAAAACACAGTTGCTGGTGGTCTTTAGCTAAAGGACATTTCTTCCAGCGTGTGCATATAATTTAGAAACACACACCATGTGTCTTTAATTTGGGTTTGAACAAAGTGAAACGGTGACACGACATTTCAAGCCTAAGCAGTTAATGTGCTTGTCTTATGTGAAGGGAATACTGGTAGTAGAATAAGGAATGGAGACGTGAAAGGGAAGAGAGATGATAAATACATTAATCCCAGTGACAACTGTTTGTGACTGGAGTTTAATCCTATTGGAAAGTAACATATCCCTTAGGGTTGTCCTATTCAGGCATGAGGAAGTAGAGCATTATGTATATACATCATCTCCCATCATTGATTGCCAATTGTATGGGAAATATTTATTTCCTAGTACTTGCAACACACCATACAAGCGGGAAAGTGGAATTCAAGGTCGAAAGGGAGCACACAGGTAAAGAAATATAGGTTTTGGCTGGTGAAAGTTGGTGAGAAATGTAGTGGTGAGAATTAGGGAGTATGGGCACAATATGAACAAGGATGAGTTACAAAGTGCTTTTATATTTTCAACATAATCAACCTGTCCTTTAGATTTAGTCCCACAATGCTTTAAAAGTGTGCAACGTGATGGTAAATGCAAGTTATTTTGACTATAAACTGCCTTTACTGATTTAAATTTTATTAATTGAAATTTTTAGTTTAATATTATAAATAAATCAGTTTTGGGCATCACTGAGCAGGGAGTTTATTGGTACACAAATAATATTTTGACTGTAGTAATTATAGCATTATTGACAACTTTGACAACCATTAATCATGTCCCATGCTGTTATGTGTTATGTCAGCCATGCCACATTACTACCCCATTGGATCTTTCATAAAATCTTCAGATATATGTGATTGTATTTTAAACATCAGAAAATTGAGATTCAGAGAATTTAAGTAAGTGGTCCTGGAGGTTATTTTTTTTTCTTTCTCATAGTTTTTAAGTCAGTCTCAAACCCTCATTGAGATGAGGAAGGAGTATGCTGTAGTAGACCCAATAAATACAATTACAATTTTTACAAATTATAATCAGCCTGTGCATTTATCTAATGATGCAGAACAAGGACCACTTCTTTCCTCAACTTTTTGGCTTTCTCATATTCTTTCATTAAATGTGCCTGAGATGTTGGGAAAGCCTCAGAGAAGAAAGAGAGCAAAATTTATTAACCCCTGTTGATATGAGGAAAGAAGATCATGATGAATTTCTTTAATGTGAATGAAGGTGGAAAAGCTAAATGACCAGTATACTTGAGACATAATCTTCATAAAAAGTAATGGCTCTGGCTCCCTTTCTTTCTATGCATCTAACCATGCCACGTGCAGACATATTTCATTAACAGTATATTGAGTTGGCGGTTCTCATAGTATGGAACTTACTCTTTGGAATCACCAGGAAACTTGTTAGAAATCAAAAATCTCAGGTACCATCCTAGATACACTGAATCTCACATTCTGTAGGTGAGGCCAAGCAATCTGTTCTAAACAAGTCCTCCAGATGAGTTTGATGATCACTCAAGAGCAAGAATCACTGTTCCAATGATGTTTAGTTTTGTTTGTTTGTTTTGCTTTTTAGACAGAGTCCCGCTACGTAGTTCAGGCTGGCCTTCACCTCACTATGTAGCCCCAGGGTGGCCTCAAAATCTCAGGGATCCTCCTATCTCAGCCTCCTGAGTGCTGGAATCACAGGTGTGTGCCACAGGCCTGGCTCCTGGTCTAGTGATTAAACAAATACATTCATGTATTTACTACTTTCATTACATGTGTAAATTTTGTTAAGCCCTGGGACTAAAGTTACAGTAGCATAAAAATTTTTAAAAAAGAACAACAGTTAAAAATTCAAGATCTTCGGAGGGTTTCATTATAAAGGTTTAGGATATAGTCACTGCTGATCTCTAAGTCTTGAAGTTTGACAGATGTTGCCTATCGAACACCCCCCCATTTCATTATGTCAATAGGAATTTTTTGTTTACATGGGAAAATAAGTTATCAGCACAGCACTGTAATTTTCAAGTAAAGCATACGAAGGACAATAAAGAAAGATAAGGTGGTTTCTACTTTTTCTCTGAATAAGTCAGGGAGAGATGCCAAAGTAGGTCTGTTGGCATCTTCTGACAATAAAGATAAATCTACATCCAAAATCAGCACAGGTGGAAGTCTGGGAAAGGTGCTATCACTATGTACTAGGTAGTAAAATTAACCTAAAGAGACTGACTTGACCATTGGGCAGAAAACTCAAGAAATGGCATCTACCCACCAACTCCGTTGGCTACTGCTGCCAGAGGCTAGTCAGGTTTTTCTTCTTTTAAATATCACCCCACGATGCACCAATTTTGCAGCTAGACTGATTGTTTGAACATGCTAAACAATGTGGACAAATTTGTTGGACCATTCATTTCAGGGATTGTTTTCAAAATTTTCAAATTTGAGACACACTACTCTCTATCCCTGGAAAATAAAAAAAAAAGAAATCTGACTGGGTTGTTAGCCAAATAGACCAACTTCTCAAGGACAGAGAGAAAATGGTCAGAGGAAGGACTGAACCAAACATAGGAACCCAGAGAGAAACAGAGCAGCTGAACCTAAGATGACTGCTGATTTTTTACTCATGGACCTGAGTAGCGACTATAGTCTAGAGTATTAGAAAACATAGCAAGAACAGATCATCAGGGCTTTGTGGTATGATAGGAAAGTCCACGTGGATAGCACACGATTCACAATTCATAAATAAAATAGCAAAATAAATTAAAATAAAATGGTATAGCTTAGAATGGCACAGGATAAAAATACCCTTAACACAGATAAAGCTTGTAACTATGGCTATATTATTTGCCCTAGTGGATCTGGGGATTTTGTTATTCTGATGAGCAGAAAAAGCACGATTGACATTACTTGCAAAGTACCTTCTAACTCTCATGTGCTGGTATAAGTTTACTCATGATGACCTCTCATGATCAAATTTGAAATCACTGCAGCCCCTTATTAGAAATCTCCAACTGCCTTTCTCATTTCACTTAGAAACTTCCTGCAATATTCTGCATAACTCCTGTGTTAATGGATATTTGCCCACTGCCTGAAGCTCATCTTAGGTAACTTATGCTCTGTTTTTGTCCCTTTGGGCAGGCAGGCAGGCTTCTTCCACTTAGGCGGTATTCTCCCTGACTGGAATGCGCTTCCATAATTTATTTTTATGGCTTTTTCTCATGACTCAGAGCTTCAGATTAAATGTATCCCTCACATATATCAAACCTTTCTAAACTATCACCTCACCATCCCCAATGCCTTCCCAAACACTAAATTAATGATTCTGTGTTTTACAACACTGGTTTGTTTTTAGGCAGATTATTATGAATTCAAATGATATCATTTGTTTCTCCACTCATTGCCATTCCCCCAGCCTCCAACAGAATACAAATTCTAAGAAAGCAGGTAGGGGTCTTATCACTATTACTTGTATCTAAAGGGTATTAGATACATATTAAATATGCAATAAGTATGTTCATGAATAAATGGATGATATACGGTACTGCCAGACTAAAATGTTTTTGTAGCTTTTGTTATTCTAGAATACCAAAATTCAGTCTTACTTATACATTTTAATTTTATGTTCTAAATTGACTGAGGCCACATGACAGATTTAAAGTTCAAACATGTGAGCTTTCATGTGAGTACTTTCTGCTATTAACTATAATAAACATTCTTGAATAATCACATAAATTATATGATAATGTACACTGAAATTTTTCCTATGGAACACTGATGATAATTATAATAATAACTATTAACTCTGTAACACTGAATTTGTGTGGGGCATAGTTTCAGGACTTTCATGTTTCATTTAAACAATTCTGAAAATAAAGCATTCTGAGACTGGGTTCAAAAATGAAGGAATCGAAACTCAGTGAATTTATGTTCCTCACCTATGGTTACACAATTGGCAAGGAGCTAGACCATGTTTCAAACCCAGGAATCTGGCTCCAGAAGATTTTGTTCTGTCGTGAGGCCTCAAGCCAAACAAATATCTGTGAATATTTCATATAGGCTAGCATGATTAGATTATATGTGCCTGTTACTGCATAAAAATAATAGTTATCACTACAACTAAAAATAATTGAATGCCCACACTGAGCAAGGCAATTTCCTTATGTGTAAGTTTCAAGCCTCAGTTTATACAGTCAAGTTAGGGAGTGTGATGATATTTATAGAATAAAATTAGAGGATTGTGTTCACTACTGAGTTGCCCTGATCATACCAAAATACCAGTATGTAGATTCAACTCCAGGCTTCGCTTCCAAGTTCATGGTACATACTAATTGCCTTGGTCCTAAATCAATGTATTTTATTATCCTATTGTTTTAAGATATGTGCATGTAAATCCAATCCTTTTTTTCCACATCAATGACTATTTGTGAAAATAATCAGCACTTTCAAATTCCAAGAAACCCCTTTAAGGTACAAAGTAACATAGCATTTGACTACATTTTAAATTCCCTATTCCAGAATACTTAGTCATATTTTCACCTTGTATTTACAACAGCTACAAACAGCTAATGTGATCAGCTGATTCTAATTTTTAACCTTATATAATTTCAATAGAAATGATATTTCAAACTATGATTGTCAATGTTTACATTTTTACCACAATGCATTAAAATTAATATATACTTTATAATTTTCACATTATATCAAAACTTGACTCAAACTTAATTAAAAATCAACCTGTACTATGAAACTCAGAAAAGAGCAGATTGTGCAGAATCACAGTTTTATGCAATGTGGTGTTTCTTTCCTTTTTTCTTTCTTTGCTGTACTTGGTTTATTTTACCTTCATCTCTTCAACTGCTGTCTGTAATTCATCTGGAGTTTTATATTCAAAATCTCTCTCTAGATAGTCTTCTTCAGCTTGTGTCATCCATTCATGCATCTCTGATAGATCTTTCTGGAGGCTTACAGTTTTATCCAAACCTCCCTTTAAGGCTTCCTTTCTGGCGTAGACCTTCCATAAAACAAACAAACAAAGCACGAATATTGACATCGACAATAAATTATCACCACATCATTGAAAACTCTGTAAATAATAGAAATCTTACATGATAAAGATGAAACAAGAAGAATTTTATATACACAAGAAAAATAACTCAGGGAGATTAGATACACTTAATTTCACATAAATACAAAAATAAGGTACAGCCATTTACTTGGCTTACTTGATCAACTTGCCCTATTACAATAATTTAGCTGTCTGTGACAATGCTTTTTGATGAATAAAAAAAGCAAACAAACAACTTTTTTAGGTAGTATGCTTCAGTTGGAAAGTTAATTTTATTAGTACTGTTAGAAGTAATAATTTTTCAGTTCTTTGATAATGTTTTGTGATTTTAAATATCCAAGAAACCTTCATATAGCTACAGAAAGTTGTCATAAATAAAAATGAAAAGTGGAAAACAAGTGAGATACATAGGTATTTCCAGAAGAATGTATGGCCATGTGTATATGTGTAAAGGATGTTCCAATATCATTTCTAGTTAAGTGATTACAAATTAAAATTTATGTATATTCATAAGTAAGGTAGGCCAAAAATACTTAGTGAAGAGTCTCAGTTTCACAGGTATATGGAGAAATAAACGTTTTCATGCCAGTTGAGAGAAATACCGATCATATAGCAACTTTTAGTAATTTTCTAAAATGTGTTCAGAGTTTTATGTTCCCAAATCTGATCCATTTTTTTCATTTTTATTTATTTATTTTTTTTTTTGTGGGTACCGGGGGGTCGACCTCAGGACCTCGCGCACCAGGAGGCGCCCGTGCCGCTGAGCGATATCACCGGCCCCTTTTTCATATGTGGGTTCCAGGAGTTGAACTCCGGCCCTCGCGCTTGCCGGGCAGGCGCTTAAGCCGCTGAGCCATCTCACCGGCCCCATTTTTTTCATTTTTAAAAGAGTGAATCATACTGACCAAAATCTGCAAACTTGCATGGACATTCTTCATTTCAGCTTTGAAAATAATGAATGTTGGGAACAAATCCAAGGGTGCTTTCACGAGGGCTTTAATAAATTATGATACATACATACCATCGAATACCATGTATCACCAATATGACTGTAGTAAAGTGAAAAGCTGCTCAAAACATAAATTTCTATTTAAAAAGCAAGCTGTTAAACAATGTCTGTGGTCCTTTGGAATGTCTGCTTTTTTAAAACCTCACATATTTTTCAATATTAAATTTTTTTTATAATGGAATTTATTACACACTAACCAGAAAAGTATCAAATCATAAAACATCTGAAACAAAATCATACATGCTAATGCTTTGGTACATAGTACCCTGAGTATTACAGTGATTATATATAGTGCTTCACTCTTGCTTTCAAAAATCACTCTATCCAAACAACATGACTCTTCTCTGTGGAATTAAACAGGGGTCTATATTTTAACTGTCAGAGCTGTAATAGTAAAGTTTTAATGTATAATGTATAGTAGTTTTCATGGCACTTTACCAAATACTAAATATGTGTAGGACCACCATCACATTGTTTGCTTTATATAATTTACAGCTCAACTACATTGAAACTAATGTAGCTAACATTGCATTTTTCTTTAGTTTTTAGGTTGAATGTAATAACTAATCTACTGAAATGAAAATAAATGTTTCACTCTGACACATGAAGAACAATAGGGTTGACAATTATCCTAGTAAACATATAAATATTATTTGCATATTTAAAGAGCATATAATAAATCTAAGCAAACATACTGTTAAATTTCTACAAACACAGATTTGCTATAATCTTTTGAAGCAGTTGGAGAAGCTACAAAAATATTAGAGGGACTAATGGAATTTAGCCAAGGCATGTAGTAAAAAATATGGCATGTTATAAAACTAAAGTAGAGGAAAGAGACCAAAAATGAGTTTTTAAGAAGGAGAGGTAGGAGGTCATTCTGAGATGACAGCACAAGTGTGTTAGAATGAACACTGGCTTTGGAGATAAGATCCTTGGACACGATCCCTAGCAATCTAGCATCAATCCATTTCGCTTTATCTCAGCTTCATAACTAACCTAAAAGGTCTTTTTTATTGTTGGTATATGTTTGTGATACATAATAATTACATTCATTTCAGGGTATTATTACTTTTTCAAATTTAATGTTCTACAGCTTTATGACTGGTCAGTAAGAGTGAGATATGAAATGCTTAAGTCTTCATGAGCTAAAGGGATTTCTGTGAAAAGGTTTTGGCTTAAAATGACAATTTGTCCTTACCTTTATTACATTAGTGACTATAAAATATGTTCCTTAATCTGCCCAAAATATCCTGCAGTGTAAGCTGATTACATTATAACTCATAATGAATAAAAGAGAAGTTTCATCATAGTCCTTGTTCTAGAATTTTTAAGTTTAACATTCTGTACCATTGGCCCCATCCAATTTCTTTAATCTCTGATCTCAGAGCAAAAGACGAACTTGGTCTTGTCCAGGGCTGATGATTCCTATTCAGAGCTGCTGCTCTGAAGTCAGTTCTCCTCACTATCTTCCCTTTATATTGACCTGGATTTACAACTTCTTCTACTCCTCTCTTTTTTGTGGTCATATTATAATTATGTTCATGGACTGCCCAATAATTTTTAAAAGATAAATTAAGCCAAAATTCACCTTAACACAACTCTACATAGTTAACAGATTTAAACAGCATTCTAGTCCTTTCTTTTTTTCTTGCCTTCTCAATAATTTGCTAGCTACAATCTGTCTTTTCTCCTCATCACACCACTGCAACTCTTACTAAGTTTATCAGGGATTTTCTAATGTTTATTCTAGTGTACCTCTTCCAAGACATCTTTTATTTCTGTCTAATTCAGAGTTAATGTGTCTCGTAGCATGTGAGTCTAATAATTATAACTCGTTTCTTTTTTCTTTTTTTTTTTTTTGGTGGGTACCAGGGGGTCGACCTCAGGACCTCGCGCGCCAACAGGCACCCGTGCCGCTGAGCGATATCACCGGCCCCTTTTTCGTATGTGGGATCCGGGAGTCGAACTCCGGCCGTCGCACTTGCAAGGCAGGCGCTTACGCCGCTGAGCCATCTCACCGGCCCCATAACTCGTTTCTTGAACCTCCTATTTTCTTAACATTAAAGTATCCTGGGACACTGTTTGCACTTGATATTTGCTCTGGTTGTTTCCTTTCCCAGTTGGTTTTTTTTTTTTTTTTTTGGTTTCCTTTTACTTTCTGACACTTAAATATTAATGTTTCCCAGAGTTCCATTATTAGTTGTCATCTATCATTCTAATCTCTATTTCAAAAGTATTTTCCTATTCCACTTTTTCTTACATACAAAGTAGTATTTCAGATCTCTCCCTATTGTTAAGCGTATATTTATATCTATGTGGCCAATATGCAGCAGAACTCAGTATGCCTATATTTTCTCCCAAATCTGTTCTTATGAGTATATCTATGATCCATATTAATAATACCAATTGTTAAACATTTATTGGCACCTTGCTGATAACAGGCTTTGCTTTAACTCTTATTCAGCAATATTCCACAGGCCTCTACACAGGCTTAGATTTTACAAGAGTATTTTGTAAAGTTATTGAGTAGAGGAATGGTATAATGTGACATATTTTGAAAGGATCATTCTAGCTGCTGTATTGATAATAGGCTCTCTTGGAAGGGGCAAAAGTAGGAACAAGAAGAGTATATAGGAATCTACTGCAATGATCTAAAAAGGAGATCTATGGTAATTGCAGAAGGATGAGGAGAAATGTTGAATCTTGCCAAATTTGAAGGCAGAACCAACAGCATTTGTTGATTTGTTTGATGATTGTGTATAAGAAAAAATATATAGGAGACAAGAATACATCCAGGGCATTGGCTTGAATAACTGGAAGTATATAGACATCGTTTGTCTTGCCAGAGAGACTACTAGGGTAGCAGATTGGGGGTATATCAAGAATTTTGTGTGGGCATGTTACATTTAATATATATTATTTATCCATAGGAGATGTTAAGTGGGAAGCTGAGGATTCAAACCTGAGATTCCAGTCCAGCTTGCAACAAAAACTGTGGAAGGAACAATTTACAGGTTATATTTGACACCATGCTGCTAAATGAGTTCACCTAGGAACAGAATAGTAAATCAGAAAATAATTAATACAAAGTCTGAACCCTGTAATACCTCAAGGTGTAGCGGCTGTGGTGATATGACCACTAAAGATATTGGGCGTGGTGCAGGAAACTGAAGGCAAATTCAGAACTAAGAACGAATGATGGTACAAAAGCCAGGTGTATAAAGACTAAATATTGGATTTAGTCATGTGAATTCACTGATGACCTTGTCAAAATTTTCTTCAATGTAGTGAGGATGAAATTTTAATGAAGCACGATGCAAGAGAGAATGGAAAGAGTGTTGTAGAGAAAGGAATTTCTGTAAAGTGGTAAAGAAACTGGAGATGTGGCAGGAAGGACGATTGGAGAAAGGGATGATTTTTTTTAAGTGGTAGGAGATGTTATAGCATAATTATCTGCTAATGGAAATGATTTAGTAAGAGGAAGATGTAAGAGTAACAGGGCTGGTCAATAGCTGGTACAATGTTTTTGTGCAGAAAAGATGGGAAGGGTGGCAGTCCATAAGCAGAGAATCTTGCCTTAGCACAGAAAGTCCACTGAAGTTAATAGAAAGTAAGCAGAATTTATGATTTAGATGCAAGTCAGTGAGAGTACATACACAGCTTCCTTCTTGTCGCTTCAATTGTGTCAATGAAATAGGAAGCTAGTCAGTTGGGATACAGTAATGAGGAAAGAACAGTTACAGATCTAGGCAAGGAGATCTGTGGATGACTAAGCCCAAAAGGGAAGCAAAAGGAGAGAAAGATGATGATTTTTGAGTTGCCAAAATGACATCCTCCTGATTTAAGTACAATGTTTAGTGATAAATGTATTACAAATTAACATCCACTAATAATTAACATATATAATGATAAATAATTTACTTGAAATTATACATGTGTTTTATATATATATATATATATATATACATTATATGTTTCTATTTTTTCTTGATTTGCAAACACATGGCTAGTGATTAGAGTGCACTAGGTACTGTTTTATATACCTTACAAAGATTAACATCCTTAAATATTATTCAGTTATGAGTTAGGCATTAATATTCATTATATTTTAAAGATTGAGAGACCAAAGTTTAAGATTTAAACTTAGGCCATGTGGTTCCAGAGCTCACGGTCTTATACTTCATATTTGCTTTTGTATCTACAAAGACGTCTGCTCTAGTATTTGTCCTTCTATATCTGGCTTCTTTTTACAACATAACATGTTATGTTATGTTTTAACACTATTCTGGTTCATCCATGTTGACAGAAATTCCTTTTATAAGGCTGCATAATATTTCATTATGTGTGTTTTCCAAGTTTTCTTTATCCATACATACTTTGACCAACATGAGATTGTCTCTGTATCTTTTTTATTGGGCATGAAGCTGCCCTGAAGATGAGAGTGCAGCTATCTCTTTGAAATCCTGATTTCAATACTCTTCAACATATACCCAGAAATAGGATTGCTAAATCAAATATTCATCCTATTTTACATTTTTTGAATAACCTCTATATCGTTTTCCACACTGGCAACACTGATTTATTGTCCTACCAATAGTACAAAAGTGTTCCCTTTTCTCCACACCCTCTACAACACTTAGGGTTTTTGTTTTGTTTTGATAATATGGAAACTAACAAGGATTGGGTGCTATCTCGGTGTTGTTTCGATTTGCATTTACCTGATAACTATTGATGCTGGGAACCTTTCCATATGCATGTTGGCCATTTGTTTTTTTCCTCCAAAGGAATGTCTATTCAAGTCCTCTGACCATTTTTAATTGTTTTATTTAATTTTTTTGCAATTATAGGAGTTCTCTCTCTAGATTCGATATTAACCCTTTACTATGTACATAGTTTATAAAACTTTTCTCACATTCCCTAGAATCTACAACGTAGAAACAGAGTAGACTAGTAGTGTTCAGGACCAGGAGTGTGGGAACAGAGGCACATGCAGAAGTGACATTCAAGGCATACAAAATTTTAGTTATGAAAAATAAATAAATTCTGGAGATCTCCTGTACAACATAGGACCCATAGTTAACCACATTGCAACAAATATTTAAAATTTTTGGTAAGAGGAGAGATTAGGCTGAGTGTTCTTATCACAAAAGGAAATAATTTTAAATAAAGTGTGCAGAAAACATTTGGAGACATTAGAGACAATGGATAATTTTGGTCTCATGGGTGTACACAACCCCCATTCATTAAGTTGTATACCCTTAATATACACAACTTTTTGTATGTCAGTTATATCCTAACACAGTGATGTAATCAAAGAAGAAAAAAATTCTTCATCCCCATCAGCTTAGATATTATCCAAATTGGCCAAGCATCTTGGGAGTGAGGGGTCTGGGTGAAATTTTCTTCTTGAGAAATAGCGGGTGTGGTGGCACATGCCTGTAATGCTAGCACTTGGGAGGCTGAAGCAGGAGGATCACCACCAGTTTGAGGCCAGACTAGGCTAAACAATGAGATCAAGGCCTGCCATAACTACATAGTGAGACCTTGTTTCCCCCCCAAAAAAAATTATGGGATCATAAATTATGTTCAAATATTTCAGCCATTTGGATAAATTGTGTTCTTCCAACCCTTGGTATCTAATAAAAATAACAAGTTATATTTAACCCAAAAGAGAATATTTTCTATTTACTATTACTTTGTGTGTAGAAAGTTCTATTTCTATAATTTTATATTTCATATCCATTATTTTCTCTTGAACACTGCATTGGTATCAACACCCAAGCCTTGCTTCCCTCCTTTTACTGCACTGTGTCCCTCTTCTTGAGAACCATAATTCCTTCCTTTCAAAACCTAGGTCTTCTTGTGACAAAGTCAGAGACTGGACAGTGTAATATCTGTGGAGAAGCAGAGAGATATAAAATTTTCCAGGATATTGCATAACTGGATCAGAACACAGTTGGGCTAAAACAATTGTTTTATGCATGAGGGCCTATAAGTTCAAAATACTTCTCTTGATCAACAAAGTCTTAGTATATATTATGGCAGAGAGAAAGTTTTAAGGAAGGTCATTTTCAGCATTAGGATATTTTAAACATCACATTTCTGTAAGTTGCAAAAATCTTGAGGTGTTGGTAATATTGTTGACTTTACTTTTTATTTTTATAAATTTTTGGCTATTGTTTTTTCTCTTGCTCTAAACAAATTGGTGTTATTCTTTCTAGTCATCCATTAATAACATTCTAAAACCAAATATTTTTCATACAGGCCTTCCAGAAAAATATCAATGACACAATCCATTGTTTAAGTAATATTTTTTCCTGACCAACTCTTCTAGCATTGACTTAACTCCAGGAGAAGAATGCGAGGTAGCTGACCCAGGGCTGTCTCATATGTAAGTTAATGGAACTGTTAAGCATTTGCCAGTGATTGCATTAGCTGGGCAAATTGCCTTGAATTTTACTTTTCTAAATTATTTTCTTTTTCATATTCAGCTTTTGCCTTTTGACATTATTTCTCTTCAGCTTTGAAAGGTTACTTGGAAATAACCAAAACCTGATTGCCTCTAAACATACAAATGAAACCTCTCCTTAACTTAAAAAAGAGGATTGATGAATTTAAAAGTAAGCACTGCTGTAGGTCAAAATTTTATCTTTTGAACAAAAATTATTTGATATGTGCTGCTTGTGAATATAGCATTTTATTTTCCCTAATGTCGTCCTTAATTATCTATAAAATATTGTGCTGTATAAAAATGGGCAACTCAAATGTGAATGACAAATATATTTCATTCAGCTATTCTTAACTTACTCTAAATCACTGATTAAAATAAATGTATTAAAGAAGACAAGCTTGGAAATCTTAACAGTGACAAGTAAAAATTATGTACCATATTTGTGCACACATATATATTATTCATTCATTTTATTTCTGTACTAAGTATGCATGTGTGATATATCTGTTAAGCCAATTATTGTTATAAATTTAGGCACTGAAGTAAACATTCAATGAAAATAGTGCTTATGAATTGGGTTTGATTTTTCTGTATGACACTTGTTCAAGGTCAGTTTAAGACCCCAATATGAAAAAATATGTATTATTTATAGAAAAATATATCTACATGCTAGAAAAAGACTTATTTGCTTGCATGAATTGTGCTTTCAAGCATCGGCATAGTAGCAAAGCTGTAAATAAAGATAACTGTAAAGGGAAACATTTAGAAGTTTTAATTAACGCCGGGGATATAGCTCAGCGGCACAGGGCCTGCCTGGCAAGTGCGAGGTCGTGAGTTTGATTCCTGGTACAAAAAAAAAATTTTTTTTAATTAACTAAATTGAAGCAAAGCGAGGTTAAGGAGACTGTCCGTACCTGTCGGCACATGTGATCCCACTGAGCGTTAAGTTCTTTGAGTTCTGTGTCAAGTCTGGATGCAAACTCTGGCTCTGCTTCATTCTTTATCTTCTGGCCACCTTCATTGACACTGTTTAAACTCGGCTGGATTGTCTGAATATCATTGACTAAAAGCTAAAGAAATAATTCAACTTAATCAGGACAAGAACTTTCTACTACATATTATAAATGCAACATAAATAGGAAGTATATAACTAGGAATATGATATTGCATATGAATTTTGTGCTTTAAAATATAAAATAGATAAAGGTAAAGCTGTAGATAGGTACATAACAACTTTAAAAATGTTCAGTGGTTATTATGGCATGAATGAACTACAGAATTATTTGTATGATACTTATCTCACAACCAAAGGGAAATATATTTAATGTTTCTTGTTAGAAAAAAATGTGAGAAAATGATGGGCTTCCATAACATTACTCTTTTTGAAAGGATTTTCATTTTCAAACACAGGATATTGCAGCAATTGTTTACAGTATGATGAGTGTGAAGGCTATTTGAAATGTAGATTTGCTTTTTTAGCTTTTATTTGCAAGGAAATTTCTTTAAAAACCTAGACAATTTTCTTCCCACTGCATGCCGATAATATAATGAATATCATTTCAAAAATCCATACTGTGTTATATTATAGTGCAATGCATTATACATAGAGGGAGTAACACAGTATGAGTAATAATCTATAATAAGATATCACAAATAACTCTAAGGTACCTTTAAATAATATTAGATTTTATATTAAAATAATCTTACAAAGTGACATTTGAGTACAAGGCAATGCTTTGTTTATTTCTGATTTATTTCACCAAAGATTTCTCAATATTTGCACTACTGACATTTTGGACTGCGTAATTGTTTCTTGTGAAGAGCCTTGTAGGATGTTTAGCTAGTACTCCCAGCACTACCCACTAGAAGCAAGTGGCATCTATCCCTACCATCCCAACAAGATGTGACAACCCAAACTGTCTCCAGATGTTGCAAAATGTACCCTGACAGTGGGTAGCAAAATCTTCCCTACTTGTAAACCGTTGACCTAAGCAAATATTAGTCTACATATGAAAGACTTCATATGAAAGGCATATAAAAATCTTACTCGGCACTGTTTCAGCTGTTTTTTAAGAATTTCTGAATCCCCAAGGGCAGGCCACTCCTCCTTCAGGAAAACATCAACCTCAGCCATCCATTTCTTCAGGGTTTTTATGTGATTCTGGAATAAGAGACCCATTTTAAGGTATTACAGGGGTGCTGATTGCTCTTAATACAGTTCATCAGGACGATATGTCTAAACACAAGCCCAGAAATAACTCCCGTGTTTGAAAGATGTCTCTAAGTAGCTCTTCAGGAAAAGAATATTTTTACTAAGACTGCATTTTTATGGCCTACTGTATGAGCCCTGGTACACGAAGTCTGCTATTGTTAAAAATAAAAAATTACTGCCAAATGTAGTTTTACGATGTTCCTCTCGAGAACATTAAATCACATACCCCTCTAGAGAAAATTTAAGTTACAAAACAACTCATGATAATACTAGCAATGTGCCCTCACAGTACATAAAACAAACTATGAACAATAAACTCAATGTAATGGTGTCTTTATAGCTTCCCTAAACCTGAACATCCACAAATTGTTTTCTACAGCTGACAGTCCCTTCAGTTGGGGACTTACAGACCAAGATTTTTCATCTTTAAGAGAAAGCTTTTGGTTTTAATTTTTATTGGTTTTACCATTTTGAAGTAATGATCAGGTGGAAATGTATGTCAACTGTCATCATTTATAAATAACCAAGTACCTCCCATTTGTTCTTTTTAATATTACCTTTTTTCTGATGTTTTATTTTTTGCGTATTTTTCAAATGTATGTTACTTCCTTCTTTTGTGCAATTAAACTATGCTATCTAGATGTATTATTTTCCCTTTTGTTAAATTCTATTGAAAATGTGTGCTTCACAGAAAGTTTCCCTTTTAATAGGATGAACGATAATAATTTTATAAGCATTTGAGTGAACTAAGGACTTCAACATTGCCACCTTACTGATAATCGTGCGAGGTTAAGCTAGCTTTTCTTCCATAACCCTATTGACCTTGTGCTGTTCTCATTGACTCCTTCTTTACTATATTGTCTCTTTTTGGTATCTCCCTCAGTCCTACTGTATGTGAATCATTTGTCTACACCGATGCCAATAATCTTCTTCTGCCCTTCTTCCCAGTTTAATGATGATATTTCAGAAATGCAACTAAAATTACATCTTCCTCTCTTTAAAATACCGGTTACCGTCCTTTACATTTATTATTGTCTTTGTCGATGTTATTAATCTCATTATCACTAGGTTAAAATACGTAGTCCAAAGCATGGTATCCAAGGCTACTCATGATCTGCTCCAAGACCATTTTTCTAACCATGTATTTAATTAATCTTTACGAATGTGTATTATCTCCACAACACTGAATTTCTTACAGTTAATTAAACATACTGTTTCTTTTTGCCAGGAACTCTTTCTTTCTCTCTACTCACTGACTAAATTCTACCTGTTGAAAGTATACCTGATATAATCTATGTTCCAATAACATTCCATAACCCCTTTTTCCAAGTTGATGTTGGGTTTCTTTTCTGCATACTGTTAAAATGTTCACAACAATGTTTAGTTTACTTATTGCACTAGGCTGAATACTGACTCTGCCCTCAAAAAGATACTGCCAATCTAATCACTAGAATTTATGAATGTTACTTAACATGATAAAAAGGACTTTGCAGATGTGAATAAGTCAAAACTTTGGGATATGGAGATTATCCTCAATTCATCAGGTTAGGCACAGTGTAAATAATGTAATCTTTACTAAATTAAGAGGGAGAACAAGAAAGGAGGGGGAAGGAGAAAGAGAATGAGAGACAGAAACACAAACACAGAGAGATAGACATGGAGAGATATAGACACAGACACATTGTCCCTGAAAAGTGTTGCACTGCTGGCATTGAAGGTGGAAGACTGGGGTCATGAGAAAGGAACATATATAGCTTCTAGAAACTAAATGGCAAGGAAACAGATTGAAGCCACCAGAAAGAACAGAGCCCTGCTGACACTTTGACTTTAGCCCACTGAAAATGATATGGGACAGCTGGCCTCAGATAAGCCAGGTAACATAACAAATTTGTATTGTTTAAGGCCATTAAATTTATGGTAATTTTTTAAAGAAACTAATACATCCATTTTTGTCTTTCACTAGAATGTGGGCTTATTGGTGATAATGAGAACCATATAATTGTACCCTCTTTGGACAATAGTCCTGACAGACACGTGTTTTCATATATACATTTATGTATGCATGCTTGTACATGGATGTTTATAAACAGAAACATGTAAATATATATGTTGCGATCATGGAATGCTCTCAGACTTCTTGGTGTTTTAGACTGGAAAATGTGGAAATAAACAATTCAGCAGCTGGACCAGGATTTAAATGCAGAAGTACCTTGTTCCAATGCTTTTCCCTTATGTCATCATGCTTTTGAAGTTTCTTTTCCCAACAATAATATATTTCACCATAACTACCCAACCATAAAAGACACTATCTATACTACTAATTATTTTAAACATTTAGACTACTTTTAGACTCTAATTATTGGTTTATGACTTTTAAGTTATGTGATTATCAATATAGTATATCTATTAATATTAAGTTAATTGAAATCTGTTGGTGGAAGAAGGTGATGGGATAAGCATGTTATTGTAAATTAAATACAGTGGTGAAATGGTATGAATACATTATACAAAACACACACATCTATATATATATATATATCAGTTTTTTTCTAGTCACAGGTAAATGATAACTGTATTTTAAAGGATAACCAGATTAAAGGAATACTTGGATTTTTAAATTATTAAGATAACATATTTACATCCTAGAGGTTTGGTGCAAAAATCAATTAATTCTAAAGAAAATCTAAGAAGCAGAACTCTTACTGTTTTCTTAGAAATAGTTAAATTACACTCCTTTGAGAATGGTCTGTCTTTTGATTTGTTGAATGACTGTGAAGGACTTCGGAGGTCACATATATACTTTTAAGTTTTAGAATGTGTTGTTAGGAGGAAAATAAGCAAATCATTATGAACATAAAAAACAAAATCTTGAATTACCTGAATTTTTCGAAGTTTATTGATTTGCTCATCTAGCTTTTCATAATGTTCAAGAAGCTGTGAGGAGAGCTTCTTCCAGCGCACCTCAATCTCTTGAAATTCTGATTGATATTTCCCGCTAATTTCAGAAGGCGCTTTCTTCGACATCTCTTTCACAGTGGTGCTGAGATAGTCTAGGCCACTTTGTTGCTCTTGCAGAGAACTTTGCAAAGCCTCAAAATTTAAAAGAAAAAGTATATTTACACTAACTGATGAATAATAATTGACAACTTTCAATTAAATTCAGTGAATTTCAAATAAAAGCTATGCAATCAAAAATATAAATGTGTTAAATCAATTAAAATATCTAGACCAGTTTAAATTCTTTATTTTTCCTAAGAATAGCTTGTACATTAGTTAGTGATATTTTGTTTAACAGTACATGCCTTTTTTCTTTGTTTATTTTGAGACAGGGTCTCACTATGTAGTTCAGGCTGGTCTTGAACTCACTATGTAGCCCAGGATGGCCTTGAATTCCTACCAACCTTCCTGCCTCAGCCTCCTGAGTTCTGGGATTACAGGCATGCACCACCACCTCCGGCACATTTTTATAAACAATGTCAAATATGTTGACAACTTTTTCTTATGGAACCAAAGAATTTTAGCATACCTAATTTTATTGAATCATGTGTATATAGTAACTACATTTATGATGCAGTTAATGCAGTTTAACTTAACCGTACAAAATCTTCAATCTCTAACCCCCTTAAAATATAACTAAATCATGTTGATCTGTGGGATTATAATTTACTTATTTATACTTAGTTATACTCATTTAACTAAGTTATAGATGGAAGGCCTGTTACTGGCAATTAACAGAAGTTTCATATTTTTGAAAAAGATGCTATTTCATTTTGAATTATCAAGGTAAAATCTAGGGTTGTTTAGGGAAATTTATAATGCTTATTTTACATCTCTCCTGCATAATATACGTAATCCACTATAAAAGAACGCCTACCTTTAAGTTTTTCTCTACTTAACCTTTGGTTAAATGATACTTTCTGATACTGAAGTAATAAAGTCTCATGATAAGAAGTGAAAAAATTTCTACTTACCACTAAGAATTTTATATAAACTTTACATTTTCTGTATGTACAAGAATTTAAACTGTTGACCACAAGAATTTAAACTACTGACCATGTGATATGCACACAATTATTTTCTTTCTTTTATAATGAGACATAAGGGCCGGTGATATAGCGCAGGGGCATAAGCGCCTGCCTGGCAAGCGTGAGGTCCTGAGTTCAACTCCTGGTACCCACATATAAAAAAATTGTTAAACATAAAGGTTTTATTGTTGCATGGCTCCTATGCCTATTTTCTGGTATTTAATTCATATTTTTAATTTACTTTTAATTATATTTCGTTTTATTAAAAATTTCTCTTTGACTGATTTTAGGCAATATCTGGCATATAACTATATTTTAATCTAAGCATTGTATTGTGAACCTTTCCCAAAGTCGTTAGGTATTTTGAAACAATATAAATTTCATTAGCTTTTCTAGTTCATCCAATTATTTTCCATTTTGAGGACTACAAACTCGTTTGTAGCTTTCTAATTTTGTAAATTATGTTTCTATCCAGTGATCTGTCATCTACTTCTATCTATCTACCTCTCTCTTTGTATATATACTGTTTACTTCCATAAGATTCAGGCTTCATGAAAATTATATTCATGTATAAAAGTGATTGGTTTTACATGTATTAGAAAGTACTGAGAAAACTTCTGCAGCCAAGTTTACATTAAATTTATATCCCAAAAGTGTATGAGAATGTTTAGTTCATCATTTCCAAATTTGTACTCATATCTTTTGTGTGTGAACAATTTATTATGTGAAAAATATATCTCATTTTATAAATGTGTACTTCATCCTTTACAATTCAAGTTACAAATTTTCACAAACTATTAGCTATTTATGTCACCTTTTGGTGGCTTTCTTATTAAAATCTTCATTAAACAGAAAAAAATTTTTCCTTGCACTGATTTTTCTTTAAAATTGTTTTTGGGGCTGGTGAGATGGCTCAGCGGCGTAAGCGCCTGCCTGGCAAGCTCAAGGGCCCGAGTTCGAGTCCTGGAAGCCACATACAAAACAAGGGCTGGTGATATCGCTCAGTGGCACGGGCGCCTGCTGGCACGCAAGGTCCTGAGGTCAACCTCCGGTACCCAGAAAAAAAAATTGTTTCTGGTATTATTACAATGGCTGTTGATGCTTTCATTTTTTTTTTGTACTCTTTCATCATGTTTTAAAAGATTTTTAAATTTTTCCTAAAGTTTTTTTTCTCAATTTTTAGTGTATCTGTTATTTTCTAGGACTTTTAAAGAAGGGTTCTCATATTTTCAAAATAATATTTATAAACATTCTTTGCTTGCTGCTTTTTTCCAGTGGAAATGTTCTTCTTTGGTCATATACTCATTATTTCTTTCATAATTTCTCCACTTCACTATTGCTATACTATTACATGCTTTATTTTTTTATTTCATTTTTTTTTTTGAGACAGGGTTTTGCTGTGTAGTTCAGGCTAGCCTTGAACTCACTATGTAGCCCAGTCTGCCCTCGAATTCATGGCGATCTTCCTGCCTCAGCCTCCCTAGTGCTGGGATTATAGGTGTGCATCACCACACCTGTATGCTTTTCAAAAAGTATGCTGTTTAAAAAGTTGATTTATTTTGTTGGGTTGCACATTTTTTCAAGTGAACCGAGGAATCATTTTGCCAAGTATTAAAAACAAAAACAAAATGTGAATAAAAATGTTTAAACAGCTACCATTTTTTGGTATTGCAATAAGCAGAAAGAATAGGCCAATCTATACTAAAAAATGTTTAAATAAACTTCTTCAAAGAAATTACTTCTTCAAAAATATTATTTAACTTCATAGTAAGGACTCATGATATAACAGTTAAATTTTTAAAGTCCTTTCATCTTAATTTAATTCTCAAAATGTGGACATATTATCTCAGCTCCTAAATATAATTCATATGTTTTCAAATCTTAAAAGACTAAATATACAGCATAGACTTTTTATAATCAGTAGGAAATACATTCTAATATCTCTTACAAATTATTTCTTTCATTCCTCATATTAGTATTTTTACCTTTCCTAGTATAAAACTGTTAAAATGGTTTCTAAAATTCAAATTGTTTATTATAGTATTACATTTGATTAGTATTTACATTCAAACTAAATTTATAAAAATATTGACTATATCACTGTATCTTTGAGAATGTGAGTTATAAATAAGGAAGCTATAGGTGAAAATAATATTTTCATAATAATCAAAATCAGTATGTTTGAAAAGGTATACTAAACCAAGAAAACATACTTCATAAATACACCACATAATTATTTTCAATGACATATTTTTATTTATGTGCACACATGTATGTATATATACATATACCTATAGAGAGAAGGGAAAATGCATAAATTATATTCTTAAAATCTTATCTTCATTAGTTTAACTGTTAAGATACCAATTTTATCATTGATTTAATTATAATTTTTAAGGTTACATCAATGTGAGGTCTTGATAAGTGAGTACTACACTGGGTTGATTATAATACATAAATATCTACAGACCTGCAACTCTCCAAGTCTCTGCTCCATGATTTCGTATTCAGTGACGCTAAGCTGAGGTATAGCTAGTTTGGTTTCTGACTGCTGGATCCATGTCCGGATGGTACTCATCGTCTCCTGATAGCGCGTGGGTGGCAAAGTATCACAAACTTTGTCAGAGAGAAAAAAGGAAAGAAGGAAGGAAGGAAGGAAGGAAGGAAGGAAGGAAGGAAGGAAGGAAGGAAGGAGAGAGAAAGAATTATTCAATCATTTAAACTTTGTCATGTTTTTCTAAATTGTCAGCAAATTCAATCATACCACTAATTTCAAATGTTAATAAAATGTGAAAACCTGAAGCACAGAGTATGATTATGACCATGAAGATAAATTCCTACTATAAGTCTAGTATTTCAGGAATCTTACATACATTACATTGAACTTGCAAATAAGTCTTGCAAACTTTGTATTGGTAAACTCATTGTAAGGTCAAGAAATGGAGAAATAGAGAAGGTGAGTATTTGTACATACCATTCAGATTGCGTTTGGAGAAACTGAGTAGAGTTCAATTGTATGTAACTTTTTTTTTTTTGTGGGTACTGGGGGGTCGACCTCAGGACCTCGCGCGCCAGCAGGCGCCCGTGCTGCTGAGCGATATCACTGGCCCCTTTTTCATATGTGGGTTCCGGGAGTCGAATTCGGGCCCTCGCGCTTGCCAGGCAGGCGCTTAAGCTGCTGAGCCATCTCACCGGCCCCAATTGTATGTAACTTTGAAGGCTACTTCATTTCCATGTTATCATTTGCCTTTGAAGTAAACAGTATCATCATCCAAAGCCATTGATATTTTAAATTATATCATGCCACCTTCAATTTTACTAAAGCTAGACCAATATATGTGTGCTTAGTATGTATCAGGAATTGTAACAATAATTCAACATTTATTACCATTCTCAAACCTTAAAATAAACCTGTGAGATATGCATTGTTAAACCTGTTTACAACTGATGAAACTGCGGCTATTAGAAAAAGGCCAAGTAATTTGCTTATTGTCAAGTAGTTAGTGTAGGATCCAGGATTTTAATGGAGGCCCATCTGGCTTCACAGTAAAAACCACTACCAAATGTATACTTAATTTGACAAAATACACACTTGGTAGTGGTTGTACACATTTGGTAGCTCTTTCGACAAATATATATACTATGTAAAATACAAATAATAATATGCATATTAGGTCCTTAAAAATATAATATTTATATAGTGCATATTAGGGAGTGCATTAAATGCATGTAATGTCTATAAATAAGCACATATGTTTCAGATCTTATATATATGTGACTTAAGTAATTATACTGATCATGATCAAAGAGGCTAAATGCAGGATTAAAAAATTTGCTTAGAATTATAATCCATAAAAATGACATAACAGATTTTAAGGATAAACAGAAAGAAATTCTGGAACTGACAAATGTGATAAGTGAAAATAAGTACTAAGTGAATGTATTTAACAGTAAATAGAACAGATAGAATAAAGAATTATTAAACGTGAAGGTAGGTCAGAAGTAAACATCTATAATAAAACATGGAAAGACAAACAAAATATAATGATCTATCATAAATATAACCTAGGAAGAATGTGGCAGAATCCATATTTGAAGACATAGTGCATGATTATTTTTTAAACAGGTAAAATAACAATGCAAAGTCTATTTATATCACCATATCGAATGGCAATATTAAATATCATAATTTTAATAGGCCAAGAGTGTCACTTCTATACACCAATTTCTTCTATACTAAATGAGAATATAGTAAAGTATATTATATGCTATTTACTGGGATATTCAGAAGATTAAGGTAATTTTAGAGAATGTTGGAAATGGATACTGAAAAGTTAGAAAGGGAGGCTGCAATTCAGTATGGTTACATTTATTTAGGAGTTCTTGCCCAAATTATTTTAAGAAACTTGCTTTACTCTGAGCACATCTGATATTTTACTGAAAGATCACCTTGTGTACTTTATTTTTATTTATTTATTTATTTATTTATTTTTGGCACTGGGAATTGAACATACAACCTCGTGCTTGCCAGGCAGGTGCTGTGCCGCTGAGCCTTATCCCCGGCCTACCTTCCGTACTTTAAACTTCGTTGTTTTATTTCATGTGAGTAACATGTTTCTCTACTGACTAGACACCTTTGTTTGAATGCTAGATAATTATTAATAAACAAAAGCAAAGAGGGAGCTCTGGGATGGCAGTAAAGTAAATAAATTCTGAGTTATATTCAAAGAGTTTTATGTGAGAAGGCATTTGAGAAAGAGATCAGGAAGGAGAGAACAGAGACAAGGAGGTGGATTTTAAAGTGTAGAACAAGTAATTTAATTGAACTTAAATATGCAGAGCCTGGAAAACAGTGCTTGTTTCCTTAATAGCAGTGACTGAGTGAAATATGTATTAGAAGCCTGCCAGTGATGATATTAATTAGTCCAATTTTATCCTGATGATGAATATACATCAGGAGGGAAAGATAAGTATAGCAAGAGTTAGTGGGAAATGTTGGAATTACTTTTTATTAGAAAGAGATCAACATGTATCTATGAACATCTAACAGGATTGCTTCTCTTTCCTGCTTTTACAGAAAGAGGCTGTATGGCATACCAATTAGGAAGTCTGCTTTTGAAGTTCAGAAAAATGGTTTGGGACTTGGCTCTCTACTCACTAGCTTCAGCAAATTGCTTAACCTTTTAGTGCCTTACACCTCGTGACGATATTTTGGGGAGAATGAGATGAGGTTATTCATTTATTTTTCCTTCATTCAGCAAATATTCATTCAGTATTCTGAGCACAAGGAATGCAAAAATTAAAAATGTCTCAGTTCTTTTAATGCTTAAAATTTAGTTGGTGACTCCAGAAATAAACAAACAGATGAATAAATACATAGATGAGAAGAGCTAATAGTAATTACTGTCAAGAAAAGCAAATAAGGGGATTGTATGAGGGAGAGTAAATGAGAGGAAATGAGAGAAGGGGAGAAAGAATCCTTTCAAATCATGCTCTAAAACAAATTTAAGATAGAAAATTTGATGCAAAAATGTGAAAATAAAAGGGGATCTACACAAAGGATGGTGGGCAGCCCACAGATTTGCAGTAGCAAGAAGCCAATACCATCCTAACTTTTAGAGGGATAAGGGAAGAGTTGGGAGTTATAAGAACCTAATAATGAAGGTGCCACTCCCAGAAAGTGAATTGGGAAGGATTTTGTTGGAACTTTGACTCCTGAAGAATGACATCTCCAGTGAGATCTAGAGCCTTGGGGGACTCATTTTTAACCATTGATAGAAACACAAAATGAAGCAATGAGAAAATAATTTCGCTTACCTCCTCTTCCTAACTTCAATATTCCTAAAGTGCTCTCTACTGGCTAACCCAAGCCAATAGCCATTTTTAGAAAGAATCCTGGAAAATGTAGTCATAATGGGAAGAGCAGGGGATGAAATTAATAACAGACAGACAATTGATCTGCATTAGGAGTAAAATGGATTTAAGAGGGACAACAGGGAATATCAATCTTTTTTGCAATATTCGAGTTCCTGAATTTATTATCAGTCCACATATTTTTCATCATTCAAATATTTTTATGTTGTAAGACTTCCTTTAACACAACAAAATCATAAAATAAATTAGTAACTATAATTATAAAATGATAACAAGTGACTGTGGAAGTACCCCTTAAACAGATTGAAAAGAAGTAAAGGAGGGAGCCCTGTTCCTAACAGCAGAATGGTTTTCCAGATTAGGAATAGTAAGTGCAGCATTTCTGAACCATGACTGTCATTGTTAGGGGAGGATCACAGCAAGCAGGCAAGTGCGACTAGAGCAAAGTGAGTGAAGCGGAGTGTGGTCAGAGACAAAGGCAAGCACTTTGTCATTGAGAGTGATGAGCATGACAGACCTCGTGGATGATAATGAGCTGCTATATTTTATTCTAAATTATTCTATATTTGCTAATTGCTTAGTTCATTACAGGGTACATAACACATTTGCTGCTACTACTATTATTAGCTCTGAAGAGAGACACTAGAAAATAGAAATTGTAGAAGACACACTCAAGGCTAAGTAGAAATTGTAAGACTTTAATATAAAGTTTTAACTGTGCCAATAGAGAAAGAAAACTCCCTGTAGAGGGAAAAAGGAAAAGCTGAATAGAGACCCATTCATTTATTAGTTTTGGAGAACCAGATCCAGAGAAATTCACAACTTGGCTTTCAAATGAGCTGCATTTAAAAGCAAAACATCACATCAATATCAGACTCAATCTTGTTGGGGAATCAATATTTTCCTCATAATTATGAGTATCAGATTTAATATAAAGTTATAATTTTATTATACACTGGTACCTTGGTATTTGTCATTAATTGGTTTCAGAAGTCTTGATAAGTATCAAAAATGTGAGTAACAAACAAATTGCTTTGGCTGGAAAGGGTAGCAAGTCACAAGTCAATCGACACCGACAAGTTCTAGCTTGTGGGCTGAGTACCAAGTAACAAGTACTGGGACAAATTTTCATGTCAAAATGTATCAAGTACCAAATTCAATGAGATTTAAAGTAGTCTAGTACAAAGGTATGATTTTACTTGTGATTCAAAGCACATAGTTATCATTCACTCTGTTCTATCTAATAAAAATGAAGTTTGGAGGTTTCTTTTCAATTAATTCTGAATGCTAAAGATGGACAATATTCATAGGATAAGATTTTCTGATTTGCTACCTGCTTTCCATTTAATGAATCTCTGTGATTTTTATTGTATGTATCTGTGCTAAAGAGTCTGGCAATGAACTTTTACAGTAATCACTTCATATTAGTAAACTCTGCTCAGGATATATATATTTTTTATTTATATTTCAAGCCTCACCCAAACTTGGCATTGCATTCTATTGAAATTTATCATACAGAGAAAACTAATCTTACAATAAGAAATCTTTTATTACTTTTTTAAAGAAACAAATTCTCAAAGATTAGTTTGGGAAATAATTCATTTAATATAATTTCTTTTTTTTTTTCTTTCTTTCTTTTTTTTTTTTTTTTTTTTTGTGGGTACCGGGGGTTGACTCAGGACCTCACGCGCCAGCAGGCGCCCGTGACGCTGAGCGATATCACCGGCCCTTTTTTCGTATATGAATTGTGGGAGTCGAACTCGGGCCCTCGCGCTTGCCAGGCAGGCGCTTACACTGCTGAACCATCTCACTGGCCCCATTTAATATAATTTCTTGGTCAAGGTGGAAAACAAAAATATATGCACACATATGAACATAAATTCATACTTTATTGCTTTCTTTATTTGTAATGTAACACTACATAATGCCGGCAAGGCTTACTATCAATGTTCAGTAAATGCTTTGACAAATCTGCATCTGGGCGGAATATTTCATTTGAACCAGACATGGTGGAGAATTCCAGTGAAGGATTCTTAATTCCGTTTCAGATTAAGAAGAAAGAAAAAGCCATATGTGGAAACCAATGTCCTGAAACACAATCTCAGTGGGAGCTGCTTTATCTACCAGTTGTGAGATGTCTGTGGATGCCATTTTTATGATCTCAACCTGGGAGCAGCAATAGTCCAGCTCCATGTAGGGAAATTAGCTTTCTTCATTTTATGTATAAATATAGATTAATAATCCAATTAAGTTTCTCTTTACTGACATAATAAAACAATTATGACACCTAATTTAATAATCTACCATACCTAAAGGACCTCAAGAGTGTTTTAATATCATTTGACCCAGCCCATACTTATGAAAAATGTGACCCAATTATTTAATACTTAGCCCTATATTACTTATAAGTATACGACTTTCATCACAAAGTATTCTTATGATAATTGTTTACTAGTCTGTGGCTGAAACATCATATTTAAAATATAGATTATTTCTAAATGTGTTATAATTAGGGAAATATATCGGACGAAATGAAAATTAATAAAACTGATTGCATGTTGGGAAGCATGTGTTGTAAATTATTGGCAAAATAAATGTTAAGGGCTACCATGCTGCACAACTATTTATCTGGGAAGGTAAACAATATTCCACTAATTTCTGGTCACTTAGTATAGTCATGTCAAGAATGGCAATATTAAAATCTGGCATAAGTGCCACTCATTCTGCTAAACATCCCTGTGACTTAGGCTCTGTTCTCATAAAGGGCTCTAGATGCCATCTGATGTTAGCAAACACATGGGTTATTAGGAATTATATTTAAGACCACCTTGGGATTTTTGAAAAGTTTAAAACAAATGAGTCAACTGAAGTCTGGGTCTTTTCTACCATTTACTTCTTTAACAATTGATTTTTTTTCTACTATATTTTCCTAACCAAGATGATATAATAAAAACTACCAGGGCCGGTGAGATGGCTCAGCGGCGTAAGTGCCTGCCTGGCAAGCGCGAGGGCTCGAGTTCGACTCCCAATACCCACATACGAAAAAAGGGCCGGTGATATCGCTCAATGGCTCGGGTGCTTGCTGGCACACAAGGTCCTGAGGTCGACCCCCGGTACCCACAAAAAAAAAAAAAAAACTACCATAACACTTATTTGTTACAATATAAGCTTTGTTTTCCTGAATTTTCCCTCTGTTACACATTTATTTTCTAAAAGTAGTCCTCTTCTTTCAGTAATACTATCTTCAAATATCCTGTTAATTTTTTTTTTTTGTGGGTACCGGGGTCGACCTCAGGACCTTGTGCGCCAGCAGGCACCCGTGCCGCTGAGCGATATCACTGGCCCGTTTTTCTTATGTGGGTTCTGGGAGTCGAACTCAGGATCTCACGCTTGCCAGGCAGGTGCTTACTCCGCTGAGCCATCTCACCGGCCCAAAAAATCCTGTTAAATTTTAAAAATGAATTTTTTATGTTTGATCATCCAACTTGATATTTAGCATATGTTCCTAAGTTTGTTGAGGTCAGCAGCAATCCTTGTATCTTATGATATCAAATACCTAAAAAAGTTTCAATACATATGTATGCTATTCTTGCTGTTGGCAGAACTGGTAAAATAAAATGAAAAAAAATTTACAATCATTTTTAAAATATACTTTTCTTAATTGACTCTGGAGTCAAAAAGCAGAGCAACAGAGAATGTGTCTACTACAATAAAAGTTTTTTTTATCTGGATTACTAAAATAATATTTAAAATTTAAAAGTTTAAGAAAGTAATCCTATAGGATTAGAACTAGAAGAGTTCAATTTTTATTTCTACTTCTAATCTCAGTGTCTTAATATGGAGTAGCAGGCACACAGTTTGAAATTATGCCCAGATGATTTTGCTAGCTACCCTAAATTTTTTTCTGCTATCCCTCCAAGAGAAAAATTATTCCCTGTAATCATGATGAGTGTCCACCCAACACACCTCTCCAGATTATTACTTCTTCAAAAGCTACATATAGTTTTCTTTATCATGCCTATCAACACTTTACTCCAAGATTGACCTGTCTTCCTGTTTCTCCTCCAACCCATATTCCACATTTTTCTTCACGTGTCAGTTAGAGGCTGATTTTTTGGAAGGGAAAATCAGATGAACTAATTTCCTTAATGAAAATTTTTTTTTAGAAATTTTAATTACCCTTAAAATAAAACCCAAAGTTATACAGGTGAATTATAAGGGTTGTGATAGTTAACTGATTGTGTCAACTTAAGCAAGAAATGCCCAGCTAACTGGATCAGCATAGGTCTGGGTGTGGCTGAGGGGATTTACTGAAGACAGAAACCCTGCAGTGGGTGGTGTGAGTGGCACCAACCAATAGGCTCGTAGTCTGAATTGACTAAAAGGGAAACAAAGAAGAAAGGCTCTCTTTGGTTTCTCTGGAGGAGCTCTAGTCTTCACCTTGACCTTGGACGTCATCTTCTGGCTTCCAGAACAGACTCTTCAGTCTTCTAGTGCAGACTCTTCAGCCTTCCATGGCAGATCCTTGGGCCTCCTGATATGGACTCAGACAGGACATTACAGTGAGCTCCAGGCCATTGACCGTTAACTGGATCTTTTGGCTCTTCAGTGCGCAGACAGTCCTTTTGCACTCTTCCACACCCAACTCTGTGGGTGGCCTTTGTAAGCCTACCTTGTAAATCCTTATACATTTATACATCTTGCATCAAATCTGTTTCTCTAGTGAACACTGACTGATACAAGGGCCTTCAGTAATACTACCCTAACCTTTCCATGATTTGCCAGGTTCCAGTTCTTCTGGTCTTCCGTCTCTTGGATATGACAAGTCCTTCTTCATCAACTTTGGGTATTTCTTCTGATTTTGGTTTCTCTTAATGTCCTTTCTGCAGGTCCTCACACCGATACCTGCACATCCTACACATTTGGTTAAAATGTCATCTATCCAGTATCATGGTGTCTGGCACCTAAATGAGTATAATCTGTGGCAATGTTATTTAGATGTTCATTTTTATTATCTTTTTCTTTTGTAAGCTCCATGAAGACATAAATATTGGTCTTGATTTTCTCCACTAAATACCTAGTACTCAACAATTTCAAGGCATATAACAGGTGTTCCAAAATATTTATTAATTAGTAGATAAGTGAGTAAGACAGTGCTGTACCAACAACACGGGCACAGAATATACTAATATATTTCGGAAGTTTTAGGATAAAGAAAACACCTGCTGTGATCATAACTAATGTCTCTTTCACCATTTTCTGGAAAACAAAACAAAACCACACCAAACAAAAAAATCCCAATTATTATTTTCTTGACATAATTTCTATCTCACTATTAAAATAAACTCAAACTCTATTATATATTTAGTTTATTTCCATTGATAAAAATTTAATTTCTTTGTTAAAATAGATTATGAGAAACTAATTTTTTTTTTCTCTACTGAGGATTAGGGACTGAACACAGGGGTTTTTTTCACTGAGCTACACCACCAGCTTTTCTTTTTCTTTTTTTTCTTTTTTTTTTTTTCAAGAGACAGGATCTTGCTAAATCGTCTAAGCTGGGCTCAAATTTGCGATCTTCCTGCCTCAGTCTCCGAGAGTGCTGGGATTCCAGGTGTGTACCACTAAAACAGGCTATAGACTAGATCTTATGTTTTTAATATTCATCTAGAAAAGAATTAAGCTTTTTCGGTTTGTAGTTTCTAGGAAAGTATTTTAGCAATTGTCTTGGGAGGTAATTCTCCTTAGTCTCCTTGACCTAGGCAAATTCTAATCTACTTTTTCTCCCTCTACATATTCACCTTTTATGGACATTTCACATAAGTGGAATCACATAATACATACTCTTTTGTGACAGGCTTCTTTCACTAGATTCATCTATGCTGTAGCATATTTTACTACTTCGTTCTTTTTTATTGCCAAATACTATTGCATTGTATGGATATACACATTTTTTCATGTATTTATGAGTTGATGGCCAATTGGTTTGCTACTCTTTATCAATTATGAATAACATTATGAAATTCACATATACTATATAGCGCTCATACCATCCTATCTTCATCCTTTCAGTTACTGAAGCCCCATGAGCTCACATGTGACATTGGGATAATAAAATATATACTCAAGGGGTTGGTTTCTGGGAACTAAATAAAATAATTTACAAGGAGTTTATTCATAGACAAAAAGCACTAGGGATATAGCATGCATTTTATCTTTTAATATTATTTTCTCATATCACTTATGCCAGGGTACAACCATTAATTCCTTACAATGGTTTCCACTACTGAAAGCATATATATATATTTTTTTGTGGGTACCGGGGGTCGACCTCAGGACCTCATGCTCCAGCAGGCACCAGTGCTGCAGAGTGATATCACAGGCCATTTTTTCGTATGTGGGTTCTGGGAGTCGAACTCGGGCCCTTGCGCTTGCCAGGCAGGCGCGTACGCCACTGAGCCATCTCACCGGCCCTGAAAGCATATTTTCAAAGAAAGTGTTTTTCCATTGTCAGAAATCCAGTGAAGGAAAATTTTTAAAGGAAATAAAAGTTAGGACAGATGGCCAGGTGCTTCTGTTAGCTTTTATTGCTGAATACTTAATATATTCAAAGTAGTGTGGAATAACAGAATTGAAATTTACTCTCTGGTGCTATTTTGGGAGTACAGTGTATACATGTACAATTATTTGAAACACAAATTAACAAAGTAAAAATAAATGTGATTTAATATTGTAAATTTCCTTTACTTATGCATTTTATACTTAGTGAAGGATTAATCAACTAAGGCAAGTGTTCCAAATAGTAAGAGAAAATATTAGAAATGTTTTGATAAATAAAGTAGAAGAGAAGTCATTTGATTTGGAGATAACTGGAGTGAAAAGCTTGGTAAGATCTATAAAAATTCATCCTGTGTATGTATGAAAGAGAAGAGATGATATAAAGGGATAGATTGATAGTTGCTTGAGTAGAAAGTACATTGTAGGAGCACAGGAAAATCTCAGGTATTAAGCATTGACATTCTGAACATTGTTAAGCTGAAAATGATTAAATCTTAATATAATTAACAGCCATATAAAAATTATTATTTTTTTTTTAGTGAAAAGGCTCTTTTGCCCACCAGGTACAGAATAGCCATTAAAAAATGCTTGATGTTAAGGGAGGGTTATAGATTTCATGACAAGATCAAATACATTACTATTAAATAATACACGGAAAAAATCAGACATTCAAAAGATTTCTCCTAATTGAATGTACAGAGGTGCAGCAACAAGTGTACTGAAATCCACTAGAGGGAGCTGATATTATTTTAAAGTTTTACTACTGGATTCCCTACCAGCAAAATAAACACCTTAGCAAAACCCACTTTGAAGTATAAAAAAAAATCTATTTTTACCTTTTGTTATATGTACTTCATTTCATTTTTATAAAACTAAAAGGCTAGGATATGAAGAAAGGTCCATGTATTTCAATATATTAATTCTAGAAAATTTGTACGGTAAATATTTTGAATATTTCAAAGAAAAGCAACAGGAAATAAGTTTTCCAATGAGTTAAAGTTTTAGTAGAAAACAAACACATTCTTGTACTTCTCATAATGAGTTTAGAGAAGGAATTTTAAAAAAATATTTGATCTTAGTGCCTTAACTCCCCATTATACTCTGTAATCTTTGGTGTGTGCACATAAACATATGTATGCATGTGTATGGTAGAACAGAAACTAATTTGCTTTGCTTTAAACTGTTCATGAACTTATCTCTTGTAGAAATTTTAGTCTTAATAATTAAATTGATGCATAGAGATATAAGCATACAGTATGTATTAATATCATAGGAGTAAACGAGTAAGTGATAAAAGAGACATGTTAAAAATGTACTAGTTATATTGAATGTATTTGCATAATTGTTCCACTTTTATCTTTTATTTTATCATCACAGGAGAAAAGGAGGATTTGTGTAATTATACTGATTTAAAAGTAAAATGTAGCCCAAGGAATTATTTGTCGTTTGCTGAATTTCAGTTTTCCACATGTATTCTATAGTTACAATACTTTCAAATGAATTGATAGAAGTATCAGAAGTGCCTACATAAATATCCTTGAACAGAAAGCAAACTGGATTTAATGAGCGTCTACTCGCACAGCCTCAGCTACTCTTTTATTCTCTTCACTATTCAAAATGCCTGTTTCTCAACTGTGCAAACCACCAAGGAGAAGCAATGCCTATATAAAGCATGTTTTATTTGTTTTTCAACAAAATCCTAAAATTATTATGAGAGAAAAATATAATGTATCTGTCTTCCAACACAAGTATTTCATCACTTTTTAATAGAGGTTATAGGTAGGAAGATTCCATTGACAGTTGTTATTCTTTTGTGTTAATACTTTCTGTTTCCCACAAATAACCAATGTGGAAAACTTCATTTAGCTTTTTTAAATATTTTTACTTACTTGTCTGGAGCTCTTTCTCTTTGGCCTGCATATCAGCAAAGACTTGGTTAAAATGATTTGTAAAGGCCACAAAGTCTGCGTCCAGGAACATTGGCCCCTGTCCTTTCTCTTTCAAGGCTATGCTTTGAATTTTTAATCGCTCAATTTGGGGTTGAAGAGCTGACATCCGGTTGACTTCATCCTGTATGATAATTTAAAGTATTAAAATAAATAAAACTTTTACTTTGTATATATTACAGTCCTGCAAAAGAAGTTGTGAAAAGGCAGTGATGCAATTTTAGCTTAATACTCTTAACAAACATTTAATTAGAAACATCCATGATGATTTAGGCAAATTTCTATCCAGTCATCAATTCAAGAATACCATGGCTCTTTGTTCAATTTGTATCATCATATATAATCATCTTTAATTTCAAGATCACATCATTTTTAGATCACTAACAGGCACAAATTTGTGTGGCTGAAAAGTACGATGAATAACCTACAATCTTTTCCGTAAATTAAAAATGGATATTTGACTGCATCCCTCTTATCTCAAAATTGTGTGCCTTTGTTTCAAATTCTAAGCTTGTTCAACAAGCAATGTTTTTTCTTTCAATTTATGTGTGTGAAAGATAAATTATAATATATATATATGATTGTATAGTATGTATATATAACATAGTATATATACATACTATATTAAATTGCAAATACAAAAACTATTAGATTATATGTATGTCTATAATATTTGTATATATGTACATATGTGTGTGTATACTTATATTTAATATATATTTAAATCTGTAATCTCCTACCTTTTGTATGGCCTCAGTACTTCGGACCAAACAGGCAATTGTCCCACTCTTTTAATTAGTATAATTACTTGTCTGGGTTTTATTTTGGCCTAGAATAATTATTATAGCACCATCTTTTATTTTCTATGTACTGTATTTGGGATCATAAAATCACATAGCTGCTGATGTGCTGTATGATACAGTAGTCACTACACACATTTGACCACTGAGCACCTGACATGTGGTTAGTCCAAACTTACATGGGCTGTAATTTTAAAATGAACACTTTTTGATCACTGAGTATGAACAATTAAGAACATGAGCTATCTTGCAGATTTGAAATGTTGATTGAACCTTGAAGTGATAATATTTTTGATAAATCTGATAAAATACAATAAAATATATTATTGAAATTCATGTACCTGTTTCTTTTAAATTTTTCAATGTAGTTTGTAAGATTTAAAATTACTTATTTGACTTCAATTAGTGACTTGCATTTTATTTATTTTTTTGGACAGACCTGTTTT
Organism: Erethizon dorsatum; assembly: GCA_028451465.1. NCBI lineage: Eukaryota > Metazoa > Chordata > Mammalia > Rodentia > Erethizontidae > Erethizon > Erethizon dorsatum. The sequence continues at coordinate 24,557,867 of CM051842.1, forward strand.
CCACTTGTTTTCATACTCTTGTTTCCAGTGAAGTTGCAATTAGTTTGTGTTTAATACGTAAATAGTATGAACCTAAAGACATATTTTGAAATGCTCTTTTGAAAATTATTATTATTATAGTTGCTTATATATTATTCATACTTACACTACCTTTAGAGAAAAGTACTTGGTAATTGTTTATCATTTAATATGTAAAATGAAGGATAATTCAAATTAAAAATTGGATCATGAGCCAATTATAAAGAAGGGAAAATTAAAAGAATTACAGCAATTATGAACTAAATTTAAATCTGAGCTTCCTAGAAAGCACAATGCAAAGGTGAAATGTAATAAACTGTTAATTTTGGATACATGCATACTGCTTTGGAGGACTGATTTGTGTTAGCATTGGCTTAGATAAATGTATCTCATAAATCCTCTTGTGGAAGCAAGACTACATGATGGTCTGGGTCACTTGTTCTGAGTTTTAGAAGATATAAAGATAACTTTCAGTGGAATGTTATTTTTTTTTTTTGTGGGTACCGGGGGGTCGACCTCAGGACCTCGCGCGCCAACAGGCACCCGTGCCTCTGAGCGATATCACAGGCCCCTTTTTCGTATGTGGGTTCCGGGAGTCGAACTCGGGCCCTCGCGCTTGCAAGGCAGGCGCTTACGCCGCTGAGCCATCTCACCGGCCCAAAGTGGAATGTTATTATGTGGTTATTACTGTGTATGTTGATTCAGGTCAGTTAATCTTTGATAACAGAAAACTTTTGGTAGGTGAAGATTGAAGATATTTAGAAAAATTTGGAGATAAACCATCTCCCTCATTCAAATGTAAATACTCTCAATCACGTGCTAGATGGTAAGTACATATCCATGGATAAAGAATTAGAGAGATAAAGGGCAATAATATTCTGTATTTTTATTACAGTAACACACGTGCTTTCTACTGTAGATAAGCAAATGGCAGTGCTGGCGTCTGCTGTGAATGTTTAAGAAACTGATTTACATTTGTAAAGACGGAGGCCAGATATTTTTCCTGTTTAGGGAGCTCTAGAAGGAGCTTACAGTATAACCAAGTGTGTTGTGCAAAACAAAGGGGACTTTAATAAAACATTTGGGCAAATGTTCAGTTGAGACTAAAAAAATCTGAGAATAAATCATGGGAGAGATCTTTTTGAATTGAAGTATCAATGTTTAAAATATGTTAATAATTATCCATCATTTCCATAAAAGGCATTGGTGTGGCTCATACTCCAGAGTAAAACATCTTCCCTGAGTGTGTTTATCCTTCAGAATTACATGCTCAACTGATAGAAGCTATTGTACTTTTCTTGGGGAACGGTCATGGATTTGTTCCAATTCTGAAAAGGTTCTCTAACTTTAAAGCTATTAAATGCCTTTCTGTTAAGCATTAGATTATGAACTACATCTAGCTTTCAATTTAAAAACACCTTCAAATAACAGAAAGAGATGACATGCAGAGTAAAATAATTTATTTACTTGTCACTAAATACAGCCAAATAGTATAACTTTAGCTTTTGTGTGATTAATATTAAGCTTATCTGGCTAAATATTTTATTTAAACAGATCATTATATTCAGAAACCAAAGGGCAAGAGAGAAATAATTAATAAAGAGAAATTGGATTCTATCATCAGAATCTGAAACTTTGTGGCTGGATGCAGTAAAGGAAAAATTTTTAATTTGTATAACTTCACCAATTGCAAGAGAATATTTAATACATTCACCAGTGATCTCCATTTACTCCTCAGTTTAACACTAAGATCCTAGCATAACACCAAGATCCTAGCATGTCCCCCAAATCACAGCTTGGAGATTGATAGATCTATCTATCTATCTATCTATCTATCTATCTATCTATCTATCATCTATCTACCTGTCTGTCTACATTTTTGCCTTCCTCCCTTAGCCCTCTCTTCTGCCCCTTTATGCTCACCATTCACATTGGCTTTCACTTGATCTTCATTGCTCCCTCACACCATGTTTCTTTTGACTAAAGTACCTTACCTTGGTTCTCTTGGTTAATGCCAACTCATCATAAAAGCCTCAATTCAAATGCCTCTCTACCAAGGAAGCTTTCCTTGGGGACTCTGTCTAGCTCAGGTTTTTCCTGTTAAATATTCTCCCCAACTGTGCACATTTGCAGAAGCATTTGTTCCAGTGGAAATTTTATATCTATTTATTCACTGGTTTAGAGCTTCTCTTCTCTACTCTACTTAAATACAATGAAGCAAGGGTCAGTAACATTCACTGTTACTTCCAAAACATAGTGCTATGAACTGAACTGTGTTTCCTCAAAATATATATGTTGAAGCCCTAACCCTCAATGAAACTTTATGAGTATTTGGAAATAGAATCTTTAGAAGGTAATTAAGGTTATGGTGTCATCAGTGGGGGTCCTAATCTCATAGGGTTGATGGCTTTATATAACCAGGAAGCTCACTGTTGCTCTCATGCTCATGTGTGTGCACTCCATCCTCCTTCTCCATGTATAGGAGCCTAGAAATGTTATGTGTGAAGACATTTTGAGAAGGTGACTATCTACAAGCAAGTATGAGAGCCCTTGCCAAAAGCTGAACCCAGCCAGACCTTGATCTTGGATTTTCCAAGCACTAGAAGTCTGATAAAAGAGATTTGTATTGTTTAAACAACCCAATCAATGTTATTTGCTATAGCAGCCCAAGCTAGCTAACACACTCAGTACCATTCTCAGAAACAATAAAGACACTGCACTGAATATATATTTCATAGGTGAGTGTATTTTGTAGATGCTATTAATAATTTCCAAAACTAAATCACAATAATCATGCTAAAGGAATATATTTTTGTTGCAAGAAATAATATATCAGAGTTATTCTTCTAATTCACAGAAAACATGGATTCTACTGCTAAATTATAAGATATATCTAAATGCAGAAATTTCTTAATGCACATCTATCTAATAATTTAAATTGCAATTCTGTAGTATATTCTATATCCAAAATTATAATTTCTGAGTTTATTTCCTACTAAACTTTTAGTTCTAATATTTAAAGAAAAAATATCAAGTCATTCAATTGTTTTTCTTTAAAAGTAGCTTTGAATTTCCAGTAATATTCTGGGTTCAATTTCTTTTTCAGACATAGCCCTGTTACCTCTCCATCTTCAGTCACCCTTTATTTAAACTATTCTTTTTAAAGTATACAAATTAACCTCTATTCATATTAAATAGAATCATCTCAATCTATCATTAAATGTTCATCCTAAAAACCTTTTAATCCATCCTCTAATCAATTTCCCATGAAAGTGCACAGTTCATAGTAATGATGAAAAAAGTCCAGGTCTTTTCATAATTACATATTTCCAGTTTTCATACACTTGCTGATATGTTCTTTTAATCTCCTTCTCAGGATGATTTGTGCCAATTCAATCGTGTTGCCTCTCCCACTTCACTGGCCACCTTTTCCCTATGACCCAGGAGACAGATAGTTACAGGTAAAAGCTCCTTATCTTTGGCCATTTGTGACTAAGCTGAGTCAGTGAGGAGCTCTGTTCACATACAGTACTGAAAGACAGGGGGAATAAAGTAGGCCACTTATTTTCTGGCTCTATTTCCATCAGGGTGCCTTGGGTTGGCTCTTAATCCTCCCTGTACTATGAGGATCTAACTCTCTTCTGAGTTTCCAAAAACTCTCTTCCTGATTTTTCTGCTCTAAGAGAAATAACAGCTCTGATACTGAATTACTGCACTATCCCTTGAGGTTCTTCAATAATCCAATCATACTCATAAAATATCTCTTTGCGATGAAACCTTATTCAAAGTTTCCTAAATTGAGTGAACCATTTATGTTAGTGATTTTCCTTAGGTACCCAATTGTATAGCATGTCCACATCGTGCTGAATTGTGTTTCCAGCTATTTGTATGGATTCCAGTTTTTCAGCATATGACTGGACTTTGCTATTAGCAAAGAAAACCTCTAAAGTATAGGCCATTTTTTATAGGCTTCATGTGGCTTCAACCCTCCCTAAATGTCTCATCCATTAGCAAACTGACAAGATCAATTAGCCATGAATAATTTTTCTACAAAAAACTGTAGGATTTCAGCATCTATACATTACCTATTTAAACTGATTTTCTTTATTCATATTTTGATCTTTTCTGTGTTCAGTTAAATCTCTAGAAGGTGAGAATTTCATTACCAAACATTTTGCAATGGTCATTTTGGTAATCACCAAGAAATGCCTAGTAATCATGATCCAAATGGAAGGCGGAAAGATTCTTACCTTACAGATTTTTAACTGGCTTTTAATTGCTGTTGGCTCTGAAGTGGAGGTGGGTTGCGTTTTCAACCAGTTTTCAGCAGTGGTTGTCATCTGTTCCAATTGTTGCAGCTGATTATAGAAAGTGATGATGCGGTTCTGGTACTCTAACCAGTTAAGTCTCTCACTTAGCAGCTGGCAGAACTCTGTCCAACGGCTGTTCAGTTGTTCTGAGGCTTGTCTGATGCTGTCAGCATTAACACCCTCTAGAAAGAAAAAAAAATTAAAAATATTCCCTGAAGCCACAGACAGAGAGAGATGATCTGAAAACCATGGTGTTTCTATTATAAAAGTATTCATCATACGAATGATTTCAAACAAAATCATTTATTTACTGATAAGGTTCTAAAAGTATGAAGTGTTTTCTGATTATTGATGGAATATTGGAGTTCCATCTTATGACTGAATATGAATGTCATAACAATAATAAATGAGGGAGAACTAAGATTTGGAAGAGTAGAATATATTTCAATAAAAACAAAGTGGTTAAAGCTGTGATGGGTGTGGAGGGAGGCTGATAATGATAAAATATTTTGAATATTTCTAAAAAGCATTAAATACATTATGTATTATAAAATTTATCTTCTAAAAATAACTTGCATTTTACTTTTAAAAAATATGACACTGAGTGGAAATATTATTTGCATTTTTTATAAAAGGGTTTATTTAAAATCAATTATTCTTTATTTTTACTACAGTTGTCCAGCAACAGATTGCCCATTGAGCCAAATAAGTGAAGCAAACACTCAGAACAATAAATCTTTCTACTGTGAAAATGTTTTCACTTCCAAATGTGGAAGTTCATGTGAAACTTTAAAGATCACCTATAGCAAATAAAGTGTACTGTGTCAAGGACACAGTGGAAATACAAGTACACTGTTACCATTCGGGAGTAGATATTATGTGTCAGGGAATATGCTGCATCCTTCCGTAGATGATGTCTCATGGTTTTTAAATTTCATCATAATTTGATATATGCTGAAGCCCATTCAAGTAGATACTATCCTATACTCATGGCAGGAAAGTACAGCGACATAGTCAACCCTTGTTTGTGTTGTGAAATGGAGTTCAAAACATTTACACTTAGATATATAAATTTATATAGAACTTCTCTAATAAATTACATTATATAAAGAAGAAAATGGATTAAATATGATACTGTGTATTTAAAAATAGCCTTGAAGGCACAAATTTTTAAAAATATGAAACACTTGAAAATTTCATATTTCTATATTTATATAGGGATCTCAAAGGAAGCATAAGTACTGCAAAATTCTTCCTCTAGATTAAAATATTTAAGGGCTGAAGTGATTTATTAGGAAACCAAATTATTTAAGAAAATCTCCTTCTGAGATGTTCATCTTACTAACTTCCTGGAATAAAATCTAGTTAAAAATGAACTAAGTTCTTGAAAAGTCTGAAGGATATTACTAGCAAAGCTAAGGCCTAACATGTATATGCCACCTACTTTATCTGTTTTAAAGGCCAAAAAATATGAGTTTTACCCCAACAACTATTTTACCTTATTCGGCTGCGTTATGTTCAGATATTATAATTTTCAATGTGTTGTAATCATACTATGCTGCCAAAGCAGGTTGCTCAATTCCTTTCAATCACGAATCTAACTTTAGTAATTTCAAAGTATTACACTAACCAGGATGACACCAGAGGAAAAATAAATTTTCCAAATATCACTGATTAAAATCTTCTCCTTTTTGGCCAATACATTTTTAAAAAGATGTAACAGGGGAAAGTATAGGAAATAATATATCTTGCTATAAAAAGGCCTATGATTTACAGGAAGTAAATACTCTTCTAATACCTCTAATATTTATGAGAACAATTATCTCATTGAGTCACTTGGATATACGTTGTGATGTGCTGTTCATGATAATTTAGGTTTTTTTTGTTTTTTTTTGTGGGTACCGGGGGGTTGACCTCAGGACCTCGAGCGCCAGCAGGCGCCCATGCCGCTGAGTGATATCACCGGCCCCTTTTTCGTATGTGGGTTCTGGGCGTCGAACTCGGGCCCTTGCACTTGCCAGGCAGGCGCTTAAGCCGCTGAGCCATCTCACCGGCCCGATAATTTAGTTTTATACCAAAATATGTTACAGAGGATATTATAAGTACTGGTGGTAGTAAAATGAAGATGTTTGGCCCAAATAATCAAAGAAGAATCTAAAATTTCAATCATATAGACATTCAATTTGTGAAGGGTGTTATGATAAAGTTTTAAAATTATTTCTGGGAAATAAAAGGCATGATTTAAAAATACATAGGTGAATTTTTTTAATTATGTCATGTAATATCTCAAAAATGTTTCATGGATCCAAATGATCAGATGTTTAAAAGAAATATTTTTAGCATATGTTGAAGATGCAGTTATAAGAATGAATTCTACCATGTAGGGAAAATCCATATAAACCAAACATTCAGTAGGCATCTCTTACAAGGTGCTAAAGTAAATTAAAGGTGCTGATGAACTGATGCTGGATTGAGTCTTATTTAACATTTGTCTACATGGTAAGAGAACACAGAAACAAATCTCTCTGCTCCTGAGAAAGGGCAATCTTCTGAAAACTCCTAGAAATTGGGGAAATAAGACCATAAATTAATTTTCAATAGAAATAATGTATGCTAATTTTGCAAACAAGCTAAGCTGTAATGAAGCAAAAATAGGTTCTGCATATTATTAAAATTCAAGGGACAGGTTTAAGTGAGTTGTGTGGATCATTAGACAAAATTATAAGTTGTGTCAAAAACTTTCTGGATGCTATAAACGTCACCATAAAAAGAATTCTAATAAAGGAGAAAATTTAACTTCATACAAATTTATAACACTAAACAAAAATAGTTATACACATATTGATCTTTATAATGGAGTATGGGAAAATAAAACAGAGTAATGGGTAAAAGAAACACTTTCATATTAAGATAAAGAGGGGACTGTTAGAAAGACACAGAAATTAACAGTAAGAACCAGAGTTTAACTTGGATGTGCCTTACTAGATGAATGAAGTGGATTCATTCATATACTCTTATTGGGTTTCATTGTTCTCATCCATGAAATGTGGATAAAAACAGAATCAACTTTATGAAGGCTCTGAGTTAACATATATGAAGTACTTAGGCAAAATCCTACATATACTTGGCAACCAGTAAATATTAGACAATGTTCATTATACAGAATATGAAAAGGAACAGGTAGAAAACAACAGACCAGATTTCTCAAGTGTTAAAATTAGGATAAGAGGGAGTCTTTATAATGAAAGAGGTCATTTATAAAAAAAAATTTAGTAATATTTTAAAAATTAGTATGAACTTTATATAACAGAACTAATATGAGATTTAAAAAGTACAGTATATGTGAATGTGTTTAAAGAAGTTATATCAATAACGTGATGTAATAATCAGAATTTATTAGAGAATTTTGGAATGTTTCGTCATTTATTTATTTATTTATTTTTATTTTTTTATTTTTTGTGGGTACCGGGGGTCGACCTCAGGACCTCACGCGCCAGCAGGCGCCCGTGCCGCTGAGCGATGTCACCGGCCCTTTTTTCGTATGTGGGTTCTGGGAGTCGAACTAGGGCCCTCGCACTTGCTAGGCAGGCGCTTATGCCGCTGAGCCATCTCACCAGCCCTAGTCATATATTTATAATAATTTAAAATTAAAATTAAGGACAATCATATCAAAAATTAAAAGCAAAAATTTCTAGATGCCTCCAGCAAAGGCATAACATTGATCACGGAAAATCAGAAGTCTTATGAATGATTTATATGGCACATTGTATTAATTCATGTGTAATGTACTTGCTGCTCAATTTGTGTATAACCTGTCCTAAACTACAAACCCCACAGGAAATATGTCACCACTGGCAGTATCTGATAGAGTTCTCAGCTTAGTGTAGAAACAGAATAACTACACCGTCCTTGTGAACTCACTCAACACCAAATCAATAGCTTACTCCCTATGAAGACAGATGTTAGGAAAGCAATACATACAGAAACAAAAAGTCATACACAAACAAACATACAATCTCTCGTTTCAAGTTTGCTTCAAAATACTTAGAGGATCAGAAGCACTGTCACATATCATATTACTTAATGTATCTCTCTTAATTTAAATCTTAAAATGCCATTACTTTAATTTCATGAATTAATTGATCATATATTTACGAGTTCTACTGGTAATATTTAAAGGAGGGTTCTTGAAATTTTTCTAGAACAGATAAAGTATCTGTTTTCCAAACGAACGTTTGCATATAAAATTTTTTGTTTTGTATGTAATTGTTTTTGTATAAGTATTTCATAGAATTATACTGCCTAAGTCAACTCAAAAGTTTACCATTTATGACAGTTTGTGAACGTAAATAACTGCTAAGTATCAATCATTGGAGCATCCGTTTTTCTCTCTTTTTTTTTTTTCAGGTGTTTTAAGAATACAAACACTACTTCACCAGGCATTCTGAACAATACTTATGGAAACCATTTTGTTGTAGCACATTAGAATCACAAGGATAATGGATCATAATCCATTCACGTCTCATATTCTAAACAACCCCTGAAATAGTCTAGGAGTGAATATATTGCACCCAGAGGAAATGGATCATTCCTTGAAGTGCATCCATTAATTTTATTACTTGTGTACAGTGCCTAACAAACTGTTAGAATAATTTTAATTGTGCACCACCTTTCATTCAAGTACTTCAGAAATGCCACTTAAAGTGAAGTATTCCTCATCAAGTATATTCATCATTAGTCATGAAGCTAGGGTAGAATAATGTAAAAGCCGGCATTTTCAGTGCTCTTGAATTAAGAGCATTTGGAATAAAAACTTAAGGTTGCTAATAAATAGTCTATTTTTGTCGCACTTTAGGTGGGGGTCAGTACAAGTCCATTCGGCTTATAGTAGCCTAACATGTAATAAAAGTTTATTCAGAATTCATGAAGACCTAAGGTTAAATTCTAGGGGCTTCTATCACCACACTGATTTTTATGTAACTGCTAGGACTTATAAAATAGTACCTTTAAAATTTTTATATATTAATATATATATATATACACTCTATATATGTATGTACATGTTTATATATACCATCTATGTTTATATATATATGTTTATATATGTGTTATATATGTTTACTAATATATCCTGTTTTCATTCTTTCTATTTCTAAACATGGAATTCTAAGGGAAAAATAGTCAGGGTGATATTATTTGTTTTTTTCCACTGATTTCCCACAACCACAGTAACTGTTATGATCTCTTTCACACACACACACAACATAAAATGGAGGCATTCTTCTTTTTGGAAATTATTTTTAACTCAAGAAAATATGTCTGTCAATTAACATTTACTGGTTGTAAATTCTGTGTAGCAAATTACTTAAGATATCGTGTGGAAAGAGAAAACACAAATTGCCCACACTAAAGGAAAAATAAGAGAAGGAGAAATGTGTGTGGTTTTGGAAAGCTATTCAATTACATTTGAGGGGTTGGGCTGTGACAAGTACTGTTTCCATGCTCCACTCATATATAGACCAATTTCCAAAATTCGTCCTATTTTAAAATACATGATTAGAGAACTTGTTGCTACAGAAAATTCATAGTGACGTAAAGAAAAGATCATGGGAGGTTTGACTTTGAAATGAGCCAAACTGACCATAATCCCAGCTTTAGCCCATCTGGCAAATTTTAGTGATCCAAAGTCAAATAGCATCAATTCATGTGAAAGTACTTACTAACTATAAACCAAAATATTTAAAAAATGCAATTAGTTAATATTATTCTTAAAATGATTCCTTGTCTGCCTTATCATTCTGTGCTATTTAATTACAATCCTTAGCATACTTACTGTTAAGTATCACCTTAAACTCTATAATCTAGCACTCAGAGAATGGTAATTTTGAGATGTTCTTTTAGTCAAATATAATAATAATTACTACTTTTATTTAAACATTTCCTTAATGTGATTGTCTTCAGGCTCTTAATTAACACATAGAAAACCACATTTAGAAATTGAAAGTGTAGAATAATTTAATATAGGAAATACTATTGAACTTATTACATAATTATATTATAGTATCTCTTCTGGAAATTGTTGTGAAAACATTTTACAGGTTAAGGAATGGGAAATTGAACTATGCTTATTTATCAAATGAATGTTTTGATATAACTAGTTTGAATAATTTCTCTTTTAAGAGGTAAATAATTTGTCTAAACTGGATTTTCTTTTTATTACTCCTGACTGATAAGGAGGATCTATGATTTCATATAAGAATACTATTTTATGGCAGCACATGCCTTTCATCCCAGCACTCGGGAGGCTGAGGCAGGAGGATGGCCATGAGTTTGAGGAGAGCCTGAGCTACATAATGAGTTCAAGGTTAGTCTTAACTACATAGTGAGACCCTGTCTCAAAAAACAAGTGAACAAATAAAATAAAATAAAATAAAGAATACTATTTTATAAAATAAATGAAAATAATACCTAATCCTAAATAAATAAGAACGAAGTAGACATGAGCATGAGATTTTGATCCTAGATTGTCTTGAAATCCCACAACCTCACAAACTGAAAGATTTGTGTCTTGAAATAAGCAGTTTAAAAATTATTCAAAATAAGATGTAAGGGTTTCAGTATTGAGTTACCTACATTACTGAAGTGTAGCAAGATTATTCATTCTATATAATTGCTAGAATTTTTGTAGTGTATAACATCTTTGTATTTAAATAAAGAAATATAAAATTAAACCTTAAAATAGGTTATTTGCCATGTTTTCAGTTTTTATGTTTTATTAGTATGTGCTTGTATCACATACCAATTACATGCCTGGTGGGGAGCTGGTACAGTTGCATAACACATCTCAATTCTTTTCTTCATCTCTTTCCCTCGCCACTCTCCCCCCTCACTCCCTCTCTTGATCCCCTTCCTGTTTGAACAAAATCTATCTCGCTACTTCCTATTACCTTTTAGTTGCTCTTTATTTTTATTTTGGGTTTCTCATGCAAGAGAAACCATGTGGTATTACATTATCTCAGTATAACACAGCTACAAGTACATATAACCAGAACACTAGGCACCCAAACAAGTCGCCTACATACCTTCCCTTTTGTTGTAGGAAGTTAATAATTTCTTAAGTCTAAAGGTATGATCCCTTATATGTTGATGGTAAAATTCACAAAGATTACATATGTGCAAAATTTTCTTGAATACTCTGTCAAGCTAGTCCCCATCACTATACAACCGATTACTGATGAAATTGGAAGAATAAATTAATTTTAACATTAATGCAAACAAAAATATATTTAAGAAAGTGATAAAATCAATTAAATTTATACCAAAATTCTAAGACAAAATGCCAGAAAGATGACTTTCAGTTAACATTCTCTTAGTTAGTAACCTCTTGTACTCTGTGATAATAGAAGATCAGTTACACTCTGACCAGAAAAAAAGGGGATATTGATGAGGAAGATATTTGTGTATACCTTTGAGGTATGGATGTAATTTACACAACTCCACTTTTGGGTTAAAAATGTTTTTAAATAAATTACTGAGAATCTCTTCCTGTGTGTATATTCTCCAAATATAAAGTATTACTAAAATTGAAATTAAAATTACTAAAGTATAAAGCATTACTATGCAAAATTCAACATAGAGTTAATATTGTTTTTAAAGTTTGCATACAACTTTCATATTTGACAAAGGAGAGTCAAAGGAAAACTAAATTCAAATGGATCATAACATCTACATGTCCTGGCAAAACTGTACATATTTTACAGGAAACAATTTTTTCAGGACATATGACTGATTTTTATTGGCACAATGACATATCAAATGATGGTCACTTCTTCTCCATTTGAACTATGGTAAATGTTGCAGGTTTACAACGTGTTTCCCACCTTTCTTAAATTCCTTTAATTAAATATCACTGGGGCCAAAATATTTCATTTTCTACATTCTTTATATATGTCTAATTTTTCCTAGCCATTTTTAAAATGAATAAAGGTGATTTACAAATAACTCTGATGTATCATTTTAGGTCAAAATTGAAATGAAATATAAATTATGGAAAAAATTTTTGCATGACCTGGGGTTTTATTCTGAAAGCAAGTGGAAGACTCCCAAAATGATTCTAAATTTTAAAATGTAATGTACCTTACATGGTAGTTTTTATTAAAACTCCATATCCCAAATATGAGAAAGAAGATTCTGGACTTCCACATTTTTTGGGAAACCATAGTTAGAATATTTGAACTGGTTATTTAGTAATTATGTTAACTTATTATTTAATGGGACAGCAAATCTGTGTTTGTTTTATTTTATTTTGTTTATTATTATTATTTTTTTGTGGGTACCGGGGGTCGACCTCAGGACCTCGCACGCCAGCAGGCGCCCGTGCCGCTGAGCGATATCACCGGCCCTTTTGTCATATGTGGGTTCTGGGAGTCGAACTCAGGACCTCGCGCATGCCAGACAGGCGCTTTATGCCACTGAGCTATCTCACCGGCCATGTTCATTTTAAATAGTTATCACAGTTATGACCCAAATTTGAGCCTGCGTATGTATCTCTTAACCATATCCTCAGTGGAGTACAAATAAATAACTTAAATTTGATCGACGTAGTCAACCAAATGGAATGTTTCAAATTACATTCCCAAACCCCATCACCCTTTACTCTCTGTTTGGGTATTGCCTTCCTTCAGATGTATTATTAGTTGCTAACTAAAATTACCAATGTTTTCATGTCAATTACTGTCTCAGTTTTACTTTGTGAATGAGAATGAGAATATAATTAGCATTCATTATGGACCTTCTATGTGTCCTGATTTTTCTGCATGCCTGCAAAAATTCTAACCATCAAGATCTGGATCACATTCCAAATAAAAGTAAATTTCCTTTATTTCTAGATGTTTAAATCCTTCCTTATTTGCTTGCTTGCTTGTTTGCCTATCTATCTATCTATCTACCTACCTACCTACCTACCTACCTACGGAGAGAAGATCTCACTATGTAGTTCTGGTTGGCCTTGAATTCACTATGTAGCCACAGGGATCCTCCTGTCTCAGCTTCCCAAGTACTAGGATTATAGACACACACCACCACGCCCAGTTTAAATGCATATTGAGTAATTTAGTGTGTGCTGCTATCAGATGATCTGAGGTGAAGTATGCTAGATATTTTATTATAAAATGAGACCATTTAAAATATGGATTTTACACTAGTTTATTAAAATGAAAAAGGAGATAAAAGAGAATTAAGGCATGTTATGTACATGTACCAACTCCCTACAATTAATGTAATCATTATGTGCTGCAAATATGTACTAATAAAAACATTGAAAAAGTAAAACAAAAAAGTGATAATGTAGTTCCTAGGGACATATTGTGTAAGAAGTATAAAATATTTTTATTTATTTATTTATTTATTTATTTATTTATTTATTTATTTATTTATTGTGGGTACCAGGGGTCAACCTCGGGACCTCGCTCACCAGCAGGCGCCCGTGCCGCTGAGCAATATCACCGGCCCCTTTTTCGTATGTGGGTTTCGGGAGTCGAACTCTGGACCTCGCGTTTGCCAGGCAGGCGCTTACGCCACTGAGCTATCTCACCGGCCCTAAAAATATTTTTAGATTATATAAATTTATTCAACATGTACATGCTTTTAAACTCATCAATTAAAATTACCAAGGGACAGGATCTAAACAACAACCTATTAATATTTTTCAGTGTCTACATATTCATTAACTTTTCACCTACTTCTCAGCTGACATATTTGTCTATTTTTATATTTAACTAAAAACAGCCATGGGCTCATTAGAAGAAGAAACTGAATTGATTTCCTATGAAGATCATTGAAGCTTTTAATGCCAACATAGCAATTGAGGACAAAAATAATTGATATACAGAATTTATATAGCAGAATACAAGCAGATTTCAGAAAAAGCTGACATGTACAATGATACATTTGTTGTATTTGCTTATGATATTTTTGTAAACAGATTTCACAAAATGAAAAAAAGTCTCTTTTCAAAATGGCACTATTTTTGAGCTCATTAAGTTGCTTTTATCTTGAAATGAATACAGTAATATACGAATAAAAATATGAACAATTTTGTTCACATTTCTTATCAATAATATGTTGTACTGATAGCTTTTTGAGGCACTCAATGTTAGCCAAGATTAATTTGAATTCACTCTTGTAAAAGGAAAAATACTATGCTAGCTTTGTGCTTTTATCTCACCTAATGAAAAAGGTTAGTTAAAAAGTAAAGGTTGTCTCAGAGAGATCTTTTTTTTTAATCAGAGAAAGACATAGAAATTTATGTGGAACATGGGTGGGAAACACACTTTTAGGAACGGGTATTAGTTTAGAGCCTTCTATACAACTATATTCTTGTTGGAATAATGTATTTGAAAAATTATTTCAAACCAAATTATAATTACTTTTACATATATTATGATTGCTTTCATTACCAATTATTTATGCAGATCTCATTTTCATAATTTATTTGGATAAATGATAGCAAGATTTGTATTAATTCTAATTTCTCTGCCACAGACTAATAAAATATTTTGCCACATCCCATTTTTTTGCCAATGGATTCAAAGTTAAATTTCCCCTAATAATATGTGTAGTGTTAAGAAAAAATAGTAAAAAACATACAAACTCTCTTTAATTTAGATTTGCATTCAAGAAGTGCTTGTCTGATATAATTCAGCTGATAAATAGGAACCTATGTGTTTATCAAATCCCTAAGAAGATTATCTAAATCAACTCTATGTAATTACCATTCACCATCTGTTCCACCAGGGCCTGAGCTGATCTGCTGGCATCTTGCAGTTTTCTGAACTTCTCGGCTTTTTCTCGCTCTATGGCCTGCAGCATGATAGCAAAGGTGAGTATTTCAATACAAGTATTGTGAAAGTGCATAACAATTATAACTTCTGCTTGCCCTTTCCAGCCTTAAGATACTCCACTATGTCATTTTATCAAGTGTATCTAAAGAATTTTTTCTCACTCATGCCACGAAAAACAAAAAATGGCAATAAAAGTACAAGGCAATTCCTTCCTCGATTGCTATTGTTTTAATAATATGGTTTCAGTTCTTAACTTGCTTCACATAATAGTTTTGGACTCATTTCAGTGTAATACCACTAAAAACAAGGAAACAAAGAAAATTATAACAATGAAATATAAAATGTCAGATAATGTAGATGGAATTCATCTTTTAATGAAGTAGCACTGAATTTTCTCCTGAAAACATAAGTATATTGTGTTAAAAACCAACTTGAGACTTCAGTAATGTATAAAGTAAAAAAAGCACACCAGCATGAATAATTTAGCAGAAAACATATATATTAAATATGAGAATGTAGGGTAAATTTTCTTTCCAACATAATCAAAGAGTCCAATTTCCAAGGAAAATTAGGTTCAGTTTCAATGCACTTTATAAGCTCCTTTGTACATTCCTCCTCATCAGAATTAACTTTTGAACAACAAATGCAAAATTATTTATATTAAGAAAAACTAGCATTCTATATTATAAAATTTAGTTAACAATATATCTACAGAAACATAAATTTTAAACCACTATGCAGAACTACACATTACTATAGCGAGACCCTATTTCAAAAAAATTATAGATTACTATAATTACTATAGTTACTATACATTACTATAGTAATACTATACATTACTATAATTATTAACATGCCCATAATATATGTTCTATATCTTAAGACAATCACAGAAAAAGAAAGCTCTAATGCAATTAACATATTGTAAGGGCAGTACATCTGTGATTAATCACCACTATAAAAATGATTTCACTTGAGTTTGAGGCAGAAGGTTATTCTCCACCAGACTATTCTTCAAAACTTTTAGGTCTCCACAATATTGAGTAGGTGTGGGAGGGAGCATAAGAGAGTTGGGCACATGCTGTAGAAAATGTGTGCAAGGATGGAAATGTTCAGTATCTTTGTTGTCCAGTATGGTGGCCAATAACATGGACACCAAGATATCAAAATGATTGTCTGGTCACTCAAAATGGACACTGACAATCTTTAGGCCAATTTCCAATGCCCTGTGCATGTCAGTACTAAGCACCTGAAAGGTGGCCATTGTGACAGAAGAAATGAATTTAATTTGATGCCACTCAATTAAGTTTAAAAATCCTCATGTGGCCAGTGATGATTATAATTGTACAATACAGATAATGTGTTTTTTCCTTTGAAAAGAAACGAAGATATAAAGGTAAATATAGATAATACAGCAACGTTCAGAGACATATATAATAACATACACTATTTCCCAAGCAAATCACGGAATACTCAAAATACTAATTAAAATTTAGGATATGTGAAGAGTGAAATAAAACACTACAATGTAATAGTCTCATTTTATTTTTTGTAAAATATCTACAGCCTAGGTGAAAATATACATTTTTTATTATTCCATGGTATGTAGAAAATAAAAACCAAATTCTGTCTCATCATTCAAAACCTCTCAAGGTGAGAAAAACATTTTAGTGTCTTAAATTCTATTTGAAAATTCAAAATACAGAGATTGCATTGTTGGGTATTATATGCTCCCAGGAACTCACTCCAGGGGTAGCAAGTGAAAATTCTGGGTTGTTTTGAAATTCAGTTTCACATAAACAGGATTGAAATGTTTCCACAAACATGGGGACAAACATGGAAGGTTCTTTTCTTGCTGTTTGAACTCAAAAATCCATGAAAATTAAGTGACCACAGACAACTTCCAGTAAGATTCCAGACACAGCTCCAAAATTCCCATTTCCTCAACTTGTCAACTGTTGGGTTCTAAATTTCCTTAGCAGCTTATTGGCACCCATTCTTTCCAATTTTTAAATCTGTTCCCCCTTAAAAGGTAAGTGTATTAGAAAACACTATCAAAATTTTAGATGAAGTAATGGGCACATTTAAATTAAATATATATTTACAACCATCGAGATCAAGAGAGACAGGAAGATTTGAGGTGCTTCTGCTTTGAATGATATCACAGGGGAAAAAAAAAACAGAGAGAAAGAAAATAGGCCACAAGAAAAAAAAATGAACATTAACAACAAAAAGAACCAACTGGTGTTCTTTGATTTACAAGTTTTAGAGTTATCCTCTGAGTGGTTTTTATTTATCTATGTTGAGTTTTTGCTTTTTTAAACAAGAAATTATACAAGAAGAATTAGAAAACCCTATGGTCTTCATATAAAAGTAAAACAAATTAAAAATGGCTTTCTGAATGTCATGATCACAATCTCTTTATTCTAAATAGCTAATGCAATAATCAATTAGTAATGCTAACAGAGAGACAGATTTAAATTTGTATATCTCAGAGATAATATTTGAGCTTAAATATCTTGTTTTATTAACTACGTTATTCCAGTTATTCAAATGTACTAACAGGAACATGAGCCAGCACAAAAATAAAACAACAATCTATGCAGTAGGTACTATTACTCCCCCACGTAGACAGAGGAAGAAAGTAAGGCACAGAGAGTTTTTTGAAAAATTGAAAATGTCAGTGTAACCAGATTACAACAAAGTTCCTTATACTGTCTGCCAAATTACAGTTTATGTACATTATTTTAAATATATGTCAATGTAATTATGAGATAGAATGAATATGCTTTGTAGAATCTCACTTTACATAAGAAAAGCAAGTAACTGAAATGTGTTACGTACATGTACCAATTCCCTACAGTGAATGTGGTCATCATGTATTGCAAACATGTACTAATAAAAGTAAAAATAAATAAATAAAAACACAAAACATAGAATTGGAAAGTGTCAGATACAACATTAGAACCCTGCTCCTCTGTTTTTTGTCCAGCTGTCTTTCAAACATAAATTATTATTACTAGGAGTTTTCTGATCAAATAGGTTTGAGCATATTAGAATATAATTTGCAATGAAGGTGAGATTTTAATTCATATGCAATCAGGGATACTCAAATTATTAAGCCATTATTACTTCAGCATAGGCACCAAGATATCAAAAGCCTTGCATGGCCACTCACAATGGACACCAACAGTCTGTAGATTGATTACCAGCACTCTGTGCTGCTCAATTACTGGACTCCATTGCCAGATGCATTTTATATATAAACAAAATATCTGGTACATATATAGAGGCAAAGGTCCTAGAAAGAAGCAATCAAGCCCTCTGTATGCTTGTCAATGATCAGATGACATTTTGGTTATATTAGGCAGCACAACTTTAAAGAGAAATATTAGAAAACGAAGAGGAATATATGCATAAGTGTGTCTTGAAGAGTTGAAGAGTCAATGACAATAAGGATTCTTTTTTTTTTTTTTTTTTTTTATGTGAGTACCGGGAGTCAACCTCAGGACCTCGCACTTGCTGGGCAAGCTCTTGTGCTGCTGAGCAATATCACCGGCCCTTTTTTTCCTTTATGTGGGTTCCGGGAGTCGAACTCAGGACCTCGCGCTTGCCGGGCAGGTGCTTATGCCACTGAGCCATCTCCCTGGCCCAACAATAAGGATTCTAAGGAACATTTGACCTCAGACACAGTTGTAGATTGTCAGTTAAAGGCAATGAAATTTAGGGTAGCAAGGTGACAGTGAGGAGGTTATGAAAAAAATGTTCTGGAAACTTTTCTTTTTGGTCAGCTGGTTTGAGTTCTGTCTACTGCTTATTAGCTGTAGCTGTTTGATCTTAACAAAAGGATTAAACCTTTCTGAGCCACAATTTTTATCCAAAATAACAGTAAAGATACATACCATTGGGGGCTTCTAAGGGAACTAAAGAGGCTCTTCATACAATCTATTTTCCAAAGGGAGATCAGTTTACAGTAAAATGAGGAACTATGAACTGCTAATCTGGGACAAAGAGCATGACATAAATTGAGATCAAATCAGTATATGCATTCATTCTAATTAAAGGTGATCTCAATCTTCAGAAGACATATAGGAAAAAATAATGTTCACACAGGAGCTTATTAGAGTACCTTGCTAATGGAAGTTTATGAAAAAAGTCCCAGTAACCACACTTAGAAAGTGTAACAAAGTTGAATAAATAACCATTACTGAAGCTCTGCTTTCTCCTGGGATCTGACCATGCATACATTCATCCTCAAATGAAATATATGGACTGCTATGTTCAAGTAGTTTGAAGCTATTGTTCTCAATGTTTCTAACCTCCTTTTTTCTCATAGAAACATGGATGAAACATATATTGGAATATGTATGAAACATGTATGAAGCACAGAAAACACACAAACAATGTAAAAAAACACATTATGCAACAAACAAAAACAAAGCCTGAAGAGAAATAGGTTACTGGAAAAGGAAGGTCAAAAAATGAGAAGGGATTGTGTGCTATTAAGGAGGAATTTGGCCTTCCATAGGTCTATGGTGAAGAGTAAAACTGGTCTAGAACAAAACCAAACCAAGAACAAAAACAAACAAAAACTACTGTGAAGATAACAATAGGCATATATTAATTATTGTTACTCTCCTATTATCCTGATTTGAAACTCTGTTTTATTTTATTTCTATTTTTCTTCTTCTCTTTAAAATAAAATAAAAACAAAAAAACAAAACAAAACAAAACAAAAACCTAACCTTACACCTTACTCAGTCTCATCAAAGTTGCTATTATCAAGGTCGCCACTGGCTCCTAATCTACAAAATTCAATGGCTGATTCTCAATCCTCAGGTAATTTATCATCACAATTTGATCCATAATTCCTTTTTCTTCTTGTAAGTATTTATTAGAGCAATTTCTGATTGAGTCTTTTCAGTACCACACTATACACACACACTTACACATACACATGTGTGTGTGTGTGGGTGCGCTCTGCATATCTCCATAACCCTGGATCCTCCTTTGCATTTGTTAATGACATTGCATATGTTTTACATATTAATCTTGAGTAATTTATATATCCCTCACTGGAATAAAAAGTATATAATGCCAGGTTTCCTCATTCTTTTTTTTTACTACTCTTATCTCCACAGTCTAAAATAGTGCATATTACATAGTCAATCCATTATAATGTCAAGCTCTATCATAGTATAGATTTTCCATACATAATAGTATGGTCTCTACCCATAACCATGGCAGTCTTTAAGGTGTAAATACGTAACAAACCCTAGTAGCTATACTTGCGGCGGTCATTGAATCAACGCATGGGGATGGATGCTGCAAGTTCAGGAAAATAAAGCCAGACTAAATGAAAGTCTTCTAGAAATTACATATTAGATTGTGATTTTCAGCTCACTCTCCAGATTACCCAAGTAGAAAACAAAAGCATCATATACAGTCATCAATCTGAGACTTAAAAATTCTTAGCTTTCTGTGGCTTTTCCATCACTCTAGTCCTTTCCCGTCCTCCTCCTTCCTCCTCTCTCTGCCCACTTTCCCTCAACACACACATGTATACATGCACAAATGTGTATATCCATATATAATATCTATCTATCTATCTATCTATCTATCTATCTATCTATCCACCTACCTACTAGCTAGTTTTCCTTGTTTTCAAGGCCAAAAGTGTTATCTGAATGGGTTTCAATTATGGCCTCTATTTTCTATGTATTTTATCTTTAATATTAATCAAATATCTATAGTCAGATTTTAATCCTCACTATTACACAAAAAGTATTTCCATAAAATTTACCCAAATAACCTATTCCATTGTTTCAAAAATATTTTAATATACATTCTAATTTGTTTCATTTATACTACTAGTATCTCTTAAATCATTCAAAAGAAAGTTTTATGCTAATATCTGTTTGTTTCTTGTTTGTAAGAGAAAATCTTTTTTGTTGATGTCTAGTACTCTAAGTAATTACTTTGAAGAAAACAATACACATTTTAATAATTATTGTTATTCTCTTATCATTTTGTTATGAAATTTTCTTTTATTTCCTCATAAAATAAAAAAATTACCAATTTTCTTTTTGCCAGGTATAGTACTTCTTGCAGCATTCAATCCTGATAACTAGATCTACCTCTGTGAAGTCACCTTGCTTATAAAAACGTATCTGCCTTTGATATTACCTTGCTGTAATCACTTTCCTGAGGAAAACAGCACAGCTATTGTGTGGTTTTGTCTGTTTTTCTATATATCTGTTTATCATATATGTATGTCTGTGTATATATACATATGCATATAACATATATAATCATATCTTAATTTTAAAATAATCCATATATTGTAACATGTCGTTTGTACATTATTTTATTAACATAGATTAAATATTTTATTCAATATATGTCTAATATATGATGTTAGGCTTAGCAGTTATTTCTCAGATTCTATAATATTTACTATACACAATTTGAAGTAAAAATATAAATGCTAAAGAAAGTATTCACATATAATATAAAATAAAGGCTCAGAAAATTTCTTAGAGATCATCAGGAAATTATGAATTCTAAAATGTATAACTTAATGTGTTGATTAATGCAATTCAGTTAGATCATGTAATAATATAAACAAAAAAGATATGAAAGTAAAATAATTCTAAGCACAGTTCACAAAAAGGGGAGCTGTCTAATTCTTCAATAAGGGATGAAAAATCTTTTCTGACCTTTCTTCCTCCTTCCATAATGGCATCTCTTTAAAGCATCTTCCTTTCATGATATCTTCTCTAATAATATGAAAGTAAATTCTAGATTCCCTATGGCCCTACCCTGTAGTTAGAAGCAATTAATTTTCTATTCACCTAACATTCTATAATGAGGTTTTATGCTTTGACAGAAAAATAATTTATTCACTCAAATGTTTACTCAGAAGTTATGTCCTTTATATTGGCAATACAGCTTGTCTTAAAATTTGCCTGTAGATCTTAAAGAAATCACTTCTTCATACAGTCAAATATTTCTTGCGTTCTGGCCAGTCCCTGTAATACATTCTGGGATACCAAAACCAGAACCACCCAACCAAAACAAACAAAAAATAATCCAAACCAGTTAATTTCCCATTGCCAATTTCTAAAAACCAACAATCAAATCAACATAGCAATGGTCAGAAATCACTTGGGGTACCTAAACAGAAATCAGATCATTGTAGGCTTCATAAAAGCAATAACATCTTTCAGCCAAAGGCCACAAGGAATACACCAACAGATGAACAAAGTCAGGTTGATTTTCTTGATGCAACAAGAGAGATGGTACCTAATAAAAAATTCTAAAAGGATGTTAGAAATTGCTTACTACAATTAAAAGGATGTTAGAAATTGCTTACTATAATATTTGGGCTTCAGTTAAGAGGAGCAAAGGAAGCAGAGCTTTGTTTTGCTTGGATGCTGTAAGGAAGGCAGGGTAATTGTATAACTCATTACCATAATTTCTTTTTATCTAAACGGCAAGAAGAACGCACAGGGGTTAAAGCTATTACTGGTAAAGAGAAGCTAATATGATTTGTCATATTAGTGAAGAGATGGTTATTTAAATATTTGAGTTATGGCAGTTTAGGAATTGTTTAATCTACATTCAGAAGTGATTATAAAGTAGGTTTGTTACTATTTTTGTTCATTATGATAATGGAGTAGTCTTTCAGAAGCTGGCTTTCTCAGCAACTGTTCATTTGCAGTGGGAGAACACAGTAGACCACTTATAGTATCAAGGCTGTATCTAGGACCTCTAAGGCCTAACTGAAAGGTCAAGCCAACTCCTGGATATCAGTAGTTGCTTCTTTTATCTTTCTCAAATGATGACAAACAAAGACATAACAGGATCTATTTATTTATTTATTTATTTATTTATTTATTTATTTATTTATTTATTGTCTTTTTGAGATAGTGCTTCACTGTGCAGTTCAGGCTGGCCTTGAACTCACTTTGTAGCCCTGTCTGGCCTTGAACTCATGGCAATCCTCCTGCCTCAGCTTCCCGAGTGCTAGGATTACATGCCTGCACCACCACGCCCAGCAAAATTTATCCTTCAATAAGTTCAGTTTGGCAGAAGTGATATAAAAACTCCTCAAGGAATACAACATTAGTTACAGGGTCAACTAGGGGACTATTACGTTAAACAGCGCAAAGCCGTGATATTAGCTTTAATCAGGATTGTAGTGACAGAAGTGGAGTGAATTTTGATGGTTTAAAGAGCTCTGAAAGGAGCAGGAAGAAAAATCTTGATCTAGTTAGCTGATTTCTGGTTTAGGCTGTTTAAAGGCAACAGGAAGGTGGAACAATAAAGTGGGTTAGGAAGATAATAAGGCTTATTTTATGTTTTCAGGAAAACATTCAATTAAAATTATCTACGAGGATTTCTTCATCTTTTTAAATTAATTTTTAAACTGATTCATAACAACACAAGAACTGTACATATTGACAAGGTGCCATATACTGTACATCGCATGTACACACTGTATAATCTGGTTAAGAATATCTAATCAGATATACTGGCCTGGGCTTTGAAGAGTAAGATATAAGCTGAAGATAAATATTGGGGGATAATATTGAGTAATGTTATTTGAATGGAATGGAATGAGGATATTCAAAAAGGGAAAAGTAACAGAAGAACTGTGGTGAATAACAATATTAAAGGAAAAGTGAATTGGAAAAAATAACAAAAATGTAAGCAAAGTAATATATACATGATGTTATGCCATAATCTAAGGGAGGAAAGAATTTTATGGAGGATAAAATGGTTTATTTTGGGACAATCCTACAGAGCAGTTGAGTGAAATAAGGCACAAAAATATTCACACGTGTCTTTCTAGGAAGAGAATCCTTTCTCAAAGATGGAAAAATGGCATGCTTAAAGACTGACGGTAAAGGCTTAGAGGGTAGAGAAGGGTTAAAAATATGGATATGCAGCAAAATGGAGGCAGGCTCCATATTACAGACAGTGATGGTATGAAAACTCCCATAGAGAGATTAGTCTTAGCAAGCTAAAGCATAGCCTCTTCCATCAAGACAGATGGAAAGAATTTTATAAAGACAAAGTGGAAAAAAAAAACGTCTATTGATGGTCACTAGGTGCAAATTGTAAGGAAATCAATTGTATTTTTTTTTTTAGAGAGCAGTTTCTTTGAAATTCCCTGTGAAGTGAGGAAAACAATTTTAAAGGAGCAGAGGTATAAAAGAGTGATTAGTCAATGTAGCGCTCTTGAGAATAAACGTAGTTTTCAAGTATGAATAGAATAATATATTGGAGAGACAGATTTGTCTTGAAAGAAGATTTTCCAAGTTCACAGTGAGAGACAGTGGGAAGGCACAAAGCACTGGAAGTGAGACAGGAAAGGGGCACAGAAGAGCATAAAAATGAAAATTTAACAAAGGATAGGTAGAGGTGGTAAATGCAGAAGATAGAGATAGGAGAGAAGGAAAGTTAACTGTCAATATTCTGATATTCTGGAATTTTCAGTGAAGTTCAGTAAATGTTGATTTGATATGGGTGTAAGCAAGCATATAATTAGTGATCAAAATATATGAAAAAATCTTTAAAAATTCTTATAGTAAAGGACAGACTGCCATTAATCCCTCTCAAAATACTTCGCCTGGCTTCGAACATCCCATCATTCTTACCACTTTCTGAAACAGTTCTGAAGGCCTATTTCATGAGTATCTTTATGAAGCATGATAAAAATTAAGGTGAAGGGCTGGTGAGATAGCTCAGCAGCGTAAGCGCCTGCCTGGCAAGTGCGAGGGCCCGAGTTCAACTCCCGGAACCCACATAAGAAAAAAGGGCCGGTGATATCGCTCAGCGGCACGGGCGCCTACTGGGGCCAGGTCCTGAGGTCGACCCCCGGTACCCACAAAAAAAAAAAAAAAATAAGGTGAATACTGCTACTGAGTGACATTCAATGGAAATGCAGTCTTGTAAAAATATTATAGTATTTCCTAATCCATCTTATTCACCAGGTCTGGCACCACGCGACTTTTGGCTCTTTGCCAAAGTCAAAATGACCATGAAAAGTAAACAGTTTGAATTGATTCTGAACACTGAGACAGCTATGATAAGGCACCTATAGACCCCAGAAAGAGTCCAGGGTCTACTGAACATAATAGCTTCATATGAAGGCTTTCGAGAGAACCTAATACCGGCTGCTGATTTTCAGACACCTTATCACATCAATTTGTGGTCGGAGGATACTATTGTGTTGTTTTGTTACTAATTTACATTATCATGTCATCACTTCAAGGATTTGAATAGCTAGAATCTCTTAATTCAGCTAAAACTTCTGAACCATAGTGAGATGCATAAAATGAGGGAGGGAACATCCAGAAGTTTGGTAAACTGAAGTTTGGTAGAATATGTCTTAGAATACTGATTCTGAGAGTTTTAGGTCCACACAAATCACCTATAGAATTTGTTCAGAGGCAGATTCTGATTCTCTGGGACTGAGATTCTATAATTCTAACAAGTTTCTATATGATATCAAAATCTGTTGTCTGGGTCTATATTTTCAGTAGAAAACTTTAATAGAACTCTGATTATAAGCAAACACATTTTGGCAATTATATGAATAAAACAAATGGTCAAAATGGAAGGAAAAATATGCTTCAGTTTAAACATTTCACACTTGAAAATATATGAAGCTGAACTGACAATGGCCTGAAAACCCTTTAAAGTTATAAATGACTGAAGGAATCAAGTGAAAAAAGAAGAGTTGATAATACTTAGCCATTTTAATGGATACCTAAAAATACATTAATACTGCTCAGGTTCATAAGATGTGACTCTCATGAGTTTAAAACAACTTACATAAACTGACAGGTGAAGAAGTTAAGAAAATTAATGTACACCTGAATTTCATATCTATCATCATTACTACGTATTTCTCTCAAGGATTTTTAGTACATATACATTATATTTAGCCTGAAGGAAATGTCTCAGTAAATCAGTTCATGTCCTATTTTAGTAGGCAATTAAGAATGATGTTATTTCAGAAAATGAGAGTTCAAGTTAATAAAGGTGACTCACAAGGCATTAGAAAAGCACTTATACAATATTGTATATGTTTTTAGCAATCTCAGTCTGTCACGCTGACCATATTGATTAAATGCAAATTGCTTCCGGGTAACGATATGCTATCAGGAACTTTGTGAATTTGTATTCCTGGTAATCAGTTTTTCTACTTGATCAAAGCTGTTTTAAATACAGATATAGGATAACAAACAAATATCTATATGAATCAGATGGCTAAAAATTTTTAATTTACTAAAAAATATGTAATGTGATTAATACTTTTAGTGGTCGAGAACTTTGAAACTTAGATACTATTTTTTCCAGGTAATTTTCTAATAGAATTATTCTCAAAAGTGACAACAAAAATATACTTTCAAATATGTATATATTGAAAGACATTCTGCCTTCTATTTTTTATGTTATACTTCAGTTTAATTTTTTTTTTGTGGGTACTGGGGGTCGACCTCAGGACCTCGCGTGCCAGCAGGTGCCCGTGCCACTGAGCGATATCACCGGCCCTTTTTTCGTATGTGGGTTCTGGGAGTCGAACTCGGGCCCTCACGCTTGCCAGGCAGGCGCGTACGCCGCTGAGCCATCTCACCGGCCCAGTTTAATTTTAAAACTAAAACATTATTAAAATAATCATATATCCCTTTTCTTGAAACTAGAGCAGTCTATTATAATGCTAACAGTAGCATAACTTAAAAAGCTAATAAGAAATTTAAAACAACTCTCCAATTTGTAAATATAAGTAGGTAACTTTAAGAACTGTTGGTAAATTATGTTTCTCCTCAAGCAACCTACAAACTAGATTGTTTTCTTCCGGAATACAATTTTAGTTTTTGTTCTCCAAACTCTCCAACCCCTCAGCAAACATGAGCTTATATCTGAGGCAGTACTGTTATTTGTAACAACATAATAGATTTTACAGTTCATGAATTGAATGGTAGAAAGATAAAGCAGAGCTTGTACATTCATACACTTACACATGACACTCTGGTGGCTAAAATCATTTGACATTCATGTTTGTTTTAGCCTGCTTTGTCTTGTATTTACTCTGCCTACTTGTAGATATTATCTTATAAACTACTGTCAATCATATACAAAAATGTTTTAAAGTTGAAATTGAAAAATTAAAGCCCTGATGATTCCACTGAAGATGAATCAGCTTTTATTAAATTGATAAAAGTTTCTATTGTGAAGGTCAAACCTGCAATGTCTTAAAAGTAAATAAAAATAGCAAAATATCTATTAGTATAAGTGAAAATTGAGAGAAGGTGGGCATGTTTTAGTTAACATAATGTAATACATAAATATCAGGGAAATGTAAAACTTAAAATTTACAACAGGTATCAATGTCTGTAAAAATAACCCTTTGATAATGCATAAGTTGAGTCTGCAGTATTTCTATAAGGTCTATTCTATTCTTCTATGTTGTTCTATTCTATTTTATTCTATTCTGATCTGTTCTATTCTGCAAGCATTCTAAGGCCTAACTAGCCTTAAGGTACCAGAATAATGTAAATGGTAAATCAGTATGAGCTCAAATTTTTAAAAAGTGTTCATTTATAGCTAAATAAAACAAAAATAATGAGAATTTTCGAAAAAATATTCCTGGTCACAGAACATCAGCGAATATTTTTCTAGGCTAAAGTTTGGTTTTGCTTCATATCTAAAATGTACTTTAAAGATACAATATAAACAGCACGTCATTTTGCTTTAATCCTATCACCTGTAATAGAATCAGAGGCAAAAAAAAAAAAATTTGGACGCAGCACACACACAAAAAAAGGAAAACGCATAACCCTTAGTACAGAACTTACATTGACTTTTTCTTTAAGATCTGAGAAGTTGCCTTCTTTCCGATAGATTGCAAATTCAGGACTCTGCAACACAGCTTCTGAACGAGTAATCCAACTGTGAAGTTCAGTTATATCGACATCCAACCTAAGACAGCAAAGAATAAAGGTCATTATTTCTTGATTATCTCTTTCTTCTATATGGAAAGAGAAGCAATTTGTTCACATTTATCATTTTCCTCCTAATCTGAGACTCCTGCCTGATGACTCTATTACTATTAATAGTACCACTATTTCCCTAGTTAGGTAGACTCAAAATTTGGAATCAGCTTTGATCTAGAGTCTTATGATCATGGCAGCCATTTTATTCACCTCAATACAGCAATTATCTCTATAGTATCTCTTATAAGCTATTATCCTGCCTCTGCTTGAATATTTGTACTCTTTGAAAAAACATTACTTCCCAAGATGACTCTGTTTCTTTTTGAAACATATTTACAAGAAACTAAAAATTCACATTGGTCACCCCCATTGAATCATACTTCTGATATGCAAGCCTTGATGGTGTTTTCCGTGCAGCCCGTTATGGTAAACATAATATTAGTAAAAGTAATCCACATACTGTCATGATAAGTGCTTTCATATTGTGTTTTGTGCTCTTATAATATCTACTCTGAGGAGGCAACTATAGCATAAGAAGTCCAATGACCCTCAGGTGGCCATGCTTTAAGGAAACTTGATATGTCCATGTGGAAGGTCTGTGTGGAGGAGGATGAAGCAGCATTATTTTGAATAAAGCTTTCTTGAACCTATGACAACAACAGCTGAATATGGCCAAATGAATGCTCCACCTGACACCACACAGAACCAAGGGAGTGTCCAGAGGGTGCCACCCCTCTTGCAGAGTTGTGAGAAATGATAGTTAACTGCTGTTTTATATACCAGATTTTTGTGTGGGTTATTATGCTGCAACAAATATCAGATCACCTACCCGTTACTTTAAAACATTCTTTTTTATTGTTCTTTTTGCAGAGGTCTTTGGAGCTATTGGGAATTAACCATTAACTCTGATCAGTTTATTTAGGGCCAGAAGAGCCAAGATATGGGAGCATCTTAAGGTGCCGTTATGGACGAAAGGATAAAGAAAATGTGAAACACAGACAGACACCCACACAAAATAGGATATTACTAGATTTCTTAAAGAAAGAGATCCCTTCATTTGCAACAATCTGGATGAAACTGGAGAACATTATACTACGTGAAATAAGCCAGACACAGAAAAATCAATAATGCATGATCTCACATGTATAATCTCAAATAGTCTAACTCATAGAAGCAGAGAATAGAATGGTAGTTACCAGGATGTAGCTGAAAAAGTGGGTGGGTGGAAAGATGTTGACCAAAGGATATAAAATTTCAGTGAGGGGAAATAAGTTCAAGAGGTACATTTTCAAACACGGTGTCTAGAGTTATTAATATACTACTGTATATATATGAAACTTAAGAGAGTATGTTTTCTGTTTTTATTTTTATTAGTACATGTTTGCAGTATAGGCTTTAATTATTCTCACCACAAAAATGACAAGTGATATAATAGATGTGCTAATTAGTTTCATTTAGCCATCCATAATGCATACATGTATCAAAACTTATGTTATACCATAAATGTACATAATTTTTACTAATAAATTAATAGCACATTTTTATAATAAAATTTTAAAACTTAAATAGTACAGATTTTTAGAGGAGTCATTCCAGGTACAAGTCTGAAGAGGGGTACATTTTTCTTAAAGAATTGCTCCTGGGCCGGTGAGACGGCTCAGCGGTGTAAGCGCCTGCCTGGCAAGCGCGAGGGCCCGAGTTCGACTCCCGGAACCCACATACGAAAAAAGGGCCGGTGATATCGCTCAGCGGCACGGGCGCCTGCTGGCGCGCGAGGTCCTGAGGTCGACCCCCAGTACCCACAAAAAAAAAAAAAGAATTGCTCCTGAATTTTAACAACATGTATAAAGGATCAATGAAAAGGGAATTTACAGCTCCTCTAATCTGAAAATTTATTATACAAATCAAAGCAAATTGAACAGATAAGCAAATGTTGTCAGAAATAAAATCAGAGGAAGTTTGCAGAACAAAAGAAAAATACAAAATGTAAGATACCAGATAATACATTTTTAATCACCATGCTGTTAACATCTCCATTAAAACTCTCAAATATTTTAAGTAACTATTTAAATCTATACAAGACACCTAATGGTCAGCCTACTCCACTCATAATTATTTCAGTAGATTTTCTACAATTTGACCATATCTTACATCAGTGGTATACAGTGCAATCAAGGAAGAATAAATGATTATCTTCTTGGTTTATAATACTTTCAAGATAGTCAATTCCTTTAATCAATATTTTCATATCAATATTAAAATTTCAATTCACCTTGCTATTAATTTGACCTCAAACTTGGAATTTTTCACATAAACTATCACAAAGCTAGTTTAATCAAACTTACAAACTGATTTCTAAAACTCAGATTTCAAGGCTTTAAACCATATGAGCCTGTTAGAATTTTTCACATTAATTGCATGTTATTATTTTAAAATTACCCTGACATGGAGCTTTGCAGAAAAAGAAACACTTACAAAAATATATGCACATTTTTTATTCTTGCAAAATCCTATTATTATGTATTACCAATCTCCCTGTTCATATAAGGAAACAGAGGCTCAGAGAATTTAATTTAACTGACTTCAGTCTCTTTCTATTTTGGGTAAGGAACTTTCATGTAGTTCACCATTACGTCCTTCACCTCAAAGACAGCCTGATTCCTAGTAATAAGTATTTACTGAGAAATTGAGGGAACAGGGATACAAATTCTTCTAACCCCTTGTAAATGAATATAAATAATTGCTTTCATTTGTTCATGCATTGTTAATATTTATGTGACTTTTATTTTATCATATATGGTTGTTGTTATCTTTCCTACATTTGTTTTTTCCATAAATTTAATTATCAAGTTTCTGATTTCTTCATGCATAATGTTGATTTATAAGTAGGGTTCTGTTGCATGAAGTAAAAATCTCTCCCTTCTTCACTGATATTAACTCATTAAATCAGTGTTTTGAACATGGTTATTTAGTTACCTATCAAATTCAGAGTACCGTCTTATATTCCAATCAACATGTATGCATGTTTACTATGACAATGTCCTAAAAAAGATTGCTTTCTTGTGACCTAACATAGAAGTTCCCGTGTCTCTCTCATGAAGGCTTTCACTTGACAGTGCATGGGACAGATCGGGAAGGTAGTGAGGGTAATGCTCCAGAAGTATTAACTAGCAAGAGCTTGGAGGTGGCGCATAAATATCCCGGACCTCTTGTTATTCAACTGGACAATCTTTTTTTTTTTTTTTTTTTTTTTTTGTGGGTACCGGGGGGTCGACCTCAGGACCTCGCACGCCAACTGGCGCCCGTGCCGCTGAGCGATATCACCGGCCCCTTTTTCGTATGTGGGTTCCGGGAGTCGAACTCGGGCCGTCGCGCTTGCAAGGCAGGCGCTTAAGCCGCTGAGCCATCTCACCGGCCCTCAACTGGACAATCTTGATGTGTATTATGCATGATGTGCCAGCAGTTTCCAGTAGGATGAAGCCCCAGCTTTACTCAGCAATAACCTGATCCTTGCTCATGTATCATTTTTTATTGGCTGCATACTTTTCCTTACCATACTTCCTTACTTTACTTCCTGAGATCATTTTCAAATAAACTACATGCAGTTAGGTCTTTGTCTCTGGATTTATTCATATGGGAGTACAAACTAAGGCAATGTTCATAGCCTTAAGAGAACCCAGCATCCTGGGTAGTTTAGTTTTGTTTTTTTTTTGTTTTTTTTTTTTTTTCCCTCAACTTGAGCTCTGATTCACCACAGGAACTATTTAAAACATTTTTCCAAAGCCCTAAAAGCTCTGACCCACCCTTCTTCTCCAGCTCTCTCAACAAAGGACCTTGTTCTCTCCCTTAGACAGAAAAGAACAAACACCAGATAAAACTTTTTTCCTCTTCCTGGGTCGATAGTCCATCTTCCCCGCACGTGCAGCCTCCCTTCTTATTTTCTTCTCTTTCATTTGAGTTGCCCTTCTTCTACCTAAAGTCAATCCCCAGTTTTGTTTTTAATATTATCCTCTTGTTTCTCAAGCATCTATAAATATTTATTTATTAAAATTTCAAATCCACCCATGCGCTTTTTTTATTTTAAAGAGAAGAAAAAACAAAACAAATAAAAAAAAGAACAAATTTTCAAAACAACATAATATGAGGGTAACAATGGTTAATGCATTACGTATTATTATCTTTAAGTTAGTTATTCAGGATACCAGACATTAGCATTCAATTGTCCAAACATTATTGGCACAAACCTTACTCTTCAATGAACTAAGTAAAATTGGTAGTGTATCTATCTTAACCATCTTATATATATATACAATTTTTTTCCCTTTCCCTTCTTTCTTTTCCCTATTCCAGTCTCTCTTTCCTTTTGACCAGTTTCTTTTTGATTCACCGTGTCTATTGTACGTTTTGGATCTTATTTACTCTTTCAGTTTCTCATACTAGAGAGACAATACGATGCTTACACATGTGCGTCCGGTTTATTTCACTTATGAGTATTTTCTCGAGTTGCATCCATTTACCTATAAAAGTCTCCAGTTTATCCTTCTTTATGGCTGAATAGTACTCCATTGTATAAAAATACCACATCTTTCTTATCCATTCCTCAGTTGATGGGCATTTGGGTTGTTTCCAAGATCTGGCTATTACAAATTGTGCTGCTATAAACATGGGTGCACATATATCGCTGTGATACGATGTTTTTAATTCTTCTGGGAAGATGCCCAGAAGGGGAATAGCACCCCCATGTGTTTTTATATGGAAACCTAAACATATTTCATTAACTCCTACTTTTCTAAAGTCAACTGTCTCTGAACCCTCAGTCAGTCACCTTTCCATGTACTCGTGTTCCACGAAGGCAAATATTTTGCAACAGTTGTCCAGTTTCCTGAACATTTACTTCCTTTTCACTTTTTAATCCACTCATCATTAATTCTCAATAATATTTTTTAATTTTTATTTTATTGGTACATTTTAGATACATAATGATAACATTCATCATAGGAAATTTGTACCTGTACATGACATATCTTGCTTCTTCTTTTCTTCCCATTCCCCTCCCCTCCCTTCAACCCCTGTTCCCCTCCTTATTTATAAAAGCTTTGTTTCTATTTTTCCCAAGAAAGAATAAAACTATTTCTTGATAAAATGATTATATCACTGTAACCAATGGAGAGTTTCATTTTCTTGTCATCTAGTAAATTAAACATTGTTGACTATAATCTGAAATTCTCCTTCTTTGCCTCCAAGATACCAGTCTAATCTAATTTGTCTTCTATTTCTTTAATCACGAGATTTTTCTTTGCAGCTCACCTCCTTCAACTGGTTATTATCAGAGTTCAAGACGTAGCTCACCCTAGGCCCTATATTAGTCTCTCTCACTAGCAATCTTATTAATGCTCATGAAAACTATATATCATATATAGTTGAAGTGAAAACTATATATCAGTGACTCTGAGATGAATATCTCAGATTCAGTCATTTATTCGGAGCTCCAGAGCTATGTCGGCTTAGTGGATATCTTCTCCATTTGCACACTGCAAACGCTTCTTTAACATTGTCCCTCATGATGAAATGTTTGATATGATCCCCTAAATTGGTACTCTGCCAGCATTCTGAAAATCTTTAAACGTTGTCACCACTTATCACCTTTAATGTCATCTCTGCTTTTGTCTAAGTGTTTGTCTCCCCTGAAAATTCTTACATTGAATTTTATCCCTTATCCTCAATGAGACAGTGGTAAGAGATGTCCTGTGAGAAGTGATTAGTTCATGAAAACCAAACACTCACAAATGCAACGAATGCCCTGAAAGGGGGCCCAAAAGGCCAGAGTTATTCTCATCTACTATGTGAGGACACAGCAAGATGCCATCATTTATGTATTTCACTAGAAAGGCTTCCCTCATCAAACACCAAATCTTTTCTCACCTTGATCTTGGACTTCCATGATTCGGAACAAGGAAAAAAAATTCTATTGTTTATGCTGTTTATATTATATTCCAATCTGAAGTCAGTTAATTTATATGCTACTCAGTTTATATTTTTATAACACCCTGAATGGAGTAAGATAATCTTTATTTCCATACTTAATCAACTGCAAATTCTAATCCATCAAACATTCTATATCACCAGAATGTCTATTTCTCAGTCTACACAGCAAGCATCTTTATTTGTGTTGCCATTTAATATGACCACACAACTGCAATAGCGTCTTGGTTGGTCCCCAGAAAATCATTCAGAAATTATCCAATCTATTATACATACTACTAACCAAATTATCATTTCTAAAACAATAGCTGATCTTTACCCTCATTCATAAAACCACTAAAAGACTTTCTCATTTTTCATAGGATAAGGATCAGAGCTTTAATGCAGTCCTACATGATTTGACCTTGGTAAACCTCTTGACTTTATCCTCTATTTTGTTTTACTGAAGGACTTCTAGGCACGAATCTCCCTTTATCCTTCTGAAAATGCCCAGAGCTTTCCCTCAGTTTTGTAATTCCTTCAATGGAGTGAAATCCCTTGATGACTCTTCTCAAGGATTTCTTTATTTATTTTAAAACTTGGTTAGTTACTATAATACGGTCTTACCACTTTCATCAAATTTATTCCTTTTCCTTTAAGACAATCTGACCAAATTATGCACCAAATACTCTCTGACTCTGGGACATAAATCAATATATACCAGTCACTGTAAAATTCAACTTTAGCCTTGCTCTCTCTCATCCCATATCCTTTTGATTCTGACTGTATATAGGAAATTTTGTGTATTTCTGTTTATAAGCCCATGGAACTCAAACTTGACTCAAGGTACTACCGAATGTTAACATCACAGTGGGGAGATATTTCCTAAGGTCTATATTCATGAAAGCTGTCCAAAAAGAATAATGCTTATACTTGTTTGTTCAGGTTACAACCATGTTCTATTGCTACTTTAACCATTGACATAAAGTATCAAGGTGATTTATTCACTTTGGAAGTAAATATTTTTCATTCAAAAATTTTAAAACATTGTATACATTTATCATTTTGAAAACATGAAATTGCATGTTTCCTTTTTTAAAAAGTCAAATATCCTTTTTTCTGCCACAAAACATACACTAAGTGCTTGCTATGTTCCAGACATGATATTTATTTCATAAATAAGAGATGAGACTGCATCAGTCCAAATTATCAAGGAGTTTCAGTGAAGCTTCTATACAACAAAATAAAATGTTTTAGACAGAGAAACTGGGACTCAGTTCCCACTGGGACATTTTCAAAAAACACCTTTTCAATGAATTAGTATTAAATCAGCTTCTAGGCTCAGGAGCTCTGCCAAGTAAATTGGTTATCTCTACACAATGAAGGCTTTGTGGAGTCAACACCATGGTAACCGTCCGCTTGTTACTCTGTGAAGATTTTGAGGGAGTCTTGGGCACCACTTGGCATGTAATTCTAATAATTCAGACCCATTTAGGCATGAGAATCTGAAATTCTACACATAGATCTTTTCTCATTCAAATTTTTGTTTGTCTGACTTTTTAAAAATTTAAAAATTTTTATTAGTTTTTTTTGTAGTGCACAATGATTACATTTATTGTGGGGAGTTGGTGCATGTATGTAACACCTCTTATTTCTTTTTTC
Source organism: Erethizon dorsatum (assembly GCA_028451465.1). NCBI lineage: Eukaryota > Metazoa > Chordata > Mammalia > Rodentia > Erethizontidae > Erethizon > Erethizon dorsatum. The sequence continues at coordinate 24,593,669 of CM051842.1, forward strand.
ATCCCCTATCCCTCCCATCCCTCCATGCTCTAAATTTGAAAAGTGATTGCACCAGGGGCTTGAACTTTCTTTTCACATCAGGATCCAATGGAACATTACTGAAAACCCTTCATGATTTAACATCTTGAAAAGGAGATTTCAAATATTTATAGGAAAATTTTGAGGGAGACTTTTGATTAGGAAAACATATCTATTCATAGGTATATATGTTAATATTCTACACTTCCTTTCTGATATGGAATGAAGCAAAATACAAATGAGTTTATAATATCCTCAAGAGTTGGACTTACTTCTTTTTCTGTCATTATTGTGACATCTTGATTCCTGTGGAAACCGGTAGAGCCTAAATCCAATTTATACATGATTAAGGTTCTGTGTTATTCCTGACATAATCTTATTTTTAGAAGTCTTTTCTGTTGCTTCAATTTGGGATTACTGCTTTAGTCATATTCCTGATTTCCTTACTAAAACTTTTTCTGTCCCAATGTAACATGCTGTCAGCCTACACTCCAACATCTAATATTCAACACCATCCCTTCGAGTTCTAGCAGTTAACTCTCAGCTGGTAGTATTGTCTTCCATCCAATATAGTGCCAGTAGACATTCCCATCTCTGTATGCCAGCAGAGAGGACCGAAGGGTGAAGGGGAAGCAGAAACAGGGTTTCAAAGACCTCCCATGCACTCCCGTTGAGTGCCAATAGCCTACATTCAGTGCTTAGGCTCGATGACATTTCCGCTGCACAATGAACACAGTCTCCTGCTTAGATTATACTCTGACCCTGGCTTCTAAGTAACAACTCACGTATATTTTATTCCATGTCAAATTGGCAGCTATTGCTTCATTATTTCCTGCGAATTATCGGGTAGTTCTCATGTTTTCCACTCCCATTTAATATTAGGGAATGTTTGCTGATTTGCATGCAAATTAACAGATTCCTTTGGTTTAAATCTATACATGTTTATAAATTAGGTGCTGTCTACTCTTTTCAATGCTTTGCTACTGGTATTTTTTTTTCTTTCCTATTTTGTACTACCTGAGGCTGGATATTTAATCATCAACTAAAGATAAGTTGCTGTCTTTAAAATGCTCAAGGAAAAGATTGAAGAGTTATTTTTAAGATCATATTAAATCTTGAATTCTGTACATGTATTTACCCTTCTTCATAAAATTATTTATTTCTACTATTTCATTTTTCCCACTCTTAAAACTCCTGTGAATCCATTGTTAAGGTACTGATATATATTAATTTGCCTCTACATACTCATCATCTGCCCAACAATATAATACTTATTACATAATCTCTTCACGCAATTTACTCTGTATTTAATATACTTCTATTTACCATTAGTCTCTATCTCTTGAATCCAGTCTATGTTTACCCAACATACAATACCCTTTATCTGGGCCGGTGAGATGGCTCAGCGGCTTAAGCGCCTGCCCGGCAAGCGCGAGGGCCCGAGTTCGACTCCCGGATCCCACATACGAAAAAGGGGCCGGTGATATCGCTCAGCGGCACGGGAGCCTGTTGGCGCGCGAGGTCCTGAGGTCGACCCCCCGGTACCCACAAAAAAAAAATACCCTTTATCTAACAAGAAAACTATAACTTCTTATTCTCTATTCACAAAATGATTCTTCCTCCTATTTTTTTTTTTTTTTGTGTGTGTGTGGGTACCAGGGGTCAACCTCAGGACCTCACGCACCAGCAGGCGCCCGTGCTGCTGAGCGATATCACCGGCCCTTTTTTCATATGTGGGGTCTGAGAGTCGAACTCGGGCCCTCGCGCTTGCAAGGCAGGCGCTTAAGCCCCTGAGCCATCTCACTGGCCCTCTTCCTCCTATTAAGATAGAAAAATGAGGCCAGACCCTCCTCTTTTCCCTCTGACAGCTAAGGGGGTATCATGCTACTTACGGCCATGAAGCCTACTCTCCTCACTTCCTCTCTCTGACCTGGAGTGACTAGCTTCCTGCCACCACTGTGGTTGGCTCAGCAGCTGTACTCTAAGGCACACTCACTTCTACACCCACTCCAGTAAAGCCACATCTTTGCTAACAGCCACAATGCCCTCCCCCTCTCCCAGTATTTCAGGATATCACTGCTGCCTCTCTGAGAAGTAGCAGAGGACTGTGCCTGACAGAACATGGTCAGGTAAAGACCTGGGCCCATCGCTGCTTTGCTGAAATCTTCAAATCCCCAGTGACCATAAACTATACTGGCACTTCTCCTGGAGACACTTAGAAAACAGCATCAGGTACACCTTCAGCCCTGACACTTCTGGTGAAATGTGGGAGTTGATAATAAAGCAGCTGCTTCTCCAGAAGTTCTCTCCAGCTGTTGTCATGCCAGCTGAGGCTGTCCTAGGTGAGTCACGGATGTTCCCAGAAATATTTGCCTTGGCTATGACAGACTTCAAACATAGACCTATCCTAGATGATTCAACCCTGCAGCTAGGGTGGACAATTCCACACTGTCACTACTTTGAAAGGCCCCAAATTAACCCATGAAATATGAGAGACCGTGTATATATGGGTCTGCCCCTTCTAACCTTAAGCAGTGATCCCTCCTACTCCTTCCATCAGTCTAGGAGGGATCCCTTCTGGTCCCTATTTCCCTATGCACAGGCCCTAGTGAAAGCCTTGTTTGGATGGTCCTATAGCCAGGTTGTTCTTAGCGCACCCACTCATGCCATTCTATCCAAGCTGATAACACTAAGGGGTATTAGCATGAAGAACTCCAGAAAGTGGAAGAACCTCAGAGAGTCAAGATCTGCAGTGACCTGAAGAGACCTACTGAGGCCTCCAGAGGCCTGCAGAAGAGCTCCAGAGAGAGCAATGGAAGCTGCTGGAAGAGTTTCAGGAAGCTGCCAAAGGAGCTATGACCCTCAGTTGCTGAAGAGTTAATAGAGGCAGCTGGGAGCTGCCAGGAGCTGGAACACTAAGAGCTGTAATACCACCAGCTAAAGACACTGGCCTTCGAAGCTCAGAGTTCTAACCATAAGGGCCAAGAGCTGCTGGCACTGAAAGAACTACTAACATCAAGACAGCTGTACTTTGCCAATTTTTGATGTCTATCTGAACTAAACAAAAGAACACCCAGCTGATTGGTGACACTATACTTATTGATGAATACTCTCTCCTATATCATTTGAGTATATTTTAAAATCTGTCTTTATTATTTATTATCAACAGTAAAGTGACAACTTTCCCTCTTTTAGAAGTGTACTCATCACAAATTCCTGAAACAAAAATTTGACAATTAGCAAATAAATATAAGTCAATTAGGTCTTTGAAATTTTTATTTGAAAAAAAGTACATTACTAAACCAAGATTTTATTCAGAAAGACTTTCCACTTTCTGAAAGATTTAAAATATCAAAAGACATGGTGCATATATTCTAAACATTCAAAAAGTCAATGTTTTCCTCAAGATCATATTACACCAATACTAAATCTCATCAAGGTTAATTTCTCATAAAAAGGATTCAAACTAGCTGAATAACACCCCTTTGTCAACATTGGGAGATATCAATATGTGTAACATACATACTTAAAATAAATTAAAAGCCAAAGCAGAAAAATTCCAAAGGACTAAAGAAACACTTAAATACTTACAGTTTTTTTTTTTTTGTGGGTAACGGGGGGTTGACCTCAGGACCTCGCACGCCAGTAGGCACCCGTGCCACTGAGCGATATCACCGGCCCCTTTTTCGTATGTGGGTTACGGGAGTCGAACTCGGGCCCTCGCGCTTGCCGGGCAGGCACTTAAGCCACTGAGCCATCTCACCGGCCCAATACTTACAGTTTTAAAAGCTGTCAATTTTGAATTACCAATAGTATATCACTATAAAGATTTTGTGCTATATAATAAATGTGATAATTATATCAGAGGACCCTTTTATTGGACATTGCTTGTGTTCTACATTTCTGTACAGTAACTGTCATATAAAGTATTAAACTAGGATGACGCATAAACTTTAAGTAAGTCATTTTCAATTTACTATTTGCAACTTATCCTTCCCAAATGCATAAACTTTAAAAGTAAAAATCTCCTAATTTCCCAGACTTAACTAATTTGATTAGTGATCTAGGTTTATGAATGGCCATTTTACATATTTAACATCTTGTCACACAGAAATTCATAAAAATCTGATGAGCCTCAGAAAGAAGCTTGAGAGTAAAGTTCTTTCCTGTGATAGGAAAGATGCTTGTGATATATATATTAACTCTTGCATGTTCTCATGGCTCTAAGCCTAGATGAGATAATTTATCAAACTGATTTTTTAATGTACAGTTTAATTATCTAGAATGCAAGATTTAATAATAAGGTAAACAAAATTATAATTATATTTGTTAGTATTAATATCGGAGTGGTTGAAGGGAGGGTAGTGGAGTGGAAAAAAAAGAAACAAGTTATATTTTAATTAAATATATAACAACTTAATTTTAATTGATATATTTTTAATAATTATCTTTCTTCTTTGGAGTTTTAGAAGGTGAGGTGATGTTTTACTCCTCTATACCACGTGGGTACTCTGCTTGTCCCAGACTATTTGAAGTCCTAGTTATATTCCAAGACCCAGTTCAAGATCTATTTCTTCTGTAAAATTTTTTTTGATAAACTTCTTTTTTTTTTTTTTTGTGGGTACCGGGGGGTCGACCTCAGGACCTCGTGTGCCAGCAGGCGCCCGTGCCGCTGAGCGATATCACCAGCCCCTTTTTCGTATGTGGGTTCCGGGAGTCGAACCCGGGCCCTCGCGTTTGACGGGCAGGCGCTTAAGCCACTGAGCCATCTCACCAGCCCCTGATAAACTTCTCATTACTCATTTCCCTTCAAGTTTCCTCTTGGGAAAAGTTTCTCTGTCTCTTTCTGTCTCTCTGTCTGTCTGTCTTGTCTCTCTCTCTGTCTGTCTCTCTCTCTCTCTTTCTTTCTTGCCTACCAAAAACGTATACATCAGGGAAAGAAAAACTTGTAGAAATATGTTCATACTAAATTTATTGAGACATCATGAGGTACTCAAAGTGGTGGCCATTAGCTTCCAGACATTTATCAGTATTGTGAACTGCTAAAGTGTGTATATATTTTTTGGTGTACTCTGTATATCTGTTACTTTTATTTGAAAATGCAATAACGCAAATGAGAGATCTCATAAAATAGCAAATGAAAATCAGCATAAATTCTATTAATTCTTAAAATATATTTTATAACTTTGAGTTGTGCTGAGTATATGGTATTAGCTATATTTTCATAAACATAGATCACTAAGAAAAATCCTGTTTTACCAGGAGAAAAACAAACAAGCATTTAGATAAATAGCTCTCCCCAGCCAATACAGTTTGTGCAAACACAGATGTGCATGTGTGAATTTTCCTTGGCACAAGGGAGAAATATAGGGTCATATGATTATCTTATATAAATTTTAGTGTTTGGGATGAATGTGTTTTTTTGTATATTTTCAATGTGTTATAAAGTAAGATGGTACATTGTAAAACAAACTGAATTTAAAGTCAAATGGCACAGTTTTTAATCCCTGATCTGATCTTTACGTGATATTCTTAAACAAACTACTTACCTTCTTTCATGTTCACTTATGTCTCACTTTCAGTGGTAAAATTTAAAAGCTACCATCACACTGCTCTTGAAGTGAAAACTTCAAATACTTTAAAACTTATACAGAACTATGTTTATTTACCTCTCTAATGAGGTTCTGAGTTGATATACAAAGCTGAGGTCAGCTTTGCTTATATTACAGCTTTGACATTCTAAACATGCTAGCCTATTCATCTAGCATCCAAATTAAACAAAATCTGAAGATGTTATAATTCCTAGTTATAATAAAACCCTATAAGCTCTACAATCATTTACATAGCACTTGAAACAATGTAATAGATAAGAAAAGACAACATCTTCACTTAGTACAAACTGCTACATTAACATTCTTTTTTTTTTTTTTTTTGGGTGGGTAACGGAGGTTGACCTCAGGACCTCGCACACCAGCAGGCGCCCGTGCCGGCCCTTTTTTTGTATGTGGGTTCCGGGAGTCGAACTCGGGCCCTCGCGCTTGCCAGGCAGGCACCTACACCCTAAGCCATCTCACTGGCCCTACATTAACATTCTTATCAAACAACCAATTCGTTATGTTTGCATGGTCTTAAATGCATTTTTAGCTTTATATGTGTAAATTTAAGCACATTACTCATAAAATAATATGCTTCAGTACAGTAAAATTTAATGATTCCAGATTGCACAGAAATGTATCTTTAAAAGATACTAAAATATCAATTTATGTGTAGTTTACCTTGTCCTAAGGAATATCTATTTAATGTATGCCTTAAAATTGGAAGTCTAGCCCAAGCATAAAACACTGCCCATAAAATCACATGTCTTCTTCATTATCAATTATGGCTTGTGAAATTATATATGTTTAATGTGCATAAAATACTGCCCTTTAAAATACAGGCCCTTGGATATGAAGTTACAAATGCCAGAATGTACATGACTATCTGGCATTGACATTAATCTTTATTCTTCGAGGATATGTGATTGCAGTGAACAGAATTAAGCTTTTACAAAAATATTGCTTCTCTGAAAAAAGTAAAATTTAAACAAAATATTTCAATATCTGGTAGACAGAAATGACATTTAAATAATCTTCCTAGTTAAATTTGATATCATATCTTAATTATTTCATATACTTGTAATACCTACTTCTGATGTGTGACATGGTTGAAATCACTTTTACATCATCCATTCATATAACTTTTAGGGAAACATGCTAACAAATTAAAAGCTAAAGCAATCCCCTGAATTTTAAGATGCCTGCTATGTTAAATGAATTACTTACAATGCAAAGGAATGTAAAAGCACAAGGACAAAAATTTCATGACCTCAGGTTTGGAAGTAAAATGTTACTAGGCCACAGATGCCTCCAGCATATTGTTCATTTTCAATAAATTGAAAGTCCCTGAGAAACATAATTCTGTACAAGAAAATCATCTTAACACAAGTTAATAAAAATATTCTCTTAAATGATAGATGAAATGTTGTCATAGTAATAAATCTATGATCCTACAATGTAATATACTTGAGTTGAAAATCCTGAGCTATTTATTTTAAAATCAAATTTGAAGTTTTATTTAAAATGATGAAACCTGAAAGAAAAGCTGTAAATGTCCTCGTGAGGAAAAAATGTGGGTCACTAGAGGGCGCACATTCCCTTTCACAGTTTGTTCTTAAATTTGGCTTCTCTCTCATTTTCATATCTACATAAAGATAATGTGGTGACAAATGAATTTTTCATGGGAGGGTTCTCACACAGAAACATAAAATGTCCAAAGATATAGATAAAATGGTGTACAAAAAACATGTAAGACATTCTCAGATACATAGTTAAAGTGCTTTCAGCCATTTTTACATATATACAAATATACCTTCAAGTCATAATACAGAGTCCCTTGAGAAAATAATTGCACAGATTGGGGAGATATTCTTCATTCAAATAATCTAGCAGATTTTTTAGACTCTGTAACCCAGTAGGTTTCCCCTAATTAATTGATATAACCTAATTTTTTAAAATTTTATGAATATGTGGACTCTTACACTCTGTAAGTCTGCCTATAGTTATATCTCTGTATCATCTAGATTACAAGTTTTAACCATTAAATTTACATTGAAGAAGCTCAAGGAGGAAAGAAAGAAAAACATTTTAAGTATGTTTATCGTGTCACATGTTTTCAGGAAAAAACTCAAGTGAAGTATTTTATGCTATTCATTATAGTTTTCATTTTCATATATAGACCATAACCAGAGAGCTTTGGAGACCTCCTTTAGTTCTAACACACAGTGTAGAGTGGAGCTAAAATATAAAATCTGGTCTGCCTGATTCCACATATTTACACTATAGTAGTTTTGGTCCAAATGAAAGGGAAATCATATTTTTGAAAATGAAAAAGTCAACATGAAATTCCTATTTGTTGCTAAATAACAGAGTACATTTCAGGAGCTATCACTGTTTTGGATTATGCCAAAATGTGGAGTGTCTAACATGAGGATATGATTTATAATCATAGTCATTAACTTAAACTATGATCCTTAATTGAATAATTTATGCTTTCAAAGCATTATAAAATAGTAACTTTTCGCAATTGATTATTACTTTGGAGTCTTAATTCATAAAGATTCCCAAGTTCTAATCCGATGATTCATTTTCTGACATCAGAACAAATATTAAATATACATGACAAAGGTTTTTACTTATGACATTATTACTATATTGGTGATCAGCAGAAGTCTTACACTTGGAAAAAAAGTTGAATCACAAAAAGACTTTTATTTATGCCTTGATACTGAAGAAGAAATCTAACTTCTAAAGATTTTTTAATGAAAAAATCCCTCTATTTAAAGACAGTCAAATGTTCCCATGGAACCCTAGAGTCTATGAGGTTTCAAACTGTAGAACAACCATAATTTAAGTATACAGTTTCCATAGAAAGCCTTTGGCGAATTCTTAACAGTCTCCATCTAGCTTTTAATTTCAGCTAAAGAATATGATAAAAATTCTCTTAAACTGATTAAACAATAGCAAGGCATGAGGCTTGAGAATGCAATATCCTGAGCAGGGTTGCTCGAGCTCTAATCCTGTCTACACTACTTCCTATTAACCATGTGACACCAGCAGGTCACCAGATCTCATTTTTCTCACTGACAAAGGGGCACAGTAATAGAATTTACAACTCTGTTTTAAGCATTAATATATTTAAAATACTTAGAAGAATGCTTTGCATATGGTAGCAGCTATATACTTTTTAGCTTCTGTAATTACTTCTTTCATGACCCTTTCTTAACTAGCTTTAAGGCAGGGCTGTGTTTCTTCTCTTTTTTTTTTTTTTTTGTGGGTGCCAGGGGTCGACCTCAGGACCTCGTGCGCCAGCAGACACCCGTGCCGCTGAGTGATATCTCTGGCCCCTTTTTCGTATGTGGGATCCGGGAGTCGAACTCGGGCCCTCGCTCTTGTCAGGCAGGCGCTTACGCCGCTGAGCCATCTCATCGGCCCCCTCCTTCTCATTTTTACATGTGTGAAGGAGGTCATCTTTGTTTTCATGTTTTTTTTTAAGGACTGATAAGGTAAAAGTCATTATTGGAATGATAAGAATAAAAGCTGAAAACACAGCTAAAGCAAAGAGAATAAAACACATTTTAAAAGTCATCAACAGCAAAACAATCATACCTATTTTATTCTTTAATGTAGGAAATGACAAACTATGATCCACGGGACAAATATGGCCCGCTACATGTTTTTGTAAATAAAATTTTATTGGAACGCAGCCATGCTCACTTATTTACATATATTTATGGCTGCTTTCTAGCTACAGCAATAAAGTTGAGCAATTGCCAAAGAATATGGCACACAAAGCCTAAAACATTTATTCTCCAGCTCTTAGGAAAAAGAAATTGTTGACCATCTTCCTGCTTTATGGAGTGAAGGTAAGGTTGTCCTCTTTCAGCTATTGAGTGAAGGCTAAATCATATGGTTTGCTGTAGCAATATCACATTGCTCTCTCTCAGAAATATGCATTGACTCCCCATGGTCAGAAGATTAAAGTGTATTTTCCTTAGTCTTATACTGAGTACCTTTCTTTACTATGAACCAACCTTCCTTTCAAACTTATCACCTACTCCCCTCCTTCCTTTATACACACAGCTGCTGTAGGCAAACAAAAATGCTTATTACTGCATGGAAATTCTGTTTGTGAATGGTTTGCTCCCTGTATTTCAATTGCCATTTCCTCTCACCTTGAGACCAATACTTTCCTATACTTTAACTGCCTACTCAGATACTAATTTCCCCATGAGATTTCTATGCCCAATTGTCATAGAACATTCGTTCCTTCCAGCTTTGTAACAACTTACTAGTACTTTTTCCTTCATGACCTAGTTATTGCCAGATTCTAAGCTTCCTGAGGGAAGACATAAGTATGCTTTGTAGTTACAACTGTTGTGCTTTACAAATCATAGGGATCCATTAGATCTTATCAAATGAATAGAAGAATTAATATGAAAACTAATGTTGTTGTCACTTCCTCCCTGAAATACTATAGACTCATAGTGACTACAGGAATATTCAAAGAAACCCACCACACACTCCATGTGCCTTGGACCCCAAGGGAGGTCATTTAATCTTTAAACACTCAGTGTGAAGCCTGGCTGAGTTTAAAGAACCTCAACATGCTTTTATGCTGTGAGTCTTCACAGTTTAAATAACTTCCAGTCAAGGTTCAGAAACTATCTAGTGCAATGTGAAAAGCCACTTAAATCTGATGTGACCTTACTGCCCCACTGCCACTTCCCTTAGCATCATGACCCCTTTTAATTCAACTACTTCCTTGAGTGAGTAACTCTGTGAATTTCAGTTAAAACACAGTAAATCCTATCGCTTTACCTAGTCAGTTTTTGGTTAGCTCAGGCTGCCATAATAAAATGTCATGGGCTCAGTGGCTTAAACAACACATACTTATTTCTCATAGTTCTACAGTGTGGAATTCCAACATAGAGGGTCCAGCAGGTTGAGTTTCTAAGGAGGGTCATCTTCCTGGCATGTAGCTGCCCTCTGGACTGCTGTGTTCTCACATGGCAGGGAGAGAGCATGGTCGCCGGTGTCTTTTCTTAGAGGGGTACTAATCCCACCATGATGGTCCTATCCTCGTGACCTCATGTAACCCTAGTTATCTCCCAAAGATTCCATCTTCAAATACCATCACATTGAGAATGAAGGTCTCACCATGTAAATTTTGGAAGGACACAATAGAGCCGACAGAAGCCAGTCATTACAGTATTTTTAGTCTGTGTTGTGGCACAATGTCTGTTCACTCACATAGACATGCAGGTTTCTGACTAGAGAAGACTTTAATATGAATATTCTCAGAAGATGCCAGAATAAGTAGAATATTTTCTATTATCTCATAGATGTAGTAATGGGAAGATAATTGTTCTAAACTAATAATTAGGAACTCATTTTCTCCAAATAGCACTCTCTTTTCATTAGTTTTCTGCTTGGCAGTTGTAACTGTTTTAATCCCTGTTAGAAGGCCCAGCTTCTAGTCTGTGGTCCTATAACTTGTTCCACATTGCCCCTTCTTCTCTAAGAAGATTAGCAGCTTCCCAATGCTGCTCAAGTTCTTGAGTTCCCTCTCGTTCTCCTGTGTTGTTTCCAAGTTTTATACCTCATGCTTACCCAGTATCTGGTGTTACGTCTCCTCTCTTTGAAACACAGAGTTATTTGTTTTCCTGACAAGACTATGACAAATACCCATTCAAATTCCAATGAATATTTATCTAATACCCAGTATGTGCTGACTTCTGGGTAAAGCTCTGTAGTCTAGAGATGAAAAGAAATGCTTCTTATCCTCAAGGTGTTTACTAGATATATAAATATGCAAAAAGAAATTAATTACAATGAACTTGACAAATGTTTTAATGGACAGACACATTGAAAGTGTTGAGAAATGCCTCAGAGGTTATGATCCTAGAGAGACAAGGTAGATAGTTGGATGGCAATGGATTTGGGAGTAAGAAAAGAAAGACATATTGAGACATTCTTAAGTAAAGAGAACAGTAGCCCCAGAGAAATACAAGCTTCAGAGAACAGAGAGTACATAGAGAGTAAAGAATGGTTAATTAGGGCCGGTGAGATGGCTCAGCAGCTTAAGCACCTGCCCGGCAAGCGCGAGGGCCCGAGTTCAACTCCCGGATCCCACATACGAAAAAGGGGCCGGTGATATCGCTCAGTGGCACGGGTGCCTGTTGGCGCACGAGGTCCTGAGGTCGACCCCCCGGTACCCACAAAAAAAAAAAAAAAGAATGGTTAATTAAAGCTGAAGTGCAGGGTAATGTCACTTGAAATGTGGTCTGTGGCCAGTTTGTGTATTGGTTTTTACTAGTCTGTCAGAAGAGTTTTGTTTTGTTTTCTTGTTTGTTTTTTTTACCAGGGAATTAACCAATGAAATCACTAAGCACACTATTTTATCAGATTTTTTTTTTTTGTGGGTACCAGGGGGTCGACCTCAGGACCTCGCGCGCCAACAGGCACCCGTGCCGCTGAGCGATATCACCGGCCCCTTTTTCGTATGTGGGTTCCGGGAGTCGAACTCCGGCCCTCGCGCTTGCAAGGCAGGCGCTTATGCCACTGAGCCATCTCACCGGCCCATTTTATCAGATTTTATATTTAATTGCCAAACTTTCTTGACAACGGAGGCAGTGCATTGATTTATATTCTGGTTTAAGCTCCTTAGCTCATTACGGATATGTAATAAACAATTTTGAATAGCAAGCATATATAAAAATGGAAAGATGAGAAGGGAGTAACCTGGAGAGTTGGCATAATAAAGGGATTTCAACAATCTACATTTTAAAAAATATGAGCAAAGGAATATCTAATAAATTTTAAGATATTCCCCTGGAGAGTGTGGAGAGTATGGATAAGAAGGCTGAGAGGAGAGATAGAGAAATAAGTTAAGAATTTCATGCAGATTTTTATCAGATACTCAACTATGGTGAAGGCAGTAATGATGTGGCAGATGAAATAAAGGGAATTTAACAAGTCTACTTCAAGAGGGATTTAGAGATGTAGCAGATATCAAGACCACTCTGAATGGCTGGACAGGTTGTTCACTGCACAGTGTAGGGGACACCATTCTTTGATACTGTTGAGTGAATGACACTCTCTAGAGCTGTGCAATCTAAACTGCAGAATCACATTTTACAGTCCTATAATAAATCCTAATGTATATAGCCAATAAGAATTTGGATTATACAGGTATAAGGAGCATGAGGGAAGGTGATCTAGAAATATTAATTTGAAAATTATAAGATATAGACAATTGAGACAGACAAGATTTTAGTCTAATATTGCCCAGGAAAAGAAAGTGTCATGCAAAGAAATTGAAAGCAAATCATGAGTCTTGTGGAACTTGACATTAAAGGGATAAGAAAAAAAGATTGATGAGATATGGTAAAAAGGAAAAAAAAGGCCAGGGGGGAAACAGAAACAGGAGAGAACAATGTCCTAGAAGCTTAGCGGGAAGGAAAATTTCAAGAATGGACTAATCATCACTGTCAAGCACAGCACAAAGGTCAAGAAGGACAAGAACTAAAAACTGACCTTTGGAGCTGGCAATTAAGGAGCTCTCTGGCAACCTTGCTGAGAGCAGTTTTCAGTGCTTGATGTAGAGAATGAGCAGGCGAAGGAAAGAATCAGAAGTAAGGGAATAGAGATCTTCGCATTAAAAATTGGCTTGGCTTTGCAGTCAACTGTGCTGCTTCTTGTACACAAACCAGTAAAGGTGATTATCATGTTCTTCAGTCAGAAAACAAAGTGTATGTTGCAGTTAATGAAAGGTGGTCCTGTCTTCCTCCTGTTGGTATCCCTTTAGTGCCTTGCATTCTGAAAGAGTACAGGTTCATCTAGCTACTGGAGCTAGACAGCCAGAACTGTATGTAATACTGCACCAGACCACGGCCCATTTCTCTTTTTAATTGGCACATAATATTTGTCCATATTTATGCATGTATTGTGCTGTTTCAATACACATATACTTTGTATCATGATCATTTCAGGGTAATTAGCACATTCACCAAATCAAATATTTTATCATTTTCTTACAGGAAGAATTTTCAGAACTCTTCTAGCTCTTTTGAAACATACATTATTGTTACTATGGTAACACCCTATGGTGTAATAGAACAACAGAACTTATTTTGCCAGTCTAGGCACCTACTGCATAGAAGACCCCATAACACTTCAGAAGTAAGAAATAGACCTAGGATCAGGGAAGCCTGGCATCTAGTAGACATAAAAATTATCTGACTATATTATTGCAATTCAAAGCAGTAGAGGTGTCACAGATGGACAATGACATCACTTAGCCTAGTCTGGAGCAGATGGCCCCTGTATTGGTTTGGTGTGGGCAAAGAAAATCAGGAGTCAGGTTGCAAAAGAGCTAATGCCCTCTCTACTGAACTGACTTTCAAACTATGGGCTCTGGATCATCAGCATCACGTGGGAACTTCTTAGAAATTAAAATTCTATTGTCCCACATGCTGAATCAGAAATACTAGTGGGGGTCAGGAAGCTAGCTGTGTTTTAACAAGTACTCCAGGTTATTTTGATGTGTGCCAAAGTATGAGAACCACTAGGTTTTTTTTTGTTTGTTTGTTTTGTTTTTTGTTTTTGTGGTAATGGTAATTGAACCCAGGGCCTTTGCACAGGGCTATATTCTCAGTACTTTTTTTTTTTTTTTTTGAGAAAGGGTCTTACTAACTCACTAAATTGGCAGGCAGGGCTAGAATTTACAGTCCTTTTGCCTCAGCACTCCAGAAGGCTGGGGTTACAGGCATGGGCCAGTATGCCTGGCAGAAACCATAGAAAACGAGCAGAACAGAAATACTCAAGAGTGTAAGGCATGAAACAACAACAGCACTTGGGAGACTGTTTGAAATGCAGATTTTGGAGGCCCTCTCCCAGTCTGCTAAATCAGAAACTGTGCCAATGGGCCCAGTAATTTTACAAGCTCTTCAGGTCATTCTGATACACCATCCAATTTAAGAGCCCTAAGGGGCTGCTGCTGTTTCATGCTCTCCACTCTGAGTATCCCTGCTCTAAGTGTTCTCTGGTTCCTTAGTGTCTGTAGAACTCACAATACTACATTCTCCAAATCATGGTTATGATTTATTTGTGACGTCTATGACAAAACAATTTTAAGAAATTAAATGTGTGGTTTATCTTTTAAAGAATCTGCAGATAGCATGCGAAGTTTTTATTCTTCACTAAAAAATATACTTTCTAAACTGAACTTTGGGTTTATGACCAAGGTCATTTAACTATAATGCATAAAAAGAAGCATGGCACTGCAGCTATAACACTAGAATGGAAATTAGGAGACTCAGCACTAGGCCTTATTTTGCAACTGAAAGCAAGTTATTTAACCTTTCTGGACCTCAATTAACCTGTAATTCAGACAAGTCTAGTCTTCTTAGAAGAAAAAAGAGGCAAATCATCTAAAATGTTTTGTTTTTTTGGGCTGTGCCAAGGAGCAAAAATGTCATTACTGAGCCCAACACCCCAGGTATTTAGGTTCAATTTATCATATAAAGATTTTTAAAAACCCTCATAAACACATTAATCATCTAATTAGGTTCTTCAAATAAATTGATATATTTTAATATACAATTTCCAGATTTTAATTTGGGAGCCCAAGTTAAAATAATAATGTTTTAGGCATGAGTATCATAAAATTGCATAAAGAGAGTACTTATCTAACTCTTATCAAACTTCTTTTGAGAGATGTGTCATAAATTAACATCATCCAGGCAGCAGCCAAATAAAGAAAACAAAATAACATCAACAAAAAAGCCCTGAAAATAGAAAATAAAAAAAAAATAAATAATGTAGGTTTGTAAGCCCAGACAAAACCTGTCATTTAATAAGTATTTGAGACATGGCCACAGAAAGCAAACACTACACACCCTGTCTGCTTAATCTGGAGATGACAAAAAGAGACTAGGTGAATTTATGTATTTTGAAATTCCTCTTCACTGTCCTTGAGGTCAAAGAAGCTCATTTATTAGCACTTTACTTGGGAAAATGATCTTCCTTGAAATGGCATTTACTTACAGAAAGATTCAATTTGCCATTGGTTTCACCTGGTTGATACAAAAATGTAAATGAAAGCTTTTGTGAAAATCTCTTAAAATAACTGCTACATGATTAGGAACTAATCTCCTGGATAAACGCCTATTAAATAGGTAACAGATATATTTTTAACATAGTGTGAGTTCCATACTCTGATAACTACCTATATATAAAATAATATCACTGAACTACAGGGATAATTTACTGTTAGAAATAATTACCTTGTGACCAAAGATCATCAAATATTTTTATAAATCTTAGTATAAGGAAGACAATTTGTATAGTAAACATGACATAGGTAGAAACTGTATAATTACTAAGGAATCAAGGAAATGTACCTTAGATAATTAAGAAACTATACTGTGGTATGAAGCTAAATTTATATCCTTTAATAGTTTTGAGTAAATAATGATATACTAATGGGTAAAATTAGAATTATTAAAGATTGAAATGATAGTGAGTTTACTGTTAAGAACAACTCCATAAAAGCTAGGAAGAATTGTTAAATTATATTGGAATATCAAATAATAATTATTTCAATTAGTTGAATTGTATCATCTACTCTTTCAACAAATATTTATTGGTTTTTTTCTTGCATGCATGGCACTTACTACAATGGAATCTAAGTAAAATATAGACACATATAAAAATAACAACTATAATACCAAGCTTCCTTTATTGTGATTGGTGATGAGAAAATGTATATGGGTGGCATTAAGTTATATGCCAAGATCAATGTAATTGCTGGAAGTAGAGAGATTAGGGGAAAGCTAGGCATAAAATTGGTAGGAGAATAAGAATAATATGTAATATCATAAGGATTTTTCTTTTATTTTAGAATCAATTAAAGTTACTGGGATTCCCCCTCTGGAAAGACAATAAAATGGCAATATTTTAAATATATTAACTTTAAGGACATTAATTAGAAGGGGGAAATATGTCACCTCAGGGAGGAAAAATTGCTTGGGTTGTAGACTTGGCAGTTGCAATGACCAGGAAAGACTGAAATGACAGGGCTTGCTAAACATAATGTTATAATAATAAATAAAAAAGCAAGAGAAAAACATCAGACAGAACTGGAGAAGCCAGGTGATAAATTCTGTTTTGAAAAGGAAAACACAAAGATATTTTGTATATTAGGTTTGAGATGATGTTTATTGTGGGATTTTTTCACTGATTCTATGCATGCACCATTTCCACTCACTCCACCATCATTACTTCTATACCTTGTGACTCCACCACTGTCACTTCTGCCTCTACCAACTCTACCATCTCCTCCATCACCACCTTCATCACGTCTCCTGTAAATGAATAACCAGCATAATACCTACTGCATGTATTCCATGTTCATTACCTTATAGGCACCATATTTAATGGTTTTTACTGAATCTTCATAGTATTCCATAAAGTGATACTACTGAATCTTAGGCACAGATTTTAAGTAATTTGCCTAAGATCATGAGCTAGCAATTAAACCAGGCAAGTTTCAAAGAAACCTGAATAATTGTGATTCCAAAGACCATGATTTTTCTAACATTTGCTACTTCTTTAGGCACATAGACAATGAATTATAATAACTAAAATATGAGTGCCATATACAACTAGATATGCTTAATTAGATGCAATAAAAATTAAAATGGAGGCAAAGGCTGGTTGCAGAAATGGAAATACCCAGATCATAGCTTTAGAACTAAAAGCTGAGTATCAAATATGAGCTACTGGTTTTGCGAGTCATTCGCCAAGAGCCAGACTTGAATCAATCAGAGGCGACAATTCAGATAAAGAAGTCAGAAGGGCAAAGAAATGGATTTATGAGATACTCCCATAGGACTTAGGCTAAGAGGAAAACATGTCAAGTCAACAAACCTGGTATGGGGATGTTTCCTAGTGTGTCACAGAAGCTAAAAGAGGATATCATTTTTAAGAGAAAAGAATTCAGTAGATTGTCAAAATGATAGCATTCACAGTGAAATGTTAGTGGTTCTCGCCTGTGATGACAAAGGGAGATGAGGTGATATAAAATTTCAGTAATGTTTGCATGATGCCTCTTTAACCATTACAATATTTTAACCAGATTCCATTCTATAGATAATGTTTGATTACTGAATTTAATTATCCTAAATGTTTCTACTCTTGCTCTTTGCTCAGTCTAAATTTATGATTCTTGAGTTCAATATAGATCGTCTATATAATCACGCTGTTGAAAACAAGATACATTTGAGAGAGTAGATGTTAATGCTAAATATAATTATGTAGGGACACAGGTATAATCAGGTAGTTTCAGACAAAATAAGGTATTAGATTTATGCAGGGACAACAGGTATAATCAGGTAACTTCAGATGAAATAAGATATTAGATCACCTTAGTAATATGACCACTGAAGGCTTATTTTCCTACACAGTCCAACTTCTCTAGTCAGGCCACTGCAGTTGAAATGTTAGCTGAGTCACTCTGTGGCTATGAATAATAGTAGTAATAACTAGACCTATATTGGAAGGTTATTGGGAATAATAAATGCTATGCAGATAAAGTATTGAATTTAATGGCGAACACATAGTGAAACCCTCAGTAAGTGTTAGCTTTTAGAATTTTTAAGTTCTCAATTAAGTCTCTCATTACAGGCAATTACAATAACTGTTGTGAACACATGATACAAACAAAATTCAGCAGACAATGTATTTTTAACACTAAACACTTTCCTGGAAACAAAACAAGTCAGAACACTTTACTAACCAAATACATTCTCACACCAAGAGCCAAGAATAAGACTTTGAAGACAGAGACGGATATCAATCAACCTGCTTTGTTTTTTTTTCTGTATAAGATAACTTCTGAAGACATTAAGAGGAGTAGGGAACTAAGTTTTACTCAGCCTGAGGAACTGTGTTGTTGAAATGTTACAAAGTATCCATAAAGCTATGTGTCCACTAAACTTTGTCTGTAGACATATGTTTAATGTGACATTAAATAAACTAATGGCCATGCTGTGAGGATGAATAAAAACAAGTTCATTAAGAACTTTACTATTTGTGCCATTACTTTTTTTTTTTTTTTAGCATCAATGAATGTTCAAATTTCAACCACCGTCAATGGTAGAGTATGTGGAACTTGCTGCACAAAAACAAATGCTAATAGAGTTTGAAAACCATTTGACTAAAGCAAAGATCAACAAACATTTTCTGTGCGGGTCAGACAGCAAATTTTTCAGGCTTTGTGGGCCATACAATTTCTTTTACAGTTCTTCGAACCCTGCCTTTGTAATGTGAAAGAAACCATACATGATATATATTTGAATAAGTGCAGTTGTGTTCTGCTGAATCTTTCATTGTAGGCATTGAAATTTAAATTTCATATGATTTGCTTATCATGAAATATTACTCTTTTGATTTTTTTCCAACATTTAAAAATGTAAAACCAATTCTTAGGTCATAAGCCATACAAAAACTGGCAGCAGGCCAGATTTGGCCTACAGGCCTCGGTTAATCTCTGAACTTGAGTATTTGCCCTACCAAACATGCCCAGGAAGAAAATGTTTGGTGATATACTTCTGAATTATCAAAGTAGTTTGTAAAGTATGAATTAATGAAGAAGTCTCAAATAATGTATTCCAGTAACTTTTCTGGATATTTCTTTTTCTTTGCTTAGAACATCTGACACACTAATTTTAGGTACATGTTCTTCCCATACCCTGGAATATGCAAATTCTAATGTCAAGTGTTCTATGCATTCCTGACCATATGCTGCTTAGAAACATATGGCATATTTCAACATTCTTTCATAATCTTAGAATTACAATAATTGGAAATGGAAATTATACCTTCTTAAGATTTTCATGCTAGCTCTGCATTTATACAGTTTTATTGTCATCATTTTAATATATCCATTGATTTACATAACACCTAACTTATCTACAATGTCTAGTTGAGAATATCCACAAAAAGATCAGTTAAAAATTCTAACACCTTCAAGATAAGACTTTATAAATATCAAAGAACAGGAAATCTGTTGTGTAATTACTCCTGATTTAGGATGTGCAGATTGAGACATTATGTTCTCCTAAACTGGCAGAATGGATCTTGTCTATTAGGGGTACACTGCTTCATGAAAATGCACTTTTTATTACTGGAAGAAAGACATTTAATGCAAAACTAGGGACTGAACAAGCGGGCCCTTTATGAAAATAAAGAAGATAATTTCGGGATTAAAATGTGCCCATTGCAGTCCATTACTTCTGGTTTCTTCTTTCAGTTGGAAACCAGCATTGCCATTAAGCATTCAGGTGTCCCTGGGATTGTGACTTTTTGGGTAAAATTTAAAACTTGCTCCATCATTTTTTCTCATTAAATTAAATGACATAACAAGCATAAAAGGTATATGGAAATATTGTTTAAGTAAAAACACCACCATCAAAATAGTTGTGCGTTTTCTTAGTTAACAATGAATCTTTATTTGTGAATAAAGCCATGAATAAGATGCTCTCACCTCTTCCTAATTTCAGAATCCACAATAATTTGCCTCTTCTTTTGCGGAGGTGGTGGTGGAAGTTCCTCTTGGGCATGCTTTACCAGGATTTGTTCCGTTGTGGTCACCATAGTTACCGTTTCCATTACAGTTGTCTGTGTTAGTGATGGCTGAGTGGTGGTGACAGTCTGTGAAATCTGTGAGAAGTATTGAAACAGAGGTCAGACATTGCTCAAAAGACTTTAGTAAAGACTGCTTGGAGTGGTGAAGGAAAATAATGAAAAACTGTTCCTGCTTCTTGGTAGATTGACCTTCGGATCAAAATAGCACCATATTGAACCCAAATCAAATTGTTTTATCTGACTTAAGT
The DNA here is from genome assembly GCA_028451465.1 of Erethizon dorsatum. NCBI lineage: Eukaryota > Metazoa > Chordata > Mammalia > Rodentia > Erethizontidae > Erethizon > Erethizon dorsatum. The sequence continues at coordinate 24,614,181 of CM051842.1, forward strand.
TATGTTAACTGAAAGAGGAAATCTCTAAATCAGAAATAAACTCAGTGCCTCTTCAATTTATTGATTAAGCTATAGAAATAAAAGGGTAAAGGAGAAAAACACAGAGTATTATTCTGATATTTAATTATGCATGCTGTTTCAAGTGTTTACAAGCATTAATATAGCTTTTACTAAAGTCTCTGAACCAATTCCACTACCTGGTGCATTTTAGATATTCATTAATAGTTTAATAATTTAAAATGGAAATAACACTTAAATGAAAGCAAATCATGGCACTGAAAAATAAAATAAATATATTAACTTTAAAATATTTTGTAGACTGTATTTTATAATTATAATGACTATTTTATATGCTATACATTTTAAAATAAAAATCATTTGTATTTTATCATAAATTACCTTTTAAATACCTTTAAAATTATAATAAAATGTAAAAAAGTGCCTATTTGTCCAAAATATCTTTATTCTCAATGTTGCTCAAACACTAAGACATTTTTTGTTTTACATCAATAAACAGGTACAAATATTGAGTTTCCAAATTCATCATTAGAGACTCTCAGTTTATCATCCCACTTGCAGTTCAGACATTTTTTGGGGGAGGCATAGGTCACTATTCGTTGGAATAATATGACATTTGACACAAGTTTAAGTAGTCCTCCTCTCAATACATAGGAATTACCGGACAGAGAAGTGCTACAGGGATGAGACCCTCCTTCCTCCCTTAATCATCCATTCTCTGTCTCACACTGTTCTTTGTATTATGTCTATAAAGTAACCTTTGTGGTATCAATCACTATCTTCTGGTAGTCCATCTTGTTTAAAAGATGTATTACCAAGACACACACACACACACACACACACACACTCATACACACATGCATACAAAGTCTGCACTGGATTTGCTTTTACATGTGAGTCAGAGGCAAGGATTTAGCTGGGGCCAAAATTAATCTTACTGATTTTCCTGAACTTCCTAAGCGATAATGGGAAGGGTTTGAAGAAACCTACATGCCTCTCACATGATTTCTTGACTGAGAAGACTTGTGAAAATCCTCAGGATTTTCTTATTTCAGCTACCAAATTGGCAATTAACAGTTTGCCACGATATATTATATAACAACTGCTTTAACATATGTATTTTAAAAACACTACCCTGGGTACAAGCCACATTTTTTACATATGTCAAGATCCAATGGACTTCCATTTTGATAGCCTATTTAGGTTACCAATAAAAGGACACTAAAAGACACCAAATCTCTACGTGAGCACAGCACAGGTTTTATCTTCTCTAAGAGCTTCATAGATTCATTATTCAGAATCAATTACTGAACCCCAAACAGTTGAATTATACAGTCCAATGACATATTATGTCAAGATAAAGGTGGAAAACAAGAGTTTCTTTTAAAAATGCTTAAAATATAAACTCAAACATAATTATATGTAACACAAAATGACTTATATGAACAGAAGAAGTTTACATGTAGTCAAAAATGAAATGTAGTTTTTAATTAGGATTCCAAGAGTATTTTTACTGTGATACTTTCTGTCCGTGAGCAAACTATTTTGTGTACAATGACTGGTAGAAGTGAATAATTTTTGGAGTAAGAAAATATTTTAAAAATGTAGGCACCAGAATGCAGAGACTCTGAAAATATAAAGCTATTTGTTATAGTTTAGATTTAAAGTAGCCCCCAATGTCCAAGTGTTTAGAAGGTGATTCTATCATTGGGGGTGCTATATTCACCAAACTAAGGAACTCTTCCACTAAATGAGTTCAATGGCTGCATATGCCCTTAAGAGGTGAGGCCTGTTTGGAGTGGAGTCAGTGGTTGTGTCAACTGGAAGAGAATATTCTTGTCCCTTGCTCCTCCATTCTTTCTATGCTTCCTGGCTGCTATGGGATGAGCAGCTTTTCTCTACTCATATCCTTCCACCATGCCATTTCTGCATTGCAGCCAGCCAACCATGGACTAAAACTGGGCCAAAATAAACCTTTCCTTTAAGTTGTGGGTGTCGGGTGTTTTGTCCCAGTAATGGGAAAGTGACTAAGACACTATTGCTTTTACATTATATGTAATATTATGGAACATGTGTGTTGCTGAATATCTAGCTATGAGATTAGTATGTGTAGTGTTAACATTTTCTTATTGATAAATATGAAATTAGATATGCCCACAGATGACAAAGAGAAATATCAACATAAATATACTATGAAATTGCATTTAAGAATATAGAAAATCATATAATAAAAAAGAATAATTTCAATTAGATAATAGTAAGAGACTTGTAATTGTTTTACACTGCCCTGCTACAATATTATGATTGAAAATATTACTTCATTTCCTTTGGGGTAGAGAAATACAAAAACACCCATACACTGACTCTGCAAATCCGTTATTCATAACAAATTAATGATTACTCTCATAACCTACTCCACATAATCAGAATATAAAACAATTTGTCAAATAATAAATTTCTCCATGGCTTTTACTAATGGATTTTAAGTGCTTAACTATGCGTTAGAATCATCAGAAAAATAGAAGCCATTTAACATAACTTCTTGCTTGTAACAGTATTACAAGATTTACTACTCCCAGCAACTGACAACTCTTCCCTTAGCATGGCAGCAAACTTTCCCATCAGCAAAGATCTATTTTTTTTTTTTTTGAGACAGTGTCTTGCTATGTAGTTCAGGCTGGCCTCAAACTCACTATGTAGCCCAGGCTGGCCTCAAACTCACTGCAACCCTCCTGCCTCAGCCTCCCGGGAGCTGGGATTACAGGTGTGCACCACCACACTTAGCCATCAGCAAAAATATTAACAACTGACAGAAACTGGCCTTTTTGTGACTTCTTCCAGTTAAATTTTTTTAAGCCTTGGGTCAACACAAAAGTTGTATATTGTTTCTACATGATAGTTTTAAAAATTTGAAAAAAATTGAAAAAAATTTGATCATCATGACCCTAATAAAACTCTTTTCCAAGCTCCATAATATCAGTTATTTGCTAGAACTAGCTATAATGTGATTGGCACTCCAAAGCTAAGGATTCCTGTCTTAGGACACCATATTCAATTAAAGCAATATGAAATTGTATAAGGTATTCAGTGGTTGAATGACAACGTTTCACTTATATTTAAGTATTGTATATATTGGACATGTATTCTTTATAGGACATTCAGAAATGAGTAAAATGGTATGTCCATCTTTAGGAAATTTACAATATAATAGAGAAGTTGATAATCATGAAAATAATTTTGAAATAAGATGGGTGTCACATGACAAAATATAATAACATGCACCAAACATAGTGTAAACAACAAAGATTCTTTTGAAATGTTACAAAAAGCAGATCTGCCTCTGTGGCCATCTTAACATTTTAATTTATGTTTTTGCTGAAGGCTGGATATTACATTTATTCCTGTTCATAGGGTCATTTATAACAGTAAAATATTGAAAACAACCTAAAGTCACTATATTATGCTTTAAATAATTTATGGTACATGAATGTGATAAAGTATACATATATAAAATGATTTAATGTCCTTGGAAAGTGTTCATATTTTGTACTAAGTAAACAATGAAATATATAAATATTGGTCACTATTTTTGGTACAAAAATATAGATAATTTCCATTCTGCATTACATATTTTTGTATCTTTTTAATTTCCAAATTTTTACTACAAAATATTCCCTAAAAGCATTGTTTTGTAAGCAAAGAAAAATTTTAAAACTTTTTTCAAACTGTTTTAAGTATATCATTCCTATGTCTCAAGATTCTTGAAATTATGATTCTGTTTTCTAAATATATTAGAACTTAAGTAACTGTGAATCTAGTAAGAAAATGCAGACTAGATCAGAGTCAGAATTTAAAGTGTATACTTCAAGATGCATTCAATAAACTTTAAATCTACCTAACCAAACTCTTATCCAGTCATTTTTCCCACTTTGATTATATGTGTATTTTAAATGATTTTAAATTGTCTCATAAGAATAAGATTGTATAAACACCGTTTCCTTGATCTGTCAGTTAATCGATCCACTAAAAAATGGAAATTAGTTTAGAAATCTGTGTCTTTAGATTTAGGAACTAGTCCCTCAGAATGATTAAAAGCAAGCCAGACATGGAGGCACATGCTTGGAATCCCAGTACTTGGGAGGCTGAGGCGGGAGGATTCAAAGTTGGAGTTCAGCCTGGGGAAATTAGTGACTTAGGGAGACCCTGCCTCAAAGAAAAAAAAAAAAATTAAAAGATGCAATATCTGAACACAATAAATGTTCTCTATTGACAAATATTAGTATTAACTACCACTTTTTATAAATGCTCAGGAAAATTTTACTAATTTTGTAATAGTGAAATTTTCTCATACCTAGGTTACATAATCTCCAAAACTTACATTTTTCCATCATGAAAAAAATTGGAAGAGCATTTCCCAATCTCCTGATTATTCTAAGGGTGTCAGAATCTTGCAGTAAGATTGTGTCATGATCATAAGTGTGGAAAAATCAAACTAATGTACTCTCATGCAATGAAGTTCTTTCTTTTTTTTTTTTTTTTTTTTGTGGGTGCCGGGGGTCAAACTCAGGACCTCGCGCTTGCGAGCAGGCGCTTGTGCCACTGAGCGATATCACCGGCCCTTTTTTTCCTTTATGTGGGTTCCAGGAGTAGAACTCAGGACCTTGTGCTTGCCAGCTATCTCACCAGCCCTTACCACCTATTCTTAAATTTTAAATTCTCTTTATTGATACTGTTATATATTTTTTGGCTTATACTTTTAATTTCATCTTTTACTCTTTCATTCAATTATTTGAATATTATTTTCTAAATTCTCTATGATGTTTATTTCTTGCAGTTTGAAATATACAATTTGAATAAAGAAATTTACTGAAAAAATCAAATTATAAAATTTACTTACCCTATCTTTAATGATAATAATTATTAAAATAATACTTGTAATTATGGCTATCAATTATGCAGTACTTTGCATGTTCTAAGTATTAAGCTGAGTGTTCTAGATTCACAATATTAATTAAAATACTTTGAATACAACCTGATATACAATGAAGGCTTAGTATGTGGCATCTGTTATTACCCTACAATGGCTCTCAGAGAAGTAATGATATTGTTTTTTTTTTTTTTTTTTTTGTGGGTACCGGGGGGGTGGACCTCAGGACCTCGCGTGCCAGCAGGCGCCCGTGCTGCTGAGCGATATCACCGGCCCCTTTTTTGTATGTGGGTTACGGGAGTCGAACTCGGGCCCTTGCGCTTGCCAGGCAGGCGCTTAAGCCGCTGCGCCATCTCACTGGCCCATGATATTGTTTTGATCGTACAGGTGAAGGGTAACTTGCTCATGCAGATACAAGTTTTAAGTAGTAGAACAGAAACATAAATCTAAGTCTGATTGCTCTTTTATGCAACTCATAGTAGCTATGGTTATTCCTACACTTGTTCAGATTTCTGACTAATTATTTTGCCTCTAAATGGTATAATTGTGGATGTGTTCATATACATATATAAAATCAGAAGACTGAGAATGGAAACAATGAAATGCTATAAACTTTACAAAGAAAGATTAATATTAAATGTGCTTGACTCCTGAAAAACTATGGTGAAATAAATGCAAAATACATCAAATGAACTACACCTGATTACAAATGTATATACCATAAATACATATATACACATATAAAAGCATAAATCAGGTTAACAAACATGGGTCAAATTTTTTCATCATACACACACGTATGTAACTTTAAACTAATCATTAATGTTTAATGGATATGGGTGGATTGTATAGTTTAAAACATACTGCATAATCATAGCAATAGCTTTATCTGATAATTGGCAGGTGTGCTTAAAAATGTTTCTACAGTCACAAGCACAATAATCTGGTATAAGATTAATATGTTTAAGGAAATGAAAAGATTTATATGCTAAGCTCTTGTAGAAACCTGGGATAAAAGATCAGGTATTCACACAAGAGTCTGAGTTATTAAACACAAGGTTATAAAATGTTTGACCTCATGAAAAAGTACAGAGCAACTACCATAGCTAAGTGTAACATATAAGAAATGCTAAAGTTCATGAGAGTAGCTTTGTATCTGAAGTTTAATATTAATTACTCTCCTGATTTGAAACTGAAAATACAGCAATAAATTTTCAGGAATAGCTACTGACATTGGAATCATGAGCACAATTAGAGTCACTTAGAAGACATAGAAAAACCATTCTTATCTTTAACATAAAATATCTGATAACTAAGCAGTTCATTCTGTGAAACTATCTCTTCAATTTCATTCATTTTGTTTCTCACTTCAAATTATCTTTCCTTCAAAATGGGTCAAAAAGTGTGCTGAAAACAACACAGTTTTCTTTCACAGTTCTGCATGCTAGAAATTTGAAATAAAGATGTCAGCAGTGCTATGAAACTGAAAAAAAAAGTACAAGTTAGCTTCTAGATTCATGTGAAATACAGAATTTGAATAATGGAATTAACTGCACCTGCAAAAATTGAAAAGAAGTGAAATTTAGATCCACCTGACATCCCTCTACATGCTTCCTGACTTAGATGTGATTAAACATATTCTGTAATAGAGATGAATATTATTAAGTTTATGATCAGGAAAAAAAATTTGTATTTTGTCTTTACGTGTTCTTTCATTTATTATCAGTAGATAATAAGTGTATCATATACATGCTGAGTATTTTAACTTTGTGGTATTTTAATGGCATATTCATTATGATGAAAATATAAGAATTTCAGAAGTCACTGTCTTTTAAATTGGAAGATAATTTTGTTTCCATCATTATCTCCCACTGTTTGGGATATAGTAAGGAAAGCTGAACTTTCTTCACTACTTCAGAGTTTAAACAAAATTTCAAGCAAAGAGAAATATATCATAGACATTTAGGACTGGAAGATGCTCTAGAGATTTGTCTAGCCTAAATTTTTCATATTTATATACAGTCATTGAGAGATTCCAAGAGTAAACTCTGCCTTAATCTATTAAATTTTGAGTGACTACAATGTTTTACATTGCTGTAGGTAGTGAATTTACAGCATGAAGCTTATTGGACTGATATACAAGGGCCATTGCAAACACCTATTTTAGTTGGCGATAGCAAAATGACAGTTATTTTCCAAAGTAATTGGAGCTATAACTTCAAAATTTTCTAATAAAAACTGTAACCTGAGAAGTTAACTAAAAGCTGCTTTAAAATTCACAGTACTTAATCCGTGGGATTAAATACACTGAAATCCTAATTTTCTTTTAATTCATTTTTATTAAAACACTTAATTTTTTTAAATTGGCAGCTGGCTTATTAGGCTTGGAGAGCTTTCAGGAACCAATGAAAAGGGTTGTCAAGTGAAAGGCTCTAGGGAATTTTTAATTAAAGTTTCTGGCAAAGAAGAAGACAAGGGAAACTATTGTAAATACAAATATATTGATAGTTTTATAAACTAACGCTTTAAGAATGGGTACAGCTGAAATGTGGATGTAAAATATTTTATGGAGCTTAAAAAATATGCTCTTTAAAGAATGAGAATGGATTCAGAAAAGAAAGTGAAATGAATACATTTTTATCATAATATGTTTGCATCTTTCTGCTTGCATTTTGGTTATAATGAAAATCACTGGCTTATCATATCCATTCATGCTTTACATTACTCATGATTCTGCCAAGGGTATTAAATCTTTCAGCAGAATGTCAATTATATAGAAAAAAATATATATATGGTGTGTGCATACATATGTGTGTATGCATATGTAATAATAATTTTCTCTCTTTGGGTACCATAAAGGCACAGACATACACAGCATGACTTCAATTGTTGTGTTTTTTTTTTTCAACTGTCATGTTGAAGAAGAGAGGAATTGTTTTTTGGCAACTGAATTTATTTTTATTGGTATATGTATGTAATACATGAAATTTGTATTTATTTGGGGGGATTGGTAAATACATATAGCACATCTTAATCATTTTGATCACTTTTTGCTCCTCCCAAGTTTCTCCCCTTTGCCCTTTCCCTACTCCAAAAAGTCTGCTTTTATTTTATACTTTAATTCTTTTATCATTGAGTTCTCATTATAAGAGAAAACATGCAATATTTAACTTTCTATCTGACTTATTGCACTTAACATAATGGTCTTAGGTTTCATCAATTTTCCTACGAATGATTGGAATTCATTAACAATAAAATTCCATTGTGTATATATATACCACATTTTCTTCATTCGTTTGTCTGTTGATGGGCATCTAGGATATTCCAAGAGCTTAGCTATAGTGAATCATGCTTCTCTAAACACAGGTGTGTATGTATTATAGAACACTGTCTTTACCTCTTCAAGACTACATCCAGGAGAGGTATATCTGGGTTAAATGAAATTTTATTTTTAGTTTTTTGAGAAATCTCCATCCTGATTTCCATTGGAGATGTGCTAATTTATATTCCTACAAATATAGAAGGGTTCCTTTTCCCCCGTACCCCTATAATATTTGTTGCTTTTCGTGTTTTTGATAACAGCCATTCTGACTGGAGTATGATGGAACCTCAGAGTTGATTTGCATTTTCCTTATGGCTAAAAATGATAAATATTTTTAATGTACTTACTGGTCATTTGCACTTCTTTTAAGAAGTTTCTATTCAGTTCTTTGTTCACTTTTTGAATGGGTTGTTGGATTGGAGGAGTTTTTTTTTGTTTGTTTGAGATCTTTGTAGATTCCAAATATAAGTCCAAGAAGAGGGGATTTCTGAGTATATTAGCCTTATTTTTAGATATGTGTGGTCATAGTAGAGAATATTGTAAAAATGGCCGGTAGCAATATAGCAATAGTCAAAAATAGGATTGAGACCTTTGAATTTACATGAATTATGGAGTTTTCTTTATTATTTGGATAGAGAGATTTTTACATCTAAAAATCTGATGCCCAAATTTTAATGTAAATTACCACAATAAATTATGAAGCATATGAACCACATACTTTTTCCAGTTTATATGAGTTCAGTTAAATGTGTAGAATAATCCTTCAAATCACTTAAATTATGTAATATTTTCCTATATTAACTATAATCATATATCATAATTATAATCAAGATAAGAATATATTCATCAGGGTCATGGCATTTAGAAAAATATAAACTGTGTAAATCTCAGCAAGCATACTTATAAATAATTAGGGGAGAAAAAGGATCACTTGAGTTTTTACAGAATTCAATTCAGGATATGTTTCATTTGCCCTCTTTTATTGTAAGCATCAACATAACCAGAGTTACTATAATTCCAACATTTAGAAAAAGAAAGTATTTCTATTTTCTTAGACGGGCTTCTCATCAAGTTTAATGTCCTCAGCTTGTGCCCAGATATTATTAAAGCCAAACTTGACTTTAAAATGCAAGAGTAAGCAGCCTTCACAGCTGATTTTTTTCATGTTTGATCTCTTGCCATGCAACTGTTTTATAAGGTCAAAATTCCTCAAAACTCTGACCTGAATGGCAGTCAAAGTCCTACGCACACAATGTTCTTCACATGAGCACAATCAGATGCCCTGTCATTTCAGTCACAATTCTTATATCTTACCTTACAATAATGAGCTGTATCTATTATCAAATTTTTGCTCATTCTTTACAACAATCATTTAAAAGGCTGATTAAAACAACTGAGTATAAAACATTAATGAGACTGATTTTTTTCCCCGCAAGTATGAGGGAAGAAAATACAAGTGATTTTTTTCAAAGTCACAACCTTACCTTCAACATTTTTGCAATCTTTATGTAATATTGACCAGGCTCAATTTGATATTCATAAAAAAATGAATTGCTTTTTTACTTCTAAGCTATTATTTCTTTGTTCCTTCTCTATATCTTTTAATTCCTCTTTCCCTGGATAGCTCTATTTATATCTTCCTAGGAGCAGAATAATGCACGACAAAGATTTGGATTGGCCCTACAGCAGTACATTTTTGGGAAAGCCAATGAGGAAAAACAGAGATATGAGCTTACAAAAGGTTCAGGCTTAGCGGTCTGGAAAAGAACCAGCCTAAGGTCAGTCCATTTATCTGTTCCTGTTCTGGTATAGGAGTGTATAACTGTTTGAAAACAAAAATAAAAGGATTTCTTGGTGAACCACAGCAAGCCCTGCAGACTCACTAGGCAGTATTGTTGATACATCAAGAGCACTATTTTTTTCTCCTTGAAATGTTTTTATGTCTATAGCTTTATTTTATCCTCATCACATTTTAGTGAGCAAGTAGAACAAATACATGCTGTAATGTACGTTAAACACCATTTTATAAAAGCTAGCATTGTATTACAGAATAAGAGGTCAAATAAATTGCTTAGGTGGTGGTCTCATAACGTTAGGTTATTAAAGGTAAGAGTTCTAACACTTTATCAAAAACTATAATTATCAAATCATCTCTTACACTTCGATGAGACAACCTTCATTGAAAAGTAGTGCTATCCCAAAGAAATGAGTATATATATTTAAAAACTGTCTTCTTAGGAAGGTCTCTGTGTTCCCATTTCAGCTAGCATTGTGATGAAACAGAATCCGAGGTCTGACACTTATGTCACTCTCTTTTTAAATTCATCTATTGTTTCTTTGTTCCTTCTCTATATCTTTTAATTCCTCTTTCCCTGGATAGCTACATTTCTATCTTTCTAGGAGCAGAATAATGCTCAGCAAAGATTTGGATTGGTCCTACAGCAGCACATTTTTGGGAAAGCCAATGAGGAAAAACAGAGATATGAGCAGATAAAAATATATTTTGCAGTCTATATCAAAAGTTTTAGTAAAGATGCAGATTCCTGGGTCTTTCCAAGGACCTACGAGAATGACATTTTCACAGTAAAGAGCCTAGAATATGCATTTTAATCAGGTGTCCATGTGATTATCAGGCAAACTGAAGCTTGAGAATCACTGCATATAATGCAAGTGAAGCACAAAGTGAACTACAATTAACAGGCACACATCCATAAATATGTCATTTAAAAGGAAGCCATTTTAAATAACTTTATCAAATAATGCCAATCATTCTTAAACTGATTTCTAACCATGTTACTGCAGTCTATGGAAGCAATTAAGAACATTCTGGAATAACACTGTTGAATTAAAAAGTTTCAAATTTATTAATGCCTTAAAAATTTATATCAATGATACTTCAAAGTCAAAGTACCATGGAAAGATCACATGTAATAAGAGAAATCATGATCTATTTGTAAAATCACTATTCAATACATTAACTGATAAAATATATTTAATGGAAAACAAATGGAGTTTTTATTATTACCTAATAACTATGATAAATGGCTGCAATGTATACTCATGTTTCTTCAAATTTTAAATGTGGGTGGTTTTATAAAGGAGATTGAACTGTGAATGAAAGTCATGTATGTTGGCTGATCATATTTTCTTAAATTGTGTTTCTTGAAGCAATAACTCAAATTTCCTTTCTTTATTTTTCTTTTTTTTTTTGTGGGTACCGGGGGTTGACCTCAGGACCTCGTGCGCCAGCAGGCGCCCATGCCGCTGAGCGATATCACTGGCCCTTTTTTCATATGTGGGATCCGGGAGTCAAACTCAGGCCCTCGCGCTTGCCAGGCAGGCGCTTATGCCGCTGAGCCATCTCACCGGCCCCTCTTTATTTTTCAATAAACATTTTCTAAGTGTTACTTATCAGATGGCAAGTCTCAAGAGAAAAAGGAAACAAATCCCCTGTACCTGTCTCATAGTAAAGGAAATATTTGTCTATAATCTATTAAATGGTTTAGTAGAAGTGTACAGGACAATGAGTTGTACATTGTATTCAGTTATGAAAAGCCCTTACAGTGCAAAACAATACAGCAGAATATGATAAATACTACTATGTATAATATCAATAATTTGAATGACCGCCCATTATCCCATCATCTGACAATCTCAGACAAAAAACACATACTTTAAAAACACCCTGGTGTCTTTAAATTACTGAAACTTGAAAAACTCATAAAACTACATTATTATACTACAAATCTTAGGTATTTTCCTAAACTATAGCCTTTTTGTGTTACTGTGAGCCACAGCCATGATTTTATGAATTCAATAGTTTGTGGCAGAAAATCCAATGACCAGATGTTCATTTGCACTAATTAATAAGAGAAATTAAAGAATTTTGGCCCCAGTCCTGAACATACCACTTACTTTCCTTTGGCTAATCTACTTTTCTTTCCTGAATTTCATTTTCATTTCTTTTCAAACATAAAATGAGGTTGACTGATGGCCCTCATGCTTCTGGGAATCTATGATCTAGAGTTAGATCATAATGATACAGTTTCCTAGCATTTTGTCCAACTGCTCTGTCATTCAGTTGCCCATTAATATGGAACTAGAAGGGATTACACCCTACAACAATGAGTGGTTCATTGAAATAGCTCTCATTCCTCTGCCTTCCTCTGACTTTCCAATATCAAGACAGACAAAGGAGCCATGTTTTTAATTCAACTGAATACTGGGTAGGAACTTATCCAGTGACATCTTTTACAGGGTCACAGTATTGTTAACGGTACGATAACGTATCACTTACCTGTGTGGAGCTCTTTTCAAGTTTTTGGACTAAATTATCCCAACGTTGGGCAAAGTTTTCCATCCATGCTTCAATCTTTTGTGTCACTGACTTATTTTTCAGCGTTGAAAGAAGATCTTGACTGAGTGAACTGAGTTTGTCCATGGTTTGCTTTTTCTTTTGTAGATCTGCTTTTAAAATCTGTTCAAACAAGGAAGATCAGAATAAATCCAAGTTCAAGGTTACATTTCATTTAAACATTGTAGTTTAATCTACTTTTGCATGTACAGTACCTGCTCATTTGTTTAGATGAGAAAAGATTTCAATCATGTCTGCAAAGAATAAAATTATCATAAATATATAGGTGGAAAATTATAATCTAAATAATCTTCCTAAGAATGTGAAGAGAAAATAATAGAGGCAAATGTAATATAAAGATCCAGTAGAAGCACTTAAAAGCTACCTTAAAATATTTGAAGGACTGCCAAGTGAAAAGGTGCTGTCACTCCGAAAGGCAAAACAGAGATTACCATGTGGTAACTACTAAATATGAATCATTTGTAGGAAAATGGATGTACTTCGAGATCATAATTCTAAGTGAATTAAGTCAAGTATAGAAGGTTAAATATCTCACGTTTTCTCTTATATGAGAAATCCAAAGTATAAATAAAGAACACACTAAAAGATAGATTACAGGAAATGGAGAGATAGTTTATGTAGATTGAAAGGGGTATGGAGATAAGGGGAGACTAGAAGGGAAGGAGGGGAAGGAAAAGTATAAGGGATCAATATGTGATACGTATGTGTACCAATTCCTCATGATGAATGTATTTATTTATTTTTTTTTTTTTTTTGTGGGTACCGGGGGGTCGACCTCAGGACCTCGCGCGCCAACAGGCACCCGTGCCGCTGAGCGATATCACCGGCCCCTTTTTCGTATGTGGGATCCGGGAGTCGAACTCGGGCCCTCGCGCTTGCAAGGCAGGCGCTTATGCCGCTGAGCCATCTCACCGGCCCATATTTATTATGTATCACAAACATGTACTAATAAAAAAAACTTGGATGTAGAATGCGCTGCTCTTGGATGGTAGTAAATTTCCTCTTAATTACTGATAGAATTCAAATGAAAATGGACTACCATGTGCCAGGGGTTCTGGTGAGTTGAGAAGACAAGAATGGCTAAGGGGCTTTGCCATTCTGAAATGCTGTGTTTATTTGCATCAACTTGCAATATTATTTATTTCCACAAATTTCACATTCCATTTATTATTTATAAATTAAAAAAAACTTGTTATGTAGTTTAGTGACCTTGACATTTTGTAATATCTGTTATTCAATTAACATTTGGCTAGGTGAATAATTATTTGCCAAAATTCAAGTTCATTTTAAAGACCATTAAGTAAAATAACTAAGTCACTGAGTGTGACCCAAATCCTTCAGAATCTCTTGGCTTATTTTCTAAATCATAAGTTTTGTGAAGTGATTTTTATACCATTCATATTTCCAGTGTTCTTGTAAGCCATGGAGGGTTACGCTTGCATTTTGGTTGATTTGAAATGAATAAACAAATTGATTTATGTAAAGTCAGGAGATCATGGTACTCTATTCTTTCGCTCTATCCACTAAAGTCACTCTATCCATAGAAAAATCTAATTTCCAGGCACCAAATGCTAGTTTGTGACTTAACTTGTAAACATAGACGAATAAAAAGAAAGGATAAAATCATTTTATAGTCCTTTTACAACCCCATTCTTCTGGCAGTAGCAAGTATAATGAATATAAACTAAACTATGATGCCTGTCTTTCTAAAACAAATGCAAGTTTATTTAACAACTAACACTACATATGGCTAAGAAATTGTCATGAAACAGATACAGCAATTTCTCATGAAACAAGTATCATTGACACAGAGTAGTCAATACACTTCCTTGAAAAGAAGACTTTATGTAGCTCCTTCTGGCATGTCACCTGCATTGATAGCTACGAATGTAGAATGCTCTAGTGTCTATTTCAATTAATTCCTCCTTTACTCAGATGCTGCTTCATCTGCATTTTATTTTGCAGTTGTCATGCCATTTTTAAGAAGCAGAAGTCAAATTTTAATTTCTAACTTTTTCTCAATTTCCATTTGTATCAGTCTAAAAATTGTGATAGACTAAAATATGAATTAAGGTATTACAAATTGAAGTCATATCAAAATAAAACTCAGTGTGGGAAATGCAGCATTTTATTTAATTCACATGTTATTTTTTCCATTAAATTTAAATGCATACTTGCATTAGTAGTAAAACAACAGTTTATGCTACCTGCCTAGAGCTGAGAGCCAAATTTGAATTTCAACATATATTCCTGCAATTCTTTTATGGAGCCTCATTTTCCTTTTTTTTTTCCTATATTAACTTTTGGCATGCATTCATTTTGTTGTAAGTCACTGCGAGTTCTTTTTGAAAAGAAACATGGTATAAATAAAGACATACATTAAAGATAACAAGACGAAGGAACAAACCTCTTTGCTTATGTTCTTAAAAATGGTGATGGCAGATTGTTTGGCCTTGATTTTTATCTTTCTCTGTCTCTCCCCCTCCCATTCCTGGCCTGTCTTCTTAATCTCCCAAATCCTGAAGGGATTCTCACAATAACTAACAAATAAAGGAAGAAAATCCATGGCCTTGCCAGAGACATTGGATCATAGTAATTAATTTTCTCACCCATCCCTGGATGTCAATTCTTTTAAGCTTGGATCTTACATGTGCACATTAAACAACTCTGATTTAATTGTTCTTAAATATTAGAGTATAAAAATGTCATTTTGAACATCAAGAGTTGACCATAGGTGTGTGACTGTCAGAGACTCACAAAATTCTAAAAATTTCAGGAGGCAAAAGGAAGCTCTAGAATTACATAAGGTAAAAATCAGATGGGATATTAAAAGAAGACGTGTTTTATTTTGTTTAGTAATCGAACACCTGAAAATATTTCCAAGTTAGGCAAAAAGCCACAGTCAGTACATCAGATTTTGTCAGTAGTAGGTGTAGGAAAGACAGAAACCTTTTTCAGTAAGACAACAGTGGACAAGTCCTATCTTATCATGGTTAAGAGATAAAATGAACTGAAAAAAAATATGTATATAAAAGGCCCAGCAAACCTCCACCCTATGCTTCAAAGAATAATTTGAATATCATTTCTTTTATACCAGAACAAGTAAGTTCTGAATCTGAATGTAAGAGGTACTCCATTTCATTCTAATCACCAACTGTAGTACTTAAGTAGACCGATCCCTTTCAGGGGTTTGCAACTTGAGAGACTATTAGAATCACCTGGAAGTCTTGCTAAACTGCAGATAGCTGTGGTCTACTTCCAGAGTTTCAGAGTGTCTTGGCCTGGATAGGGATCTAAGAATTTGTGTTTCCACGTTTCCAGGTGATGCTGATGCTGGTAGTCTGAGGACCATACTTTGAGAAACACCGATTATATGTGGATGAATTAATTGAGGGTCATCATAAGAATTCTGGTCCAAGTAGCCAGTCATGGCGAAACAACACTATCAACAAGGACTTGCTGAGCTCCCATACTCACTCTAGTCCTGTCATTTGATTTCATGACCACTTTAGAGCACAGAACTCCCAGAGCCCTTCTACAACATACTCTGGTGGGTCACCATGCTTCCCAGAGTTTTTCTTCCCTGGCAAATAGCAATAGTCCCCGGGAACAGCTTTCCTCTGGATTTGATAATTTCCATGATAACTTATGTTCATAAATCTGTGAATCTTAGAATTCACCTCATAAAGACTACAGTTTCTTCTGTGCTTTAATTGTTATCCTTTACACAAAATTAAAAAATCAGTTTTTTATTAAAAAAAATAGACCTGCCTGCTTTAGGTATGAATTCCATAGAAGTAGAGGAAATGACATACAAAGATCCCCACCTCACACCTCCAGGGAAAACTAGGAGGCAATCCCATGGGTTATTAGTGATAATATTTCAAAACAAATTATACTGATAGTAAATAAAAGAGAGCTTTACCACACCATATCTATACCTACTTATGTAGTAGGAACTAGTAACAGATGGTACCTGTTTTGGGCCTCAGATTGTGACATATTTTAATGAACATTAAATTCTTATTCACTGCCTGAGTCAGCAGGGGAATTTTACCTCAAATTCTAGACCAGCTGTCAGGTTTTGTTAATTGGCCTAAACTATCAAATGGTAAGACTTAGACAAAACATATTTTCACTTTGTTCACAACTAAGGTGACATAATATGAATTTTAATCATATTGGAAAATTATTGAGACCTTGCTAAGAGAGAATTTTCATAGTCCTGAGGCTAGCAAAGTCTTTTATTCACAGAAACATTCATATAGTGGCACATGGTTGTTAGAAATGACAGTTCTCAGTTTTTCCAAGAAAGCAAATTATACAAAGAATTTTCAAATAGCTTGAAGGAAATGGACCTGAACTGGATATCTTAGTGCTCATTTTAACTCTAATACTAATATTATATAATATATGACATATACCAAGTATTTTTTTCCTGGACCTCAATTTCCTCTTCTGAAATAATTATAGTAGCTGAACTCAAGGAGCTTTACACATGTAATTGGATGGGGACACACTAGATAATTTCCGAGGTCCCTTCTTGCTTTACTATAGTTGGACTTTGTCTGTCTATTGCTTCCTAAAACCAACATTTTTTAAATTGGTAAATCCAATCAAGGATATATGTAGGAACTTGCAGTAGGTTTTTTTTTTTTTTTTTTGTGGGTACCAGGAGTCGACCTCAGGACCTCGCGTGTCAGCAGGCGCCTGTGCCGCTGAACGATATCACCGGCCCATTTTTCCTTTATGTGGGTTCCGGGAGTTGAACTCAGGACCTTGCGCTTGCCAGGCAGGTGCTTATGCTGCTGAGCCATCTCACTGGCCCTTGCACTAGGTATTGAAACTAGAAAATTATCATAAAAATAACTGTAATACTCTGGCATATGGTATTTTCCAAGTATGGCTGTAAAAGAAATCTGTCCTTCATAGTCTACTATAATTTGACCTAGATGTTCCTCCATGAAAAGATGAAATCTATTTCCTTTCCCTTGAATCTGGGCAGGTTTATGACTATTTCAACCAAAAAGTGTATGGCATCAGTGATGCTCTATGAAGTCTGAGATTATAGAAACACTCATACTTCAGTCCCTAGCCTCACTGTGCAAATTCTGACTAATCTGAGGCCACCACACTGTGATGAAGAGGCCAAGGGAAAACATTTAGGTCAGTAGCCCCAGACATCAGATAGTATGAGTGAATGAGCAACTTCAAATAATTGTAGATTTGAGCTCTGTAGAAATTCCAGGTGAGGCTCAAGATACTGTGAAGTAAAAATGAGCCAACCCTTCCACGCAAACTATGAATTATTGACCCGTGAACTTCAGGAACATAATAAAAAGGTCATTTTAAGCTGAAATACAAATTTATTTGCTAGATAGTAATAGTAACTGGAAGAACAACTAAGTCTTGCCTTTTCAAAGTTCTGCCAATTGTGTATTCCCTGGTCTCTATTCCTTGTAAAGATGAGGTGTCCTTGATGAGTCCTACCCAGTAACTATCTGTTGAATGTTTAATTCATGTGAGACATCACTTTAAACGCTAAAGTAATGATGGTGAACAGAGGGGCAAATTGCGTAGATTTAAATAACATTCATTATGATGGGGTTATTCTATTCTCATTGTGAATAACTATGGAATTATATGGTTCTGCATTTGATAGCAATATAGCTTAGTTCTTAATAAGGAAACAAACCTATGGATTGATAATCGGTGGTCACCAACATACTGACTGAAAAGTACATGTTTTGCTTAATAAAACAGTATTTGTAATGAATTTCCTATCTTAACTACTGTTATACAATGCATATAGCCTTTCTTTTCAATAAAATATTTCCTGAATTTTTCATCTCCTGTGGCATATAACAATGTGTACCACATTCTACCTTTTAAAAATATTTATTTTTCTCATGTTTGTAATATCACTCTCTCTCTCTTCTTGTACTGTTGAATCATGTTTCTTTAATCACTTTCTGTAAGCTTTTTTCCTCGCTATATCACTTGATTATATATATATTCCTCCAGTTTCTGTCCCTTTTTATTTATCATGTCACTCTATACTTTTTGTTACATCTGCATCGATAACTAAGTGTGAATCCATTTCAGAGAGTCTAGGATGTATATACAGTTAAATAATAGACTGGATGTTTTCACCTGGATGTCTCAAAAACATTTTAGACTCAACAAATTCAGTTCTCAAGCTATCATTTTTTTCAGCTCTGTAATTCCTTCTCTATTTTCCTATCGGGTCTACTAACCCTCTTAGGGATCTAGTAACCCAATTGAGGAGTATGGTACCATTCCAAACCTATGTATCTTACCATAAATTGTATTCATTCAATCTCAACATTTTTCATGTCTCTTTTCTCATCTTCAAATCCAATGCAACTTATTCACATCTTCTTATTAATGTCCTAACTAGCAAAATCTTGCAATCAAAACAGTAAAAAAATCTAAATATGAATGTTTCAAACTCTTCATGGCTCCCTATCAGCTGCAGAACAAAATTATAAGTATATTTTATATTTGTATACTCCTGTTTCCAGCCAAATATAGACTACTTTTCTGAATTCTGTCTTTCATAGTCACATAACTCAAGAAATATTCTTTGTCCAATGTTTTCTTACTGATAAAAAACTAGCTTGTAATAATGAGTAAAACATAAGTAAACCTATTTTAAAATAAAAGTTCAATAAGTGTTTGCAACTATGGAGCAAAAAAATCAAAAAACAAAAAAATATGAAGCAAATAAATGCTTGGCAAAATGGTAAGTACTTAAAATAACGAGGGAAGGATAAATTTAGTTTTAAAGAAATCATTTAAATATTGAAAAGTGTGACATGTAATATCAATACAGATACAAAGATTGAGATAGAATTATGAAACATTATTAGCAATACACTTGTTTTATAAAAGCTAATATCAAGTTAACATTTAATAGAATAGATGCATGAAAATTTTAAGGATATCATAATTTGGGAATATTCCACTTAAAAGATTAAGCTCCTAATATTATATTGGCCTCTCTATTAATCGAAGAAAATAAAATTCACTGAGCAAGGGAAGCTTTCAGTTTTTTTTTTTTTCCTAATATTGTAAGGTGCAACTGAAATCAAATGTCTCAATGAAGCTTTCCCTGGAGTCCTTTTACTGCCAAAGAAATCTCATTTCACAAAACACATGAGATACCTTATAATCAATGCCCTTTGGTTTTTCTTGTTTGCCAAAGTAAGGTTAAACCTCTTATATGTGAGGATAATCTCTTGTACTTTTCATATATTATCCTGAGAATCAAACTGTACTCTGTTAGTTCAGAACTATGATATTTAGAACTTCATGGAAGGCTCACAAATACTTCCAAATGTTAAAATTTCAACTAAATTCTTTAAGAGTTCAGTTTCATATGAGAAAAATTTGAAAATAAAGCTATAGCTTTGCCCATTTTAATTTTAGAAAGTAACAATATACTGGCTTTGAATAATTTATCATCTGTGCAAAAACAAAGAACATTTGCTTTAAGACTTAACAGACTACAAAATGCCAAGTAATTGCAATAGTTTTTAAAAGATTTTTGAACACTAAAATATACATACAGCCATTTTTTGAAGACTCGATAACATTTCGTTTTGATCCTTAAAGCCAGTTGTGTGAATCTTGTTCATTGCATCTTCTTTTTCTGAAAGCCATGTACTAAAAAGGCACTGAAAGAAATCAAAGAATTCCAAAGAAGAAAAATATTTAAAATAGATATTTTAAATTTGTTTTCTAATTTAATGCCTCTCCATGTACTTTGCTGCCACAATTTCCCCCTCCCCCACGACTTACCTGTTCTTCAGTAAAACGCTGCCATTTCAGAAGAATGTCTTGCAAAAGAACCCAGCGGTGTTCTGTCCACCTACAGATATTTGCCCATCGATCCCCCAGTACCTGGGGAAGGAAGAACCAACCACGTTAAAAAAAAATTTTTTTAAACTTGAGTTTCATTAAAAATGGTAAGAATGATCTGACAACGTAACTATGATTCTCCTATGCATATGAGGAGACGTAAAGAAAACCTTTCCTGCTTCTGCTTATAATTAGGTAAACAATGTACCTTTCATTTTTCTTCAGATTATTTCACTCAGTTTTTTACATTTCATTAAAAAGCAGATATTTACATGTAATCTGAAGCAGCTGTCATGTCATTATTTGAATGTCCCCTCAGCAGACGTAAAATAGCAAAGACATAACATAAATTGGACATTTATTTACGATGTATAAATATGCCAAAATGTTATGCTATATCCCATAAAGTTGTACAAATACTATTTGTCAATATAAAAAATCTAGATTTTCCAATGAGAATTTGTAAAATGTGTATCTTTCTTAAATCTGAAAATGCACTCCCAAAGAACTAAAGTCTATTAAATAGAAAACCTAAAATGATTCTTATAGTAATCAATTCTGTACAATTAGAATCGCCTAATGTTTAGATTGTAGAAGATAATTTTTAGTTGTTTTAATTTTATCCATAGATTTTAAAAATTATTTGGATTGTTATGACAAAGTTATCTATACTATTATTCCAAAAACATTGAAGATCTGTCTCTAGACTACTGTAGGAGACAATTATATCTTCTGAGTAATAATTGCCATATCTTTAGCATGTTACTCATGCCTAAGAATATATATAATTTTAATATATAACATGAGTCAAATACAAATGATTTTTGAATGGACAATAAAAATTTTGGCGATTGTAATGCAAAGGGAATGTTTTACAAGAAAAAAAGTTTATATCAACTCCATTATCATGTACCTCAGAGCATAAAATTTCAACTTTTATAATTTTTTTCACATAAATAAGAGTTATTCTTCATAGTTATTGGATCTTTATAGCTAGAAGTATCTCAAAATATGATAATGTTTTATTTTGTATAGAATCAGAGCTAGAAAAAGTGTTTGCAACTAATATTTTTGAAAAATGTACTCAATTTCTAAGACAAGGTTCATTATAATTTCTCCTTTTCCTGATGTTACATTTTTGATCATTTCTCCTAGAAGATATTATTATAGGATTCAAACAATGCAAATGTAATTAGTGTCATGAAAAATCCACCTGTTCTTAGGTGGCTTGGTGATCCACATGCTTTTTTTTAACATTGCTTAATCTACCCTCGCTTCACTAAGGAAATCCCATGCATGAGTAAATAGTAGGTAATAAACATTTTACTACGATATTGAAATGATCATGTACTCATATGCAACTCGGTTGCAAGTGAGTTTTCTGATTTTCATCAGAAATGTCAATAAAAATGTTATTGCTTTCAGTATAATGTAACTTATTTTCTTTTTTTTATAGTTTCATTCTCTATTCAACTCTTTTTGAATAATGTTAGTTTATAACGGAAGCCATCATACTGAAATAGTGAATCAAGACGGCCAGAGGAAGTATGCCAATTTAAATCAATGAATTCAACTATTTGAACCACTTAATTGTTGCAAAAAAAAAGTACATAGGATTTATTTCTTTTTCAAAACACACTTGAATTTCTTTTAGTGAAACCTAGTGATCCTTTCTGTATGTCAGGTAAAATGGCATGCAAGATATTAGTTCATAGATTAGTGGCGAAAAAATAGCATCAGAGAAAATCTTATCTCTTAGCTATAAACCATACTATCTGGGCCGGTGAGATGGCTCAGTGGCATGAGCGCCTGCCTGGCAAGCACGAGGGCCCGCATTCGACTCCTGGAACCCACATATGAAAAAAAGGGCCAGTGATACCGCTCAGCGGCAGGGGTGCGTGCTGGCGCGCGAGGTCCTGAGGTCAACTCCCGTTACTCGCAATAAATAAATAAATAAATAAAGTAAACCACACTATCTGTCTGATTAGGTGATATAGTTACAAAAGGTCAAATTATGGGATATTTATTATAGCCCATCAAATTCAGTGGTGATGGGCATCAAAGGGGGCAAGATCAAACTCAAACTATAGTATCATCTTCATAAATCAAAGAAAATGAATATAAAATTCTAAATTGATAAACCATCATTTCTATAGTATTGCAAGAAAGACAAAGGTAAACTGAAGCAACATTTTAGGGTTGTAATCCTATAGATGAAAGCTGTTCATTTATTGATTTCAGTAGGACACCCTATAATACAAATACAAATAAAGACTCTAAAATTCTAGATCGCATACAATTATTAAATTTCTGAAAATTCAGAAATATGTTTTTGTGACCTATTTTATATCGTAGTTTTTTACTATATGAGTGAATTCTTTTTTTTTTTTTTTTTTTTTTTTTTTGTGGGTACCAGGGGGACGACCTCAGGACCTCGCGCGCCAACAGGCACCCGTGCCACTGAGCGATATCACCGGTCCCTTTTTCGTATGTGGGTTCCAGGAGTCGAACTCCGGCCTTCGCGCTTGCAAGGCAGGCGCTTACGCCGCTGAGCCATCTCACCGGCCCTATATGAGTGAATTCTAAAACATTCATAATTCAATATCCTTTTAGGTACATGGTCAACCTACTTAAGATAGCTATTTTAAGAATGTCATTAAAATGTCCTTTTTGATCAAAGAGTGGATATAATATTGATAACTCATTGAATAAAGCTTATATGCCTCAACCAAGGTTTGGATGCCAAGTTGATGACAGCCCCCACTCCATTCAACAGTCATGAATTTATTTAAACAATAAATATCTATTAAAATCTAATACATCCCAACTCTAAACATAATACAAATGCTATGAGTTAAACTATGTTCCCCAAAATTCATGTTGAAACACTATACCCCACTGACTACCTCAGAATGTGACTGGTATTTGGAAATAATTCCCTCTTTGAAGGTCCTAAACTAAAATGAGGTCATTAGAGAGGGCTTGAATCTAGTTTGACTGGTAACATTCTAAGAAGAGAAAATCAGAACACAAAGAGAAACCAGGAATGTGCATATGGAGGAGACACCACCTGAGGACACAGCAAGCCAAAGAGAGAAGACACAGAAGAAACCTACTCTGGCAATAAACAGCTTTGATCTTAGACTTCTAGCATTCAGAAGAGTGAAAACAAATTTCTCCTACTTAAGTCACCCAGTCTGGCAATTTTGTTAGGGTAACCCTAAAAATCTAAAAGACTTATCTAAGAGAGAGTGATTCTTTTTGAAGAAGCTTATAGCTTATAGGTAAATTATTAAATCTCTCTTAAGGAAAAGAAAATCAACTTATTAAAGAAGTGCTACAAATATTAAACAAGATTATGTACTGAAATGTGTTTATGTTGTTTTGTTTTGTTTTGAGGTACTACAGATTGGTACTAAGCTATGTCCATACTCCTTATTTTTATTTTTTATTTTGAGACTGAGTCTCACTAAGTTGTCCAGGCTGGGATAGAACTTGTGATCCTCCTGACTCTGCCTCCCAGAGTGCTGGGATTACAGCCCTGCACCACTGGAAAATGTTTTTAATTTGAAACAAGTTATGTAAGTGTTAATGGTTATTTACATTTTGCTTGAAGATGTTTTATATCAAATCTTTTAATAACTGCCAATGGTCATTTATTTGTTCTTTGTCCTTAAAATGTACTTATTAAATCTCTAAAAATAGATGTTTTATTCTCTAGTAGATTATTGAAAGATTTATCCTTTAGTAACAAGTGACACTGTTTGAATCTATCTTAGTCTCAATATACACTCAGTGAATTCAATCCAAGACACTTCTGTAGCAATGTGGGCATAGTGCTTTATACTCATTTCAGTAAAATTAGATAAATAAATTAGAAATTGCTTTCTTGTATGATGTTCACATCTGCCCAGGGATGCAATATCACACACACAAGTATAAATAAATGCGCAGACAGTGCTTGAATTTAAGGCTTTATTTGTTGATTGCTTAAAATTACTGGCTTTCACCTGAAGTACAGAGGGTGGAGCTAAGCACCTGGAAGATTATCATTCAGCTCTAGAATCCCTCAATGTCTGAATGGATGTAACCCAACTGTTACAAAAGCATAAGGAATCTGATCCAATGGAACTAACAGGAAGCTAGATAATTTTTATTAGTACATGTTTACAGTACTGTACGTGATTAGAAACCTTTTCTCTGGAGGAAAAAAAAATGTGTATTTACAGTGCTTCTCTGTGTTCCCATAGAAGAATGCCTCGAGATTTTAGAAATAATGCACATTTTTGTAGAACTAAGTAAACATACACATGAATCCAAAAGCCATGAATTATAACATCTCGTGAAGTGACAAAAGAAATTAATTTTTATTAATATTCTCATTTAGTCTCAGCAGTAAGAAAAGCTAAAGGTCAGTTCACTTACTCCATCTAACACATTTTCATGGGCTGAATCACAACCCCATTATCGCACATGCTCAGATCCACAATGAGGAGGATTTCTCCTCCCATTTAATTCACATTGCACATTGTTATTCATGCCAAGGACATTGCTCATCGGAATTCCTTTGTTTGGTTGAGTTGGTTTTTCTAAGTAAAATTGAAAAATGTCTACCATAAGAACATTTGGATAAAGGTAACTGAGAACAATTTGACAAGCCTGGGAGGTAAAACTTAAGTACAATGATCCTTAAATTTATGGAAGTATGTGGCAGAATACGAGAGGTAAAGTTTGCCCATCACAATTGGCAGTAAGAGATAAAGTGATCCCAGGCATATGCCCACTAAATAAGAAACAACTATGTGCCATGAACCACACAATGCAGTGAGCTTTATATAAAGGGAGGCAGCAAGCAGCCCATCTCATTTTATCATAGCTTAAAACCCTATAATGTGCTCCCCAGCTAAATGAATTGTATGTGTAACAGACCTGAAAAATCACTTATTTCTTTATTTTCTGCCTTACTTTATAAATACCTACGCAGTTAAAAAGTATAAGCAACTTCATCTTACCAGTGGTGAAATAGAAATCACATCAATAAACTTATTGACAGAAATAAAATAAAACCCATTAGGAGACAAGTAATGTAGCAGCGTCCTACTAATATTTAGCCAAGTCTGTGATTTTGCTCTCAATGTAACATGTTTTTATAAGCTGTTAAATGAAGCAGCATACTATAATGTGGCATGCCTTGTATCTTCACTGGCATATATACCAGGCTGGAAAACTTTATTTTAATGTATTAAAAATTAATTGGGGCCAGCGATAAAGCTCAGCAGCATAAGTGCCTGCCTGGCAAGCACGAGGTCCTGAGTTCAACTCCCGGTACCCGCATTAAAAAAAAACAAAAACAAAAACAATTTAATTGGAGGTTTCTCAGAAAATATTCTTACTTCTGTTTAAATTTTCATGTGCTGTCTCCTGACTAGACTCAAGGAAACAATGATTGTTGCATGTAAAGATGCATTTTACAGACGAGGAAACTTGAAACTTGGATTGGTGAAGTAACTTGTCTAAGCCCATAGAGGCCACAGTGTTGAGCATTTAGAATCTGACCTCAGATCCATCTGCCTACAAACTTATACTCATTCATGATGTCATTCACTCTGTAGATAACCCAACATAAAAGTATCCCATCTAATTTGTGCTACATAATCTACACAAAATATAGATACTGAATCAGTTTTGAGTTTTTCGTATTTTTCTATTAAATACTTCTTCATATTTTACTTTAGCAGAAGTTTGACTAGATTTAACTAAACATTTTATCTAACCAACTTAACAAGGATTCAAAGCCTAATATTATAATTTGATCTAAAAACAAATTTGACATTACAGTTGCATATTAGTTTAATCATAAGAAAAATATCAAAAAATATTTGCACTTCCAGGTAAAGGGTGTGTATTCTTTGTCAGGATTTATTATTAAAAGGTAAATATGACTATCTGCTTAATGAAATTCTGCCCTGGTGATTATGTTGAAAATGTAGTGAGATTTTAACTTGAATAAGCATGTACTTCTCTATGCTATTTCAGTCAGTCCCATATATTATTTATTTTTATGAGTTTATAAGGTGCTAATGAATATCTAGAAAGGCCCTTTTGTTGTTACCATTGCTGTCATTATTTGCAGACTATTATTTAATGTTCTTCGGCAGCTTCATAAACTCTGTAATCTCCCGCTCCCACTGGTCAATTCAACTGGGATTTCAGAAAATAAAGAGCTGGAGTCCTAAGAAGCATTCCAGCATGACAGTGTTCTTTCCAGCATTTATCACCTCCCTAGTCATTCGTTGGTAGCCTGAGTTTCACTGTAATAAACCTTATTGGTTTATGCCTCACAGACTCGGAACTCCTTGAGGTTAATGTCTTGTGGAGTAATACGTGGATTTCACAGGTGCATGTGTCCAACCAGAATAACACTCCTACAATGATAAAAATGGAGCTCTTCTCCTAATTATTATTTTAAGACTGTTTCTCATTTTTTTTTTCTTATTAAATAACTAGCTACCAGTCATGGTGAATTGGAAGATCCACATGTGAAGTTCTGCCCACTCAACCTTAGATTGTAGATTTGAAAACTTACCATGGTCATTAATGATACAGAGGAATCTTTGCATCTGCTAACCTTCTTATACATCCCTGATTCTAAAGCACAGGTTATCTAAAATCTTTCCCCCGCTCCACTTGGTAACATGTTGGCAAAGTATTAATCTTGGTGCATTTTTGTTTCTCCCTACTAAAGTAGAGATAATAGTACCTGCCTTAGTAAACTCTAGCCAAGTCACTGCTAGGGACACAAGTGATAGTGCCCTGAATCTCTAATCCATTATTAAGATGATTTTGGTTGATAAATATTTAGAGGTCACTTGACAGAAAATAAGTTTTTTTTTCCTACATGTGAAAATTCTATAGCCTTATAGAATACAGAACACAATGAAACATTTTTGTCACACTAAAATTACAAAGTTTTCATATTACATTCCCTAAGGCTCACATCTTATACAAGTCAAAAATCGGCCACTTTTACATTTTTAAAGAAGGAAAGTGCTCCAATATATACCTTATTTAAAAGTAAGTGCATGGAAGACAGATATCCATCTATTCTCCACTGTAACTCTTGGGACTGGAAAACTCCATGTATAAGAAATCACAAATTGCAATGTGTGTATATAAAATGCATTATAAAATCTAAATATAAGAGAATGCACAGTGATAGACAACACAGGTAAATAGTGAGCCTGTGCTAAAGAGTTCAGAGCTACTTGATTTCTACTGAGTTTAGTATGTGGGAAAAGAGGCTAAGGATCATCAGATCTGTGTTTGCCAGAGCATTTAGAAAATCCTTGTTTTATGTCTCATTTCCTCAGTCAAATAGACACAAATAAATTATTAAGTGCCATATAGACCAAATAGAACTGTATATTGATGTATTTTTATTTTTCAATGCAGTAGACCAATTTCCAGAAAGATATAAACTACTCAGACTGACAAACAAATGGAAAATCTGGAAAATAAAGAATTTTTTAAAAGATGCAAATCAAAAATGGAAATATTGATATATAAAATATTTAATTTGAGACTTTGCTATTTGTATATTCCAAGCACAAGGCAAATTCATAACCCTATATAATCAGGTACTTAAACCTAGCAAGCATATTACAAGAAAGGAGAATAAAATCTCAACCACTTTCATAGAAAAAAATGGGAAAACTCCAAGTCAAATGTTAACATTAAAAATGAAATCTAGTAACATATAAAAACGATTATACATCTCATCCAAGTTTAGTTTATTTCCTGAATCTAGGCTATTTTATCTTTAGAAAATTAAGACATTTGATTTGTTGTATCAAAAGAATAACAGAAAAAATATTATCATCAAGTGATTCAGTAAAACACATTTGATAAAATTCATCACACAGTAGGAAATGTAGTAAAAAAGGGCATCTACAACAAACCTATAGGAAATATTATGAGAAGGATTAAAAGCCTTTCCTCTAAGACCTAAAATGAGAAACATATCCATAATAGTCTCATTCGACTATATTATTGACACTGTAGAATAAGGCAAGGAAAATTAACAACATGAATAACTGTTGTAAAGGGAGAAATAAAACTGCCATTACTCACAAACAACCTGTATTGTACATCTGAATGATGCTGTAGATAAACTTTTCAAATCAATACAATAAAATGAGCATAGTTTCTGGATACAAGGCCAAGAAACAAAAATCACTTTTATTTCTCCACATCAGAATAAAGAAATAGAAGGTGAAATTTAAAAAAGATAACAGCAAAAATATGAAAAAGCATTGGAAAATATCTCAAAAAGACCCACTATCTTGAAAACTATAAAACAACATTGAGAGAAAGTAAAGTCTTAAATACATGGATAACTCCTCCATATTCATAGATTTAAAAACTTGATAAAATAAAAATGTTAATTCTCCATAAATTAGTCTACATAGCTTCAATAAAATCTAAAAAAATAATAGTAAGATTTCTTTTGGGGGGTTGACAAGCTAATTTGAAAATTTATGGGGAATTTCAAATGGTCAAAAATAGCCAAAATAACCTTTAAAAAGAAACCTCACCAAATACAAATGGCTTTTATTAATCAACTGACAACAAGAAGAACATGGAATTACTGTAGTGCTCTTCTCAGCTTCACTAAATTGTATATATAGTTGTTATTTTTCTGACTATAGGCCCTATACCTACATGTTTAAGTCACTTAGAGATCTTGCAATTGTATATTAATTCAATGCCTCTATGAGATATGAATCTATAACTCAACAATATCTTTCTCAAGGGCCTAGGTGCTGTCTATCTGAAAGATTATCATTGAGAAGATAGCATACCTATGTTTCAGCGTCTGTGGCAGTGTAAAAGTTTCACTTCAGTAAGCAAGCACAGATGGTATAATCATATTGATCATCCAACTACCCCCACCCAGTGCGTATCCACCAGCTCATCCATCCTAGTGCTTAAAATCTCTCCTGTCTTTTGTTCAGTGGTATTGAGTTCAGTCTCTTTCAAATGCAATTGTTTTAATCTGTGTTGAATAGCCTTGAATAAAATCTTCTTTGCCTATTTAACTGGCTGCTGTGATATTTCTTTTACAATACTATCAGATATCAAAATGTATCAGAAAGCAATAGTAACTGAAACAATGTGGTACTGGCCTAAGGATAGGTTAGTGGAGAAACTAACCTGATTAGAGTCTAAAACTTGATCCATGCTTGTATAAATATTTGAATATTATATTGACTTCAAAGGCAACACCAGGGTACATTGGGGAATAATGTACTCTGTGCATTAAATAGTGGTTTCAATTAGATCTATATAGAAAATATAGATACTTATCTCTTACTCACATGAATAAAAACATGTAGATCATAATATGAAATGTAAAGCAATCATGCTTCTATATGGCAACATAGGATAATGGTTTAAGGAATTTAGAGAATTTTTATTTTTAAACTCAGGACAAAAAATACACTTGTCCAAAATAGAAAAAACTGAATAGAGTTTACTAAATTTAAATTTCTGTTCTTAAAACAAGATATTAAACATTGAAATGATAAGACCCCTATTAAAAAAGAAAATTGTAATATAAACAATCAACAAAGGATTAATATCTAGAGTATACATTTAAAATAGGTAAAACGAATCACTAAAAGAAATACAGTAAAACCTTACATTGTGAATAACTTGTTCTGCAAGTGTTCCACAAGATGAGTAAACATTTCTAATAAATTTTAACTTGATAAATGGAGATGTCTCGCAATCCGAGTAGTACGTGACACTGAACATCACTTGATCACAATTGAGTCAATGGCTCCTCTCTCTCTTTCTCTCTCTCTCTCTCTTCCTCCCTGTCTCTGTCCCTTCTCCCTCTCTCCCTCCCTCCTTCCTTTCACCCACATCTTGTTGTGGGATTCTGGGTGACTGTCTCCCAACAAAAAAAGGATATGGAGGAGCGCTATGCAGAAGAGGAGGAAAAAGTGAAGAATCCCTCCCTTCAAATGAGATTATGGAGATGTGTAAAATGTGGGAAACAGTGCAAAATTCTATAGAAAAGCACCACATAAATAAGGCTGTACAAGTACAAGTGATACATCTGTTTAACAATGATGCAATGTCACATTTCCAGTGAAATTCGCAAAAGGAAGCAAAAGCAAGTGTCATTCCATAGTTTTCTTGTTAAAGTTGCACGAAAAGAAAAAGATTGCATTAGGCTGATAGATAGCAGTAATTCAATTACTGATAGTGAAAGTCATCCTACACAAGCCTCCTCTCTTGTCTCCCTCACACCAGCCATGAAGGTTTTCAAAGATAAGTACAGGTTAATTTGTTCATTTTTCTTTATTTATTGTATCTTCTTTATTATTTTGTATTATATTACAGTATTGTAATAATTTTTATATAAATATATTTGGGTTGTGGAACAAATCATCTGAGCTTCCATTATTTCTTACAGAGAAACTCATTTTGATATACAAGTGCTTTGGGTTATAAGCATGTTTTCCAGAATGAATTATGCTCCCAAACCAAGGTTCAGTGGTAGTGAACCAATGATACACATGTTAAAGCTGGTTGTTATTATTGAAAGCTCTAAAAGGTTTTCCATCACGATAGACAGTCCAACAGAAAAATAAATATTTTATAAAATAGGTCATTTAAATAACCAATAAGCAATGGAAATATTGCTCAACCTCATTAGATATCAGTACTTGCAGATAAATAACAAGAAGCATATTATATACCCACCTGAGAGACTCAAACCAAAAAGTCTGACTATCACATATTGAAAAAGATGTGAGGCAATTTGGATCTTCATTTACCATGAGTGGTATTTTACATCAGTTTTGGAAAACTCTTTGTTAATATCTATAAAGCTAAATATACACATACCCAAGAATCAAGACATTCTAGTCCTAGGTACATAACCAATATAAAGGAACATATAGGTCCTCATCAAGATGTGTACAATTCATGCACATAGCAGCATTATTTGGAATGTTTCCAAACTGGAAAGAAACCAAATTTCTAAACACCAGGATTTACAATTAAATTGTAGTTTATTCATACAAAAATAGTGATATCCAGCAATAAAATTAATGAACTAATGCCATCAGCAACATAAATGAATCTTATAAATATAGTAAGTGAAATCATCCAGTTACAAAACTGTATGTATCATGAAATTCCATTAACCTCAAATTCAAAATATAGCAAAACTAGTCTGCAGTATTATAAATCAGGATAGAGGTTAACTTTGAGGAGGTGGGAAGAGTTTATCATTATGATAAGACTTAATGGGGACTTCCTGGTTACTGGTAATGTAATATTTGCATGTGCAATGATGGATATGTGACTTTTGCAAAAAGTCTTCAAGTTACAATTATATGTGTACTTTTCTGAATATTCCAATAAAAATTTTAAAATGCCACATTGTAAAAGTTAGAATAGACTTCTCCAGAGACTAACAGGGCTATAATTCTTTTTAGAAAGTATTATAATCAGCACTTACATTCATAAAGGATATTGTTCCAAAAATTTGTTATATTTCTCTTATAATTTTATATGGTGGGCATTGCTAGTTTATCTTTTAGTTCATTTGATAAATTGAGCCTGAGAAAGTTTATTGCATATTTAAGAAGTCATAAAGCCAGGATAGAGGTCAGCTCTAGAAATCTAGAGATTTTATCTTTCAAATCTACCTGACACCAAATTAATTGCCCCAACACCCAAATAGATTACCACAGGTTATGTATCAATGAAATTTTTCAAAATCTAGCATGTATTGTATTCTGATAAAACTTCAGATTTCCATGATCAATTTTCATTACAAAGATTTGAAGTGTACTAAATTCATAAAATTGGCAATTAAAATAAATTTACAAGTCTAAGATGTTGAAAACAAAGATTTTTTAAACAAAGATTTTAATAACTGAATTATGTACCAATTTTATATTTATGTTTAAATACATTAAATTAAATTAAGACTCTAGTTTCTCATACACAGCAATCAAAATTTAAGTGTTCTAAATAGCCACACATACATTGTGGCTTCCCTATGAGACACTGTTGTTCTAGAAGAGGAGAAAAGTATTTAAATGCTTATTGCAATATTGTAAGGGAGGTACTAAAATAAATACAGAGTTCACAAAAAAAATACATACTTTAGGAAAAGAAAATTCGTATGA
The DNA here is from genome assembly GCA_028451465.1 of Erethizon dorsatum. Taxonomy (NCBI): domain Eukaryota; kingdom Metazoa; phylum Chordata; class Mammalia; order Rodentia; family Erethizontidae; genus Erethizon; species Erethizon dorsatum. Next base: position 24,646,919 of record CM051842.1, read on the forward strand.
TGTTTTTTCAACAGATGGTGTTACCCTCCTATGAGGGACCTTAGAGGATGTTGTATATCACAGAAGACACACTACATTGTTGGCCCTTAGAGTAGAAATTGAAAAAGCATGTGCAGTAATCTCAATGACCAAGGTTACCCAAGCAGCAGTTCGCTGTACTAATAAATGTTGGAAGCTAAGGGCCATTGCTTTGAGCACCTCTAGTAATTGTAGAGGCCAAAAGTAACTTGTATTATCTCATGATGTCTCAATAAAATTAGTATTAAAATTATACAAGTTTTTCTTCTCCTGAAGTGTCTCTACATTTTTTGGCAGACTGTATACAGTATTTAGATTGTACATTTGCATGTATGAGTTACATTTATAGGTAAGAACTTCATTACTTTGTTAGATAGGTTTCCTTATCCTCCTTTTGCTGATTGTGAAACCAGAACTCACTCAAAAAAAAACTACGTAATTTTTTTCAAGGTCCTGCAGTAATTTTCTCCTATGAAATTGAGATATTAGAAGAAAATCCAGACTGAGGCAGATCTGGGTACCAGTTCTAGCTCTGTCACTCACAGGCTACATGAACTTGAATTTAACTTTATTATGCAATGGCTTTCTCATTTGTGATACAGAAGCAATATATCATACAAAGTATGTACAAACTGTACAAAATAATCACACAAATATACTAATAATTATAATTATTGCATCATGAGCAGCAATTATTGACAGTTGTCTGTGGATTATTTCATTCACACTTGAAGTTATAGTATTATTTTTTAAATGTGTTATTCACCTGTAAAAATTAGAAACTACAGAGAAATACATAAGGTGTGGTGGTGCATATGTGCAATTCTAGTACCCTGGGAAGTAGAGACAGGAGAATTGCAAGTTCAAACCCAACCTGGGTAATTTTGCAACTTAGTGAGACTCCATCTGAAAAAAAATGTTTTTAAAGGGCTGGAAATACAGCTCAGTATCAAAGCCCTCAGTTCAATCCATAGTATCTCAAAAAATATATATCCAAGTCTCTCCTCATAAATAACATCTCCTTATTAATTGTGTAGAATTTAACATCTCACTGGCCCGATGTTTGGCAATCTTATTTTCTACTTCTCGATCTCCTTTGTCACTTCTAATGTAATTGTTGGTAAAAGTAACTGGTAGAATACAGTGTTCAACTTCTTTATATTTTGCCATTGCTTTCTTCTCAAAGTAATTTTGAGGATCATGTTTTTTAACCTGAGGTTGTTCTCAAATCCAAAGAAAATCATACTTTTACTTAATAAGTTTGCACACACTTCCCTTTTTTTTTTGCACTTCACCCATGTGTAATTTAGTATTAGAAGGGACTTAAGAAGTCATAACTCTAGCTTTCTTTTCACCATGCAATCTCTTCTAAAACCTATTTGATCATATGAAATTCTAGGTTTCAATAAATATTGGCAATGAATAACAGCTCACTTCTTCCAAAACTCCTATTCCATTGCAAGAATGTGCTAGTATAATAACAATAATATAAATTAAATAAGCAGGTACATAAAAAATACCACATATTCTTACTCATATGTGCCAACTATAAAAGTTAATTTCATAAAAGTACAGAGTAGAAATCTGGTCACTAGAAGGTAGGACAGGTAGAGGGGAGGGGAGATAAAGAGAAGTTGGATGTGAAGTAACATAAACAGGAGGAATAAGTTCAAATGTTCTGCAGCACAATAGGGTGACCATAGTTCACATCAATTTATTTTATACTTTATGAAATAAAAATGACCAAGATGTGATACATGTAAGAACCAATTCTCCATGATGAATGCAGCTAATATGTATTGTAAATATATACTAATAAATTAAAAAAATATATATAGTAGATACAAAAATACTTCCCTTATAGGACAAACATGCAGTTTAAGTGGGGTAGCTATATCAAATGCTTAGCATTGTACCTGTTATCTGTATGGTACCAAAAATTAGCTGGATATCTTTCCTTGCATACCAAACTAATATTAGAGATTTAAAAGACATTCAATATGTATTTTAATGGGCAATGAAGAGAAATTGGGGGAAAATTGAGATTTTAAAATAATGTATACAAGTAAAAAAAGAAGTAGAAGAGAAGAATTTAAAGCTTCTCAGTGCAAAGAAATGATGAATATTTAAAGAGAGGAAAATGTCAGTCTTCCTGATTTGGTCATTGTTATGTCTTGTGTCTAGATGTCCCCACAGAGCCTCAGGCAGTCATAGGTGGGGTTTTCAGAGGTGGCAGGATCTAGGCTGTGACGTTTAGAATGTTGACGCAAATTATGTTGAATGTTGACACAGGTTAAACTCATGAGGTTTCAGTTGGGAATAAGGACTCTATTGGAAACTGGACTAGAAACTATGTGCATTACATTCTGGCAAGGAACATGTCTACAGTTTGTCCATGTACTGAGACTTTGAAGATTAAGGATAGTGAATGAACTGATCTGGCAGAACTTTCAAGACAGTCCAAATTTCAGGCTGCAGCCTGGGCACGGTTGGCTGCTTTTAGCCAGATTTAGTGAGAATTGGTGGCAAAAGGTAAAGCAAAATTTTTTGAAAAACTTAAATTTGGGCTAAAAATGAACCACCTGTAAATTTAGGACAAATGTAGGTGTGGTTGGTATGAGTTTAGCACTACTGAAAATAAGCTAAGTACTTTGCACTGGGACAAAAGGAAAGATACTTTGAAGGCATCTCTGGAAAATGCCAGATCCCACCCATCTACAGGGTCAAGGGTGTAAAAGGGTAAATTCCTTTGAAATACTTTGCGAGAGCCCCATGGTTCTCTGCTCATTCCAAGATACCTAGGGAACTCTAAATCTGAGTTCAGTCATCCATGCACTCAGAGGCCTCTGCAGCCATGGTCTTGTCAGGGTGGGTATTCTTTGAACTGGTGGCAGAACTTGGCACCATCCACGTGGTGTTGGTTTTCAGTCAGGCAGAATGAAAGAGTGTGGGGTATAAGAGGCTTCCACCCGGATTTCAAAGGAAGGCCTGGGAAGCCAACCAATGTACCCCTGTGGGGGTGATGTATAAAGCTGTGAAATGAAGCTGAAGTTGCAACGCAGAACCAGAAATTTGAAGATGACAGGAACATGGGTTCTCTGTTGAGAAAAGCCACAGGAAGTGAGCAGCGCCAGACCAAGAGAAAGGTTGTGTGAGCTGCAACCAGAAAGGCAATAGGGGCTCCTGCTCAAGACTTTTGGATTTCACAACTGTCCACAAATTACCCTGTATGCTGGACCTGGAACTAAAGAGTTAATGTTTGCCCTGCTTTGGTCTTCTTTTGGTCTGATTCATTTATATTTCCCTATTCTTCCCATTTGTATTTTGGAAGTATTTAAATTTTTGTTTCTACAGGGGCTCACAGCAATGAGTTTGCCTTGAGTCTCAGAGGAGACTCTGGACTTGGATTTTCAGCATTGCTAAAATAGTTAAGAGTTTGGCAATTCTTAGAAATGGACTAAATTCATTTCTCATAATAAGATGGATATTAGTCTTTTGGGAGTCAGAGGTAGAATGTTACAGTTTATATCAAGGAAGTCCCCTGGAATTGTCATGTGTTCAAAACTGGAGCTTTTGGAAAGTGACTGGATAACAGGGATGCTGTAATCATTAGTGGATTTATCCATTGATTAGTTCATAGTTAATGTGCTGTTAGAAGGTGGGAACTGGTTCGAAGAAGTGTATCACTTGGGGTGTGCCATTGGAGGCTATATCTCCTTGTCTGGCTGTGCCTTTCTCTCTCTGCTTCCTGGCTACCATGGGCTGAGCAGTCTTCCTCTGCCATGCCCTTCCACCATGTCATTTTCTCCTCAGAGCCAGTTAGCTGTTAAGTGAGCCCCCTGGAAACTATGAGACAAATAAACTTCTCCTCCTTTAATTTGTGGGTATCAGGTATTTTATCCCAGTGACAGGAAAGTGACTAATGCATATGGTGTAATACTTATTTATTATATTTACTTGGAATATAAGCTCCATATAGGAATCATTTGTATTTTGTCCATAACCTTAATCCCTGTACTTATGGCTGGCACTTAGATGTTATTTAATACGTATTTGTTGAATGAATGCTCTTCTGATCAGAATATTCCCAACTCTCTGGTGTTGCCCCGTTTACTTCTATTAAATCCTCATATCTTAATTAAGGTCATTCATGGAGGTCATTCCTGACCTCCTAGAGCATGACAGGGGATCAAGGAATGCATATTTTTGTCACATTGAATTCACTATGACAATAATTTTACATTTAATTTAATTTGATTAATACAAGTCCAGGAAGGCAGGTACCACAATTGCTGCCTCTGCCCCACTTGATATTGTAGTCCTAGCTGCTCTCCTGTTAGATACCTTGTGCTCCATACATTTGTTGACTGGATGTATTATGGTGGTGTTTAACATACTTAGGCTAATTCTAATTCATAAGTAAGTGTCAGCCTACAAAACAAACTGCTGGTATAAGACTTCTGAATTTCAAAACTGTAATCCAATTTGCCTTCTATCAGTTCCTTGAAGATATCACACTTACATTATACACCTTTTCCTCTTAGCTTTATCTGCCTCCACCAATATTCTTTATATATATATCCTTTATCCTGTTTCCATCAACATATTCTAAATCTCTTAAAAATGATTAAAAATGATTTAAAAATGATTTAAAAATGATTAGTTTAAAAAAGATTTTCTTGGGCCGGTGAGATAGCTCAGTGGCATAAGTGCCTGCTTGGCAAGGCAAGGTCCTGAGTTCGACTCCCGGTACCCACATTAAAAAAATATTTTCTTAAGCAATCACTCCATGCATTCCAAATTCAGTTTATGTAAGATTAACTTGCTGTCACAAATATTGTTCCTTTCCTTCAGAAATATATTGTGTCCAATTAAAATATTTGCTCATGTTTATAAATATTTTAGTGATGCCTATTCATCTGATTGCAAGTACCAAAATAGCATAACCCTGTCTACAGTGCCTACCATGGTGACCATGAATGATAAGGAATCAGTATTTGATTTCAAACAAGTAGACTGTGAAATGGTTATTGTTTTTCTGAGAGTCCAAGGAAGGTAGCAGGCTCTCAAATTATTCATTCCAGCAAGGATCTTAGTAACATTCTTTTTTTCACTGTTTTACTAGTAACCTTGGAATATTCCTTGGAGCGTAATAAGAATGTAACAAGTACTTGTTTTAAGAAATGAAAAAATAGGATGTAGGATGCACAGAAATTGATATGCCAATCTCCAGGACTGAAGACTATACATAAGTTATCAACCTCAGGTATTTATCTAATATATTTCTCAAAAATAGTTTACTAGCACCATTGTTCATAAATCAGGCTTTTTACACTTTGATATCCTGGAAACCTCTAAAGTTAAAGACAAAACTCTGAGCTATGCAGACATGCAGGGAGAACTTCTGAGAGAAAGGAATTAATTTTAAAAGACTGCATTTTTCAGGCTATCCTTTATGAGCTGTGCACATTTTAGAATCCATAAGAATATATTCTGACCTTTCACTTCACATCTTCTAAAAAGACTTCTGAAATTTTTAAAGCTAGAGAAATAACATAATACCATAATAATACTGTTCATAGAATTAAATCAACACATGTAAAGATTCTATGGGAAGAATTTTTGGCTCTATCTTGAGATGTTAATAATGTGCTCCTCAAGCCAGGCCAAGGGGCAAACACCTGTAATCTCAGCTACTTCGGAGCCTAAAGCAAGAGAATCTCAAGTTTGAAGCCAGTTTGGGCAGTTTAGCAAGATTCTGTCTCAAAAACTAAAAGAAAAATTAAAGGGCTGGTGAGGTAACTCTGTGCTCCCAGAGGGGGAAAAATTATACTAAATGGAGGACTTCCTCTCCTAGTTTCCCCTAGTTGTACTTCTTTATTAAGAAAGGACTGGTTATCCTTTTTGAGTCTCTGGATGGCATTACAACAGACTGGAAGAAAAGAGATGAAGACATTTTAGTGGCATGGGAAGCCATGGAACAGAAGGAGAGGGTATGGGAGAAGTATTCAACACTGACAGGGCTTGGGGAAGAAGATACAGATGTGCAGAACTTGCTCCAGTATAAGCTCTTTTTTGACATGGGTTCCATATACATATTTTTCTTAAAACTTTTCCAATTACTTCTACCAAACTCTCTGGACCCGTTATGAAACATAACCCACAGATTCCAAAGCAAACATGGAATTCTTATGACTTGCCCAGGGTATTTGTGTCACTATTAAAAGAGTTCCTCTAATGCATTTGTCTTTTAATTCTTTGTAATTTCTCCTTACTTCTTTTTTTCTACCATATCTTCTTTCTCTTCCTTTTAAAAATTAAACTAGGTAAGACAAGATTATATTACTTGGAAAGAACCTAAGAAATAATCATCTTTCATTCAAAGTCAAACATAAGCATAGCATTGCAGGACAATTCTAACTGTTGGTTACATAGGCATGGAATTCAAATATAGATTTCTTTGGAACTGAGGAAAATGATGCAATAGAAAGAACGTAACCAGAGCTTTGTCTCTACTTACTTTCCTTCTAACTTCTTCCTTTTAGACACTAGACTAGTGTATTTAAAAGTCAGGTGCCAGTAAAGATCTATGTAGATGCAAAATGAGAGAATCAAGAGGGGAAAGAGAATTTCAAAGGGGAGTCTGGGAGGCAGTCACCAACACTCATCCAGGGGAAAAAGCAATGATGGGCAATGTATTTTGATTTATGTGAATTAGGCATAGTTAATACATGCACAGCTCTTTCAGTAGATGTCTTCGGGCTAAAGAAATGAAGAAGACAGTGAATAAGGTAAAAAAAAAAAAAAAAAAAAGAAAGCAAGTAGGATAATGACTAAGTGACTATAGAAAAGCTTCGGCTCACCACTCCCAATTTATCCTAAGATCTAATCCAGTAGCATCTATGAGTTTTATGGACTATTTTTCAAGATGCCTCATTCCCATCGGTATCACTTTGGAACACTTACACTGTTAAAGGTAGCTGTGCCGGGTCAGTTAATGTCAAACTGGGTGTTTTCCCGGAACTCCTTCCCACTTATTTTGATTAGAAATATTCTAGGAGAAAATTTTCTACCCTGTTGTATTTTAAAGCCAGTTACCACTCCAAGCAATCCCTATTCTACAGCCTTCTTTCATCCTTTCTGTAAATTTCTGGGAAAATTTGAATAATAGATTTTTGCCTACTTGTAATTATATACTACTATTATGACAGAACCATGGAATGGAATTCCTTAAAATGTAGTACACGAGCTGATCAGGAGTGTCCATGTGTGTATATGCAATATAAATGATCATATATTTTATGGCATTATTATAACATGTCATAAGCCTTTCAGATCTCTGCAATTTCATTGAATATTAATTAAAATGTTTTGCTATTATATATTAAATGCTTGTTTGTAGCAATGTCCAACATAGTACAAGAGCTTTCCTTTTGTCATTTAATGATGGAGATTGAGATAACATTGTTGGAGATTGGTAGTTTAAAGCAGTAACCTGTGGAAATGACATTTCCCAGGAAGAAAAAAGAAAAAAAAAAGCATTTCACACAAAAAGAAAAGAAAACAGAGATAAGGCCTTAAGAAACCATGTGATAGGTTATCTAGGAGAAACTATGTTTAGAACTACTTTGGGCTGATAAAGCCATTTAAACCTACATTGATTAGATATTTTCACATATCAGACTTTTGACTCCTACCTGTCACAAAGGAAAAGCAGACATTTGATGGGCACAATGGATGCCTCAAAAACAATCAATAGCGGTAATATATAGTTGTATGTGTATGCATTCAGAACGAATGATTGTGTTTTTCCCTAATGTTGCTATTTGGATATATGTAATACACTTTGTTAATTTTTTTACAGTATCACTTGATCATACCCAGTTTAGAAGAAAAAACATTAAAATATTCACATTGTCCTTCTTAAGATGTACTAATTGTGTTTCCAAAAACACATACACTGTGATTTAGGATGAGAGCGGGCTTGAAAAGTTAAATATCTACTCAAACTAAATTTCATGACATAAACATCTTGCTATGCTTGCATCTTGATACAACTGAAGGTTTATACAAATAAATATAATGAAGGCATGCAATTTCTCTTCATTTAATCAAATGTGGTTCCTTTATTAAAAATCTTTGTCCTCCCTTACACTGTTGGGTTGAAGAGGACATAAATAGTATTTCTTAGACCAATTCTCTAATATATGTAATTCAGCTATAATAAAAATAAATGGATCTGCATTTGTGTATTTCCAAAAGGCCAGAAAACCAGTATGAACAAACAGCGTAAGTTAATGGAAGGAAAATATGCACACATGGGAAATAATTAGAATTATTTTTGTAAATAAATTGTATTCAAATATTTATAGTGAATCACATTCTAAACTATCTTGATTTATTTTCAAGTTGCAATTAAATATTTTGAAAGACTTTTAAAGAAAATAAACTGACCTTAAGTTGTTCTTCCAAAGCAGCAGTTGCATGATCTCCACTAGATTCATCAACTACCACCACCATGTGAGTGAGAGAATTGACCCTCACTTGTTCCTGTTCTAGATCTTCTTGAAGCACCTGAAAGATAAAATTTTTTTCAAAAAGGAAGTTAATAGTCCAGTTGGTAAGTTTAAATCATTTCTCCCCAAATGTATGTGCTTTAGTTCTGCTGTGTATAGGATAAACTCTCACTGAACTACAAACATTTTAAGCAAATTTGCCACTACAGCACAAAGCATAATTTGCATTTTCTATTGCCAATTAAACTGTAAAGTATAAAGAGAAACTGTGCATTGACAAAGTGAAAAAGGTAAAGTAGGATATTTTTCTCCTTATCCCACAACTTCTCTCCTTTTCAATGGCTTTTTTTCCCAAAATGACCCATACCTCTGTCCTCTTCAATCTTTTCTACTTTACTGAAGTTCTTTAATACCACAGAAATAAAACAGGTTATTTGACTATCTGCTACTTTCTTATGTTATATGTTTATTTTCATTAAAAAAATATGTGCTTTCTGTGTTTACTTTGCAAATAATTACCCTACTATTCACTTTGCCCACTACCCCATAGAATAACCTGTAGTACTTAACCATCAACTTTCAGCTTTACAAATCCAACAGCTATTTTTGATAGTATTTTACATGACATTTTGATTACTAGACTACTTGACCACTCCTTTGTTCTTTGCACCCTCTTCCCCTGGGTTTCATGTGCCACTCTCTCCTTATCAGCTTTCTACCAGACTGTGTGCTGCTTTTTAAGTTTTATGCTGGTCGTCTACTCCAAGTATTAATCAGATGTCGTGCTTCTGTATAAAAACCAATGGAATAGCATCACATTAAATAGGAAGATCCGAATCCTTTACATGAAATAGATTATCTAGCACCTGCCTACTTCACCAATCTAACTACATACTATTGTTGCCCTCTCATACTATGTTTCAGATATCTTTGCATTCTCTCTTCTGTGAATGAGTCAAACTCTTCACTCTGCCTGACTTGTTTTTTCTCCAGATCTTTATATAATCTCTCCTTATAATTCAAGACTTAGGTTAAGTGTCATCTTTCCAGGGAGACTTGCCATGAGTACACTTCTCTAAAGTTGCTCCCTAATTATTTTCTAGTTCTATCACCTTCTTAATCCGAACATTGTCACTGCTCAAAATTTTTTGCATTAGTTTAGTCATTTGTTATTTTCTTTCTAGTTACTGGAACCTAAGATCCACTAGAACAGAGATATTTTCTGAACTGGTCAATCTACATATTCTAAGCAAATAAAGTTCGGACAATTACAAAATTAGTGGTGCCATGTGGGAGGGGGTGGTGACAATATATGTAGATGAATTTGGTCCTTGGTGATTACATAAAGATCACAATAAGGTTTTTAGTATAATTACAAGTGCACCACCTGTGGCAAATAAAAAAAAAAAAAAACTAAACAAAAAAAATCTTTTCTTAACTGAATCCTGGGATAGAACCAAAATAATTCAAATCCTAGTTTCTAACTTATAAACATGACTCTGAAAAAGTCATTCTTTTCCTCAATCAAATAATACTGTGAATTAGTACTTGCAATTATTTAAAAAAGCATGGTGTCCATTTTTTGGTAAAGATAAACAGGAGTCAACTGACGAATAAATACAGAATAAACAAAGGAGGACTAAAAAGGGTTGGCTGCTTGACAACCAAGACACCAACCTGGGACCTGCAGGTCCAAAATATTACCTTGCCACTGTAATTAGTACTAGGATTTCCTGGAATAGGTATTCAAAATTTCTAATAAATGATTTTGCTTCTTAGAATACCTTTATAATGAATAAGAAGCATATATGAGATATGGATGGCCTGTTATTTTCTGGCAACGCTGCTTTCTCTACTTACAAAACAATGATGTTTACACCTATGTTCTTATTTATTCAAACGTTATAGCAAGTGTAGGGAGAGCTTATTAGTATGGCTATATCACAATCTTAAATACATGAGCACTTTTATCATAAGACATTTTTCAAGCCTCAATATTTTAAAGCCCTGTAAAAATTACTTCTTTTTACATCCTCTCTCTAGATTTTCATGCTACATTTTCAAGTAAAGCAATTTAGGATAAAATGACTATGCATCTACTTTGTGTGAGGAGTCTATACTGCCTATCACGCCTTTGACATTCCAGAGCTTACACCGGTTAATAACTTTCTGCCATGAGGCTGAAAATGGAAACATTAACATTCAGAGTTGTCCTTGACAATCATGTGAAGTCTGTGTTTTCTGAGTTACATAAGCTAGGACTGAGAACATTTTAAATTTGTCAGCTGGAAACTTCAAGAATAATTAAAATAATAATTTAGTGACCAGTGTATTATCAGTTGGTTTCTTCAATTTAGTCAATTCTTTTTTTCCTACCACACAATATTGAAAATATATATGTAATTACTAATATTAAAACTACTGAGAAATGCCATACTAATCACGTTTTTATATGTAAATTATTTTCAATATATTTTAGTAAAGGAACATGATGATATCTTATTTGATTCCTGAAATACTCATTTCCAACTCAGACTGTGTCTTTCTAAAGTATATGTAATCAAATGTACTATTTATTTTTTCTGGTACTTATTTGCCTGATTTTGTTTTGCATATCTATTTGTTCTAGAATCTGAAATGATATTTTTGCCATATTGATCAAGTGTTTACATTTTGTGCTTTTGCAGAAGTTCTAACACAGAGTGTCACTAAATCTAGTGGTGAGTTGATCATTTTAAAATCAAATACAAGAACCATCTGGACTTGTAATGAGGAAAGAGAAACTGAGGAAGAGGGGAAGGGCTGTTCACAGTGGTTCAATTCTTCTGGAGTCCTAGCACTGGAGTACATTAGCACACATCATATTTGAATTAGTGTTACTTCAGTATCTGTTCTTCTCTTATATGGCTTTTTAAAATTCTATCACTTCTTTCACTGCTAATCGTGGATTAAACTATAAAAGGTTAAACAGACCTTTCCTATGTACACTCAATAACTGCAAGATAGCAACTACTGCAAAATTTCCTCTTTTCTCAAACTTCAACTCTCAAAATATGTATCGGTGAATATCAAAGCATTAGCCAATCTCTCCAATATCATCAACAGAAAAATGATTATAAAATGTTCATTGTCCAGGGTCTATTTACTGAAAAGTATATCTTAAAAGTAATCAGAGTGTCAAACATGTGTGTTAAAAAGTTAAATCCATCTTAACCATCTTATATATATATATATACAATTTTTTTTCCCTTAGTTCATTGAAGAGTAAGGTTTGTGCCAATAATGTTTGGACAATTGAATGCTAATGTCTGGTGTCCTGAATAACTAACTTAAAGATAGTAATACGTAATGTATTAACCATTGTTACCCTCCTATTATGTTGTTTTGAAAATTTGTTCTTCTTTTGATTTGTTTTGTTTTTTCTTCTCTTTAAAATAAAAAAATAAAATAAAAAAATAAAAAGTTAAATCCATCTGCCAATCTGGGTATCTTTATCATTAGGATAAAGAATGTCTGTCTTAACCTATTTGGGATCATGGATTCTCAAGTCTACTAATTTCTTTTAAATCCACTAAAGTTTTGTTAGGTATTTTTAATTAAAATTTTAGTTAAATATTGACTTCTTTTGGATTTGAATTTCTCACAGCTAGAATTTTATACAATGGAGATTTACTGCTATTTGCTAATTAAGTCTGAAATATGAGCCAAATTATTTCCAAATATAGATGCATCCCCAGAGAAGTACATTTAAATTTTGTCTATCAGAAGGTAATACATTCAAACCAAAATGCTGTAATATATATTTGTTAAAGTGTTTTCCTTCATTGAAAGCTTACAATTTATAAATACATGTAAATACACATACTAGCTATTTTATTATATATTTCTTCCCATTATTTCTATGAAGCAATGCTTTTATAACACCAGATTTTTAAAACTCTGTCATACTCCTAATTAAATTTCTATACCATTATTAGATAGATACAAATGTCAGCAATGTTTGTTCTCTAATGTCAAATAACAGTCTTTTTCCTTATGACAAGAGAAAAGGGCAACAGTGAAATTTAACATTAGAAATGCTTAGATTTGACAAACTTGGATTTTGTTATACCTCTGTGAATTCTTTTTCTTCAAATAATTCTCTAGTTAAAGCTCCTGACCAAATTTGTTACTCCCTTAGTGCATGATTCCAATTTTATGATTTAAATAAGACTTTTCTTCTACTTCCTTCAAATGCCATCAGAAATACTGAATTTTTCTTGCTCTCACCCAGTTCAAATTGGTTTTCATAAGGCAGCTTTGAACAATCACTAGAGAAAGTCACTTGGAGTTTTCTCAAGAAATATGCCATTTACTTTTCCTTAGCACACATGTGTAATGATACTTAGAAAATAAAATCATGGAAGTATGTAAGGTTAGGGAATGTAGGGTTTTGAGTTCAGAGGTGAAGAACAACAAGTAATAGATTTGTAGGACAATAGAAAACATGAAAAAGTGGGTCTTTGGTATGCTCAGTGGAAGGATATGCAATGTTTCCTTTGCCCATAGCATAGATTCAGTTACGTGGATTGAGAAAGAGCAGTGGTTAACTTTGTGAATAGTCTATTTTATTCCTCTTCCTACATCAAGGAATAATGAACTAGAAATTGACAAGATTTGCGGGTCTTAGGAACCACACACCCACATACTCTCAGCACCCAGATACATAGGACATTTGCTCTGCATGGATTGTCAGACTCTCTACGGTCTCCAAAAATACTTCAAAATGTGTATAATTAGAGAGATGCTTAATTACAATAATTAAGTTTAAGTAGTGTGCAGTGTTTTAGCTTACCTCGATAAACATACACAGAGAAAAGATTGATAAGAACAAAAGTTCTATCAAACACAAATTTGCAAAGGCTCTTTTGAAATCAGAAGATTTTCTAGGAAGAGTGATTAGTCTAACATCTAGAAAAATAATTACTTACAAAACCTGTCTCAGGAACAAAAAAAAAATCCCAAGATATTAATGATCAACTAGCCAATGCAATATATCTGGACATGAATTTGTTTTTATATAAAGTTTATAATCCAAATCAGAAAGTGTTAGGATTTCTTACGAAATGATGGCGAGGCAGAAAATTTACCCTCCTCGTCCTCTTTTTTCCTATACTTCATTTTTCCCCTTTCTCTATCATCTCCACACTGGACTGGGCTCTGTATCCCCTGCTGCCCTTAATGAAATGATCTGGAAATGACTTCCAATTTTATTTTCAGTCAAATATGCAGTTTGCTAAGCCTGGTCAGTCACAGTATTCTCTAGCTCCCCATGAGGATCTATTTATGGCATATAAATTGTTGTAAATTCGCTGAATATTTTAAATAAGCTTCCTCAACAGGTTCTCCTAGAAGAACTTTTATTTTGATATCCACTTACTTAAAAGTGATTACATAGTTTTATTAGTTTCCACGTCAGAATCCATTGTTTTTATCTTTGTATTAGAAGTGAATGTTTATATTTCTGCAAAATCCTAAGCTACCAAAAGAGGGGGTATTTTCTTAGAGACCACTTCAGTGAGGAGGACTGAAAGATTGTAAAAGCATTTAAAGTTTTCCCATAGCAGGCAGAAGGCTCAGTAAATAAGAAAAACTGTTTTAAAAACAGAGCAGACAATGTGCCCACAAATATTTCACAGTATAAATGGAAAAGTATAGAGTATGAAGGAGATTGACCAAAAAGGCACATGTTTATAAAGAGAAAGTATAAGAATAGTCAAAGATGTAAGACCTGAAGGCCAGGTTTGATTTCTGGATGTATCAGTGAGTCATGTGACCTTGAGAAAGTTTTCAACCACACCAAGTTACGGCTTTCTATGCAAAATTGGGATGAATACTTATTCAGGTGGTTATGATGACTGAGTAAGGTAGAACAACTTAGCATTTTGTCTGGTAGAGAGTATGAACTCAAACATGAACATCACTTAGCTTTAAAACTTATATTTAGGCATATTCAGGTCAAAGATGTTAACCAAGACTGCAAGAACCCAATATTTACCTAACTCATCCTTATCTAATGCATTCAGACCACCATTCTCTGATAGACATAGTAAATAGTGAAAGGGAATGTGGTTTTGGGAATTTGGAAAAAGGAAGGCTGAAGTTACAGTTAAGGTCTGGAAAAATATATAATTAGTTTTAAATCTTTAAAATACACTTAAACTTGCAAATTACATACATGAAATTAACAACAGTAGCTTTAAATTAACTGATTGTGGTAAACATTGCTGAAAAATTAGTATGTTCAGAGATATGTCATGAAGTATAAAGGATACACCTTAATCACTAAGTGATGCCCCTCAATTCTCCTATTTTCCTTCCACCCTCTACGATCCATGTATACATGCATGCAAGCATCCTGAGTACAGTTACACCTGAAATCAGGTTATGGGAACACCATGAAAGTGTAATAAGAAAATATAAAATACATTTAGCCTGACAACAATTACTGGAAAAGAACAGAATAATTTAGAGACAAAGCCGTTTCTGAGGGTTTTAGGCAGAGCACACTTGAAGTATTATACATTGATTGGCTAATAAAATACAGATATGAGAGGTTCAGTTCCAATGATTATTTCCCTGTTCAGACAGTATTGCTACTCACATCACAGCCTTATTTTCTTCTTTAATTCCTTGCTATGTCTTTTCACCCCATTGAAAGAAAGAGCTACAGGATGGATGTGAGCACATCATTCCTTAAGCGTTTTGATTCTCAGCATTTAATGCACAGTTGTTACTGGCCTGCTGTTTTGCACCACTGCTCACTCCAAGTTTGTGCATGTATATATCCTCAGTCTCTATCTCTTCCATCCAGAAATACCCAATCCTAGAAACCAAGCACCACAATACCTCCAAATCTCTTTTCTACTTTTCTGCATGCTCTACTTCTAGGATCTCAGCTGGAGTCAAGCCTCACTGGAACTACAGAACAGAGAGGAAGAGTCTGGGTCAAAGGCAGCTAGGTCTAGATTAAATTGAAATCTATCTAGGTGTTGTGGTGCCTAGTCTCAGCTATAAGGCACTTGATCACACTTGAGATCATGAATTTGAGACCAGTGTAGACAACATAATGAAAACAGCTTCAAAAAAATCAGAACAGCAACAACAAATTAGACCCTACAAATTGGTGCTGAAGTTACTTTGGACAATTTCTTAGCCTCTTAGAATGCATTAATTTATCTGTAAAATGCCTCCAAGACAAGTTTAGTGCTAGAGTTAAATGAGATACTACATATATTAGAATCAGCTAGCACCATGGTTAGTAAAGTTAGGTAGTGAAAAAAAAACTGCTTATTTTCTTCTCTATCTGGCATCATTTCCTTACCATTTCATTCTAATGCTTAGGTCCATGGAAAGAATCCTTCTGAGTATCAGTATTTAATCTTAATTTCCTTAGTAACCATGTATATACTTTATTTATTTATTTATTTATTTATTTTATTGTTGTTTTATATACTTTTTTATTTGTTTGGTTTTTTGAGACAGGATCTTGCTGTGCAGTTCATGGGGGTCTTGAACTCACTATGTACCCCAGGTTGACCTGAAACTCACAATGATCCTCCTGCCTCAGCCTCCTAAATGCTGGGCTTATAGAAATGCACCACCACACCTTGCCAAGTATATCTTTTAAATACAAAATATTTTCAGCATGTTGAAACTGTAGAACACCACATAAAATATCTCACTGGTTTTATGTTTCTTGGTAGATAGTGCCTAGATATTTCACTGGTAGCAATATAAAATGCAGTGCAATATACATTATAATTAGTTTCACTGAATAACAGAACTAACGGATGGCCCATCAGAAACCATTTTTTTTCCGCAACAGAAATCTCAAACATAAATTGATAGTATTCAATAGTGAACTATTTTATATTATTTAACAGAGACATGATGCCATATTTGGCCTTATTCTTAACATGAAATGGATTTATGGTCATGTATTTTGTTAAATTTTTCAAGAAAAATAAATGCCTTAAGATTCATGTTATCATATCTGGAAGAGCTGTCTTGCAAAGAGGTTCCCCTAAAATGTAATTTCAAATATTTTATAGAGTTAAGTAATTCATTTACATTTTTAGTTATTTGTATAGTTCAGAAAAGTGGAGACACTCTACATGGACTAACTGAAAAGGTGAGCAATGTATAAGGTCTTGTATTTTCCCTTTGTTAAATTCCACCCTAAAGGCTAGAAGCTTCTAATGAAGAAGCAGTATAAAAACAGTTAAATATAAAAAATAAACTTAATGCATCTAAGACAAGGGAGTCTTGGACAGGTATAAATTTAGCAGATGTATTGATGAACTTTCAAACAAATCTGATATTCTGGGGCCGGTGATATCGTTCAGCAGCACAGGCGCCTGCTGGCGCACGAGGTCCTGAGGTCAACCCCCGGTACCCACACACACACAAAAAATCTGATATTCTGAGAAATGTTATTAAATCAATAAATAGTAATTTCTTTTTTTTTTTATGTGGGTACCGGGAGTCGAACTCAGGACCTCATGCTTGCCAGCAAGCAGTTGTGCCACTGAGCGATATCACCGGCCCTTTTTTTCCTTTATGTGGGTTCCGGGAGTCAAACTCATGACCTCGTGCTTGCCAGGCAGGCGCTTATGCTGCTGAGCCATCTCACCGGCCCAATAAATAGTTATTTCTAATTAACTAGTGATCTGTTAGAAACAGTTGGCTCATTAAAATAACATGGGAGAAATAAGAACCTGAGTATGGATTTTACTAATATTTTAATAAAAACTGGCATTATCTAATATGAAAAGTAATTCTTGCTATCTCCTGTTAATAGAATGTTGATGGGAAACTATGTGACTTCTCAAACAGACTTTCAAAAATTAGAAGAGTACACCACACACATACAACTATATATAATGTGAGAATATGATATTCTTTTTATAATAAACTTTAATTATTTATGTCAAAATAGTATCATTAACATACAATTTCATAGTCAATAGTTTAAAACTATTAAGATATTTGAATAAGAGAATGAGACAGAAGTGGAAAGAAAAAAAGGAAAGTCAAAGATAGAGGGTACCAGAGATAGTAACTCCATGAAAGCAACTTTAAAGATACGTTCCTTGTTTATATTTGAGTTGTTTTCTTGCCCCCTAGACACAACTCTTTACGTTTATTTATGTGGTCAAATGTTCATGTTTCTGTCAGAAAAAAAAGTGCTGAAGCCTAAGTACAACTAGTGAGAATTATTACAACATCTGTTCTAGAAATCACTGAGCAATTGTTTGCTAAGTGTTCTGCTGGGCATTGGAGAAACATAGGTGAGATCTGGCTCTGTGGTTTTAGTATGTTGGTTTTTCTTCAGTATATTGATATATTTACCTCTGTAAGTTTCCAAATTTCATTAAACAGTTTTGGGTGCAAAAGATAGGAACTCCATAGCAGTAATTAAGACCATGTCATTTTAATCTTACTGAAGATGGGCAAGAACTTGCTAGGGATGAAAGGTGCCATTTGAATCTGTGGTATTCTTGCCTTTCATCTGAATCATTCATCTTCCTCCCAAACATTGTATTTATATTTGTATTGCCAAGTTTCTTAATTCCAATGCTGGGCTCCCAAATGCCCACACTCAGAATCTACTACTTCAAGTCCCTTGCTCATTTTCCATGTCTATGTCTGTTGCCTCAGTTGTTGAGCTCCAAAATGCTTACTACTCTTGTTCAAAATTTTCATTGACACTGTCTTCGTCTAGTTTCTATATTATATACTTTCTGCAATATCCTAACATGTATTCTGGCCTCCTGCTTCTCTATCTTCTCATGTATTTTACATGTATTTATCTTCCTAAAAATTACTTTTTCATAGCCGAATGTGGTGGCACACATCCGTGATCTCAGCACTCTGGGAGGTCAAGGCAGGAGGATCCCAAGTTTGAGACTAGCTCAGTCAACTTAGTGACACAATAGGGTCCTGTCTCAAAACAAAAATAAATAAAAAGGCTGAGGATGTAGCTCAGTATGAATGACCTGAGTTCAATCCTCAGTATCAAAAAAGAAATTAAATTTTCTTCTCTTTAACTTAATTTCACCACAGAGATAGCTTCCTGTGACCCATAGAACAACTGCAAATGCCTAAGTCTTGCATACAAGACTGCCCATGACCAGATTTTACCCTCTATCATTAACCCTACTGCTGGTATGGTATAACTGCAATATATAAAGCAGGCAAATAACATAGCTAACATTTCCCACCTCATTTTATCAGCTAAAACAAATCACCATTAAAAAAAAAACTCCTATATACTGTATTCCACCTTGTGTAATTGTCAGTTATTTTCTATTATTTTACATGATGTGCTGGAATGTGTGCTTCTAAGGTAGATTTCATATGTTTGGCCTCTATGTTCTTTACAGCACCCATGCGCTTTAGGAGTGTTTGTTCAGTGATATGGAAGAGAATGCAATGGAATGAAATGAAATGTCAGATCTTTTGGCAAGATTAAACCTAAACCTTCCTTGTTACATGAACATCTATATCACTTTAAAGGTCACCAGATGAGGATATTTCACAATCTTGGCAACCTAAATATCTGTGATTAACTAAGCTTCATGGAAAGAATAAGTGACTGAGCTTCTAAGAGGTTATTTTATTTGTATTAATCAGTATTTAATACAGAATATTCACTGAAATCTGAACAGTGTATGTGTTACATTTATATCTACCAATTGTAATAATTTTTATGGAAAGGAATTTGATGATACAGCCACTGAGACAATATATCTATGACAAATGTCTACATTTTTCAAAAAAAAAATTGGAAACCTAGCTAGCAAATCAAGATTTACACTTGATCCCAGCCCAAGTGCCATGAGACTGAAGGTGCCACAGTATTTCCCTTTTGATGAAAATACCCTCCAAAGTGGCAAACTGCATTCTCATTAATGAAAGCTCAATTCCAGAACATGCTTAATATTGTTCCTTAATATTGCTTCCATTGAGAAATCCCTTACCAACATCACTAATAGAGTCTATCACTTACGACAGAAATGAGCAGCCACAAATTATTTCTGACATAATTCTTCAAAGGAGAGCAAAAGGTCCAATGTGTGCATTCTCCAGAGAGAACCACTCTTGGGTATCTGAGATCAAAAACAAACCTCTACATTCTCTCTCTAAAGCAATAGCTATGAATGCTAAATGGTTTCCTCCAATTTTTTTTTAGCCAATTGAATTTTCGAGTTACTGAGAGTTAATGGCTTGGTTAGATTTAATGGTAACCACCAATATAGGATCAATTGCTTTACTTGGTAATTGGCAGATTTAGTAGAAGTGACTTCATGGCATTTCACAGTGGTTGAATTTCTAACCTGACTCATAATAAAATGCTGTTGAAATGAAGATAGCAAAGGATCATGTCACAGAATGAACAGAAGCATATCTGTAATATTCACAGTGTACTTGCAAGATGTGCACACATTTTTATCTCACTCTTCAATTCAGAATTGAAGCATGGGCCCTCTTATCTGAGCTGAATTTAAATCAATTCCCCCCAGCCAAATCTGTATTTTTCTTTAGTTTTGCCATTTGTGATAATCTTTAAGGAAAATAAAATGGAGATATTTAAAAATTTTAGGTTTAACCTAGTTAAATAAATATGTCATTAGGTTAGAAATGGGTGATGGAGCAGCGGGAAACTACTTTTTTGGATGCTACAAAGTTACTGATGTATTTTGTTGTGAGAAGGAGAAATTTTGCCATTTTCCTTGATTTATCATTTTTAGGGAAAAAAGCTGTAAAGTAAGTCAATGACTACATAATTGAGGCTTTAATTTGAACTCAATTACTTCAAGAAATTATTTTTCTCCTTTCATAATATGAAGCATGGGCTGTCTGGCAAAAATATTTTAAGTGTACTTTTAAGAAAATATATGTTTCACATTTAAATTAATTTAATTTATTTTTATTTGTAATTGACACATAATTGTACATATTTATGGGCAATGGTGCTATTTTGATAGATGTATACAGTATGTAAAGATCAAATCTGGTAATTGGCTACTCCTTTTTAAATTGTTTGATTATGTTAAATAACCTTCTTCCCACGAAAATTACTTTCAAGTGACAAAGTACATTATAAATTGCCACACTTTCTGTTGACTACTGTCTTTCCATTGTTTTATTTTTATAAAAGCTAATCCATCCTAAAATGAATTTGAACAGTTAAAGGTAGAATGTGGTCTCACTCTAAGCAGGCAAACCAATTCCTCTGCTCTTGTTATACATTTCACATGAATAAGTCCTGGATATAAAATGTTACATAATCAACTTGCATATAATTCTTTTGCTTTTTCTGCTTCAAATTACTTTCCTCAAAGCAATTGCATACTCAGAAATGGCATATTTTCAAGTAATGGACAATCTATTCAAATTTTATGACAATATTAGTCAAATATTTTCCATTCCATTCACTTTATATCTTCCATAGAAAAATGCAAAACACTTCAGGTAATCGTCAGTATGTTAAGATCCTGAATGGTCTGTCTAACCTGAACAGCCTCTTCAGAATGCCAAGCTAACGCCTTTTCTCCTAGCTACCTTTTGTTATCCATGCTTACAGATACCCTAATATTCTTCCCCTGCTTCTCTTTTAAAGCCTTTCTTTTTGCTTTCCTCTTTACACTCCAGGCATCCAGCACCAGCACCCTGCCTTGTAATGTTCAATGTCTTGAACTTAGTCTTGAACTTTTTGAATCGAACTCATGACCTTGTGCTTGCCAGGCAGGCGCTGTGCCACTGAGCTATATCCCAGGCCCTGGCTGAACACTTTTGTATCCAAAGAAAAGATATGGAGAACCTGAGAGATTTAGTGGTTTCTATAAAAACACGAATTTGGTTGGTTCTACAGTTAGAACTCCAGAAATGTATCTTATACAATATTAGATTCTTCCAAAAAATTATTGTGAGGAAGAGATATGGGAGCAAACAGCTTAACTGGGAGACAACCTCATGATGCACTTTGAAAGTCTCTGAGAATGTGAAGCAAGTTATCCCTTGGACATTTTCAGCTTGATATTGCTGGGGAATCTCTAGTAGACTGTGGGAACATACATTGGAATTATCCTGCCATGGGACAAGTATTCTGTGGGAATAATTCATCAATTTCCACCTGTGGTTAAGAGCACCTCTGGCAGCACTACCTCTATTTCCTATGCAGCCCAAATTGGCTGAGATGTTCCTGCAGCCAACTGATGCCCTCAGAATGAACCGCTGATGTATACAAAAATTCTCCACATGCAACTTCCAATGCAGGTCAATGGGAAGAGGGCAGGTAAAAAGGTCCACTAGAGGAGAGTACAATCCACACGGGGAAAGTGGTGCAAGCAGATATCTAGCACCAGATCTAACTTTTCATCAAATATTCAACTGGGATCTATGAGTGCATGACCACTAACCTTAGTCACAATGTCCAAGTAATAATTACAATATTGCTGTTTTTTTTCCCCTGATGGTGTACTATGTGGGGTTAACACAGTTACAACTCTACTTAAATGCTTGATCTTAAACTGCCAGTGGACTGCCTTCAGTGTACTAATAGCAAGGACTAACTCCATTTGCAGGTGAAAGGTAAAGCTTATTAAATAAGAAAATAAAAACTCTGAATCTTAGACAAGTACTTTTTATCTGTGTGGAAGACTTGTAAAACTAGATCTGACAAATTGGTATAAAAAGAATAAAGTTGAGCAAAATGCAGATTTGGGAGGTATGAGATAAGGGAACCGATACTCCCTTTCAAAGCCATAAATTTGAGAAACACAGATCCTGATAATTACCACATAAAATAAAGGATGCCCAGAAATATGTGAATGTCCAATAACAATGAATAATTTGGGATATACACTGTAAAGATACTTTTTATCTGAGATTCAAACTTACCTAGGTTTCTTGTATTTTTATTTACTAAATGTTGTGAAGATTGCAAAGATTCTTTTCTCTATGTACATCCTCATGGACTTGGCAAAACCCCATTGCAACCATAATACTTAGAGCTAGTTTTAATATCCTATAGTGTTTATTAGGATAAAGTACACTCAAAGTTTGGTTCAGTAATATTCTTATAGAAATTTCAGTCCCAGAGGTAAAAAATGCTTTCTCACAGCCAGGGAACATAATTGTAAATTTATAAATGAAGTGAAAATAGGATAGAAATATTAAAATTAAATGATGTATTGTATAGGAAAGCAATGTTAGTTATTCATTTTTTAAAAATCACAAGCTTGGTATGCTCTAAGTAATTGAATCAAAGGCAAAAGTAAGTGAAAACATCTTAGACTTTGTATTTTTTATTTTAAAGAGAAGAAAAATAGAAATAAAATAAAACAGAGTTTCAATCAGGCTAATAGGAGAGTAACAATAATTGATACATTTTGAATTGTAGAGAATCCCTACAGAAGCTCTCTCCCAAGAAACCAAAATTTTAGTAAATCACATACCCTGCATTCCTTTATTCAGGAAAAAGTCTGATTTTTTTAAAGTACAAAAAGCCTAGTTAAATTGTATCTGAAAAAAATCTTAATTTGTTTTCTGCTGCTGTAACAACAACATTTGATATTAGGCAATTTATAAAGAACAGAAATCCATTTCTTCACAGTTCTAGATGTTGTGAAGTCCAAGATCAAGATGCTAGCATATTAGAGTCATCTTGCTCTGTTCTTCTAATGTTGAAGAGCAAAAAAAGCAAATGATGACCTGAAGCCTCTTTTAGAAGGCCCCTAATCTCATTTACTTGGAGAAGACCTCCTGAACTAATCACCTCTTCAAACACCCACCTCTTACTACTATCATGATGGCAACACCAGAATTTTAGATGGGAGGTTCAAACCCTAGCAACAAAGGTTATAAAAAGTACTCAATAAAAATTATTTTAAGCTATTGTTGATTTGAAGCTTTAAATTTTTTACCTGTAAACTATAGATATGTGAGTTTATGTATTCATTTAATTTAGATATAAACAACAAGTTTATAGTATAGTAGAAAAGCATACAGGATAAACGTACTAACCTTATGTTGTTGTATTTGGCGTTTTAGGTCTTCAAGGTCAGGTCCAAGGGGCTCTTCCTGCATTTTCTTTGTTCTCTCTTCTGTTTTTGTTAGCCAGTCATTTAACTCTTTGAGTTTCTGATTCTGGAGATCCATTAGAACTTTGTGTAAACTGAAAATTTGAAAGAAGTCTATTATTACCTCTAAGTCAATTTAATATTATAAAACACACAACTGGGTAAGAGTACATATTTATAACTTGCAGCATATTTAAACCTTTTTTATATGTTGGAATATGTAAAGTTCACTATCAATCACCTCTGAAGCTACTGTTTCTCTGACATAGTGTAGATCTCATTTTCCAACTTTCAGAAAATTTCACATAGCTAAATAAATGGGAACACAGTCATCAAAGTGTGAAGTGTATTCAGTAACTAAATTCTTTATAACCCCATTATTTGGTATGCATGATGATTAAAGATGGTCACAGATCATTTTCCTTTCTTTTTCAATTTAAATCAATTTGAACTGATACATAGAAACTTAGAAGTGTGCATATTTATGAAGTGCCACCTGATGATTAAATAAATTTATACATTGTGTATTTTTTCAATTAGGATATATCAGTTCATGGTGGTGGTACCTTGGTTCACAAACTTAATTTGTTGCATGATTTTGGAAAAGATGATCACGCTTGTGTTTGTGTGGGAAAGATGGCCACATTCATGTGGTCATGTTTGTCATCTCATGCAGAATTTGCAAACAAAAACAAAATTTGGCAAATGCTTCTGTTTGTGAACCAAATTGTTTTCAAACAAAAGCATTTGTGAAGCAAGACACCACTGTATGTATGTATGTGTGTCTATATCTATCTATCTATCTATATATATATATCCCCTTGTAAATTTATCACTTATTTATGCTGAAACTTTCAAAATCCTTTTTGAAATTTATGGTAAATTATTATCTATATTCACCCTACTGTGCAACAGCATGCCAGAATGTCTTGCTCCTTACTATCCAGTGATCAACCTTACTCCATCCCTTCCACAACTTCTTTGTTATTCTTCTCACCAAGACATAGGGTCTATGTTCCATTCTCATGAATATGGTCTGATCTTGTGACTTGTGTTGACCAATATAATTAACAAGGAATTGGTTTTGAGTTTAAACTGTAAGAGAACTGACAGCATTTGTATTCTCTCTTTTGGAGCCCAGAGTCCATGCTGTAATGGATCTAGGCTAGACTACCAAGACTATAGACCCTGTAGAGAATGATCTCATATGGTGAAATGCTATCTTAGAGGAGAGCTTCCAGCTCATTGTACCCCAAGGTGTAATCGTACCTGTATCATTGGAAGCAGAGAAACAACTTGTTGGAGCACTTCCTGTATTCTTCATCCACAGGATCATGGTGAAATTATAAATATTTTTTTCAATCCACTGAATATTAAAGTCATTTTTATGCAGGACTAGATAAGCAATGGTGTGTGTTTCTAATATCAAAACAATGGACTTTGTAAAGGATTTAAAATTCAAAGACCTACAGCCCAGCCAAACATAGTACCATAACATTCTTTTTTTTAATGGAAAAAAGGTAAAACAAAATTTCATAACAAGATAATAGGAGAATAACAATAGTTAATACATTGCATATTGTTATCTTTAAAGTAGTTACTCAGAGTACAACATATGGGCATAAAAATTATCCAATCGATATTAGCACAAATCTTCCTTTTCTATGAACTAAGAGACACTAATAGTATAAATAACTTGCATTTTTTCTCCCTTCTCCCTTCCTTCCTGGCCCCTTTCCCCCATCCTAGCTCCTTTTTCCTTTTAAACAATTTCTTCCCATTCTACAATATCTATTGTACATTTTAGAACTTATTCATTCTCTCAATTTCTCACACCAGGGAGACAATATGATGTTTACACATATGAGTCTGATTTATGTCACTTATGAGTATGGTCTCAAGTTGCATCCATTTATCTATAAAAGTCTCAAGTTTATCTTTTCCATGGCTGAGTAGTACTCCATTATATAAAAAATACCACATCTTTTTTATCTATTCCTCGGTTCATGGGCATTTGGGTTGTTTCCAAGATTTAGCTGTCACAAATTGTGCTGCTATAAACATGGGTGCACATATATTGCTGTGGTCTGATCTTTTTAACTCTTCTGGGAAGATATCCAGAAGGGGAATAGCTGGGTCTAATGGGACCTCTAATCCTAAGATTTTGAGGAATATCCATACTGATTTCCACAGTGGTTGCACCAGTCTACACTCCCACTAACAATGGAGAAGGGTTCCTTTTTCCCCACAGCCCATCCAGCATTTGTTATTGGTTGATTTCTTGATGATAGCCATTAGTTCTGGAGTGAAATGGAATCTCAGTGTTGCTTTAATTTGCATCTCTTGAATGACCAGTGATGTCAAACATTTTTTTCATATATTTGTTTGCCACTTATATTTCTTAATCTGGGAAGTGTGTATTCATCTCAGATGCCCATTTTTGGATTGGGTCTTTGAATTTGGGGGGTTCTGAAATTTTTCAATTCTTTATATGTTCTAGATACAAGTCCTTTGTCTCAGGGACAATTGGTTAAAATTTTTCCCCTCCGTGGGTTGCCTTTTCACTCTGTTGGTGATTTATTTTGATGTGCAAACACTTTTTAATAAAATGAGATCCCAGTTGTTGATTCTTTAAAGTATTTCCCCATGCAGTTTGGGTTTTGTTCAAGAACTCTCTACATACACCTATGTCTTCAAGACTTCTTCCTACTTTCTCCTCCAGTAGAT
Organism: Erethizon dorsatum; assembly: GCA_028451465.1. NCBI lineage: Eukaryota > Metazoa > Chordata > Mammalia > Rodentia > Erethizontidae > Erethizon > Erethizon dorsatum. Next base: position 24,673,308 of record CM051842.1, read on the forward strand.
TTAGTGTTTCTGTTTTAATATTTAGACCTTTGATCCATTTTGACTTTAGTGCATTATGATAGACATGGTTCTAGTTTTAGTCTTTGGCATGGAGAGAGCCAGTTTTCCCAGCACCATTTATTAAAGAGTCTATCTTTCTTCCAGTGAATATGTTTGGCCATTTTGTAAAAGATAAGGTCACTGAGTGTGTTTGTAGTGGTATCTGCATCTTCTAATCTGTTCTACTGATCCTCAGGTCTGTTTTTTTTTTTTTTTTCCATTACCACGCTGATTTTATCACAGCAGCTTTGTAGTATAATTTCAAGTCAGGGATTGTGATGCCTCCTGCCTTGCCTTTGTTGCCCAAAATTGCTTTTGCTATTCTACGTCTCTTCTAATTCTAAATGAATTTTAGGAATATATTCTCTAGTTCTCTGAAGCATGCTAATGGTATTTTGATCAAGATTGCATTAAATCTATATAACAATTTTGGGAGTATGGCCATTTTCACTATGTTGGTTCTTCCTATCCATGAGCAAGGGATATCTTTCCACTTTCTGATATCCTCTTCAATCTCCTTTTTGAGAGTACTGTAACTTTCAATACATAGTTCTTTTACTTCCTTTGTTAGATTAATTCTTAGGTATTTAATTTTTTTGGATGCTATTGTGAACGGTGTGGTTTCCCTAATTTCTCTCTCAGTGAGTTTGTTGTTTGTGTTCAGGAATGCTATTAATTTTTGAGTGCTAACTTTGTATCCAGCTATGCTATTGAATTTGGTTATTAAATCTAGAAATCTTTTGGTGGATTTTTGGGGACTTCTTTGTAGAGTATCATATCATCTGTGCATAATGATAATTTAACTTCTTCCTTTCCTATCTTTATTCCATTTGTTTCTCTTTCTTTTTTTTTTTTTTTTGTGGGTACCGGGGGGACGACCTCAGGACCTCGCACACCAACAGGCACGAGTGCCGCTGAGCGATATCACTGGCCCCTTTTTCGTATATGGGTTCCGGGAGTCGAACTCGGGCCCTCGCGCTTGCAAGGCAGGCGCTTAAGCCGCTGAGCCGTCTCACCGGCCCTATTTCTCTTTCTTGTCTAATTGCTCTGGCTAATGTTTCCAGAATTACATGGAATAGGAGTGGTGACAGTGGACATTCTTGTCTTGTTCCTGATGTTAGAGTGAAAGCTTTCAGTTTTTGTCCATTTAGTATAGTGTTGGCTGTTGGTTTATGACAGATGGCTTTCATCAGATTGAGGTAAAGACCATCTATTGTGATTTTCGTAGGGTTTTTATCATGAATGAGTGTTGGACTTTGTCAAAAGCTTTTTCTGCATCTACTGAGATGATCATGTGCTTTTTGTCTTTTGCTCTGTTGATATGGTGTATTCCATTTATTGATTTGCATAAGTTGAACCACCTTTGCATTCCTGGGATGAATCCCACTTGGTCATGTGTATAATCTTCTTGATGATTTGCTGCATTCTGCTTACCAGTATCTTATTGAGGATTTTTGCATCTATGTTCATTAGGGAGATTGGCCTGTAGCTCTCTTTTTTGGTTGGGTCTTCCTCTGGTTTTGGTATCAGGGTAATACTTGCCTCCAGGAATGAGTTAGGGAACATTGCTTCCCTTTCAATTTCATTAAAGAGTTTGAGGCATATTGGCACTAAATCTTCTCTAAATTTCTTGTAGAATTCAGCAGAGATTCCATCAGAACCTCGGATTTTGTTGTTGTTATTGTTGGTAAGTTTTTAATCACATTTTCAATTTCTTTAATTGATATTGGGTTATTCAGAATTTTTAAATCTTCTTGATTCAGCTTTGGTAATTCATACATATCTAGGAATCTGTCTATTTCTTCTGTGTTTTCCATCCTATGTGAGTAAAGATTTTCACAGTAGGTATTGATGATCTTCTGAATTTCCATGGGATCTGTAGTGATTTCACCCTTTTCATTCCTCATTGAATGAATTTGAGTCTTCTCTTCCGTTTTTTGAATAAGTTTGGCTAGGGGTTTATCAATTTTATTTATTCTTACAAAGAACCAACTCTGATTCATTAATTCTTTGTATTGTTTTCTTAGTCTCAGTTGTGTTAATTTCTGCTCTGATCTTTATAATTTCCTCCCTTGCATGGGCTTTGAGATTGACTTGCTCTTCTTTTTCTAAAAGCTTAAGGTGCAACATTAGGTTGTTTATTTGTTCCTATTCTGTTTCCCTGATGTGAGAATTCACCGCTATATATTTCCCTCTTAGGACTGCTTTCATTGCATCCCACGGGTTCCGGGATGTTGTATCTGCATTTTCTTTTAATTGTAGATATTGTTTAATTTCTTCTTTAATTTCATCTGTGACCCATTGGTTGCTCAGGAGGATGTTATTTAATTTCCATGTGTTTATGGAGTTTTTGTGGTTTCTTTTGGCATTAATTTCCAATTTCATTGCACTATGATCAGATAATATGCATGGGATAATTTCTATTCCTTTGCACTTAGTTAATTACATTCTGTGGGCTAGTATATGGTCTATTTTAGAGAACATCCCATGTGCAGCTAAGAGGAATGTGTATTCTGATGTTGTTGGGTGGGACATTCTTTAAACATCTACTAAGTACATTTGTTCACAGTTTTGGTTCAGTTCTGATATTTCTTTTCTGATTTTTTCTCTAGTTGATCTATGTCTTTGTGACAATGGGGTATTAAGGCCCACCATTACAATTGTGTTATTGCTTATTTGATTTTTCATGTCTATTAATATTTGTCTTATATAGTGGGGTGTTCCCATATTTCATGCATACATATTTATGATTGTTATCTCTTCCTCTTGAAGTTTTCCTCTAACAAGTATGTAGTGACCTTCTTTATCTCTTTTTTTTTTTTTTTTGTGGGTAGCGGGGGTCGACCTCAGGACCTTGCGCGCCAGCAGGCACCCGTGCTGCTGAGCGATCTCACCGGCCCTTTTTTTCTATGTGGGTTCCGGGAGTCAAACTTGGGCCCTCTCGCTTGCCAGGCAGGCGCTTACGCCGCTGAGCCATCTCACCAGCCCCTTTATCTCTTTTGATCATTTTTGGCTTGAAGTTCACATTGTCAGCAAACAGAATAGCTACCCCTGCTTTTTTCTGGGTTCCTGTTACATGGAGCATTGTTTTCCATCCTTTGACTTTTAGTCTATGAATTTGTTTTTGAGTTAAATGTGTTTCTTGTATATAGCATATTGTTGGATCTTGTTTCTTGATCCATTCTGCCAGTCTGTTTCTTTTGATTGGTGAATTGAGGCCATTTACATTGATGGTTATAACTGATATGTATTGGCTTATCTTTGTCATGTTAATTTCCTGCTGTTGGTTCCCTGCTTTTAGCCTCTATTTAATTGTTTGCCCTGCCTGGTGGTTTCTTTCTGTTATCTTTGTTGGAATTGTGGTCATTTTTATCTCTGTCTAGAATATCTTTCAGTACTCTTTGTAGGGTTGGTTTGGTGGTCATGTTCTTCTTCAGTTGTTCTTTGTCATGGAAGTATCTTATTTTTCCATTAATTGTGAAAGACAGTTTTGCAGGGTATATCTATTCTGGTTGCAAGTTGTTTTCTTTCAGGGCTTGAAATACTTCACTCCAAGCTCTTCTTGATTTGAGGGTTTGTGTTGAGAAGTCTGCCATGATTCTGACGGGCTTTCTTTATAGCTAATCTGTTTCTTGTCTCTAACAGCTTTTTTTTTTTTTTGTGGGTACCGGGGGGTCGACCTCAGGACCTCGCACGCCAGCAGGCGCCCGTGCCACTGAGCGATATCACCGGCCCCTTTTTTGTATGTGGGTTCTGGGAGTTGAACTCGGGCCCTCGCGCTTGCCGGGCAGGCGCTTAAGCCGCTGAGCCATCTCACCGGCCCATCTAACAGCTTTTAATATTCTGTTCTTGTGCTGAATTTCTGGGAGCACTGTAACATTCTTAAACTTTCTCAATTACATGCTCAGCATACTCTGCCTATCAATTAGATAACTTTATGATGAGGATAAAGATACAAAGTGACACAGTTTCATCCATTAATTTAACAAAAACTTGACAAATGAGCAGCATTAGCACCCATTTTAAGGTAAATATTTGTTATACTTTATATCTAGATGTCTCTCAAGTGTCTCATGCACCCATAAGTGGGGCTTTTGGATTATGGGGGTTTATAGCTGACTTGCTGTTAGATGGGATCTGGTTAGAGGACATGGGTCACTGTAGGCATGAATGGGGAGGGTATATCTCCTTTCCTGGCTTCTCCCTAGATTCTGTCGGTTTCTTAGTCACCATGAGGCAGGCAGCTTTTCCTCTGCCATGCCCTTCTGCCAGGCCAACATGCCTTGGAGCAGTGGACTATGGACTGAAATATGAGCCAAATTAACCTCCTTTTACTTATGGGTGTTGTACATCTTGTCCCAGAGACAAGGAAAGTGACTAAGACAATATTCTTTTTGAAAGTCATATTTAAAGCATTTTGGAAACAATAACATACTAAACACTGATTCTACAAGGTGGGTATAATTTGAGGTAGCAATTCATTATTGTGAATTATGAGATCTTTACCAGAAATTTTCATTAATTAGCACATTTCAATGCAAAACACACACACACATACACACACACACACACACACACATAACTGAGACTGTTTAAAATGATTTAGATTGTTCCATGTGTTGACCTTTAACATTTATGGACACATTTACCTTGAGACACATTGAAATCAGAAGTCTCTTTTTATGGAGCATAAAGATGAAGCATCCATTTAAGTGAAAGAAAATAGCAGGAAGTTGCAGTTTAAAACTTTTGTACAATGAATACCATCCCAGCATTTCAAAATATATAAATCTTTCACTTTATTGTTTTGTCTGTCTTGAGAAATGACCAGATAATAAGATTTCATGAGAATTGGGTGCAGTATCATTCCCTGTTTTTTTTTTTTTTGTTTGTTTTCCTGCTAAGTTTGTCATTTTGTTAAGCTGAGATATCACATTTCAAGAGCTGAAGAAAAAAAATCCCGCATCACAACTTACATTTGAAGAAATGTTTCAAGTCTAATACATAATAAATTTAATAAAGGATTTCATTCTAAAATATCATTTTCATTTTTGTGGACAGATATTTCATTCAAAAAGTAAGCACACCAGAAGAGTTAAAAACATCGTACCACAGCGATGTATGTGCACCCATGTTTATAGCAGCACAATTTGTAATAGCCAGATCTTGGAAACAACCCAAATGCCCATCAACTGAGCAATGGATAAGAAAGATGTGGTATTTTTATACAATGGAGTACTATTCAGCCATAAAGAAGGATAAACTGGAGTCTTTTTTAGGTAAATGGATGCAACTCGAGAAAATACTCATAAGTGAAATAAAACAGACGCACATGTGTAAGCATCGTATTGTCTCTCTAGTATGAGAAACTGAAAGAGTAAATAAGATCCAAAATGTACAATAGACATGGTGAATCAAAAAGAAACTGGTCAAAAGGAAAGAGAGACTGGGATGGGGGAATAGGGAAAAGAAAGAAGGGAAAGAAAAAAATTGCATATATATATAAGATGGTTAAGATAGATGCACTATTAATTTTACTTAGCCCATTGAAGAGTAAGGTTTGTGCCAGTAATGTTTGGACAATTGAATGCTAATATCTGGTATCCGGAATGACTAACTTAAAGATAACAATACGTAATGCATTATCCATTGTTACCCTCCTATTATGTTGTTTTGAAAATTTGTTCTTTTTTGAAAAAAAAAGTAAGTATAGTTCTGTATTTATGCAGGAAACTCCTCTTTATATAGGAGTAGACAAAATGCCTATTTTTATACTCAGTAGCTTAGAGATTATTACAAATGTATATATATAAACAATTACAATATGATATGAAAATCATTTTAATTAGTTTTATACTAATTTCAGTGGGTACATAAGGAGAGGCTCCAATATGAATTACATTGGTAGAAAATGGTCATACCACAGAACACATAGCATGAGGGCTGAGACTTGAAAAATTGAGCCACGCATTTAAAAAGAAAAGTTTTCAGTGGTGCTGGTGATCAGACCCAGGGCCTTATACATCCTAAGCATGAGCTATATCCCCAATTCTTACATTTTCTAAATACACACTTATTGAGTACTGAGATACTGTGGATGGAGAGGTGAGGAAGGCCCATGCTGCTCCTTACTGCCATGAAGTTTACAATGAGGTTGCCCCTCTCCCAGTGTAAACTTCATTGGAGGGGGAAAGCCACAGACAAACATATAACTTATCAGGCTACTAGTTAATTATAATTGTGACTATGCTATAAAACAAGGGCAAATGAATTGGGTCTGTAAGATAAGGAAAGGCTTTATTGATGTACTGACATCTGGAGAACTCTAAAGCTTGTAAAAGCAGCCAGAAAGAGGAAAAGGTAAACCCTGTCTGGACAGGAGGAACCACATGTGAAAAGATCCTGCAGCAGCACAGATGACCAAAAAGGTCAGTGAAGTCTCATTGTGTAAATTGGAGGAGAGTTGTAAAAATCACAGCCTGCACTAATTCCTGGGTTCTGGGAGATTTCTGAGCTTTGACTGAAAATCTGGAATTTGAACCTCTGGTAATTTCTTATGTTTCACCATGTTTTTATCTTATAAACCTAGACTCAGGGACTAACCAATAAGAACAGAGATGTATACCTAAGTATTTCATCAGACATTGCAATTTAAACATTTATTTATGTATTATTTGTTTACTGTTGCAGTACTAGAAATTGAACTGAGGACCTTGGCATTGAGCTATATAACCAGCCCTTTTTACTTTTTATTTTGAGACAGAGTCTAAGTCAGGTAACTCCCTAAATTGCGCCAGCTTGTCTCAAATTTGTGATCCTCTTGCCTCAGCCTCCCAGAATGGTGGGATTATAGGTACGTTCCACTGTCTCTGGCAGGTAGAGTATTACATTTTCTTTATAGGTGGAATATAGAAATATCTGGCTGGTTGTCATTGGGGAGGGGCCAGAATAGCAAGACAATAGTTAGCATACAGGGACAAAGTACAAGCTATGCTATAGGGTTTAATATATTAAAGATTGGTACAGTTAGCCTGGCATGGTAGCACATGCCTGAAATCCCAGCACTCTGGGAAGCTGATGTGGGAGTAACACAGGTTTGAGCCCAGCCTAGGCATCTTAGTGACTTAGTGAGACTCTGTTTCAAAAGAAAAAAGAAAAAAGAAAAGAAAAGAAAAGAAAGCAAGGCAAGGCAAGACAAGGCAAACGAAAACAAGGAAGGCAGGCTGAGGATATAGACAAGTGCCAATACTCCAAGTCCAGTTCCCAGTACCAGAGGAAAAAAAGATTGAAAATCATTGATGTAGGTGATTTTGCTGTACCCACAACCCACTCAATCTATGCAGAGCCTAATATATTATTAATATTAACATTAATAAAAGGGCAACTGTCAATGTCCAAAGAGTAACTGGAAGTTATTTTGACATAAAACTATTATCCTTGCAGAGTGTAAAAATGGGTTATGAACTAAGATTCTGAAGGAGTAATTTCTTGTGGGTGAAGCCACAAATTAATCTCAATAAATTTGAAACAGAAAGTTGGCAGGCATGGTGGCACATGTCTGTAATACCAGCACTCAGGAGGCTGATGCAGGACTGCCATGAGTTTGAGCACCACCTGGGCTACATAATGAGTTTCAAGGCTAGTCTGAACTACATGGTAAGACCTTATCTCAAAAAACCAAAAAGAATGGCCAGTGAGATAGCTCAGCGGCATAAGCGCCTGCCTAGCAATCGTGAGGTCCTGAGTTCAAATCCCGGTACCCACATACAAAGGCAAAAGGGGCCGGTGATATCGCTCAGCGGCACAAGCGATTGCTGGCAAGTGCAAGGTCCTGAGTTCAACCCCCGGTACTCACAAACAAACAAACAAAAAAACCAAAAAGAAAAAGAAATGAAGATAACAAGGGTGTTGATGGGAAAATGAGACAGATAAGCATAAAAATATAGAGTACTCATCCTCTTGTGGAAAGGGTTCTGAGAAGTCATGTTTTAACAGAGTAAATATTATTTTTTAACCATAGACCTTGGCTAGATATAAGCAAACAGGAGTCCACATTCCTGATGTGGCCTCATATTAAATGAAAATAAATTAAAATTGTTGCCAAGAGTTAAAATTTATGAGATATCACCTATAAATTTCAGACCTGACCACTCTTGCTAATATCTAATAGGATTTAGAAACCCTGAGCCTGCCTTCCCACATTGCAACAATTTGTCAAGTTATATAGCAATTATTTCTTATATACCATGCATAAATTCTCCAGTTTACCACAGTCCTTATTAATCTGTATCCCATTTTATACTCCACTCATGGTACTTCCCTATGTTAGCTTTCAGGCTCCTACAGTGGACTTTCGGATTCAGCTCTCCATGATCATTAGTATAGCTTCTGAACCTTAAAATTGCATACAGACCACCTAGGGATGTTGACTTAAATTCAGGGGGGTTGGATCTGAGGATTTTTATTCCTATCAAGTTTCCGGGAGAAGCTCATGTTGCTGGCTCTCAGGTTACTCGCTGAAATAACAAGCCGGGTGAGAATATTCTTTATCTGTAAATCACTGTCAGTATTTTAAGGTGTGTTTTTGATCCATTAGTTACCTACTGCTGAAACTCAGATAATTAAGAAGAAAGAACAATTTGATACTGGCAAGGAAATATCAAGGGGTATCAGACTCAGGATGTACAGTCACTCCCCTTTATTATTCTTCTAGAGATAGAGAGGTGATAAGACTAATGAAACTCTTCTCCTTATTGATTCCTCATGACTTTTTTAGGATGATTTTTATGTAGCTAGAGAACATGCTTCTTCCAGTTATTGGGTCTAGTGCACAGTTTATTTAAACTGAGATGAATCCCGAAGCAGCAGATAGGATTTTTCTAAAGATAAAACTTCTGACAAGAAAATAGACTTGTGTATATGACAAACCTATGAAAAAGATGATGTTCATGTGGTGAACTTTGTGCTAATAGTTTACCTTTACATGCTTTTCCATTACAATACAGGAATAATTATTTTTAATATAATATTCCAAAATGTTTTTACGTCTCCATCATGGTTTCCATAGCCACTCTCATTCGGTAATGCCTGATCAGTCTGTACTGCTTTCTGTGTTGGAGCTACATGAAATAAATTAACAGGTAATAAAAGTTGCTATGCTTTTTCCCTTACCAAGGCCTCTGTAGAAAGAGCACCAATAAATGTGGATAAATTACAGGTCAGAGTTCTCTGTGTGAGTGACACTGAAAGAAGCAAACATGACAGCGAGCTGACAATAGGTCAGGATAGGGGACCTCACAACACAACTTCAGGGGAAGGAAGCTGAGCCTTATATGAAAATATCATTAACACTAATTTTAAAATAAATTGCCCAACATTTACTTAACACATTTTGTATGATAACCTCGCTGTGAAGCATTTTGCACGTACTAGTTCAGTGATTCCTAAGCAATGGTATGCAATCTACTTGTATTTAAAATGATTTTTGTGACACACAAAAAAATTAGGAAGTTATGTTAATATGTTTTAGTGAGTATGTACAGTGTATGCATATGATGTGTTTGTCTATAGTATGTATATGAGATTGTAATTGGTACGTTTATCATATTTATATAACAATAATTGTATAATTTAGAATGAGAGTAAAGCATTAGTCATTTTAAGGAGAAATGTAAACTGTATAATAATAAAAATGCAGATAATAAGGAATAAAAATTGTGAAAGTAGAGCATGATTGACACATTTGAGAAATATTGAATAACCGTATTTAGTGCTCATTAACACCAATCAAGTTGGATAATACTATTATTGTTTTATTATAGCGGACATGGGAAGTTTGAAAGGTTAAGAAACTTGCCAAATATGACACAGTGGTATGTGAAACAGTGCACAAACTATAATATATCTGTAACCCAAGTTTGTGCTCTTAACAATCAATTATTTTACTTTGTCATGAATATAACATTGTATTAGTTTGGGGCAAATGAAATTGCTGATGTTTGAGATTTTTAGTCCATGAAAATGACAATTTCAATACTGCTCAACTGAAAACATGAATAAAAAGTAAAAGAAGGTCCACATTTCCGTCTAATAGTTTACAGATGCAAATAAATGTGGGAAAATTGTCACATTCAAAAAATGAGTATCACTCACCGAGTAAAAAAAGAATGGATGGTTCTAACAATATCTAGAGGCAGAAGTGAGTCAGGACGTGATACTAGGAACTGCTACAGCTAATTTCCAGTCACTAAGATAATCTAAAGACTGGTAGAGACTAACAGAACTGATTGCAAGAACCTGGGACCTGGCAATACAGAACTGAAGACTTAATGGTCATGAGATGCATCGCACCTATGGATTTGTTCTATAAAACAATAAACATCCTGTAGCTGTAGATTTTGCAGAATGTCAAACTATGGATGCTAAGTCAGCAGGCCTGCAATAGGGTCCAATAGGGTATTTCTAACAAATACCCAAGGGATGACTATGATGTGAGTCCACAGATTACATGTTAGGGAGTTGGGATTTTTGTTATCTTTTGCAAAATCCAATCTAAGTTATATCATTTATTTTAAAAATACTAGAGATTTGTCCCTTACCTGATACCTCATCACTGGTACATATCTGTAAGCACATGAAGGAAAATCAATGGGGACATCGGTTCTGCTTTACAGAAACTGTTAGAGTGTAGGCTTTTATTTTCTTACCATTGCTGTCCAACAGAACTTACTATAGTGGTACCTCTGTTCACAAATTTAATTTATTCTACAATTTTGGAAAAAATGGCCACGTTCATATTTGTGCAGAAAAGATGGCAGCTGTCATGTTTGTCACCCGATGCCGAGTTCGCAAACAAAAAAATTTGCCAAGCACTTGTGTTTGCAAAGCAAATTGTTTGCAAACAAAACTGTTCGTGAACTGAAGTACCACTGTATAATGATGTAAATCTATGTCTGCACTATACAATAAGATAGCTATTAGCCATGGGGGCAATAGAGTGCTTGAAATATGGCTAGTGTGACTGAGAAGCTAAATTCTATTTGTTATAATAATGTTAATTTAGCTATCTGTACCTAGCAACTTCAAAATAGCACAGCTCTAAAGCAGAAAATAATGAGATTGACAACAGCCATTAACTAATATTTGAAAGTTGTTGCCCATACCATGTCATTATGGTTTGCAATATGCATAAGAAATAGAATTCCAAGCTTAGAAGTCTGGCTAGAAATGTTTTTTGAAATTTTCATTTCTACAAAACTTTATAAATATAAAATTATACATGTTTTCATTAATTTCAGCTCATATTTGATAATCTTGATAGCCTTTCATGGGCTTTATAAAAATACATTATTAAAATTATGTAAAATATATTATAAAAATATAACCACATTTTAGACCGTATAATAATACAGACACAAATGTACAGACTTTGTAAATCCTAGAGGATTACAAGTAAAATTACCAAGAAAAGTGGGCTCTTTAGGAAGACAGTTTCTTAGGCCAACTTCTGCTAATATGCAATTCTCAAATAAGAAATACGACTAATGAAAGGAGGTAAAATATTACTCTGAATGTCTAGATTTGAAAAGAATCACCAGGGTGTTCAATTAATATGCCTTACATGCAAAACGCAATTCCATGATTTAATATGGCAACAAACCTACGTAATTTGATTTAAGGGAGGGCTACAAGAAAGAATTAGAAACATGGAATTTTTAATGCATTTTTTACTTTCAGTTGCACACCATTTATTAACTAAAATCACACTGATGGAAGTTAAAATTAATTCATTTATTGATTTAAAATGATGGCTTAAAATCTTAGCAAAACGATCATAATTGGAAGGTTATATAGTTTTGATATAGCCAAACAATTATATGCAACTATATGCTTCTACAATACCAGCAGATACTAAATATGTAGTTGTTTTAACTACTCCTTTAGTTTTTTTTTTTTTTTTTTTTTTTTTTTTTTTTTTTGTGGGTACCAGGAGTCGACCTCAGGACCTCGGGTGCCAGCAGGCGCCCTTGCCGCTGAGCAATATCACCGGCCCTTTTTTCGTGTGTGGGTTCTGGGAATTGAACTCAGGCCCTCGCGCTTGCCAGGTAGGCGCTTATGCCGCTGAGCCATCTCACCAGCCCTTCATTCTCTATTGATAAAGCTATTAAATGTGGTGATATTTCAGTCTAGTTTTCTTTAGACTATCACAAATTCTGAATTAGTGTAATTTACATGAATAATTCCTTAAAAGCTAGTAGTTATAATCACTGAGAGAACTTTTCAAACTGATGTCTCAGCCCCACACCTGAAAACTTCAAACAGAATTTCTGGGAATTGAGCTCCAGCATTTGTACCTTTTAAAACTCATCAGCCCAGATTCTAATGAACACCCAGGATTGGGAACAACTGTGCTTGTTTTTCAGGACTCAGCCATAATTTTCATTTCAGACCATGGGGACTCACAAGTGGCAAGTGTTTGGACAGCTGAGTCTAGTCATTATGACACATCAGGATTAACACGAACCACATGCACGGAGATAACAGGGAGGCCAAAGGCTTATGCTACATAGTAATGTCTTCATCCATTTCTTAATAAGTAATTATACTATAAAAGTTATAAACAATCTGTTAAATAATAATTTTGACCTTGTTACATTTGAGACTTTTAAATATAATTCTACTTTGCATAACAAATTATATTATCATATGTCAGACAATAGTAACATTATTATAACACATTGTATCGATTCAGGAGATTAGAGTAGCCTCAGTTTACAGATGTGGAAACAAAGCTTACCTAAATCAAAAGGCAAGCCAGGGCCATGAAAGAAATCAAGGAGAACAGGTCACTTATATTTTTCAAAACTTACTGCTAATTAAAATAGTTACCGTTATGTTGTACATTATAATCTGTTCTTGGAGGTCAATTTTTAATAGTATGACCACACAATAAATATTTTTAAAAGAAACTATTTACAAATTTCCTCTTGCAACAAATAGAAGTGAAAATTTCAAATTAAACACATAATAATATTTATTTGCCCACTTAATGTAATATGAGAAATAGCACTATTTTTATAAATGATTCTTTGAGAGAAACAAATGTGTGCTATTGTTTTTTACAGTCTTGATCTATTTTATTTCTCAATCCACATTGCTTGGTAACAATTTAATTATTAATATTGTTCAAGAGTAAGATTAAATGTTAAGATGTAAACAAGTTCACTTGCATTTCGAAAACATAAATTCAAAATAGTAATAGTAACATAAGAAGCCGCATGCCTGGATGAAAAATATTCTTGGGGCAAATACATTATGGCAAATCTCAATTTGATCTTCATGATTAAATATAAAGTGGATCAAGAAACTCACAGATGTCATCACAAATGAAGAACAACAACTGAGATACAATGATTTGAAGATTTTTTATATTATTTCAAGTAAGAATGGGAAATTTTGACATTCTGAGATCATATTCACTTTAATGACAATAGAATTCTACTCAGAACTTCAATAATTTTGCAACTACATAGCATCTGGCCAAGTGCTGGCATAAATAGACACCCAGTGAATATTTCTTGAATGAATATGTAGTACATCTTAATTATCAATCTAGCATGAGAAGACTTAAGAAAAATTCATACACTTTCAATCTGAATATTTGGAATTATGATTATGGGAATACCAACTTCTATTGATCTGTTCTTGTTGAGATGGTCTATTAAGTTAATCTAAATGAATTTTTATGCATACAGTAGGATATAATAATTTTACATTTTGTCAGATGGGCACACTGTTCCTCCACCATCCCTACCTCATTTCTGCCTCAGGAGCTTCCCACTTTCTTGTTCCTATTGCCTTAGCTATTTGCATGACTTGTGCCCTTGCCTTTTTTTTAGTGCTCTTCCTAAGTATTACCTCATAAGAAAGGCCTTCTCTATCTTACAATAACACAATGTTTTCCCTTCTATTCCCTTCCTTCTTTTCCTTTTTATCATTTAATAGCATCTGCCATCACATCCATCTTTTATTATCATCTGCTACCACTAGAATGTAAGCTCAATGAGAGAGAGTCTGTTGTTGACTCAGTAGCTAAAACAGTACCAGAAATAGACAAGATAATAAATATTAGTAAGATGAATGAAGGAAGGAATATTCATAATTTCTTAAATTATCATTATTTATCTTTATGAGAAAGCATTGTTTCAAAAATGCTAATCTTTCTATTCTATAAGTTCTAGGGATTTGGCTTTCCTGCTTATGATTTAAACTATAAGAGTCACACACTTTATATTAATAGAACAAAGAATGTCCACATTCAGCTGAATCGATACACATTATCTTCATTAATTTTAGAAAAAATAGCATGGCCATATACATTTGTAATTTGACCAAATATCAGAAAAACATTTCGATTACTGTTGCTTCTTATTAGTCCAACAGTTAGCTGTAAATAATTATATATTGTCTCTATATTATTGCTCCAGAATCTTGCTATTCCAGTATTCACCCATGGGAGATGATATTAATGTTTGAAATCTGAACAAAATATTGCCAGTACTATTTTTGGAGCTTCTGAAAAAATAAAATGTTTGTTCTACCTTTTTTGATCAAAAATAGAGGCAGAAGTTATGTAAGTAGGTTTCTACAAAGAAGGAGTATGGATTTATACTATTTTATATTTATGCCAGCTAGATCAGTGCTTCTCAAACTTAAATATGCTTAGGCATCCCCCGGGATCTTGTTAAGTTGCAGATTCTGGTTCTGTAGATTAGAATGAGAACAGAGATTCTGCATCTTTAACAAGTTGCCCAGTGATGCTGATGCTTTTGGACATCAGACCACCTTGATCTACAAGGAATTATCACTTAAACATTATTGGATAAAGTTAAAGAACAATCATTTACCAAACTGTGATATAGAATTCTAAGTAGGAGTCTAAGATTATGCATCTTTAAAAAGGTTCACTGCAACAAATTCAATTCAAAGTTTGAAACTACCTAAAGAATTTAATTTAGTGTTCAGCTGTCCATTCACATATTTACTCATGCAATATGCTAGTCGATTCACTTGGGAGAAAATGACCCACCCACTTGTTCAGCACCTCCTTTGCTCTATCCACACTCACAGGTTACCTCATTGTAAGATTGGAACAGACACTTGGAGGGAGAAAGATGAACCTGATTTGTTAGACATATTTTTCTCTTCAACATGCTGATGGTGATTCACAATGATTTTCCATTATGATTTGTGTTTCACCCAGTTGATATTCATATATATCTGCCTGCGGATGTAAACCTGAACATAACTTCACTTGGCCTTTTAATGACTTGTTTTCATTTTTTCCCCTTACCATCTCAAAGGTTTAAGTTTCCCCCTGTATGTCCTAAGCACAATTATCAGAGAAGCTGATGGAACTTGCTGTGCTTATCTTTATGAGTCCTTCTAGAGATGTCAGTAAATCTCTTTTGTCTCTGCAGGTTGCATTTTTCAATCAGAGTAATTAGATTATTGATAGAGAAAGAAATCTTCTCTTTTCTCTATGCCAGTTGTCTTCTTTTACTGCCACAGTTGGAAGTTTGTCTTTTTCTTCTGTCTCACTCACATGCCACCGCCCCAAGGGTATTATATGCAGCACAAAATAAAAATAAAAAACATTTAGCTCATTCTTCTGATTTGTAACTCAAGAATGCCAGCTGACATTGTCTTGTTTCAATTATTTTATTTTGATTATGCGATCAGTGAGTGGCGATTAGATCTCTCATTTTATTCTCATAAACACTGTTAGAGATTGCAATTGACTGATAACAGCATAGTGGTGCTAAGCTAGTTTGTGGCTAGAGGTGTTGTAACAAACTTGTTTATTGTGTTAGTTTTCACATAGTCATCAGTTCACTTTCACCTTCAAGGGAACAGCATCAGAGAGGAAAGAAATCAGGAAGGAAAGTACCAATTAAGAGGAGGGTAAAAAAAATAGGAATAAAAGGGGGAAAAGATTTGTATTTTCATTTGTTAACTAACATTCTTTTATAAGTATATTTTAAGTGTTTTAATTGGGAAACGTAATTGCAAATATAATTATAATCATTCCATTCATGTTCCCTTATCCCCCTGAAAAAAAGACCCACAAAGATAGCCTTTAAAAAAAGAATGACCGAGGCAATTAGAAATAGATGGAGAAAAAGTTTCCAAATATAAATTAAGCAAAGTGAGATGGTTAACATAGTTAACCTATGGCCAGCTACCTTATTTATGATCATTCTTTTTCTTTTCTAGAAGAATTTTGCACTCAAAAACTACTTTTTCATACCATATCTCAACTAATATATTTTAGATATTGGTCAATCACATGGAGATGTCACTATTGGGATAATCAGTAAACTGAGGATCAAAGAGGGGATAGCTATTGTTCCACTTCACATAAACGTTTGATAAAGTGAGAGCTTATCTTTTACGTGAACCAGAGTAGATTTTAGGTAAAGTACTATAAATGAGAGCATGTTATTATTTCTATACTTTTAAAATTTCTTGGGTTTTTTGATAATTATTAATGGAGTGTGAGACAAATTGTAGATGCAAATTGTGTAAAAATAGCGTCTGTATGTACATGCCAAGGATTACTATTTCTAAAGCAAAAATCATTTTGACTGTTAAAAAGACAAATGAGGGAATTAAAATAAATGCCAAAGAAATGTACAGGTTTACCACATGACTAGGATAGTAGAGCATACTCTTAGCACAACCTCGTACCTAGTCTAAGATACTAGCATCTCTTATCTAGTATATTGCACAAGCCTAAAGACTTGTCCTCTTCTTCCAGTGGCTTTACCAACATACTTTCTTTTAACCTGTGCCTTCCCCACTTACAGCCTGCTGATGGCTTTTTCTTGAATGCACACCCCTTATCTTTTGCCCTGTCAGAAATGGGCATGTGTGATCAGACCCCTTCCTGTATTTCCCATCTCATATGTTATCTATCTAAGCTTCCCTTCTGCAACTTTCCACTCCCATGTAACTTTTGGTTCCTAACACAAGCCAAACTGTCCCAACTCTAGAGTCCTTACATTGGCTATTTCCACTGCCTAAAATACTCTTCCTTCTGACATGTAAATTGTGGCTCCTTTCTGTTATTTAAATCTCAGAGTAAATGGTACCAACCTTGAAAGTCTTTCCTGGATCACCAAGTATCCTCGTGACCACTCTGCATCACATTACCTTTAAATGTCTTCAAAACATATGTTCCTACCTGATATTTTTCTTGTGTTCACTTTTTTATTAGTTGTTTGCCACTCTGGAATATAAGCTTCACATGATTTGGGACCATACCTCTCATGATCATTATTGTGTCTTCATGCCTTGAACTGTAAGCAGTAACTTGAGGCAGTCCATTAATGTTTGTTAATATTTATAATATAAATCAAATATAATTTGTCACCACTAAATGCATTGGTAAATAAGACTTATAAATGCACATTTTTAATGTTCATAGATTTTAGTTATACCTTTACCTGTATTTCCCAGAAATTTTGTCTTTTGTCATATCAATTTAAGATGTCCAACATGGCTTTGCTCACATGTAATAGTCTCAAACAAATGTTAATTATCATCCTTCTCATCACTATACCTAGGCTTAAGGAGAATAATGGCTTCTGACTAGGTCCATCCACATCCTCTCTTTGGGAGAGAGAGATAAGAAGTATGGACTAATCCTTTTTAGATTACTAGGAATTTGCTGCCCTAAAGTAATCATTTGTTTGGAAATAATAGATAATGCTTTCAATTGAGGCTAATCATTCATATGACCATGATAATATGACCAAACAGGTTATAATTTATTCAAAGTCTTAAATAAAACTTAGAATTAATATTTTTCAAAGACAATATCCTTTTGTTATAATCAGATTTTTGCTTCCTGCCAAAAACTCTGTAAAATATCAAGTCCAGCAAAATTTCCATAATGCCTTATGTCATTTAGAATTTAATAGGTTTTCTGCATGAGCACACACAAAGATAGTGAAAGTGGCACAAAAGTCTCCCTGGTCCCAACTCACATATTTCTGTATTATTTTACTTGAATGAAACCTTGTGTATGTGTAATCCAAGGAATTATCTTGGTAATACTACGTTCTCCAAGTGGTTCCTTATTAGTGTCTATGTTTTCACAAAAACTACATGATTCTAAATGTTTCCCTTCGCTTCTTAAGAATTACTCTTAAAGCTTTAACACAAACAGAAATTCCTAAATCTTCCCTAAAGACAAAGTGATTTTTATGTCAATCTTTACTAAGTAGGAAAATTGCCATTTTAGGATTCCCATTGTCCAGTGGGATAGGAGTGCAGAAATTATACACACAAATACACACACTCCCCTACCTTTCTGTCATCTAATGGTAGTTCTCTCTCTCTCTCTCTCTTTTTTTTTTTTTTTTTTTTAATGCGGGTACCGGGAGTCAACCTCAGGACCTCGCGCTTGCCAGCAAGCACTTGTGCCACTGAGCGACATCACCGGCCCTTTTTCTCCTTTATGTGGGTTCCGGGAGTCGAACTCAGGACCTTGCGCTTGCCGGGCAGGCACTTATGCGGCTGATTTATCTCACCAGCCTGGTAGTTACCTCTTTAGCGAGGCATTTTTTCTTTTTAATTATATTTTATCAGTGCATGTTAATATTATCTGATGATGGGGTTTATTTTGGGAATATGGTACATATATTTAACATATTGCAATCAATTTCAATCCTATTACTCCTCTTTCCTTCTCTTCCTCTGTCCCTCTTATCCCCTTTCCAGTTTATACAACAGAGGAATGTTTGGAATGAACATTTAAAAATGTTATTAATAATACATATAAGACTTAGAATTTTAATTCCAGGTTGAAGTCACATTTTTTTGGAACTCATTTTCAAATGCAATTACTATAATAATTAATACCACATTGTTAGTCCTTTTGAAAAAAGAGAATGAAGAGATAATGGGAATATTTAGCCTTCAGAAGAAGATGGGAGGGGCTGGTGAGATGGCTCAGCAGCGTAAGCGCCTGCCTGGCAAGCGCAAGGACCCGAGTTCAACTCCCGGAACCCACATACGAAAAAAGGGCCGGTGATATTGCTCAGCGGCACGGGTGCCTGCTGGCGCGTGAGGTCCTGAGGTCGACCCCCCGGTACCCACAAAAAAAAAAAAAAAAAGAAGAAGATGGGAAAGTAGAACGGACAAGAGAAAAACAGTGGTGCCACATGGGAGGGCAATAAGAGAGAGGCTTGGTTTTTAAACATTTCTAACTTTTTCTAAGGTTGTGATAATTAAATTGCAAAAGTTGGTGCCAATAGAAGTTTCAGCCTTTAGACTGATGTCATATGACCACAAGTAGGCAGGTCTATACTTATGATTTATGATGATAAATGGGTAGAGTAAGTTGATATGTGGGTATTGGGAGGAGGTAGACTGGATAATTATAGTATGACTATTATAATTCTCACCTTTAGGGTTGGTTGCAATCATCACAATGATCATAGCAGGGGAAACATGTCAATATGCGTAGTAGTATCTCCTAACTTGGCATATAGATATAGTTCTGAAAATTCTATCTTATACATGCCTTACTTATTCCTTCAAAAGACATGTGCTTAAGAATGTGACTTCCCCCTCCCTATTGTCACATTATAATTTAGTACTGGAATAGCAATCCTCCCAGCATATCTAATGAGTTTCTTTAGTCCTATTTTAAAGCTTTTAATCTTCATAAATAATAGCTAAGTAAACTTTAGGTGCTTGGACAATTTCTTTAGCTTAATGTATTCAAATCCACAGTTGGCACTTCATTTCTTTTCATTTAAAAATAAATCTGTCTTGTCTTGATAGGCTCTACATGAATACACACACCTAACAACATAAATCAAAGCAACACATCCAGAATGATGAAATCTGTTTGTTACCTTTATAAGAAATATGCTATTCTCAGAAATGTCTCAAAAATTTTTATTAAGTCAATATATATTCTCAGAATAATTCATAGCTTTACTGTATTTGAATAAGAATTTCCAAGTAGTTGAGAAACTTACTCTAGAGGATTTTCATGAAAATATGAGTAACACTTTAACATTTTTGAGGGCTTTTCCTTCAGAGAAGTTTCCTATCATTTGTACATAGCAGGTGATTTTATATAGGTGTTGTCCTGTCCATTCTTGTGTGCCACCTACATTTACATTTTAATTTCCAGAAAAAGCCTAGAGCATATTAACAATAAAAAACATACTGGAAACTCTTAAGACTTAGTTCTATAGGTAACAGAACTGATTTAGTAATTTCTAAATTACAAAAGTGAAAATCACAATATTCCTGACATGAAAATCATTAGTCTTATGAAGAAAAGCTGAATGCCTTAGGAATAAACTGAGAATCCAGACTATACTATCAAACTGCATCAAAACTTGCTACTTTTTATTTTGAAATAGGCTCTTATTAAGTTTCCTAGGCTGACCTTGAAATTGAAATCCCCATGTATCAGCCTCCTGAGTAGCTGGGATTAAAGGCATGTACCACTACACCTGTCATGCTATGCCTTTCTCATCCTGGGAAACATGATGGGAAGCAAATGTTTAATTCAATAAATACTTAGAACAGTTAAGTAGGTTTTTTGTATGTTTGTTTTTGTCTCAGTACTGGGGATTGAACCCAGGGAGCACTGAACTACATATCCAGCCCTTTTCATATATATATGAAATATATATATATATATATATATATATATATATATTTTTTTTTTTTTAGACTGATTCTCCTTTAACTGCCCAGGCTGGCCTTGATTTTGTGATTCTTCTGCCTCATTCTCCCTAGTCACGAGGACTATAGGCATGTGTCTCCATGTTCAGGTAAACTTGATTTTTTTTTATTAATTAGAAACAAGGAATTACTTACTTGCTCTGTTTTTCCATGCTAGCTACCCTGAGGCATTCCCATCTTGAATTTAGGAGATTCATTTGTTCCTGTACTTCAATTTCTTCATCTTCTGATAGTTTTCTGGTTCCAATCAGTTGACTGCCCAATTGTAGGACATTACCAACCCGTCCCTGGTGGGCTGTTAAATCCATCATATACCCCTGACAAAGAAAACAGTTAATAATTGTAAATTATTGTGAGTTTGATTTTTTCTTTTTAGTTTTACATCTGAAGCCCATTGAAATGTATATTCCTATTAAGAGTATTTAATCTTTCTTTAAGGGAACTCTACTATTTGTAATATGAGTTAAGGAAAATTATCTTAGGGCACCTTCTGTAGAAGCAGACGCTGAGAGAATGATTTTAGTGCAAGTGATTTAAGAAAGAGTTCCCAGGAAGACTTGCAGGGGATGTTGAAGAAGCAGGGAAGAGGACACAGGGATGGGAAGAGGCCAAGCAAACATATCCTCTCAAGAAATTCTTAGGGTTGCAAGTCTGCTGCTACACAGGTACTCTGGATTTTTCATCAGAATTGTGATTTATGGTGAAAGTGGGTACTCTGAAGTACGCTTCAGCATTATGCTTCAGCTTTTCCTTGACATGAGATAAGGGGACTAGGCTTTTATATTCTTGTAGGAGTCATTTAAAAATAAGATCTTAGTACCTTTTAGAGTTGTTTTCCAAAGGAGAACTCCACATACTGGCTATAGGAATCCCAACCACATAAAAAATAAGTTTTGTTTTCATCTCAAACAAACACTAAATTTCCAAAACATAAAGTTACTACAAAGCAATTGAAATAAAAGAGAGACTTGCCTTGACAAGTCATGTGCTTAGTTTCATAAATCAATGTTTTATTTTACCTCATGAGTATGAAATTGTTCCTTCACTTCTTCGACATCATTCGAAATATCTCCTTGTGCTTGCAATGCATCCTCAGCAGAAAGAAGCCATGAGAGTACCTCTTCTAAAGCTGTTTGGTAACTGTCCAGGTTTACTTCAGTCTCCATCAATGAACTGCCAAATGACTTGTCTCCAGAAGCTTCCAAATGCTGAACAATAAAATAAATTGGGTGTTATACAATTACTGTCTTTGCAGACTGTTCCAGTACATTAAATGATAAATCAAATGAAATATTTAAATACTAGAAATGTCCGCTTGCATTATCAGGGACATGAACAGCAGACACATAGAGTAGCAAGCCTGTATTGTAACATTCTCACAAATACACACACAGATTCCCAAATGGCAGTTGAAATCCACACCAGATTAATATTTTATTAAAGCTCTTCTGCTTTGCTATAAAGAGTGAATTAGTATATCATCTCTTTATGTTGCATTTTAAATGCTATGAAATTTCATCCGTAAGTTACAAAATTTTTCAGTTCATATTTGCAATCAGTTACACATACATTTTTAGAATTATATTTATATATTTTGGCAACAGCTTTAAAACATCTCTTCCCAAGAGCCCAGAGGCAATGAAGTATTTCCAAACTTTACAGAAAAGTAAAAGTATCGGTAAGAAATTAAGTATGTGGAGGTAGGATATAGATAAAATTAAAATACACTGAAGACATGTCAGAAGTTTCTAACAGGACGCTCACTGCAAAAAATTCAGCATTTATGTCCAGAAGGCAGTGGCTTCAATAGCAAGACATTATCTTAGGAAAAGTAAACTATGAAGCATGTTTTAATTGATTTAATTAACAGGATATTAATTGAGATTTCAGTTTTCTTGGAATTTCTGCTAGGATCCTAAAGCTAATGGCAAATAATACCAAGTATCCATAGCTTTACATAGAAAACCCAGGCCACTGATGAAGGAATTGCTTTAAAGTTATCAAAAACCTAATATCACACCCTCTTTTTATAATAACAAACATAAAAAAATAAAGTAAGTTTTACTTATATACATTAACTCTATTATATATTTTATATGTGGCCAAGAGAAGCCCTCTTCACTCCATTTGGCTCAAGCAAGCCAAAGGCCCGGACATGCCTGATGCTAGATGAAAAGTATAAAAAGAAGCAAGGAGATTGACTAGAGAAATCTGTTGAGAAAATACTCTGGAATGGCTGGAGCACTTTGACTGGTCATAACCTCTTCCCACTGAAAGCCAAGCATTAGAGACAGGGTAGTTTACAAGCTCCACGACTGACCTCCCAATCTGGCATGGGTTGGCCTAGACTCAGCTGTCATAGGAACAGTCAGAAAAGACCTATGTTCTACTTTAACCTTATGGCAATTATAAAAGGCAAAAATATGAGGGCCGGTGAGATGGCTCAGCGGCATAAGCGCCTGCCCCGCAAGCACGAGGTCCTGAGTTTGACTCCTGAAACCCACATAAAGGAAAACAGGGCCAGTGAGATAGCTCAGCGGCACAAGCGCTTGCCCGGCAAGCATGAGGTCCTGAGGTCCACTCCTGGTACCCACATTAAAAAAAAATGAATAACTAAGAAAGTTTGTAGAAGTTTTTCTTTAAGTGAAGTGAACTGATTATAGGGTTAGTATGAGTTTCAAAAGTATTGATAAGGACCATACTCGAGAGAGTTTAACGCTAGTAAGGGATCAGGCAAGCTGATTATAGAGAAAAATATAATGGAGAAATGTTGGAAAAGGAAGCTTTTGTGCACCCCAAATATCACAAGCTATCATTGGAACCGACAATTAGGGTTTTGCAAAGGAAAGCAAAGGTGGCTTAGATAACCAAAAGCTATTTTGGGTTTTCATGAGCATGCCTAGAGAAAACCCAGACTTTGATGGTGCTCCCCTGGCATAACTGCCCTGCATTTCTAGTATGCCTCAGCGCTCATGTAACTGCCAAAACCAACCTAAAGTGCTGGTCTGATAAATGTTCCAATTTTGAAATTTTAATATTATAATTTTCCCTCAACTGTTAAACCCTTTAGGATGACAAAGGACCATGGCAATTGCTGGTATGATCTGTTCATCAAATGATATATTCTTTTCCTGATTACAAAGAACTGACACAAAGAGCCACCCTGATAAGACAAAATCACTCACTTATAGTATCTCAAACAGAATGTAGGTCTCAAAGAGGGCTATTCACATATGATCTCCAAGGGCAAGGCCATTTCTGAATATTTTAGGAGTTAGAACAAGTTCCACATTGTACCATTCTCTCTATCTGGAAATACCATTAATATTCAATATCAGAGTCATCATTAAGGGGAAAAGTTACAAAAAGGTAGCCTGAGAGATATACATAGGTGGAGCCAGCTTCACGGCTGTATAACCCATGCACGTACACAGAGCCCTGAGCTCAAACAGAACCCAAGATTCTTTTATCTGCTGCTTTTGAAATTCTTATAACTTTTGTTGTTGTACTTTGATTTCATAACTCCAAAAAGGTTTGGAAATATGAAGGTGACAAGGAAAGATAGGTAATACACGTATGTCTGCATGATTTGCATATACCATTTTGAATGCCCTCTGAGTACAGTTCTGGTGAACTCACAATATGTAAGAGTTTAATGAAGCAGTGTGTGGTGGCATATGCCTGTAATCTCAGCACTTTGAGAGGCTGAGGCAGGAGGATTGCAAATTTGAGTCCAGCCTGGGGAAATTAGCAACTTGGCCAAAACTTGTCTCAAAATTAAAAAAAAAAATTAAAAAAAGGAAAGAAAGAAAATTGAAAAGGATGGAGGATGTAGCTCAGCCTGAAGGTTTTTTCATTCAATCCTCAGTGACTCCCCTCCCCCCAAAAAAAGAGACACAGAGAGACTATTATGTCTAACTGAGCCAATGAAACACTAGCATTCCTGGAAAGTCACGTTTTGCCATTTAACCAGACTTTATTTGAAATGTAGGAAATAGGAAGGCAATGCCAATGAAACACAGAGTCAGAAAACCCTAACGCTTCCTTTCTTACTCATGCTACCTTCCTGATTTAGCCAACTATTTGTGCTGAAACTGATGACACAGAAGACAGGAAAAGTTAGAAGGACCTGTACTTTCTTTTTCATTTCAGTCTTTACTCGGTAAGCTGAAGGGAGAGAGTATAGAATATGAGCATATCAAGAAGTGAAATAAGGGCCGGTGAGATGGCTCAGTGGCGTAAGCTCCTGTCTGGCAAGCGCGAGGGCCCCAGTTCAACTCCGGAAATCCGCATACGAAAAAAGGGCCGGTGATAGCGCTCAGCGGCACGGGCACCTGCTGGTGTGCGAGGTCCTGAGGTCGACCCCCGGTGCCCACAAAAAAAAAAAAAGAAGTGAATAAAAATAGCTAAACTTGTTGTGTATTTCCATATTTGGATAAGAATGTAATACACATACTAGCTATGAAATGCAAATTATATAATTTTGCATGAGTTAAAGGTTCTTACATTGGCATTTGCAACTGGAATTTAACAATGTAACAATGAATAGTAAAATCCATGTTAATACTTAAAATTTTTAATTTTCTTTATCCAGTATGAGGTTAAATACCAAATAAGCACTAGGGCAAGGGAAGAGGCAGAGAAAGGATTGAACAGCTTTATGTTTTAGTACTTTTAAACACACATTTTATTTGCTCTTTGAATAAGGGGTTCTGCATTTCATTTGTAACTAGGCCCCACAAATTATGTAGCCAGCCCTAAGGGTAGGTGAAAAATGTTCAATGTAATCTTGAACATTCTGCCCTGTCTAGGCTAAAGGTAAAATAGAACGATGGGGGAGGGAGGGAAGAGGAAGTGCAGATAGAAAATTTAAGGTGTGCTATGTACATGCATCAACTCCCCATGATGAATGTAATCATGTGTACTGCAAACATATGCTAATAAAAATAAAAAATTTCAAAAGGAGATGCAAAATTTGTTATGTAAAGCAGGATGGGTTCTTAATCCCAGGGGCTTTAGAAGCAAATCATTGGTGTGTGCATCTTAACACTGACTTGAGGTCTTGGGACCCTGGGAAAGTTAATTAGCCCTACTGTAAGTCTTGGTTTCCTCCTATGTAAAATGGAAAAAATAATACTCCCCTAATAAGATCATACTAAGAATGCCTGACCTTGTGTAAGAACCCCATAAAATATGTTATAGCAGTAATTATTAGATTCTTATACACATAAGAAATGTTTTGAAATACAACCTTCTGCAAAGTCATTTTAAGTCACTTCCCATATTTCAGGAGCCAGATGATAACTGTAGAAAAATGACCCAAAGATATATAAGAGCAAGCATCAATGAATTCAGTCACTTCCTTTTGAAATTTGAATTTCAACCTAGTATCTACTTAAGAGTTCTTAAAATTAATTAGAAATCTTCCATTCAAGTAACTTTCTCCAAATAACATACTATAAATAATGCAATTATTAATATAACACTATATATTACTATTGTGAGAATTGAATTAAAACATTCAACACTATAAATTAATATTTATACAGTCTTTAATATTTTAAGCAAAATTTAAAAGGAATATCCTCTATTAGTATATCCTTGAAAAGGAATATAGAAAACTTACAAATTATGAATCTAAATGTTTTGTATGGGATGTTCATAAAACAAAAACTTTTCAAATACAGTCTTCTTCAATTTAAATTCAAATATGGATAAACTGTGTAAAATTATAGAAGTAGCTTATTACTTTGTGCATCACTTCAAATTTAAATACATATATTCAACTATATATAACAGTATGGTCAAAATTGGCATCTGGGTTCTGAGTAATTCTTTCCTTGTTGTATATCATTGCTTTTCAAATTCTAATTTATGATCTGTCAGTGACTTGTGAAGTCATTTTATTTGGGTTATAACCAAAAATAACTTTATATTAAACAAAACAAAAATATCAGTCTATCCCTTGTACTATGAATGGGTATTGGTTTTTAAATTATTTGTTTTACGTACTGTCTATGTATACATGTACATGTCTTTCTTTTCTGGGTCAACATTAATTTTTCTGCAGTTCATGAAATAAAGTTGGAAAAAGTTCTAGAATTTCAGAGGAGGTGAATCAGGAAAGAAAAATTTTCTTGCATTCTATACTTGCACATCTTCAATAGAAACTTTGGAAGAAAACATACATTGTCTCTATTTCACAGAGAATTTGTAATTTAAGAGATATTTAGACAGGGTTATGCTTTCAGTTCTAGTATCCAAGAATATGTTTTCATCATCACAGAACCTCATATTGAACCTATATGTATCACAGCATCGAAACAAATTTTCTAGGAAACTTGGCCATTTCTATTATAGACGATCTATGCATAAGACAGACACTAATCATTTCATGAACGGAGATATCAGTACCATTAACTAGAAACAATTTTTCCCTATACATCAAACATATTAGAATTTTTGTCGTTATCACAGTAGTTTAATTTTCTGTGCAGTATATTGGGCAAATAATGATGATGAGAAAGGCATAACAATGAATGGATGAAACAAATTTCATTGTTTCCAAAACCAAAAACACTAAAATTTATTCAACATATACACATGCCTCAGAAACTTAATTGTTATTCTTTTGTCTGAGAAAGTATTAGATAGTGCCCCTTAGGGTCCTTGAAGAAATTGTTCCTGCATAAAGGTGGAGAAAGAAGACAAATAGTTGCCTGTTGTAGTCCAGGGAAACTTCAGAAATTCATTTCTAGTGACAATTTCCAGTAATGGAAATTTCTAGTAATAACTTCTATTACTTCCTAATAAAATACAGAGGTATATAGCCTTGTCTCTATAATAAACATATTTAAAACTCTGTTTACTGTCTATCTAATTTTAGGTAAGTCATTTAAAATTTCTGTGTCTCAGTTTCTACATCTGTAAAACACGGAACATAAAAATATATGTCCTTTGGATTGTTGGAAAGATTATATGGATAATGAATATAAAATGCTAAACATCTAGATTCCAAGAAATGCTTTGCAATGCATGTATTCGGGGGTGAATGTTAACTGAAATGGCAAATGATTTTTATGAAGAATCAGTTGAGTGAGCTGTGTGTATTTTTGGAAGCATGATTTTGGTAATTCAAACTGAGATAAATCATCAAATTGCTACATACACATAGTGAAACCAGCAAACCACAAACTGGTAGAAAAAAAAGCTGAGATGTTTCCAGAGGGCACAATATATCCCTGAGTAGGTTTTTTTTTTTTTTTTTTTTTTTTTAGTCACTGATCAAACTCATCTATTTTGGAAATTTCCCCAAATTCAGCCTAAAAATGAGAAAACTGATTTAACCTGGATAAAGACAGTTTTCTACTTTTTGAATGTATAAATGCTTCAGGACTTTTGAAATTTTCACCATTCTTAGTTAATTTAAATAAATGTGTCATGCTTCTTTTTTAGAGCATCTACATCAATCCATGGATGGTGAATTTTTGGTGTATTCTATAATCTTTTGATCCCTCAGCAAATGATTATTTCAGAGCTAAAGGATTACAGAGGGATAACCAAGTGGTTCTTTTACTAAATAACAGTGCAGTTCAGAGGAACCAGGATTAGTATCTGGAAATATTCTTGCCACATTTTCACTGTTTCCTCAGAGATAGAGCATATAAACCAGGGTATTACTCAAAGTATGAAAAAATGATTACAGAGGTGATTTATGAGAAATTAATGCATAATGCAACACTGTACATGACATTCAATCTAACTATACCATTAAACAGGTAATTTTTAATATCAGTTGTGTCTGAAATTCAGTTCAAAGTTAAGCCCTAATGAGGAGTCAGGAAAAAATATGGCCTGCTGTTATGGCAGTATTAAAACAACAATCACAGCAACAACTACTACGTATATAATAGCAATAACAACAGCTGCTATTATTTATGGGCCACTTAGTGTTAGTCAATTTGCCAACCATTTAATGTACATTGTGTCATTTTTCACTGTAACAGGTCAGGATGCCAGAGAAGAGGAGGGTAAGGAAATGGCAATAGAAAAATTAAGTAACATGTCAAAGGTCAAAAAGTTTATTGGTGGTTCCAGGATTTCATATGAGGTTGTTTAGATGCTAAAATAAATGTATTTACCACAATCTGATACATCTCTTTTAATGAAGAAACTGAATTCAAAATCAATGTAATACAAATTTACACAATATCCTAATAAAACTTCTATTTATATATACATCTATCGTCTATATATCTCTCTACTTTTCATTTTTATAATTTTGTTTTGTTTTGTTTTGTGACAGAGTCTCGCTATGTAGCTCGGGCTGGCTTTGAACTCACTATGTAGCCCAGACTGGCCACAAATTCACAGCGATCCTCCTACCTCAGCCTCCTGAATGCTGGGGTTACAGGCCTATGCTACCATGCCTGGCTTCAACTTTATGTGTTCATAATCAATGGTTTTGAAGGTACTAAGACCATATCTGGCCTCAATTATGTTGGGGAGTTAGAAATCAAATGCAGTTTTCAAAATTATCCTTGTAATTCACAGACATTGATATCACTCTAAAGAAAGGGATAACAGAAAAACATGTATGGAATACAGTGTAGGTATAGACCGTATGTTATTGAGACAGGGGAAACTGAGCAAAAAATAAAGATAAACAGTACTTTATAAAGGAAGGCATCTGTCAAGCCCACCATTCAAATTCTGTGCCTTCTTATGATGTGACATGTACATGTACCAAATACCCATAAGGAATGTAAACATTATATTCCATAAACATGAAATAAAATAATAATAATAACAATAATAATATGGTGCAAGAGGATCTAGAAACAGAGGGAAGTGAGCGGGGAGGGGAAGAGACTTAACAACAATCAAGATGTGTTATGTACACGTACCTACTCTCTGAATATAAACTTCATGTACTGCAAACATGTACTAATAAAATAAAATATTAACTACTCTATACATTCTATTAATCTTATCTGTTTCCTTTGATGTCCAATGTCAGCAAAGTTGACATTCTTCTTTAAAGTAAAATCTCTCACAGAAATGTTATACTTTGTTTAGTACACTCTGTTTAAGAAAAAAAAACATTTATCATCTGTACACTTTCGCACGTATTCATTTTAAAATATTTTATCCAAAGATCATTGCACAAAAAGTTCTGTAACCAAAGTATAATTTTTATACCCAGAAAAGACTAGATATGGCAAAGACTGTTACTGCTCCAATGTCTGTCCTACTCTACTTCGCATATACATAGTAGTAGAAAGTCTAGGAGACAATCTTGCTGTCTGAAATATAAATTTTCTTTCCAAGTAGTTGGGTGTGACACGTGATCACATATTGGTCAGTGGGATAAGAGGTGTGCAATCCCTTCATCAAAAATGAAAAGGAAATAGAGAGGCTCTCTTTTTTGTCCTTTCCTCCTTTCCACAGGGCCTGATACAGACAGTGATGGTGAAGTACTCTTGGTCATAAGAGTGAAGACAGCATCCTAAGGGATGGCAGACAAGAAGCCAAAGGGACTTGAGAGTTCCTGGATGAGCAAAGCTTTACTGTAACGTATGTTTCAATGATTTAAAAAGTCAATATTTGATTGGAACTCACAAAAGTTGGTGATTCAAATAATCAGAGATAAAATGGTTACAAAATGACTGGGAAGACCAACTAAATTTCTAAGGTAAATTTCACCCTCATATGGCGTAAGGCAAAAATAACGAGTCTTACTTATTTTATTATTAGAATCATCTACAAGTATCTAAAGAAATCTGACTCATTGGATGATACTTTTAAAATAAAAAGAATGCAGAATTAAACATTTTGGCAAATGGATTTCATGTACAAAAATCTCAAAATGGAATATGTATATTTCATGAAAACTAATTGTTATCCAACTTGAGATATATTTTCACGTAAATAACATTGCTCCATAATGATTGTAGCCTATAGAGTTTGCTATAACATATATAAATTGTTCAATAGTGAGTTATGAAAGAGGCTACTACGTATTTCCACATGGACAGTTTTTAAAACTTGCTTTATTTCATGAACTGCCGTTTGTAGTATTTTCAGCTATGTTTTCATTTATTTCAAAGTTGATATTTAAATAAACTATAACAAAAGTGTAGGATCCCCCACAATATATAAATGTATTTGTACTTGGATTAATCCTAGCCTCCACATTTTATTTTTCAATGGAATACCTTATTCTTCCTATTACATAATCCAAGATTATACTTTTTCTATAAAGTGCCAGATAATAAATATCTACAGTTTTGCCAACCATTATAACTGCACCTACTAAGCACTCTAATTGTAGACTATGGTTGAACAAGAGCAACCATTGGTAATACATAAGTGAACAAACATGGACATGTTCCAGTGAAACTTTATTTACAAAACACAAGTGGCAAGTCGATTTTGACCCTCAGGCTGTTGTTTGCAATCTCCTGATCATTTAATTTACTTCCTGTATTTAATCTAATCCCTCTGCACAGATTCAGGAATATTCCAGTATTGATTTTCCTTTCCAGCCTCTTGCTCTCAAATGGATCCTAATGAGTCACTTTCCCACTATTGCACGCCCAAAGTAGTATTCCCTAAATATCACTGCTGTGACTTGGTCCACCTCTACCCCTGGAAATAACAATATACGAAAAGCATCAGAGTGTATAAAACCAGTGTCTGTAGTTGGGAAACTTCAAATCTGTCTGACTTTGAAGAAAGATAAACCGGAGGTCAAATTCAAGCTCCAGAATTTAGAAGCAGTGGTTACTTGGCAAAGTAATTTCGGACACCTGATACACATGTGAAAATAGATAAGCTGATAGCATCCTGTAGGAAACTTGTCAAGCTTACAGAAAATATACAGAATTTATTTATATTAAAATTCAGCATCCCTCCTTCCCATTTGACCTCTATAAATATCACTTCTACTGCCTCATTGTTCTTATTTAGTGCAACCTAAAATGGAGAAGATACTTTTGCTAAATAGGTAAATTTGTCCCAGACATCAGTTATCTATATTTCCTTAAAGTGTTTCAGCTAGTTGGATTATCCTATTACCTTCCTCATGAATTCTATCAATAAATCTTGTGGTTTTTCTTTCATTATTTCATATACTTTTGTTTCCTTTCCTTGTTCCCAAAACAATGGTGTAGTACAGTTTTCAGAAAAAGTGTCATGGGGGAATAAAGTAAGCTCCATGAAAATAGAGTTAATTTCACTCAGTATCTGAAATGTAAGACATACTAGATACTTGTTGAAAGAAACAATGAATTTCCTAGCACATATCATATCAAATCAATATTCTTTCTTATTTTATATTACCATAAGCGACATTTTTCCTAAGACAATTAGGCCAATGTTACAGAATCTTTCCATATCAGAGCAGAGCAAAGAAATAGCATACTCCACTTTTGATTTTACATCTGCTGCATTATTCAGTTCACTCCCTATTCTCTTCAACAAAAGATATCCATTGTTCAAGGAGTTTAGAGTTTTGTCATTTGTAAGAAAAGAACTAATGGCATTAAACCTTGTGAACACTGTGGTAGATTTAATTATCAGCTCCAATTCCTGTCCTCTGCCTCAAGGAAAGTAATAAAAGTCCTCTACGCTGTTGGGGAAGTTAGAACTGAAGGCGACAAGAAGTACTTCCGTTCTATCATTGGCTCCTTTTAGGAGTGACCATTCTTCAGGGTTTAGATCTCAGGACACCACCGACAATTAATGTTTTCAATCTTCAGTTTCAGAGAACTTAAAAGAGCGCATGAAATCTCCTTATAGAAAAAAGGTACAAAATCTTATGGCCATTTCCACACTTCTTCTACTAACATTTCCTCTAACATTTTCAAGTAAAGGACTCAAATATCAGGGTGAGCTACAAGCTAGGAGGAATTGTTCTCATTTTGGAGAAGATATTTTAAAAGATTTAAAAACATTTATTTATTTGCATATATTATAAAATGAGGCAGTAGAAACTTGAATAGGAATGCAAAGCAGAGCCCCAAATGAGGCTAACATAGAAAAATGCATCTCTTAAATTCATACATACTATTTTATATTTATACTATGGAGTCAAAATTTCATTGAAATATTTCATTTATAATATTTTTAAGCAGAAGGGAAAATTTTTCAAGTTATTTTGTACACGTGCAATTCTACAACTATTATACTTTTGATGAGAATATTGCCAGAAACAGTATCCATTTCAAATATTGCCTTGATAGCATGAATTACTTACAAAATTAACTTTTTTTTCCTTAATCATTGTTAATATAGAGCCTTTGGCTTGAAAAAAAGATCAAGTGTTTTTACTGCTTTGGGAATTATCTGAGAAATAACATAGCACTTACAGGCATTTCCCAACATAAAATATTCAGCATATTTGGGACAGTTGACTTTTTGAAAAAGAAAAGACACAGCTCATTTTTCACCTACTTTGCCATGAGAAAACTAGAATTTTTCCGTGCAGTCAAAAGTTTTCTAGGATACTCCTATTTTTTGTGAAAATATTATAAGTATTCTCTTATTTAATATGATCTATGAACCAACTTAATTCTTTATATATGTTACAATATATCCAGAACATGCAGGATGCCAATAAATTGGGGAGGGCCTGTATTACCTCATCCTATTGAGGGTTTCTGATTTTTTTCTTGAGCACATCCATACCATACAATACATAAAATTGTCTGAAAACATTAAATAAGCATACTAAATAGATACCTGCATGTGCATATTTAGTGGAGCACTATTCACAATAGCTAAGAGAAGGCCTCAAACGAGGCACCTATCAAAAGATTAATGAATAAAGAAAATGTGGTATGTATGCAAGATGAAATAGTATTCACTCATAAACAGAATGAAATTCTGTCATTTGCAGCAAAATGGACATAATTAAAGGACATTACTATAAGTGAAATAAGCCTGACACAGATACAAACGGACAAGTAATGCACATTCACTCTCATATGTGGAAACGAAAAAATTTCGACCTGAATGTAGAATAGTGTTTACTAGAGATTGGAAAGGCATAGAGTAGACAAAGAGAGGATGTATTTAATTAGTACATGCTGTACACATGTCTTGAAATATCACGCCTCTGAGTTCCATTAATATGTACAATTAATACATGTTAAGCACAAATAAAACATCTTAAAATATTGTAAAATTCTTTTTAATATTTTTACACTGATTATATACTGAAAGGAAAATAATATGGGTATACTAGTGTAAATAAAATATCTATTATTCAATTTTTAAAAAATAGTAAAATTCCTTAATTCTTAAATAAAATATGAAAATGAGAAGATATAAGGTATCCCTCTAGAATTCTAGCAGATCATTTTTTGTGCTTCATACCTGGATGTTCCCTATATTGTAGACTATGCTATAACCTATAATTCTTTCTTTTTCTTCTAACTTTCTATAGAATTTACAATCACATAAGATGTAAAATACATTGTTGTGTGATGCAGGCATGCCACAAAACTATCTCTTTTAACTTCACAGTATGAGATAATTATTGTCTACATTTTACATAAGGAAACCCGGTACATAAAGATTAGAAACTTTTCCAGGGTCATAAATGCAGCAAGTAAAAGCAGAGATGGGAATTAAACTCAGTATCTATGTCACAGAAACCAGTAAAGTTAACTATTTAGCAATATATTACTTTAATAACTCGTGGGGAAGAAGCATTTCCCAGAGATAGCTAGACTTATAAAATTGCATTTAAAATCAAAATACAATAATGCCTTATATTTCATGTGAATGTAATCACATTTGCTAATAGATTTCATTAATTCATGGAGATTCTCTGGCCCTTAGACCCCTCTATGACCAATTTTTTGTATTTACAATAGGATTGACCTTAGGGTATAATATTTGCATTATCAATAAATAAATTATTCATATGAATAATTTTTAAAAGTTACATGAGCTAAATTAGCATGCTGCTCTAAAATTTGCTCATAGATTTAAAAATTTAAATAAACACATAAAATTGGATACTATAAAATAAGTAGCAAAAATGTCACTGAGATTTTCGTTGATATATAATCACACCTGGAACATATGTCAAAATTTAAAACATGCGCATTGCTATATTTCAGTTTACAGACTCTACATCGGAAAATAGGAAGGGAAAAAAACAGAAAATAAAAAATTCTTTGTTCACATAATGAAAGAGTCACCACTATGTTTATAAAAAATGTTTCATTGTATTTTCAAAATACACCCTAATAAAATCAGTTCTGTATTCCTGACTTGTATAACATCAAAATTTTCCTACAAAATTACAACTTATTCAATTTTAAAAAAGGATTTTTAGGGGCCGGTGAGATGGCTCAGCGGCGTAAGCGCGTGCCTTGCAAGCGCGAGGGCCCGAGTTCGACTCCCGGAACCCACATACGAAAAAGGGGCCGGTGATATCGCTCAGTGGCACGGGCGCCTGCTGGCGCACAAGGTCCTGAGGTCGACCCCCTGGTACCCACAAAAAAAAAAAAGGATTTTTATATAGTGGGTTTATTTCATTTCCCACAAGGAAGGAAATTATTGTTATATTCATAAATTAAAATACTAAATTAAACTGAATATTAAAATATGAGAGCAAATTGAAAATCTTAACATGTAGATAACTTCATGCAAATTAAACAAAAAGGTTTGCATTTAGTCTGGGCTGAGGAAATTATAAATCAGGAAAAGGAAACCCAAGCTAGAAGAGAAACAGTCACAAGTATTGGGGTCTAAGGGCCAGAGAGTCTCCATGAATTAATGAAATCTATCAGCAAATGTGATTACATTCACATGAAATATAAGGCATTATAAGGCATTAGAATCTTGTGATTTAGAAATGCTGGGGCAGAGCACAATCTGACCTATAAAGCTTTTCAGATAATCAAATTGTGCCTAGGCTTGAAGGCACACACATGACATTTGTTCAAAAGGATTGTGGTTCCCTTGTAAACTTATTTGTAATTGTATTAATACAGGTTGTTCCATACATTTGACCAACACTGTTATTCTCTCTAGAAGAACCATAAATTGCCAATTATCATGAGAGTATAGATTATTTAGTGGTCTTATTTCTCTACCATTTGGCCTTTTCACAACTCATTAGTACATCAACAAGAAAGTTAAGGCTAAGGAAGGAAAGCCTGTGGAAATTCTAAACAAACAAATTTACTCTTTGTCAGCAGCATAGACAAGGAAGCATTTGAAAGTGCTAGAAAAGTTAAGCAAAATGCAATGCACACAGATATTTAATGTATATGATGACAATCTGCCCCAACTGATTTTTTTCCCAACTGCGTTGTATGAAATACTGAGTGAATTGACTTGAGGTTTTGACATCGTACAGAATTGAAAGTGCTTTATTTTTTAGTAACCAATAGGGTATCTTCAGATACATCATTTTCCAATAAGCAATACATAACACTCAGTGCCAATACATTGAGCAGTTTTCAATATGAGGACAAGAAATTGAAAATCAGCCTTCCAAAGGAAGGTTTACGATGACTAAATAGTATATCATGGGATAGAAAAGACTGTACCAGGAACAGAGTCAACTAGAAGGCAATAAGAAACTCAGAAAATTAAGTATCTTTTATTATCTGTTCATTATAGGTAATGTATCATTGATCAAAGAAGCACACAAATATAAGGGACTGTTGATGAAACAGATTTGGAGGTTACTCTGTTCAGAATTACACTGACTAGGAGTGTATAAGCAGTGGATTTTAATACTCGGGATGCTGAGGTAGGAGGATCACAAATTTGAAGCTAGCCTGGGCTACAGTTCAAAGTCAGCCTGGGCTACATTAGTAGAAAGTAAATTATATATATATATATATATATATATATATATATATATATATATATAGTGAGGAAGGGCCTTGCCCATAATAAGTTTTCAATAAACCTAGTTATTGTGCCAATTAAAGTAAACTAAAGAAGCAATGAAATACAGAAATAATTACATACTGTGCAATCACTTGTGCAAATCATTGACTATGCATCACTTTCTTTGACCTAGCAATGGATATGAAGAAGAGTAAAACACTTGCCCTCAGGGAAATTGCATTTCATTGGAGGAACTATAGGGACTTGCCCAAGAAGAAATGAAGTCATGTAAATGGGGAAACAAACATTACCCGGGAACTAGGAATTTTTATCAGGAATTATGTCCCAACAAAGAAGATATTTGAGGAATCTGAAAGGATGAGTAGGAACTTGTCATACAAGGAAGAAAAAGTGAGGCTTTGGGAAGGTTATCAGGTAGAGGAGTACTTACACGAAGGCATAAAGGTGCATGAGACAACATTGTGTGTGTGTGTGTGTGTGCATGTGTGTATAGTTGATATAATCAATATAAGCTAGAGGATCTAATTTCATTTGAGTACTGCAGGAATTGAGGCTAGGATAAAATTACAGTATACCTCATAAAACCTATATATCTTTCAAAGTAATTTTGCTTTTTAACACATTTTATAATATATTCAGACATCCCTAGTATATTTTATATACTTTAAAACATAAAGGAAGCTACCGAAGCACATAAAAGTATAAAAATATATACTTTCCTATCCTTATAATACAGAGACCAAACAAAATCCATCTAGATTCTTGCTCCAGGAAATACTTGCACTTAGAAGTAAAGACTGAACGAACATAACTGTTAATTTTATCAAAATTATTTTCTCATTTCAAGAGTATTCTTTCTACAATCAAAAACTATAACCTCAAAAAATTTGTTCAATCTCAAATCAATTTCAACCTTGTACAATCTAGATTACCAATCTCCCAGAGCTGATCTGTGGATGATTACAATTTTCCTAATTGATAAATTACCAAGACCTTGACAAGGTAATGTTTTTCCTTATGACATTTTGTCTAACAGAGTTTACATTGCTTGATCAATACATTTTTCTGGTTATCCTTTTAGAGATTTGAGAGGTGACTTGTGAAAACAGTGATTTTAATTTATATTTTTGAACGATCACTCTGGAGAATGGTCTGTGGCAGTGTTGCAGCAGCAAGCCCAGTTAGAATGCACATTAAACACAAGAGGTAAGAGTCACTAATGGAGATATAGTGGGCACTCAAGAGGTATTGAAAGAACGATCTGATGAGATATACTGAAGACTTACACAAAGTAGTAAGAGTAAGGGCAGAAAGGAGACAATGAGCTTAAACATATTTATCCTCATAATCTCTTGAACTTGTTGACTTTACACATGAAAAGAAGAAGAGAGTTTTTAAAAATGATTTCTAGTTTTCTGGCTTGACAATGGGGTTAAAAAAAGCACAAAAAAGAGTAAGGCAATATTTTGTGGGGCAAGGAATTCAAAATGGTAAGATTGCATTTGAGACAACTTTATTACTATATCCATCATTATGATAGTGCTATTGGACACAGGAAAACTTGGAGGACTAAAACATGTGTTAAGCACATCAGGGAAACCAATCAAAATGGCTATCGTAAAGAAAACAAACAGAGGTAACAAATGCTGGTAAGGATATAGCAGGAAACAAAGATTTATGCACTGCTGATGGGAATGTAAAGTAGTGCAGCCACTATGGAAATCACAGTGGGTGGAGTTTTTGAAAGAACTAAAAATAGAACTACAAAATGATCCAGCTACACCAGATTTGAGTATATACCCAAAGGAATCAAGTCATCATTCAATAGAGATATCTGCATATCTATGTTTATCACAGCACAATTCACAATCGCCAAGTTATGAAATAAGTCTAGATGCCCACTAATAGGTAAATAGAAAAAGAAAATGTGGTATATACATACAAAATGGAGTACTAATCAGCCATAAAGAAGAAAAGAATCCTGTCATTTATAGAAAAAAGGATGGAATTTGGGATCATGATGCTAAGTGAAGTGAGCCAGACTCAGAAAAACAATTGACACATTTTCTCTCATATATAGGATCTTTAAGAAAATCAAGTGCACAAAAAAATGGCATGAAGGTAGAAAGGAGACTATTAGGAAATGGAAAGAATGTGAGGAATACAGTGCAGGGGGAGTGAGAGAATAGTACAGACGATGGTCACAATGAAAGTATGGCATATACATGTATGAAAATGTTACCAAGAAATTCACTATATTTTTCAATTAATATATGCCAATGATAATAATCATCATAATAAAACAACGATGTCTAGTCTTCAGCCACCAGTGATTTTGACTGTGTTAAGCTGCGATATGACTGATCATCACAAGCTATAAAACAGATATGCTTTGCACCTCATTGTTTTTTTTTACATTGTATAAGCATAGAATTATTTGGAAGAACATTACTAATATATCAATTGATGATCTCTAAGTAACATAATTAAGACAATTTTTTACACTTAAAGAAATAAGAAATATATTAAGCAATCCCAAAAAGGCAACACAAATACCATATTCAATCATGTTACTTATTTCTATGGGGCAAGTACAGATGTTCCTTAACTTATACAGCTGTGTCCCAATAAAACCATCATTGAGATGAAAATACTATAAGTGAAAATTGCATTTTTACACCTTACCTATCAAGCATCCTAGCCTAGCAACAAGGTGCGCTCTTGTATACCCTCATGGTGGTGTGGCAGACTGGCAGCTGCAGCTTGGAGATGATGTTCTGCATAACAAGTGCATGTCATATGATAGATCCTTGCCTCGGTAAAAGATCAAAATTTAAAATTTAATCAGGAATAACCTGTACTAAATTTTGTACAAGGTACAATGTTAGTCTATCAACCATGTTACTGAAAACGCAGATGGAAATACTGAAGGTAGTCACTATTTCTAGCTTTGATCGTTTCCACCACAGAAAGCTAAAGTAGATGTCTTTCTCATACTTCATCTGTCTGACACTGGATTTGCTAAGTTTTGCTTAAACATTTCAACATTTTCATATCACTTTTTTTCTGCTGTTTTCTGACAGTCATATAATAGAAAATGCAATTTGCATCTCAAAGATCTGTGTATGAATATGTTTACAGTGTGTACTTTTCATCAGATTCTAAATATAGTTTGAACCATTTTAGATGTCAGGTCATATCTGTGCTTATTTGCTTACAAATATAGTATTGAAGGACCCCTGCTGGAGATCAGAGGGTCTGGGAAGCACCCACCCCACCATCAGCTGACACTGCAGCCCACCAAGGGACTCATTTCAGAGCCTTGATGACAGGGGAACCAAGTACCCCACCTCCAGTCCCGGGGTTCTCCATAGCACAGGACAACTGAGCTGACAGCCGACAGACTAAAGGGATTGAAGAAGAAACCAACACCTAGGAGGAGAGGACTGAAGTGATAGCGTTCCACAGTGACTGGATGAGAGACAGCCTTGGGAGATAGGCTTGGAGAGGGTGAGAGTTAAGTAGGGGATTCTCCTGGGATTACCTGGGAGGCTCCAGATCAGACCAGGAAGATTATGGGGCTTGTATTATGTTGTGAAAGGCCAAGTTCAGTGGGAGTAATCTTCAGAGGGGTCAGTCCTTAAGAGGAAGACATTTAAACTAGTAGTACATTTGAGCTCTGGCACTGCTTCTAACATCAAGCAGAAATCAGTGCTCTGAATTATCAAAGGTAAATATAATGGGGGTGTTAATTGTCTTTACTAAAATCAGAGTCCTCTCTGTTTTGGTGAAGGGCTATTAATGAGTGATTTCTAAGGTTTTTCAATACCCAGTTGACATTTGATACCATTGTTATCACAGAATGTATTACCATAGACAAGGTAACATTGTGGCTGCCAATTGGTTTTCTCTCTATGCCAATACCTGGATTACCTAGGAATGCCATAAACAATATTGTGGCTTGCTCCAAATGAATGGGGCACTGGACCAAAGAATTTGCAAACCCCAGCATAAAAAACAAACAAGAAAAACAGAAACATGAAAAAGAAAGGCAACAAAATGTCTTCAAAAATTCTCAACTTCCCCAAAATTGGTGCAGAGGGAAATGAAGAGGAGGAAAATATGAGCTACACAGCAGATAGGTCTGAAAGGGTATTACTGGAGGTAAAATAGTTCTATAAGGTACTTGACAAATTTAAAGAAGCTATAACTAATAAGATAATGACCATAATGAAACAAGTGATCAGCAAGTTTAGAGAAGGCACTAATATACAGCTAGTGTAGTTAAAGAAAGAAACGCAAAACATGAATTTCCAGCATATAAAAGAATGGGAGTCCATAAGAAAGTTCAAAACAGATATGTAGGAGATAAAAAAATATGACTAAAAGTATGGGTAGCAGAAGTGACCAATGCAAAAACAGAGTGTCAGACTTAGAGCCCAGAGATGTAGTCAATGATCAACTAATGAGAGATACTTTAGAAGAACAAGGGGACATAAAAAGTGGATCAAACAGCTTCTAGATGACTTGAAGCTGTCTAATATAAGAATAATTGGAATGACTGAAAAATCAGAAGACAGCACAAATGGCGTAAAAACCTGTTTACACAAGGAATAGCGGAAAACTTTCCAGACCTGGAAAAAGAATTTAATATACATATAAATGA
This sequence comes from Erethizon dorsatum, assembly GCA_028451465.1. NCBI lineage: Eukaryota > Metazoa > Chordata > Mammalia > Rodentia > Erethizontidae > Erethizon > Erethizon dorsatum. Next base: position 24,714,670 of record CM051842.1, read on the forward strand.
GTCATATAGAACCCTGAATAGCTCTGATAAAAAAAAATCACTCCACACCATGTACCAATTGAAATACCAGAAATGCAACTCAATACAATCTCAATGGCTGCTAGAAAAAAGCAATGAATCACGTATAAAGGAAAACCTACCAGAATTACAATAGATTTCTCAACATAGTCCTTAAAGGCAAGGGGAGCATATAATGAAGTGTTTCAAACTTTTAAAGAAAACATCTTCCAATACAGACCATTATATCCTGCAAAATTATCTTTCAAAATTGGTGGAGAAATAAGATACTTCCATGATAAAGAAAACCTAAAGAAATTCATGACCACCAAACCAATGCTCCTAAGTTTCTCAAGGGTGCCCTAGAAAGAGACACTGAAGCAAATAATGCCAAATGGTCCAATAAAATCATTACCATCAGGTAGGATGGTAATTAAGTAGAAGATAAAGAAAGCAAAACAGCAACTGAAAATTAATACAATGACAGGAATAAGTCAATACCTGTCAATTATAACTTTGAATGGAAATGGACTTAACTTGCCAATCAGAAGACACAGATTAGCAGAATTGATGAAGAAACAAAATTCAGTGGTATGCTGTACACAAGAAACACATTTAACACAAAAGGCAATTCATAGATTAAAAAGCAAAGTATAGAAAACAATATACCATGCAACAGGAATCTGAAAACAAGTGAGAGTAAATACTCTATTTTCAGACAAACAAAATTTCAAGTCAAAGCTGATCAAAAGAGGCAGAGAAGGATAGTACTTTCTGGTTAACAAGAATATTCAACAGGAAGAGATAACAATTACAAACATATAAGCACCAAAACGCAGTGTACCCAACTTCATAAAACACACTATAATGGACATAAAAGATCAGATAAAAATTACTACAATTATAGTGGGGGATCTCAATACCCCACTATCACAAATAAATCAAACAAACAAAAAATCAACAAAGAAATATCAGCGTTGAACCAAACATTTGAACAAATAGACTTAATATATATACACAGAGTGTTTTGGCCACACATGGTATTTCCTCTAAAATAGACCACATACTAGTTAATAAAGCATATCCAAGTAAAAGTGAAAGAATCAAATTTTACCATGCATATTATCAGATCATAGTGAAATGAAACTAGAAATCAATAGCAAAAGAAACCAAAGGAACAGTACAAACATGGAACTTAAACAACAGACTCTTGAATAATCAATAGATCACAAAGGAAATTAAGGAAGAAATAAGATAGTTCATAGAATTAAATGATAATGCCAGCACAACATACCACAACTATGAGAAATAATGAAAGTAGTGCTATGAGGGACGTTTATAGCAGTGAATGCCTATATCAGAAAAGTAGAATGAGTCCAAATAAATAACCTAATCATGGATATGAAGGTCTTAGGAAAACAATAACAATCCAAACCCAGAGCTAAAAGGAAGTAAATTTTAAAGATCAGAGCAGAAATTAATGAAAAGGAGACAAAAAACTATACAAAGAATCATTGAATCAAAGAGCCTATTCTTTGAAATAATAAATCAAATAGACAAACCTTATCCAATCTTACCAAAAAAGGGAAAGAAAAGACACAAATTGATGCAACTAAAAATGAAAAAAATGTGAAATCACAAGGGAAACTGCCGAAACCCTGGAAATTATTAGCAACTACTTCACAAACACATATGCCAAACAATTGGAGAGCTCAGAAGGAAAAGAGAATTGCCAATACTGAATCAAGAAATCTTAAATCTTGAACAATCCAATAACAGGCAATGATACTGAAGCAGTAATGAAAACAAACTACTAAGAAAATCCCAGGATCTGATGGATTCATAGCCAAATTCTACAAGAACTTCAGGGAAGATCTAACACCACTACTCCTCAAATATTTTAATGAAATTGAGAGGGAAAGAGTACTTCCAAAATCATTCTCAGAAGCTAATATTATACTGATCCCAAAACCAGACGAGGATCCAACCAAAAAAAAGAGAAGTATATGTCAATTTCTCTCATGAACCTAGATGGAAAAATCCTTAACAAGATAATGGCAAACAGAATGTGACATCATCAAATGGTTGTACACCATGACCACATAGGCTTCATCCCAGAGATGCAAGGTTGCTTCAACATATGCAAATCAATAAATGTAATTCATTATATAAACAGAAGCAAGGACAAAAGTCACACGATCATCATTTTTTTTTTTTTTGTGGGTACGGGGGGGTCGACCTCAGGACCTCGCGCGCCAGCAGACGCCCGTGCCGCTGAGCGATATCACCGGCCCCTTTTCCGTATGTGGGTTCCGGGAGTCAAACTCGGGCCCTCGCACTTGCTGGGCAGGCGCTTAAGCCGCTGAGCCATCTCACCAGCCCTCGATCATCTTAATAGATGCAGAAAAACCCTTTAACAAAATTCAACATTGATTCACCATAAAAAACCTGGAGAAAATAGGTATACAGAGTCTTCATCTCAACATGATATAAGCCACTCATGACCAACATAATGCCAATATGATATTAAATGGGGAAAAGCTGAAAGCCTTCCCTCTAAAATCAGGAATATGACAAGGATATCCATTATGACTACTACTATTCAAGTAGTCCTTGAAACATTAGGCAGAGGAATCAGGTAAGAGAAAGAAATAAAATAGATACATATAGGAAAGAACAAATTCAAAATATCATTATTTGCAGATGACGTGACCCTTTACTTACAAAACCCCAAAACTCCACCAAAATACTCCTAGAACTGATAACCAAATTCAGCAGTGTAACAGGATAAAAATTAAACACAAAAAATCAATAGCATATTGATAGTATTCCTATACGTAAATAATGAATTCTCTGAAAAAAGCAATTAGGAAAATAAAATCATTCATGATAGCATCAAAAATTTTAAATACTTAGGTATTAACCTAACTAAGGAAGTGAAAGAGCTCTACAATGAAAATTACATCACACTAAAAAAGAAAATTGAGGAAGACATCAGAAAATGGAAAAATATCCCTGTTCCTTGTTAGGCAGAATGAACATAATTAAAATGTCTTCCAAAACTGATAGGGTTATTTAATGCAGTCTCACTCAAAATACTAACGTCAGTTCTCACAGAGGTAGAGAAAACATTCTTAAAATTTATATGAAATCAGAACAGACCCAGAATACCAAAAGCGATCCTGAATAACAAAAGCAAAGCAGGTGGCATCAAAATCCCAGACTTGAAGTTATAATAGCAAGCTACAGTAATTAACACAACATGATACTGGCCCAAAACAGGCACATGGATAAATAGAACAGAATAAAAGAATCAGAAAAAAACCCAGACACATACAGCTATTTGATTTTTGACAAAGGAGCCAAAAACATATACTTGAAGAAAGATATCCGCCTTAACAAATGGTGCTGGGAAAATTGGATATCCACTTGTAGAAGATTGAGTCTAAACCCATATACAGTATCTCACCATGCACTAAACTAAAATCAAAACAGATCAAAGATGTAAGTGTTAAAACAGAAACACTTTATCTACTGGAAGATGAAATAATAAAATAACTCTTGAAGACACAGGCATAGGCAAGGACTTCCTGAATACAACTCCAATGGCACAAGAAATAACACCAACAATCAACAAATGGAATCACATCAGATTAAAAATCTTCTGCACAGCAAAAGAAACAACCAACAGACTGAAGGGACAATCTACAGAATGGAAAAAATTTTGCCACCTATTCCACAGGCAGAGTACTAACATCAAGAGTACATAAAGAACTCAAAGAATTAGACCCCCCAAAATAAAAGACCCAGTCAAAAAATGGGCAACTGATATGAATAAACACTTCTCAAAATTACCAAGGGCCAATAAATATATGAAAAAATATTCATCATCACTGGCCATTAGAGAAATGTAAGTTAAAGCTGGATTGAGATACCATTTTACCCCAGAAAGAATGGTTATCATTATAAAATATAATAATAACAAATCATGGTGAGGATTTGGGGGAAAAAGAACTCTACTATATCATTGGTGGGAATGTAAAATAGTGCAACCACTATGGAAATCAGCATGGAGATCCCTCAAAAAACTCAAATTAGAAATTCCATTTTACCCAGCTATCCCACTTTTAGGTATCTTTCCAAAAGAGTTAAAATCATCATATTACAGTGATACACGCACACTCATGCTTATACCAACACAATTTATAATAACTAGATCTTGGAAACAACTCATATGTCCATCAACATATGAATGGATAAAGAAAATGCATTTATATACAATAGAGCGCTACACTGCCATCAAGAAAGATAAACTTGAGGCATTTATAGGTAAATGGTTGCAACTTGAGACCATAATGTTAAGTGAAATAAGTCAGCCACTCAAGTTGCAATATGCTTCTCAGATATGAGAAACAGAATATATATTATATATGTATATATACACAAATAAAGAGCAAAATAAAAGATAAAGAAGAAGTAGGGAAAAGTTCAAATATTTCAAGTTACAAATTCCATTTTTAAAAAAATTTAATTAAGTTTATTGGTACAATTTAGGTATACGCAATGATCACATTCATCATAGGAAATTTGTACCTGTACATGACATACTTTGTCTTCTTTCCCCTCCCATTCCCCTTCCCTCCATTGAATACCTCTTCCCCTCCTTATTTACAAAGCTTTGTTTCCATTTTATCCTTTTCTCATTTTTTCTTTTCCCTTTCTTCCTCTCTCCCTACCTTCCTCCTCTCCCTAGTTCTCCTTTCCTTTTGAACAATTTCTTCGCTTTTCACCATATCTTTTGTACAATTTGGTTCTTATTTGCACTTCAAGTTTCTCACACCAGTGAGGCAATGCAATATTTATACATGTGTGTTAGACTAATTTCACTTGAGTATGGTCTTTCCATTGTTTTAAAAATATTTCAATATATATGCTAATTAGTTTCATTTATACTACTAGTTTATCTTAGTTCATTTACAAGAAATATTTGTGTTATTATCTGTTTCTTTTTTTGTAAGAATCTTTCTGGTTGATGTCTTGTACTCTGAGTAACTACTTTGAGGATAACAATACACAGTGTAACAACTATTGTTATTCTTTTATTATTTATGAAATTTTATTTTTCATAAAATTAAAAAAACAATATTTTTGTATTTTTAAATCACATGTAATTGCCAACATCCATAATATATCTATTCATATCTTCCTATGTGTATCAACTTGGCACACTATGAGTTAAGAATATTTCCACTTATCTCAAGTTAAAGAAAGTAAATTCTAGCTGTCAAAACACTAAATGTTTACTGCCATTTTTCTAGATAGAAAATTCTGGACCGGGGATATAGCTCAGTGGCACAGTGCCTGCCTGGCAAGTGCAAAGTCCTGAGTTCGATTCCCAGTATCAGAAAAAAAATAGATAGAAAATCCTGTTGCATTATTTAATTGTGGAAAATCATGCTTTTGAGAAGGATTATTTCTAGATTTGTCATAAAGTGTTCTGTCACCCCCTACATTATTCACATGGGACTATTGAAAGTGCTAAAACCTTGGGGACAGGGCCCAAGTGATTAGTGGACTATTGTATGAATTATGGAATTAGAGTGACAAATGTTTTAAAACATAGTACTGCCTGATCTTTATTTTGTCATGTTTTATAAAATTGAATCAAGTTAAAATGTTCTAACTATGTTAAAGTCTGTATTTTGTGTCCTATGCCATCTTGCTCTCTGACAAAACTTGAATTTGGAAGATTATTTTTTAATAATGAGAAGAAAATTCACTTAGACTTAAAGACATTCTAAAGGATTAAGCAGGACTCAATAGTAATCATAGTCACTAACTAAAAATAGAATTGTATTTGTTAATATTTATGGAGAAATATGTTTTTGAAAGTGCATGAAGAGTGTTCATGTAGATTTTTTGTTCTCCTTTGTCTAGAAAATCATTAGATTCATAACACGTATTATATATAGTACACAGTATAGTAGATACAGCATACTATAGATTTCGATCACATACTGTACCATCACAGTTTGTGTCAGAATTCTTAGTTAATCTCTTTCCAATCTGAGAAATATTTGTTCAATTCTATTGTCTCACAATCTCCTATCCCATCTCCTTACTTTTATCAAAAAAAAAAAAAAAAAAAAAAACACGGAATAGAGCTTTCCTCTTTCCTGCTTTCAATTTGCCATCATCAATCTTTATTTGTAAGTACGGTTTCCGATTTCCAATCTTTCTGTTGAAATAGCTCTCTCAAATCACACAAGTCAACTTAATTCTAAAACTCAGATGTAGCTACACACCTACTCCTCATCTCTACATTCTTCAATTCCTTCACATTTGATGCTGCGAAATTTGACCACCTTATTCAAAGTATTTTTAAAAATCTTCTGTGAGATAATACTGTATTAGAGTTCTTAAACCAAACCAAACTGACCTCACTGTTTCCCTGTATGTAGACATTTCAATATAATATCTATATCTATATATCTATATCTATTTCTTTTTTTTTTGTGGGTACCGGGGGTCGACCTCAGGACCTCGTGTGCCAGCAGCCGCCCGTGCTGCAGAGCAATATCACCGGCCCTTTTTTCGTATGTGGGATCCAGGAGTCGAACTCGGGCCCTTGCGCTTGCCAGGCAGGCGCGTACACCGCTGAGCCATCTCACCGGCCCTCTATTTCTACCTATCCATCCTCATCCCAAACTTTCTGTCCTTGAACAACTTCAAACGTTATTGCACTTTTCCTTTTTGTGAATTCTGATGTATTCTTAGAAATTATTCTGCTGTCTTGTGACACCTCATTCCACAAAACATTTGTATATCACGGGTCTTGACTGATGTGTTGAGAACAATCCCTGGTTTCCTACTACAATTATACAATTTCACCTGGAAGTGGCAGTAGCCCTTCCAAGTCAGTATAGCCCTTTCTGTCCATCCTTCCTAATGCCAAAATGCTTGTATATTTAGCTTTTTAAATCCATGGATTGAAACCCATAGCTCAGTATTTCCAACCTGAGAAGTATTTGGCCTTCTCTTGCCAAAAATACATGTTTTGTAGTAGGGTTTTCAAGATCCTTCACAATTTGTCCTTGACTTTCCTTTCTAGCTCCTCCCTGTATCATTCACCATACACATCAGGTACAAAATAAACTGGAGATTCATGTTTCTTTGTCTTTCTCATTTGCCTCAACAAACTGTAGTGATATTTCTATGGGAAGATGCTCCCTATGGAAATCATACTTGACTATCAAGCCTCATCATTCAGTTACACCTCCTGCAACCTGCTAAGTCAAGATTTCTGAAGCTAAGCTTTGTGCTTCCAGAGGATCTGTGTGAACATCTATTACACTTGCTAATTCTACTGAGCCTAAAGCAGCTGTAAGAGTTTTGTCTCCTCTTCTAGTCCATAATGACTCTGAGGACAAATCAAATGAAACCTATTAGTTAACACAAAATAGAAATCAATAAACACTTGATGGATTGAGCTGTCAGTGTTTGACCTCCACATACCACATTATTTGTAAAATCTAAATGTATCATTGTAAATTAAAAATAATTCCAACAGAGAAGACAAGGCATAATTTTCAAATAATAAGTTTAAGAACTCAAGATGCCTAGATTCCCTTTTAGTCTGCCTTTTACCAGAATTTGAGTCTGCAGCAAGCCTTTTAACTTTCTCTGTAAAGTGGTAAGATAGACTGATGTTAAATATTATAGATGTCTTTGAAAACACTGTCACGTGCTCCTGCCATGCATAAGTATATAATAAATAGTAACACAATAAGTACACAAGTTAACATGTATAAGTGACCATTTTGAAAACCTTGTTCTATTTTACATTTTAAAAAGTAAGCAAGATAAAACTACTGATTGAAAAGTTATATAGAATTGTTTGTAAAGAATCAAAGACCTTTATTTTTTAGTAAGGGCTCATCAAGGTAACTTGTCAGAATTTACTGCTTCAAATGATTTAGAAATAAAAGTTGCAAAACTACAGCCTCTTCTGCTATTGCAGTAGTAAACACTGTATTAATTTGAACAGTTTCTATGAAGGCCAAAGGCATTACAATGTTATGACAAATGCGTCCTCGTAAATAGCAAGGATGTGTGTGGGCGAGTGGGAGAATAATGTATATACAGCACACTCCTGAAGGTTGACTTAGATTGTCTTCTTTTAACCCAAACAAAGGATTGCAAAAATCTGCCATTCTGGATGATGGCTGATGTTTGGAAGAAACTTAAGAAAGCAACCTCAGCTATAAGTGATAGGTAGAAATGATTACTATCCCTGTGGCTAAATCATCCAACAATTTTTCGCCCTCTTTGACTCTTTCTGAAACAGGGCCTAGGTGTTTGTAGAATGATTTGCATAATGTATACCTATCCATCATTCAGTGAATTATAACTAGTTCATAAACATTTCTCAATTACCAGATATCAAATTGTTTGCATAAAACTTAATTTCTTATTCTAATAAAGCATAACTTCACTTTTTAAATCCTTCATGTACATATACATGGAGAATTCAATAAATTCCTACTTCTCTCCAAAATTGCCCTTACATAAATATGCTGCAGAAACATATTTTACATAAATTAGGTATTTAAAAACAAAAGGAGGGCCGGTGAGATGTCTCAGCAGCGTAAGCGCCTGCCTGGCAAGCGCAAGGGCCCGAGTTTGACTCCCGGAACCCACATATGAAAAAAGGGCCGGTGATATCGCTCAGTGGCACGGGCGCCTGCTGGCGCGCGAGGTCCTGAGGTCGACCCCCGGTACCCACAGAAAAAAAAAAAAAAGAAATCATAATTAATTTAGAATATGATTATTAACAAAGATTTCTTGGCAGTTTCTAAAGATGACACATTTTACTGTCTGATACAAATACCATCATAATTTTTGGCAAAATATAGATATTATCTGCTAATTACTCATTTTCAACTAATATGTGTAAGTCAATAGAACTTATTTAGAAAAATGGGAAATCATATATTAGGTTGGCCTGGGAGGATCCCCTACTCTTGTACTTTACAAAACAATCTATCCAGATAAAAAGCTTCATATTACTCAGCTTATTAAACACTACTGTTTCTTTTTGTACATTCTATGGTGAATATTGACAGCCACCCATCTGTGAGAAAAAATAAACCTATAAAATTGGCACATGTAATTAACAATCCAAACTATAAAAATGTATGCTTATACACCCTAAAGTTCTGTGCTTTACATAAGCTCTATAATATCTAACCCAGCTGAGCTAATGTATCATTGTTTTATTTTTCTAGAGAAAACTCGAGGTCTTTCTATGATAAAATGAAAAATGACAGAAAAGAAAAATGTGATGATATTGGAAATAAGCACATTCTGAAAGCCAATTTGTCATTGTTTTATGACATATTTATTTTCATATACACAAGAACATCTAGCAAAGAAATCTACTTATAACATGTACTTACTAAATGTTTGCTGAAAATTGACTATATTTAGCTCTGGGACAGATCCTAAAGTACTGCTCTAGAAATACTTCTCTCATCAATAATAACCCAAACTAAACTAAACATAAGTTTGATTGTTGTGTGACAGACTCTCAGGAAAGACTCCAACTAAAATTTATATGAGATAAAATTTAGTGGATATAAACATATTGTCAATGTCAAATAAAACATATTTCTGGAATCAATGAAATATTTTATCTTTTTATTTGTACATACATATGTACATATTGAAATACACATACTCACATACATTAAAGACAGCAATACATTATATCTTCTATTCCATTAAAGATTTATGTGGTTAAATCATGTGAAATCATTGAAAATTTTCAGATATTATAAAATTATGCCCCAAAATGCATTCAATTTATGTGATTTGGTGTAGCAACTTTAGAGTTTGGGTGAAATTAAACTCAACTTCAACCCAGACATAAGCCCTGATTGATTTAAGTAAATCCTTCTTGACACCATGATTGTTTTAAATACATATATAAACCCTTGTGCATAGTTTTATGTTGATCGCAATATAATAACTGCAGACAAATGACTTAATATATTCCACCCAAAAGGGTTTCTAGACTTTTTGATAGGTTATTAGAAAAAAGAGATTATTTTTCTTGGAGATAAACCTAAGGGGGGAAAATACACTGGATATTCTGGTAGCCAACTTGTATCCTAAAAAAATCGTGAAAAAGAAATAACTATACTGGTACCTCAGTTCAAGAACTTAATTTGTTCTTCAATTCTGAAAAAGATGGCCACATTTGTGTTCATGGGGAAAAGATGGCAGCAGTCATGTTCATCACTGGATGAAGAGTTTGCAAACAAAAACAAAATTCTGCCAAACACTTCTGTTTGCCAGCCAAATTGCAAACAAATGTGTTCTTAAAACGAGGTACCACTGTACTTGCCAGAGATAGTGGAAGAGGATAGAACCAAAAGAATCACTAATATAGCTATAGTATGATGACAGTGTCAACATCTGGACAAAGTTTAATCACAAGAAATCTTTAAAGGAAGCAAAGATGCCATGTATGACTGCTGTGATGTGAATGTTTTCTCTTTCTGTTTGTGTGTGCATTTAACTTTTCCTTGAGAAGACTTCCATTATTGTAGCAAACATCATTCTAATTTGTGTAGTTTGGCATCAGGAAGTGTAATGTTGACAGTAACAGATCCTAAAATGTGGACTAGACTGAATTAGGTAAGAGACAAATTTAGTAAGAAGGATCCTCCAATTTCAGAGTGATACTTGTCACGTGGTTTAAAAAGTTGTCTAATAGATGCCCTAAGACATCTACCTTGTACATCACAATGCTAGTAGGGGACTTAATAGAAATAAAGACGTTGACCTAAGCTACTGGCTTCTTTACACCAAGAAATTAGTGCATGTACTAATCAAAATGAAAATTAAAAAAAAAAGAATGAAAAAAGGATTGCATTTGAAGAATAGAACTAGAGCAGAGGATTTTGGTTACTAGTTCATAGGGTTGATGATGAAAAATACTGGAAGACTAAAAAGTTTAAAGAAATCTGATTGCCAAAGAATCCCCAAGTCTAACTACAAATACCTTGTTATTAATCAACCATAGGACAAATACCAGGATCCTTCCAAAACAATGAATACTAAAGTGGAAAAATCCACTGAGATGACGTTTTCCCTAACATCAGCCTCACATGTAATTGTAACTATTACGTGAGGTTCTTAATAAAGAAAAAAGAACAGCAAGAACTCTCTGAATGTACAGGATATATGTTTGTTTCTATTCTTTCTACGCATTAAAGTTTGTTTTTTATTTCTTAATCAGTACATCTTCTCTTTTAACATTTCACTTAGGGGTATTAGACATCAATTTTTTTTCTTTTCCATTTAATTATAGCCCATTGCATCATATAGCACTATATTGAGCTTCAATGGAAAGGGATTCGCAATCACCCAAATGTTCCAACCTGGGAACTGGAAGCCATCACTGGACAAGACTTTTGACTCTTTTTTTTTTTTTTGAAAATTGTGGTTTGTATTACTATATGTTTGCAGTATGTGCAGTTTACAATCCTTTTGGGGAGTGGATACATGTACATAATACAGCTTGGTTCTTTTTTTAAATCCCCTTCCCATTCCCTCCATGATCTCCCACCCTCCACCTCTAAATTCAACTATTTTTAAGAAGGTTATTGTGGCATTTTGAGAGTGAGTATATGCTCTGGAGGATGTGTGGCAGTGTTGGCTATTCAGCCAGGACTAGTATATACTGCAGTTCCATGGCCAATATCCTTTCCACCATTCCCCAATTGCATAGTAGCCCTTGTGATTTGCATCAGATTAATTTTACCCTTGGTTTTAGATGTGGGCTCAGTTATTGTGCAAGTCTTTTGGGATAATTCCACCTACTTTGCTACAGTGACCTAGGCAGGGCAGGCATATGATGTAAGAAGATTTGATCTGAGAGAAACTCAGACCTTTAATTTGCTATTTGGGGAAAATATACTCTGTACCTATCTCTGAATAAGGATATGGGAGCTTTTTTAAAATTAATTTTTATGTATTTATTAGTACATGTTTATGGTACATAATGATCACATTCCTTGTGGGGAATTGTTACACATGCATAATACATCTTAGTTCCTTTTTTTGTCCCATTTCCCTTCCCTCTCTCCCCCGCTCCATCCATCTCTTGATGTCCTACATTTTTTTTGGTACACTTTTGAAATACATGTCTACATTCTTTGTGTGGAGTTGGTAAGTTTATATAACATTTCCCAATTATTTTTTCATCTCCTTTCCTGCCCCTTCCACCGCTCTCCTTCCATGTGTTGATCTCCTTCTAAGACCTGCTAAGAAAACCTGCTGGTATCAGTATGACAGATACAGAGGGGAGAGTTGGGAGATTAACAGAGAAACAGACTCATCCTTGACTCCACAATAAAACTCTGTATTAAATCCTTGAGAAAACACTGAATTTATTATTTACTAAGCCAATAAATTTTCTTTGTGTCTTAAGCAGGTCTGAAACAAGTAGCATCCTAAATAATAGAGGACATAATACATTTTAATATTTTTCATCAACTTTAGAAATCTTTAAATAATCAACAATCATTTTAATATGTACTCATAGCATCTTCAGTGCCAAATGTACTAATTTCAAATTCAATGCTCAATTGCTCAGTTCACCAAATCTAGTTAATTGCTGTTAGTCAAAAAGCATTATCATTAATGACACTGATGCTATTATCAACATAATGAAGACATTCTGAATTGGTTCACTTATTCATAAAATGGAAATTTTTAGAAAGGATGTATTATTACAATCAGGTCGCCAAATGGGAATTTAATGTACTAGCTTTTCACAGGTTGGCTATAAAATGGAATATTTAAAATAATCTCTCTCTCTCTGCCTCTCTCCCACCCCTCTTCCTCTCCCTTCCCTTCACTCCTCCCTCCATCTCTTTTCCCTCCTCACCCAAAAGAAAAGTAAAAGTCACCTGAATATCTTTCAAAGAAAAAATATCATTGAAATCATCATTTGATAGATTTTACAATCATTCTTAATAATTACCAGATACCCAACACTAATCCTTTATTTTTTAAAGTTGCCTTTATTTTAAAACTTTCCTTATTTTACCTCTTTACTTTCTACTTCCTGACTTATAGCTTCTGTCCTTAAAATGTTTATATATTTCTTGACTTTTAACAAATTGTAAAGTATGTGTTTAAATGTGTTTATGAAAGCATAACCTTTTCTCTAATGATCACTGGCTATACTTCTCTTTTTATCAGTTTAGCAAAAGTTTAAGAGGATAGACTGTGCATGTGTTTAAATTCTAACAACCACTTCTCTTCTGTGTGATGGTGGGCAGTTTTCTTAACAAGTTTATATCAATTTTCTCAACTGTGAAATTTAGACAAAATAATAGTATCTCCACAAGCTTGTTGTGAAAGCTAAAAAGTATTTAGAGCAATGCATTGCACATAATCATTGTTGAATAAGAGGTAAGAACCTTGTGTTATTATCATGCATCATCATGGACATATCTAAGATCATTTGGTTCACTAACTATGATCAACACCTGGAAGGAACTTAAGGTAATAAATTTTTCAGTAGCCTGGGAATTCAGAAACTTGTGTTGAGTAATATACTGCTTTCTAACCATTCCACTTTGGTCAAGTCATTTAATATATACAAACATGTTCTTCCTTTATAGAACTTTATAGAACTAACTTCCGTCTCCTCTCATTGGGGGGTTATATTACACAAGGCATATAAAAGGGATCTGAACATGTTATAAAATATGAAGAATTAATTTCATTCATAAAGGTATTATACATTCCTCAGCTGGATCAATAGAATTCTTTTTTACTATCTTTTTTGTGTAGGCTTATGTAGCAATTGTTCCTTTCCTTCCACGAATACAAAATTTATATGTAAAACATAAATTCTTTTTCCTGCTTCTCAATCTACTAGATATTCAATATGTACAATAAACATAAAAGAATTTACATGCATCATAAGAGGAAGAAGTATTTTTGCCTGGCTTTCCAAGTCATCAGGATTTTTCCATGTCCTATTTTTGTCCTGAGTTCTTTACTATTTTTAGACAACGAACTCCTTTTTTGAATATGATGACACTTATAGATCTTATATCCCACAAATATAATACAAAATTGTATTTGAATTGATTATATTAATGGAGCAACAGAAACTATTATGTATTTTTCATGAACTCTTAGGGTCCTCTAAACTCTGACGATGTTTACACACTTCTGTTTTTATTAATCTTTTCTGATCCATTATTACAAGTTAAAATTCCACATCTTTCAGTAGCTAATAACGTTAACCAGTTCCTTAAAGAAACTTTTTAACAATGTAATCACACACATATTCTTATATGACATCCTCTGGTTCTATTGTTAAACATCATACTTTATTTGATATTGTGTTACTTGCCATTTTTGTGAGCATTGTACATTATCAGTACTTAGAATATAGTTTATCTTTAGTTTTTACTATTGAATTGTGATTTCTGAAGATTATGTAACTGTTTTCTTTACCTAACTTTCATTGATTAATAGTGAAAAACCTATGTATGAGATTATTACATTTTTAAAATTCCATATATTTAGAACGTGCAATTTCATTGACAAAAACAAAAAGTTGAAAGTTCAAAGAAATAAAATTACTACTAAAACAACTGAAGACAATTTAACATAAAATATTATGAATATAGCCTTTGTTAAAGTACATATACACATATATCGACAAATATACTTTGTTGTTTCAAAACTAGTCATAATGTTGTACTACCTATATGAGCACTCATCTAATATATTTGCTACAATTTGGACTTTGACTGTCCTCCAAAGGTCCACATGGTAAAGATTTAGTCACCAAATGGTGCACTGGGGAACAGTGGAAAGTTTAAGATATTGACTTAGTGGGAGGGCCTAGCCTTAACCTCCCATGTTTTCAGTCACTGGGAGTGTGCCCTTAAGGAGACTTTTGAGTTCCATTCTCTTTCATCTTTTTCACTTCCTGACATGAAGAATCTCAGGTACTTTCCTTATCAATGGGACACAATACCCTATACCCACAAATTAAAGGAGGAGTTTATAGTGGTTCATATTTTTAGTATACAGTTGGCCAGCTCCAAGGTAGAAACGCATGGTAGAAAGTTTTGGGCAAAGGAAAGCTGCTGATGTCATAGCAGCCAGGAAGCACAGAGCAAGGGGATAAACAGTCAAGGGAGATACACACTTCCAAGTAATGCTCGCAGTGACCCACCTCTTCCAACCAGGCCTCACCTCCTAAAAGCAAGTTAGCTATAGCATTCCCATAATTCAATCACCTTCCCAAAGCCCCACCTATGAGTACATGATGCTTTGGAGGGGGGACATCTAGATATAAACTGTGGCAGGAGGTAAGAAGCTTTGCTGTACCACCCACTCCCTGCCATAATGTGCTGCCTTGTCACAGGTCCAAAATAAATGGGGATTATTGTTTGTAAACAGGATCCTACAAAGCTATGAGCCAAAATAAACATCTTCTCTCTATAAGCTGATCATCTTAGGTCTTTGTTAATGTAGCAGAAAAATGAAATCTTTTTTATCTTTATTTTTAGAACTCTTATGGTGTTATATCATTTGGAAATATTTATGTAAAGATAGTAATAGAGCATACTTTAAAATTTCCATAAATAAAATAAATGTAAATATAAGAAATAAGAATTGATCTTTTCTATGTAAAATAAAGTGTCAACTGAAACTATTCTAATAGAAGAAGAAAAATAGATCAAATATGTAATAATATCCTAAGTGATATATTTAGTAAACAGCTGAACCAAAATTAAGAGTAAGAAGTCAGACTGCTTCACAATCTGTGTGTGTTGTATTGTGTGTGTATGTGTGTGTGTGTGTGTGTGTAGGTATTCTTAGGACATTTTAATTCCATGAAATTAAAGGACAGCTGTTTAACCCAATATGAGCATAATGCTCTACATAGGGGAAATATGTTTTCCCCACTAAACAAGAAAAAATAGAAATATGTAACCTCTGGGTCTTTTTCTCTCCCTACCTTCTCTCATAATGAAGGTTATATTATTTCTTCCTGACCCAGATACAATCTGTAGTTTTAACTTCCTGACATTTGTGAAGAAGAGAAAGGTTGACCAGTCAAGTTAAGAAACATTCACCTTGCCACCCGGGTGAAGAATTCTTATTAAGTAAATAGCCACGGTCTTCTATCCCCATCCCTATTACCAACTTTAGCTTGGATTGAGGTTTGGATGTACTAAACACTTGATTGTAAAATTCAAAAATTAAAATTAATGTATTAAAAAGAAAGGGTTCATGAAATCATGTCTAACAGTAAAATTATCAGTGATAAAAGTGGCAAATTGAGAAATAAGATAAATCTCAAAGTCACTAGGTAAAAGAAACGTTATAAAATTATGAAAATGTAAGTCCTACTACCATGTAATAGAGGGAAAATTATTTGACTTATTAATATTGTTAAGTATTTTAGGAGAATAGTCAATGATTAGTCAAACATCATAGTTGAGTCTTGCATTTCTACAGTAGTATGTTGCTCTTTGTGGTGTGGTCTGACTGAAGTTATTTAATAACTTGTTTTAATATAACTAACTTTACAAAATATGATTCAGATTTAGTAAAAAACACAGTGGGTTGAAATCGACTTAATGTTTTTTGGATATTTTTCTTCCTTGTTAAATGAATGGATAAAACTGGCAAACAACTTTATATTCAAATATTCTTTAAGTCTAGGGGAAAAGGGCCGGTGAGATGGCTCAGCGGCATAAGCGCCTGCCTTGCAAGAGCGAGGGCCCGAGTTCGACTCCCGGATCCCACATACGAAAAAGGGGCCGGTGATATCGCTCAGCGGCATGGGTGCCTGTTGGCGCGCGAGGTCCTGAGGGTCGACCCCCCAGTACCCACAAAAAAAAAAAAAGTCTAGGGGAAAAAAAGGATTCTCAGGAACTAAATATGATGCAAACACAACTAAAAGAAGGCATCTTAATGCCAGGCAGTGAAGAAGAGTGAAAAATCAAAGATTTCTGATGACTGAAGTGATGAAAATGTAGAAGAGCTGCCTTTCTTGAAAACTGAAAGATTGTTTTCTTCAATTTTGGAAGTGTTAATTTAGAAGGATAACTAGAAAACAAAGGTTACAATTATCAAAGTAAGAGAGATTTTTAACATTTAGGAAATGGCCACGTATCACTTACTTTTCTTTTACCCTCTTCCCACAGCATATTAAAAATAAAAATCTAGTCAAGAAGTGCTTTCTGATTCACTAATGTTCATTTACTTCCACTTTGTTGTATTCTCAAAATGGTAGGCATACAATGGAGGTGTAGCTCAGTGGCAAAGTGTTTGCTTAGAATGCATGAGGCCTTACGTTCCAACCCAACCACAGAAAAACAGCAACAGCGGCAACAAAAACAACAACAATAGCAATTGTATTACTTATGCTTATGACTCACATATCTGACTATGAAAATTAACTTGCAAATCTTCATAGAAGTTTTTAAAGAAGAATTGATTTTAGTGAAATAGAAGAAGAGAAATAAAATTCTTTCTTCTCCTTAAGGATACAATACTGGGTCGGGGATATAGCTCAGCGGCACAAGCACCTGCTTGGCAAGCGCAAAGTCCTGAGTTCAATTCCCGGTAACAAAAAAAAAGATACAATACTGATTTAATTAATGACTTTTGGTATTACTCCTAATATTGTGGTACCTAATAACGTTGAAATATGTATTCTATCTTAAAAATAGCAAAAATGGTCAACAAGATACATGTGGAGACAGAATGAAACCCTTCATCTCTGGGACATCTTAATGTCTGTTTTGTGACTCTGTTAAACATGCTGGTTCTTTTCTGGGCTTATTTACTTCTGAAATAAAATTTACATCACTTTCCACCAATTCTTTTACCATATATTTTCCACCTTTAGTCACTAAGTGATAATTTTCCACTCTACCTATTCTTATTTCAATTGAGATAATAGATATTCCTAGGACAGTAAAGATTCCTAGCAATTTGTTTCTTCTCTCTCTTGAACAAAGACTTCCATCACTTTGTAATGTCATTTACTAATTATGACCTAATTAAAACATTTCTATTATTTTCTTCAGTTATCTAAGGCTCCTAAAAGTCCCTGTTGAAGAAGAGCTTACTCCATGAAAACTTTCCTGAATATCTGCCCAGGGACCATCGTGAGGCAGCTGCAAAATCTGCATAAACTTGGACTTCATTCAGCAGGCTTGTGATGAACCCCATGAATCCATTCTTACTACCTTCTCAACCCCTGAGGTTAGTTTGGAAGATGAAATACGTTTGAAATACACGATAGCATATCCTATTTCATATTATTTATCCTTTTGTATGTGAATCTCCTTAATGTATGGTTGATGAAGTTAGTAATGTATAGTGAGGAAAAGAAGATCTAAAACTATGTTCAGCAGGTTTTGTATTGCAGGACCCATTTCTAAAATACTGCATAATTTATTAGGGTCATGGGTGCTATTCTTGTAAGAAGTGATACCCACTCAATATTTTTAGACTCTGTCTCTTCTTTTTTTGGTTTTCACCTATTGGGGGAAAGAGCCTGAAAATAGCATAATTTTGCTAGCAATATGTTACAAGGGAAAATCTA
Organism: Erethizon dorsatum; assembly: GCA_028451465.1. NCBI lineage: Eukaryota > Metazoa > Chordata > Mammalia > Rodentia > Erethizontidae > Erethizon > Erethizon dorsatum. Next base: position 24,733,337 of record CM051842.1, read on the forward strand.
AGCCTGGAAAGAGTTATATTAAATAGGGTAGTCAGGCCTCTCTGAGGCTTAAGTAAAATTAGGAAGTGAACCTTGTGAATATCTAAAAAGCAGCCTTCCAGGAAGAGGGGAATACGTGTGTAAAGTCCCTGAGTTGGAAGCATGCTTGGCTTATTAGAGATATATATGGCATATTTGGAGCTCAGTGATATGAAGTAGGAAAGAAGATAGGATCTCTAGGGAACAGATCCAGATCATGTAGGAATTTCAGATTTTCTCCTGAGTATAAAGCGAAATTATTTGACGATTTAGAACTACTCCAAGTATTTTGTCTACTTACTCACTCTGTAAGTTATTTACAGGTACTAACATAGTCATGTGCATCCCCCATACTTGGTTCCTCATCTTCTGTTCCATAATACATTCTACTGTTCGACAAAAATCATAGATTAATATCATGTATTCCACGTTTGCAAAGAAGACAAAGGATCATCTTGGACAACCATACACGGCTCCTGTGAACAGGTGAAGAGGTTAATAAACCATGTGTCAAATGATTGATTCCCTTTTACTATCAGGCTTATTATTTAGTCTTTGATTAAACAGATTCTCAAACAGAGAGCTCATTATCCCCCTCTACCTTTTACTGCATTTTGAGGTATTTCTATTAAAAAGCATTCAAGTGTCATATATGTGTAGCCATGAGTTTTAGGAAGTTCAATTCTTTATGCTTTTAGTTTTTAAGATTAATTTTCTTTCATTTAAAAATTCACATCATTAAGACAGTTTTGGACGGTATGGCTATATTTTTCTTTTCTGTTTAATTTTCTGAAATAAAAACATGCAGCAGCCATTAACACTGCTCATGTTTATTTCCAACTTTCCACCTTTGAAACATAAAACGAATATACTTCCTAGTTCTCTGTAGTTGGGTGAGATAATGTGACCAGTTTGGCTCTGTGTTGTGATCTGAAGTAGCATATGTCATTTACAGTTCAAGAATTTAAATTCCAGTAGAAGACCTTCCGGAGCTTTCTTTCCCTCTGCATAGTGACTGGGAATGTTCCAGCTGGTAACTATTTTATCAGTCTGAGTCCCTGAATGACCAAAGCATAGAATCCACATGCTAACCCACACTGTACATATTATATAAGCAAGTTCTTATGAGTTTATGACATTTAGTGACCAGATATAGAATAATTGGTACAGATGATACTCAATAAATATTGTTTAGTAGTTACCAACACGGTTCAACAGCAGTCCTTAGCCTGCATAGTGTCACATATCAGTAAAATCCCCAAACCAGAATCAGGTTATCCTACTAAACAGATTTATTTTGTTGTTCCTAGCACATAATAAATATACAATAAATGTTTATTGAATGGAGGAATGAATATAACTATTCATCTAACAGGAAGCTCTTAAGAATTATTGCCTCAGTTTTTCAAGGATCATTGAGTAACAATGACTTATTTCCTTAGAAATCAAGAGGGTAAAAGTGTCGTTACTAAGTTATTGACTTCCCAGTGAAAAAGATAGTGCCATAGAGGTAAAACTGAAATGTTATCTTACATACCTAAGAAAATAATTAAATTTAAATTTATCTCACTAAATTATAAGGAATTTTAATGATATATATAATGAATAGATAGGTAGATATGCATACATATCTATAACTATATCTATGCTGTGTAGAGTATATAATGAATTTAGAGTCCTACCTACGTGGGTGGGACAAAGGAATTAAGCACAAAATGGAAGGCATTGGATATTGCTCATAGACACGTGTGTTTGTAACAGAACGCACAGATATCTGTGTGATTAGGTTGGAAGTGTCAATTTGACTGGCTTTTGGATCCACCAGGGGAATTGGAAGAGCACACTTCCGGATGTGTCAGGGTGGGTCACAGAGGTGTGGGGTCTATGTCTGGTCCCTCACCCGAAGCTCTCTGGCATTGCTTCCCTACTCTGTTTCCTTGTTTTCTGATCTAAGCAGCTTGCTCTACTGTGCCCTTTTGCTATGATGTCTCCACCTTATAGCCAGCCAACCACGGCCTGAATCCCTACAAACTATGAGACAAATTAAATATCTTCTCCTTTAAATTACTGATGTCAGTTCTTGTGTCTCAGTGAAAAGAAAACTGACTAATATACTATATAAGTGGTTCATATTGTAGGTAGTACATGTGTGTTATAGAGTTGTAAGACACTTTTCCAACATGTGCAAGACTCTGGGTTCAATTCCCAGTACCACAATAAACAAACATTTACCCTAAATTTTAAAAATATCATGATGATGAAAATTTTTAAAATATAGGGTAACAATTCAGGTATTGGGCCGGGGAGATGGCTCAGTGGCGTAAGCGCCTGCCTGGCAAGCACGAGGGCCCGAGTTCAACTCCCGGAACCCACATACGAGAAAAGGGCCGGTGATATCGCTCAGCAGCACGGGCGCCTGCTGGCGCGCGAGGTCCTGAGGTCGACCCCCTGGTACCCACAAAAAAAAAAAAAAATCAGGTATTAACTAAATTTTTACTCTTTTAAAAAGTTTTATTTCTCACAAACATCATTGCATTCATCAGTTTATTTCTATGACATAAACATATATGCATAAATTTATACCCAAGAATTTATATATTTTAATTTTGTGGTTTATTAAAAATATTCTCCAGAAAGATAATAAAAATGTACACTGTCATGAGCCCTTTCATATTATTTGAGATTTATTTTTCCTTATGGTCTTCAAAACTATTGATATCATCACCATTTCAATCTGTTGTCTGGGTAAAAATTATTTCAGTGCTTTATACTGTATATTTTTCATTACTAAGCAGACATACTTACTAATATATTAACTTTTTTCTTTTTTTTTTGTGGGTACCGGGGGGTCGACCTCAGGACCTCACGCGCCAACAGGCACCCATGCTGCTGAGCAATATCACCAGCCCTTTTTTTCGTATGTGGGACCCGGGAGTCGAACTCGGGCCCTCGCGCTTGCAAGGCAGGCGCTTATGCCGCTGAGCCATCTCACCGGCCCTAACTTTTTTCTTTCTTCATTTTCTGTTATGTTTTTAAAGAGTTTTTCTATTGAGGTGTTCTTCTTTTATATATTGATGTACCAGAGTTATTTATATATGAAGTTACAATTCTTTGTACCTTATAAATGTTACAAATAAGTCTCCTAATTCTTTCTTTTGCCTTTGAATTCAGTCTCTTTTTGTACTCATTCTAACCAATCCATGATACAATTAAATTTGCTTTGCTCAATATCTTCACCTACTCAATAAACAATTACTATGATAGACTACAAATAAAAAATAAAATATTTTAAAGGATTTAATAGACATTCATTCCATGCCTATAGGATCACATGGGCAAGAAACATTTAGCAAATTAATAGTAATATTATAGTGCTTCTAGCATTCTTATTTCTGAACTATTTGAGGTACCAAATAGTTAAGATGACTTTAATCACCGAGCTAAAATAAAATCTAAATGATTAAATAGCAAAGAACCCATGGGCACATCTTATTTCTAGTTCCATTAATGATCCAAAATTCCTCTTAAAATGAGTTTTTGAGGTATTATAAAGTAAATTTTAATGCTTCAGAAAAATAACTGCATATCTCAGGAAACAGATAATTGCCACTGGATTTAGCAATCTGACCCACAATATAGAAATTTCTAATTAAAGTACTCTTTATAATGCTAATCTTTCAGCCAAAAATTTCCTTGGGACATGTTATAATGAAGATAAAATGTACTAAGATTTTAAATTAACCATAAATCTCAGAGAAGCCTAATAAAAATTTTCATAAATGTTCACGTTAAGTGCATCTTACTACGAAGTAATCTCTTGGTTATATATAGCTCTCATTATTGGCATTATTATAAAGTGAATAACTAAAGTAATATAAATAAGTATTTAAAATGTTAATCTTTCAAATCTGGATTTGATATAAATAAAGGAGTAACATGAATTTCTAATGTCAAATTGGCAGGCAGATGATCTAAAAAGAAGTAGTTGCTTAAAAATACAATCAGAACAGCATTAATCCTTTCAATGATAGTTGCTGTCCCCAGGAATTTAATTGATAACATTCTTACAGTTTAAAAAATCAAGGACTGAATTCTTATCAAACCTTTCATGAAAATATATGAGCACTACTTGCATGTTGATTTTATAATCACTCTCAATTAATTAGTACTAAATAAATATCCCTTCAAAAGCATGTATCCTTTTCTTTATAATTGCAAGCTTGAGGGAATAAAGTTTTAGTGGAACAGACAAAACAAAACAAAACATAGCTACTATGTTTAAGGCTGGCCTACATTGGATTTCCTCCATGTATAATATTACAAGAGGCCCTAATTTGTTCTACAGTTTTGACAAGAATTTTATGTTAATTAACCAAGTATTTTTTCATTTTGCACTGATATTATTCATAGGCAGACTATAATATGTAAAGATATGTGTTGTTGGAATCCTACAGCAGGAACCATAATCAGATATGGGCATTTGCTAATTACATTTTCAGAAATACATCCATATAAAATTTTCAGTCGAGGCTGTGCATCTTATCCTTGACATTACTGCACTTTGAGTATGGTCTCATTAAAAATATTTAATAATTGAACTTAAAAATAATGATTAAATATAATGAAATGCTTTGTAAAAATAAATTGTAATAAATAATATCAATGCAAAACAGAAAATCAAATTACTTGACAAATGTAGAAACTAGAAATCATTTACAAAAAATTAGACAATGTGTTAAATTATCTTCAAATAATTATAATCCTAGGGAAGGCCTCATATTAAGAAGAATTCAGGATACCAGGAAGCTAGATCTAGTATTTCTAGTCTGTGAAATTTCATTATATAGGATGTCTGAGCTTTATTTTCTTTACCTGTAAAATGAAAAGTAATGGAGTTGCTCTATCTATTCTTGGTAATAAATACCACATATAAATTATACTCAAATGAATTTGAAATTTCACTTATGTTGAAAAGCATTTGATCACTTGTTGCAGAGCTTATACTACAATACTTACAAGAAAAGAGTTCCTTAAACTACTAATCAGTCAGAATGTTGGAGAGTTGCAGGTCTGTATAAGCTAATTTATAACAAATAATTACTTTTAAGTAGAGTGTACTGTATTGAGTAATTAACAGGAACCATGATAGCTATTTTTCAGTGGTTGTCCACTTCTCTTAAGAATCTTGTAAACTGTCATAGATGATATATTTTGAAGATGGATACAATAATCATCTCTTCCTACATGCTCTTCCTACAATGTAACACTGACATTTTTCTGTTGAATTTGGGGTTACATCCCTCCCCTTGCATGTAGGTGGACCTGTGACCCTTTTAAAAAGTACAATATATGACATCCAAGATGTCTCAAAAGGCAATACAGCTTCTACTTTTTACTCTTTCAATCATTTGCTCTTGGAAACTAGCTAACATACTGTCAGAAACCACAGATAACATTCAGAAGATGCATACAGGTGTTAGAGCTAACAGCTAGGGCTGAAATCCCAGCATTAGCCACCAGACATGTGAGTGGAGATGGGCTCATCATGACTCCAACTTCAGCTACTGTCTTATTAAAACTGCATGAAAATGCCTGAGCTCTGTTGACCTCCAGCGTCGAGAAATAATAACAAAAATGAGTATTTTTGTAAGCTCTTAAGTGTTGAAGTGATTGCTATGTGGAGATAGTAAACAGAGAACAAGATTAGCATGCTGTATTTTGTAGGTGAGATAATACTGCATTACAGAGGTGAGCTAAACATTACACAGGTCCACAAAGAAAACAGCTACTGAATCACAAGCAAGTTAAGAAGATGAATCATAATTTTAACAAACATTTTTCTTTCTCAAAGATTTATTTGTCGTGTTTAAAAATATCACAGTAACTGTTTGGCTTTGATATTCTTTAAGAGACTAAAATTAACTAAACAAGATGTACTCCATCTACTCTATACGAGCAAATCCAAATAATCTAGTAATGATAACTAATAAGCCACCTGAACTGTTCAAACACTAACACAGATAATCTCAATTCCATCCAACAATCACTTACCATTAGTGAACCTACAAACCCCCATAAAATATGATGAACATGAGCCAAACGGAAATTTTCAGATATCTTCGTTTTGTAGAAATTGAATCTATTTTTGTATCATCTCCATCTGCACTGCTGGTGCTATCTTTGTTATTAAGATACAGTGCTATGGTTTGGACATGATCTCAGTGTATCTCTCAAAGATTCATGTGCAGCATACTTGGTCCTGATTGTGGTAGTGTAGATTTGGTGGAGCCTTGAAGAGGTGGGGCATAGTGGAAGGTAGTTAAGTCATGGGGATCCCTCATCTAGAAGAGATTAATACATTTCTTGTGCCTCAGTTAGTTCCCATAAAAGTTGTTAGAAAAAGAGCAATCCTGGCCCCTAAATCTCTCTTGCTTCCAGTCTCGTCATGTGAGTATTCTCTCCCTCTCTGATGCCACCAGTCATGCTATGATGTAGCCAGAAGGCCCTTCCCAGAGGTCAAACTGATGCATCTGCACAATCCTTATAGTCCTTCAAAACTGTAAACTAAATACAGACATTCCTCAGTTAATGGCTGAGTTAGGTTCATGGGACTAGGTCAATAAGTGACTTGGTCTCTAAATGAAGAATTGTATATAGTACTATGTAAATTCCAATATTTGGAAGAAAGAAATGGTCAAAGGAAACTCCAACTTGATGACTTTGTTTGATTTGCATAATTCTTATATGCAGTACTGTAATGTATAACACAACATAAAACTATGGTAATGTACTGTATGCTACAATCATCAATAATTACAGTACTATATAAACAAGGTGTACCATACAAAGAAAAGACATTGAGGGTCTATAACCAAAATGTAAAGAACTGTACAACAAAAAAAGATGGGTTGTAAGTCTGGGTCGTTGGTCGTAAGCCCGAACAGTTGTTAAATGGGTATGTCATTAAATGAGGAGCATTTGTATCCATTTTATCTATACATGACACAACTTGGGCATTTTATTATAGCAACAGAAGATAGACTAATACAGAAAGGAAAAATCATTTTCCAGCATGGTAAGGTAAATGATGTATTGTTTCTTGCAAATATAAAAGTGGGTCTTTGGTCTATATGTTTTTGGATTTAAGTTATTTTTTTAAGATTATATCGTAATGTATTAATAATATGGAAAATGCAGGAATGTTGACCTGTGTAATTGTAATTTTTCTTTACTCCTAAACACTTACCGATACTTGTTGTTCAAGAATGTGATAATAAAAATTAATATACTCTGTGGTAATTATTTTAGCCACCCTGTGAAGTTAAAATTATGTGTATTTAGAGATGAGAAAAATGAGTCATTGAAGGAATATGGCATAGTCTCAGAGAGAAATTAGCTTCCTATCTTCTTCCTGTTTTCATCTCAAGAGAAGGGTCAAATGAATCTCTTAGCTATAGAATACTCATTAATTATGTTTCAAAAAGTATGGTACAATTTAGAAATTTAATCACATCTAAATAAATATAAGTACAATAAATCAAAAGACAAAGTAGGAAAAGTATCTGAAACATAAACAACAATAAAGTCCCTATCCTTATGCAGAATTTTTACTTGTGTATGAAGTAGAAAAATAATGTTCCCACATTATTTTATATTTTAGCCTTAGTTTCCTAAACTATGAACTAGAGATAAATCTTCATAAGTGGGTTTTGAAAATCAGAAATAATTTTAATCATGTACGAGGTATTTAATATATTTCCTAAATACAATTGTACCTAGAATATATGATATCTTTTGGTTATGATCATTATGTACTGCAAAGATATACTAAGAAAGTTTTTTAATTAATTTAAAATTTGGGGATTTAGTGTAGTTTTTCTCTTAAATAAATAAGCCTTTTTTTGAAGCTATTTTGCTTTACCCAATTATTTAAAACTGACAATGTCTCTGCATTAATTAATAACTAGAGATGATCTAAATTGTAATCACTGCAGATAGTGATGGTGCCCTGTACACTGTCTCTGTTTTTACATCAACTGCATATTTATTCAAACTGCACGAGGCAGTATTCTGACCTATTAGCTAGAAATTTCAAAACAGGAACTACATTCAATAGTCTCTTCTCAGTGAGCATTTTGTTTTAATGTAAATATTAAAAGTACAGTATGCATTTCCTTAAATGATAACTTTCTTTTACAAAGCTATTCCTAAACTATGTGCTGGTTACTCTGCTTACAGTGTATGAATCATAGCATTGGGCACATATTTTTTGCTGTACAATGCCTGTAATATTGAGAAGGGTTTTATTTTAAAGTTTGTGGTTGGATATCTGACCTATAGAATATATAAATATATCATAACCATATTTTGCTCATATGAACAGCTACTTAACATTAGAACATTTTGTTTTATATTTATATGTATGCATGTATGTAAGTATATACATATTAATTGATAATGTGAAAAAGAAAACAATAGTTTGTTTCTAAAGTTAGTTTCTAGGGCCGGTGAGATAGCACAGTGGCATAAGCGCCTGCCTGGCAAGCGCAAGGTCTCGAGTTCGACTCCTGGAACCCACATACAAAATAAGGGCCAGTGATATCGCTCAGCTGCATGGGCGCCTGCTGGTGCGCGAGGTCCTGAGTTCAACCCCCGGTACTCACAAAAAATAAATAAATAAAGTTAGTTTCTAAACTGAGATTTCAAATGTCTCTTAAATATTTATATCAGACACTTAATTATTATTTATTATGTCATATAACATTATGAAGTTGCCTCCATCTATTTTAAGATATTGTCCTCCCCTGTTTATGATAGAATAATTAGATATCCATGCTCAGACTGAGATATTTCTCTCATAAATCAGGTAATAAAATTTATTTGATAAGTAACATAAAAGAAAGAAACTGATGAGTAGTTATTTTATCAAAATACAATAACAAGCATAACATGACTGTAATTTTATAATATTTGAAATCAGTTTAGCTCTTGGAAGTTTCGCTTCATAACTGCCAATCAATAAATCTTTTTTTGAAATATTAATAATATATTATTACTTAAAGATATCACATAATTGAGTGTTTCTTTAGGGTAATATGCTATGGTCTATAATTCAGTATGAATTTACACCAAATCATCTTCACAAAAATGCTCATTCACATTTTTAGACTCTAATCAAAAAAATATGCATTTTATCTTAAAATTCTCATTTTAAAAAATTCAGCACTTGTTTGCTTCTCTCACATTGTTTCTAACACTTTGATATTCATCTAAAATTTATTTTTAAAAATTTTTGTCTCTTTTCCCATCTATAACCTCAGTGTCATGAAGGTAAATAACATTTCCACCTTGTTCACTGGAAGAATTTCAGTTCCTGGAGCAGTTATTTTTTTTTAACTTTTATTAGTACATGTTTGCAGTACCTAATGACAGTTATTTTATATGATGTGTTTTCAATTTGCACCATTAAGGATTAAAACCTACACCTGAAATTTAACATCTACCTAAAATAAAATGTCATGTATAAGAATATTGTGTATTTGACAGTGAGAAACTGTAAAACACTTCACAGGATGCTATTTACTGTCTTGTCCCCCTTTTCTGGACAATCATGGACCTGAAGGGAGAAAGAGACAGCAGTACTGTAATAGTAGGAGATTTCAATTCTCTGTTTTCAATATTAGATAGAATAATCAGACAAAACTTCAACATATTAAAAATGGACCTAATAGACCAGTACAGAACATTTCACCCAACAGCAGTAAAATACAAGTGTTCTCAAGCTAACATGGAATATTTCCATAATAGGTCATATGTTAGGTTACAAAACAAGTCTTAGGAAAATTAAGAAAAATGAACTCATACCAAGTAGCTTTTCCAAACACAATGAAATCAAATAGGAAATCAACAGCAAAAAAGGGAAAACTCACAAATATGTGAAAATTAAAGAGGATTCTTATCAACAGATAATAGGCTGAAGAAAAAAATCAAAAAAACAAAGAAGAAAATATCTCAAGACAAATGAAGATACAATATGCCAAAATATATGGAATGCAGCAAAAATAGTAATAAAAGGGAAGGTCAGAGCAGTAAATTCCTACATTATTAAAAGAAGAAAAATCTCAAATCAGTGGTCTAATTTTATATCTCAAGGAACTAGATAAAGAAAAGCAAAGCCCAAATATTGTTAAAGGAAGGGCATAATTAATATCAGAGCAAAAAGATAAAGAATAGAAAACGAAGAAAATATCAGTAAGAATCATTTTTTGAAAAGACAAACAAAATTTAAAAACCCTTAAATGGACTAAGGAATAAAGACAGAAAACTCAAAGTCAGAAATATAGGCAGTGGCATTAAGGCTTCTGGTATAGAAATAGGAACGATCATGAAAGACTACTATAAATAATTATATGCCAACAAACAGAATAACCTAGAAAAAAAGGATAAATTTTGACAAATATAAATCTTCTAAGATTAAATCATGAAGAAATAAAATCTTAAAAGACCAATAAAAGTAAGAAGAGGGATCAGTATTCCACAGGCTTCCAATAAAGAAAAGCCAAGGGCTAGGTGACTTCATAGGTAATTTCTACCAAATTTCTCAAAAACTCCCAAAATACTTGAAATGGAGAGAACACTATAAAACTCATTGTATGTAGCTAGAATTACCATATATCAAAGATAGAAAAAGATACCACAAGTAAATTATAGGCCAAAATCGCTAAAAATATAGAAGCCAAACCCCTCAATAAAATACAGTACTAGCAACTGGCTTCAATAGCATGTTGAAAGAATCATATATCGTGAACAAACAGGATACAAGGATGTTTTAATATATGAAAAGTATTAATGTAATTCACAGGATTAACAGAATTAATGAATTTTTAAATCACACAATTATCCCAGTAGATGATGAAAAGATGTTTTACAAAACTCAACATCATTTCATGATCAAAACTAAACTAAAAACCTCAACAAACTAGGAAAGAAGGAAATTGTACCAATATAATGAAGCCATATGTGAAAAGATCACAGCTAATTTCATAGTCAACAATTACAAACTGAAAGGTTTTTCTTTCAGATTATGCAAAGGAAACGACATCTATTCTTATTACTGCTATTCAACATAGTACTGGATGCCTTATAAGAGCAATTAGGATAAAAAGAGAAAGGAAAAGGAAAAGTACCCTCCAAACAACAAAACAGGGAGTAAAATTGTCCCTAGTTGCAACTAACATGATCTTATGAAGAGAAAATCCCTCGACTTCTTTTAACAAAATGAACTATCAGTATTAATAAGATCATTGAGTTTGCAGAATACAAAATGAACATATAAAAATCAGTTCAGTGCCCATACACTAACAATGAATTACCTGAAAAGGAATTTAGGAAAGATCAAATTTATAATAGCACTGAAAAGAATGAAATGTCTAGTGGTAAATTGCGCTAAAGATGTCAAGTATTTTACATTGTATTTTATACATCTATAAAATATTGATGAAAGTAATTAAAGCAGACAGAACAATTAGAATAATATTCCACATTCATGAGTTGAAAGACTTAAAATTATTTAAATGTTCATACTACCCAAAACGGTCTATAGATTGAATATGATGCCTTTCAGAATCCCAATGATAGTTTTAAAAATATAAAAATTTTAAAAATTCATCTAGAACAAGAAAGGATTCAAAGTAGCCAAATCAATCTTGAAAAATAAAAGCAACAGTGGAGGCATCACTTTTCCTAATTTTAAAGTATAACAAATGCATTAATTAAACAGAGTGGTACTGGGAATAACAGATATCTAGAGCAATGTCATACAGCAGAGATACAAGAAATAAATTCACTTATATACAGTCAACTGAGCTTCAACAAGGGTACCAAGAACACACAAAGTACAAAGAACAGTCTCTTCAATAAATGGTGATGGGAAAACTGATAGCCACATAAAAAGGAATAAAATTGGACAATTAGAGCATACATAAAAATCATCTCAAATCTGATATAAGCCTTAAATATAAGACCTGAATCTTTAGAAGTAAACAGGATAATCTTCATGACTTTTCTTTGGCAGTGATTTCAAGAAGTGACACCAAAAGCACAGGCAACAACAGAAAAGAGATACCAGCCATGGTGGATTAACTAATGGTCAACTTGGAGCACCCAGCTGAACCGAATCAGTGTGGTTCTGGGTGTGGAAGCCCACCTGAGGATTGTTGCCAACAGCATGAAAAGAAAACTAGAGGGGAAGATGGCATGCTATTGATTCTCCTGGAGAAGCTTGTCATGCTGGCTTTCCGGATATGAACTCAACTGTTCTCACTGTCAGAGGAGCTCGGGTCCTTGCTGTCACTGAGGGTGGCTGTGGTCCTTTTCAGGGGAGCTCTGGTCCTTACCTTGAGCATCGCTTCCTGGCTCCAGTGCAGATCTCAGCCTGCTGACACAGATCCTTCATCCCACTGGCACAGACTTTTTAGCTTCCACCACTGACCTTTGGGCCTTCCCAGGATCCTTGATACAGACTTGCATGAGACATTGTAATGGCCTGCAGGCCTCCAACTGGACTCATGGAGGACATTGCCATGGGCTCTAGGCCTTCATCTGGACTCGTGCAAGATATTGCCATGGGATCCCGCCCCTCAGCTGGATTCTTTGGGTCTCTAGTGCATGGACAGATCTCCCACAATCCTTTGCATTTGATTCTTTGGGTGAATATTATAAAATAATCCTATAAATTATGTGTCCTGTATTAAATCTTTTCCCTTGTAAACCCTGACTATAACACCATACATAGCTTTAAATGGTATTTCTCTAAGTTGTATAAAAACTTGTACATATCAATACCAAAAAAATCTTAAAAACTCATTTAAAATGGGGCTAACAACTTGGGTAGTCATTTCTGTAAAGAAGATACACAAATGGACAACAGGTATGCAAAAAAAAGTTCAGTATCACTAATCAGTGGGGAAATGTAAATTAAAAGCAGAATAATCTATCATTTCATTAGATAGCTACTATTTTAAAATAAACATTGGCAAGGATGTGGATAAATTGGGAATTCTGCTTACTGTTGTTAGAAATGTAAAATGTGACTGGCATTGAAACACAATGGAGTTTCCTCAGAAATTAAAAACAGATGTACTACATGATCCAGCAGTTTTACTTCTGGTTTTTTATCAATAAAATTTAAATCATAATCTTTAAGAGTTATTTACACTCTTATGTTCACTGCAACACTATTCATGAAATCCAAAATGTAGATACATTTTACGTGCTCATTGATGGGTGAGTGGATAAAGAAAATATGCATACAAGGGAATATTATTAGTATTCAAAAAGAAAGAAATTCTAATATATCAACACCATGGACAAACTTTATAGAAATTTTGCTAAGTAAAATAACATTGTCACAGAAAGATAAATACTGCATGATTCTACTTATAAGGTGTGTCTAAAATCATCAAGCTTTATATGATGAGAGAGTGTAATAATGGTTGGCAGGGGCCAGGGAGAAGGGAAATGGGGACTTGTTAACTAATGTGCATGAAGTGTCATTTTTGCAAGATGAATTAGCACTCCAGATCTGCTATGTAACCTTATTCCTATAGTTAAATATATTGTATTATCCACTTAAAAATCTATTAATAGGGTCTCATTTTAACTATTCTTATCACAATGGAATAGAATTTTTAAAATTTTCAATAGAAATGTATCTGTTGAAAATAATATTATAAATATTTACTTTAAAGTTCTCTCAAGTCTTAAAATTCTGCTTAGAAGTCTTCAGTGTACTAATATACAGAGCTGAACTCAAATCTGACAACTCCGTTTCTAGGTCACTTGTTCAGTCACATCAGAAAGCATAAAGGCTTTCTTGAAGTAGATCAATGATGCTTTTAATCAGAGGTATGCTTTCCACCGGCTAGCTGTGCACTGTCTGTTAATTCTTTTACATTTAGTTTGAGGGACAAATTGTGTTGGGAGGAGTCAAGGCAGAGACAGACTGAAAAATCTCCTCTTCCCCTCTACAGGTAGGATCACTGGACAAAAAACCACCTAGAAGTGTTTTTTTCTTTTTTATAAGGAAGCATTACTATGTTCCATATTGCATGATTTCAAGATTGTTCCTGAGCAAATTTAGAATAAAAAGCATATCCTTTTCTACAGACACCTTCATATTATATTAACTCAGGAATTTGCCAAACCATATGCAGGTTATGACTCAAATGTTTGTTTATAAATCAACTTGGAACGCAGTACATATTTCCCATGGACATGCTGACAGAAGTATAATAAGGTCATCAGTTTAAATTCCATCTCATCCAAACCCCAATATAATTAAAGTAGTAACGATATTGGTTGCTTTTTCCTCCCTTTTTTGAGACCCTACAATGTGCCTATACCATAGAAAGTCCTTTACATAATTCACCTAAGCACTCCTAATAGTTCCATGAGTTAGATATGATTATCGTAATATACATGAGGAAACTGAGGCCCAGAATGTACAAGAAACTCTCAAGCAGCGGTTTGAATATGAACCTAAATCTCTCTGATGTCACAATCTGTGCACTCTTCTCTTTGCTCAACTAATACTCTTCCTTCCTAATAACCAATCCTTCTCTGAGTAAATGTGGTTGCAATGCAGTGTTTCAGAAAAGCATGATTTCTTTCCTCTGAAGTATCAAGTGCGTGTGTCTGTTTACCTCAACTATCTCCCAGATAATAATGAAATTTCTAGCCCTGGACACAAATTCCATCAAGCCCTGGGAAAGTTGAACATAAACATCTGGCTACCTACACAACATTTTCTTCTCTTTTCCTACCTTCTGATGTAATTTGATTCAAAAATCATCTTGTTCCATCTTGGCCACGTGATTCAAGCAGGGCTGATTTTGATTGGTTAAAGTGAATCCTGCCAGTCAGTTGTTTCCCCTTTGGGGTTTAGGTATGAGGATGTGACGTGATCCTATGCAAGGGATAGCATAACAGAGAAAATACGCTAGTGCAGCTTCATAGTTACTTTCTCTATGCTGGGACAAAATATCTGATAACCACAACTTAAAGAAGAAGAGGTTTATTTTGGTTCACATTTTTAGTCCATGGTCAACTGGCTCCAAGGAAGGAAGGACATGAAGGAAGGGCATAGGCTGAGGGAAGCTGCTCATATCATGGCAGTCAGGAAGGGGAAAGAGAAGGGAGGAGCCAGGCATGGAAATATATTCTTCCAGGTTACACCAGTAAGTCTCCCCTTCTCATCAGGGCCTACCTTCCAAAGTACATTCAGCAACTTCGAAAGTGCACTGAGCCACTCAACAGTGAATGAAACCACTTGCGAGTATAGCACCCACATGATCCATCACCTTTCAAAAGCCCTGCCTCTGAGTGTATAATGCTTTGGGGGACCTTCTTGATTCAAGCCATACTAGCTTCTGGGACATATTCCTTCATTCTTAAAAGAGGAATTCCTTCATACACTCGGATTATGAACAATATACATTAGTCAATAGGTGATTTCAACAGCTGAGCTGCTTCTTGTAGAAATATTATACAGTGATTGTTCTTAATTTTGAAATCTGTACTGTACTTGTTTCACTAATAGCAGATTAAGGAAAAAAACATAGAACTTGAGGAAGCCATGGGACAATTTTTGAGCACCTTTTGAATAAAAGTGTTTCCTTAAAATGACCCCATGAAGTAACAACAAAAGCCATAAAACAAAAGATTAATGAATTTCCAAACTTATAAAATAATATTTTAAATAGAGAAAAGCACCACAAATTCAAAAGATGACTGACAAACTGTGAAAAATATTTGTGCTCCATATCACAAAAATGGCTAAGCAAATGAATAAGAAAATAATTAAAAATGGCAAAACACAAAAATTTCCCAGAATAAAGAAATACCACTTATTCTAAAATGCATACAATTATGCTCAGTTACTTTAACAATAAGAAAAAACTATAAATAATTCAAATTACGCACAAACACATCATAAAAGGGAGTGGAAAGGGTGGGAAAGACATTTATTTTTCATTTTTTATCTTCCGTCTTTCTCATTTTAAAATCATATTTATGTATATCCTACAGCAAATATAACTCAAATAAAATTGGTATATAAAACTTTTGAGAAGACTACAGTATCTCCTTCAATTTATCATTCACATCTTGAAACTTGCCACTTAGTGCAAGAGCAGCCATTATTATCAAGAATACCTGTGTGGCTGTAAGAGTATGTGCAAGTTGAGATGTATGTAAAGAGAGAAAGAGCAAAAGGCAATGTAAAGCGTAAGGAAGCAAACATCAAATAGTCTAACTTAAAGAAAGATAACCTATAGTCCTCCTTCAGTATCTGTGAAGAATCGGTTTCAGAACACTTCACAGATATCACGCTCCACGGATGCACAACTCCCTTATATTAACAGGCAGGGTATTTGCATATAATGTACGAAATCTTCCCACATACTTTAAATTAGCTCTATTTTAATACCTAATGTAAATGCTATGTAAACAGTAGTTACACTATATTGTTCAGGGAGTAATGACAAGGAAGAAGTCTGTACATGTTCTGTACATATGCAGGATATTTACTGAATATTTTCAATTTATAGTTCATTGAATATACAGGTGCAGAATTCATACATGTACACTGCTTAAGGAAGAATGTAGAAGTAAGGGAGAGCGGCATATAGGAAAAGAGTGACAGATAATATTGATGTTCTTTGTCAGATCACTAAAGTTCTTGAAATCCAGGAAAATACACCAGAAAGAAAAGATGACAGAAATAATGCAAAGGGAAATAGGTAGGAATTATCAATTAATTCAGTAAGAGGCAGTCGAGGGAGAAGGAGTCTCAATGATCTCAAGTTTAGGTTAAAAATAAAAGTCGGAAGTGACTTCTGGTCCCATAGACAAGGATGAGTTCAGTTTTAATTTGAATTTACATTGAATTAGAGGTTATGGTAGGACAACTGTTTGTGCAAACTCCTAGTCAGTAGGTAGAATGAAGCTTTACAATTGGCCCATTTCCAGGGCAGAGATGAAGCTCTGAGAAGCACAGACTGAAGAGAGACAAACATCGAGGATACACATACATCTTGTATTATGGGTACTTCCTTTCCATCTCGTCTGGCTTGTGAACATCTAAATGCCATGTTTAGCTGTCTAGTATAATGTATCTCAGTTTAATGCCTATATTTCATGAATATTTGTCATGTAAAATTTTAAAATATAACCATTTTTCTTAACTTGTATTTTGAAGAAACCCGTATGCATGGGTTTGCTGTTTTTTCCCCTTTGTTATTATAAGAACCAATTTTACTGGCAGATGTAATTATTAATTCTGTGATATTTTGCTGGTCTTTAATAATGTGAAGATGCTTCTTTATAATATTACATACTTTATGTTCATTATCTCTATTTTAAATGCTCAATTGCTTCTTACTTTGAAAATGCATAAATGATTATTTGCCTGTCCTATTGGTGGTAAGTGTACACCTTAAGGTTGACAGCTCTTGTTCATCACACAAAGAGAAGCAGCAGCAAGAATACTCTCTCTCTTTGCAAATACGTTTTAGGATTTACAGATAGTAAAAGACTAAGGGGAAGGACATAACGATGAAAAAGAAACAAATCCTTTGGCTGATCAGGCTGGGGTTTTCAAATAGTAAGACACCAAAGCTGTGGTAGAAGTCACCACTACTTCTCAAACTTTTTAATGAAATTGAAAGGGAAGCAATACTCACATATTCATTCCTGGAAGCAAGCATTACCCTGATACCAAAACCAGAGAAGGACCCAACTAAGAAAGAGAACTACAGACCAATCTCCCTAATGAACATAGATGCAAAAATCCTCAATAAGATACTGGCAAACAGAATTCAGCAAATCATCAAGAAAATTATACACCATGACCAAGTTGGATTCATCCCAGGGATGCAGGGATGGTTCAACATACATAAATCAATAAATGTAATACACCATATCAACAGAACCAAGGACGAAAATCATATGATCATCTCAATAGATGCAGAAAAAGCTTTTGACAAAGTCCAGCACCCATTCATGATAAAAACTCTACAGAAAATTGGAATAGATGGTCTTTATCTCAATCTGACAAAAGCCATCTATGACAAACCAGCAGCCAATATCATACTAAATGGACAAAAACTGAAAGCCTTCCCTCTAAAATCAGGAACAAGACAAGGATGTCCAATGTCCCCACTCTTATTCAACATAGTCCTGGAAACTTTAGCCAGAGCAATTAGACAAGAGAAAGAAAAAAAAGGAATAATGATTGGAAAGGAAGAAGTTAAATTATCATTATTTGCAGATGACATGATACTCTACACAGAAGACCCCAAAAACTTCACTAAAAATTTGCTAGATTTAATAAGCAAATTCAGTAGTGTAGCTGGATACAAAGTCAATACTCAAAAATCAATAGCCTTTCTGTAATAATAAACTTAATGAAAAAGAAATTAGGGAAAAAATACCTTTCACAATGACATCCAAAAAAATGAAATACCTAGGAATCAACCTCACAAAGAATGTAAAAGACCTCTACACTGAAAGCTACAGTACTCTGAAAAAGGAGATTGAAGAGGATATCAGAAAATGGAAAGATATCCCTTGCTCCTGGATAGGAAGAACCAATATAGTGAAAATGGCCATACCTCCAAAATTGTTATACAGATTTAATGCAACCCCAATCAAAATTCCAACAGCAGATCTCACAGAATTAGAGAAAACAATCATAAAATTCATTTGGAATCAGAAGAGACCTAGAATAGCAAAGGCAATTCTCGGCAACAAAGGCAAGGCAGGGGCATCACAATCCCCGACTTGAAATTATACTATAAAGCTACTGTGATAAAAACAGTGTGATACTGGCAAAAAAAAAAAAAGACCTGAAGATCAATGGAACAGATTAGAAGATGCTGAAACAACCCCAGACATACTAAGCCACCTTATCTTTGACAAAGGTGCCAAACACATTCACTGGAAGAAAGACAGCCTCTTTAATAAATGGTGCTGGAAAAACTGGCTCTACACATGCCAAAGATTAAAACTAGATCCATATCTTTCACCATGCACTAAACTAAATTCAAAATGGATCAGAGATCTAAATATTAAAACAGAAACATTAAATCTGCTGGAAGGTAGGATAGGTAAAACCCTTGAAGACATTGGTGTAGGCAAAGACTTTATGAATAAAACTTCAACCACACAGGAACTATCACAAAGAATCAACAACTGGGATCTCATCTTATTAAAAAGCTTTTGCACAGCAAGAGAAACCACCAACAGAGTGAAGAGACAACCCACAACGTGGGAAAAAGTGTTTGCCAGCTGTTCCTCAGACAAAGGATTACTATCGAGAACATACAAAGAACTCAAAAAATCAGACCTCCCAAATTTAAAGACCCTCTCGAAAAATGGGCATTTGAGATGAATACACATTTCTCAGATGAAGAAATACTAATGGCAAATAAATATACAAAAAAATGTGCAACATCACTAGTCATTCGAGAGATGCAAATTAAAACAACACTGAGATACCATCTCACCCCAGAAAGAATGGCTATTATCAAGAAATCAACTAATAACAAATGCCGGAGGAGCTGTGGGGAAAAAGGAACCCTTCTCCACTGTTGGTGGGAGTGTCGACTGGTACAGCCACTGTGGAAATCAGTGTGGAGATTCCTGAAAAAACTAGGATGGGAGGTCCCATTTGACCCAGCTATTCCCCTTTTGGGTATCTTCCCAGAAGAATTAAAAACATCGTACCACAGCGATATATGTGCACCCATGTTTATAGCAGCACAATTTGTAATAGCCAGATCTTGGAAACAACTCAAATGCCCATCAACTGAGGAATGGATAAGAAAGATGTGGTATTTTTATACAATGGAGTACTATTCAGCCATAAAGAAGGATAAACTGGAGATTTTTATAGGTAAATGGATGCAACTTGAGAAAATACTCATAAGCGAAATAAACTGGACGCACATGTGTAAGCATCATATTGTCTTCTAGTATGAGAAACTGAAAGAGTAAATAAGATCCAAAATGTACAAGACATGGTGAATCAAAAAGAAACTGGTCAAAAGGAAAGAGAGACTGGGATGGGGGAACAGGGAAAAGAAAGAAGGGAAAAGGAAAAAAAATTGTATTTATATATAAGATGCTTAAGATAGATACACTATTAATTTTACTTAGCCCACTGAAGAGTAAGGTTTGTGCCAGTAATGTTTGGACAATTGAATGCTAATATCTGGTACCCTGAATAACTAACTTAAAAATAACAATACGTAATGTATTAACCAGTGTTACCCTACTATTATGTTGTTTTGAAATTTTGTTCTTTTTTGATTTGTGTTTTTTTGTTTTTTCTTCTCTTTAAAATAAAAAAAAGAAGTCATGACTTGAGGTTTCAATCTCAATTCTGCGAGTCACTAGGTGCTTCAGTAAATTTATTTCATTTAAATCTCCCCTAAAATATGACTTCAATAAAATTATCTCCCATATTTAACATATAGGTCAAATTAGATGACCCACAGGTCAACTTTGAAAGACTTTTAAAAATGCAAATATTAGTTAAGAAAAATATTTTTTTTGTTGTTCTGGCAAAATTGCAAGAAGTGTGATTCTCTTTTGTCATTATAGAATTATAAGTGCATAAGCAAAGTATGGATAATTTTCCAAACCCTGATTCCTTTACTTTGTGAGCTACTAAAGAGCAAGATATATCACTTGGGAGTCAAGTTTATTAAATGAATGTGGCCTAAACTGTGGTATGGAACACAAAGATAAGCAAAGTCTTTGCAAGCAGAAACATAAATGTGTGTGTGGCTTTTTTCTCCATTGCTCGTGGCAGAAGATCAGATCCACAGTGCCTACGGAAGAAGAAAAAGCTTCATGTGGAGTCAGTAAAGGAGGAAGAGAAAAACCTGGTGCTAAAGATGCCTGGGAGAAAGCAAGTTGACATTATTTTTACTTATCAATTGAACATATTTTTAGCTTACAGATAATGGATGTCTTCCTCAGTTTGGCATGCCATGGAATTACGCCATCGTAGGCAGAAAAATACACTCCATTCAGAAATCTCTATGTTCTAACCCTTGGAACTTGTGAGTGGGTTACATTAGATGTCAGTGAAGAACTGAGGATGCAGATAGAATTAAGCTTGCTAATATGATGATTTGAAAATAAGTAATTTTCCTAGTCAAGTGGGCCCAATATGATTGTGAAGTTCTTTAAAATTGGAAGAAGGAAGCAGAAGCATAGGTGTTAGAGATATAACAAAGACTCAACCTGTCCTTGTTAGCTCTGAAGATGAAACAGTGCCATGTGCCAAGGAATTGAGGACAGCTACTAGAAACTGGAAAAGTCCAGGATATGCACTTATTTGCCTCTTCAGCCTCAAAAATGAAGGCAGCATTGCTGACACTTTAATAAGAACTCAATGAGGCCCATGTTAGATTCCTGAGTTATAGAACTATATGATAATAAATTTGTGTTGTTTTAAACCATGCAGTTTCCAGTTACTTGATACAGCAGCAATATAAAACTAATACATAGATCCACCGTCAGTTATCAGAATACATTTATCCAGTAAAAGTATGCTTTTTATCCATGTGAACCTCATTCGGTGTATTTTTAAGTATTAAAATGCAGGCAATCCCTCACTTTCATTATCTTTTCAACTCACCCCAATTAGCCTTCCCAAAAAGTGCATGCATACACAAACACACACACACACACACACAAATAATCAAAGTGAATGAATGTCAGTTAGAGTCAACACGTAATTATTTGATTACTTGTCAAAATGAAAGTTTCGTGAGTGAACAGGGGTATTATTAGTAATTACACTGTGATAACTGCTATACATGAGGGTTTCCCAGGGAGGCGTCCATCCTGACATTTTGTTAAATTCAGTAGTTAATTTTCAGTCCTTACGTCACTTGAACTAATCTGCAATACTTAATATAGTTAGACACACTTCTCTGCCTGAAGCACTTTCTTCTCCTGGATTCTAGAATACCACACCAACGTCCTTTTCATTTCCCCTTTATAACTACTTCCTTCAGCATTGTTTGCTGAGATATTCTGATATACAGTTCTAGATATCTGTTATCTGTGTGTTTGTACTAGTTTAAATAGGTGGCCTTGTCCAGGTCTGTATATTTAGAAACTATCTATATAATGATGATTCTAAAGTAATTATTCTCAATTCTTTTCTTTTTTGTGGGTACTGGGGATCAAACTCAGGACCTCGCATGCCAGCAGGCGCCCATGCCTCTGAGTGATATCACCGGCCCTTTTTTTTCCTTTATGTGGGTACCAGGAGTCGAACTCAGGACCTCGTGCTTGCCAGGCAGGCGCTTATGCCGCCGAGCTATCTCACCGGCCCGTTATTCACAGTTCTGATCTTAGAACTCCTTATCTACATTATTCATCTTCACAAGCATCCTAAGATTACGATGTTTAAAACTGAGTTCTTAATGCTTACTCCTGAAATTTCTCCTTCTACAGTTTCTCCCATCTTGCTTGATAGTAACTGATCCTGCCAGTTGCTTAAGCAGAAAACCTTGCAGTAACCCCTCTTTTATCTAATGGTTTCATAAATCAAACTCAGTGCACCAGGGGTACATTGATTTTGACACAATGGTGGCCTCCAATTATGCCATCAGTTAAGCCATTGAAAAAAATTATGAAAGATAAAGACTCATGATAAAATTAAGATGTCTGAATCTGCTATTTATTAAATGATTTGAACATATATGATCGGGGGAAAGAAAGAAGGTAAGACAATTATGAAAAAGGACAAATAGTTTGAAGAACCACACTATTTAAATCATGGGTTGTACAATATTCATATTGTTTGCTATACCAGCCTTCCTTGATAATGGTACAGTTGATAGAAAGAGAAGTAATATTTGAACAATGGGTCCAAGACACAGAGGGTGCCTAAGATCAAAACATATACTTGTTCTACTGGATAGATGAAGAAGTAAGTATATGTGGCCTATAACTACAGAGTTTCATCTGGGGACATACAAGTTTCGAGACATCAGTGTACAACAAGGTATAGATACATACCAAAGGACTGAAAATGATTTGGAAATGTGGCTGCAGCTAGAAAGAGATTGGAAGTGGTAAGGGCACAGATACTCTAGTCATTTGCATATAGATTGAAAATAGGAAATTGAATCATATTGATAAGGAAAGCATATACAGATAAGGAGGCAAAGGATCTTCCTAAGGGTGTTGGAAGAGGAGAAAGAACCAGATAGTAAAAGATGCACAGAAAAGTAGAAGAGAGAGGGAGAATGACTTGCAGAGAGGAGACTCTGAGAAAAGTGTTTCAATGATGGTAGAGGACCATGAGAGCTAAATAAAAACCATTTAATTTGGAGAACAAGAATACTTCCCTGTCGAATAAATAAATGAATGAATAAATCAAACACTACTCTATAGAACCCAGTAGGTAAAATAAATGATTATATAAAAGTACACGAGCAAGATTAATAAAGCGTTGTGTCTGGGGAGAAGGGTATGCAGCTGGCTATGTGCCTGTAGATGTTTTGGACAGGGTTAGGCTCCATGAGAGAGAGAGAGATAAATCAATGAAAGAGAGATTAAACATATTTTATATAAGCTTAGAAGTAGAATAAAAGTCACAATCAATGCTGCAAAAACAGGAATGAGTACAATATTAAACGGATGTATGGCAGTTAAGTGGTACAACGTTGGGAGTTCACACCAAATAGCGTTTCTTCTTAGTAAATTATGACAATAACTCATTCATAGGCATGGATCCTTAGGTAGGTCAGACTGCTTCACCTCAACAAGTTTACAAACACTAATAAGTATAAATCAGATTTTCCAAATTTGGGACAGGTGAGGGTAATTGGTGCTTCCATGATATTGAGTCCTGTGAAGACAATTCTTCAGTTTAGATCAAGAATGACACTCACAATTCTAATAAGTTTAGCAGTGGTATAGCTGACTTGTGAAAAGGTAGGGCCTATTTGCAGGTGGGTCACTGAGAGTATAATCTGGAAGGGCCATCTGCCTTCCAAACTCCTCCCTTATCTCTCTGCTTCCTAGCCACCATGATGCGAACAGCTATCCTCTGCCAGACCTCTCCACCATTCCCTTCCTGCTTTGGAGTCAACTGACTATGGACTGAAAGCGTGAGCCAAAATAAAAAATACCTCTCCTCAAGTTGTGGGTGTTGGGTAATGTTTCTCAGCAAAGAGAAAGTGACTGAGACAACAACTGACAACTTTTTGTTTTCTTTAGGAGACAAGTCACCTGCATGGCTTTCTCAGTTTATGGAAAACTTCATGTTTCCTTGTAGAATTCCAAATGAACACTTGAATAAAACTTGATGGAATCCAATTCACTATGTCTTGAGTTCATTGGAAGTTCTGCAAATACCACCTATAGGGGGCGGTGGCGGCTCAGTCCTTCTGAGACTTTGGAAACAATTTCTTAGTGTAACTCATTGAGACCTAAACTTACCAAACCTAACTGTGTGTAACATCATCTTCTGATGTGCTTCCTTTAGTAACAGTCAGAATATATCATTTCCCATCTCTTGTGATTTGTGCTGCTTCTTTTCCAGAAGATAAACACTAGGTTAATTTCAATGGCTTATGTTAAATAAAACAGATAAGTGAATTCATCGAATATTTTATGACATATTATGTATGTAGTAATGCTTAGACAAAAATAGACTGAAAAATGGAGTTTGGCAAGGTTTAAATCTGCTTACAATTATTTCATTAAGGAGTCATACCTGAGCAATGATTTAATGAGGTGGTAATAAGCAACAAATGTGCTGCCAGAATAGGCACTGGAGAAAATCCAGAAAAAGCAGTTCAATAAAGTGATAATGAAGGGGGAAAAAACCCTTATAGCTTTTTGCTTGGCATAGAATGCTTTAGTAGCGACTATTCCTTAAATCTTGGTGGCTTCCATTGGAGAACGATGATAAAAAGAGCATAGAGAGAGTTGAGGCATTTTTAAGGGGATGTGGGTGTGCAGAAATGGGTAAATACATTTAAACTTAAAGTAGGAATAAAAATAACACTGCTTATCCAGAAGGGTTGTTATAAAAATTAGATTAGTTCATATAGGTATGAATACGCCCATAACAAACATTCAATAACATGTAGTAGAATTATTATTTTTTATTAATTATGAGGAAACTGATTACATTTCTTAGTTTCATGTTCAAGATTACACAAGTAGCCTTTGTGAAAACATGGATGGGAACTGAATTGAAGATGAGGCTGAGTCACAAAAGCTCTCTCACTCAGGCCCCTTTGTTTGGGTTTGCAAGAAAACTAGCCAAGGATGGAGGGCACATCTATGCCCTAAAATAGATGTTTCCTTGGGGGGATCTTTCCACAGTTTAGAATTTTCAACCTCATGTTTCAATTAAATGCCAAATAAATTGCTAATTACATGCACACCATTATCTTGGGGAAAAAAGGAAAACAACCAATGAGTCTCCAAAATTGTATACTTTCATATTTACCAATAGGATCTGGTCCATTTTTCTAAACTCTCAAAGTGTGGTTTTAGTAAAAAGTTGCTTCCTCAAGAACTTTTCAAATTGCTCCACTGAGCCAAATAAAACTTTCTTTTAGAATGAAATTCTTGCAAATCTAGCAATTCTAGTACTTTTCATTTCCATGCTCTAACATACACAAGGCTATAATTTCTTATATTTTTAGGTTTCCTCCAATATTGCAAGGATAGGGCCGGTGAGATGGCTCAGCGGCTTAAGCGCCTGCCCGGCAAGCGTAGGGCCGGTGAGATGGCTCAGCGGCTTAAGCGCCTGCCCGGCAAGCGCGAGGGCCCGAGTTCGACTCCCGGAACCCACATACGAAAAAGGGGCCGGTGATATCGCTCAGCAGCACGGGCGCCTCCTGGCGCACGAGGTCCTGAGGTCGACCCCCCGGTACCCACAAAAAAAAAAAAATATTGCAAGGATAGAAATCTCCACTGCTTAGATGCCTCCATATTAAACTGAAAGTATGAAATAGTTCATAGAATCTGACGTGGTTTTGGTGTGGCTTTTCTTACAAAGACCACAAAGTCTGTTATAGGTAAATTTATGTTAGCAAAATTAAAGGACATAATGTGAAGTTTGTGTTTATATTTGTCTTAAGTAGAATATAAACACATTTGATAGAATATATAATAAAAGCATACAGTTAGAGTATGTATTTCATTTATATAGCAGACACCTACAAAATTGTCCCCAAATACATTTAGTAATTTTTATATATTTTTCCACACTAATTATATATAAATGTACACACACACATATATATATATGTA
The DNA here is from genome assembly GCA_028451465.1 of Erethizon dorsatum. Lineage (NCBI taxonomy): Eukaryota > Metazoa > Chordata > Mammalia > Rodentia > Erethizontidae > Erethizon > Erethizon dorsatum. The sequence goes on from CM051842.1 coordinate 24,759,716, forward strand.
TATATATATATACACACTTTTAAATGAGCCTTATATTCTTTATAACCACTGGTATTCTTTGTTAAATAGTCTTACTGTTAATTATAGCATGAAAGTACAAATCACTATTATGAGAATCCCCATTCAGGAAGTATCAACATACATTAAAACTAGAGAAGACTCAATAAAAGAGCAGCATCATGTGAGAGAAACTAATAAAACTGAGAAAAATAAAACAGTTGTGAAGGACAAAACGGGCACTGAAAAATTCAAACGAGCAAAAGTAACGTCAGATTATCTTGGAGGAAGTTCTCCGGTTTGTAGAAGAGAGAGTAAATGTTGACAGACCTGTGAAGGAAATGGGCTCCTCGTGGGATCGGAGGTGGTGACGTAAGCAGCCTGTGTGTAGGCGTAGCTCTTGAACCGAGGCTTAGGAGATGAAGTCCTTAGCTCATAGCCCTGCGCTAGACTGACGGTGATCTGCAGAGTGGGGTTCGGGAGAGGGCGGATAGAAAGGAGGAGAGACATGGTAAGTGGCCTCAGAAGGACTATTTTCCAACATGCTAAAATGTATAAATACAGTAAATGAATAATAAACAAACAGCACATTAAATTGAAATGATGAAATGAAACGTTTAATCCTAAATCCATATAAGCGATATGAGAGACTAGTACACCCCACAAATTGCAGAATTCATAATTATCATGTTAGAGAGCAGAATATTTGGGAAGTCAATGAAGGTAGGATTTTACCATGAGTATTGCATATGAACACAACTGCAGTAATTCTATGGGGTGATGCTCGTCAGTCTGGCAGAAATAGGCATCCAAAATAATTTTCTCTGAACCCAAAGTAAACAAAGCCAGAATTCATCAGGTCAATACCCTGGAAAGAGCTGAAGCTTTCATAAGCTAAATATAGAACTAGCTCAGTAGAGTGAGAAAATTAGGCCTAAGAACTCTCCATGCCTTCAGCAGAAATTGTGCTAAAGGCTTTCTCATCATTGTTTTTGTCATGAAAACACCTAAAAAAACCTCTTGTTGGGGTGAGAAGAAACCAATTAATGGGAAAATCTCATTGCACTCTCTACAGTGATTTCATGATGAATTTTATCATGTGTATTCTCCATTTAATTTGTATTAGAAATCTCTTTTAAGTATATTATCCTGAATAATCAAAAATTGTTACTCTATCAATAAGTTGCCACAATGTTTTTTTAAAAAATATACATTATTAAACAAAGTGCTTGCTTTTGCTTCCCCTGGCTGTTTATTGTTTGCTGTAGGTGATGGAGAGTTTAAAGCTGAATATGCATATACATCTGTCTTTCATTTTATTTCATTTTATACAATAGAAATGTGTATTTTTTACTCTATGCTCCTGTATGATGCATTATTTGTATTTTAACAATGTATTTTGAAAAGAATACTAAATATATCAGATAAAAAAGTTTTATAAGTCTCTCTGACTCTGCATATATAGACATTATGCTATGTATACATCTCACATACATATTTTAATATATATGTATATATCCATTTTACATATACATGAGTATATATCCATTTTATAGGTGAGTATACTGCCAGAGATATACTATTAGTATATCTCTAATAGTCACCATTTTATAGGTGAGTATACTGCACATATAAAATAGAAAATACCTTTGATATTATTTTTCTTTTAGATACTTTACCTGTTGAGAATAGTGCATTTGATGATGTAATTGAAAGTGTTCCTCTCTAGTCACTTTTGATGGCCTTGGCAACATTTCCACTTCCTCAATGGCTTCAATACTGACTTGCTGAGGCAAAACTTGAAAGAGTGATGTGATATACATTAAGATGGACTTCTTATCTGGACAAGTGGTAGCAACATCTGTAAGCACATTAACACCACACATCAATTTTTGGTTTCTATATCTGAGACTCTGAAAGGGTAATGAGCAAATCAATGTTACAGGAAGAAGACAGATTAATGAGCACTCGATTGTCCATGAATGTCCTCTGAAGACTAATTAGAACATGATAATCAGGCCCAAAATGTCCTTGCAATTTGGCAGACCAATGAGATGAGCACTAAAGTTAATTTCTTTTACTTGTTCACATAAAAACTTCATTCTGTAATACTTTCTCCTAAGTCAAATCACCAAAACTAGCCCACCTAAGAGAGAAGCTTTTATTAGATAAGAAACAAAAGTAAAAAATACACTTTCCTTTCCATGGAAAGTTATATTAGCATGCCAATTAAAACAGTACATTTATAATTAAACAGTTACACAAAACGTCTTGGCTCCCAGTAAAGAAATCTTACACATTATAATTAAATTTTTCCTGGTGTTAAAATATGTAATGAATTAAAAATTATCTCTGTTAAAATGAACCAAGTATTTCCACAATAAAAATAAAATAAAACAGCGATAGACCATATGGATAATGATTGGTAATATTCCTTAAATACATTAAAAATATTTGTTTACATTATGGTGCAGCTGTTAAAATAGAATATAATTTTCCTTCTCAGACTTTCAAGATATATTTAAACATCTTGCACATAAATTGATTCCAAGGTCATGTCATTTGCCACATTTAGGGAGTGAAGGTAACCCAGCATTTCACTTCAGTATTAATTTGTAATGGTACATATCAAGTGGCAGATCCTTCAAATGATTCTTTTTCTACTTGCCATTGCAACTCACTCACTGTGCTAATTTGAAGGAATCAAGATATAAAAGTATGTAATCCTTTATGGGAAGTGTATTAGAAATTTCAGAAGTGTTCGAGCATAATTTTTGGCAGTGGAGTACTCTTCAGCCTTAAAAAGAAAGCATCCACTTGTGACAACATGTATGAACGTGAAGGATGTTATGCTAAGTAAAATAAGTCAGATTCCAATAAAAAATACTAATTGATCTTACTTAATGTGAAATCTTAAAAAGTTGAACTCCAAGAAGCAGAGAGCAGGATGTTTGCTACCAGAGGCTGACTGGGAAGAGTTGAAGAAAGATTGGCAACCAATACAAAATCTGATCTAGGGAGGAGGAATAGGTTCAGGAGCTCTATAGTACAACCTAGTTAGTAATAATGGATTATTTCCTTGAAATTTGCTAACAGAAGATTTAAGTGTTCTCACCACACACAAAAAAATGAGAAATGTGTGCAGTGATATTTATGTTAATTAGCTTGATCTAGCCATTTCAATATGGAAGCCTATTTGAAGACATTATGTTCTACAGGAAAAATTCATGCAATTTTTATTTTTCAATTAAAATAGTTAATTTTAAACACAATTTAAACACAAAAGAAAAAGTTGAGTCCTGGCAAGAAGCCAAGGCAACTCTCAGGCAATGTATTTTTCTTGCCACAAATTATCTTCGCTTAACTCACATTAGATAGTCTGATTAAATATGTATATTCTAGTTAGATGTTCTGATTATGAGTGAGAAACTCAAGAGTGAAATTTCCAGTCCACACAAGCACAAAGAGTTTGATCAAGTCACTTAGTCCTTTGCAAGTAGCAGGACCATGATTAATCTGTACTATTTTTAAGGTATTTTTTAAAAAGAGTTAGAAGGGAGGGAAAAATTAATATTCTTTAGTCAGCTTCTATCTATAGTATATAGTGCTTCTCAATTTTTAATGTGCATACTAATCACCTGGGGATCATTTTAAATTACAGACTCTAATTCAGCAGGTGAGATTGGAACCTGGATATCTGCATTTTCAACAAGATCCTTGGTGATGCTGAAGCTACTGGTTCAAAAAAGTTACATCACCCACCATCTGATTGTTTTATTCATTTTTTCAAAAGTTATTTACTGGACACTTAAATGCACAAGTCTGAGAGGTACAATGTTATGCAACACATATTCTCTCCTACTTCTTATGAATTTAATTATTAACCAACAGATGATAAAAGTAATTGTTTACAAATACTTTTTAAAAAAGAATTAAAGAGTACTTCGTGCTTGAGGACTGCCTTTCTTAACATTCTTATTTCTGGGGGAAAGAGGGATGGGGAAACATGGACCAATGCTTATTAAGTTATAATTAAATACAAGAAATAAGTTCTGAATTTTGTTGCATAGTACTTTACTACAGATGACAGTTATGTACTGTATATGTCCATAACACAAAAAGAAAGGATCTTGAATGCTTTCACCATAAAGGAATGATAAATGCTTGAGTAGAGGCACTTACCCTGATTTGAACATAACATAACATATACATCTATTGAAACATCACGTGGTACCCCATAAATATGTAAAATAATTTTACATGTGAATTGTAACAATGAAAAATATTAGTTTTAGAATTCTGAAGCATATCAACCTCCTGTTAATTTGATAGTTATTTTACAAGAGTTTATTGTGTGGTATAACTTGAAATTCTAGAATACTTTCTTCCCTTCTCATTAATATGTAGTCATTTTTATCTGTGATGAGCACAAATTACACCTCTGCTCATTTTTGAGCATTTTAATTGAGAAAAGCACTGAACTTAAATGGGTTCATCTTAGGCCTATTCATTGCTATGTCATACAAAGATGTGTACATGTATATGGTCTTAAATATATGCTGTGATTAAAAAGAGAAAAATGATAAAGAAGTTGGTCAGACATTAGTTATGTTGCCTCAAGGAAATGTCAAAATATGTAATAAATTTTATCTGCATTATAAAGTGAAGTAAAAGCCAATATTCATAAATATCCTTCATTACTATAAATACATTTATTCATAGATTGACATTTTTGCTCCAAAATATTACTATCCTAGCTCTGCAGTCATGTTGAACTTAATAGTGTTAGTAGGTAAATATTAATATTTTTTTAAAGAAAGAAATTTATATCATCAAAAATATTTTGTTTCCTTAAATATATATTTACTGAGAATTCATTACATTCAAAATATGTAAATAGATTATTTGGGAGATTATAAAAAAGAATTCATGGATTCTGCACAAAAATAAAAATGATAATGCATGAATAATAAGAAAAGTACAAAATAATTCCATTGCTGAATAGAATTTAAAATGTATTCCTCTAATTTCCACAGCCAATGTTTGTATGAAATGAGAGAAGTCGTTAAACCCTCAAAATACTAACATCATATGACAGTATTTTTGTACTAAGACTCTACTATGTAAAGTGTCCACTTCCATAAATGTTTAATAATTGCTAAGCCTGTCTTTGAAGCTACCTCAGAACACTTTATTTTATGAACAATAATACTGGTTCTGGTGAATATTTGATATTGGAGGCTATAAGGGAACAAACAAATCATTTAGTGAAATTTCATATTTGTTCAATGAGAAATTGAAGCTCACAGTGGTATGATGGCAAGTTTAAAAGCTAGTCAATATCAGATTACAAGAGTCATTTTATCAAACCGCCTCATTACCTTACCCCCATCCTCTCAAATGATGCTTTTAGTGTATTTGAAGACCCAAAATCTCAAAGTCATTAAGTAATTATGAGTCTGTGATCCATGTGGTTCAATCACAAAACACCTCCATTTTCTACAGTGATGATTTCTATTTCTAATTGCAAGGCATAACAATACTAAAAATATATAAAAAAGAAACTTCAGTAGTAATCAAATAATACAAATTAAATAAAAGTTTGGGGTTTTAACTATTTCCTTTGCCTTTTAGCAAAAAATTACAAAAAAGATAAAAACCAATGTGACAGGTTTAATGATTTAGCCAAACTTCCTACTTAGCTTGAACAATATTGATTGGCTATAACTTTATGAAAAATATTTTGGCAATGCCTATGAAAACCTTAAAAATTATAGATAATATCCCAGTAATTTTCATTTAGGAATCCACCCCTAGGAAATGATCAGAAATTTAAAAGAAGTTGTATGTAAATTTGATGGGAAATGTAAACAGTATTTACATTGCAAAAAACAAATATTTATCATATAAAAAAGAAAAAAATCAGACCCAAATATTTTAACAAAGAATTAGAGAATGATTAAATATATAACTGTGTAGAATATTACAAACTAATCAAATGTGGCTTTTCAAAAATACTTCATCTGTTGAAAGTAGTACCTTAAAGTGTAACCACCAAACAGACATAATAACAATTTCAGAGAAAAGAGAAGAAAAACCTATTTCAAAATATTTACTGGAGTGGACATGCTGGCAGGATTGATAATTTTCTTTTTGTATTTCATCTTATCCATATTTTCTAAACTCTCTATTCAACAGGCATCAATTTTATAATTAGATAAGTATATTCTATGTTGTACCAAAAGCAGCTGCTAAGACCAAAAAGAGACAATAAAAAGCAAAGTTGCACAAACTTTATGCTCAGTATGCCCCCACCCCTGAAAAAGTCAATGCAAACGTGTTTGTTTTGGAACTGGTGCCTTTAACAAAACTATTCTTATTTGGAGCAGTCAACCTCAGTAAAGTCTGATTAGTCAGCTGCCAGGCATAACCTTGAAACACCTCTGGGAAATCTAAACAGGAGGCTCCACTGTGAAATCTCAGATTTGAAAGATAACATATGAATAAATGTGCACTCACAAAGTTTTGGTGAGTCAGCCTTTTAAGAGTTTTATTTTTAAAAAGTGAACAAATGTCAGTTAGAAATCATGACAAGATTAAATCTGGATCATTTCCCACAGAGTTTGTATTATGAACAAAACAATTAAAATAATTAAGAAAATATATGAATTCACTATAAGAGAAGGAGAATAGATGAATTCGTAAGAAGAAACTTGTGGTCACAAACTAGACATACATGAGTAGCTGTAAACATGAAAATCTAAGGACATACTTGTTGGCACAAGTGAAACATGCTTACAAAACAACAGCCTACCTAGATGTGAAATTCTGAAGAAGTTACTGCTGAAAGCAAGTGGGTTCTTTGAATCATTTATGTTATAATGTCATGTGATTTCTAAATGCCAGATTTGACAAGTTGTAGAAAATATTATAGCAATGCATTAAGTCATTAAAGCATTCAACTATTATTTTCAATTGTAATATTTTACAGTCAGGGCTTCAGTCAAGGTAGATATATTTTTCCATTTATGAGTTGCTATACACAATCCATATACATGGTTTTTGTTTTTGTTTTTTTGTTTTTTTGAGACAGGGTCTTGCTACTTAGTTCAGGCTGCCTTTGAACTCAGTATGTAGTCCAGTCTGGCCTTGAACTCCTAGTGATCCTCCTGCCTCAGCCTCCTGAGTGCTGGGATTACAGGTGTGCACTACCACACCTGACAATCCATATACATGTTAAAAAAAGAATCATTTGTACACATCCTCTTATATTAAATTATTTAATGTTCTACAAGGTATGTTCTATCTTCATTAAATTAAGTACTCCTTAATTAATCCATTTTTAGCATTTCATTCACTGATCCAAGTAGTTGATTTTATCATCAAATAACAATGCTTTTCATAAAAGGACAATAAAATATAGTAATGAAAATAATTTGCATTGATGAAGATGATACAGTTTCATAATGACATTAATAAAGATAAAAAGCAATGTGTTTATTTATCCATGAGAAACACTAAGCTATTCAATCTTTTTAAACATGCACTTAACAACCTTCAATATGCTTGAGGTGTAGCTAAAAGAGAACTATTATCACCATCTTGCTACACAGAGAGAGCAGGGGTTCAAAAAGCAAAATATATGCTTACACATTAACAGAAAAACAGAAACAGCAATGAAACTCACGTGCGACCAAAGACTCTAATACATTGAAAAGTATTTCAGCTTTCTGACCATTAACCAAAAATTACTAAACATAGGTGTACAAACACAAGGTAAACATCATGCATTTGATCTAATAAATAATGGTAGTGGGTGATACTATGAAAAATTCTGTAGTGAAAATATGAGATGTTGAAGAATATATTAAATAAACAATTATTGAGTTACCACTTAGCGCCAGGCTATACTCTAGACTTTGAAGATAGTATGTAGTAAATAAATCACCCCAGATATCTTATCTCATAGAAAATTGATTCTACTGAGAAAGGAAGTTCCAGATAATTAATTTTACCTTGAACATTTTATAATATTTGGTAATACTAATTGTACCAATTGTACACACTCGTGAGGTTTAGTGCGATTTTTCAGTGTGACATTTTCAGTACATTTATACAATATATACAGATCACTTTACCACTTGCTATATATATCATTGTACCCTTACCACTTAATTCTTTTTATTTCATTATATAAAAGAATTGCTATCCACAAATGCATTCTCTTCACTGGGTTCTTTATGGGGAATTAAATAGGAATGGACCTTATACAGCGTTAATAAAAAACATTGGGCCAGTGAGATGGCTCAGCGGTGTAAGTGCCTGCCTGGCAAGCGCGAGGGACCGAGTTCGACTCCCGGAACCCACATAGGAATAAAGGGCCGGTGATATCGCTCAGCGGCACGGGCGCCTGCTGGCACACGAGGTCCTGAGGTCAACCCCCGGTACCCACACACACAAAAAAAAATACTAAACATTCTCAGAATACCTGAGAAGAAATGCATAGGAGCTGGTAGGGGAAAATCAATTAAATCTGACTTTACAAGTTCCAGAAAGAACCCTTAAGTAGAAAAGTTTTTCAAAGATCAAATATCTGCCATGAGCAGCTAATAAAAATGAAATGCTCTGTCTCTAAATTTTCAATTCCAAAATACAAAAAAAAAGTCAAAGTTGTCTCTTTGCCAGCTACTTATTAAGTATGTACTCTGTTGAAATACATTTTTTTAAAGCTTTGGCTACTTAAAACCTTAGAACAACTTTACAATACACACACTCGAAAACCAGGAGAATAGAAGCTGGCTTGACCTAACAAGTGGGAGCTGATCAGTCAGTGTGGGAGACTATTGATAGAAAAACATTTGTACTTTCTTACAATTCTCTCTACATGCCTATTGTGGAAAGAACTATTGGAGTTTCCATTTGAGAAGGAAGTATTTTGACTCAGTGACATTTAACTCTGCTTCTTTAATTGTCACCTGCTGTTTTTGTACTCTGCTTTTGACCTAACCAAATTGACTTTTTTCCTACTTCTAGAAAAAGTGCAGTAAGTTTCAGAAGCAACCCGTCTTCTTTACTAACACAAAATATTTTATTTCTACATCCAAACTTTTTACAGTATTAGAAACAAGAGTTGACAAACGATAGGGTCAGCATGGTGATGTTTAACCGAATTTAACTGGTCACTATGGTTGTTTCTGATATGTTTTGGGATTTGGAAATATGCTTGACGATATAAGGTCAGTTAGAAACAAATTCCTCCATTGATGACTAGTTTAAGGCAGAAACTATATATAAAGATTATCCTTTTCTGAAACAAATACCATATTATAAGTATTTACCAACAACATGTAAAAGTACTTAGCCTATTAAGGCAGATGTACCTCAATTAAATCATGACTTGCCACTAAAAAATAAGAAATTGTGATAAAATTAACTAAATTCTTTTTGTCCTAGTTTTAAACTGTAAGGTCATTCATATTGGCATATTTCAAATAGCTAGGGATAACATTAACAGACAAAATAAATGTATATAAATGATCAATATATATGATCAAATACTTGTGATTTGCTGCCAATTGACACATAATTGTATTTTCTGAGTTTGTATTTATACTTTCACCAAACATTTGTGGGATGTCTACCATAGTAAGGCATGGCACCAATTCATGAGAGAATGAGTCACTTTTATAACTAGGCTTGGGCTGTCTCCTAGGGAAGAACTGGTGAACTACTGGGCAAGCCTGATTGTGTACTATTTGATATCATTCTGTCAAACATATTTGTGATGAATACTGTCATGCCAGCTCCATGAATTAAATGCTGTATCAAAAGAAGGCATGTTTAGCACAACATCACATACAAGGTTTGCAAACAAATTATAATACGAATGATGGCAAAAAATGTTTTCATGAGCTAATTCCAAGTTTTACAGGAATCTAACTGAAAACTGAAGCCAGCAGCCCAAACATCTCACATCTGAGTAGTTTCTGAGCATGAGTAGAGGCATGGTGAAGAAACCCATAATAAACAAGTGGCAAATTAATCCCTTTCCAAGGGGCCGGTGATATCGCTCAGTGGCACGGGTGCCTGTTGGCATGCGAGGTCCTGAGGTCGACCCCACGGTACCCACACACACAAAAAAAAAATCCCTTTCCAAATTACAGGGATATATGCTGCTTTTGATAGTATGAATAAAATTTTATTTGAGTATGAGTTTAGGGTATTTTTGGATTCCATTAATATAATTACTACTTTGCAATTATAAACATAATAATATGCATGGATGATAAAGAACTTCAAATGTGAAAAAATATAATTTAGAACTTCACAGAAGCAAAGATAATGAAATGTGAAACGATGGAGAAAGTACAAGCGAAAAAGAGAATAAGCATTAAAAAGCATATAATAAGAAAATCTGAAGAAAATGATAAGGGATAACAAAAGAATGTAATCAATGATGTTTAAAAGGGAGAAAACTCAGTAGATTGATTTTCATAGAAACTGTATATATTAAATAAGAATATGTCCTTCTTAATATTAAATTGATCTGTGTGTATTTTGAAAAATATTGCATTAATGAAGGGATAATGTGGAATGAAAGAACATAGCGACTAGAGAGAGAGAGAGAAAGACAGAGAGAGAGAGAGAGATACATTATTTTTCTATGCTTGCCTGTATTATGTTTAGATTTTAATGATTAGAAAATAACTCGTACATCTTACCATAAGACATGGGTATTGAATACTGTAGCCATTTTCTTGTTTTTTTTCCCCTTTATGTTACAGTTTGTTTTCTCATTTCAATAAAGTACAAGCTCTCTTTACTTTACTTTTCATTTTTTTTTGTCTTGAAACACCAATCTGACCTCAACCTACAAACATGCTCCCACTTTCAAGACAAAAAAAAAAAAAAAAACTTAAAAAACCTGTGTCACACTGATAAGTTGGTTTTAAATAAACAAAATAGAAACAAGCAATGATAACAACAACATCCCAGATTTGTAGTGTTTTCCAATCTCCATGGTGTAAATATACTTTCACTATGGATCATTTTATGCTACCAATGGTTTAACACCCTGCAGGCATAATCCCCAAATAGTTCATCTGCTCTAATGAACAGGTATGATCTGGCTCTAGTACACCACAGTAAATTTTTTTGTGTGTGGGTACCGGGGGTTGAACTCAGGACCTCGCGCTTGCAAGCAGGCGCTTGTGCTGCTGAACGATATCACCGGCTCTTTTTTTCCTTTATGTGGGTACGGGGAGTCGAACTCAGGACCTCGCACTTGCCAGGCAGGCGCTTATGTCACTGAGCCATCTCACTGGCCCACCACAGTAATTTTAATATGGTTTCTCACTTTTCAAATGTTTCAGCTATATTTGGTATACCTGTATTTCTAAATCCCGCTTTCCATTTAACTCATACTTACTAAGCATCTAATACATGCCAAGCACTCTGTCAGATGCTGGGAGTACAATAGTGAACAAAGCAAAGTCTCTGCTCTCCTGGAGCCTAGATTCTACTTCAGACACAGACAATAAATATAAACAAATCTCTAATCTCTCAGATTTTAATTGCTACGGAGAATAATAAAATGGATAGGGAATCAGTAGGGTCAATATTTTAAAGAGAATGAGCCAGGCAGGCTTCTCTCCAGATAACACTAGATCAGAGAACTGGCTTCTCTCTACTCCACTAATGGCTACAATATTGCCAAGCCTAATGGATGTTTTTTTTTTTTTTTATCTTCATCTTACACTATAGCTCCCAGTAGTGCTCTTTCATTATTAAACTGCTTTGTTTCTCTTGGATACTTTATACTACATTTTCAGGTTTTATATTTATCTGGCCATACTGACCTAGGCTATCCTTCCAGCTCTAACAATTATAAATGATACAAAGTATTAGAGAGGCTTAGAAGTTAGATCTGGGGCTTCATTCACTCTAGTCACTCTTCGCTAGATGATGTCATCTAACTTTAGTGCTTGTGGTCTTTAAATCCTCCCACCCCTCATATTGTCTCAATACTGATGATTCCCAGTACCTTTCTCCAGCTGAGATCTCCCCCTCAGGTCCTGACAAGTGATTAGAGAGAGATCCAGGCAGCTATATCTCAGACTTGCTACATCCAAAACTGGGCTCTCAGTTCTCTCTGAAGTTGTCTTTAGTTTGCCATGTATCTCCATTTCTGCATATGGTCGTAACATTCTTGCTTTGTGTCCGGCTGTAAATGTAGGCATCCTTCCTGATTTTTCTTTGTTTCGACATTCCTCCATTTGGTCCATTACCAAGCCTTGTCTTTTCTGGCTCTAAAAGGATTCCATGTGGCTACCTGTCTTCATGTTCACTATTGCTAACTGACCCAAGCCATAATCCTAGCCTTCTGGGACCTATTTATTACCATCCTAAGCATTCTCATGCTTCTCAATCCATTCTGTATGCAACTGCCAGTTATATTTTCAAGAAGACAAATTAGATTGTCACACCCTTATGCTTAAAACCCTTCCCTTGCAGTACTGGGGATGGAACCCATGCATGATAGGCAACTTCTCTACCTCTGAGCCACATCCCCAGGCCTTTTTATTTCATTTTAAGGTGGAGTCTTACTATGCTGCCCAGGCTGGCCTCAAACTTGTAATTTCTCTGCCTCGGCATGCTAAATTGTTAGGGTTATATGCAAACACTGACATACCAAGCTACAAACTTAATTTTATGTTTATTTCTTCATATATTTGTTTATTTTTTCATTCCCTATTAAAATGTAGTCATGTGCTGCAGTAGATGGTTCGTTTAATGATGGATAATATGGTGGTAAATGATGGTCCAATAATTATTTCCTCTCATCTAGTGACACTGTTGCTGTCACAACATCACCACAAAATCTATTATTCTGAAGTTTGTAGTGATGCTTATGTAAACAAACCTATTGTACTGGCACTCATATAAAAGTATAGCACATACAATTCTGTATAGCACATATTACTTGATAATGATAATAAATGACTATGTTACTGGTTTATGTGCTTACTACACTATACCTTTCATCATTATTCTCGAGTATACTTCTACTCAGAAGTAAAAGCTTACTGTAAAGCATTATGTTGTGTTATGCTGGCATCTCATATTTATGGCATCTCTTCATTGTATGAGGCCACAGCCAGTGATTTATCTATTCCATCTAGGTTTGTGTAATTATAATTCATGGAGTTCACACATGACAAAATCACTCAACAATGTATGTCTCAGAATATATCGCCATTGCTAATCAATGTGTAGGTATAAAACCCCCAAAGGACAAAAACATTCTCTAAATTGTTTTACCAATGACTGGCAAATATCACCTACTCAGTATACATTAAATCAGTAAATGGATGAAGAAATAATTATAGCTGCTGGGAATAAAGTCTCATTTTGGTGGTCTACATCTATGAATAGAGAGCAAGTGAATGTTATACCTTGACAACAGGTTAAGAGGAAGAAAACACTTCAGCAAAGAAAAGAGCAGGCAGTATTTATCCCCCTACAAAAATTATGTGAAAGATATTCAGTTTGATATTTAATTGATTCATATTATCAGTTACATACAAGGAATTCATATCACACTTTGTCACTTAAACTTCACCACCCTTGTGCATTAAGAATACTGCCTAAATTTATACAACTTGTAAGTGGTTGTCAGATTAAGTTTGAGAAAATAGATTCCTGTTTTTACATTCCAGTTTTCTCATTTGTAACCTTGGTCAAGATTAAGTAGAATAATCCTTAGGCTCTTATTGTATCATAAGAACGTTTTCTTAAATTACTGATCATCCTCTCAAAACTGAGCCGTGACTGGAAGAGCATCTCATGCTCCAAGAACTGTATCAGATCTTTTTAAAGTGAAAAGAAAAAAAAGCATTAATTTCTAAGTTGGAAAGCATTAACTTATTAATCAAGAAACCATGAATGATGATAATAATTTTAATTTCTATTGAAAATACTCTAGGAAAGACTTTGGGAGTATTGCTTCCCTTTCAACTTCATTGAAGAGCTTGAGGAGTAGTGGCATTAGATCTTCTCTAAATTTCTTATAGTACTCAGCAGTGAATCCATCAGGACCTGGCCTTTCTCTGTTGGTAGTTTTTAAATTACATCTTCAATTTCATTGAGTGATATTGGGTTATTTAGAATTTTTATATCTTCTTCATTCAGCTTTGGTAATTCTTATGTATATAGGAATTTGTCCATTTTTCTGTGTTTTCTATCTTACTTGTGTACAGGTTCTCCAAGTAGTTAGGGATGATCTTCTAGATTTCTGCAGGATCTGTTGTGGTTTCACCCTTTTCATTCTTAATTGCATGGATTTGAGTCTTTCATTTCCTTTTTTTGATAAGACTGTTTAGGGGCTTGTCAATTTTATTTAATCTTTCAAAGAACTAACTCTTAAATTCATTGATTTTTTTATATTTTTTTAACCTCCATTGCATTAATTTCTGCTCTGATCTTTAAAATTTCCTCCCTTGTACAACCTTTGGGCTTGTCATGTTCTTATTTTCTACAAGTTTGATGTTCAACATTAGGTTATTTGAGCTTGCTCTGTTTTTCTGATGTGGGAATTCACTGCTGTAAATTTCCTTCATAGGACTGCTTTCACTGGGTCCCATAAATTCTGGTATGTTGTATCAGCATTATCATTTAATTTTGCCAGCTGTTCCTCAGACAAAGCACTAATATCTAGAATATATAAAGAACTCAAAAAAATTATACCCCCCAAATTTAAAGACCCAATTCAAAAATTGTCATTTGAAATGAATATATACTTCTCAGATGAGAAGTACAAATGGCCAGTAAATATATAAAAAAAAGTTCAACATCGCTAGCCATTCAAGAGATGCAAATCAAAACAATGCTGAGATGCCATCTCACTCCAGAAAGAATGGCTATTATCAAGAAATCAACCAATAGCAATTGCTGGCAGGGCTATGGGGAAAAAGGAACTCTTCTCCACTGATGGTAGGAGTGTAGACTGGTGCAACCACTGTGGAAATCAGTGTGGCAATTCCTCAAAACTCTAAAACTAAAGGTTCCATTTGACTCAGCTATTCCTTTTCTTGGTATCTTCCCAAAAGAATTAAAAGCATCATACCACAGTGATATATGCACACCCATGTTTATAGTGGCACAGTTTGTAATAGCTAAATCTTGGAATCAGTCCAAATGCCCATCAACAGATGAATGGATAAAGACGATATGTGTTTTTTAATGTATAATGGAGTACTACTCAGCCATAAAAACTGATAAACTTGAGATATTTCTAGGTAAATGGATGCACCTTGAGACTATACTCTTAAGTGAAATAAATCAGACACACATGTTTAAATATCACATTGTTTCTCTGGTGTGAGAAACTTTAAGTATAAATAAGGACCAAAATCTGTACTAGATATTGGGAAAAAGGAAGAAAATGTTCAAATGGGAAGGGGAACTAGGGAGGGTGAATGGGAAAAGGAAGGAAGGGAAAAGAAAAAAGAACAAGAAAAGAAGGAAAAAAGCTTTTGTAAATAAGGAGGGGAAGCGAGGTTGAAGGGAGGAGGGGGAACGGGAAAAAAAGAAGAATCAAGATATATTAGGTACAGGTACAAATTCCCTATGATGAATGTGATCATTATGTATATCTTAAATGTACCAATAAACTTAATTAAAAAACAAAACAAAAAAGAAAATACTCAAGTTAATAATCCAGACACAGAGAAACTAATGTTTTATTCATTGTCTTTAAACTTGAACTTGTACTCTACAAAATAACACATTGTTCTGCAAAGAATAGACGATTAAAATGATATTGACTAATGTCTACAGAAAAAAATGTTCAAGTACTCTCAGATTAAGGGTACTAAAAGCAGCTTCCTTAGAATTTGGACAGAACATATTTATCAGAAAGTTCATACTAAATATCTCATGTATACCTGGAGGTCTAGAAGATTCAAGCAAGTAAAAGCTTTGTGCTATCACTTAAAACTATGACTCTGGTGAATAGGTGCCCACTGAATAATTAGAATTTTAAAATAAATTCCTTAACCTGAAATATGAGAAGGAAAATAGGGCTCAGCCAAGAAACAGAAAATTGAGGCATGGTATACACACTTTTGTGATTTGGGTCTCGAATGCCCCCCAAAACCTCATATGCACAGAGGTGGGGCTTTTGGAAAGTGATTGGACTATGGGGCTCTATCGCTGACTGCTGTTACAAGGTGGGGCCTGGTTGGAGGTGAGTCACTGGGGTTTGACCCGGAAAGATGTATCTCTCCCTGCAGTTCATCGCTTCACTCTTTGCTTTCTGGCTGTCATAATGTGAGCAGCCTTTCCTCCCCTATTTCCCTCTGCTATGGTATAGCTGCTTGGACCCAGTTGACCATGGACTATAATCATGAGCCAAAATAAATCTCTCCTGTTCAGCTTGTTGGTGTGAGGTATTGTATCTCAGTGATGAGGAAAGTGATTAAGACACACTCGTTAAGACCAATATAGTCACTAAATTTTCTACATTATATAGGTACATATTTTGCATTTTGAAAGCAACCCCTTTGCAATAGAGACTTGTAACATCAAAGAATGATACAGAAGAAAGGCTTTAACATGTCATTCTCATTGAATTATTGGATGTTTATTTTACCCATTTGCAATTCTATATTTTTTTCTCTGTATTTTCTTTTTTTTTTGTGGGTACCGGGGGTCGACCTCAGGACCTCGCGCGCAAGCAGGCGCCCGTGCCACTGAGCGATATCACCGGCCCTTTTTTCGTATGTGGGTTCCGGGAGTTGAACTCGGGCCCTTGCGCTTGCCAGGCAGGCGCGTACGCAGCTGAGCCATCTCACTGGCCCTCTTTGTATTTTCTAGTAGCTGGAGAAGGATTAAAACTGATATGCTAAATATCAAACTGTTTATTTTCTTGACACATATTCTGGTTCTTCTTGATTCTAAAATTTCAGCTTCTCTCAATCCCTTTGTTTCAGGTTGAACTCTACTAGTATAGGCATCTCTCTCCTGATGACTTTAAACCTCAGGTTTTTGTATAACTATCCCAATTCCTATGTTGTTCAGAGCCTGACTCACTACACACAGTTCCAGTCCCTATTTAGATTCTGGTCTTGCATTCACCCAATCTGCCCTGTTTCCACTCTCATCATGATAGGGACCTATTTAAATATAACTTCCTGACTATTTTCATGACTTTACATTAAAACTAATTTTAGGGGCCGGCGATATGGCTCAGCGGCATAAGCGCCTGCCTGGCAAGTGCGAGGTCCTGAGTTCGACTCCCGGAACCCACATTAAAAAAAAAAAAAAAAAAACTAATTTTAGAATTATCTTTACAAATGTACCTCACCTTTTGTATGACTTATTTTTAGTGTGCTCACCCTTATTTACTTGTCTTTTGTTCTCTTGCTTGTTCCCTAAGTTGCTGACCCTTTCATTTTATATCTCCTGTGATCCTTCAATGGTTAGATCCCAGCTGTATTAAGCCTATGGCAAAGACAAGCTGGAGACTCACAGATAAGTGAAAGACAAGTTTGAAGAAATCTCTCCTCTATAATTTCCACGTTCCTGAGCTTTGTGTTCTAGTACCTGTGCGCCAGTTGATCATAATTGTCAATTTGATAGGATTAACAGACTCTTGGAGAGGCAATTGGTTCAAGAGGACCTTGTGCACATGTGATGATCAATTCATTGTGTTCATAGCTGAATATGCTATTAGGAGGTGGAGCTAGCTCAGTTGGAGGTGGGTATTGGGGTGTTTCATTGGAGGGCATATCTTTGCTGGTGTTCTTCCCCTGTGCTGTGCTCCCAGCTGCCATGAGGTCTCTGCCCGCCATGGATAGAATCCTTTGAAACCATGAGCCAAATTAGGCTTCTCCTCCTTTAAATTGTGAGTATTAAGAAATTTTTCAGGGCAATATGAAAGCTCACTAATACCGTCTGAGACCTACCAACAGATATACTTCCTCTACTGGTGCAGCTCTAACTGGACTCTATTCGCCTTCATTCATTTGGCTCTTTACCTTTCTTCTAAGGCCTGGGAATAGGAATTGCTTCCTATTTTGTGCCTCTCTAACTTACTCACTGCTACTTATTTGTTACTATATATCTTGTGTAATTTTAAAAATATAATTCTCTTCGTTTCAGTCATTTGAGGTGAATTCTATTTCTTGATTCTGGAATTATATCCTCATTCATTATCTCTATTTGCAAATCATCAGCCTCTGAATTCACATGTTTTTAATTTTTAAAAAATAATTGAATTAAAATATATTGGGGCACAGTGAATGAAGAAAATAACTTCAACAGGATAGTTCTGCAAAGGTTCAGATAATTTTGTTAGAGCTGATCTCATAGAGGTTTATATGAACCAAATGAAAATTTAGCCCTAGGCTTTGAAATTCTTTTTCAATTTCTCTTTAAAAGTTTTTTTTCCTGTGTGTCATGTGATGAAGAATGAAGTAGACGAAATTTTCAGTAAAGGGTCATATGCCAAGAAATTATAGTCAAGTAATTCTATAACTCTGGGCCTTTGTACTAAATGAAATAAGAACAAAAGAAACCTGAGTGTTGCAAAGTTTAAACTAATTAGGGTAATATGTATTTGCATATTTTAAAGTAAAATAATGGAAAAACAAAATTTTATTTTGGCAAAAATTATTCATTTGGATTTTGTACAGAAGTACATTATGACTTAAGCATATTACAGGTGGATTTGTATTTTTATTTAAGTGATTTTCAATGACTGAAATGTCTGGCTTTCTTTCATTTCATTTATTGAACTGAATAAATGCTATCAATCAGTCAATGTCCAGGTGATTGCTATGCAGTTGCTTTCCTCAACACCTGAAGATCTCGTTACCCAACACTTTTTCCCAACCTCTGAACTTTTATAGCCAAATGAATTCTATCACGTTCTACCTCCTAACCCTAGCATGCATTCCTATACATATTATATATACATATTCATATATATATTACATAAAGTAGACAGATTAAAAATTATTCTGATGGAAGTGAGATTCTTTTTAAAACATTTAAAAAACAGTATCTTCCTTACTTTCTGATCATGAAATCAATGTTTTTCTTAAACGTAACCCAGCTAGAATGTATTGGCACCTACTCCCTGTAAGACCCTGTGTTGAATGCTGCAGATAAATTGTGTATAAGTAAGACATAGACCTGACTGCATTGTGCTTAAAATGAATATGACATTAACCAATTTTAATATGCCAGGATATTTAGCATTGATTTTTCTAAATGTTTACGTATTTAAATATTTTTAAAATGAAATTGAATGTATTAAGTAAATAAAATATCCAAAAAATTTGTTTGGAAAATATTGAAACAGTAAACCAAATTCATAGCATTTTGTCTGAAAAAGTAACTCAATAGTCATCACAAATATCTTATGAGTCAAATCAAACAAAAGAGTGTCTACCAACATTCTTTATTGTGGTTTCCCTCCCATATTTTCTCCCTTTAGAATTAGAGAACTAATAATATGAACTTTTAGAATGTATTTTCGGGTCTAATAGCAAGCCTGGCTTAACTGGACTTCTGTAAGTATTTGTGAAAAATTAACAAAATTGGCTCAGACAGACATATATCTCTTTGGTCTTCTGTCAGATAATTCAAATTACTTGTATTTTTAAACTACTATTTGTTATTTAGCACTTATACAAATGTACAATTTAATTTATGCAGAAATTTTATTCATTTTACGTGCTTTGGCTTCACAGGGATTTTTTTATGCCTTTCTGCAAACTACTTAAATGGGTCCTAAATTCAGTATCTTGGAACATAGGTGTTGAGTAAGCAAACAAGATAATATTTTTGCAATTGCCCAAATTGCAATTGCATGGAAATTGTATTAAAATGTTTAAAAAGTGGTCACACATCTTTGGGTAAGATATACCTTAAAATGGTGCACTTAGGTATTTAATTCATCTGAGTTCATTTGTGTGTATAAGAGTCCAGGTTTTCAAACACTATTTATGGAAGAGAAAACCCTTTCCCCATGTGTCTTCTAGCCATTATTGTCATAAATTAGTTAATCATATATGTCTGGGTTTACTTCTACTAGTCTTTGTATCTCTTTTTGTGCCAGTACCACAGTTGATTACTATAGCTTTGTAATATACTATGAAATCAAGAAGTATGATTCCTCCGACTTTGTTTTGCTTTCTCAAGATTGTTTTAGTTATTTAAGTCATTTATAGTTCTACATGATATTTTTTGTGGTACTGGGGATTGAATTTTGGACCTGAGGTACATATCCATCTCTCCTCACTTTTTACATTTTATTTTTATTTTGAGACAAGGTTTTGCTAAGTGGTTAATTTGCCAAGACTAGACTCAAATCTTAAATCCACCTGCCTCAGTCTCAGAGAGTGCTAGAATGAAAGATCTGGGCCACCATGTCCAGCTGAATTTTTTTATGTTTCTGTGAAAATGTGGTTGGAATTTTCGTAGGATTCACATTTATTCTGTGTAGCATTTTGACTATTCCAATCTACAAACATGGGATGTTTTTCCATTGATTTGTTTCTTCATCAATTTATCTCTTGCATAAATATTTAGTTTTCAGGTTACATATCTCTTGCCTCCATTATTAAAAATATTGCAAAGTATTTTTGTTGCTATCATCAGTGGAATTCTGTTCTTGATTTATTTTTAGATAGATCTTTATTTGTCTCGAGAAATGGAACAGAATTCCAGGATACTTATGCCAATTTTGCTTCCTGCTACTTTATCAAATTAATTTATAACTTCTAACAGTTTTTGGAATCTTTAGGAGATTCATATCTATATCTATCTATCTATTTCATGTCATCTGAAAACAGTGATAATTTTTCTTTTTCCTTTCAGATTTGGAGGCCTTTTACTTTATTTTCTTGTCATTGTTCTTGCTAGTACTTCTAGTACTATGTGAACCACAAGTGGCAATACTAGTTATATATGCCTTGTAACAGATGTTACAAGAAAAACTGAAAAATTTTTTATGACATTAGCTGTAAGATATTCATAAATGGCATTTATTTTGCTGAGAAAAAATATTCTCAATCTACTTTGAGAGTATTTATTATAAGATTTTTAATTTTTTAAATGTTTTTTCTGCACTTACCTACAAAAGATCTTTTTTAAATCTTTCATTATTTTAACATGTTTCATCATATTAATTTTTTGTATATTAATCAAATCGTTCATTGTAAAGCTAATCATGTTTGCTCATGATTTGATATCTTCTAGATGTGTTGTTGAATTTGATTTGCTAAATTGTATTGAATGTTTTTCTATCTATGTTCTTCCTAGACATTGTTGTGCTTGTGTTTCTTGTGATGTCCTTGTCAGGATAATGATTCAGGACCCTGTGAGCCTCATGAACAGAATTTGAAAACATTCCCTCTTCTTCCTTTTTGTCTATGAATACCTTCAGGAAGATTGACATTAATTCTTTAAATGTTTAGAAGAAATGGGGAGAAGTGGGTCAAAGTTTCAAAATTGTAGTTAGCAGCAAGATTGAGTCTAAAGATCCATTCATCTTCAGAGCTATATATATACATATATATATATTTTTTTTTTGTGTGTGTGTGTGTGGGTACCCCGGGTCGACCTCAGGACCTCGCACGCCAGCAGGTGCTTGTGCCGCTGAGCGATATCACCGGCCCTTTTTTTGTATGTGGGTTCCGGGAGTCAAACTCGGGTCCTCACGCTTGCCAGGCAGGTGCATACGCCACTGAGCTATCTCACGGGCCCTTCAGAGCTATATTTAACAGTACTATGTTGTGTAATAAAAGCTTGCTGAGAGTACAGTGGTACTTCAGTTCACAAATGCTTTTGCTTGCAAACAATTTGGTTCACAAACAAAAGTGTTTGGAAAAATTTTGTTTTTGTTTGCAAACTCTGCATCAGTGACAGACATGACTGTGGCCATCTTTTCCAAAATCGTAGAACGAATTAAGTTTGTGAACCGAGGTACCACTGTACATTTTAGGTCTTGTTACCACATTTTAAAAGTAAATATACAAGTTGAGGAGTACAATAGTTTTCTTGAGATTCAATCATTTTGCTATGTATATGGATATCATAACAATGTGGTGCACGTGAAATGAAAAATAATTACAGGAAAATAAAAACTAAAAATAAAAGGATTAGTATATTGTTATGGTTTGTGTCTAGAAGTCCCCCCAAAGCCTCATGCAGTCATGGGGGCTGGCTTCTAGAGTTTGGGACTGATTCATTCAGTGCTGGGATTATGGGTGTGAGTGCTACACCCACCCTAGGGTGTAGCCTACATACAATATAAGGGACAGAAAGAGTCTTCTCTGCGTTTGCTCCTCCCTTTCTGCTCTTGTTGCTTTTGCTGTCTTCCACTGTCATGAATGCTTGCCCCTGTGCCATGCCACCCTGCCTTGGTGCCAGCTGATCATGGACTGAAACCTCCACAAACTGTGAGCTAAATAAATCTTTCCTTCCTTAATTTTGGGTGTCGGGTATTTCGTCCCAGTGAGAGAAAAGTAACAAACACACACATATTCTTATATTCGAAATGGAAAAATTAGGTTCAGCCCTTGACAAGTTGAATTTAAGGTAGAATTTATCGCATACATCTGTAATCCTAGCAGTTGAGAGGTTGAAGCAGGAGGATTGTAAGTTCAAGGCCAACCTGGGCTACACAGAGACTTTGAGGCCAGCCCAAAATACATAGTGAGCCTCTGTGTCAGAAAACCAAAAACCAGACCAAATCAAAAGAAAACAAAACAAAAAGGCAGAATTAAAATTATGCAAAATTTTTCTTCTTTAGGAAATACCATCAAAAACTGATCAAACTAAAAAGTGCAAATATGCAATTAGAATTTTGCATTTTAAACTAATAATAATAATCTCAAAATTAAGTCAGACACTTCCTTTCTGCAGAAACTAAATGAGGTTAATACAGTGGGTGAAGTGATCTTAATTACAAAGTCATTATAGCTGAAATGCTTCAAATAAATTTCTGTTCGGTTCTCATCCTTTTCATAAAGTTGATTTATGAAGAAATATGCAAGGCTAGAGTAGTTCTCTAAAGTATGCTTTTTATATGATTATTTCACACAAAATGGTTGTTGACCATATGTATTTTGTCTAAGCCTTTACCCAGAGGGACTGTTAACATAATTCATTTACAACTCAGTTAGCAAGAAAATGTATTAAATTAAATTTTACTCTGGAACAATAAATCAAACCAATGTGAAATATATTACATCCCATAAAATGAACAAACACTTATCAAATTGTACAGCTGAACTATGTAGTTCACATATCCCAAGACATTTAAAATATCATATCCATCCAGTCATTAAATAAGTGTCAAGATCTAAAGGGTTTACATAGGCACAAGTGAATAACTGTGGTCCATATTATCAGCTTTCTTAGGTTTATGATAATGAAATAAAAAAAGTAAAATTTTCTTATAACCTACATCTCTAATCAAGTGTTTTTCTAATCACAAGAACATAAATTTTTACAATGCCACTGTGGTAAAAATACATTTTTATCTTATGTTGATCAGCAGTATAATATTTAGCATCACAAAAAATTAAAAATAAAGAGCTATTAAAATCAGAATCCTGGGGCCGGTGAGATGGCTCAGAGGCGTAAGCACCTGCCTGGCAAGCGCGAGGGCCCGAGTTCGACTCCCGGAACCCACATACGAAAAAAGGGCCGGTGATATCCCTCAGCGGCACGGGCGCCTGCTGGCGTGTGAGGTCCTGAGGTCGACCCCCGGTACCCACAAAAAAAAAAAAAAATCAGAATCCTGTTATTGGGATCAGAATGCTCTAGTAAATATCAAATGAATTTTAACATCTTATTATGCAAATAATACAACACCAAGTACAATGCCTTAGCCAGAGATGATGCTTAATAGAAAGTTATTTTGTTGTTTCTATATAACACAATAGATCAAGAAATAATACCATCTTAATCTTTGGTTCAGACTCTAATATTTTGTACCCATTTCTGTAAGTGGTTAACAACAAGGTTTCCTCTACATTAGGAATTTCAATATAATAGATTTGATAGTATGGACAAAGAAGAGAATTTTCATTTCTAACAACTCTATTTATCCATCGATCTATCAATCACCTAGAAAAACCACATATGAGCTCCTTAAATCTGTAATACTGAAGATGGTGGGTGTATATGTGTGGTATATGTGTTGTGATTCTAAAACATGGTTATATCTTTAATGATAAAGCTTTCCCCTATAATTTATGTAATTCCTATTAGAGATGCCATATAATATTCCAATTCTCATTTTGAGAGCTCGTTTGGAGGTTCTAGCACGGGAGCACAGCTACTTGTATACCCTTGACCAAGGAAACAATCTTCCTATAACCAGGGGTGGTCGCCCTCTTCAACCGAGCTTGCAGCTTCTGGAGGGATGCACATGGAGAGGTGAGGGAGGAAGGGGACACCTGCCTAGCCAGCCAGATCAGCCAAATCAACCCTGGGGATAAATAGGGTGACAGATGTTGCAGCCAGATCACCCTTACATCCTCTAATTCTCATTTTGAAGAAATTCTACGTATTTTTGCCCTCTCTATGTATACTACACATCTACGAGAGCTAAAACCTTGATACAACCTTATGTTTATATGGAATAAATGACACTGTTAGAAACTACCTATGACATTGTGGAGTTATTAAATCAACCAGTGAATAAAAGTTTATTTTCCTTATTGATCAAATTATTGAAATGTGGTATTCCGTCAAATTTTATAGAAGATGTGTATTCACATTGTACTTTGCTAATGTCTTTCATAATAAATTCATAGATAAAGTGTTTTTATCTGTCCTAGTATGTGATATTTTTAAAGCATACTAGTTGCAATACACCCTACCCAAACAGTGAAAATGGTGTATCAATAACAAGTGATACCTAGTTAATGTGCACATGACTTTCACTTGGTCTGCTTCTACCAAAAAACCAATGACTTGTATCTTATGGCATAAAAATACAGCTATATATAATAAAAGATACCACTATCCTGCAGAAACATAGCTCTTATTCTTTATAATAACATCTAGCTATGAATGCCTTAATGGCAATAATATCAAAACCAATAAGATAAAATTTAATAGAGATCTACTCTAAACTAGAATTAGTATTGGAAAGAGCAGTTAGGAGGATTAATTATTTCATTAGGAAACAGGCAGTTCAAATCCTAAGGGGCTAGAGATGCAGCTCAGTAGGGTGGCATGTGCCTAGCATTTGTTAGACTCTGGGTTCAAATTTTAGCACCACACACACAATAAAAGAAACAAATCTGCTCCTAGTCATAAAGCCTATTAGATGTAGTAGTTATTATTACTAAGCTGGTAAATGGTACCAAAAATAAATCATATAAGTAAAGGTTGTAGCTGTCAGTCTTAGAGATAAAATGAGCTCTTCATATAGTAGAAGACAGTCTTGCTTTCCTCTAGCTAAAGATAAAACCATTGTACAAATATTACAAAGATATAGATTCTTGTTTAATGTAACACAGAAATTTTAGGCAACAATATCACTTTTAAGAATTAGACTGGACTATCAAAATACAATATCTGCTTCAGGAATACTTCTGGCAGAAGGAATCAGTTAATAAAACAAACAATCATTTGTCCTCTGCACCAAAGAAGGTATTGGGCACTACTTGATACACTCGTTTAGACTATGGATTGTCACTTATTTTTCATAATTATTGCTTTTACTTCTCTTAACAAAACAAAAGTGGGTGGAACAAGAATTATATAAATTCACTAAGTCTTAAAGAATAAACATGGTTTCCCAAGATCATTGAGCTTAGAAGTAGCATTGCAGAACTGCTTTGAACTCTAAATTCTGATTAATGGTCAAGCAATTAACAAGACCACTTAGCAAATTCATTTACTAGAGTCCTGTTCACACCTCTATAATCACCTTAATTAATTTTTATATCAGGCTTCTTTCTGTATTGATGCAATTGGTCCCAGTCAGTGAAAAAAAAAAAAAACCCTTGAGTTTCCCGTGTTGCATTTTTAGAAGCAATATTTCCTTAGGACAATGTCTGCATGTATGCCTTACCCAATTTAGGGTACATTTTAAACCACTCATAGCAGAAATGACAAATACGCTAAAATTTGAGTATTTGTTGATGATGATTTTCTCTTAAACATTGTAAAGGATATTATTTTTTTTCAAAATATATTTCCACTCACTTTTATTTGGCAAATTAGGCTGCTATAAAACACAAAGTATTAGAAAATACACTACATGGGGCTGATCATACTTTTTTTTTCTTTTTTTTTATATGCAGGTACCGGGAGTTGAACTCAGGACCTCATGCTTGCCAGGCATGCGCATATGCTGTTGAGCTATATTACCGGCCCTTTTCTATTTTTTTGAGACAGGGTCTTACTATGTAGTTCAGGCTGGCCTTGATCTCACTATGTAGCTTAGGCTGGCCTCAAACTCACAGTGATCCTCCTGCTTCAGCCTTCCACCATGCCCAGTCCATACATTTGTTTTCAATTTAAATAGCTTCTTTTTGGTAATGAAATCTCTATAGTTTATAAAGGGCATTATCACCCCATCAGGAAGTAATAATGAGCTTGTATTTCTTAATTGTGTGTAAATTGCGTGCATTTTTTTATTTCTAAGAAGCTTCCTCTATCAATCAATATTTTTAGAAATGAAATGAGAACAGAAGTGTGGTTTTGTAAGATATCACATGGTTTGTGTTCTCTCATTATCTCAAAGTTTTTGTTGAGATTTCTCCTCCCTCAGCCTTCAGCTGACAACAATGAGCTGAGATCCATACTAATCCACAATGACATGAAGTGTTGGTGGGAAATAAGTTCTGTATTTTGAATCCCTGAGATATAAGGGTTTTAGTTATGGATGTTTAACTTAGCCTAACATGACTTATGTGGAACATGATATTTAGAAAATATTGGGGGCCAGTGAGATGGCTCAGTGGCGTAAGCGCCTGCCTGGCAAGCACAAGG
Source organism: Erethizon dorsatum (assembly GCA_028451465.1). Lineage (NCBI taxonomy): Eukaryota > Metazoa > Chordata > Mammalia > Rodentia > Erethizontidae > Erethizon > Erethizon dorsatum. The sequence continues at coordinate 24,786,740 of CM051842.1, forward strand.
TCCCAAGTTCAACTCCCGGAACCCACATACGAAAAAAGGGCCAGTGATATTGCTCAGCGGCACGGGCGCTTGCTGGCGCGTGAGGTCCTGAGGTCGATCCCCGGTACCCACAAAAAAGAAAGAAAGAAAGAAGAAAATACTGGTTGTGTGATAAGAGAGAATTTGTTTGCTAAGAGGGAAAAATGTAAGATATCAATAAAAAGGAAATAATGAGAATCAATATTTCTTGAAAGTCAGAAAAAGAACAGATATTCTTACATGAATGTATGAGAGGGAGAGAGAGAGAGACCAAAATAAATGATCATAAATGTATTAATATTAATCTCTAAGTGTAGGGACTTGAGATGATTTTTTACTTTTTACTTAGTGTGTACATATATACTTTTTTTTTTTTTTTTTGGTACCGGTAATCAAACTCAGGACCTTGCACTTGCCAGGCAGGCACTTGTGCCCCTGAGCTATATTCCTAGCCCTTTACTTAGTATATTATCATTATGTAATCATAAAGAAATACATGTCAGAAAAGCATAAAGTCTATGGCACAGAATTTACACATCTTCTCAAGAGTACAAAATCTTAGAATTAGATGATTGTATGTTCAGTATCTCTTGATCTGATATCATGCAAAGCAAACTTTTTTAAGTTCTTTCCACACATTACTTCTGTCATCCTTCTCATAAACCTGACGATAAGACCTATGATCTCAAGATTATCAGTGAAGGGCCAGTGAGATGGCTCAGCAGCTTAAGCGCCTGCCCGGCAAGCGCGAGGGCCCGAGTTCGACTCCCGGAACCCACATACGAAAAAGGGGCCGGTGATATCGCTCATTGGCACAGGTGCCTGCTGGCGCGCGAGGTCCTGAGGTCGACCCCCCGGTACCCACAAAAGAAAAAAAAAAAAAAAGATTAGCAGTGAATTCTCGTGTTTCTAAATCATGCCATAGATCACACAGAGAATAAATAGATGTTCTGAGATCCAAATTAAGTTCTTTGTAAATTTAACATTTAGGCTTTTCTTACTCAAGCATGCCATTTTATGAGATTTTTTATACACATTCATGTATTCACATGTGTGCAAGTGTATGTGTTCATAAGGCCAAGATACAAAATATTATAGCCTTTTGAAAACAAGTTAGTCTTGTACATGCTGAGAAAGACACTGGTGCTTTGTGCTCAGTGTCCTAGAGTAATGGAATTAGTAATAATTATAACAACCAAAGAAAATTATCTAATTACTGGTTACAGCTAACCATGCTTTATGGCCACTAACTTTATTTCCCCTTTATAATAAAGTGATGCAATAATGAATCATAATTCCTTGTAAGGGCAACAGCACAGACATTTATTGGTCAAAAGATGTTTTCATGAGATGATAAATGGAGTACCTAAATATCTATAATTGGAGTGCAGTGTTTTATACGTCAGCAATATATTTTCTTAAAACATTCTCATGCACTCCTTATCAGTTAGGCTACTAAAGCTTCTTAGCCTCTATTTCAAACAGTAAAACCTGAAAACTTAGGAGGTAGTCTCACCACATATATTATTTTTATTAATGGAATATTGTTGATTACCATGAATCCATAGAACTATCAACAATGTTACCAGCCTGCTAGATTGTACAAGCAGATATAATGCCTCCTTTAAGATACACCAGGGCCGGTGAGATGGCTCAGCGGCATAAGCCCCTGCCTTACAAGCGCGAGGGCCCGAGTTCGACTCCCGGAACCCACATACAAAAAAGGGGCCGGTGATATCGCTCAGCGGCACGGGTGCCTGCTGGCGCCCGAGGTCCTGAGGTCGACCCCCCGCTACCCACAAAAAAAAAAAAAAAGATACACCAACTTTTGCTGAAAGAGTAATACTCCTGGCTTCACAAATAAACTTCAGAAAAATCCATAAATCCTCTGATACTATGTACAAACCATTTTGTGTTTGTGCAAATGTGCACAAGAGAAGTTCTATATATTTTGCCATATCGCTAATAGGTGCAATACCCACAAAATATTTGGCTGTGTGTGCCTATGAATATACTAAAACATTGAACTGCAAGCTTTAAAAAATAATTTGTATGGTATATAAACTGTATCTTGATAAAGTTAATTTATTTAAAAATGACTAATCTAGAGCTTTCAAAATAAACGTATCAAGCCCAAGTGATGTCCTTACAACTTTAGGTTACCATATTTTCAGAACTTGTACTCCATGTCAAAAGCTCCATCTCTTGACCTAACTCAACCACCATTAATGACACATTCTGTGCCCTTGACATTGAAGCTCTGCACCTGGACCCATTCAATTTAACAACAAATAAAAATCTCTATTCTGGTATTTTCACTACTGCTTCCGTCTCCTTTCATTCCAAAACTCTGATATCAGTCCAACTTTCTAATGTCTTTGACTTTTAGAGAAAAAAATGATGTTTATTCAGTCCTAATAGGAATAATAATATTTATTAAATATTATTTGTGCCCATCAGAATGTGAATACTGATAGAATTAAAGAGGTCAGAGAAGGATTTCATTACAACAATGAGTCAAATAAGTAATCAGGGACCACGATGATGGCAGGAGTGAAGATATTATGGGTCAAGATGCGTCACAGATGAGGAGAAACCTGTCAGGTGGTAATGCACTTTTAAATAGCTGGGCAAGACCAGAACCTGTAATATTGAAAAGGGACACACAGACACCCAGGTGAGAAGCTCATCAGGACAGTCACAAGATTTTAGAAAGATAGTTAATGGGAACAAATATTCAATAATGATACCTTACTACTGAGAAAATAAGAAGCATGCTATGAGGATACTAGTGAGAAAACAGAGTAGCAGGTGTAAGGAAACAACACTAGGACAAAGAATTAAGGATTTGAGGAGTGGTTTGGCTCCTCCCAATCTGTGTGACATTAGACAAGTTATCTTTTCTAAACTTTCATTTTTATCTGTTAAATTGATGCATTCGATAATTCATTTAACCCTCTTTACCATCCTACGATGCACACATGATTATTATCCACCTTTGGAGGATAAAGAAACTGAAGCCAAGAGAGGCTAAGTAAATTGCCCAAGTCCACAGCTAGCAAGTGGGAAACTGCAGATTCAAATCCCATTAGGCAGGTGCCGATGGTACCCTGCCTGTCCCCCTCCTCAGTCTCTCACATTTCAGTGCACACGGATGCACTTTCCTCTTGTCTCCTCCTGCACCTCTTTGGGCGCTGGAGTCTTTTCTTCCTAGGTTCCTATGACAGATCAAAAATGCCAGGGACTGAACATATGCTCCTTCCCAGTATCTCTGAACAAATGACTACCAGGTGTCCGTGTCTAACTAAGCCACTATCCTCATCTCTTCACATGATACCTCTGAGCTGTGTGTCCCACTCCATTCCTAAAAGTGTGATTGAGGCCCAGATGCACCCAGTAGTAACTTTTTTGTAGTGCTGGCAATTGAACCCAGGGCTTTCACACTGTTATTTTTTTATTTTTAAATTTTGAGGCAGGATCTCCTTAAGTCACTCAATTGCCCAAGCTTGGCTCAAATTTAGGAACCTCCTGCCTCCACTTACCAGAATGCTGGGATTATAGGTATGTACTACCATGTTTGGCCACAGTGGTAATTCTTTTTTTTGTTGTTTTGTTTTGTTTTGTTTTGTTTTGTTTTGTGGGTACCTGGGGTCGAACTCAGAACCTCGCACTTGCCAGGCAGGAGTTTATGCCGCGGAGCTATCTCACCGGCCCACAGTGTTAATTCTTAATATGAACTCTGTATTGATTTCTTTACCTTCCCTGTCTTCTTTGTGTACTCATGTTCCCTTGCATCGCCTCCCAAATAAACCTTAAGTATGAGATACTCTAAAATTCATAAAATGCTATAAAATAAATTGCTTTTATTTTCTTATAAATATTAATAACATTGAAAACTAATCTCAAAGAAGGGCTTCTTATTTTTATTCTTCCTGGTAAGAATTCTGGTAAGGAATAGAATGTTGTTGACACTGAACTTATAATCAAAGGCTCCCATAACTCCTGAGTGCCAGAGAATTGTCCATAGAAGGAGAGCAGAGAGGCTTTGATGATTATGCTGAGTAGACTGAGTGTGGTATGAGAGAAAGCTGTATCTTGATTTCAGTAGTAAACATAAACAATATGTTGTACATTATTCTGAAAATTTTTCTACGGTTATCCAAGATAAAAGCCGTTTCTGTCCATGATATGCTGCGATTAGTATCCTGTACTTAAATGAATAAGTGAAATCATTAATCATTAGTGGTTGGTCTCTCTACTCTTGTACGCTGAAAATAGGCATTGTGTGTCTCCCAGCCTCTCATACAGCTATAATATACAGATATAATAGGTAGTAAAAATAAATATGCTAAACACAGGGAAGGGAATGGTAAGATAGACAATTTTTCCTGTCCTCATAAACACACAGAATGGATTTAAGCCACACATCCTCATCTTTAACTCCCTCCCACCAGTTGCAAATTTGCTCAGTGCTCTTCAGTCCCTCTCTTGCTACAACTCATTTTTCAATCTTTTCAGCAACAATATGGAAAGGACAACCATTTTCATAATTTCTTGCTATTCCGTTGAAGTTTCTCTTTTGAATGTGACCAAAGCTTCCAGTTGGCTAGTTCTAATAAACTATCTCAATCCACATCATACCCATTTTTGGTGGCATCAAACACTCACTTACTCACCTCGTGATCAACATTGTACTACTCTGTCCCCTCTTTCTTGGCTTCGCTGGAGCTGTATGACCTTGATATCTTCTCAAATAGCACATTCTCCTATGGTTTCAACTGCCAACTTCGTTAATGATTACAGATATTGTCTCTATCAGCCCAAAACCTCCTTTTTAAGGTTAATATTCATTCACAGTGGACTAGTATACATTTTATGACAGGTGTATTGACACCTATGAAAAACAGGACTCTACCTCTCCCCCCTCCCCAAACTTTGTTATTTCTACTGTATTTCTTATTCAGTTACTTAAGACATCATATAAATTATCCTAGCATACTGAACCGAACCTCCCTACCTTATCATCTCTAGTCATTTCTCAAGTCCCATTGATGAGCCCTTTTTATGCCAATCAATCTTCTTAATGTACCTTATCACTACCCTTCCTGAGGATATAATCATCTTTTACCTGGATTATTATCAACAGTCTTCAAATGGATATTGAGTTTCTTCATACATGCCCCTAAATTGTAATAGATTCCCATCAATAGCATTGGCTCATTATCTGCATGGTGGTGATAGGTAGAAGCTCTTCTGTGCACTGTGCTATTTGTGACTGTGGGTCAATTTTTCAGAGCAATGTGGACACAGATTTACACTTGCCCATTTCATGAAGCAATGGTAACTACAAGGCCACTGTATGGGTGTCAGTTTGAGATTTCTATTGCAGTCTCACAATCATGCTTTGCTAAATTTGTTCACAATGAATTTGAAGTAGCAATCTCAGTTGTCTTTGGTCTAAAAAGTAGTTAGTAAGAAAGCCATAGAAAGAGAAAGAGGAAATGTTTGTTCAGCACATCAATGAGTATCCTTACAATGCTTTGTATAACTTCAAATAATCACCCCCATGAAAACTCTTTATGAAATCATTGTCATGGTTATCAACCAACATTTTAAGGTGAAATATATGTATTGAAGTTTCTGATTTTACTCTGTATCAACACAGCACTCACAGAACTCTGGAAATACCTATAGCCACCTTAGCTTCCATCTTTTTCCATCTTTTGAAATGCCTTAAAGCACAAAGAAATATTTTCAGGCAAAGGTAAAAATAATTGTAGGAATGATGTTTTGCAGATGGGGAGTCTTCAATGACAGTGCAGTTCCTATGGTGAGACACTGTAATGAGTTCAAAGTGTTTTCAGCTTCAAGACTGCCTGTCAAACGCTCCCTTGCATGAAGTGAATTCTTGGCTACAAGCCGCAAATGTGCTTTGAGAAATAAAAAGCATGTGAATATACTGGGGTTTCTATTATTATTTCTATTTCTATTATTATATTGGCCCAAGTGAGACAGTTGCTTTTTATTTGTAATAAAAAAATTTGCTCAAGATATTCAGGGTTTCAAAAACATGTTTACAAATAATAAATCACACAGTTGTTTACAAAACATTTGGGTTCACTAAGATCATGATTTCTACAAGCAATATACTCATTCAGTCTAAGACTTCTATGAATGTTTTCTATTGAAGTTCACAAGCTGCATAATTTCATAATTTCCTCAACAAAATATTTTTTGTTTCAGTGGAAAGAGCACAGAAATAGCTTTAAGGAGTAAAAATAGGGACACGAACATTAGGAAAAAAATGAGCATGAAATTATGAGAAATTTAAGTTAGTACTTAAAATATATTTTAAAACAACTACAATTTTTACCAAATTTGCAAGTTGTATTAAAAAATTGTTAAAATCAATCTTCACTCTTTGGTTTAATATTCTTAACCTAGTAACATAGCTTCATCCTGCTGTACCAGTAAGGCATACTCACATGTTTAGATTACAGCTGAAAATACCTCCAAAAAACTGCATTCCAAGTCTGGGTTACAATACTCAATGGTATTCTATCTGGCATCGGTATTCCCTATAAGAACCATGGATGGGTTTTTAAGGAGTCACAAACACTGAATGCTGTAGACAAACTGTGTTCACGTTTTTATTTTTTAAAAGATCTATATCATCTACCAGGATCCCTTATAGCTCCTTAATTCAAAACTGAGTTATGAAGCAATAGTCTAGGGCAGGGTATGTTTCTTGATGTGTGGGTCCAAACCAGCATTAGCTTCTTCACAGAACTGGATAGAAAAATAGCAACACAGATCCTTGTCCAGATATACATGCTTAGTGGGACCTGGCAATCTGTTTTAACAAGCCCTCCTCAAGAGTCTGATGCATACTAAATTTGAGAAACACGGGTCTGGGCAACAGTTTTCAATTAGAAATTTTGAAGATTCCTCAAATTTTGATTTCACATATTTGGGCAGTTTATGTTTCTTAAGAAGCTTCCCAGGAGATTCTGATGATTAGTCCCTTAGGCTGCTGCTCTAAGGCAGAGCATGTCTGGAGAGCCACCCACATCAACATAAACTGAGTACTTATTGGAAATGCAGAATCAGGCCTTCTGAATTAAAATCTTTGAGAGTGAGGTCCAGAAATCTGTGTTGTCTTAAATAATTCTGATAATTACAATTCAAGTTAAAGCTTGAGAACAGAGCTCAGACAAAATTAGAAAAGGTGTCAATTCAGATGACAAAAAGACATACACCTCTTCCTTTTGCTTTTCAGTTTTGAACAACTTTTAACAATAGTAGGTATAATATTTGGTGGGACCATACTAAGTGCCAAGCGAAATAAATACATTGCTTTTCTATTCTGAGTGCAGGGCAATTAATACAGTTATACTGAGAATCAAACTGAAAAGTCAAGTTTAATTTACATAAAGTAGCAAAGAGAACCAGTTAGGATTGAGTCCAGGGTCAAAGTTTATGATTTTAATAATTATATCTACACACTGTTGAAGAGTCTCGAAGCTAAATAAATCCACATATTCCCTGTATTGTTTAAGAGAAATTAACATTGAGAAACCATGAAAGATTGTGTTAGGTAAATTAAGGAGTGTACTGACCTTAAACAAAAACAGATAATCACTTAATGGGGACTGACCAAGAATAATATGGCAACCAAAATCATATTTAAAAATGCTCCCTCAAACTATACATGAAAATAAACTTAACATATTTTCTGATGGAAGAAGATCATAAAGTCTGTCATTACAGAGGATCAAACAGCAAGTTACTACCTTAGAATTGTTCACAGTGTTCTGATGAGCTACTTTGCCTCAAGCATACCACACAACACTTTCTCCCCTCCATGGGTGCTAACTAGACTGCATTTTGTAATGAAGTGATTAACAGAAAGTTATCCCCCATTGGAGGCTCACATAGCAAGTGTCCCATTAGGTCTTAGGTTCCTCTAGGATGCAAACAGGGGGAAAAAAACAATGCAGAGAGGCAATAACTTCATTTTTATGTGACATGGGCATGATCCCCAACCCACAAATTAACTAAGCTGATTAGTAAATGTAAGGCAAACTCTAAGGTGTGATTGAATTGTCATAATATCCATCCACTGTGAATTGTGACTCAGCAGATGAAAAAGAGAAAACAAATGTCCAACATCTTGATTGTCACTGACACTTGTGAAATTATCATTTGACAAACCATGATGAAATAATTTGGCAGGAATCCAATACAACTAATGAGTCATTTAATTAAATAAAATTCTGTCTCCCTAGCTAAATGGTATGTGATGATAAGATCTCCATTCAAATACTTATCTAGAAAACAGATGCCTAGATTTCTTTCCTTTATGACTTTTTAAGAGCCAACCTGGGTACAATAATGATATTATCTAGAATTTATATGGTCAACATTCAATTGCTCACATATTAAGCAGTCTGAAAATTACCCTGTTTTTTCTCCTGCTCTCTGCTTGTTAGCACTACATTTCTTAGGAAAATGGAAAGAAAATGATAGGACATGAAATGCTGAAAATTTTCATGTTCTTCATACCTGTGAGACAGTACCTGAATATCTTGACTAAACTGAAGCTTAGTGAAGAACAAAACAAAATAGCTAAAACCTATATTTCTATAAACAATAATGATAGAGCAACCAATTAAAGCCATGGAACTCATTATTAACCAGAGAGGATCTCTGAATACTTGTAGTTGATCATAGAAACAAATTTGTAATGCTAATTTAAAAATTGCGTCTAGCACATCAAATACAAAAAGATTTGACCTTCGGAATCACAGCTGTTATTTGAATCGACAAACTGCAGTTTGTTCATTTTTAAGACATGTAGTTATATGCAGTTCACTGATCTTTTCTAAATGTGAATCTGAGCCCTTTGCATGATATTAAAAGACAGAGCCCTCCCTTAGTTTTTACCTCCACCCTAGAAATCTAGTACAGATCTGTATACATAGAAGACACTTATATATGTTTACGGATCTAGTGGTGATTTGCAATATTAAAATAGTTATGGATTTTTTCCACCAAGAGGAAACTCATGTATATTGCTACTTTTATATTAGCCATCAGCTCTATGTAAACTGACATGGCATTAAATGTAAGAAGATGTGATCCTACACATCATTTCCAAACTCTATCCAACCTTCAGTAAGATAAGGATTATTGAGATTAAAATATAAGTTTAAATAAATAAAATAATTGAAACAGATTCTAAAAAAGGAGGAAAATTGTCCATGATTTAGAATGAAGTCAGTAAAATTTTATTTACATTTGAAAGAAGAGGGATTTACTTATTTTAGAAATCAAGACAAGTGCAGCCAGGCACAGGGGTACACACATGTAATCCCAGCACTCTAGGAGGCTGAGGCAAGAGGATCACACGTTCAAGGCCAGCCTGGGCTGTTTAGTATCTTAGTGAAACCCTGTCTCAAAATAAAAAAAAAAGGGCTGGGGCTGTAGTTTAGTGTGAAGTCTCTGAGTTCAATCTCCAGTAACACAGACACAAACAGAAACACAAACAGAAAGAGAGAGAGAGAGAGAAGGAGAGAGGGAGAGAGGTAGTCATTGTCATATGAATATGAGGACAGGAAAGAAGGAAAAGGAGAAAAGTGGTTATGAACACAGAATTTAAAAAGAAATTTGGGAAACTTGGTACTGTGATATATGGAGACATTCCCTCTTATAAAGACTAATTCAAAGAAATCCTCAGTTTCCACTAATATATTTTGCCTTCTAAAATACACAGCTAGTGGTTTAACAAATTAAAGATGGACTAAATGCCTTTATGTTAAAAATAAGTTAGATTAGAACATTCTCTTCTGTTTTGCTGATGTTATCACATCTTGCCTGGATTTTCTTTATTATTAAGTTGACCAAAGTGACCTTAGTAGTATACTGAATACAAGGCAGGTATCTCAGGATGTACAATGTGTATTACTTTTGAAATGAATTATCAAAGCCTTTTATTATTTTGATATAAATATGTGAAGTTTTAATTTTTCAATCTACAGGAAAATTATATGAGAGTCATCCTTCTCAGATATTTATTCTTCTGGGTATCAATAATTTTTGGTGAAGAACAAATCTAATTGCTGTTGGCCAGGAGACTTGTACTTGCAGTGGAACCCAGAGAAGTTCAAGAGGGTGTGAAAACTTTGACAGGAGGGAGGGACTGGGAAACTGGGAAGACAGGTCTTCCTGGTAAAACAAAATGCTGTATTGGAAACAGTTTCCTCTAAAAATTTTATCTGAAAACAATAATCATTAAAGAACAAACTTTAAAATTGCAACATGAGGGGTCTGGAGGTAGGTAGCTGAATGATTCACCACAGCCTAGCATGAGTAATGCCCTAGGTTTGATCACCAGCACGTCCAGAAAAAAAAAACCAAAACGAAACAAAAAGAAAAACCCAAAACCACAAGTAAAACTTTTATTTTAAAGGAGGAGATATGGAAGTGAGAACATACTGCTTCAAGTAAAAATAAATGTTTACATTAATTTACATTGCAGCATTCTAAATCTTTTTGTTTAAGATTCTTTGAAATATCTTATTGTGATAGAAATCTCCCTATGAGCAGATAATGTGTTTAATAGCAGCTAAACATATAATATGTGCCTTTTGGTGAGTATTAATGCCTTATAACCCAATGATACTAGCATATTGTTAAATAGTTCATAATACAAATCTGTATTGAATACAAACAATATTCAAACCTTTGCTGAGCATAAAATGCAAGTTAAATTTAAATAACTATAAAATCATTATGGTTTGAGATTAATAAAATGTTTTTCTTAGTATTATATTATATTTGTAAGTAGTATTATGTACTTAATTAAACTTTCCTAACTTGTGAAATGAGCAAGTAAATACTTGTGTATTAAAAGGCAGAAAGAGTATGAGCAAGTTGGTTACAGAGAGAAACAATGTATGCATTTCAATTTTGCTACATTAGCTGCTCCACTGGAGCAAACTAATTAATTTTTCTTCATTGCACTGTAATCAGCAAGCTTAATCTAGGGAAAAGAAGAATGTAATTGTTATTGTAAATATTAAAGGTCTTACTACCTGCCATTCAGTTGCAGTAAATAAAGAAATCCCAATCACTTACTAATGTGCTATGGCTACTGGCTTTGTTTTTTGTTGAATACATTTCTTTTATGTACTATTAAGTGCATAAATTAAATCTTAGTAACATTTCTGGACAGAGTATTGTTAAAGTCTATTTGTTCCACAGAAGATAAAACTATCTCTCCACAATGGCTCAATAAGAAATTCAATCCTGAAAGAAAGTTTTAAAATTATTCCATAAACATTAACTTAGACTTCTCACAGAAAAAATGTAGCGGAGAACGTCATATTTCAGCCACTTCAATACTTGTTTTCTGATTGAATTATAAATTTTATTAATTTATACTTGCCTCTGTGATGACAAAGTGCACAAAGCTAAATGTGAATGTCTAGTAGGTTAGGAGAAAAAACGTGTAGTTGAATATGATTTTAGATGACAGAGAAATCATGAAAAAAACAAAGGCATGCGGAGATTATGAGATGAAACAAAAACCTTCAAATATTCAAATCACCCTATGGGCAAGTTAATGTGATTCCAATATTATGTGTATTGTGCATTTAGTTTAAAAGATTATCGGGGGCCGGTGAGATGGCTCAGCGGCGTAAGGGCCTGCCTGGCAAGCGCGAGGGCCCGAGTTCGACTCCCAGAACCCACATACGAAAAAGGGGCCGGTGATATCTCTCAGCGGCACGGGCGCCTGCTGCCACGCGAGGTCCTGAGTTCGACCCCCCGGTACCCACAAAAAAAAAAAGATTATCGGGAAAATATTTGATTAATCCCCTTTTGGATCAGTTTGGGAAATATCCTGTATTTAATTTGCTTATATGTTTATTTTATTTATTTATTTATTTATTTATTATTTATTTATTTTTTTTTTTGGTGGGTACCGGGGGTCGACCTCAGGACCTCGCGCTCCAGCAGGCGCCTGTGCCCTTAAGCATTATCACCGGCCCTTTTTCCGTATGTGGGTTCCAGGAGTCAAACCCAGGACCCCGCGCCTGCCAGGCAGGCACGTACGCCGCTGAGCCATCTCACCGGCCCTACATGTTTATTTTAAATAGATGAGGCTTTGCATTTTGTGCCACATCCCCTCAACCCATCTCTCATTTCAGCTGCAGCTCCTCTTTTTTGGTACAGGGTCAGGAAATCAGAGGGTTAATATCCAAGAAGTAACACTCGATTGGCAGGAATAGGAGGAAGAAAAATAAATTATCTCACAGGAGATCATTTCTGAGGAGAAATCTACAAGGTTACTCAGAGGATACCAGGACAGTTTCAGGCACAATCACCTATGAGGATAATCAACCAAACACATAATATTCTCTTTATTGGCTTTCCCTCCTTCTCTGTTTAATTTTTCTAACTCTCTCATGTCCCTGAGTTCTCTTACCAAATAATTTCTTTTGTAACCAGCTATCAAGGCTCTGGATTAGACTTTGCTTTAGGGGAAACCCAAACTGAGACCCTTGGCTATCTCTCTCACTTATGCTGTGATCAGATAGAGAGCATTGGCTATGCCTTTTAACTCTTTAGGGGCCAGTGCAATATCTGATACAAAACTAAGTTATATAGGTTCTGTGATTATACTCCGAATGCAGAGGAAATTGGTATTCAGAAAAGTAAGATGAGACAGCTTCCCCAAGGTCACACAGCTCTAGATAATGGAGAAAGAATTTAAACTTGAGTCTTTCTGCTCCTTGTACATTGCTACATGCCTTTTTTTTTTTTAACCTCTCTATGGGCTTGCCTTCCAGGACCTTTGAAAATTCACTATCCTCCCACTCATCCAAATGAATACAGCAGTTATATTTTATCCTATCCACTTGACAATATAATTTATCACTCCATAACACTTGACCCATTATTATTTAATGACCTACCTCCTTAAATTCTGTAATTATATATTTAACAAGCTCCTTAAGTGTCTGTAGTTATAAAGATGGGGATCTCAGAGTTAAAACTCAAACTTCCCATTTATTCTTCTAAATTCTGCCCTCACACAGATATGCTAAAGATTATAAGCGATAGTAAGTATAAAAGCTTAGCACACTGCCCAAAAGAGAGTAAATACTCCATAAAGAGTGCCTATTACTATTTTCAGCTGAAACAAAACTACCCAAGAGTAGGGGCAGGGTGGTTGGCACCCCTTCTGTATCTGCCAACTCAGCAAAGCCAGAAAAATGAACCCAAAAATTGTCCATAAACAAAGGAGATAATATTTTGCTCTATTCTATCCAACCAGTATGTTTTTCCTGTGCTCATCTCTCCTATTTTAAAATATTCTCCCATCTTTTTTTGCAGACAAGAATGGTCCCCCTACCTTTATCTCATCTAATTCTAAATGTCTTTAAATTTCAGTTCAATTCCTACCTCTGGAGGAGTTCCCTATTTTCTACTGCTGCCTTTGCTGATTTCTCTCAAAGATTTCTAGTGTTCATACACTATAAAATGAAATTTACTACTTCACATACAGTTTTATATCAGGCCTCATGCTCCATTTTATTTAGCCCTGACTCCCAAGTTACACTGGAAGTTCCTTGAATGGAAGGATCATTTCAACTTATTCTTTTAGTTCTCCTGGAAAAATATTAAACAAGTGATCAGACTGAATGCTTGATCTTTTAGACATAATATGAAACTAAGAAAAAAAGGACTTAAGAAAACTCTGACTTAGTGTTCTCTTCCTCACTCTTTCTAATCGAGTTGCATTTTTGTAATCAATGTTTATTCTGATTTATCCTTTCTCTAGCTGCCATAATATGGTCCACCTGGCAATATGGGTAGCAATGGGTAGACACTGAAAATCTGCTTGTTCTTTCAATTCCGTACCTTAATTTCTGTATGGCAATCAGGCTATCGTTTTCATCAGATGAATTAAGTTGAAAAAATTTCTCATTCCACAAACTGATTCTTTTGGTTTTTATACATTTAGTTTTTATACATTTTTATGTTACACATTTAGTGCTACCTAAGAATCTCAGATCTGAAAAGTTTAACGTCTATTTTAAAGTTTCAGATAGCTACAACTGCAGAAGAGATAATAAGTTTGAGCTTGATACACTTTACGGTGATTAATAGATATTATGTTTAAGTCCAATGCCAGGACTTACAGGAGAAAAAACAAAAGCAGAAACAAAAACAAAAAAATCAGGCTGGCCCATGTGTTATATTGCTTAAGGACTCTGACAACTTCCCACTCAATAACTAGTCTGCAGGAAACAGAGAAATACAATATAGAGGATGAAAAGAAAATTCTGAAGCAGAGAAATAAGCAGAATTGGAAGCAAAGATATAGAATAATTCCTATAATATTTGCATTTCTATTTGCAGTAGATTTTTTTTTTGTGGATCCCGGGGGTCGAACTCAGGACCTCGCGTGCCAGCAGGCGCCCATGCTACTGAGCAATATCACCGGCCCTTTTTTCGTATGTGGGTTCCGGGAGTCGAACTCAGGACCTCGCGCTTGCCAGTCAGGTGCTTATGCCGCTGAACTGTCTCACCAGCCCCATGCAGTAGATTTTTAAACCCCACTAATTTTTGTCTTAATTATCACAAAAATTCTATTATTATCCCACTGCTATATATGTGGAGATGTACATACCCAGAAATTATATAACTTATGAAAGATCAATTAGGTAAAAAGTAAAAGAAATATTAATGTAACCCAGGACTTCTTGTTATGATATCTCCTCTCAAAAGGAAGGGACCCACTCAATGAGGAATAAAATAAAATCAATACATCACACCATAGCAGAATTACTCAAATGTCAGATTTCTCAGTATCTCACTGTTCTCAGGATATATCTGAAAGGCAGAAAGCCTTCTTTACCAATTTCATGTTTCAGTACAAATATCTCCCCTAGTGATTTGCCACAAATGGTAAATTTCTTGTAACTACAATCTATATTGAAAGTAGAGGAAGAATGGTAAACTTCAGAATTTAAAGGGATTCTGTACTCCTCTGATTATATTATACTGTTCTTGAAATTACACATCCTATTTGCTTCCACAGCATCAGAGTCTTAACACATAATAAAGACTCAATTAATATTTGCTTAATTAATTGATTTAAATAACTTATGAATTATGGTTCTAGGAAGGAGGGATACAGACGTATGTTATAAACTATATTGAAGTTTATTTGGAGAATTTGAACAATAGGATATTTTCATATATTGATGGTGGGGACAGAAATCATTACAACAATTTTGGATAATAATTAGGCAAAATATTATTGTCTTTTTAATGCAGACTTTTGACATAGCTAACCTCAGTTCCTAACATGGCATCTTGTACATAAATGTTCAGTTGATATTCATAATATTTTGGACATCATCAAATTAGATGATTTTCTATACCCTGAAAATCCCTTACTCTTATTTCTTTCTTATGGGTGATTTTGTCGTGCTGTTTCACCAGGAATATTCTTCTCCCTTATTTCTGCTTAGCAAGGCCTTTCAGTAGAATGCAAAGCAAATGTCATGCTCTCTGGGCATTATTGCTATCACCCAATGAATCACTATCTCTTTTTCTTTTAACTCTTTCTTTGGATTATATTTACTCATCAACTTATATCAATGACATTTACAAGTCTCATTTCTTCCTGTGATTTTGCAGGGTTTATTTAATTCCAATCTCTTATGATAAACCTACCTGGTCTATCCGAACATTTCTTAAACACTGCTAATGAATGGCAGAATTTATAATAAAACCCTGTAAAATATCTACTCACTCAGTGATAATCCCATGATAGTCATCTAAGGTGAAGAAAACAGAAACAGTCAGAAATCTCAGCACTGCAGAATTCTAGAACATGAATGAATTCTGTAATCTAATCTTGGGACTTTTAGTCTTTACTATGTCATGGATTCCTTTGAGTTGATAATAGATCCACTTGCCAGAAACATGTCCAAGGTAATTTACACATGCATTTACACAATGATGTTGGTACTTTTAAATGCGGTTGGTGCCTCCTGCACAGTTCAATGTGAAATCCAGGTTAGAAACTGGAGTGACAAGGTCTGTTAAGTGAAGCTACATAAATTGTGTGACTGGTGAGCACTTCTACAAAGTGGAGAATGTGCATCCTGTCTGACAGAGGATCACAGCTCAGCCCCAGCACAATGGTGCTATATCAGAATGTGGCCCGGAGGCTGCTGAAGAAGGACAGAAACCCTGATTTGCAATGAGGTGTATGTGAAATGAAGCATATGTCTGGGCTCCTTCCAGATTTTACATAAACACTTCAAAAATCCTTTATACAATTTACTCTTAAAGCTGAATCCTGACTACTCTTGCAATTGAGTTTATTAACCACTCAGGAGAGATGAGACTATAAACACCAACCCATAACACTTACTAACAAATAAAATGCCATACATCTGTACTATTGCTATACATTTATTTATCTATTTCATAAATACTTATAAGCCACCTTCTCCTTGACATTGTCCTAGCTACTAGCAATAGAGTAGTAAAGATAATGGATGGAGTCATTGACAGAAAAAGTTCCAGCAGGAGAAGCAAAGACAAAAACTGTTACACAACCAACCAAGATACCTGATAATGATAAAGATAATGATAATGATAATGATAAAGAAGACAATCAAGAATACAGGGAAGGTAAATGGGACAGTGAATGACTGGTGTGTGTTGTTGGGAAAACTACTTTAGAGAGGCGGCTTAGGAATGATTCTTCTGAAGACTAATAGAAAGGACAGAGCAAGAGCCAGGAGCCTGGAACAAGTTTGATTAGAAGATAGTGATACAGGGAAACTGGTGTGAGGTGAGGTTAAGAAGGAGGCAGTGGCCAGATTCTGCGGCACCTTGTTGGGCTTGTTCATACTTTGAGTTTATTCGTAAGTACAATGAAGAGTCTTCAGAAGATGGTAAGTACAGAAGACATGCCCGAAATGATATGGTAAAGAGGTTACTCTGTGTAATGCAGAAAATTGAGAGACTGGTCACAGTCATTGCGATATTACCAAGCTATGGAATAAAAGGCAGCTTTTCTTTTTGAATTAAAATGTAGCATAATTGACTTCAGTAAAATGTCTCTCTTGACCTCATCTCCATTAATGCGGTCACTTATATGATATGTCAGGAGTGCTACATCTGTACACAATGAGCAACTTTTGTTTTTCAATTAAAATCCAACATAATTAACTTGAAGCAGAAATGATCTCTTGACTTTATTCTCTTGTATTAATAAGATGACTTATACATGATAATGCTAATTAATCTTGATTCAAAAATATTGTTCATTTTAAATGAATAAATGTGATAGCATATACTCTTAATATCTTCATTTTAATATTTAAATTTTCATATATTTTCTCATGATCTCAAATGTAAAATCTATTGGGTTATACTGATTTAAAGGATGGAAAAATACTTATATTTTAATTTGAAGCAATGATTAAATACATCGCTCTGTGACCTTGTAGGTTAAGATAATATATCACAGTAAATCGTAGATAGTTTCAGAGATGAAAATAGTGTTTGTGTGCTTCAGTGGATACATATGTGAAGATGAATTTTGGCAATTGTCAGCCTATGATAAATTACCACCAGACTAATACTTGTCAGTACAGTAATAACTGATCATGCCCTAAGTAGCGCTAGGGAGAAAGGCAATGAACAACCTACAAAGTTAGAAGTTGCACTGTCACATTAATGACTCTACTTCAACACACAGTAATTATTTATCAGCCTCTTTGTTCTCAAATCTATATTTCAAGTGACTACCTGATACCTCTCAGAATCAATGTTTACCTCATATTTTAATTAACAACATAGAAAACAAGTCATACCAATAAAAACAGATCTCCAGCTTGTCTTTTCCAAAATCATCCCTAAATCAATAAATCTTCCTTGTAAGAATAATCTGGGTATATATACCCAAACTTTTTATAACATTTGGGAATCTCCTCCATCCTCTTCTCTCATTTACAATGACTGAAGCAAAGCAACATATTAACAGTATTATGTGGCATATGAAAAAGAAAGTTTGACTCTGAAATGTGAAAGAAAATCAAAATTCAAACGACCCTAAACAATATTGAGCATTGCTCATTAACAACACATGCACACTATGGAATCAGAAAGTTATCAAGTTGACAAATTAAAATCTTAGAATGAATAGAGTATTTTTACTAATAAATTTTATACTAACTATAGAAAATATATGTAATTCCATTTGGGGTCAACTTCAGAGACTCTATTCTTAATCAACTGGCTAAAAGTCCTATAAATATCTTAAAAGACAATCTGGGAAATATACACACTTGGACAATAAATACACAGTTCATAAGTAAAATAACTACATTAATTTAAATTCACATTCCTACATCTAGCAGTTTTGTATTGACTATTTTCTAAAACTTTACACAGACAAGTATAGGAATGTTTCTTTCAGTAAAATATATATCACATGGGATTTACCATTTTACTCATTTTTTAATTTAATTAAGTATATTGGCACAATTTAAGTATATACAATGATTACATTCATCATAGGGAATTTGTACCTGTGTATGATATAACTTGATTGGTCTTTTTTTTCCCTCCCATTCCCCTCCCCTCCCCTCAACCCCTCTTTGCCTCCTTATTTACAAAGCTTTGTTTCCATTATCCTTTCTCATTTTTTATTTTCCCTTCCTTCCTTTCCCCCTCCCCCTCCCTAGTTTTGCTCTCCATTTAGAGAATTTCTTCCCATTTCACAATATCTATTGTACAATTTGGTTCTATTTACACTTTCAGTTTCACACACCAGAGAGACAATACAATATTTACACATGTGTGTCTGATTTATTTCACTTAAGAGTATGGTCTCACGGTCCATCCATTTAGCAACAAAGGTCTCAAGTTTATCCTTCTTTATGGCAGAGTAGTAGTCCATCATATGAAAAACAACATCTTTTTTATCCATTCATCCATTGATGGGAATTTGGGTTCTTTCCAAGATTTAGCTATTACAAACTGTGCTGCTATAAACATGGGTGTGCATTTAACACTGTGGTATGATGCATTTAATTCTTTTGGGAAGATACCAAGAAGAGGAATAGCAGGGTCAGATGGGACCTTTAGTCCTAGTTTTTTGAGGAATCTCCACACTGCTTTCCACAGTGGTTGCACAAGTCTACATTCCCACCAATAGTGAAGAAGGGTACCTTTTTCCCCACAGCCCCACCAGCATTTGTAATTGGTTGATTTTTTGAAAATAGCCATTCTTTCTGGATTGAGATGGAATTACAGCATTGTTTTAATTTGAATCTCTCAAATGTCCAGTGATATTGAACATTTTTTCATATATTTATTTGGCATTTGTACTTCTTCATCTGAGAAGCATGTATTCATCTCAGATGTCCATTTTTGTATTGGGTCTTTGAATTTAGGGAATCTTATTTTTTTCAAATCTTTATGTTTTAGATATTAGTCCTTTGTCTGAAGAATAACTGGCTGGGAATTTCCCACTCTGTGGGTTGTCTTTTCACTCTGCTGGTGATTTCTTTTGCTGTGCAAAACTTCTTAATAAAATGAGATACCAGTTGTTGATTCTTTGTAGCATTTCCCATGTGATCTGGGTTTTGTTCATGAAGTTTTTGTCTACACCCATATCTTCAAGAGTTCTTCCTATTTTCTCTACCAGTAGATTTAGTGTTTCTGTTTTAACTTTTAAATCTTTGATCCATTTCGATTTTAGTTTAGTGCATGGTGAGAGATATGGGTATAGTTTTAGTCTTTGGCATGTGGAAAGCCAGTTTTTCCAGCACCATTTATTAAAGAGGCTGTCTTTCTTCCAGTGAACATGTTTGGCCTCACTGTCAAAGATAAGGTGGCCAAGTGTATTTGCAGTTGTTTCTGCATCTTCTAATCTGTTCCATTGATCCTCTGGTCTGTTTTTCTGCCAGTATCATGCTGTTTTTAATCACAGTAGCACTGTAATATAATTTTAAGTCAGGGATTGTGATGTCCCCTGCATGTCATTTGTTGCCCAGAATTGATTTTGCTCTTCTAGGTCTCTTCTGGCTCCAAATGAATTTTAGGATTTTTTTCTCTAGTTTTGTGAGGTATGTTAATTGTGTTTTGATTGAAATTGCATTAAATCTGCATAACAATTTTGAAAGTATGGCCATTTTCACAATGTTGGTTCTTGCTGTCCATGAGCGAGGGATATCTTTCCATTTTCCGATATACTCTTCAATCTCTATTTTCAGAGTATTGTAGTTTCCAATGTAGAGATATTTTACTTCCTTTATTAGATTGATTCCTAAGTATTTCCCTTTTTTTGATGCTATTGTGAAAGGTATTGCTTTCTCAATTTCTCCCTCAGTGAGTTTGTTACTTGTGTACAGGAATGCTATTGATTTTTGAGTGTTGACTTTTTACCCAGCTATGTGACTGAAGTTGGTTATTAAATCTATAAGTCTTTGGGCCGGTGAGACGGCTCAGCGGCTTAAGCGCCTGCCTTGCAAGCGCGAAGGCCCGAGTTCGACTCCCGGATCCCACATACGAAAAAGGGGCCGGTGATATCACTCAGCGGCACGGGTGCCTGTTGGCGCGCGAGGTCCTGAGGTCGTCCCCCCGGTACCCACAAAAAAAAAAAATCTATAAGTCTTTGAGTGGAGTTTTGGGGGTCTTCTATGTAGAGTATCATGTTATCTGCAAATAATGATAATTTAAATTCTTCCTTTCCTATCTTTATTCCCTTTATTTCTTTCTCTTGTCTAGTTGATCTGGCTAATGTTTCCAGAACTGTATCAAATAGGAGTGGTGATAGTGCACATCCTTGTCTTATTCTTGATTTTGGAGTGAAAGTTTTCAGTTTTTGAACATTTAGTATGATGTTGGCAGTTGGTTTGTCATACATGGCTAAAGACCACTTATTCCAACTTTCTGTAGGTTTTTTTTTTTATCATGAATGAGTGTTGGACTTTGTCAAAAGCTTTCTCTGCATCTATTGAGATGACCATGTGATTTTGTCTTTGGCTCTGTTGATATGGTGTATTACATTTATTGATTTGCATATGTTGAAATATCCCTGCATTCTTGTGATGAATCCCACTTTGTCATAGTGTATAATCTTCTTGATGTTTTGCTGCATTCTGTTTGCTAGTATATTATTGAGGATTTTTACATTTATGTTCATTAGGAACATTGACCTGTAGTTATCTTTTTTGGTTGGGTTCTTCTCTGGTTTAGGTATCAGGGCAATGCTTGCTTCCAGGAATGAGTTAGTGAATCCTGCTTCTCTTTCAGTTTCATTAAAGAGTTTCAACATTAGTGGCATTAGATCTTCTCTAAATTTCTTATAAAATTCAGCGTGAATCCATCTGGCCCTGGCCTTTTCTTTGTTGGTAAGTTTTTTAATTACATTTTTAATTTCATTAACTACCTTTGGGTTATTTAGAAGTTTTATATCTTCTTGATTCAACTTTGGTAATTCATATGTATCTAGGTATCTGTCCATTTTTTCTGTGTTTTCCATCTTATTAAAGATTCTCAAAGTAGGTATTGATGATCTTCCTAATTTCCACAGGATCCATAGTGATGTCACCCTTTTCATTGCTAATTGCATGACTTTAAATCTTTTCTTTCCTGTTTTTGATAAGGTTGGCTAAGGTTTTATCAATTTTATTTAATCTTTCAAAGAACCAACTCTTCAATTCATTGATTCTTTGGATTGTTTTCTTAGTCTCAATTGCATTAATTTCTCCTCTGATCTTTATAATTTCCTCTCTTGTATGGGCTTTGGGCTTGACTTGTTCTTCTTTTTCTAGAAACTTGAGGTGCAACATTTGGTTGTTTATTTGAGCTCATTGTGTTTTCCTGATATGAGAATTCACCGCCATAAATTTTCTTCTTAGGACTGCTTTCATTGGGTCCCATAAGTTCTGGTATGTTGTTTTGGCATTATCATTTAATTGTAGATATTGTTTAATTTTTTCTTTAATTTCTTCTGTGACCCATTCATTGTTCAGGAGGTTGTTATTTAATTTCCATGTTTTTATGGATTTTTTGTGGTTTCTTCTGCCATTGATTTCCAATTTCATTGCACTATGGTCAGATAATATGCATTGAATAATTTCAATTCCTTTTCATTTACTTAAAATTGTTCTATGGGCTAGTATGTTGTCTTCAGTGGCCTCAACTACATTCACATTGTTTTGATACCATGACTACCATCTATCTCTAGAAATGTTCATGTTTCAAAGGGAAACTCTATACCTGTTAATTAATAATTCCTCATACTCTCCTCCTCCAACCCCTGGAAACCACCAATCTGCTTTATTTCTCTATGAATCTGATTACCCTAGGTACCTAAAAGAAGAGGGATGTCATAATATGTGTCAGAATTTCATTCCCTTTTAAGGTTGAATTATAATCTATATGTAAAGTATATTCTTAATCCATTCATATTCAGATGGACATTTGAGTTGCTTCTATTTTTGCTGCCAGGAATAATACTGCTAGGAACACAGGTGTGCAAGTGTTTCTTGGAGGCCCAATTTTCGATTATTTTGGGTATATACCCAGAAGCAAAATCGTTAGGTCATATGAAAAAGCTTTTTAACATTTTCAGAAACCACCATATTATTTTCTACTGTGGTGGTTGTACCATTCCCATAAGTATTGCATACTGTTCCAATTTCTCAACTTCTTTACTGACTTTCTGTTTTTTTTTTTTTTTTTAGTATTGCCCATCCCAATGTGCATAGAATTGTATCTCATTTGGTTGTGATTTGCATTTACCTAATGATTAGTGATAGTGAGCATCTTTTCATGATCATTGACCATATTGAAAATTTGTATATCTTCTTTGGAAAAAATTCTATACAAATCCTTCGCTTATTTTTTAATTATTTATTTTGTTGTTGTCTTCTAAGTCATGAACATTGGAAGCCTTTCCATTTATTTACATAAAGAAATATTTATTATCTTTCATCATTATTTTGTGGTTTTCTTTGTACAGGTTTTTACCTCCTTAATTAAATTAATTCCTAGGCATTTAACTTTTTTAACATCATGTTATATAATTTTTTTTCTTAATTTCCTTTTTTTCTTGAAAATTGCTGAAATTATTAAACCTAACATGGTACGTGTGTGTGTCTGTAATTGTCAGGATTTTATACATATAAAATATTATCTGAAAAGCTCATTAAATTTTTGCCTATATTCTTTAAATGGTGATTTTCCTAAAGATAATTTTGAATACTGAGAAGGCATATATAAAGTTTGAAATCTCTTAATTTTTTCAGTGCTTGCCAACAGTCATTTCTTAGCCTCAATTCAAGATATCTACTGCTACATTAATACATACTTTTAAATAAAGCCACACAGTATAGGCATAGTAATAGGATTAAATTCACCTGGATTCCAACCAAAACCAACACCACTACCATTAAAATAAAATGCCCACATCATGGGTTAGTAATGGAACCTAAAGTCATCTAGAAGGTTTTTCTTTTTTACTGATTCATTTGCATTTACACATACTTATATTTCTCCCATTAAGGAGTAATTTAATGGAAATGCTACAGCCTAATTTAGGTAAGAGAGGTAGAAAATAAAATATACAACTCATAGTCAATTGGAACAAGATTTTTGCATGATATTTCCTTTATTTTATATTTTTTAATCTCACTTCATTTTATGAGTCTTATCCTTCAGGAAAAAAAAAGCAGAGATTGATTTTCCATGGTATGGAAGATCATATTCCATATTTGACTGAACGTAATTTTTAGTTGTGTAAGACTCTACATTTTAAGTTCCATTAAATGTATTTTTTTTCTAGGCTTATATTCCCTACTCAAATGCTCATATGAAATCAGGCTCTTGCTTCTCTAACTTTTACAGACATTCTGATGTTTTTTAACAAGAAAACCTTGCAGCCAGGTAGGTTTAATTCCATTTGGTGTTTGATCTACTTGGAGCACAAATTTTCTCATCTGTAATATGAAACTAGTGCTATTTTGTCAACACTACTTAATGAAAATTATAATTAATTTATAATGTACTAACTGATTATTGGTTTGAAAAGAGATTTAAAGCATTTTAAAACATATACATTTATAAAATATACATTTTGTATATGTCCACACATTTGATGTGCATGGTCACCTATCCCTATACAGTATACCCAGTGAAGTTGCAGTTCAGAGTTTGCAGCCTCAGTTGTTCGTGGATTTTTCCCTTTTCCTAACTAAAAATTTTTCATGGAAACCCCCGCAATTTCTTTCATGGAAATCTCAAATATACTGCTCAATTGTTTTTTTTTTTTTTTTTTGTTTGTTTGTTTGTTTGTTTTTGCGGGAGGTTTGCAAGTAGCCAGTCCCAGAGCATTATTCAGTTCTCCTTGCTGCTGATTGGCTCCTGCCGGGTAACCCATCTCTGGCAGATGCACCAGCATTCCCACATCACAACAGGTTGCTGTACTATGTGTAGCTATCTCCAGTGTTCTCAGTTTTGTTCTTCTTAAAGCCCTAAGATGCTATTAAAACGCCCTGTACCTTCTATGGCTTTAAAACCGTATTAAATTAAATTAATATACATAAATGCAGGAGACATGGCATATTTAGGGTTTAAACTATGAAAATAGGCATTTATAGGCATTTTTCTGACCATATCTAAAATTTGTGGTTTTTCACAATTGGTGGGTGCTCTAGGAATGTAATCCCCACGAATTTCTGGGGTCCACTCTATGTCAGTAAATGTCTTTGGGAGAGGTGTGTGAAATGTCATGGAAATAATTCATTTTTTATAAAGGCATAGATGTTGACAAGAAACATACATATACTATTATTTGAATGTTTCACAAGAGTTACATATAGAAAAATAAAAATATTGATTTTTTACAATGATCCAATAACATAAAAAAGTACCTCAAAACGCAATTTATGTAATGGTGATGTTAAAACTAAGAGGAAAGTCAGTGAATACCAATGAAATGTCTTTTCATGACTCTTTACTAATTTTATTTATAACATTTAAAATAAAAATATATTTAAAATGAATATTCCCTCTCATAAATACAGCCTATTATGGCAGACACCAAGAAAACTTATTTAATAACACAAGTGAAATTAGATTTCCTTTAGGTTGTCTTTAGAATTTTGGAAACAGAGCTATTCATCCCTCATTATGTTTTTGGAGAAATGTCAATATCATGACAATGAAAAACAAAATTGCTTAATACCACTAGACATTTTTGATGTGATCTTTGCCCACTCTCTGGCTGCAAGAAGTTTTATGCTAGTCTTGCCATCAAGGCAAGTCTATCTGATCTCTCTGATTCAAGTTGAACATTATTCAACAAAACATTTTATTATTTAATCACATTATCATACATTTTTGAAGGAAATGCCATGGTTATCACAAATTTTAATCAATCAAATTCAACATTAGAATTAACTGTATTTATGTCTATTATTCACTTAAAGTTTCATAAAGTGAATTTCATTCATTTTACCAATTTTGACCATCTAGATCATATTTTTCTCACGATACAATGGACTCTGATGCGTGTCTTTCTCTTATTTCCTTCAGGTAATTAAGCATTAATTTTAAGACCACTAGATAGTTTTACTTTTTAAACTGGTATTTCCTAACAGTTGCCGAGATCGGTATTCAGACAACCACATCCATTCTCCATGTTTTCTTCTATAGATTTTGCACTTAGATGCTTAGATGCAGCCATTCAGCAGAACTACATTTTCCTTGTAGCCAGGTATAGCCATGTGCCTATTTTGTCAAGAGGAGATTAATGGGAACTGATATGCATGACTTTTACAAGGTTTCTGTGGCTTTCCTATCTTCTCTTCTTCTCTTTACTAGATAGATGAAGAAGAAAACAATAGCATTGACTTTGTAGAAGCTAAATCCACAATAAGGCAGCTGATTCTTGGATTATTCCTTGAAAAATATCAGTCACCAACAAGAAATTCCTCTATTGGATTTACACCTGAACTACATATACACAATTGTATTAAATCACTGACATGTGGGTGTTTCTGTATTACTGCAGCAGTATTACCTAGCAAATACAATAACAACTGATTATTTTCTCTTTATACCTGTTGATTTTAATAAAACTTAATAGAATTTGTTGAATCAGCCACCCTGTTTAATGCATATCCTGGGATAGTTAGAAGATGGATAGTTATTCAACATCATCTAAAGTTCTGAGGATAGAGACCTCTCAACTTATTAATATATTCTAGTTTTGCTAATCAAGTGATGAAACCTTGCTATCCAGTCAAAGCTGGAGAATAAATCAAGAGTTTGTAATAAATGCTATATTTTATATTTGAATTATAAACCACTTTCATGGAAAGATCATCTTTAGAGTCTATGACAGTGACATAAGTACAAAAAGTGAATATGATGGTTATGACTTATGAAATCTTACTTAACACAAACCATGTTTAAAGTACTAAGCTAAATGACTTCTGTGGTATAAAAATATGGAGGAAAACCTTTCGAGGTTCACAAACATGTATTCCCAAGCCTGGTTACTTTGATAATGGGTACAGGATACATTGTGTAAATACATAAAATACAGGCATGGAAAACTAGATTTTTAGTAGGAATATGGGGCTTTATGAATAGAACAATAACATGTTTAAATTTGTTAGTTTCAAACACTAATTTTGGTAATTTGGACAATGTCTTGAGGCAGAAAGAAATTAGAGACAGGGAGACCAGCTAAGAGGCTAATGTTATTGCAATATTTCTGGGTCATCCAGCAGAAAGTATAAAATTTAAAGTAACTTTCTCAGGTATTACTAATTGGAATAAAATCTATTTTTACTGTGATTTAAGAAAAACATAAATTACTATCACAAATACAATAAAATCTTAAATGCAGAAGAGGTTTAATTAGTCTTGGAACTCCTTTTATGCTTAATGATCAATTGATGTATTTTTATTTTTTGTCCTCAATTTATTAGAGGTAGCTAATTTTAGCACAGTATAAAGATATAAATTACATAGTAAATTAGGTTTAATCATACATATTATAATGTATAATAGAATTAATATGCTTAATCTGATATTAATTCATTTATTCACTCATTTATTTATTTGTTGATAACATATTTGAGATCCTGTTTTAGTCGTTGCATATAGAGCACTGAATAAAATATACAATGCTTGTGCCTTATAAATTCTAAAATTTGAAGTAAAAATAATGACAAATAAATATATTACACAAAATTGACCCATGGCAAGTGCTATGAAGAAAAATAGAGGAGAGAAAAGAGAAAGTGAATGAAATGGATGGAGGGGTTAGCTCTAATTTAGAGATTTTCAAGGGAGGCCTTTCAACTAAAGGATGGCTAAAAATCAAGTTGAATGAAGTGAGCAGTGGAATCCTGTGATGGCTCTGTGGAGAAAAATTATTTCCATACTACAGGATCAACAATACAAAGGCCCCAAGGCGGGATTTATCTCACATTTGCCTAGCAGTGATGCTGGATTTGACTAAAAGTGAAGTCACAGCATATCATTAGCTCATGTAATATTCATTTGTTTCCAAAGTTTCATTAATGTACACTGAATTAGCTTTATCTCCAGTATAAGACTTTTCAGAGATGAGAGATAAATCTTTTAACCTATGTCTAAACATTCTTTGTAGGTATTCATTTTTCTGTAATTGTGAAGCTGCGTGGAAATTAAAATAGGGACAATCCCTTTGTGTGATTTGCTAGCCTTAGATTATTTAAAGGAGTGTCTCACAAAAAAATTTCTAACTACTGCACGTGGGGAAAAAAGCCACCACAAACCTACCAAACTAAGTAGATGTCTAAAGGTTTTAGTTAATTGCACCATAAATGTCATCACATTATTGAAGAAATCCCTAATCTTCATCTATAATTATGCAGATACAAACACACACACAAACTCACTCCCACTCCTTCTGTGCTTTCTTCGAACTACCATTGTATCAAGGGTCGTACTATAGTTGTATCTTCCAAATATTTTCAATAGCAGAACTGTTACCAATTCCTGTGATGACCCTCAAATCTGTGCCAGTTTCTGTATAACTTCGTTTATTTTGATAGATGACTATTTTAGCACCAGAGAGAGACATAGTAACCCAAGCAACAATGTCAGATTAAAATATTAGTTTTCCAAGAAGGAGAAGATTGCTGGGCATAGTGCCTCACGCCTGTAATCCCAGCATTCAGAGGCTGAGGCAGGAGGATCACCATGAGTTCAAGGCTGGCCTGGGCTACAAAGTGACTTAAAGGCCAGCCTGAACTGTATAGTGAAACCCTGTCTCAAAAACAAAACAAAACAAAACAAAACAAAACAAAACAAAACAGAACAAAAACAAAAACAAAAACAAAAAAAAGGAGAGGACTTCATTTATTATCTGAGTATGATACATTGTTTTAAAGGATTAACTCAAGCCATAAATATATGCTGGATATTAATGAAAACCATTCCAGGTCTAATCAACATGGGAATACTAATATATTTACCTAGAGTCCTGGTATATCATAACTAATTCAGTAATCCTGATACTCCTCCTGAGTATATCATACCCAGTACTGGGGTTAGTAAGGAAATAAAATCCTAAAATTGGTCTAGAAGGCAGAACTAGAAGCCAGGAACAGTAAAGAGGGCTATTAGTGTCTTGCTGCTGAGAGCATTTGTTTGGCCACTCATAATTCGATATAGCAAACCATGAGCTCTTCCCTAAAGCAGATACTGCTGCAAAAGTTTGTAATTCCTTTCTGAGGTCACTTAAGTAACTTTTTGCTTCATTTTTAATTCTACTATTCATTTCATAATGAATTCAATAATTGATGACATAGTCTTCTACATGTCTTTATATCCTACAAGATAGATTTCCTTTTGATGACCTATTAGCTCAACTATTAATTTAATACAACATTATTAATAGAAGTATTATACATGTTCATTTCCAAACATTTTTCCACTGTTTTTTCAATGGGAGAAATATCAATCTAATTAAATAAAATATAAACATCATTTTAAAAATCAGCAACACCCAGGGCCGGTGAGATGGCTCAGTGGCTTAAGCGCCTGCCCGGCAAGCGCGAGGGCCCGAGTTCGACTCCCGGATCCCACATACGAAAAAGGGGCCGGTGATATCGCTCAGTGACACGGGCGCCTGCTGGCGTGCGAGGTCCTGAGGTCGTCCCCCCGGTACCCACAAAAAAAAAAAAAAAAAAAAAATCAGCAACACCCAAAATAACAATAGCAAGTCTTTAAACTGTACCATACCATAAGTATTCCAAATATATTAACCCACTCATTAACCATTTTAATAAATGAGGAAACTAAGGCACAGACTGGTTATGTAATAAATGTTACACAGCTAATAAGTGGCAGAACCAGGACTGAAAAAGTGTGTGGCTGTAGACTCACATATAAGGAGGTATTTAAATAGGCAGACAATGTATAAGCTGAGGAAAAGTTGCTCATTATTTATGGGAAATAATTTACCAGTCCCTAATTCATGTCTGTATCCTAAAGAGTTAATATAAAATGATATAAGAACTGAGACCCCATGGAGTCTCCTGTGTCAAGCTATACTAGGTTAGGCCCAGTCTAGTTTTCTATAATGGCTAACAAAATCCTCTTGGAAGAGAGACAACACATTTTCAATACAGTCTCTTTATGTTCGAATAGCTTTACAGCAATGAGTTCCAAGATAACAACACAAACCGTCATAGCAACTCATTTAGTTAAGCCATTTTGACCAATCCCTATGCAGATTAGCTGTGGAATTATCCAGCTCAGCCTGCACAGCTCTGTTATTGCCCTTCCCTCATGTTCCTCTTTTAAGATGCTACAAATATTCTGTGAACATTTTCTCTTACTCAGTAATTTATCAAGCTCATCTTTGTGTGATCAACATTTGTTGGATGCTATTGTGGGTTTTTCCACAATATTCATTCGTTAACGAATACTAGACAGATTGACAGCTTAGTGTTTTTGCTTAGTGAGAGAAACAATCAGTTGTTAGATGAGGTCTATTTTCTTTTTCCTTCCTCCTCTGTCCCTCCCTCCCTTCCTCTTTCCCTGTGTTCCTCCCTCTTTCTCTTTTTTCTATCATTTTCATAAAATCCTTAGAAGTGCTATTAGTTTTCAACATAATATTTTCTTAACACTTTGATTTTCTCCAATAGCGAATTCATTTTTAGAATTGTATTTATAATTGATATATGAAAATTATACATATTTATGAGATACAGAATGCTATTTCGATACATGTATATTTATATGGTGATTAAATCAAGGTAATTAGCACATCTATTTTTTTCAAAGCTGCATCTGGTCCAGTCCCACAATCTCTCTATTCATATCCCCATGTCCGACTTATATTTCTGTTTATAGCTTAATTCAATCCTTATCACTTCTGTGGACCTCAGTTTACACTTGTAATGTGTGATGTTGTGCTATCTAGGTCATTCTGGATCAGAGGAAATTTATGATTACCAATGGGAAAACACATGAAATGGCTAGTGGTATAAGAAGTTCATCTTAAAATGAAGTGGCAAACAGAAAAACACACTCAACACACACACACACACACCCATCAACATCCAAAATAGAACAACAATATATACAAGGCATAAGTATGTAAAGATTAAGGATTTTGAAATTTCTTAGGAGAAACAGCCTGCTAGCAGATAAGGGTCCCAGAATTGTAACAAAAACTAGTTATCTATTCAATTTTACTGAAGATAAGTTAATAAAATACTTCAAAATATGCAATCTATATTTACTCACTACCACCTTATGCAAATCACAGGACAAAGCCCTGAGGGAAAAAAATAATTCATAAGCTACAACTTCCTCAAAGATGTTTAAATTTACCAGCAAATTACACAAAAAATGAATTTCAAGCACTTTTTAATTTAATCTGGACTTAGTCTTTCAGAGTATTATTATTATTTCAGAGTACTTATTGATGGAAAATAATTGTTTCAGATACAATGAAGAATCGTTCCCTAAGCTTTCCTATTTATGAAACCTCAAAGTTAAACTACTGATCTTCAGAAATGCTTAATTAACTAAACAAAGTAAATAAATTCATCCAATCAAAATTATGCCTGTACATGAAGTTGATGTTTTACAGTTATAAAAAATCAAACCAAAGTAGTATGAAATTATAAAACTATGCTGTATTTTATTCACTGATAAAGTGAATGAAGCTAAATGGGTCATAAAAAACATACATTCAGTTTTATAGGGCATGAGTCATATATAGCAGCATAAATTTCTGTTTTATTTTTACAGTAATTAAAAGCAAGCAACAACCCCACAATTATCTGAGTAATTAGACTTTCTCAACTATAAATGAGTGAAGATAAATTTAACTGGATTTCTAGGTCACTTTCTTTTGCTGCATTATTAATTTATCCAGGTCAGAATCTTACATCTGAGACTACAAACTAGATAGGAAGTTCCTAGTTGTTAAGTTTGGATTTCTTAGGGGGAGAAAATTAAACCAAGCTGAGAAATTAATGATAGGATACATTTAAAATAATTAGAATAGTGCCTAATGTGTTTTAAACAATAAATATTATTGGTCACTATTTTATCAAAACATACTTTAAGGGCCGGTGAGATGGCTCAGAGGCGTAAGCGCCTGCCTTGCAAGCGCGAGGGCCCGAGTTCGACTCCCGGATCCCACATACGAAAAAGGGGCCGGTGATATCGCTCAGCGGCACGGGCGCCTGCTGGCGCGCGAGGTCCTGAGGTCGACCCCCCGGTACCCACAAAAAAACAAAAAACAAAAAAAAAAACATACTTTAAATGTGAACATTCAGAAAAATTGCCTTAAAATAAAGAGAAATCTTTAAGATTTTTTACCATAATAATTAAATGTTATTTTCCACACATTCTTATCCCTCGTATTATAATTATTACTATTATTTCTTCATTCATTTGAGAAAAATGGCATTTCATTTCAGGAGGGGAGATTAGAATAACTAAAGATAAGACCTCTAAATTCAGGACTTTAGCGAAGTACCCTCCCCCAATGGAGATATTTTAATTTTGGGAAGAAACTGTACCTTTTTCTGGGTAAGTCTTTACTTTTCTAATCAGAGTTTACTTAGATAAATGCAAAACAAAGACATTCTTTGCAGAGGAAAAATTTGACATGCTTCCATAAGAAACTAAAATGCTTTGCATACTCATGCGAAGATCTATCATAAAAATGGGAAGAGTTCCTTTCTATAGATTAGCCTTTTTCAGAAAGATGTTTATTTCTTCGTTATGGAAATAGACATCTTTATACGTTATGCACATTATTTCTCAATTTTGGGTTTTGAAATGTGTATGTGTAGAATCTTGGCT
Organism: Erethizon dorsatum; assembly: GCA_028451465.1. Taxonomy (NCBI): domain Eukaryota; kingdom Metazoa; phylum Chordata; class Mammalia; order Rodentia; family Erethizontidae; genus Erethizon; species Erethizon dorsatum. The sequence goes on from CM051842.1 coordinate 24,819,200, forward strand.
TTGGGTGAGGAGAAAAGTTTCTCCCTTGGTGACTCCTGTGATTTAAATCCTGAGCCCTACCAGAAGCAGCACGGCTAGACTGCTTTCATCTCAGGGAGCTCAGCGGCCCCCAAAGCTGAAAAGTTAGCACAGCGAACCAGCTAAGCCAAGGATCTAGGTAGCAGAAATCTTTTCAGAGAATGTATTAGTGTCCAATTTCTGCTGCAACAAATTCTCAAATACATTTATTTTTTATCTTATAGTTGAGTACCTCAGGGTCTTATATGGATGTCATCTGGGTAAATTCCAGTGTCACCAGGTATGTGATCCTTTCTGGAAACTCTATGGGGGAACCTATTTATCTGGCTTTTCTAGCTTTCAGGGCCTCCTTTATTCCTTGGCTTGTGGTAGCATTCTCTGTCTTCAAAGTGATCTAGAGTGGGTGTACTCTTTCTCAAATTGGAGTACTCTGAACTACTCTATTCCTCTCTCTTTCATCTTTAAGAATTCAGGTGACTATAGAGCACCCATTCAGATAATCCACAATAATCTCCCTACTTTACGGTCAGGTAATTAACAACTTTAATTTCAGCCTTACCTTCAGTCTCCATAGCCATGTATAACATAACACAGTCACAAGTTTCAGGGATTAGGATATAAACATCACTGGGGAGCCATTATAATATGTACCACAAAGGAGTTTAAGCCTGAAGATTTAAGAAAAATCCTGTCTAGCATCCATGTTTAACTTTATTTCTGATATAATTCTCTTTTGGTATTCCCAAGCATTCAATATTTTTATGGACACGAGTTATTCTTGTGAAATGGTTATTGCACTGATTTTGATTCACTTGAAATGAATATTTTGAGGTGATTGGTGGTACATGAGTCATTTTATTATTTGAATGATAGCTAGCACAGTAGTTCACATAATTTGAAGAAACCTATCTTCAAAGGAAAGTCATACTATCCTTCCTTTTGTTTTTGATTTAGCTCCACTGAAGGAAATCAGTACTGCACGGGAACTAAGAAAAAATAGTGCTCTGACACAGTGATAAATAATATTTGTATTAATTTCTTATCACATTTTTCCAGCTTTGTTGGCTGCAGCATCAAAGTATTCTTCGTTGCACATTTCCTTTTACATGACGTTTTAAAAATTACCCATATTTTTAACATGAGGTTTTAGATATGTTAATTACCTTGTAAAACAAAATTATTCTTAGATTTTATAATTATCTCTTTTTTGAAATTTTATTTTTTCTCTTTAAAATAAAATTTAAAAATTCTTTTTGAGAAAATATTAGGTTACAGATATTCATCCCAACTTTTATTATAGTTTAAATATGTGGTCACTTATATTTTATCTAAAACGTCATTTGTAATATAAGTTTTCTACTTTAAGGAAATAGTTTTTCACAAAAATCATTATTTATATATTCATAGAAATATCTTATCTGGGGCCGGTGAGATGGCTCAGTGGCGTAAGCGACTGCCTGGCAAGTGCGAGGGCCCGAGTTCGACTCCCGGAACCCACATACGAAAAAAGGGCCGGTGATATCGCTCAGCAGCACGGGCGCCTGCTGGCACGCGAGGTCCTGAGGTCCACCCCCCGGTGCCACACACACACAAAAAAAACCTCATCTGTGTGCGTGCATGTGTGTGCATGTGTGCGTGACTGTTACTGTGATTTGAAGACAGGACCATTTCACCAAACTACATGCCCAGATTGTTTGTTTATGAGACACTGACTTGCTAAGTTGCTAAGTTCCCCATGTTGGAGTAGAACTTGTGATCCTTCTGCCTCAGCCTCCCATAATGGGATTACAGGCATGCACCATGTCAGGCTTTGCTCTCTCATCATTGTGTATGTACTTACATAAAATGTGAAGTATGTATTAACTGCACTTCATCTACTGAGGCAAAATATGTTTTACTTTTCTAATTGAGACAGTCAAATTTTATCATAGAAATTACCAAAAGGATTTCCTAAAATTATGTTATATACATAGCAAGTACTCTAGCAATCTCAATATCTCTCTTTATCAATTTTAGTATCAAATATGGAACTCTCAAATAGAACATAGAATTCTTCTGCCCAGCAGAACCCTTTAGTTCATTTTATAAAATGTGCTATTATTTATTTTATTTCTTGATAAAGTTTGATACTTTATAGTCACCTATCCCATGAGAACGCATGTGAAAATCAGATTGTGATGTTATTTTACATATTTTTAAGAACTGCTGCTTCTTTCACATTTAACATTTTAATTTTAAAAATCACTTTTGCCAGTATTCCTGTATTTAAGTGAAATCAGATTTTCAAGAAGAGCTTTTCCCAGCTTAGGTAGATAACAGAATAGCCCATTATAAGAATAATATAAAGTGAAACCCAAAGAACAACTTTATTACTGGGATACTGAGCATGTAGTTGCTTTTTAATGTTTTTTCTTCGCATTAATCAGTCAATTTAGCCTAGCAGCCTGGTGATAGCTTATAGGTCTTGAATTTTTAATTTCTGTTTGGTCTTCACACATATTAATAACTCTCACAATTTCATATGATTTGTTAATTTAAAACACATGTCTTGAACAATCATTTATTGTGCATTTACTCTAAAAAGCAAGCACTCTTTTAGGGTATAGAAATTCAGCTGAGAACAAGAAAGATCACTGTACATGAGGAACTCACCACTGATTAGAAGACAGGATAAGTCTAAAATATAGTAATAAGCCTGTACTTTGGTAGTAGAAACAACCTCCACTGGGATATGTCACAATTCCTTCTTTCTTTGGGCTTGAAGAGATTCATATTGCATTGAATATAATTGATACAATAAAAGTGACACATGAGATTAATATTCTTGTTACTCTGTTAATATTTACTAGACAGCATTAAATTAACAAATCAACAGAATGGATTTTGCAGAGGCTTTTGTATTGAATATATTATTCTGTACTGTAATGATGTCATATTTGTGTATTATTATATGTAATTCAGATTATGCCTGGATATTACAGGCCCTAATTAAGTATTAACTGTGTAGTTAAATGAATAAAGTACTTTGTGGTATGCCTTTACCCCTACCTACATTAGAATTCCTCTTACCTTCCTAGTACTTTTGAATGTGTCAATTATTTTTCCTGCAGCCAAATTTTTGGCCTGTACCTGCTTTATTTATCTTATTCCTTATCTCTACACATTAAAAAGCTGAGCGTATGACTGTATGTCCACACACATACATGTACACACACTAAAACAGTACAGGTAATAGAAGACTAGCTCAAATATGAGGAGGAAAACCTAAAGATTTCAAGATATATATAAAATACATCTGAAACAACCTTGAGAGAAATAAAATTACATGTGCGTGTTCTGCTATCTCTTTATTCCACAAATACATGGAATTCTCAATGGATTCCAGGATACCTTTGTTGATATCTTACTCATCTCCATCTTCATGTGGTCTTCAAGATGAGAAAGAAATTTATTATTGTCATTTGTTTCATCCTCTTTTGAAATATTAAATAACGATATAGTAATTTTAAGATAAAATGATTTTGAATAAATTCTACTGAAATTTGTGAAAATGATAATGTTCTAAGGTAGGTTAAATACAAAAAAAGATAATTTACCAGGCCATGCTATCTACGTACAGTTAATAATGCAAAAGCTAGGCATTGAGGGTGGAATTCCGTGAAGAAGCATGGGCCCAGCATGCACGAGGTTAGGTTTAATCCCCAATGCAAAATAATTAAAACAAAGAAGAGGATTATTTTTCATATATGCATGAGATATTGTGATTAAGAATTATTAGACTATCAAAGGAAAACCAGACCTCAAACTTGGTATGTATAATATGAAATAACACAAAGACAAATTAAAACAAATGACAAAGAATTGTTTAAATATATATTTAGGACCCAAGAAACATGCTATTCTGACAACGGTTAAATCTATGAAGCACATAATCTTTCTGGGCCTCTGTCATGAAATGCACAGTGAAAGAATCATTTTAGACAGTTGGAACAGGGAGTGCTAAGGCACTGAATTCAGTAAACATGATTCTGCATAATTGTGCATAAGAAAGAATGGGAGAAAAGCCTGAATGGAACCAGGACTAGCACTTAACAAACTTGCTGTGTGGTCATGGAACAAGATGTGAACGACTAACTGGAGTGGTGGCTCTGGAGGTGATTTTTTGATATATTCCAAAAGTATAAGCAATAAGGCAGCATGAAGGACTGAAATTTTGGAATGATGGGGACTGGAGAATGGAGGCTAATTAGTAGATGTTGCTTTGAGCATTTGAGCGAGTTGATGGCACCACTGACTGATCTAAAGAAAGCTGGTAGAGGATAACTGTATGAGGATCTCTGTTTTTTTTTTTTTTTTTTTTTTTGTGGGTACCGGGGGTCGACCTCAGGACCTCGCGCGCCAGCAGGCGCCCGTGCCGCTGAGCGATATCACCGGCCCCTTTTTCGTATGTGGGTTCCGGGAGTCGAACTCGGGCCCTCGCGCTTGCCGGGCAGGCGCTTAAGCCGCTGAGCCATCTCACCGGCCCGAGGATCTCTGTTTAAATGATCATTTGCTTGTGGAACATAAGATAATCAAACAGAATATTGTGTAATTATTTCATCACATTGTATATTCAGACAAAGTTTACATTAAAATTATATCTGAAACAATCTTTCAAGTAAATAAATTGATGGGTTATTTTATTACAAGTAGTTCCGATACTTTATTTTATCAATGTTTAAAGCTATAAATTACCAGTTTAAAGTAATTTAAAATATATATTTATTATTACAATGATTCTTAAGCCAAGCATTTTATGTCAAGGCAGATACGGTTGATTCAGGGAGAAAAAAAGAAGTATGGTGAACTCATCCATGTGTTTAGAGGCAAATTAAATAATCTTTCAAATAGCCCCAGGATGGTGTCAACTATTAGAGCAGAAGGCTAAAAAACCAACTGTTCCTACTAAATGGTTTTCTGAGTTTTATAAGTAGATGTCCTCCCTTATATATTTTATTGGCAATATATGTTACCTTTATAGAGAAGCAGCTTTTCTATAGTTCTCAAAATGGCTAAGAACCTGAAGTGTATTATAGGCCAATTTCTCTTGTAAATGTTGACTTAAAAATAGTTTAAAGAGCTTTTTCTAGTGTTAGAGGTGATTAACTGCACTAGATTTAACTTTTAATAATGTAGTGCTCCAACCTGTGGGGGTGGGGGCTGTGCACATATGTGGATTTATAATGATTTTACACAAGTTGGCTCATGTGTCAGTCCCAATGAACAACTTTCAATATGAGATAAAAATCTCAGCTTTTCATTAGTCCATTATCAACTGTAACTAAAAGACATATGTTGGGTTGACATACAGACTGACAAAACTAAACCTAGGCAAATGGATTGCAATTAAACCAACCCACTTGTGGCATTAACATCATAGATGGTGAAGTTAACTAAATCATTTGCTTATTTTAAATGGGTTTATGCAATCACAAAGTTATATTCTGAAAGCAATAATTGTACTGCCATTAAAAAAAATTATCTTTTTCTTTTATTTTCCCTTACTTATGATTGGAAGTATCTCTAGAGTAAGACATTTTTGTCAGCTGTGTGAATGAAATCATATTTTCACTAGCTGAAAAAGACATGATTAAATCCCAGATGACAAGGCACAATGATACTAATAGGGATCAAGTTAAGAGAGGGAGACAAAAAAGAAAAATATATGGAAAAGATCACAGTCAAGGACCCCTCTGCACTCACCTGGACAACCCTTTGGTGGAATCAGTGTATTGTCATACAGAGGTCTGGAAGTAATAAACCGAAAATGAAATGGAGGAAGAGATGAAGAGGATGATCATGAGAGAGAGAGACAGAGACAGAGACAGAGACAGAGACAAGCATTATAGCTAAAGAGAACTGTGCATACTGGAGATAAGGCAAGATCCTTAATCCAGAAGAGAATGTTTATTAGCCAGTTTTACGGTCAATGACAGTTACTCTATTTCTATTTTATCTAGTGAATAAACCATGTCTAATTAACGAGAGGATCACTAGCAATGAGCGATGCCCTAGTAATTAAAGATTTGATCAGCAGGCTTAGTCACCTCTGGAGAAAGAAAATGCCAGAGGTATGTTTAGGCTTTAGAAAAGGTATATTTCATGGAAACAATTGTTCTGTTCTGTCAGTTTTACCTTGGCTATTCTATATTGCCATGTGATAAGCTTTTAGGGATTGCTAGAGTCAGGGCCACAGCTCAGACCAATGAAATAGAGTATCATCTCTAATCCCAACATTTTCATAAAGCTCATGAAATAATCAGAATGTCAGCTCTAATCCCAACATTTCCATGAAGCTCTTTCAGGGAGTTTTATTGGATAGGGCTGTTAGAAATAATATGGACTTGGAGAAGATATAAACCTGTATTTGATTCCAGCTCAGGTATCCATTGGCTGTGTGACCTGGGTTTTAATAAAGCTCACTAAGCCTCTCAGTTTTTCCATTTGTAAAATCAGGATAAACTGCCCTGGAATTATTGTGTTCAAGAAACAGGATAAAATACATGTTACCTAGAATACTGTCCCCTTACTTAAATTTTAGCTCTTTTTCTTTTTAACAAAAATAATTTTGTAAATTTGAGTTTTTACTACTGGGGATAAGTTAGAAAAAATCTTTTCTGAGGAAAAGTGTTCTTCAATTGGAGGCAAATTTTTGTTCAGCAATACTGAAATAATATATCACAAGAATAATATTAAAGACAACTTGTATTTTCTAAAATGTAAAAACACTGAGTCTCAGCCACCCTCTTTAATTTTAATAAACCATCAAACTCTCAGTCACTTAATAGCTATAATATTTTTCTCATCTGTCAAATTGATATCACATGATCCATTAATCTCACAAATTTATCATAAAACAAGAAATCTAAGACTAGAACTTATTATTTTAATTATCATAAGTCAATTTGTAAAGACTAAATCCTGTTGCTATGAGTATCAAATTGCCTTGTTATGAGATTTAAATGGCATCTACCAAAACTCCAGTTATTTATTATTTTTCCAAGTATTATTTTAAAACAATACCGTTTTCTCTTCCATTTCATTTTTCAGCTGTTAAATGACCTGTGCATTTTTAGACAGATTACATAATTGAAAAATGTATGTACCAATACTATATTCATTTTCTTACTGTGAAGGTGTTCAGATATTCATTTGTAGGTTCTACGATATGTCTTATAATAGTTTTTCAGACATGGTTAATTTCATTTTAAAGACAGTGAAATGAATGCAGTTTTCCAAATATCAGGAAAATATACCTTACTTTTGAATATTACCATTGTCTCAATTTAAATCACCAGAAATTTTAAACTCTTTATACCATTTTATTATCATTTTCTATCATTATTTAAATATTCAAGGGGCCGGTGAGATGGCTCAGCAGCATAAGCGCTTGCCTAGCAAGCGCGAGGTCCTGAGTTCGACCCCCGGTACCCACATACGATAAAAGGGCCGGTAATTTCGCTCAGCGGCACGGGCGCCTGCTGGCGCAGGAGGTCCTGAGGTCGACCCCCCGGTACCCACAAAAAAAAAATAAACAAACAAAATGCTTTTGCTTAAAGAACACCCTTCTGTGGTAAAAAATAAAAACCTACATAGGCAGTATGGAACACTTTAAATGGCTTAAACTTTTTACTGTTTTACTTATACCTTTATAGCTCAATTTTATGAAAATCAATTACAAAATATCAAAATTTTATTTTCTGATATGCTTTCCTCAATAGTTTTATAAACTCCTTGATGATGTAACTGGGTATACCATACACAAAATATTTATTATTTATCATTTAGCATTAGAAACACTGGCTGCATTGAAATAATTTATTGATATCCTGAAATTTGTTAAAAATCATTCATTGCGACCATATAGACCTAGAACATGATTTTTTCCCACTTTAAAAAAAGTTGCAAAAAATTCTCAGCAGGGTAATTCAGAAGAAATTCCCCTTTATATAGGCAAGAATTTTATTCAAATGTTCTAAACAAATTTTTTATAGAAACTCATCCAAAATGATTAAGGTATAATTTAATACTGAAATTCCCCAATCTAGTCAAAAAAAGAAAAAAAAATCACCATTGGTCATTTATTTTACTTTAACTAATCAGCTCCTAGATGGGATAGAAAATATACATTGGCTACTGTTCATGAAGTCAAACTGTCGCAAATCATAAAAAAATACAAAAGGCTAGTAAAATTTACAAAAGTAAAGTATAAAGTTTGAATTGAGGCCATGTAGACACACAGATATATATTGTGTTTTGCAGGTACACTCATTGTCTAAGTGGCTGAATTTGGAAGAGTTACATCCATTTATTTCAATCACCCATACAACTAAAATGGATAAGCAGGACAAAAATAGCTTCAAAATAGTTTCAATTACTTTAGTAGTCATTTGTTCAAACTGTCCTGAAAATATTGCTTTTTGTATGGTGCTTGAACTGAAAATAATGTAGAAGACAAGACATCAAAAATAGAGACATCCGATGTGTATATTTCTGTTTCTCTTTCTTTCTCCTCTCTTTTATCACTTCTCTTCTCTTCTTCCCTTCCCCTACCCCTCTCCAGGCTTCTGGAAAACATGAGTTCACATATCTATTTCTTTTTAATTCTGTAGTAGCAAGCAATTTGAGTTCCCAATTAGAAAATAGAAGATTGTTACATTAATATCTTAATGTTAATAAAGTCATCTGTATCACCATATATGTATAATATACCTATGTTCATTTTTATACTAATATATTAATATTGTTTTATTTGTATATTTTACCCAAGTAGAATGGTTTTATTTATTTTGCTATGTGTTACTTTCATGTAAAAAATACTATTTCCTTTTCCCTTAAATATTTATTTTCTATGGTAGCAATGGTGGATCTAAGGATGCCCTCAGATACTATGGTACAGTTTTAACTTGAAAGCATTAAAGTAGCAGTGGGTAATCACCGCTAATTATGCCATCTTTTTGGCCATGGGCAAGTGAAGTGTAAAAAAATAAACTTCAGGATAAAACTTAAAACTGTCAAGGATATTCTAATAAGTATCCTGGCTCCAATGATATGCAAGCTAGAAATATTAATCACATTTCTCTGGATTTCTACAGAAGCCATCAGTTTTTTAAAGCCTCGTTACATGTCTGTGCTAGTCTCTTCTCTAAGCAATACTAATAAAAGTGTGTATTTATATTATTTGACACAATATTTTCTGAATTCTTTGCTGGAAGATTGTCCTAAATATACATTAAGCAAATGAGATGGTAACACTAAATTTACTAATGCATCCCTTTCTTTTGCCAATGCAATAATGTCATCTCTAATGTGTTCATTTCAACTGTGATTCATTGAAGTTCAAAATTAAAGAAATATTTCCATTATTATTACATTTAACAGTATTAAATTTTATCATTTGTTTTAAATGATCAAATTTTAATATTTCTCTAAAAAAGAAACCTTGGAAAAAGTGATCTCCTGCTGATACAATAGGAACATTATTTTGATACTACCATATCTGTATAAGGAGATGATAATACTTTCTATTTTCCATAGCAGAATAACTAGACTAAGAATTGTTCTGAGTAATTCAGAATTTAGGTTTAGATAAGAGCTAGTAATATCTGTAATGACTCTGCTAGAGATAATATATAAATTAATCATACAAAATGGTATAAAGTTATACATATTATGTATAGGTTACTTTGTCATCAAAAAAGGAAATGGCCATTTTTATTCACATATACACTGTTAAAATTTTAATATATGGAAAAAAGCAAATTTTGGATAGCAGAGAATTAAGTTCCAAAATATCTGGTATTTTTATTATATATTATTCCAGTTAAAATACCATACACAGGAAGAATGTCAGTATATTCCACCCCCATTTTATTTCCTGAAAACAAGGTATTCTACAATCATTCTATAAAAAATCAATCTAAATTATAACAAATGAATGTTCATGTTCATAAATTTCCGGTTATTTTAATCAATAGCAATCCTTCTGCATTCTTATAGTGTAACCTTTCCAATTTTAACTTGCCTAAACTATTTAATATTTCTTGTCATTATGGTATCAAAATATGGTGGTTGCAACAAAGATGGATAAAAATAAAAATGGTCTTTTCTCATATCAAACTCAAAATAAGAGACCTTAAAGACATTCTTCTCTTTTATAGTAAATATTATGTATTTTTCCTTGAATGTTGTTAAAGACTAAATCCTGCCTGCATGCGAAGTTAAGCCTGAAGCATTTGCTTTGGTAGCAAACCTTTCCGATAGACAGAACTAATTCTTGGAAAATAATCCTCTAAAAACAACTCGGAGTGATGCAGGGATTAGCCAAGCAGAAAATAGAATCTGTGTCCCCATCCTCATGAAGTCAAAATGAAGTGGATTAAAACCGCACTCTAATTGGTTTGTAAATGTCATTTTGAGGATACAAAAATTCCTCCCAAGTCCTTGTGTTCTTTGGTGGTGGTTGTTGTTGTTGTTGTTAGTAAAATTTAACTGTCACCATTCATTTTTCATTCTAAAGTTACTCTGGTAAATAAGTAAGGATATTTCCATATCAGATTGCATATTACAAATGGAAATGGCTTTCTGCAGAAATGTGCAAAAGTCATCTAGAACAAGCGCAGTGTTTTAGCCCTGATTTTTTTTATTCCTTTACAGAAAGCATCTTCACTTCGTTGTTCACAAGGAAAAGCTGACAAAGCACTCTCTTAACATAGATAGTTGTTGTGGATTGGTAAACAAATCAATTTGTTTGAAAGTCAGGGAAGCAGACAATGTAGACATAAGCCACAGAGCCTGTACAATGTGTATCTTATAGAGAAATCATGATACGAAGTGAATTGTCTGATTCACAACAGGACATATGTCCAAGGGCATAAACCTTTTATATGTGTGAGAATAAAGATGAATACATTATTAAATCATTTTACCCTCAATATACTTATTTTTGCATATGTTAACATTTAAGTACACTAGAAACAGCTCCTGAAATTGCTTATTCTAATGGCCACTGCTACTTATTTTAAAAGGCAATTCTACTTATAATAAAACCTCAGGTCTCAAAACACCAGTTAAGACCAAAGAAAGCATTCCAAAATCTATGTAAGCAAGATATGAAAACTGTTTCAATGACTTTTTAATTTATAAATAAAACCAATCAATAAAGCATATGCTTAAAATTCTGAAAATATTATTTAGCAGATGTTAGCCTGTCAACCAATAACATAAATATTCCCAAACATAAAACACAATACTTCATTAACTTCCTAAGGGGCATATAGATATGAAATGAAAACTACTTTGAAGAATAGCTGACATGTGATACATAAGCTAAAGAGCCAATAATTGCTTAAATAAAAATATGAACTTTTCAATGGCAATTACTAAACAGGGCATGGAAGCAGTCCATGGTTCTGGTTCTCTCTCATTGGATATGCTGAAGAAAGTGTTCTAAACATGTGATGCTAAGAGAAGGTATGTTGTCTTTTGTGAATAATGAATCAGAAAATAAAAATCTCTATATTTACTTGGAAATCACAATGGATATTATTATTTGAAAAATACCGTGCAATAAATTTTAATATGTATTTGGATACTGTCCTAACAGGCTAGCAGAAAGTGACAGAAATCTAAAAATATAACATAGGATTTATAATGAATCTTCATCTTATTGACAGTCCTAATAAACTTTAATAAAACCTTTTAGGAGACATAATGCTCTTTCAATTGGAATGGAGTCTATAAATAGAAAAGGTTTCAAATCTAAGATTTTATCGGCAAAATGAAACTAACCAGTGCTATGGGCTTAATCAGCCCATATTTCACATTATATTTGGTTGACTTTGAATTGCTCAAATTTGAGATTTTGCAATAGTTTTCTTAAAGCCTATACAATGTACATTTCAACACACACTCTCTATGTAGAAGTGTATGCAGTTAGGTATATCAGGTTTTTATGTTATAAAATATATTATGCATGTAACTCATTTTTTATTTATATTTTCATCACTCTACTTTCTGATTATGATGTGTATATCCATCTAAGATACCCCTATTCTGTTGATTCAAAAGGGGCCAGAAATTTCAAAAGCCATATTATCTATTTTTTTTTTTTTTTAGTTACTAGGGATTTATCCTAATGTCTTCTGCATTCTAAACAAATATTCTATCAGTTGGCCACACCCAAGTCTGAAGAAAATCTATTTTAAGCTTACTATTTTATGAGAGAATAGGGCATATAGGTATACACAAAAATAACTAGAGCATATACCACAGACAATGGAACTAATCACCACATGAGAATTTAATGGAATACAAAAGCATCAGCAGGCTTTTCCTTCAAATCCATAGAATAAAGATCTTATCCTTAGTTTTTGGACTCCACATTGTCATTACAACTGTTCTCTCTACCTCAGCAGAGTAAGAGAAAAATATGTAAATCAGCAACCAGAATCAATAGTGAGGTAGAGTGCACTTATGCTGCAAAATGAGGACATTCAGTTAATACAGTTTCTCCCATGGAGCTAAAAACTGGGGAAGAAGGGATGTTGATTATTTGCAGAAGCTGCAAAAAGGAGTTACGGGAGCCAGTTCTCAGCCTTGCATTATCCAAAGGAGGAGAAATATTTCTAAGGAGCTTAAGCCCTCAAACTCACATTTGTTTTGTTATAGTATAACTTCCCAAATGTTTTTGCTTATCAAGAGCAAGAGCAGATGCTTCTCAACTTATGATGGAGTTAAATCACAATAAATCCATCATAAGTTTAATATAATTTTATAAAAACTGCATTAGTGGCTCAGGGTCTATCTCAATAACAGAGCGCTTACCTACCATGTGTAATGACCTCAGTTTGAGCCAGGATATCACAAAAAAAAAAATGTATTCCCTAATCCTAACCAATCAAGCATCCTAACACTACACCATAGAGTATGGGCTGTTTCCCTTCAGGATGGTGTGGCTGACCAGGAACTATGGCTCACTAGTGCCACCCAATATTACAAAAGAGGATCAAGCACCATATCATCATCCCAGGAGAAAGGTCAAAGTTAAAAATTCAGATTACAGTTTCTACAGAATACATGTTGTTTTTGCACCATTTTATAGTGGAAAAAAAATGTAAGTGGAACCATCGGAAGCTGGGAATGATCTGTATATTGGTTAATTAGATATGAGTATTTTCCTTCTTGTGGTAAATATCTTCTAAAAATAACTGAATTTTCATTCTTATTTTACATCGCTTTTTGAGATTGTTTATGGTTAATTCCCCCCTTCCCGAGTACAGATCTTCTAGATGACTTGATGTAGTCAGGTTAGTGGGTTTGCAACACTGAAGACCAGACTCTGGTTGATGATACGTTCACCCACAAAGGCCATCTTCTAAGTCATTTTTGAGCTTTTCTTAATAGAATCTACCAACAAAATTTAAGGATCTCCTGTTTTGGAATTGATTCAATATTCCAAAAACTATTTAATAATCTGCTTCTACTATATCACAATTTCTACTCAAATGTTAGCTTCTGTTATATTGCAGATATCAATTCCACTGCTTCTCAAACATCTGCTTTTAGAGTGTGAGAATCCTCAGCAAAGTAAGAATGTGTTGCAATTTCATAGAAGTTGGTTTGACATAAAGTTTCTCGAAGGCTAGAAGAAGAGAACTGAGGATGCCATTATTCATCTAATCCATGTGTCTAGAAGGTAAGATTATTTAGCACCAGAGTGATAAGGATAAAAGTTAAATAATACTAATGTAATAAAAATATAAATACAGTGCTGCCTGTCAACTGAAGAAGCAGAAAATGAATAAGGATTAAATGGAGGACCACCCCAGAGTGACAAATTATAACAGAAGCAGTGCCAGGAATAGATTTCCTGATTTAAATAGTAAGCCATGTTGCCTTTTATAGAGTATATGAAAGAAATTGGCAGGAGTAGCTAATTAATTATAGCTGGTTAATCTATGAAATCTCTTGGTAGACTAAGCAAAACATTAACTATTTATAATTACTTGGAGTCAATGTACTCCAAGTGCAGTTATGCTCCATCCACAAAGCACATTCTAAAGGCTTTTGTTTTGTTTTGTTTTCCCATAAAGATTTGTACTTCAGCGTTAGGTTTTCATAGTTTAAGAATTAAAATAAAATGGGACTTTTTGTGTGTGTGTGTGGGTACCGGGGGTTGAACTCAGGACCTCGCGCGCCAGCTGGCGCCCGTGCCACTGAGTGATATCACCGGCCCTTTTTTCGTATGTGGGTTCTGGGAGTCAAACTCAGGACCTCGCGCTTGCCAGGTAGGCGCTTATGCCACTGAGCTATCTCACTGGCCCAAAATGGGACAATTTATGATGTAGTATAAGAAGGCAAAATATTTTAAGTATACTTAGAATATAAGAAAATAACAAATAAATTATACTACAAATATTGATAGCCCAGAAATATACTAACCTTCAGGATCCAGTAGTTTCTCTATGCCTAACTGACATTTGGCAATGTTGAATGCATGTTCCAGTCGTTGTGTGGCTGACTGCTGGCAAACCACACTATTCCAATCAAACAGATCTGGCCTGAAATACACACATACACAGACAAATACAAATAAAAATCAATCTAGAATGTTCCATGAGATACATTTCAGTTCTGAATTCTGATTGATAACCAAGGTCCATAGTCTTTTAAGTGTCATACATTTCCCTCAAAAACATTTCTTAAACAAATCACAAATATAATTGAGAATAATTGAGACATTGTACACCTTAAATAAGTTTAATTTTATTTGTGGACTGTACATAAGTAAACCTGTAAAAGAACAAAATACCAAAGAAAATAAAGAATTGGTGATATTTTATCCAACAATAAAAATGAGTTATCAGCGGCACAGTGCCTTCCTGGCAAGCGCGAGGTCGTTAGTTCGATTCCCGGTACCAAAAACAAACAAACAAACAAAAAGGTTAAACACATCCAATATCATAGATTTGACCACCAGCCGTTTACAGGTAACCCAGTTTTTAAAACTTATATTGTATGTCTTCCCTGAGCTCTAGATTAGATTCTCAAGTGTCCAGAACTGTGGTTCTTCTATTTAACCCATCACATTTTTCAAAACCCACTTATTTCACTTAGTTTCCCCTTCCTCAATAATTAACAAGTTCAAATTTGTAGTTTTTAGAGGAAAACACTTGTAGTCATCTTTTATGACTCTCTCACATAGTTGAAACTACACCCATAATTTGACCACTTCTCACTATCCCCACTGCCATCATGAGAGTCCAAACTACCATTGTATATGAATTATAACACTAGCTTTATAACAGCTCCTCATTCTACCACCTTTGCCCTTATTAATCTATTCTCAGCAGAGCTTCTATCATGATCTGCTAAAAGGTTTCATCTTATCCTTACTATAAAATCTCTACTACAGAGGAAGTAAAACTCAGACATTTAACTGTGATCTACAAGGCTCAACACGGTCTGGCTCCTCAGACCATAACTCTCTGATTTTATTTCTTGCCTTACTTCTCATATTTTGCAAACAGGCTAAACAGATTCCTGCATTTGCTGTTCCCTCTGCTTGAAAGTCTTCTCTCCAGATATCAACATGCTCACTCTTCAACTTCTTCTAGGTCATTACTCAAAAATCACATCACTGATGTGAACTCTGCTAACATCTGAGGCCCCAAATCAATCTTATCACATTTGTTTACTTCCTCTTAAATACTTTATATTATTCTGATTAGCACTTACTGTCCTTTGCCAAATTATATAATTTAATTAATCGTATCTCTTTATCTCTGCATGAGAGTAGAGATATAGAATGTTTGCACATTTGTTCACTACTAGAAACTGATAAACAGTAGGGGCTCAGTAAATATTTGTCAACTTCATGAGAACATAGATGAACATATACTATGGGAACATCATTCTACTTGATAATACAGAAAACACAGGGGATTATAAGGGGCAGTAGTTATCCTATGGTAGTTAAAAATCCACTGAGGAAGAAAATGGATATATCATAATAAGCTAAATGTGAAAAATCACCTATAATTAGATATGAGGTATTCTAAAATCTGAAGAGGTCAAGGAAGTTGTTTGAGGCTTAAAAGTTGGCTTGGGTTTGGATTAAGACAAGTATTTGAGAATAAAATTCAAAGCTGTGTGACTGTTGCAGAATCAAAGGAAAATGCAGAATATTGTTAGGTAATCAAGAGCTACTCAAAGGCCTGGCTCCCTTGGGAGATTCTGAGTGTCAAGTGGTGAGATTAGGAAGGGCTGGGATGAGTATGCATAAGAATTTGGCTTTTGAGAATTACAAGTTATACTAACAACATTGATAATCATTAATACAATGATTCTCCATCATCTCTGGATCACAGACATCTTTGAGAATCTGACGATAGTTATGTAACTTCTACTCAGACAAATACCTATACATATTGCAAACAGAACACATATATGTAGTTTTAGTGTATGTGGATCTGTTAATGGACTCCTGCTGAAGAACTCAGGTTGGCAATTTTTTCCCCCATTTTGAAGGTTATCTTTTCACTCTGTTGATTGTTTCCTTTGCTGTGCAGAATCTTTTAAAATTTGATATAATCCCATTTGTTGATTCTTATGCAATTGGGAATTAGGTTTTGTGGTGTTATTTCTTGTCTAATTTGGGTTCTGCTCAGGAAATCTTCGCCTCTGCCTGTGTCTTCAAGAGTTTCACCAGTTTTTTTTTTTTTTTTTTCCAGGAGATTTAGTATTTCTGCTTTTCTATCTGGGTCTTTCATTCATTTTGATTTGATTTTAGTATAGAGTGAAATATATGGTTCTAGATTCATTATTTTGCATGTGTTTAACCAGCTTTCCCTGGCCCATTTCTTAAAGAAGCTGTCTCTCTCCAGTATGTGTTATTGGCCCATTTGTCAAAAATCAGATGACTGAAGGTGATTGTGGCTGTTTGTGTACCCTCTATTCTTTTTCATTGGTCAAAATATCTGCTTTTGTGCCATTTCAATACTCCTTTATTACTGTAGTTTTGTAGTGTAACTTGAAATTCTGGATTGTAATGCTTTTTCCTTTGCTCTTGTTACTCAGAATTGCTTTGGCCATTCTAGGTCTCTTCGAGATCCATATAAATTTTAAAACTGTTTTCCTAGTTTTGTGAAAAAATGCTGTTGGTATTTTGATTAAAATTGCATTAAATCTATATTGTTTTGGTAATATATCCATTTTGTTGACATAGTTTCTGCCTATCCAAGCACAGAGGATACCTTTTCATTTTCTAATGTCCTCTTCATCTCTTTTTTAAAGAGTACTATAGTTTTCATTTTACAGTTTTTCCCTTCTTTAGTCAGGTTAATTCCTAGGTATTTAACTTTTTTAAAGCTATGGTGAATGGGACTGTTTTCCTAATTTCTTTCCCAGTGGGCTCATTTGTGGTGTACAGGAACACTATTGATTTTTTTTGTTTTGTTTTGAATTTTTATCCTGCCACTTAGCTGTATTTGTTTATTAGCTCTAAGAATCTTCTGCTGCAGTTTTTTTTTTCTTTTTGGATCTTCAATGAAAAAGACATGTAATCTGCAAATAAGGATAGTTTAACTTTTTTCCTGTTTAAATCCTTTCTTTTTCTTTCTCTTGCCTGATGGCTCTGGCTAAAGTATGAGTACTGCACTGAACAGGAAGGGTGGGAGAGGACACCCTTGTCTTGCTCCTAGTATCTAAAATGTAAAGAAATTTTTAAAAATACCCTGCCTCGTAAATGAAAGGTGCAATCAAAATGGGCTATTAATATAAATAGACAGCTCCGAAAGATGAAGAATGGCCAATACATCCATGAAAAATGTTCACTGTCTGTAGCCATTAGAAAAATGCGAATAAAAACAACACTGAGATTCCATCTTACTCAAGTAAGAATGTCTGTTGTCAAATGCTTATAAAGCAATAAATAATGGTGAAGTTGTGGGGAAAAAGGAACCCTTCCAGGTTGTTGGTAGGAATGTGAACTAGTAAAACCACTATGAAAATCAGTATGGAGAAACCTCAAAAGAGTAAAAATATAAATTTCATTTCATTCAGTTAGACCTCTTCTGAGTATCTGCACAAAAGAGTTGAAGTCATCGTATTACACTGATACGTTGCATTCCCATGTTTAGAGCAGGATAATTCATAATAGCTAAATTATAGAAGTGTCCTATTTGCTTACCAGCAGATGAATGGACAAAGAAAACATGGTATATATTCCAAATGGAGTACTACTCAGCCATAAAGAAGGATAGATTAGAGTCATTTGTAAGAAAATGGATATATTTTGAGACAATATTGTTAAGTGATGTAACTCATACATAGAAGGTTAAATACCGCATGATTTGTCTCTGAGATGAAAAACCAAAAATATGAATAAAGTGCAAAATAAAAGACAGGTTATAGGAAACAGGGAGGTAGAATTTGTGGAGATGGTAAAGGGACCTGGGAAAGGAAGAAGAGGGAAGAGTGGAGTGGAGGAGTAAAAATGGAAAAAAAATCAAGAACTCAGGTTATGCAAGGGAAGAAGTTCAAGGTTGGATAACTAGTTACTTTTAAAGATCATAATCCAAAATAAAAGTACAAATTTTTCTCACTTGTCTTTCATTTCTTCTTTTCTTTCTAAATTGTTTCTATCCTAACTAATACACGGAATTTTTTTACAGTTACAGGCAACCTAATCAAAATGTAATCTCTTATACTTACTGCAAATTATGCCAGTTAAAAATCTTTTGGAATCTAAAATATTCAAAAAATGGGAAATACGTGGAGCAATGGAAAGAATAAAAAGAAAGAAAAATTACATTTTGGACTAATTGGGGGAGTTTTAATCTCATTATATGCAACCTATACACCATTGTATTTCCCTATTTCTAGGCAAAGTGAGTGGAAAAGAATATATGTAAAATGTATGGAAAATCTTTTTCTAACTTTCAGTACAATAAATAAGCTTAAATGAGTGTGATAAGGAAAATATAGAAATGCTTCCTCATTCCCATATTTCCCCCTCTCTTCCTTCCCCTTCACTTTGGCCCCTAACCACCTGACTATGCAGTTAAGTAATCTGAGTTCCATAATTTGTTTGGGCTTTGGCTTTCTCATTTATTTTTGTCCAGTTTTTATTTTATTACTACACATTTACTACATAATGATTACACTCCTCGTGGGGAGTTGGTGTATAACACGTCTTAATTATTTTCTTTAACCCCCTTCCTCTTCCCTCTGTCCCCATCCCTCCATCTCTTGATCCCCTTCCCTTTTGCAAATTATCTATCTCTTTTTTCTTTTTTCCTAGCATCTACCTTTTATTTTGCTCTTTATTTATATTTTGGGTTTCTCATATAACAGAAACCATGTAATATGTAATCTTGTGTGTCTGATTTATTTCACTTGACATTATTGTACCAAATTGTATTCAATTTCCTATAAATGACTCAAGTTTATCCTTGTTCATGGCAGAGAATTGTGTAGAAATACATTTTTCTTTATACATTCATCTGTTGATGGACATATAGGCCACTTCTAAGATTTAGGTACAAACATTATGGAAATTAGTACAGAAATTTATCAAAATAAGGCTTGAGATTCCATTTGACCAAGCTGTTCCCCTACTAGGCATGCTCATTTAAAGAAAAAGGTTTATACTGAATGGCTTTTGAGGTTACTTTTCTCATTTAAAGTGAGTCTATCTTTTAATGTTTAGATCTTTGCTCCATTACAATTTTAGTTTAGTGCATGGTATATGGGTCTAGGTTTAATCTTCGGCATGTGGAAAGCCAGCTTTCCCAGCACCATTTATTAAAGAGGCTATCTTTCTTCCAGTGAAAGTGTTTGGGCCCTTTGTCAAAGATCAGGTGGCCGAGTATGCTTAGAATTGTTTCTGCATCTTCTACTTTGTTCCATTGATCCTCAAGTCTGTTTTTGTTTGTTTGTTTGTTTTGTTTTTGTTTCTTTGCTCATGCCATGCTGTTTTTATCACTGGAAAAAAGAATAGGTAAAACTCTTGAAGACATAGCTATGGGCAAAGATTTTATGTACAAAACCTTGAATGCACAGACAATATTACAAAGAATCAACAACTAGGATCATACTAAATTTAAAAGCTTTTGCACAGCAAAACAAACCACAAGCAGAGGAAAGTGACAAACCACAGCATGGGAAAAATTTTATCAGCTATTGCTCAGGCAAAAGACTAATATCTAGAACTTATAAAGAACACAAAAAATCAGATCCCCAAACTTAAACACCCAATACAGAAATGGTCATCTGAAATGAACAGATAATTATAAGATGAAGAAGCAAATAAATATATGAAAATAATTCCCAACATCTCTGGTTATTCAAGAAATGCAAATTAAAAGGATGGAAAACAATACTCCATGTGACGGGAACCCAGAAAAAAGCAGGAGAAGCTATTCTTTTTGCAGACAAAGTGAATTTCAAGCCAAGAATGATTCAGAGAGATAAAGAAGGTCACTACATCCTTGTAAAGGGAACAATCCAAGAGAAAGAGATAACAATCATAAATATATATATGCAACAAATACCAGTGCACCCAACTATATAAAACAAATATTAATGGACATGAAAAA
This sequence comes from Erethizon dorsatum, assembly GCA_028451465.1. Classification (NCBI taxonomy): domain Eukaryota; kingdom Metazoa; phylum Chordata; class Mammalia; order Rodentia; family Erethizontidae; genus Erethizon; species Erethizon dorsatum. The sequence goes on from CM051842.1 coordinate 24,839,857, forward strand.
TCAAATAAGCATTAATACAATTGTGTTGGGGGATCTCAATACTCCACTGACACAAAAAGACAGATCAACTAGACAAAAAATCAACAATGAAATATTAGAACTGAACCAAACTTTTGAACAAATGCACTTAGTAGATGTATACAGAGTGTTCCACCCCACAACATCAGAATACACATTCTTCTCAGCTGCACATGGGACGTTCTCCAAAATAGACCACATACTAGCTCATAGAACCTGCTTAAGTAAATGCAAAGGAATTCAAATTATCCCGTGTATATTATCAGACCATAGTACAATGAAATTGGAAATCAATGGCAAAAGAAACCACAAGAACTTCCTGAACAAATGGAAATTGGAAATTAAATAGCACTCTATTGAACAACCAGTGAGTCACAGAAGAAATTAAAGAAGAAATTAGACAGTTTCTGCAACTGAATGATAATGACAGTACAACATACTGGAACTTATGGGATACAATGAAAGCAGTCCTAAGAGGGAAATTTATAGCATTAAATACCTATATCAGGAAAACAGAGCAAGCACAAATGAACAACCTAATGGTGAACCTCAAACTTCTAGAAAAAGAAGAGCAGACTAAGCCAAAAGCTCATACAAGGGAGGAAATTATAAAGATCAGAGCAGAAATTAACATATTGGAGACTAAAAAACAATACAAAGAATCAACGAATCAAAGAGTTGGTTCTTTGAAACATTAAATAAAATTGACAAACCCTTATCCAACCTTATTAGAAAAAGGAAAGAAAGTACTCAAATCCATGCAATTAAGAATGAAAAGGGTGATATCACAAGGGACCCTGCAGAAATCCAGAAGATCATCTATACCTACATTGAAAACTTGTATTCTAATGAGATAGAAAATGCAGAAGAAATGGACAGATTCCTAGATACATATGAATTACCAAAGCTCAACCAAGAAGACATAAAAATCCTAAATAAACCAATAACAATCAATGAAATTGAAGATATAATTAAAAACCTCCCAACAAAGAAAAGCCCAGGCCCTGATGGATTAACTGCTGAATTCTACAAGAAATTTAGAGAAGACCTAACACCACTACTTCTCAAACTCTTTAATGAAATTGAAAGGGAAGCAATACTCCCAAATTCATTCCTGGAAGCAAGCATTACCCTGATACCAAAACCAGAGAAGGACCCAACTAAGAAAGAGAACTACAGGCCAATCTCCCTAATGAACATAGATGCAAAAATCCTTAATAAGATACTGGCAAACAGAATCCAACAAATCATCAAGAAGATTATACACCATGACCAAGTTGGATTCATCCCAGGGATGCAGGGATGGTTCGACATACGTAAATCAATAAATGCAATACACCACATTATCAGAACCAAGGACAAAAATCATATGATCATCTCAATAGATGCAGAAAAAGCTTTTGACAAAGTCCAGCACCCATTCATGATAAAAACCCTACAGAAAAGTGGAATAGATGGTCTTTATCTCAATCTGATAGAAGCTATCTATGACAAACCAACAGCCAATATCATACCAAATGGCCAAAAACTGAAAGCCTTCCCTCTAAAATCAGGAACAAGACAAGGATGTCCACTGTCCCCACTCTTATTCAACATAGTCCTGGAAAATTTAGCCAGAGCAATTAGACAAGAGAAAAAAATAAAAGGAACAATGATTATAAAGGAAAAAGTTAAATTATCATTATTTGCAGATGACATGATACTCTACACAGAAGACCCCCAAAACTCCACTAAAAAATTGCTAGATTTAATAAGCAAATTCAGTAGTATAGCTGGATACAAAGTCAATACTCAAAAATCAATAGCCTTTCTGTACACAAATAACAAACTTACTGAAAGAGAAATTAGGGAAACAATACCTTTCACAATGACATCCAAAAAAATGAAATACCTAGGAATCAACCTCACAAAGGATGTAAAAGAACTATACACTGAAAACTACAGTACTCTAAAAAAGGAGATTGAAGAGGATATCAGAAAATGGAAAGATATCCCTTGCTCCTGGATAGGAAGAACCAATATAGTGAAAATGGCCATACCTCCAAAATTGTTATACAGATTTAATGCAATTCCGACCAAAATTCCAACAACATATCTCACAGAATTAGAGAAAACAATCCTAAAATTCATCTGGAACCAGAAGAGACCTAGAATAGCAAAGGCAGTTCTGGGCAACAAAAGCAAGGCAGGGGGCATCACAATCCCTGATTTGAAATTATACCATAAAGCTGCTGTGATAAAAACAGTATGGTATTAGCAAAAAAACAGACCTGAAGATCAATGGAACAGATTAGAAGATGCAGAAACAACTCCAGACATACTAAGCCACCTTATCTTTGACAAAGGTGCCAAACACATTCACTGGAAGAAAGATACCCTCTTTAATAAATGGTGCTGGAAAAATTGGCTCTACACATGCCGAAGATTAAAATTAGACCCATATCTTTCACCGTGCACTAAACTAAATTCAAAATGGATCAAAGATCTAAATATTAAGACAGAAACATTAAATCTCCTGGAAAATACAATAGGTAAAACTCTTGAAGACATTGGTGTAGGCAAAGACTGTATGAATAAAACCCCAATGGCACAGGAAGCATCACAAAGAATCAACAACTGGGATCTCATCTTATTAAAAAGCTTTTGCACAGCAAGAGAAACCACCAACAGAGTGAAGAGACAACCCACAACGTGGGAAAAAAATGTTTGCCAGCTATTCCTCAGACAAAGGATTACTATCGAGAACATACAAAGAACTCAAAAAAATCAGACCTCCCAAATTTAAAGACCCAATCCAAAAATGGGCATCTGAGATGAATAAACACTTCTCAGATAAAGAAATACAAATGGCAAATAAATATATGAAAAAATGTTCAACGTCACTAGTCATTCGAGAGATGCAAATTAAAACAACACTGAGATTCCATCTCACCCCAGAAAGAATGGCTACTATAAAGAAGTCAACTAATAACAAATGCTGGAGGGGCTGTGGGGAAAAAGGAAGCCTTCTCCACTGTTGGTGGGAGTGTTGACTGGTACAGCCACTGTGGAAATCAGTGTGGAGATTCCTCAAAAAACTAGGATTGGAAATCCCATTTGATCCAGCTATTCCCCTTCTGGGTATCTTCCCAGAAGAATTAAAAACATCGTACCACAGCGATATATGTGCACCCATGTTTATAGCAACACAATTTGTAATAGCTAGATCATGGAAACAACCCAAATGCCCATTAACCGAGGAATGGATAAAAAAATATGTGGTACTTTTATACAATGGAGTACTACTCAGCCATAAAGAAAGGTAAACTGGAAACTTTTATAGGTAAGTGGATGTAACTCAATAAAATACTCACAAGTGAAATAAACTTGACGCACATTTGTAAACATGGTATTGTCTCCCTAATATGAAAATGCAATTTCACTGTAACTATTCCATTCCTTAGTCTTCTATTTTTACCTAGCTTTTACATGGCTTAACCCTATACTGAGTAATTTTTTTCTCCAAAAGGTATTTATACATTCTCTAATTCTTGAGTTTGTTAATACATAAGAATATTTACTTGTCTTAAAAAATAAATTAAAAAAATTTAAAAATAAATTAGAAAAATAAAAAAATTAAAAAATCTTTGATTCTAAAAAAAAAAAGAAATGCAAATTAAAACAACACTGAGATTGCATCTCCAGAAAGAATGGCTATCTTCAAGAAATGAACCAGTGACCCAAGCTGGCAAGGCTGTGGGGAAAAAGGAACCTTTCTCCACTGTTGTTGGGAGTCTAAATTGTTACAACCACTATGGAAATCTGTATAGAGATTCCTCAACAAATTAAAACTAGAGGTTCCATTTGAGCCAGCTATTCCCCTTCTTGGTATCTTCCCAAATGAGTCAAAGCATCATACCACAGTGATCTACGCACACTCATGTATATAGTAGCTAAATCTTGGAAACAGCCCAGATGCCCATCAACTGATGAATGGATGAAAAAATATGGTTTTTATATACAATGGAGCACTACTCTGCCATAAAGAAGGATAAACTTGAGACATTTTTAGGTAAATGGATGTACCTTGAGACCATATCTCTAAGTGAAATAAATCAGACATCCAAGTTTAAATATCTCATTGTTTCTCTTACGTGAGAAACCCAAAGTGTAAATGAGAAGCAAAATGGAAGATAGATATCAGGAAATAGGAAGAACATGTTCAAATGGGAAAAAGAAAAATGGAGGGGGGAAGGGGAGAGGAAGGAAAGGAATAGGGATTAAAAAAAGAGAATGGAAGGAAATATGGAAACAAAGCTTTTGTAAATGGGGAGGGGATAAAGGTGAAGGGAGAGGAGAGCAATGGGTAAAAAGAATCAAATATGTTATATATAGGTACAAATTCCTTATGATGAATGCGTTCATTATGTATGGCGAGCAAGTACTAATAACAATAAATTTAAAAAAGAAAAAAAGTGAATCTATCTATCTCTCTACGCTGTGCAGAGGATCAAACCCAGGGCCTCAGACACACTAGGCAATAGCACTCAGTGCACACAAGGCTCCTAATTAAGTCACTAAAATTCAGTTATTAATTAATGTTTTAAATATCTTGATTTCTTTTTTTGTTTTTTCTTCCTTGCTTCCTTCTTTGTTGGTAGTACTGGGGATTGGATCTAGGGTCTCTGTGCTGAGCTACATCCCTAGCCCATTCTTTTTGACAGGGTTGTTAAGTTGCCCAGGCAGGCCTTGAAATTTCTATCTTCTTTCCTCATCTTCCTGAACTACTAGCATTACACACTTCTCTCATCGTATCTTGGAAAGTATCTCTGATTTTCAAATGCACAAAAATTACAAAACTATCCAACTATAGAGGAAAGCCATGTAGCTCTGTGTACTAATCTAGACCTCAACTCCAAACAAAACATGTAGCCCAGGATCACCTGATTTTAAATGAAGCTGGCTTCATAACTTAGGAAATTCAAATCTTGGATCTACCAGGTATTAGCCAAATAGTCTTAAGTAAATTATATAAAGTTCTATGCCTCAGTTTCCTAAGTTATGTTATGGAGATAAAGATAATATCTAGGTTGAGAACTAGATGGGATAATTTATTTAAAATGGTGTCTACAAAATAGTAATTATTTACAAATATTAGCTTTTATTACTATGTTCTAAGGTTACGTATATATGATGGAAACACATTTTCAATCTACAGACCCAGGCCAAAAACACCTATCTTTAAAGAAAAGATATAAAGGATAAAAATATTGTTCATATTTATGCAATAATAATCTAATAATGAGATGAGAGGTGGAGAAATGGAAAGAATTTAAGGATAAGTGTGATGCTTTCCTTATTCTTAATATCAGATAGTCAAAAGTACTTTTTGAACTGGACGGAAATTTTTTTCAAAAGAACTACTTCGATATCATTTAAAGTTAAAGGAAAAATTATAGGAAAATTGATTATAATTAAGCAATTAAATTAGGATATAGATAGCATGAGAGGTAATATATGTGACTTCATCTTAAGGAACAAGTGCATATAGTGTTAAAATTCATTTTAGCAAAAAATAAAAATATATGATACATATTATTATAACCATCAGGAAAAAAATGGTAGAGCTAGCTGACAGCAGCTGAATCTAAGGACAAGAATGTGATAGAGCATGATTGGGGTCATAAAGGCAGATTCATTTCTTTTTTCCTTTCCCCACACCTCCAATATCTGGTTTTTTCGTTTGTTTGTTTGTTTGTTTTTTCATACTGGGAATCAAATTCAGGGCCTTGCACTTGTCAGGCAGGTGCTGTGCCACTGAGCTATATCCCCAGCCCTAATATCTGATTTTTTAAAAAGTGTATTTACTGTGGCATTAAAATAATGAATTAGGAAGATAATTAAACCTCAATTTTAAAATTATAGTAACTTTATCTGCGTATTTCTTTTTTGTTGTTGTTTTTTGTTTTTTGTGGGTACTGGGAATCGAACTCAGGACCTCGTGCTTGCCAGGCAGGCTGCGCCACTGAGCTATATCACCGGCCCTATCTGCATATTTCTTAACCAGTTATGATTGGGTTTTCCTATAAAAATACAATCTGGCTTCTCTGCAAATGTATTCTACTGGACTTCGTGCTTTAACACAAAACTTAATTTCTAAGGCCCTTTGTCAGCCTCAGTGCTCTGTATTAAGCACATGCCTTTGTTCTATATAGTTTAGTCACTCAATTGTCGAAATCAGGACACCTCATGACATTCCTAAGCATACCAAAGACAATCACCTTGGAACAGAAAGTTCAACCATTTTTTTTTCTTTAGGTAAACAATATAAACATCTGTCAAAGACAAACAGTCAGATGATTCATGAAAAAGCATTAAACAATTGTGGAGAACCTCTTGAAAATGTATAAATGTATAAAGCAACAGTTACTGATGATTCATTCAGTACAACAGAGGAGATATATAAATGAATATATTTTGAGAAAAAAGAATGGGTCAGGGATAGGGCAGTCTGGACATGTTTACTGTATTACCTACAAATATATTCAGTAATCGTAACACAGAATATTAACAAATATAGTGTGTTCCCATGCTTGCAGTATTCAAGTCTTCCACTTGAAGAGAAAATGTTAAACAGCCAACAAGGACTGCATAACCTGATCCTCAATATTTTTGTTCATCTGCAAATGTGTACATGAAGAGCAAGATCAATACTTTCTCAGGCCCTTTCTGAGAAGCATGTGGCTGCATAAATGAGCCCTGACTTCTGATGCAGAATGAACGTTTCTATTCCTTCTCACTTGACTATATTGAAGCTGTGGAAACTGTCTTCTATCCTGAAAAACAATTTGTTCGCACTGCTTAAACCGATGATTGCATGTGAGTCTGCCTCTTTTCTGAAATCAGGTTGCAGAGTCATTCACTCAGAAACCCTGTTTGGGTGTGGTTAATTATCCCTAGCTGGGGTATGGCTCCTAACAAAGATGCTTATTTACAGTGTGTTTGCCCTTGTTTTGAGCTTTACCTTGATGAAAATTTGTACTCTGATATTCTTTCTTTAGAAGCGAGATTGGCATAGGAAATGGTAGCTGCCCCAAAAGAAAAAACAAAACAAAACAAAACAAAAAATGGACAAATCAAAGTGAGAAAAGATAACTAGCTCTGAATATCAGGGAAGGTGCACTCCTGTGGCATTTTCAACTCTGTTAATTCAGCAAGGCATTTGACTTGGGCTGAGCAAATGAGATAAGGTAATGATAACACTGAAGTAGATACCTCTTAGAACAAATATAGTAACATATATATGTACATATACACACATATATACATATATGCATATATCACATCTATATAGTGTAGTATATGTGGCATAGTATTATATATATTGTATATATGTATTATAAATTGTACAGTATATATTATATATATAGATACACATTTCCAACATTTTTGCTTTTTCTTGAGCTGTTATTATTTCATTTATTAAATTCATTATACAAGGAAAGGAAACAACTATTTTGTCATCTTAGGAAATACAATGTCTCATGGAATGTAATTAAGGATATTTGGTTTTTTGTGAAGAGCCACAGCAGAACTCTCCCTTGCTTTATAGTGATTGTTTTGCTGTTCCATAGAAATTATTCTTTTGCTATTCTGAGCACTGAGTCACACAACTGATTGTGTTTTGCTCTTTGCCTTGGTTGCTAAGATGCTCAGAGGCTCTTTTAACCCTGAAACAGAATAAAATATACAAGGACTAATAGTAATTGCTATCTAAGTTCATATAACATAAAAACAAATATTTCTCTTTATTATTTATCTAATGATGGTCATTAATTTTACTACAACTACTAGCATGAAACTTGGAACCATTTTTTAGGCTCATACAAACATTTTGTATGGAAAAAAAACAATTCTCAATTTCAATAAAGTTAAAAGAAAACCTGGATGTTCTAGAGTCTCAATCTCAAATATTTTGATCATCTTCCTCCACCATAACCAATTTCATGCTCCAGTAAATTTAACATTCAAGAACTAAATGATGCAGCACATAAACAGTGGAAGAATATTCTTAATAAGTCCATTCCAGTGGATGGTTAGATCAGTGTGGTCAACATATGTAACATGTGGCATATTAGAAAATGATCAGGAATTATAAAATACTGGTGTATAAACTAATGCTTACAAAATTATTCAACATCTCAGTGGCATCCTTACCTGTGACTATGGATGAGAGCATTCAAGGCCAGGCCATCAGACCAGCTGGTGGTGAAGTTGATGACATTAACTTGTGGATAATTACGAGTTGATTGTCGGACCCAGCTCAAGAGAATCTTTTCACTGTTGGTTTGTTGCAATCCAGCCATGATATTTTTCATTACATTTTTGACCTATATGTGGTAAAGAAATGTTTGTAAGAAACATGTTCCCTGAAAAAGAATTCTACAAACTTTAATGTGAATGTCCTTAATTTTTAGTGATAAGTCACAACTTTAGAGCCAATTTGGAATGAGAAGTAATAGATTTTATGAAGACTGAATCTGCTCTAATTGGTCAAGAATTTCACAGGTTGGACCATTTCTCATGTGATTTATTAAATACGTTCATTATTAGTCCTGAATTCATCCATATTAAACTATAAATTCACTGTTTTAAGAACTGCTCATCTTCTGATTTTCAATGGATAGGCTATAGAAGAGAGGGCACAAAATATTAGACTTACCATTAATCAATAATTTAAGATCAATCAGTGATTTTTTTAAATATAGGAAAAATAGCACAGTAGGTAAGAAAATACTTTTTTAAAAGCTTAGGCTCAAATTTTGTCTTTGCTTTTAACTAACTGTTAATTGGGCAGCTTTATCATTTAGACCTCAGTTATCTATGAAAAGAAAATTATTAGAAAAAATTTGAGATATTTTAAAAATTAAAGAAAAAACTTAGGTCTGTACTACAACTTAAAATAATGCAAATTATGCTTGTCGACTAAAAGAAAAAAGGAATACAGAAGATTTTGCCAGTTTAAATTTTTAGATCAACAAACATTTAAAAAAATAAAAGAAAGAAATATTTATACCTAAGAGCTATAGATATGTGGGCTTGGCTTTATTTTCATTAACTGGTTTCAGTACATTTGATTCTCTGCTAGGCTTTGTGTATGTGCTAATGCTATTTAGCCGGTTATTGTATTTCAAAGTTTGATTCCTCTGAGTAATCTGTTACAGAAATCCATTCTAAGCATTTTTTTCTGAATCTCAAGAATGCCATGACGCCTTGTTATAGAACATATTGTCTACATATTCTATTAAAGGAATATTTATGAGAAACTTGAAGGAACTATATAAGTAAATGTAATTAGTTTTAATACCTAGGGCTTTCCTTTGGGATGTATAAAGTACATATACTACCAAAATTTAATCAGATGATGAATATTTATTATGAACTCTAAATAACATTTCAGTTTGATTTTTCATCCCTGTAGAAATTAACAAGTGCTTTTGAGGCAAATACATATTGTTCTTTGTTTGTTTTTTGTGGTTCAAACCTAGGTCTTATGCATGCTTAGCAAATGCTCTACTACTGGGCTACACCCCTAAACCTGCTTTTTTTTTGTGTGTGTGGGTACCGGGGGTCGAACTCAGGACCTCGTGCACCAATAGGCGCCCATGCCACTGAGCAATATCACCAGCCCTTTTTTCGTATGTGGGTACCAGAAGTCGAACTCAGGACATCACACTTGCCAGGCAGGCACTTATGCCGCTGAGCTATCTCACCGGCCCAACCCTGCTTTATAGTTCTTGACATATAAATTCATTTTTAAAAGTACCTATACTAAGTCTGGCCACACTTACTTCTGCTACTTTAATGGCAACTTTTTAATCCTTAATGAAGTGGTTTTGGTTTTTGTTCATTTGCTTGTTTTTGTTGTAGTGGAGATTAAACCCAGGGCCTTTGCACTTATCTACATACCCATCAATTATAAAAAAAATAAGTTTATTGGTACCCTTGATAGACATAATGATAACATTCCTCACAGGGCATTTGTACCTGTACATAATACATCTTGATTTTTCTTTTTTATTCCCCATTCTGCACCCCTCCCTTCAACCCCTCTTCCCCTCATTTACAAAAGCTTTGTTTCCATTTTTCCCTTCTATTCTCCTTTTTTAATCCCTTTTTCTTTCCTTCCCTTCCACTTCCTCCCTCCTTTGTTCCCCTTTTGATTTGAACATTTTTTTCCTACTACCCAATATCTGTCATTGATTTTGGTCTTTATTTATATTCATGGTTTCTCACATAAGAGAAACATTGAGACATTTGAACATGTGTGTCTAATTTATCCCACTTAAGAGTATGGTCTTAAGGTGCATCCATTTACCTAAAAATGTCTCAAGTTTATCCTTCTTTATGGCTAAGTAGCACACCAATGTATAAATAAAACCCACATCTTCTTTTTCTATTCATCATTTGATGGGCATTTGGGCTGTTACCAAGATTTAGCTATTACAAATTGTGCTGCTATCAACATGGGTGTCCACAGATCGCTGTAGTATGATGCTTTTAACTCTTTTGGGAAGATACCAAGAAGGAAAATAGCTGGCCCAAACAGAACCTCTAGTTCGAGGTTTTTGAGGAATCTCCATACTGATTTCTATAGTGGTTGTACCAATTTAGACTCCCACCAACAATGGAGAAGGATTCCTTTTTCCCCACAGCCTCGCAAGCATGTGTCACTGGTTGATTTCTTGAAGATAGCCATTCTTTCTGGAGATGCAATCTCAGTGTTGCTTTAATTTGCATTTCTTGAATGACCAGAGATGTTGAGCATACTTTGATAAATTTGTTTGCTGTTTGTACTTCTTCATCTGAGAAATGTCTATTCATTTCATATGTCCATTTTTGCATCAGGTCTTTAAATTTGGGGGATCTGATTTTTTTTTTTTAGTTCTTTATATGTTCTAGATACTAGTCCTTTGTCCCAAGAATAGCTTGTAAATTTTTTTCCTCCACACTGTTTCTGGATTCTTTTGCTGTTCAAAAACTATTTAATATGATGAGATCACAGTTGTTGATTCTTCATAATATTTTCTGTGTGATGACGGCTTTGCTCATAAAGACTTTGCCTGCACCTATGTCTTTAAGAGTTTTACCTATTTTATCTTCCAGCAGGTTAAGTGTTTCTGTTTTAATATTTAGATCTTTGATCCATTTTGATTTTAGTTTAGTGAATGGTAAGAGATATGGGTTTCGGTTTAATCTCTGGAATGTGGAAAGCTAGTTTTCCCAGCAGCATGTATTAAAGTGGCAATCTTTCTTCCTATGAAGGTGTTTGGCCCCTTTGTCTAAGATAAGGTGGCTGAGTGTGTTTGCAGTGTTTTCTGCATCTTCTATTTTTTACACTGATCCTTATGTTTGTGTTTTTCTTTTTTCTTTTCCTTTTTGCCAGTACCATGGTGTTTTTATCGCCGTAGCTTTATAGTATAATTTCAGGTTAGGGATTGTGATTCCCCCTCCTTTGCCTTTACTGCCCAGAATTGCTTTTGTATTTTAGGTCTCTTCTGGTTTCAAATGAATTTCAGGATTGTTTTCTCTAGTTCTGTGAGGTAAGCTATTGGTATTTTGATCAGCATTGCATTAACTCAGTTTCGGAAGTATGGCCACTTTTACTATATTGGATCTGCCTATCCAAAAAAAATTGGTATCTTTTTTCTTTTCTGGTATCCTCTTTGATCTCATTATTCAGAGTACTGTAATTTTCAATGTAAAAGTCTTTTATGTTCTTTATTAGATTGATTCCTAAGTATTTCATTTTTCAGGATGTTATTGTGAAAGGTGTTATTTCCCTAATTTCTCTCTCAGTGAGTTTTTATTTGTGTACAGGAATGCTATTAATTTTTGAGCACTGACTTTGTATCCAGATATGCTGCTGAATTTGGTTATTACACCTAAGAGTCTTTTGGTGACTTTTTGAGGTCTTCTATGTAGAGTATCAAGTCATCCACAAATAATGATAATTTAACTTCTTCCTTTTCTATTATTCCTTTTATTTCTCTCTTGTCTAATTGATCTGGCTAATCTTTCCAGAACTATATTGAAGTAGAGTGGTAACAGTGGAATCACTGTCTCATTCCTGATTTTAGAGTGAAAGTTTTCAGTTTTTGTCCATTTAGTATGATGTTGGCTGTTGGTTTGTCATAGATGGCTTTCATCAGATTAAGATAAAGACCCTCTATTCCAATTTTCTATAGAGGTTTATCATGAATGGGTGTTGAACTTTGTCAAATGCTTTTTCTGCATCTCTTGAGATGATCATGTGATTTTTGTCTTTGGCTCTATTGATATGGTATATTACATTTATGATTTGCATATGTTGAATCATCCTTGCATTCCTGGGATGAATCCCACTTGGTCATAGTGTATAATCTTCTTTATGATTTGCTGCATTCTGTTCCCCAGTATCTTATTGAGGATTTTTGTGTCTATGTTCATTAGGAAGATTGGCCTGTAGCTCTCTTTCTGGTTGGATCCTTCACTGGTTTTGGTATTATGGTAATGCTTGATTCCAGGAATGAATTTGGGAGTATTGCTTCCCTTTCAATTTAATTGAAGAGTTTGAGCAGTAGTGGCATTAGATCATCTTTAAATTTCTTATAGAATTCAGCAGTGAATCTGTCAGGACATGGGTTTTTCTTTGTGAGTACTTTTTTAATTACTTCTTAAATTTCATTGACTGATATTGTGTTATTTAGGTTTTTTTATATCTTCTTGATTCCGCTTTGGTAATTCATATGTATCTAGCAATCTGTCCATTTCTTCTGCATTATCCATCTTATTAGAATACAGTTACTCAAAGTAGATAGTGATAGTCTTCTAGATTTCTGCAGGAATCATTGTGATTTCACCCTTTTCATCCCTAATTGCATGGATTTGAGCTTTTCTTTCCTATTTTTTTTATGAGGTTGGCTAAGGGTTTGTCTATTTTATTTAATCTTTCAAAGAACCAACTTTTCTATTCTCTGATTCTTTGTTTTCTTAGTTTCAACTTCATTAATTTCTGCTTTGATCTTTATAATTTCCTCCCTTGTATGTACTTTTGGTTTAACTTGCTCTATTTTTACTAGATGGTTGAGGTTCAACATTATGCTATTTATTTGAGCTCATTCTGTTTTTCTGATGTGCAAATTCACTTCTATAAATTTCCTTCCTAGTACTGCTTTCACTGTGTCCCATAAATTCCAATATCTATATTTTCTTTTTTTTTTTTTGTGGGTACTTGGGGTCGACCTCAGGACCTCACACTTGCCAGGCAGGTGCTTATGCCACTGAGCTATCTCACTGGCCTGAATTCCAGTATCTTGAACTGGCATTATCCTTTAATTGTAGAAACTGTCTAATTTCTTCCTTGATTTAATCTGTGACCTATTCATTGTTCAGAAGGGTGTTATTTAATCTCCATGTGTTTATGTAGTTTTTGTGGTTTCTTTTGCAATTGATTTCCATTTTTTTGCACTATGATCCGATAATATATGCATGAAATTATTTCAATTATTTTGCATTTACTTAAGCATGTTCTGTGAGCTAGTAAATGGTCTATTTTGGAGAAAGTCCAATTTATAGCTAAGAATCTGTATTCTGTTGTTGTAGATTGGAACACTGTAGATATATACTGAGTCAATTTGTTCAAAGGTTTTTCAGGTCTGTTATTTCTTGTTGAGTTTTGGCTAGTTGATCTATTTGTGACTGTGAGATATCGAGGTCCCCCATTAAAACTGTATTAGTGCTTATTTGATTTTTCATGCCCATTAATATTTGTTTTATATAGTTGTGTACGCTGCTGTTTGGTCCATGTATATTTATGATTGTTATGTCTTCCTCTTGGATTATTCCTTTAACAAGTATATAGTGACCTTCTTTGTTTCTTCTGATCAGTCTTGGCCTGAAATCCATTTTGTCTGCAGATAGAATAGCTACCCCTACTTTTTTCTAGATTCTGATCACATGGAGTATTGTTTTCTGTCCTTTGACTTTCAGTGTATGAAATTTTTTTGTTAAATGTGTTTCTTATATGCAGCATATTGTTGTATCTTGTTTCTTGATCCATTCTACCAATCAGTTTCTTTTGATTGGTGAACTGAGTTCACCTGCATTGATGGTTATAACTGATATGTATTGACTTATCCTTGTCATATTATTTTCCTTTTGTTGGTTCCCTTTCTTTCCCTTCTGTTTAATTGCTTGTTTGCCTGGTGATTTCATTCCATTGGGATTCATGGAATTGGTTTTTTCTAGAATATCCTTCACAACTTTTTGAGTGCTGGTTTGGTGGTCATGAATTTCTTCATTTGTTCTTTATCATGGAAGTATTTCCCCATCAGTTTTGAAATATAATTTTGTGGGGTACATCAATCCAGGTTGGAGATTGTTTTCTTTTAGGACTTGAAATACTTCACTCCAAGCTCTCCTTGACTTAAGGCTTTGTGTTGAAAAGTCTGCTGTGATACATATTTTAAGATCTCCAATGTTAGTCATATTTTTAATGAAAGATACAATGCAAATTTTAGCATATACTACTAAATTTACTTTGAAATACTTTTATAAGATTTGAGAGGGTTTTTAAATAAATATGGTAATATTTTGAAGATATGAAATATTTGTCATGATACTTTGATTGTTGTGTCTATTATTTAGGTGTAGATTGTCAACTTTGCTTAATTCCTTCCTGAGCTACATTTTAGTCAGTTTCTCAGTGAATTAATAGGTCAAATAATTATATAAGATACATAATTTTTCTCATCACTTTCTGAAATTATAAACTGCATCACCCCAATGTACAGAAATTGTAGGACATATACTTTTTGTCCTATGCCGAATGTGGCTTGGAATCAGCAGACACTGGCACAGTGGTGGTGATGGCTTTTCACTGATCGGGCAATCCTCCAATGATAAATGGAATTCATTTGTGAAATGCTTGGCCAGACTTCCCTGCATGTACATAATGCTAAAGGACAACAGTGTATTCAATCCAAAACTCCTTTAGCATCAGTATATCACTAATTCATCGTAAGAGCCTCAACTCTATTGGTATTGCTTATCCTTGGGTGCAAATGTTGCTGTGAAAAAAATAAAGGGCAATATGTGATAATTATTAACTTATTATTATTATTAATATTAATTTTTCCTACACATAAGTAATCAAGAAATCACTGAGCTTGTTCTAAAGATAATCCAGTAAGCAGAAAATTATTAACTTATTATTATTATTAATATTAATTTTTCCTACACATAAGTAATCAAGAAATCACTGAGCTTGTTCTAAAGATAATCCAGTAAGCAGAAAATCTTCTTGCTCTCAGGGCTGACTGTCTCTAAAAGAGAAAAAAATCAAACAATGTGTGTGTATGAGTATGTGTACGTGTGTGTGTATAAGCTATAAATCTGTCTTTTTAAGGAAATTTTTGAAATTCCATTGAGGAATAATTTTTTAAAAATAGGAGTTAACTGGGCAAAGAAGGTAAGTTGGACATAGGAAATCAGTGACATTCTCAACAAGAAGGGTTCTAGCTGTCATCGGGCATCCTCCATGTCCTAGCTTTTTCAGGAACTACCAAATTTGGAGAGTCCTGTCACCCCAGGTCATACCCTTCTCAGAGAAGCCCATTATCTAGTGGCTGATGAAAAAGGGTGGTATAAACACTCAGAAAATCTGGCCCTACTTGGACCACTCTAAACTCTCATTCTAACTCAAAGTTCACAATGCAATGGAGTAAGTGTGTTATTGAGTCAGTACCACAACTGTAGCTCTTCTTCCTTTCGCTCTGGCCTTCCCCAGGTATCAGTCCCAAAACCATGGCTTAATAAAAATGCTGCCTGCTATGCTCAACCTTGAAACTTATTTCTCGGAACTCAACCTGTGATTAGTATGAGTTGCACTGGGGGAGCAGGGATGAATGAGTAGGAATAATGTTCTACAAGGAAAAGATAGCTTCTTTGAAGCTCAGCAGAATGGAGCAAGAACTATTTCACACAGAGGGTAGTAGACAGGCAGGTGTTTATAGGAAGGGTTTTCAGCAGTGCAAAAGTCACCACTCTCCTATATGCTATATAAATAATAAATAATGTAAAGATTTCAGTGTGAATTAGCCTTGGAATTCAGTACTTCCCTTGACTTAGACAGCAAAAGTGGAATCAGAGCTGAGTTTACCACTCTAAAACTGATGGTTTGCATATAAAAGGAAACAAGAAAAAGTGTCAAACATGCATTGTCTGTATCACAATTTTGTTCAAAACCACTCACTCCTGAAAATACACATTATTTTTCAGGCTAACAATATTATTTGAAGTGGAAACTGGAAAAAGAGTGATGGGGAAACAGAGTTGGCATTCTTGATTTTCAGAGGTTCAAAGAGAAGTTCTCCACAGCACTATTAATAACATAGGATGTGGTATTGGAAGAAAGCGTTCACATCTTTTTATCTCTTAATACCATTCTTAATCTGATAAATCTGGAAAGTACATTAAATCGGCCAGACTGTCCTTTAATCATTACTGTATCCAAAGGCTCCTTCTACTATTTAATAGGAAAGCACATTTATGTTCTTGGTAAAAATTATCTTTTGGGATTCAATGATGTATGATGAAGGACACTGAGCAGAATTTTTAAAAACAAAGTGTTCAGAGGTTTTGAGAGAATGTTACAGTATGTTAGAAGAGCAAGGTAAGAAGGCAGAGGCTGCAAAGAGTCTACTTGCAATTGCAGGGATTTGGTAATTCAAGGACACAGGTGAAAACAGGGGCATGTAAGAGAGTTCTCAGACAAGAAAGACTGTGAAAAATATCCCTTGAACTATTCCAGGGTAAAAGCTCCTCTTCCACATGCTAACTGTGCCCCGCCATTTAAACAAATGAACATTCAAGCAAATGGAGAAAATATCACGCATGACAGTCTTGCAGTTCAGATGGAGTTGGAAAGAGTTTTGAGGAGATAAGAAAGGACAAAATCATGAGAGTTAATCTGAATGATAAATAGCATCGAACTATCTTTTCAAAGCTCTGTGTCTGCCTAACGTCTCCTTGCTTTGTCACTGCTAGTATCTTTGATACTCAGTGTGGTCTGCAAACTGAATTTACTCCAGAACCAATTTATTACTACATCATAAGATATACAAATATAATGGAGAACGTGTGAGAAAATTCTGTAGCAATTTCCTGAGTACTACTTACATCTGTTGCATTTAATAATAAAAATGAAGCTTGGTTTTGTTTGTATTTTTTTAATGTTTCAGTTTCATTATATTATTCACATAACAGATTAAGGGAAAACTTTCCCTTCTTCAAAATATTTGGAGAAGTACTGAGCAATGGAAAGAAACTAATTTGATGGGGGTAGTGTATCTGGCCTTTCTGATTTTGGAAAATTCTGGAAATTAGCCAACTTGGGCTCATGTGAGATTCTCATGAGCTATTTTCTGTTTTCAGCAGTTATGGTCTGTTTGTCTTTGTCTCTGTCTCTGTCTCTGTCTCTGTCTCTCTCTCCCTAAAACACAGTTCAGCTTGTTCAGGGGAGTGTTCAGAATAAAAATATATGGGAGCCTACTGTGAGATCAGCATGGCTACTGATCTGAGTAGGTGCACCTATGGCCCACGTTCTGTTTCACGCAGACCAAGACCGATGTAAATTTCAAGATAAATATCAACTCCACTAAATGAAATAGTGATAACTGCTACAATAGGAAGGGGCAGTGAATATCATGTTCAATGAAAGAAGCTAGATCAAAACTATGTGTTGATATGAAATGTCCAAAAGTGCGAATACACAGGCAAATCAATGATTGCCTGGGGCTAGAGTAGGGGTGAAGAAAGACTATAAATGTACAAAGAAATTTCTTTGCAGGTTGGTGGAAAAGGGCTAAAATTAGACAGCTGTGATGGTTGTACACTGCTATAAATAACCTAACAATTTTGCTTGATTAGGCAAAATAACTATCCTTCCCTTAAAATAGTTTGAGAAGCTACTGAGCAACAGATTGAAACCAGACTGGTACACACTGACTTTTACACTTGAGACAGATAAATTTTTGGTAGAAATATTATATCTCAATAGATCTGTTTTCTAAAATTGTAATCCCTATTACAAAAAAGGAATATATGTTAAGTATCCTCTGAAACCTTAAAATATGAATCAAAAATGTAATAATGCCTATGATATATCTCAGTTAAAAATGATACACTCTACTGAGTGCTTTACAGATATTCTCTCATTTAACCCTGACATATATATATATATATATATATATATATATATATAATATTATATATATATATAATATAGTTTCCCCCCCTTTCTGCAGTGAAAGGGCAATGCCAGTAGGCATGGCATTATATCTAGTGCCACTAAGATGGTAAGTGGTGGCATATCTCCAGGCATGGCGCCTGCCTGGCAAGTGCAAGGTCCTGAGTTTGATTCAATTCCCGGTTCAAAAAAAACAAACAAACTTGTCTTTTCCTGGCAAATTGTGAGGTCCTGAGTTTAATTCTCGGTACCAAAAAAAAAAAATAATAATAATAATAAGATGGTAAGTAGGAAAAGTTAAATTTAATTTTACGTTGTTCTGTTTAAAAAGTATATCTTGTAATCTGAGCAACTACTTTGATGATAACAATACGCAATATATTAACCATTGTTAATTTCCTATTATATTGTTATGAAATTCTGTATTACTGTTTTTATTGTTTTTTCTCCTTTAATAAAAGTATATACAGTATAAACTTTTCACTGAAACTTGTTCTATTTTACAAGATAATATGGACACTCAAAAGACCCTATGTTGAAGTGATAGAGAAAAATTTAATGTTTGAATCGGATTTTAAAGTGAATTTGGGTATATAAGTATATTCATAAAAATACATCCCACTAATTTATTATTGATATTAGTTTACATTGAGAATACCTGAGAGTCATAAAAGCTCATTTCTTTGTTACTTATAGGCAGGTTACAAAACATATATTTTTCAAAAATATTTTTATGAACCTATGGTCGATTTTCTCTTTTTTGCCTCGTCCTTACTCAATGAAATAAAAGTTAGAAAAATATTCCTGCAAATGTGCCAGAAACCATTTTATAATGTCCTGATTTTTAGTGTCTCAGTTGACATGATTTGTGCCAGTGAGTTTGAGAGCCAACACTGTAATGATGGCTTGATATTGTCAGAGATACATATATGTGTTTATCTTTCAGATCAAGGGTAAGAATGAAAAATAAAAGGATCAGGGAACATTCATTTGAATTTTTACCTGCCAATGGAGGATTATATTCCAAATCAAACCAAGAGTCAGCTTATGATTTCCATCAACTATGTCAGTGCTTCCAATATTCACTAAATCAACCTGTTAAAGAGAAAGGGAAAATATTTGAAGGAAGGAGACCATATTTGTAATTGCAAAGAAAGAAAATATGAACATAAATGTATTTAGCTATACGAGAATAAGTAGCATTATACCTTTTAAAAAAGAAAGTAAAATAAAACCAAATGCATTTATAAATTCACTTTTCTTAACAAACAACCATCCCCACTGCACTTACAGAAATATGAAATAAAAATATGTTTAGCGTATAAATAGATTAGTGCAGATTAAATAGGGCAATCAGTATCTCCAAATAAAGTATACAACAGTCATAAATCATATATGATGCCTAAAATTAAGACATGCTTCCTACTACAAAATTGCAACTAAGAAGGAAAAAAAAAAGGAAAGAAAAAAAAAAAAGAAGTCCATTACTTCTTCAGTCTAAGAGGAGTGCTTTTATAATTAAGGGTGGCTATATTTGACTAAAATACAGCTGCTTTAGAAAAAATGATAGAACTCTAATAAACAATGGAGATAGTGGCTATTTCTCTTTTTCCTACCCAAGGATAGGTTTGAGAATCAAAATCTATCAGGGTGTCATTTTTAAGGCAAATTTCTACACTATGGAATCCCTCAAAATTTCATGTGCTGGAAGCTTGGTCCGCAACATAAGAGTGTTGAGAGAGATGGTAGAACCTTCAAGAGGTGGGGGTAGTGAGAGAAGATTAGATCAGTGGTGGTATTACCTTCAAAAGGGATTAATGTCTGTCTCCAGGAAGAAGGTTAGTTCTCAGGAGGCTGGATTGGTTAACACCAGAGAGAGTTATTATAAAGCATTTTTGTCTTTCTCAGCTCGCTCTTTTGCTTCCTTTCTTACCAGATGACCATGTTTGCTTGCACATGCTCTCGTCATGTGATAGCATCCTCTATGAGGCCCTCACTAAAAGCAGATGCTGACACCAGGACCTTGGAACCCCAGAACTGTGAGATAAATAAACTTATTTTCTTTATAAGTAACTGGTTTCAGGTATCTTGTTATAGAAAGACAGAACAGACTAAGACACTTTATGTCACCTTGCCTTCATGCTCCTAATATTTGTAACTGGAGTTTGGTTAAAAATAAAATAATCCCATGAAAAATTTGTTTAACACTATTATGCAGTTGGGAAGTATAATTTATATCTGCAATGAGATATTGCTACACAATCATAATGGCTAAAATAAAAAGGAGTGGTTATATCAAATACTAGTGAGGATGTAGGGAAACTGCGTCACTCAAATTTTGCTGGTAAAAATGGTAAATGGTACAACTACCCTGGAAAACTGACAGTTTCCTACAAAAATAAACATGTATTTACTATGCAATTCCTGAATTGGGTTCTTCAATTTTTATTCAAAAGAAATGAAAACTTATGGTTATAGTAAAATAGCATATCATTCTAGCTTTGTTTTTACTAGCCAAACACCTAGAACAACCCACATGCCCTTCAAGTGTGAAGAACTAAACCAGCTGTCGTAGAGCAGCCCTATGAAATAACACAAAGCAATAAAAAGGAACAAACTATTGGCATATACAGTAACTTGGATGAATTTCATGGAAATTAA
Source organism: Erethizon dorsatum (assembly GCA_028451465.1). Lineage (NCBI taxonomy): Eukaryota > Metazoa > Chordata > Mammalia > Rodentia > Erethizontidae > Erethizon > Erethizon dorsatum. The sequence goes on from CM051842.1 coordinate 24,860,804, forward strand.
GCATAAACAAAAAACCAATCTTCAATGTGTTTCACTCTGTATGATTCTATTTATACAACACTCCTGGGAAGAAAAATTATATAAATGGAGAAGACAGTATCAGTTTCAAGAGGTTAGGAATGAGAATAAGATATATAGGATTGGTAGAAGTAGTTATACAAGAGCAATACAAGGCATCCTTGGAGTTATGTAATTGTCATGAATCTTGACTCCAAGCAGGGATACACAAACCTACACATATGATAATACTGCACAGAACTAACCACGTGCATGGACACACAATTACAAATAAAACTGGAAATATCTGAATAATATTGACAGATTGAATTAATGTTGATATCCTGTTTTTGATATCATACTTCAGTTTTGCAAGTTCCCAGATTATATTAACGACTCATGAAGAAGAAAGTACCATTATCTACATTTCATCTGGGGATTCCTCAGATGGCCCCAGAGGACAGGAATGCCTCCATATGTAAAAGCCATTATAAATTTAACAAATGCTTCATTGATTCACAAGTACATTTTGGCTTCATTTCACACACTGATGTACTTAGAACTTAAAAAAGACAAACATTCCTGCATTCATGGTATTTAATTCTAGTAAAAGTGATAATTAGATCATACATTGTTGGTGGTTTGATTATTTACAGAGAATATGTACTTTGTAAAAACACTTATACTTCTGGAATTAATGCTGATAGTTACATTTTGATTTCCCATACAGATGATCCTGGGAAGACTTAGAGCAAGTTATAGATAAGTCCTATCCACTGTTATAAGACTTCTCACTGAGTGAGCAGAGGGGTGGCTTTTCCATTTTCCTATTTTCAAATATTCCTTTAAGGTCCAATTTCCATTATGTTAAGGTACTATGCTCAACCCTGCTAAAGAAAATTAAAATAGAATCCCAAATAACAAGAAATTCACAAATTAATAGGAGGCCACGTAATAAAACTAATTACAATTATATAGGCTCCAGCACTTCTACTTCTAGCTATACACTGTATCAAGAATTAAAAATAAGAGTTGAAAGCAGATACTTGAATATACAGGTATACGTCAATGATCATAGCATCTTGATTTACAGCAACCAAAAATGGAAACGACCCAAATGGCCACCGACAGATGAATGGATATCCAAAATATGGTGTGTGTGTGTGTGTGTGTGTGTGTGTGGTGTGTAAGTGGTAGTAGTAGTAGTAGTAGTAGTAGTAGAATAATCTTTAGCCTTAAAAGGAAATGAAATTCTGGTACTAGCCATATCAATGCACCTTGGAAACATGGTAAATGAAATAAATAAGACACAATGCAAAAAATAGTTTGTGTTTCACACATATGAGAAATCTAGAATCATCAAATTTATAAAGACTGAAAGAATGGAAGTTATCAGGGTTTGGGGGAGAGAGGAATAGGGAGTTTCGTTTAAGGGGTGTGAACTCAGTTTTGCATAAAAAACATCTAGAGATAGATAGTGGTGATGGTTTTCCAACAATGGGAATACAATTAAAACCAGTGAACTGTATAGTTGAAATGGTTAAGATGATATCCCAACACAACAAAGATCATATATTGAAAGAACATAGCTATAAAAATTTAGAAAGTAAAAATTTAAAAACCTTTCTTCTGAAGTTAGGAGCAAGACAAATATGTCCACACTTGCCATTCCTATTCCACAGAGTACTACCAGTTTTAGCCAGAGCAATTAAACAACAGAAAGAATAAAAGGCATCCACATTTAATATGAAGAAATATAATTATTTTCTTTTTCAAATGACATTTTCTTAAACAGAAAAATCTCTAAATACTTCAACAAAAACTCTTAGAGCTCAAAACAAATTCAGCAAATTCATAGGACACAAATTGAATATACAAAAATCAATAGCATTTCTATATGCTAACAATGAATCCATCTGAAAAAGAAATCTGGAAAATAACTGAATTCACAATAGCTGTCTGAAAAAACTTTCCTAGGAATAAATGTAATCAAAGAGGGGGAAGATATGACAGCTGAAAGCTACAAAAGAAATTTTAAAAGGCACAAGTAAATGGAAAGATATTGTATGTTCATTAACTGGAATAATTAATCTTGTTATAATACCAATGTCATCCAAAGCAATCTGTAGATTCAGTGCAATCCTAGTCAAAATTCCAATAATATTTTTCATAGAAATAGGAAAAAACAATGCTAACATTTATATGGAACTACAAAAACTACACAATAACCACAATGATCTTGAAAAAAATGAACAAAAGAGGAGGCATTACACTACCTGACTTCAAAAGATCTCACAAAGCTATACTAATCAAAACAGCATGGGGCTGGTGAGATGGCTCAGTGGCTTAAGCGCCTGCCTGGCAAGTGCGAGGGCCCGAGTTCGACTCCCGGAACCCACATACAAAAAAGGGGCTGGTGATATCGCTCAGTGGCACGGGCGCCTGCTGGCGCGCGAGGTCCTGAGGTCTACTCCCCGGTACCCACAAAAAAAAAAAAAACAAAAAAAAAACAGCATGATACTGGCATTAAAAACAAAGACACCTAGATCAATGGAACAAAATCCAGAGCCCAGAAACCTACATATGTATAGTCAATTGATTTTGGGCAACAGTGCCAAGAACACAAAATGGGGAAAGGATAGACTCTTCAATAAATGATGGTGGGAAATCTAGACACTGTATGCACATGTGAAAGAATGAAATTAGATGTTCTAGCTCATGCAATATGCAGAATCAACTGAAATGGATACAAATTTAAATATATTAACTGAAATTTCAAAACTACTTGAAGAAAACAGGGGAAAACTCCATGATATTGGTCTAGACAATTATTTTCGGGATACGACCCTCAAGGAATAGCCAACAAAAGTAAAAATACACAAATGAGATTACATAAAACCAAAAGGCTTCTGCAGAGCCAGGGAAACCATCTATAGATGAAAAGATAATGCAGAGTGGGAGAAAATACTTGCACACCATATTTCCGATAGTTAATATCTAATACATATAAGGAACTCGACTCACTAGCAGGAATAAAAATTACATGATTAAAAAATGGGCAGTAGATCTAACAGGTATTTTTCAAAGGATGATATACAAATAGCCAAAAGGTACAGGACAATATTCCCAACTTTGCTAAACATCAGGGGAATGCAAATAAAAACCATAATGATGTGTCACCAGTTTACCCAAGTAAGAATGACTACTTTTAAAAAGGATAAAAATAGAAGGGTTGGTGAGGATGCTGAGAAAAGGGAACATTTTCACATTGTTGGTAGAAATGTAAATTTTTATGCCCACTATGGAAACAGCATGGAGATTCTGCAAAAATTTGAACTAGAAACTTATGATCCAGCAACCCTAATACTGGGTATATAGCCAAAGGAAATGAAATCAGTGTGTGAAAGGGACACCTACACTCCCATGTTCACTGCAGTACTGTTCATAATAGCCAAGAAATGAAACTACTAGGTGTCCATCAACTAATGCACAAATAAGCACATGTCATATGTTAACACAAATGAATGCTACTCAGTTATAAAAAAGAATAAAATCTTGTCATTTGCAATATGGATAGAATTGAGGATCATTATGTTAAAATAAGCTCTGCACAGAACAACAAGTACTATATGATATCACTCATGTATAAAATCTAAAAAGTTTGATCTCATAGAAGTTGTGAGTAGAATCATGGTATTCAGAGACTGAGAAGGGGCATGGGTGCAAAAGGAAGGAGGAAAGTTTACCAATGACAACTAAAAATTAGATGGATTCAAGATGTTCTGATGAGAACCAGGTGTGGCGGTGCACGCCTGTAATCCCAGCAATTGGGAGGATGAGGCAGGAGGATCACTGCAAGTTTGAGGCCAGCCTGGGCTACATAGTGAGTTCAAGGCCAGCCTAGACTACACGGTGAGACCCTGTCTCAAAAAAAGCCATGTTCTTGTGAGTTATTGCACACTAGGGTGACTATAGATAATAATGTAGTATTTCAAAAAGCTAGAAGAAAGGATTTTGAAATTTTCACCTGTTCCATGAATACCAATGTTTATAGCAGCACAATTCATAATAGCTGAATCCTGGAAGGAGCCTGTATACATATCAACAGATGATTAGATAAGGAAAAAATGGAATCTATATATAATGGAATACTACTCGATTATAAAGAATGATACATTTGAGACATTCGTAGGAAAATGGATCCACCTGGAAAATATAATGTTGAGTGAAACAAACCAGACACACAAGCTTCAGTAGTGTATGGTATCACTCATTTGAATGAAGCAAAGTACAAACAAACAGAACAATAAAGGATGGATAGGAAGGGTCAAGGGGATGGATCTCTTGTAATAGGGAAGTGTTCCAAGGGAACGAGGATGAGGGATGAGTAGGAAGGAAAGGGGAAATAAGTAGAATAAAGCTGTGCCATGTACAGGAACTATAATAACATGAATTAATGTAAAAATTACATACCATAACATGAACTATGTTTAAAAATATCAACAAGAATGAAAAATGGAATAGGAGAATTAGAGGAGGATGGTGGGAGGGGGTGGGAAGGGGATTAAAAAAAAACCGTACCCACTCCCCAAGATGACTGTAAACTTCCTAAACTGCAAACATGTATGAATAAAATAAAAAATACAAAAAAAAATTTTAAAAGAATGTTTTCACCATGAAGAAATGATAAATATTTGATGAGATAATATGTTAAATTTTTTACACATTATGAATCATTTTCATTAATGGAAACATTATATGGTACTCCATTAACGTATATGGGTTTTATGTTTTAGGTATGTTAAAAATAAATTTAAAAAGAAAAATGTTTAATTTCTTTATATAATCACATAAACATTTTATTTTACAAAAAAGCTTAAGGTAGATCTCATATATATTTCCTATTTTTCTTTTAAAAAATTTTATTTTCCATTTAGCTTGTCCTTTCTTCCCTTGACTTGTCCTGCAATCTAATCCAAAGAAAACCCTTTCTGTCATATTTACTCCCCATTTATGTGATCATTTAACATATATACATGCATATATGATTTTATATACACACAAATCCATGGGCTTTTATTCTGCAAAACTTCAGCTGAGTGTGGTGGTGCATGAGTGTAATCCCAGCACTCTGGGAGCTGAGGTAGGAAGTTCAACCCCAACCCAGGCAATTTATGATTTAGGGAGTCCCCGTCTCAAAAACAAAACGAAACCAAAAATAGAAAAAAAGGTTTAGGGTACAGCTCAGTGCAAGTTCTTGTGTTCACTTCCCAGTATATCAATAGCAACAACATAAACAATAACAACAAAAAACCCAGCCAGAATATATAGATTATGTTAAATTTTTCTTTTATTGAACAATAATCCCCATTTGTTAATTCATTTTAATGGCAACATTATAGTTTATAGTTTGGGTGTATCATACTTTGCCAATCCCCTCTTGGCGGACATTCACTTTGTTTTCATTGTTTTCATATATTTTGTTTTTCCTGTTATACTGCTTTATGCAATGCACGGACAGATATCTCATATATACATTCTCAGACAATGATGCTTCTATTGTTTATTAGTAATTCTCAGGAAGATATCTACTAGATCAAGGGATGTGTGTATATGAATTTTGGTAGGTATTGCCACATACTTTTCTGAAAAAAAAAATTTAGCATTTAAACCAGTAATGTGTAAGAATACGATCTTCCCTCACAAGTAATAGGTATCTTCTGCCTTTAAGTTTTGCTAGTCTGACAAGTAAAGATATATCACTTTGCAAAATTTTATTTCCATGATTCCTAGTACATTTGGAATATGTTTTGCATAATTGGCTATTACAATTGCATCTGTGACTTTTAGGTTAATATGCTTTGCTCATTTTATCTATGGGGGAGTTTTCTGTTCGTTCTTAAATTTAAGAGCTCTTTGTAACTAGAAGCTAACATTACCGGATGCTTACCACTTCTTAGATGTGATTACAAGCAATTTCATATCATTCTACATAATAGAAGTTTTGCATTTTATTCAGACTGTTACAGATTTATGATTTAATTTTGTTTTCTGACTGATGGTACCAGCATTATTGTGACAGCATAAAAGGAAATGTGGAGTTTTATCTTTTTAGATGCTCTAAGATACCTGAAAATATAGGAATCACTTAAATTCATTTGAAGAATCTCGGGACATTTTGCAATGGTGGATTTTCTAATAACCTACCAAATGCTTTCTGAATTAGTCTAGCTTAGTTTTCTACTTAGTCTTTTTGCAATTTTAGTAATTTCCACTTTGCTAGAAAAAATCAATTTCCAGGATTTTTAAAAATTAATTTAGAGAATTGTAGTATCTTCTTAATTTCTTGTATAAATGTTATGCGTTCTTCCTAATCACTAATCTTGTCCATTTTTATTTTTATTTTTCTTTGCTGAATTACAAATTTATCTATTTTGCTGATCTTTTCCATAAGCCTACTTTGAATGGATTCATTCTTTATTGTATTTTTTAGTCTTGTATTTTGATTGCAATTTTCAGTTTTTCTCTTTTTATAGTTTTCAAAGATGTATTAGTAACTCTTTTATTTATGTCTTTAAAAAAGCCTTTGAACCTATACAGTGTCTATGCACACAGCTTTCACAATGCCCACATCATCACGGTTCATCAATTATGTAAATTTTACTAAGAGTTTCTGTACCTTTCATGAGTATGTTAATTTTACCAAGAGAGAAACAGAATATTAAAGATAGACAAAGCTTCCACAAAATTAGAGTTAAAATTAGATCAGGAAATGAGAGTTAATTTATTAATTACACCAGGAGAATTCCTCCCAAAGTCCATTAATAGTGTCTCTTCATGTTAATAAAATTACACATCATGTAGACAAGGAATATTATTTATTTTTGCTATGCTTTGCCTGTTGCTGTACATCTCTTCTTCAAACCACCAAGGACTATAAGGAGTAACAATATTTAATAATCATAAAGCGGCCATAATATAGGGTATTGTGTCACACCTGAAGAGTGTTTATTGTTGATGGACTTTATGTTTCTATGGTTCATATCAATAATTTGGCTCATTTTGACTCTAAATTCCCATATGCTTTTTGTTGCTATAAGGCCATATTTCTTATTATGTGGCTTTAAGAGGTATTGTGTTTTTTAAAAAATTCATTGTTAATTATTCTTATATAATCATCACCGTACTGTACAATGGCTTCTTTTTTCTTTAACATGTTTCTTTTCTAATGCATGTTCTATAATTACATCTTTCTGGATTTTCAACAATCCAATAGTGAAATAAGCATGTTCAAATCTATGTGTCTGTCTAGTAAGCAAAATTTAAAAAAAACACTAATAAAACATTTGTGTGATATGGATCTACTGTTGTGTGTTCGTATCTGTATTTTGACAATCATTAGATTGTAGGAAATTAAATATTGGGGTCATTAACGATACTCAAAATTCTGGTTTCCTGTTTTACAGAATATAAGTATCTCATACCAAATCAATAGGTATGAAGATTGGTATTTTGTGTGAAAATTTAATGGAATGCATTGAAGTTTTTTGGGGGGATACCAGAAATTGAACTCAGGGCCTCGCACTTGCCAGGCAGGCGCTGTGCCACTGAGCTACATCCCTGGCCCTGCACTGAATTTTTGTAGAAATAAGTTCTCCTACATATAAAACTTGGATATTGACGTCTTTGTCATCAGAAAAAAATTGACATAAAAGTAACTGCAATAATTACATCAAATAATAAAAATGAAATAGATATTCTCGTGGCAGAGCATAAGAAAGAAGAAAGGAAAATAAAGTGAGTGGTACATTTGTGATAAATATGTATGATGTATATGTGTATATTTGTGTGTTTTCCTGTATGTGATATGTGACAAAGTTCTGTGAAAATGCTAATAAATTTCATCATGTATTTTTTTTCTTTTGGCAAAAGTTGAGAAATAGATAAAGTCTTCCATATATAGATTTGTAAATGATTTGAGCACTTGTAGTTTTAAATGGGAAGTTGCAGAAATTTCAATATGAGAGTTATTATCTTTACAATACATGGCATCTGCTGTTCTTGTCCTTTTAGACAAACATTGACAAGGACATTTCACAGCTACAGCGCTGATGACAAAATGTTCTATATCATTCAGCCAAGTGAAATTAGGTGAAAGCTAAGAGGTTTTTGAAATTTGTTCCAAAGTATATGGTTCTCCCACATCATTTAAGAGTTTGAGACTTATCCCCAGGAAGAGTCATTTTTGTTCTTTAATACATATAAATCTGATCATGTTTTGAATTAGATATGGGAAGGACAGAAGCATAAAGCATCTTTTCATTCAGCAGTCTTGGTATGTGAGTCTAAGTCATCAAAAAATGCTACAAGGTCACTAATGAAAAAGTTTTGATAATTAATTAAAATATTATGAAAGAGACTATAAAATAATATTTTTAAAGTTTGAGTTAATTTTCTTAACCAGATTCTTAAATAACTAATGGTTAGGGAAACAGCATGTATTGGACTTTATAAATATTCTTCCTGACACCTACTCATTATACATAAACATTCATCATCTATTTTGGGGGCTTTCATATCTACACATTTCTCTCTTATAAGTTGTATATAACTTGGAATGTTCCTTCCATCATTCTAGATGATCACAATTCACTTTCTAAATGTGTTAATCGCCTTTGACAAAATGCCTGCCATCATGTAGCTAAGCTAAAGAATCTTCTCCATATTCAAGAGCCACTGAAGTATTTATGTACTCTTTCTAAATATAATGCATTTAAAAGAACAAAAATGAAGGAAAGGCAAAGTAGTTTCACTGCATTGTACTGTGTACAATTTTAAATAACATTTAAGATTTACACTATTTAAAATTTCAAGAGTTATAGGCATAAATCATACTTATTTTCTTCCATTGAGACATGCATATATTGAATATTTTATTATTCAGTGATGAATGGTTCAATATATACAACATAAAGGGTGGGCTGCATTGCCATTGTGGACCTGGCTCTCCAATGACAGGTTTTGTTTATTCCCTGTCATAGCTCCATATACCAATGGTTATTTTTAACTTGATCCAAATTTACATGAGAAAATACTTGTTAGAAGTATGTTTTGACTCAGAGCACATCCTAAGACTTAAAAACAGGTATTCACTATGTACGCTCAATTATTGAGTTTTACATATTTAATAATTCATTAAATGTTTTTAAACATTTGCCACATACAGAAGGTTGAGAGATAGATTTAAAATGTATTATTTCATCATGTGGCTTAGAAATTAGTGAAATAAATTTCTCTGTATTTCAGATGTGTTTATGATCACAATGATACATCAGAAGGGAATTCTTTGAACCTATCAGCATTTTCACTTATCTTCACGCACTTATGTAGTCTTTGACAATAAAATTTGAGACAGTAAATATTTTTTTAAATCTCACAATATTAAAATATAATGTTGGGGCCGGTGAGATAGCTCAGCGGCATAAGTGCCTGCCTGGCAAATGCAAGGTCCTGAGTTTGACTCCCGGAACCCACATACGCAAAAAGGCCGGTGATATCGCTCAGCGGCACGGGCGCCTGCTGGCACGCGAGGTCCTGAGTTCGACCCCCGGTACCCACCAAAAAAAAAAAAAAAATATATATATATATATATATATATATATATATATATATAAAGATTTAAAGGGGTGAAAATCAATGAAAGCTAATATATTGAAATAGAATTTGCAACACAGGTAGGCTGGTTGAACATAAAATGCAACCAAACATTTTGGGAAATCAGCTATGATAACTAAAATAAGAATCATCTCTTATATGGAATATTATATACTAGAGGGCATTGCTTATAAAAATGGATTAATACCTCCACAATAATAATTCCACACTGTAGAATAGGGTAAAATATATAAATTTTCCATATAATATCATTCTATTTGAATTTTATTTTATTTTATTTTATTTATTTTTGTGTGTGTGTGGGTACCGGGGGTCAAACTCAGGACCTCACGTGCCAGCAGACGCCCGTGCAACTGAGCGATATCACTGGCCCTTTTTTCGTATGTGGGTATCGGGAGTCGAACTCAGGACCTCGCACTTGCCAGGCAGGTGCTTATGTTGCTGAGCTATCTCACTGGCCCCTCAATTTGAATTTTATAACTAGTATATACCATATATACCTGGCAGCACAGAATGCCACTTTAACAACAATCCTATACAGTTACAACTAACTTTCTTTCTTTTTTTTTTTTTTTTTTTTTTTTTTTTTTTTTTTTTTGAGACAGGGTCTCACTATGTAGTGCAGGCTGGCCTTGAAATCCCTTATGTAATCCAGGCTGGCTCCTTGGGATCCTCCTGTCTCAGCCTCCAGAATGCTGGGACTATAGGCATGCACCACCACGTCCAGAACAACTTCCTAAATTTGAGCCATTTTTACTGTTTTTAAGAAAAACATAGGCAATAGTGAAAAAAATAACATACATGACCGATATTCATCACAGCAAAAAGACCTAAAAAATGATAACTTGTAGTCATATAATTATTTTCCCAATAGACCTCCATGTGTATATATGATAGGTAAATGATAACCCCAATTTTAAGTAGAATATGTAAGAGAAATACTACTTTCCCTTGATGCAACAGATACATGCTAATGAGAGTGAGAGGGATAAACCAATTGCCTTATCAAATTATTTTAAATGAGAGCGTGCTTCAGTTTAAGAGTAATAATATCAATGTACATCTAAGTAAGAGTTTAAATACTCATGTTATGTTTTTGTATGTTTCTATATTCTGCATATTTTGGAAGAAGTCAGTCCAAAATCATGAAATCATTTGTCAAAGAACCTATAGTTGGTGATTTGGAGTTAACAGGATCTACTTCACCTCAATCTTGGGCACGAATGCTTATAAGGTACAGATAATTTAGAGGCTTATTGTGGGTACTGAAACTTAACTAAAAGAAATACTCGTCTAGCAAAAATTAATTTTAAAATCTGGAATTTATATTTGAACACTGGATTTTATGAGTGATAAATGGAAGCAGTTTATATTCAGTAAACGCTACTGTTATGTTCTGACATACTCCAAAATATATATTATATGCCTATTTAACCTTTGAATATTTAGAGACATAAAATAGTAGTTTTAAAGAACAGTTTAGAATTCTCTTGAGATCACATGCAATCAAGAGTGAACCCTATATCATTTTTCAGATCAATGACATTTGACAACCAATCCATGTAATTCGGTGACAACTTTCAATGAGATGATTAAGTAAAGATTTGAACATAGCTGACATATGAATCCTTACACTAGGCTTTTTACATAGTTACTTTAGATTTATGGTTTAATAATATATAGCAATGATCATATTTGGTCTGTGATCATATTTGTAGATCTGAATTTACTTGGTAAAAATTTGTCACCTTGTAACAGACAATTGATGAGAGCGGAATACTGAATGTAATTATGAGATCTACAACGATGTCAGCTAATACTAAATCAGCAAAGTCCTGGTTAAATTAGGGTGTATTCTGATAACATACTCTTTGTAAAAAATCTTTAAAAAGCATTGGGATCCATAAAATATAGGCATGGAAACCTCGGGAGGGAGGAGAGCACACAAATCGGGACACATTCCTGTGTGAAAAGGAAGACAGGATCACAGTGCATGTAGACAGCAATCTTAAAGCCCCACAAACACTTAAATCTCCCTATCAGATATTTAATTGCTAAGTTACCATAGCAGTGAAAAACTATTTCTTCAACTAATCATAAAATGATTAGAAATGCAAATATTCGGTAGAGAAAATTCATTGAAAAGTACTTACACCTAAGGAAAAGTATATCAATAAACACACTTAAATTACCTATTAAATATCTCTTTTCATTTCAGAAAATAGAGGTTGAAAGAACTAGGAAAATAAATGGGACAAACAAGCTGAGATATCGTATGGTGTCCCTTATATGAGAAACCCAAAATTTAAATCAAGAGCAAAATAAAAGGTAATAAGAAATAGATCATCTGGCGTGTCACAGCGGGCTGTTTGTTATCAGTGAAAGCTCTGAAAGGTTAGCCATCACTGTTAGAGTTACTGCTTCATGGCTGAGGGACAGGCTGAAGCAGAGGAGGCCCTAAGAAGGAAGGAGGAGACAACAAAATGTGCAAAATGAGCTTGAGCTAAAAAGAGCTTAAAACTGCCAGGAAGTATCTTTTTGAAAGGAAGGTTGTTTTTCTCCTTCCTAAGAAACCCGTGCTTACATTTTATAAATTCCAAAGCCATCTAAAAATTCTTACAAAAAGGTTAGTATTTAAATACACTCTAGGTATATAACCAGAAATTTAGTGATTTAATATTAGCTGACACAATTGTAGAGCTCATAACTAAGTTCAGTATGCCACTCATGAATTGCCTATCACAAGCTAGCAGGGTTTTGTTTATTGGTTTGTTTCTGTTTTTACCAATTTTTTACCCCTTTAAGAAGAGAGTGCTTTATTTTTTTTTTCAAGTTATTTTATTTTGTTTTGATGCTGGTATGGAATCTAGGACCTTGTTCATACTAAGTACATGCTCTACCACTGAGCTATACTCCCAATCCACGTGGGATTTTAAATACTAGGTTATAGATAAGCTTACAGAATTGTTTTTTTTAATACAATTTTCTGTTAACAATTATCTATTTCTTAAAAGTGTGGATGAGCTTACTGCTGGTATCAAATTTCATTGATTTTTTAAAATAATTAAATAGTACAGTTCTACGTAGAGTCCATTTTTTTTCTTTTGGTTTCCTTATCTATTGAACTCAAATTTAATATTTTCTTTTATTTTTAAACAGCCTGCATTTGTTTTTTCCTTTCTCCTGATCACCCTTGTAAGATATGAGTGTGTTTTATTTTATTGCAAATAACTAATTCTTAAACTTATCTACTTTCTTCTTTCTAATTTTTTCATTGGTATTTACATCCTACTTTCCGTCGAGCATTTTTCCTTTTTATACTATTTTTAGTTGAAAGCTTTATTTATTTTATCTCTTGTTTTAAATGAAAATAAAAGCAAAGGCAAAAACTGAATGTCTGTGTAGAATGTAAACTATTTTTCTCAGTTTTCTCATGGAATAATTTTTCCTACATAAATGTCATTTTGTACTCTTGATTTGTTACCACATTTTAAATATATTCTTAATTTATCATATAGTATCAAATAATATGCATTTTAAGAGTTCTTTTTGTGTATTTAATGCAATTTTCAGTGCCTTTTAATATATTATCCAGTTTTAATGAGTACATATGTTAGGAACTTTTAAAAATATATTAGTATTTTCCTATGTAAGTTCGTATAGTAGAGGAGAAATCAGAAATGACTCTTAGCCTGTTTTCTTTTCTGGCTCTAATTTTTTCCACAAGTATGGGAAGGAGTATAATGTCATTGGGTCCCCCAAGTGGCAAGAAACTACTTTTACTCACTGACAGCACATACAGGAAATAGTATTGCCTCAGAAGTAAATGACTTTCTGGTTGGTCCAGCAAAGTTTGGCCCCAGACAAATTAGTATTCTCAGTATATGGATTCTGGAGTTCATATTTGAGTCAGAAAAAAAAAAAAAAACATAAGAGATACACCTGGGATGTTGATTATCCTGTGTGGTGCCCTATTCCTAGTTTCTTTACCCCTTCTGTGTATGCAGTGCCTCCACTGCCTGTGACATCTTTGCCTAGTAGCTTCTGAGTGGGTTCAACCAATGAGCAGCCCTGGAAGGATACGGGGAGGATGCGTAGAGAAGTCAAGCTATTGCTTTTCTCCCTACTCCCCCACCAGGTTGGTTTTGAGAATAACTTTATAACTATGATCGCAGTTGCTGTCCAGTGAACCTCTCCCAAGGCTAGAGCTTTTATCAGTTTAACTTAACATTTCTCTTCCCAGGTCCTTTTTGATTTGGAGGTAGTAAGGGTTATTAATTAATGCTCATTCCTGAGTCCTTCATCATTCATTATTAGTTCCTTTTTTTGTCAGTATTCTGCTCACACATATGTAAATATCCCCGCTCATTATATTCTCTTCAACTTTATTTTTATATATGCCATCTGTTTCATGCTAGGACAGTTAATAATACATTTAACTTCACAAGATGACTTGGAATTGTATGGTGACCATATCAGTGGATAACACAATTGACTAAAGCTGAAAGGCTTTTATCCTACCTATGAGCACTAGATAGATCTACTGAGCTTTGGCCATACCTTAGGGATAGGGGAAATAATTCCTAATAATGATGGAAGTAGAATTTTCTGAATGTCTAGTTGGAAGTTCAGATTTAGATTTGGTTAATTTAAATGAAATTATTAAATTGTTGCTTTTCTTACAATTGCAAATTTTGGGGGGAGTTACACATAATACATATTTCTATACAACTGCTATACTTTGGAATGTCAAGAGAAAAATTGATATTAAATCTACAGTGTATTATGCAATTCATACTCTAATTTTTTTGGCTACTAAACATGTTATAATCTGACAATGGCAAATTAAAGGCTCTAAATGGAAATATATTTCCATCAAGTTTTCTTTGTGGTTTTAGCAATACTTATATTATGGAGTATGATTTGTTATGTCTTCCTTATTGATTATAACATTCTTTGGTAAAAATGCTACTCTTATGACAGGCAAATTGGAGGTAGACTTTTGAAGTTGGAGAAGGGGATCAGCATCAGGTGGGAGGTAAGGGAGATGGGTAATGAGTTAGAGAAAAGATTAAGAAATAGTAAATCATGTACCAGTTTACCAAACAAACTTCACCATCTTGCATTACTAACATGCACTGATAAAAAGCTGCTATTGTTTAAAAATACTTTCCCTGTATATTTTTGTTATTAATTATTCCATTGTGAAATTTCATAAGAACTTGTTCTGTTATGTATTTAATTTATAATAGCATCTTTAATTTTAGTCTTTGCCATCTCATTTAAACCAAGGTCCAAACCCTAGCAATGGTTCACCATGCTTCTTACTTCCACTACTTCCTTGCTCTCTTTGTCTGTTTTTTTGTTTTGTTTTTGTTTTTGTTTTTGTTTTGTTTTTTTCCATAGCCAGTCTTTTCCACTTACTAAGCCCTCATTCCAAATGTTTTTTCACCTCATGGTCTTTTTATCATCTACCTGAAATCTATTCTTTTAGGTAATCCCATGCCTCACTCCCTTACTTCCTTCAGCTCTCAGCTTAAAGAACTACTTAACCAAGAGGTCTTCCCACACCTCCTATTCTATTTATACCTTTTTAATTTATCTATCTAAGTATCTATCTATGTGTCTATGTATCTATGTATGTATATATGTATGTATGTATCTATCTATCTATCTATCTATCTATCTATCTATCTATCTATCTATCTATCTATCTATCTGCTTAGTGTTCCCCTCCATGTGGCTGCAAACTCCAGGACAGAAAAGATTGTGTTTGCTGTGATCACTAACTGCAGTGTCCATACATTGAAATGGCCACGTTTTGTTTTTGTATAATCACTTACAACATTCAAAAATTTCATTAGAAAATATGGGATGTATGATAGACTGATAAATATGGGCATCATTTAGAGTTTGGGAGGTTGGAGAGTTGGGTCTAATTTTTTTTTTTTGTACCGGGAATCGAACTCATAGCCTCATGCTTGCCAGGCAGGTGCTGTGCCGCTGAGCTCTGTCCCCAGCCCTAATTTTTTCTTAACAGGTTTCACCTTTTCATCTTTTTAAAATTGAAATATAATATAGATACAGAAAAGTATATTCAAGTATTAATATTTTGTATTATGTATGGCTATCATTTGTTCATTTTCATTTATTTGTAATATGCCATCATATGAATTCCATAATTTTTTCCAGCTTGGGTTATTATAAATAATACAGCTGTAAACATTCTCACACATCTTTGGTAAGCATGGAAATTTCTTTCTTTTAGATATATACCAGGAAAATCACTAGCATATAAGAATTGTTCATTTTCACATGAATAGGTAATGGCAAACTGTTTTCAATGGTTGTTTAAAATATATTTCCACAAGTTAATTTTGAGAGTTCTAGTTCCATAACCTCATCAACATTTGGCATTAGTAGTTTTTTCTAATTTCGGTCATGTCTAGGTATTTATATTGACAGCACATTGAAGCTTTAGTATAAATTTTTCCCTAATTGCTTCTGAGGCTGAATAGATTTTTTTTATTGTTTTAAACTTTTGAATACCTTCTTCTGAGGTTTTAGATTTTATTCTTTTTAGATTTTTTCTCATTCTGTAAAACTTAAAATTTGAGAAATATAGAACAAAATCATGGGATAAAACTGGGGTACTCAGTATTGTAAATGTGTCAATTATCCCCAAATTGATCTATGGGTTTAACCTAATGTTGATCATATTCCAAATGGGTTTATGATGACAATAGAAAATATGTTTATAGGGTACCATTTGGGCCAATAAAACCCAAGAAAATCTTGGAGAACAACAATATTAGAGATGTCTTACTCCATTTTCTGCTGCTATAACAGAATATATACCATAAACTGGGTAACTTATAAACTGTACAGGTTTCTAAGACTCACAGAATTGAAAGCTGGTAAGTAGAAAAATACAGAATCTGCACGTGTAAGGGATTTCTTTTTGCATAATAATATAGCAGAAGGGCAAGTACCAAGACAGAAATAAAAAAGGAGCTGAATGTATCCTTTTATTAGGAGTCAACTGCAGAGATAACAGCATTAATTTATTCATGAGAGTAGAGACCTCATGATCTAATCACCTCTTAAAAGGTCTCTCTTCTTAATACTGTTACAATGGCAATGAAATTTCAGCATAAATTTTGGAGGGGACATTCTAATAATAGCATGAGAGATGATTTTCTACAACATACCAGGATTATTATAAAAACCGTAGTAATCCACATGATACAACATTTTGCTTTCATAGAAAATGGAAGTGAATTGAAGTCCAGGAATAGACTTACATATGCATATATGAATATTTATGATATACTTAGTATTGAAGAACAATGTGGAAACAACATTTTTAAAATAAATGGTATTGCATCAATTAGATTCCACATGAAAAACAACATCTGTTTTTTTTTCTTTTTTGAGACGGTCTCGCTATGCAGTTTAGGCTGCCTGGACTCACCATGTAGTCCAGACTAGTCTCGAGCTTGCAATGATCCTCCTGCCTAAGCTTCCCAAGTGCTGGGATTACAGGCGTGTGTCACCATGCTCAGCCAAAAGAACAGCATTTTAACCTATACTTTATACCATACATAATAATCAATTTCAGATAGAAGATGGATCCATATTTAAATGGTAAGATAATAAAACTTATATAAAACAGTATAATACATTGACAAATGGCTTTGAGTAGGCTGATATTTTTTGAAGAGAACAAAAATATAAAGTGGAAGTTTTAAAATTAAAATATACTAATATGATGAAAACTTCTCTTTATCAAAATTCCTAATTAAGGAAATAAAAAGGTAATCTGCAAAGAAATAAAGTATGGTTGCAACTCCTTAAACAAGAAGGTCATGTTTAGAAAATAGGAACAACTCATAATCTGATGAAGTTCAAGTTAATTTTTCTCTTTTCAAATCATGCTTTTGGTTTCATATATAATATTGTTTTGGCTGGCCCAAATTCACACAGAATTTTGTTCTATAGTTTGTCTATTTTATTGCTAAGATTATTTCTGGGTCTGTATTGAAATCTGTGAAGTTAATAATTATAATATGTATAGGAAACCATAGGAAACGACTATTAGTCATAGTCTAATACATATATGAAAAAACAACTCATCAAAATATGTGGCTATATAAAATAATTGACTTTTTTACAGGAGATTCAGTAGCTCACATTTTAGTATTTACTATTACATTTTCTTGATAAGTGTCTTGCAGCTGTATTTATTTATTTTTTTTTATGTGGGTTCCAGGAGTTGAACTCAGGACCTCGCGCTTGCCAGGCAGGCGCTTATGCTGCTGAGCTATCTCACCGGCCCTGTATTTATTAAATTAATAATTTTCTGAAATTTTTGCTATTTCCTATGCTTCTATATTTTGAAATGGAACAAGCTGTTTTGATTTGATATTTTAAAAGCCTGCAGGTCTTAAATATCATAAAAGATTTCCATAATTTACTTGTTACTAATCTTTCAAATGGTCTATAAGATTAATAAAGAGTAAAACAGTCTTCTGGCCACAGAAAAATTGAAAATCTTGAGTCGCTGTACAGAAAATAATCAAAAATAATTTTTCTATAGAATAACTTTTATACATGAAAAGCGACAATGACTCTAATTGGTTGATCACAAAATCAATTGCCATACAGTTTCCACTTCCATATCTTGTATAATGCCCTGTCCCTGCCAAATGAGCTGAACAACATTTGGGAGGAGTATATGTTATTACTGATGTATCACTGCTTATGGTTATTTTAAGAGTGTGTGATCAATGTATTTGAATTTATCCTTGAAAGATAGGTGTAATGTAATTAGGAAGCTACTAAAAGTGCCTGGTGAATGTATTGGTCAATTAGAAAGGTTGTAGGAAGTTAATAAGGAAGGCGGACTGCTGGCCTCTGAAGCCATGAGAGACCTCAAAGTCACTCAGAGGAGACTAGAATTCCTATAACCTGGCAACTCATTTAGCTATGAGTGCTTACTTTCTCTGATACAACGTATATATTTTCAAGCAATTAAATTAAACCCGACAAGTAAATAAAAAACAAACCTGCAGCTCTTACCCTGAATTAAGGGTCTGATATGTCTCTACAATTTACATGTTTGGTGTGGTGTTTAGTAACTGTCAGCTTGATTCAAACAAACTTCATGATCCTCGGGTTTGAACACATTGAATACACAAAAATAATAATTCTCTATTAAATAAACTCAGAACACTTCTATGCCAAGGACACAATGTTACCACTAAATATAGCTGTGTGGGGTAAAATCTGAAAACAACGTGGAGAGGCCTCTCAGGGCGAGGTCACACCTTTCCCTGCCCTGTCACTGCCTGCATTTGCTTCCTGAATTATATTAGCCAGAAGCCCACAGAAAGGAACTTGAGCATGTCCTCTTAATAAGGACTGCTTTGATTTAGAAGACAACTTCAAAGGCTTTGTCTGCATTCGGGGCTAACATCCGCACACAGACATTAAGCTGTCTCACCGCATCCAGACCCTGTCTAGGTCACCACTTACATTATTTTTCTGCAAGACCTGCAGTGCCTTGTTGACATTGTTCAGGGCATGAACTCGTGTAGATCCTTTTTCTTTTGGCTGCAAAACAAAAGAAATAGTGTTTGTCGTCCGGAAGAGACCAAAAATCTACTAGAAACTAAACTTGATAAATTTCACCATTAAGTTTGAATATTTTACATTAAAATGAGGATAGATTGTGAGGCATTGACATAAGAGATCTAAAGGATTTGGAGTAATTTTACTCAGCATAGTGCTTCTGTAGTATGAACCAATCACTCCCAGAGAATGAAAGTACTATTTTTCTTCATAAAGCCTATTTAGGGTGATTGCCCCTTCATTCTATAACCCCATGTGGTTTTAGTATAAGACCATCAGTGACAAAAAAAAAAAAAAATCAGCATAATATGTAAGGAAATTTACCAGTAAGATAGGTAGGCAAGTGAACTTCTACACATTTTAGGGGACTTTAAAGGAGATGCGAGTCTTGTAAAACTGTAAAATACCAAATTGGGTTAAAGGAGACTATTTCTTTAGATGTTACCTTAAATGTCCTGGTCACTGAAGCTCAAAACCTTAATCATATTTGGTTACCTAACCTTTATTCTCATTCTCAAAGTCTTATCTCATGTGGTAATTTTTAAACTAACATCCATGTAGTTCATTATGCATATGAATTAGCTCATCCGTTCTGTTGTGGAGTGTTAGAAATCCCACTGTGATGAATCCTACTGTATTTATTCTCTTCTTCTAATTTCATTTCTTGTATCTTAATGAGCTACTTCATTACTGCATTAGCTAGTACCCGGACTTAATTCTGTTTTCTTTGCTTCTCACTCACTGCTCCTCCTTACATCCATCCTATACATTTTCAACCACAGCATTGTTGAACTAAGTCCACTGCCAATTCAAACTATTTGCATAGCTCTCTTTTCAACCTCAGGGTGACTATAGCTTAGTTAAGGGCATGGACTGCAAAGCTAGACTACCTGGGTTACAGTTTTCCCCTCTGCTACCTTTGTGCTATATGACTACTGGCAAAATTCTTAACTTCTCTGTACATTAGAGTTTCCTCATCTGTTAAGATGGAGTTAATAAAAATAAGTGCTCTGTGTGATTGTTGGGAGAATTCTCTGTTAATATGTGTTACAGTTTATATCTGGAGCCTCATGCACTCATAGGTGGAGCTTTTGGGTGGTGATTGGAACCCAGGCATGCAATACTCATCAGTGGATTAGCCCATTATAAGTTTATAGCTAAATGTGATGTTGGAAGGTGAAGCCTGGTTGGAGGAAATGGGTCACAGGAGACGTGACCTGGCAGCGTCTCTCTCCTACCCTCCTCCCTTGATTGTGCTCTGCTTCCCACTACCAAGCCATGAGGTCTTTCACCTCTACCATGCCCTTCTGCCATGCCACCCTGCCTTGAGCTAGCCCTCTGTAGCCCGAAACCTCTACAGACTGTGAGCCAAAATAAACCACTCCTTTAAGTTGTGGGTGTCAGTTACTGTGTCTCAGCAATGATAAACTAACAAAAACACTATGTATAAATCATTAAAATTAACCCTTGTCATATAATAGGTGCAATACAATGTTTGTTATCATTGAATGTGAAGTATTGGTATGTACATACTACCTCTAATTCCTTTTGCAAAGGAAATATCTTCATGCCCATTGTAGAAACAGTGAACTTGAAGTCAAGAGTTAATATACAGCCATACAACTAATAATTGTTGGGTCCAGAACCCAACTCTGGCCTACGCCTGTAGAGTGAGAGTTTCCATATTTCTTTCTCATTCCTCTAACTACCTTGTGAATACACCAACCAAGAAAGCAGCTTTCCTACTTCTCAAGTTTTGCCCCATCATTTCCAGGGGTATTCTTTTCTTTCTCAATAAGTTCCATCCACTAGAATGCTTTATCCCTTGAATTGCCTGCTCCACTTCATAAATAAAACAAAACATTCTATTCCTCAGGATGACTTGCCTCCTACCTTTTATCAAGCAGTATGCATGTCTTGCTCCTTCAACTTTCCACAACTTTAAGGACAACCTCATGAACAGCAATCTCCTTTTTTTTTTTTTTTTACCTCCAAGAGCATCAAAGTGCCAGTGGCTTATATTTATTTTTTTCCTACTTCCTATCACAAGGCCACAGAAAGATAAGGCTTTATATAAAAAGAAAAGCAGTAAAAATTTTTCATATATCTCTCTATGTATGTATTCACAATATGTAATTATAGTGGTAATTTTAGGTATTTAACATTTTAAAAATAATTAATCAAACCAATCTTTGGGTTAATATCTAGGCAAAAGACAAATATTATCCTTTAGCCAAGTGCACAAGAATTATGGTGATAAGATTAGTAACATTTTCCTTCACTGCAAACTCAAACGTATAAATGTATATGTACACACACACACATACATATTTATCAGGACCACAGAAATTCTACTATTAAGAAAAGCTGAAGAGAGGCAGGAGGGAGGAGAGAGGAAGGGGCCATAAAAAGAATTATGATGTGCTATGTACATGTACCAATTCCCCATGAAGAATGTAATCATTATGCACTGAAAAGAAATACTAATAAAAACAAAAATTTAAAAATATCAAAAGAAAAGCTTCAGGGTCAGATCCTAAAGTGGAATTGAAATCTTTCCCATTAGGGTCTTTGGGGAGTAATTCTAATTTTATAATTGTAAGGCAAATATCTTCTTTTTAACCCTGGGGATGCCCAGAGCTAACAATCCAAATGCAGATGTTTCCAAATAGAATAATAAAATTTCTGTTCAATAGTATACATGACTCCCATTAGAGGTACAAGTTTTAACTTTGTAGAAGATATTAGGATTCAAGACCAGGCACAGGGAATTGGAGTCTTGATACTGGAAGCATTCATGAGACAGGATATTCAGCTCTGTGGAAAAGGTGAAGTCCCCAGACCAGGGCTGCCAGATCTGTGTCTAGGATGAAGTGTGGATCACAGATTCTGTTAGCAGAATAAGTGAAATTTTATAGTGTGTATTGGCTTGCGTGGATGTTTGGTGATATTCCTCCACCAACTACTTACCCCATAATTGTCAATCACATGAATATTTTGATTTCCAATTTTTCTTCAATGCGTGTTATTCATTAGGTTCATTTAATCTCTGGATGTACCTGTACCTGTACCTGCATCTGCATCTGCATCTGTGTCTATCTGTATTTAACTGTGTTTCCCTATGCCCATGAATATCTCAAGTCATTTCTTTTTTTTTTCTATCTTGATGAAATTCATTATTTTGAAAACTGTATCTAAATGAAATATGTTAATATTACCAGGATTGTGTTGGGTGATGAAAGTATGTCTCCATCCAGGAAGTGACTGCAGAGAGTCATAGCACCACAGAGCAGAAGTTATGTACACATACGGAGGTGAAAAACTAAAGTCTTGTGCACAGAGACAAACGAGGTTGTGCAAGAACAAACTCAAACACCTGGAAAACGCTGATAGCTATTTATTTCCACAGTAGGATGAAAGCCTGACCTCAGATACAGAATTTAGGTACACATCAATATGTTGATTTCTAATATCTACCTACCTACCTACATGCCTACAAGTGTGCATGTGCACACACATACACGTATGTGTATATATATATATCTCCTAAAATGTACATATATAATGCTCACATAGTCATAGAATATGGGTGATAACACACAAATAAATGTCTAGCCAATGAAATTAAGACTAAGTGTGTACAACGCCCTTAAATTTGATAGAAGCAAAATATTCAAAGGCAACAAATGTGAACTTTTAGCACTTGATTTAAAGTGATTATTTCAGTAAGTTATCAAGTTGTTCTCTTCAATACAAGTTTATACCTCTTAAAAATATATCAAGTTTGAATTTAATAATATATTAAGTTCAGATGCTATCTTCATTTTAAAAATGAAAGCATAAAGTATATGCCTGGAGGAGGGATGTCATAGTTATAATATATATATATATTATACATATGCATATTATATATATATATATATATATATATATATATATATATACACACGCAGGCCAGAAAATAATGAAACAATAATTAAAAT
Organism: Erethizon dorsatum; assembly: GCA_028451465.1. Classification (NCBI taxonomy): domain Eukaryota; kingdom Metazoa; phylum Chordata; class Mammalia; order Rodentia; family Erethizontidae; genus Erethizon; species Erethizon dorsatum. The sequence continues at coordinate 24,884,092 of CM051842.1, forward strand.
CAAAAATAAGTGTTTCCTGGGACTTAAGGGGAAGGAGAAATTAGCACAGAGAATTTGAGAAAGACTTCACGGAGAAGCAGAAACCAAAGGTTCTGAAGGACTGCTAGAAAAGAAAGAAGTTCAGAAAGCAACAGGCAAATTAAACAACGTGGGTAAAACTCCAGGCATATCTGTAGAACAAAGACCAACCTCACCTAGCATAAGAAAATTCTAGGAGGTAAGATAGAGAGATAGGACTTTTTTTTTTTTTTGTGGGTACCGGGGGGTCGACCTCAGGACCTCGCGCGCTGACAGGCACCCGTGCCGCTGAGCGATATCACCGGCCCCTTTTCCGTATGTGGGATCCGGGAGTCAAACTCGGGCCCTCACGCTTGCGAGGCAGGCGCTTACGCTGCTGAGCCATCTCACCGGCCCAAGAGATAGGACTTTTGACAGCTTTCCCTTTCAATGACAGCTGGAGTTTGTATATTATCTATAAAATTGTGTGTGTGTGTGTGTGTGTGTGTGTGTGTGTGTGTGTTCACATGTACTCATGAGAAGTCATTGTAGTGAAGGGCAAAGAGAAGGGATTAAAATACTAATTTACCAGGATTCATTTGATATGTGCAATGGCTGACTATAGACTGGAGTCTTAAACTACATTTGAGAAAATAAAAACAATCCAAAAATAAGACTATTAAAATTGAGAAATTTGGATATAAGATTACTTCCTATATTATAAGAACTCTATCAAGGTAGCTAAGATTCATCCATGACTTCACTGTCCGATAAACTGTGTATAAAAATCATATCTATCTCACAGGGATGTTCAGAAGTTAGATAAGATAGCAGTTTTAAGAGAATGCCACATTCTCATCATATATGTGACTGTGTATGGAACTAAAATGCCTTTATAGTACTTTATTACAATGTCCCAAATTAATTGTTTCTCTATTTAAAGTCTAATGCAGGTTCATTATAAAATAACTTCAAAATCCACAGAAGCACAAAGACAATTTGAAAAGTTATAATCCATAAAATCCTTTATAATGACATTTGACAAGGTAACAAATATATAAAAGTTAGTAATGGCTATTGTTTCACATAAACTATATTAGTAAAATTTTTACTTTGTTGCTCTGCATGTGATAGACTATGACAAAATGAAAATTATAGTGTGAGATTATTTTATTTAGAAATAAATCCCCTATTGTTATTTAAATCAGTACATGGTAAATTATTCAATTTTACTGTATTGGGTAAAACTAAACTTTTGCTTCTGACCTGAATTTCTAGTAAGGTTAATGTAAAATTTCTGCAAAATAACTTCCTACCAGCTTTTGCCCTGTTAGGCCTTCAAGGAGGTCCAGGAGGCGTCTCCCATCCTGCAGGTCACTGAAGAGGTTCTCTATGTGCTGCTTCCCAAACTGAAACACAAAATATTACCAGGTAAACAAAGCATGCTTCCAGGGGCCCACTTGCATGATAGTGTCTCTTAAAAGTTAAAACTACTCTCAAGGATAATTAATTTATCTAATTAATAATCTGCCAAGGGTAATGGACGGAAAATATATTTCAAGTTCAAAAACAAAAGAAAATATATCACTACGTCAAGTCTGTTTGAATTGTTTTTGATTAGCAAATGTCAGAGATCTATAGCCTACTTTATCTTATTAATCCAACTTAGTGAATGCTGATCCTATAAAGGAGAAAAGAAGTAAAGACTTAAATTATCATACAGATCATGGTAGGAGGAGAAATAAACACACAAAGAAACAAAAAGGTCACAAACAATTTGCCCTGAGTGGGCATATAAAATATAAACATTCTGTGCATTTGGAAGTATAATATAATGTAAGCCAGAGTATTTAACAACGTCGTCATAGACTTGTTTTCTCTGCATATACATTGTGTGTACTACTTCAGAATGACCCATTCTCATGTTGGATAACTCAAATTAAAAATACCTGATTTAAATAGAGTTGAAATTAATCTGTGAAAGTTTTTCTTCTTATTTTCTCAGTTCTTTGCTGAGAAATTACACTAAGGAAAAAACAGTAATAATGTCTAACATTTTTTGAGAAACTATTCATAGACACACTGCAATAAATGAGTGGATCTTATGACCTTTGTGACATTTCTGTGAGGTTGGTATTAATATACTCATCTTGCAGATGAGACAAGTGGTTAAATATGTGGCCTTTGTCACAAAACTAGGAGGGGGTGATGCCAAGACTTTTGGCTCAGATCTGTTTACTAGAGCCTTTGTTCTATCTTATCATGCTGCTTCCTTCGCCTTTTTAGTCTTCTATTTGACTATATTTAAAATATTTTATTTCTTGTGTCATATGCTCCCTAATCTCTTTTTCTGGATAAAGGCCTATAGTCCCATCTTACAAGATCATTTCTAGCTCTTTCAGCACCGAGATTATCTATAAAGCCCTCATTTACCAGTCACAGATGTATATTTAGCACCAATAAACCTGAGCAAGGTACTGTAGCATACGGTGGTTAATCAGACTGATGTTACCTCAGATTCTATACAATTTCTTTTCCAGCAGGGAAAACATTATTTCTAAATGGTAATGTCACACAGAAGTAGTAAAAAGAACTAAGGGGAACATAACTGTGGGAACTCCCAGAGTCTTGGAATCAAGAAATACTTTTCCCAAAATGTCACATAATGGGGCTCACAGCCTTTCAGTGATGGGGCTCCTCTCATCTGTTCTTTGGATCACATACAAATTTGAATCTGACACATTTACAGAAAATCAACAAAATCCTTGGTTTCCAGGGAAAAGAATTCCCTGGTATGTTTAAGATTGAAGGCAGAGAAGTCAAACTCTCCCTACAGCCAGAAAGCCATGTCAATGATAAGTGCTGTCCATGCCTGAATGACTCCCATAAAGAAAACATGGGCATGCAGGGCATCCACCAGTCCCTGTATGTTCATGTTTGAGAATCCAGCCACACGTATGCTTTGACAAAGTTAACTGAAAGTTATCCTGTTGAAATTCTACACAAATAGCTCTTTTTCCAAATTTGTAGGGGAAAAAGAAAATAACAAAAAGCACAAACATGCTGGAATTTTTTCAAAGCATATAATGTAGAGGTAAAGCTTAAAACAAAAGTCCCAATATTATGAAAGTGTAAAGAATGCTTTTCACTAGTAAGCAATGAAACTGAAAGTACACTTTCTAATAATGCTATAAAGAATTTCATATCTCACTTGGAATAACTTGATATTTTGAGCATAATAGTAAGGTATATTTTTTAAATTGGATGAAGGCACACAATGCCTTGAAAGTGCTAGGGCATTTTTAGAAACAAAACTTTACAAATATAGTTGAAAAAAGTGTGGCTTCTAAATTTCTTAAAACTGAATCTTGCATACTGTGTTTTGTCAATTTTTTGAAATAAAATAGTATATTTAGCTGACAGGATATTTGTTTTTATGAAAATACATATCCACATTGATAAACAAAAATCTGTCAAACCAGGAGGGATGTTGATGGAAAAATAGGTTCCATTCAAAAAAGAGAATCAAAGACTAGAAATGTTAAGTAAGTCTTGGAGTATAGATCATAAGGATCATACAACATCAAAAAACATAAGAACCATGTTTGGGTCTGGGGACAAGGAGACTAGACCAGTGTTGACATGGCAGAGAGGATGTAGGTTCAGTCCAAAGTCAATCATATAGACAAGAGTCTCTTATAATCCTCCATTTAAAACTAGTCAACCAAAATAGGGAAGTAGAAGTCCAGTCAGAGGCTCCCCGGTGAACTAATCCTTTTAAATTTTAGGTATGGATAAAAGTGTAGCATGTTATTGACTCTACTAGAAAAGGCAGAGCTCACCTCCAATGTACTCTGTTGTCTCCATGTTTGGTAACCCTGGTAAGAATGGAAGGTGAGGAGGTAAAATAGAATTTTCCACACACAGTTACTAAGACTAATAAATGTGGATGGTATAGGGGAAATACTTAAAAGCTTTGAGCTCTTTGACTTTTTTCTCTATTTGGTGATTTTCAATTAAAAATTCTTTCATTTTCCCTCCTTTCATCTTTCACAATCTGCCATGTCTTTTTGTTGCAGGTTACATTTTGTGTCATGAAAACAGTAAAATATTTGCTTAAAATTCCATCTTTAATGGCTTTCTTTGCAAAAGCATGAAAATGATTCTGTAATACATACAAAACATTAAGTCTATTGTGAGGCATGGGGCCCTGTTGCTTTCTGTGTTCAATTTCTTTCGCAGCTAATATTTTCTTTACCCAGTGAACTTTGTGAACTTTTGATACTAATTAGTGGTTTCATGCATTCACTTATATATTGTCTTTTTACTTGCTAACCCACAAAATAAGCTAAAAGCACCACAAAACGAGACAATGATCATTTTGCAATATTGTCAGGATGAAATTAAGAAATATAGAAGCAAAGAAAATGTTCAAAAAGATGAGTAAGTGGCATAAAAAAGTGGAAAAATCAAACTGAAAAAATTGAGATGCTGACAGAAATGCATGTGTGAGAAAATATTTAAATGGTTTCTGAATTTTCAGAGTTTTGTTGGTCTTTTAAACAGAACATGAAGAAAGATCAATGCAATATTCTGGTAGGTGGTAAAGAGCACAGGGATAATTTAGTGTGACCTTCTGGTTAGAGAAAGGTCAAGCCATGGACACATCCATTGCTCAGAAAGTCATGAGACTCCTCAGTGATTACAAATCTTTAGACACAGGGAACACCAAAAAAGCATGTAAAACTGAGGATTCAAACCTAAGTGGGGAAGGCTGCCTACGAACTCAGAAAAATAATGTAGCCCATTGTAGTATAAATAGGCAATGTCCATACATGACTTTTTTTAAGTACATGTTGTAAAACATATTTTATGTATAAGGAAAAAATCTTTTATTGCAGTATGATATACATGCAGGAAAGTACCTACATCTTAAGTGTATAGTTCAATGAATCTTCACAACTGAATATATTTATATTATCAGCAAGCAAGCGGAGAAATAGGATATGATCAGCACTCTCACAAGGTCCTAGCAGTAGCTTCTATGTACCAGCCCGCTCAAGAATGATCATTGTACTGATTTTTAGCACCATAGATTAGCTTTGCCCTGAAAGTTCATTCCAGTTTAGTATTTCATTTCAGAAATCTAATAATTGAAAGATTGCAGGCTTATGCAGAGAGAATTTAGAAAGCAAAAAGGTCACATTGATGAAATATGTTTTATAAAGCACAAGAAAGTGGTGTATTTCTGTGTATGAGAATGTTAGCTTGGTACACATAATGCCTTTCAATAAAATCCTTGCTCTGCCATATTCCAGCTGCATGATCTTGGGCAAGTGCGTTAACCACTCTGTGCCTTACCATTTCCATCTATAAAAAGAAGATGTATTATTATCCACCTTGTGGTGGTGCAGTAAAGAAATATACTGAATAGTGCTTTGTTTGGAAGATATGCTCGATGGGCATTAGCTATCATGCATTTATTCTAATTTTTTAAACAAAATAACCCATATTACAGAATAACCAAGTAACAAACTGAACTAACTTTAAAGTTTTGACATGAAGATTAAATAGGCTAATAAATGTAAGGCATTCAACATGGTGCCTCACACAGAAAATATTCAATAAATCCAAAAATCATTCTTCTCTTTCTGCTTCCTGTGAAATATCATCACCTGGAGGAACAGAGTACAACTCTCTTTTGAGGGTCTCAGGGTCTTGGCAGGACTTGGGTAATTTTAGGAGAGTTAAACAAGGGCTGATTCACAAAGATGAGGGAAAGCTCTAATGAAACTACCTAAATGTGCTTTTATTCCTACACTCACAGCAATGAAGGGAAAGATAATGATTACTGTTCCTTTGATACTGGGTGATGAATACAGCCACCCTGAAGTGAATAAGTGTCCTGACCTTTCTTTCTTCCTTCCCTCTGATCTCCTGTTAAGGCTCCCATTGGCCAAATCCAACTGAGAGCCAGAGGGCAAGACAGTCTATCGATTCAGTCCACACAGGTAAGTTCCCCAGGAAAAAGAGACAGAGTGCAGGCCCAAAGAAAGTCCATACTCCAGGCACGTGACAAATTCTGCTGGAGCAAAGGTATCACTGTCAGGGATGTCCATATTGGGAAATAGATGAAAGCCGAATGTTCCTCCCCAGGACTTGTCCCTTATTTCTATCTCCGGTAATGTCATTGCAAAGAGCCAAATGTACCACTGGGACACATCTTCTTTAGTAGAGGTATCAAAGTACTACAGGGGTTCATGGGCTTTAACAGATGAAAATTAACATGTACTTATTCATTATCCCTTGGCAGCAAATACTTTTAGAGATTTCTATATACCAGGAACAGCAATAAAATCTGGCTACAAGGATAATCAAATAGAGCCAAGTTATTCCTTGGAGCTAAGAAGTACACAAGAGCTAAGTTAGATAATATAATAGTTTAACAGTCTTTCCAGATATAAAATGTTATTTGGCAGTAACTTTTTATAAAACATTATCACTAGGACCCAATGAGTATGTTGTACTATTAAGTATACAAGAAATGACTCAACAAGATAGCACATTAGAACTTTCAACAGGAACTACAAAACAGTTAATGGAAATCAAGTCATTATCTGTAAATGGTTTGTTATAAACCCAAAAGTGAAGTGTGCCTAACCAAAGTCAGCATGGTTTATTGTCTGATCAGGTCTATTTCTAATATGCTTTCTAGTAAAACTAAATTCTTAGATTAGGCCCATGTTTTCTCACCTGTAAATTAATAGATCGGCACTAATTCATTTTACCAGTTATGCTGAAACAAAAATTGGGGTAAATAACTTTCTACCATACATCACTTGAGATAACCTTAATATAATTCACAAATAGCTATTTTAAATTTTGTGGCAGGCTCACAATCCACGAATGTAGTGAATTAGTTTATACTAGCATTAAATAGCCCCATAAATTGAAAATTCTGAAAGGTAACTTCAATTGCTCTATTGAATCACACAGATACAGTGGTAACTCAGTTTAAGAACGTAATTTGTTTTACAGTTTTGTGGAAGATGGCTGTGCTTGTGTTTGTGTGGGAAAGATGTCCGTGTTGTGTCTGTCACCTGATGCAGACTTTGGAGATGTAAGCAAATTTTGTCGAACGCTTTGGTTTGTGAACTGAGTTGTTTGCAAACAGTAGTATTTGTGCACTGAGGTATTAATATTTATGATTTCTGTTTGAGATAGCCAGTGATAGAAATGGAGGTTATTTCTACTCTATCCCAATATTTGCTTTTATGACATTAACCAGCACATCATAAGGTTGGCAAGATGAAGCACTTTGTTTCAAAGCATATAAATAATACTCTGATACTTCAGAAGTATTCTGATCCGTTAACTACAGTGCACGTCAGTCTACCCTTGATCTTATCCAAAAGGCTAAGAAGCTAATGCACTTTAGTCTATATTCGATGTGCAGGAGAAATGCTAAATATTAACACTCAGTTCAAAGTAAAATCCAGAGGAAAAAGCCATTTTTAAGCTGTTCAGACCCAGTAGAAGGAGGCTTTGTGGCCAAAAAGGTTTCAAATATATTTTAAATAATAAATTCAAAATTTATTTCTAAATATTAACATTTTTATAATTTGTAGATTACACTGCAGCACAATTGTGTGGGGGCAATGTATATGACAAGTCACTTGCTTCTTCATAGTTGTTCCCAGCTCCTACCCACTAGCTAGTCAGCCTTGGTCTAATTCTAGGTTTTTCTCCTAAGCTTATGATGAAGAGCAATGCATAGGTGGTGCCAAATCAAAGAAAAAGGAGATGCACCAAAAGGGCAAAAGTCACATAAGATAGAATATTTACAGAACTGCTATACCCTGTATACCTCTGTTTCCTTCTAAATGTTTGAACTACATGATATTTCCAATTCTGCAGTCAAATATGTTCAACTATTGGTAATTTCATATGAATCAACTTCATGTACTTCGGAAGACATGAGTAATAAATACCGAGTGCTTACTTTATCCCAGTACAATTCTTTGTACATTACATGGCTTGTTTCAACTAGTTTTCATGACAACCCATTGAATTTATCTCCATTATACAGATGATAAAACTGAGGTGGAGAGACTATCAGTAACTTTTCTAAACTCACATGTCAAATAAGTACTAGATATGAATCTAAACTTAGGCAGTCTATCTCCATATTTCTCAACCATTCTTTACTTCGTAAGTGCTGTTCAAGCTAGGCTTCTTTGACTATTATATCATTCATAGTTGGTATTGTTTTTTTTTGGGGGGGGGGACTTGGAATCAAGTGCAGGACCACACGCTTGCCAGGCAGGCGCTGTGCCGCTGAGCTATCTCCCTGGCTCTAGGTTGAATTTTTAAGGGAAGAATAATAACATAGTGGTAAAACTACATGTATCCATAAGAAATATTTTTCACACTCCTAAATTCTCTTTGTTATACCACTCAACTTTGGAGGTTCAATTAACTCCCACACTCAATAAGCAGAGTAAATACTTCTCCAGACCTTCAAACAAATTTTTAATGCAAAATTCATTCTAACATTTTTTGAAAAGCATGACTTTTTTATATTAACTCACTTAAAATACAAAAAACTTTCTCATAAAAACCCAGCTGATACAAATTAAAATATAGCAAATATAATCCTTAAAGTTGATGAGGATTAAATGAAAGTATAGTAAATAGAACAATAAATTTTACTCTTTTGCACTTAGTGCAGCCATTTTTTGAAGATCCACTCAAGTATACCTGGTTCTATCGGAAAGTCTTTCATTCAGTGTGGATGCATGTTATAGAATATGCTATTTGGGAGCAAATAGGACTTTACTTAAATTGCAGGTCTAGCATCTTCCAGTTGTGTGAACAATACGGATAAATTACTCACCTCTTTGCTTATTTTTCATGTCTTAAAGGAAAGGGACAGTTAAATTACTCAACTAACTTTAATCAATACTACTCACATGCTTCATATTGTCACAGGCACCAGGGAAATTGGGAAGATAAAAAATTAAAAAGATATTGCCAGTGATTTCACAGCTTTCATCACAGTCTGGGAAGGAAGTATGCATCAAAGTAAATATAATTACAGCATTGTATTATATTCCTGACAATACTGGTGATATAAGTATGAGGCTGGCACAAATAAAAGAGATATCATCTTCACTGGCGATAGTAACAGAAGCAGGAATCCCACAACTGAATTGAATAAAAATGATCAACAAGTAGAAAGGGGAAGGGAAAAATAGCCCAAGCACATTTAAATGCTAAAGAGTAGGTATATTTGATTCTATGAGCCATTTAAGGAACCATGATCAGCCAGTTGTTGGAGCATAGGGTAGTTGAAGGGAGGGGAGCTGATGAGACTAGAGTGATCAAGAAACCATTTACCAGGCAAAGGAGCTTGAATGCATGGTTGATGGCCTTTTGTTTTCACACTTTAGAACACTGTTTCTAATTCTGAAAAACCCTGACCATTTTTACACTAATATTTAGACTCCTGTGTTGACATTGTTAATACTCTTTATTTTTTATTTTTGGGGGGTGCACTGGGGGTCGACCTCAGGACCTCGCACGCCAGCAGGTGCCCGTGCTGCTGAGCGATATCACCGGCCCTTTTTTCGTATGTGGGTTCCAGGAGTCAAACTCGGGCCCTTGCTCTTGCCAGGCAGGTGCTTATGCCGCTGAGCCGTCTCACCAGCCCCAATACTCTTTAGAAAAGACCAGTAGTGGCATTGTTTAGAGGGTATTTGGGTATGAAAATATTACTTGGCAAGGGAGTCATGTTGTCCAGAAGCATCTACTCTAAATGGTAGATTAACTGCAAAACCGTCCCAAATATTTCATCCTTTCCTGAATCCATGCCCTTTGCAGTGTAGCATCAATGCTTTTCTTATGTCTATTTTCCTGCATCTTGAGTCTGCGTTGGCTTGGACTTGCTTTGACCAGTAGGATGCAGTGCAAGTGACTGTATTCCACTTCCAAATAATAGGCCTCCAAAGGGCTGAAACACTTTGCTCTCTCCTTCCTGAGTCTGCCTTCACCATAGGAGCTCACAAGAGCCAGCCTGCTAGAGAATGAGATGTGTGGAGCACAATCAAATTGCCCTAGTTGTCTCAGACCAGGTTGTCCCAGAACAGCTGACAGGAGATGTATAGAAAAGCTTGGCTGAGATCAATAAAGCTTTCTAGTTGGTCAACAGCTAATGGAGACACATGAGTAATCCCAGCAGCCAGATGAAAAATGGTCTGGCCATTATGTGAAATAATATGGTAATTTTTTTTACCTACTGACTTTGCAGGTAGCTTGTTACACAGTAATAGCTAACAAATACACATGTCTATATATGAATGTTTATTTCTACATAGGGGAAAGGAGTATGAAAAATTACACATTATAAAGATGAATATTTACAAAATATAATTTTAAAGGGGCCATTGGAGTTTTTGTGAAAAAGCACTTTAAGCTAGAAAGCTTTCTGACTCAACAAGAGTTCTAGAGAAAAGCACTCTATATATTCTACAAAGCACTTACGATTTTATATTTCAAAAATAAACAAGGCCCTTGTATTTTAATTTTTCCTTCATGAATAAAGTAATTCAATAGGATAAATCTTCTGAGCGATATCACCGGCCCCTTTTTCGTATGTGGGTTCCGGGAGTCGAACTCGGGCCCTCGCGCTTGCCCGGCAGGCGCTTAAGCCGCTGAGCCATCTCACCGGCCCTCAATAGGGTAAATCTTAAAATATTGCTAAAGCTACCTTTTTTTTTTGTATAGGGAATCGAACTCAGGACCTTGCACTTGCCAGACAGGCACTGTGCTGCTGAGCTTATCACCGACTTTAAATCTACCTTTAGTAAAATATAAATTTCAATTCTTCTGTTGTAGGTATTTATTGTATATACAAAAAATAATATATTCTTTGCCCAATATGTTCATTTAAAGTTCACTTGAGAAGTTAAAAATGGTAGACTTTTTTTCCCTCCCATTTGCTAGATTTTTACACTGTTGTCACTTTAGATAAAAGTTCTTATTTATCTTGTTTTCTCACTTCTTCCAGTGGCCTATTATTCAAACATTTCAAAAACAAAAAAAAATAGCTAATCAAAATAATTCTCTGTGCACTAAGACTGTCACCTTCAGTTAGTGTTTCTAGAAAATTTCATTTCTGAATAACAAAGTAAAGTACTTATGTTTTTCATTTTTTTTCTTACAAAGCCCAAGTGAAAATTAAAAATTTTCCTATAAATTAATTAGAAAAACTTAATAGCTACTTGTCATTTCAAAAACAGTAAAACTTACTTTTAAATCTCTTTAAATAGAAGATTTTATTACAAATTTTCTGTTATTGTATGATTTAACTTTTAAAAGTCCCTATTTCAGTAATTCACCTTTATCAACACCAAACATTAGCTAATTGTAAATATTACTGTGCAATATATTTTATTTCAGGAGATCAGCAAAAATACCATCCAGCAAAAAGGAAATTGAAGTCACCTTGTTTAAAACTATAATAATTACCAGATTTAAAAGGGAAATACTATCAAATAGTAATCAACTTTTTAAAAAGGTGCTCATTTACATGATCTATACGAACCATTCTTTTGCCACTTAACTTTAAATATTTTGGGAATACAATACTGAACTTTCATTGAGCTTTCCAATGACAGAGGGGAGAATTTTCTTTAAAAAACTTAAATAAAATGGTAAAATAGTCATTTTACTTGGTTTCAAAATTGTTTCTTCTGATTTTAAAATCAGGAAAATTGTACTTTAAGAAAAAAAAAAGGATTTTAAAGAAAAAGTCAGTTCGACTACTCAACCAATGTCAGCACGTGGGTACATTTTCATATACCTTTGCTTCGATTCTCAAAGAAGTATATTTTTAAACTTAAATTATCTTTCTATTACAGAGAAGATCTCACACATGCTAAGCACACATTTAACCACTAAACTACATCCCCAAGACAACAGGTCCTTTTTATGGGAGTTTAGTTATTAGCTTAGGAAGGTTTGCCCTTTTGTGAACATTGTCAAAATTTACTCTGCTTGATATTAGGAGGAATTTGTGGAGAACATACTGTTTTTCTGATTTTTAGAGATGAGAATATTAAGACATAGGACTCCTAAGTAAATTTACTGAGGTATTTAAACTCAGATTCAAATCTATTTTCTCATATTCTCTAAGCTGTCATCTCCACCCCATCTCACTCCAATTTTTGTTGATCTTTTTGAAGCTCATATGGTGAACATGTTCATGCATAATTTAACAAAATATTTAACAATTTACTTAGAAAAAATGCATCACATTAAAGCCTTTTGCTTATTCTATAAAGATTGACTTTTGTGTTGACATACTCTAAACTATGCCCCCATGTAGAGCATGCAGCCATGTTCACTTTGGCTGTACCATCAGAGCTAGAGGCTCAAATTTGTACATGTATAAATCAAAGCAGATAGACTAGATGGCTCCCCAAATCCAGCTAGTTGGGGAGCTTGGAAATCATGGTCAACCCTCTGGCAATTTAGCATCAAGGAACACTTGGAATTACCTTTACATTGTCATTTGATGGAGTATATTCAGTGTGATATATTGTTTTGAGAACAAAGATTTAATTGTAAATTTATCAAAAGCCTTTGAGCCAGTAGTGGTGGCACATGCCGGTAATCCCAGCACTCAGGAAGCTGAAGCAGGAGGATCATCACGAGGTCAAGGCCACTCTGGTCTACATAGTGAGTTTAAGCCCAACCTGAATTATAGAGTGAGACACTGTCTAAAAAGAAAGCCTTTGATATTTATGTTTATCGATCTTTGTTGGTTCTGTCTATTTCCTGTTTCATCCTTAATTATGTGGGCAATCTCTTAAGAAAATAGTTAAATCAGAATTGATTCATTAATGCATGCATGAAAAAATAATACAGAGCACTGAATATTGTTATGTACTTTAGTTCGCAAAGCAGGCATCATCCTGTTATAACACTTCAGTCACTACAAACAATCTTCTCATAACACAATCTTAACAACTCCTTAGAGACACTTAAAATGTACATGATCATTAAAATGGGGTTTGCTTTTCTTAATGTGTTTAGTGACTAAATCAATTGGACTGCAAATTAATCTTTAAATAAAACTGGGCATAATAAGGGGGAAAGCCATAATAAAGTACTGCATTCATCTTGTATTTTTATGCATCATCCATCATGAATCAACTGAAGTATAACATTTCTCAAATTTCACAGATAACTATCCATTCAATTGATATACGCCAGGCAACACGTGTCAATTGTGTCAATGAAAATGAAAAAAAAAAACGAAGCTATAGAAGAACCTGGAACACATACTTTCAGAAAATATAAATGGCTGTAATAATGGCATGGCTGGCCAATGCTACCATGCATAGCTGAGATGAAACCACCATGAAAGTGTAGAACACCATACTGATAAAATTGTCATTTGGAGAGCTGGGGATGTAGCTCAGTGGTAGAGCATTTCTCTACCATATGAGAGCCACAGGTTCAATCCCCAACACTGAAAAACAAAGATTGGCAATTAGAGCCAGGCAGTCAATAATAATCCCTGTCCCCAATTCTGTTTGTTTGCCTTGCTTGTTTGATGTTTTATAGATTCATAATATGATACCCTATTATTAAAATGACCCTCACTTGTCTTCTTGTTGTAAGTTTTAAACTTAGCTCTAGATACAGCTGTCTTCTTACAACCTGCAATCTTTTCCCATATATATATATTTGTGTGTGTGTGTGGGTACCGGGGGTCGACCTCAGGACCTCACGCGCCAGCAGGCGCCCGTGCCGCTGAGCGATATCACTGGCCCTTTTTTTGTATGTGGGTTCCGGAGTCGAACTTGGGCCCTCGCGCTTGCCAAGCAGGCGCTTACGCCGCTGAGCCATCTCACGGGGCCTCTTTTCCCATATTTAATTCTCTTCTATTTTTCTCTCTGCTTCACCATCAGCCCACCTCCTAATGCCTTCCTCAGTGTCTTCTGAAGCTCTAAATTATTTAGCTGTTGTTTTTATATCCTAAGCCTTGGCTACCACATTGCAAGCTATCCTTAATTAAAATTTAAACTTTATCTTAATTTAATTGCAATCATAACAAGGTTAAGTTTTGCTTCCTAACACCCCTTATACTAAGATCATCTGGCTGGTTACTATTTTGCCATATATTAGAATATGCTTTCTTTCCCTCAACCTTGGAAACCAAATATGTGTACTTTATCCCCAAGTATAAGTTTGTTATCATAAAAATGCAATGATAAAGGCACCAAGGGTCAAACATTGTGCTTTGAAGTAAGCACTGGAAATCTATGGAGAAGATCAGAGCTCTGTACTGCAAAATCTTTAGCCTATTAAGTACCAATGACATAGTAACTATCTTATAAATAAAAGAGAGGCAGAACTGGGAGCATCTTAAAAAGGACTGCATTATCACATTCCTACTCAGAGACCATTTCCCAAAAGCCTAGATATATTTGGGACTTTCCCAGAGATAAGAAAACCTATACCTGGGTTAATGCCACTCAAAGAGTCTTGTCTTTATAATGCCATTATACAAGAAGAGGCTTGTTGAGTCAAGCATAGAAGCAGAGGAGAGTGAAATAATTCTTCTATATAGTCCAGGTATCTCTAACTTGGTATGAAAAGGACACAGCATAGTATATGATAGTCAAGAGCATCACTCAACCCCAGAACCTCTACTGATGATATGGGCATAGAAGTCAATAGACAATAACAGACAGGATGAATTAATTATATCATTAGTAGACTCTAAATGAAGATGATGATACACCCATCAGCCCTCATTTTTGGACGTGAAATAAGCCCATTTAAACTTTAAGTTTGACATGTCATAATGACCAACCAGCTGTTGAACATTAGAATCATTAGTGTTTTCACACCACTGTTGTTTGACCTGCTAAATTGCCATTTCTTCGGTCATCATTTTGTATCCATGTGCATGGCCAGTTAATGCCTTGTAACCTATTTTAATCACTCTACATCATAGGTCATAAACATTGAATTATTCTATCTAGAAACAGTCTACTTTTCATGAAAACTTACTTGTTTTAAAATTCAGCAAATATTTACTGAATATATATAATGTGATAGATATCACATGATGTTTGTTGGATAATGATTTAGTTTCTGTATTTCTGGTGGTTAATGTCATTGCAGGATGATTAACACTCAATCAATTGGTCAATAATGACAGCATTTTGAATGCTAAGGAAAAAAAATGGGGCTATCTGAAAGAATTATAGCACCAAGTTGCAAGGACACAGTCTTCTTTAAGGAGGTCAAATTCAAGCTAAGATCTGAAAGATGAGAGCTATCCATACTGTTTTAGAAAGTGAGTAACCAGAGAGTTACATATAGAGGGAACAAACTGCACAAAGGGAGATATGGGAGTCGTGCTAAATGAAGTTACTGGTCTAAGAAGAATAAGGGGTAAGCATGGCAAAGATGTTATTCTAAATGCAATGGAAAGACTTTGATGGGTTTTGAGTAGCGGAAGGGTCTGATGTAATGTGCATTTTATAAAGATCTCTCTGGCTATTGTAGAAGATGCAAAGAAGAATAATGAAAGCAAGAGGAGACTCCTGTGCCTCATCCATTTCTTTTAAACTCTTAACTTACATTACAGGTAGCTAAGGTCTCCCCATCAGTAGTCCCATCTCCATCTCTCACTCAACTCTTCATCAACCTTGCCTTGATATTATCAGTCTTGATTTCCCCAGCTTCCTATCCTTTTAGTTTCCTTTAGAAGTCCTGCATAATTACCTAAGTAGTCACCCAACCCTGTCCTCCTGGACCCTGAAGATACATGATCACATGGTATTCCATTATATAACCTTTCCTGCTTCCTACAAGAATTTGTACATGTGATCCTGAGGTAATGGGCCCTCACCCTTTCTCTGTGATGTATGTATATATGTATATATATATATATATATAGAGAGAGAGAGAGAGAGAGAGAGAGAGACAGAGACAGAGACAGAGACAGAGAGATGTAAATGTATGTGCATTATATATATATGTCTATACATACATACATAAGTTAGATATATATGTATATATGCCTCTATTTCTTAGACTTTCATATGTATCAGAACAATCTGAATGTTAATTAAAAACTGCAATTTTCCAGGTGATTCTGATGTAGCTGTACAAGGGAGTACATTTTGAGAAACTCTATTCTAAGCTTGGCTCTGCCACTGATTGTGTAACTTTAGTATATTAAGGCGCATGTCTAAACGCTCATTCTTTTTATGAAAATGAAGTAGGTTATACTGCTTAACCTCTAAGGACACTATCAGCATTTACCTTCTCATATTCTTGGTCTAGAGTACAAAGCTAGCTAGAAGATGCAAACATATTAAAAATGTAGAAGCTATGTATAGAGAAAAGTAGAGATAGAAATGAAGTAATAGATAATATAGTTGTTATCAAATAAAAGAAAAGGAACTTCATCCTAGCCTAAACTCCAGGGAAAGATTGTCAATCTAGGGGCCGGTGAGATGGCTCAGCAGCTTAAGCGCCTGCCTGGCAAGCGCGAGGGCCCGAGTTCGACTCCCGGATCCCACATACAAAAAAGGGGCCGGTGATATCGCTCAGCGGCATGGGCGCCTGCTGGCGCATGAGGTCCTGAGGTCGACCCCCCGGTACCCACAAAAAAAAAAAAAAAAAAAAAAAAGATTGTCAATCTAAAATTCATGAGGACAACAGAAGTCCATGACCTAAATTCAGAGAACCCATGAACTTAGATAAGAAAATAAAGTACATCTTTATTTTTATAATCTCTAACAGAAACTTATCATTTTCTTTTATGATTTTAGGCAACTAAACATTAATAGCTGTATTTAAAACTTTGTCACAAATAAAAATCAAATATTTTATACTACATAACATCCATTAGAATTTCTTGCAATATTAATTACATTCACAATTTGGAGCTGACATTGCCTATGAAACTCTCTTCTGTAACTTGTTAATTAATGGATAAGAAAGAATCACATCTATTAGTATTTAACAAATAGATTTAACTAATATTTTGATCATTGCATTTCAATATGATTAGTTTTCTTTGTAAACCTCTGTATATTATGTAAAAACAATATTCCAAGACAGAGTCCACAGAATACATAATACTGCTTTTGTGAACCACAGCATAAGAGGCATTTAGAAATTGCCTCAGATTATTTATATCTTTGTGGATTTTTCAGTTTCTCAGTGATGGAGAACTAATGGGATTTTGTATTAAGGAAGCAAGTATGGATTTTATAAGATAATACTGCTCCGTGTAATCTTTCTTCAACTTCTTGATATTGCTTGAGAGTTTTGTCAGAAAATTGAAAATACAATCCTTGAAAAGAGCCATTTATTGAATTTATGGATGCATGTGAAATGCTTAAAGCAGTATATTAGTTTATAAATGGAGAATAAGTATTATTCAAACCCTGTAAAAGTGATTGCTTTAAAATTTGCTAGATATTTGGTCAAGTGTTGTAATCTAAACTTGAAAGTGCAAGAAGACCCAAATAAGTTAAAAAAAAAAAAAACTCCTCTTATGGAATCTTTTTCACGCGTGTAACGTAGAGTGTTAGGTGAGGGGATGAGCCAGTCAGTCTATCTTGAAATCTTAATCTAGATCTAAGGAGAGAGAAGAATGTGTGAGTTTGAGGAACTCTTTACTTACTGACACTGATTTTGGAAAAGTCACCTAACTTTATTGACCGTTAGTTTGTCCAGCTAGTAAATAGGTAAAATAACAGTATATAGACCTCAAATTTGTTATGTGGAGTCAGGAGTCCAGTGGTATTTTGTATAGAGCTGCGTATACAGTGTATATACACTCAATTAAATTCTGCAGTTATCATTACTATTATATTTAACTTAGTTATGATCTGTGACTTCTCAAACTTTACAAGGATTGAAGCCATTACAGAGAAAAATAAATACATAAAGCACAAATATAACACATGATGATTATGAAACCAAAGAATAAAAAGAATAACAGAATAAGTATACATGGGAAACTCCTGGCTGAAGAAAGATACAGGAATTAAACTCTGGACCAAGCTCTGTGCACTCTGGTGTTCAGAGTATTAAGACAAATGCAATAGGTTTTGAAATCTTGTTAGTCTAGGAAAGCATTATATTTAATTTTAAAGAGAAAAAAGATAAGAATCCAATGAAACAGAGCTTCAAAACAGGTTAGTAGGAGAGTTACAATAATTACTACATTGCATATTGTTGTCTTTGTAGTAGTTATTCAGAGTACAAGATATAGGCGTGATATCTTGTCCAAACAATCTTAGCACAAACCTTTCTTAAGATGTAAAATGTACAATAGATATTGTGAACTGTGAAGAAACTGTTCAAAAGAAAAGATAAACTGTGATGGGGGAAAGGGGAAAGGAAGATAGGAAAGCTTTTTTTTTTTTAATGTGGGTACTGGGAGTCGAACTCAGGATCTCGTGCTTGCCAGCAGGCGCTTGTGCTACTGAACAATATCACCGGCCCTTTTTTTCCTTCATATCTGCGTACCGGGTGTCGAACTCAGGACCTTGTGCCTGCCAGGCAGGCGCTTATGCCGCTGAGCTATCTCACTGGCCCCCAGGAAGGCATTTTTAAGGTAAGCTCTGTGGAGAAATAGCCTAAAAGTATTTTGCTTAAAAATATCCTGTGTTGGGCCTGTGAGATAGCCCAGTGGCATAAGTGCCTGCCTGGCAGGCGCGAGGTCCTGAGTTCGACTCCTGGTACCCACATTAAAAAAAAATCCTGTGTTCTCAAAGAACTTCACAATATGCTGCAGATTCTAGGCCTTCTTTCAGAATTCCTAGTATAAAATCACCCTTTTAGGTAGCATAGCAAAATAATACTTGTATTTTGAGAAGATGACTATGAAACTCATTTTCACATAGTATGTATTACTGTCTCAAAGACTTCACCTTTTGAACATGACTTAAGAAATATTGTTTTGAAGAAAGCATAATTATTTAAGAATAGGAAAAGTTATCAAACTTCTATTGGTCTTAATCATAAAATAAAGGTATCATTAATGTGTTTGTTGAAGTACAATTAATAAAAAAATTAAACTATGACATTTTTACTATAAATACAAAAATATTTCAGTGCCATAATTCAAACAGATCCAGAATAATATAACCTGAATCCATTGTGATGATCAGAATAATCAAAAATCCCTTAACTAGGACTTTCTCCAAATGTTTACAAATGAGTTGTCTGAGGATGCTACTGAAGTGCAGACTCTGGTTGATTCTAGGTCTGGGTTAGATCTGAAAATCTTCATTTGTAACCAAATCTCAGCTGATGCTGGGACTGTTGAACAACAGACCACAAGTTGTGTTGCAAGGTCCTAGTCTACTCTTCACTTCCAGCAGCAGTCATGGCTAATTTTCACATAAATGACAATGAAAAATGTAGCACAATGTGTCTTGTGGCACTATGTAAAAAGGTACAGATAAATTCTTGATAGATTTTTTTTAACTCATCATGAACTCAAGGCTGAGAATATAACATGACAAGAGAGTTGATTTTTACAGAAGCAAAATCAACATATCTCAAGTAAGTCATTTTCTGACGTTCTTACTTGATCCAAAATTGGGCTTGGAGAACGTGGAGTAATAAATGGTCAACATGAGCCTTGAATTATGTCTTCAGTCAGTTGTATTCTGCCAAGCTATGTGTCTGTTCTGCCCTGGTACTATAAGTCCTCCTTTCTCTCAGCTTGTTTGTACCAGGTCTCTTCTTCACCTCACAGCCAGAGCCACTGACATGCCTTTCTCCCACAAGATACGGATCACTTAATATCCAAGGGAGCCATGAGAACAGCAGCACATGGCAACTATGATGGACTACAGGTGGCTGAAAAAATCATTGACAACCCATCCAACAAGAGGCAGCATCTAATTCTCCTCTCCTTTAAGGTGGCCTGAGCTTAGCAACTTGTCTGCCTAGAAGAATACAAGAAATGTGATGCTATGAGTCTTCAAGTTTAGATCATGAGTAGTTTTCACCTTCTGTATAGGTTTGTTAGAATACTCACTCTTGGGGCCCTAATATTCCAGTGAAACTTTGTGAAAGCTGACTCCCCTGAAACCATAGTGCTAGAAAAGCTACGTGGGCACCATACATATGAATGGAGCTGTCATGCCCCATCCAACTTACCCCATCCATTAGCTGGATATCACCAAGTGACATCAATTGACACCACATAGAGGCGGACCCTGTTGAATGCTGCTGAATTAGAGATCTACAAAATCATGCACTAAAATACACATTATTATAAGCCACTAAATTTGGGGTATTTGTTATATAGCAATACGGATCCAGAAAAGTATCCTAGGATCGATCAGGAAGAAAGAAACTTCCCTGAATCACTGTCTTCTACTGAGTCCCTGGTACTTGCTTCACTTCACACTATTTCTGGCTTCCTGACTTACCATTGCCTGTTTTTCTATTTATTGGTTTACTCTGTCTCTTAGAACTCAATCTCCTCTTAGCCACATTTGAGTATTTCCCAGCCCTGTCATGACTACATTGGATTTCCTCCCTTTTCTTCAGCCTACACTGCTAAAATCTTAGGGTGCTTTCAACCTGCAATAAAGAAAAATTCCCTCAAAAACACTTACATAACAATTTTCTGCTCTCTTCCTTTCTTAGAGGAAGGAAGTTTTAAGTTATCTCTTCCATTTTATCTACTTCTTATCTCACTTTAAACCAGTGCTAGGCCCAGTAATAAGCACCAGTAAATGGTTTAATGACTCTTAGATGAATATCTAATGAATGGATGAATGAGTGAATAAATCCATAGGATATGGTCTACTACTCTAATGAAATTGTTCTTTTAAAACTAAGCAAAGCAATCAGAAAACAGAATGGCCTTTTCCTAATCCCTAATTAAATTTTTATTAAACACTTTCTTCATTCAATATAGCTACCAACTTCTTAAAAATCATTTATTTTTGGTTGTTTCTGGAACCATATACACTTCACAATTTCCTACTATTCCCTGAATGTTTTGCTGACTTCTCTTTATCTGCAAAGATTGCAAAGGTGAATTCTTCTCAAGATTTATTTCTGGGTCCCTTTTATTTATTTATTTATTTATTTATTTATTTATTTTATGTGGGTACTGGGAATTGAACTCAGGACCTTGCTCTTGCCAGGCAAGCACTTATGCTGCTGAGCTATATCACTGGCCTGGTCCCTTTTATTTTAATGGTATGTAATATCCTTTTACCATCACATCCGCCCCATGGCTTAAACTTGACTTTGATGACTACAAAATCATTATTATTTTTTTAATTTTAGTGTCTTGCCTATATTATTCTATCACCACCACACCTATCAAACTCACATGTTGACTTCCCTTCTCAGATCTAGGCACGTATTTACCAAATATTGTTAGACATTACAATAATTCCATATACTTAAGCATCCCATCAAAATATCAAATATAATATATCCCAGATAGAACTCATCACCTCTCCTTCATAACCCTGGTTGTCATCTACATTTCTAAATTTATTCAATGATTCCACTCTCCTCTAGAATTTTCAGACACAAAACATGTTGTCTTGCCGCAACCCGCACAGCAAGCAGGGTCCTGAGAGGGAGCGGTGGGAGATTAAGAAAAAACTAGACACATAATAAAAGGAAAGCTAGGACTGGGTGTGACCTGATCTCTCTGATGGAGAGGCAGCAACAACCTAGCACGGGCTGCGTCGTCTTTATTTATACACAGTAAAAAGTGGGGGCGGAGCGCGCGATGGTTTTGAAAGTGCAAGGTCTCAGTGTTTTGCTGAGAACCCTGAAAGTGAAACATTCTCAGATCTGTCTGTGCTGTAGTTAACAGGGAGGAACACCAAGGACGGACATCTGCTGGAATGGCCTTGCTCTAGTCCCAACAGCTTGTTTACATGGCTTGCCTCTGGCTCAGCTGTGGCTCAGCCACTCCCCATATTGTCTTTAATCATTCTATTCACATCTGTGTGTTACATCAAAGCTAAATCCTATTGACTCTATATCCAAAATGTCAAGTATAGTAAACTCTGAAATGGTCTTTCCACCTATAAATAGTAAACTTTCATCATTGTCAAATTTAGTCTATATACTAAAATTGGGGTTATATTCACAAACCGTGGTTGTAATTGTTCTAAACACAACTGCCCAATGGTTCTTCCTTATTGTTAGTCTGAAGATAACACTTTTGTGCTCTATCTTCAAAGTCTTTCCTCTGCATAATTACCTCAAATTTATGTTTCAATGAATTCTTCATCGTTGCCCTCCTGCTTTACCATTCCTCCATCACTAACCCCAGAAAAATCATTCTCCCTTGCCCTTGTATTCCTCAGTCATGTGCTCATGGCTCTGATTTTGGAAATTATCATTTTATATTAAAGTTTGTGTGTGTGTGTGTGTGTGTTTCCTTTGTATATTATGAACTCCTGCCTGGAAGAATTTGGGTAATAATTTATTTTTTACCTCTTACTACAACCAGCACTATACATTGGACAGAGTAAATTGTCAATAAACATTTGGTGAATTTGGAGCTGTTGAAAAGTTCATCCATGTTCAGTTCCATTCATTTTTCTAAGTTGTACCATGGGGGAAGCTAATTTGGGACAAATGTGGCACATTTCAACCATTTACACTGTTACTTTAATGTTTTCATTGAATACAAGCATCTCTTAGGAGTCTCTAGGTACATTTAAACTTTAAGATAAAAGGTAATTCTGTCAAAATGATTTATAATCAATCACATCACTGAGTAAATACAAATAATTAAGATACACATACACATACACAAAAAGATACACGCAAATGCAACAAAGCCTTGACACAGAAATATAAGAGAAGAACAGAGAATAAAAACGATATATATGGTAATCACAGTCTCCTTCTCCCTTCTAGCAATTCTTCTGTTGAAGAATCAGTCTTAAGAGGTTCCCACAGCCAGATGTAAGCAGATGAAAATCAATATACAACTCCTTGTGCTACACTTCTGACATCCTAGGTTTGGGACTTTCAGACGAATTAATATGTCTGACTGAAAGGAACTCAAAATTTAAGAGATTTCTTGCCTGAGAGCTCTATGGTTACCATTTAGAATTTTTCTACACATGTAACTAAATATACTCTTTGGGAAACTATATGATCACATAAAAATGTGAAATTATGAAGCAAGAACACTAACATTTGAACAAATGGTATCTGTAACAGTATTGTAATTCTGAATTTAATTCTGTTCTTGTTAGAAATATTTTCTCCTACAATTCTATCTGTAGTATATTTAGAGATATTTTAAAATTAATTGTACAGATAATCACTTAAACTGTGAGTCAATACAATCTCGTGAAAGTTAGCAGTTTGGAGGTTGGAGTGAAAAACAGCAGGTGCTCCATCTAGGTCCACTAAGACTCCAGCAGCATTTCTCTATACTCATTCTCCTGGCTTCTGTGAGCTTTCATGTTTTTAAAAAGTTGCACCTGCATATCTTTGGATGCCTGTCATCATGCTGTTAAACCTGCTTTGTGCAAAAAAAGCAACATCTGGAAGTGATTGGTGTTTATGTCAACTCAGGATAGTGCTAAACTGATGACAGACTAATATGGGAATACAAAAGCCTATATGTTACAAACTTCTCAAAAGGTATGTAAACATTATGGACTACACACATGTATTAATAAACTACGGAAAAGCCCAGCTCCTCTGCTTTGTTAATGATTTTGTAACATAGTTTAGATCTTGAGCATCTTATAGCTCTAGGATGAGGCTGGGGCTTTGCCTGTAATTGCCCCTTGCATGACTTCTTCCCCATTCTTGTTCTACTTTACTCGCTTGCTTACCTGCCATCTTGGGACTATTTCCTTTAAAAATCACTTGTATGCAAACTGTCCTGTCCAGATAGACTTTAGGAAAATCCAATCTGAAAAACAGGAATTCCCCTATTCTGGTAGTAAAGGTATCTGACTATTTTTTGAGGACAGCAGACATTAGGTAATGGGGTAACAGCGCCAGTGATTGCTGATGGTAATTTACTAAGACAGCCAGCTTCTCCCTGCTCCCACACTTACAAGCAGTGCATTCCTGTCAAGGACCCCTCATCTCCTCTCCACTGTTTAGCTCTTGGCTGTGTTGCTTCCTCCTCCTCAACTCCTCCTTGAATCCAATTCTCCATGGTAATTTACTATTCTTCATTTTGGTTAATACCTTCCTGGGTATAGTGAAGTATCCACTCAGGACAGAGAAAACCTGAATTCTAATTTGCATGTCTCCTATTTGTTCTTTAAGTATACTTCATTTCTTCATGGGTCATTGTTAATATTTTAAATGGGACATTTTGGACAGGACTATACTTTACATTGCAAGATTGTTATCATATCTCTTTCCTGCCACTGAACATACATAGCAATTCCTCAATTACTTTGACTACCATAAAGCTAGAAGAAAAGTTATTCAATGTTTTCATCATAAGGAAATGATAAATACTTGAGGATATAGACGTGTTTACCCTAATTTAGACATTAGAAAATATGTGCACATATTGAAAAATCACATAGCACCCCGTCAATATGTATGATGTTTGTATTTTTATGTGTCAATTACAAAATACATTTAAAAATTTAAAGATGCCTACACAAATCAAAAATTCTGTCAGAGAAATAGCACTGTCTACCTCCCACCATGTTTGAGAACCAGTAAATAAGTAGTAATGTTTTGCTATCGTCCATGACTTGAAATTATTCTTCAACTAACCTACTTCCTTCTTTGGCCTTGTTTTTATCTGTAATTATCTGAGATAGTGGCTATTTTAATGTAGAAGGAATATTTGACCAAAGCAGAAAAATCTTCCAAAATTCCATTTGCCCATGTGATAAATTTAGTTTATTTAACATGATTGGTGAATGGGTGATAAACAAAATTTTCATTACCTGTCTATATGATACTCAATAGATGTGAGATAATTAAAGTGTTTGGGTTCAATTGAATTAAGCATTTGAACTTTATAGCACATTTAATATCAATACATTAACATGGTCAAGAAATAAATCATTTAAATAATATAAGTAGTGAATTTATTGGATTATGTTTTCAGTAATGCAATGTTAAACTGATTGACTATTTTTTTTTTTTTTTTTTTTTTTGTGGGTACCGGGGGGACGACCTCAGGACCTCGCGCGCCAACAGGCACCTGTGCCGCTGAGCGATATCACCGGCCCCTTTTTCGTATGTGGGTTCTGGGAGTCGAACTCGGGCCTTCGCGCTTGCAAGGCAGGCGCTTAAGCCGCTGAGCCGTCTCACCGGCCCTAAACTGATTGACTATTAAATAGAATGTTAGGGTCCATAACTTTCTGTGGAAGTTTTGATTTCTACTGGAATCCATTCAGACAATAAATTACTAAGACAGCATCATAAACATATTATGGTTTTCTTGTAGTTGCATTATAAAATAAGCATGATATCTCTATTCATGACTTTAGAAAATCTCTAATAAAGCAAGTTATCACACAAATTATTTCATTAGATGATGGAGTCTTACTGGTTTCTAAATGATTTAATATCGGAAGCTACTTTTCATCTCTAATCATGAAAGAAAACTAGAGACAGCAGAATAAATCTGTAATACATGTATTAATATAAACTCATGAATCTATCTCTTATGTCATGCTATCCATGTGTTTCAAATTTTTAATTCTTGCATATCTTACAGCTATTCTTCCTGTGTCTCTTGGAGCCAGAGGTATAACTAAAAGTCTACAGCTGATATCTTCCTCCTGGTAAAAATTTGAAAAGCAAAGGGCATTCAGGTAGAGATGGTATGAATTAATGCCAGCTGCAGTGTCAGACACATCTTGGTTCTTTAGAAACCTGTGGTGATAAAGAGCATTAGGGGAGAAAGGGTCACCATTTACATATGGATTTGTGACCCTCATCACAGCTTGTGCTCCTCATTCATCAGTTTGACTTTGAGCTTTGAAAAGGTTAGACAACCTCTGCAGCAACGCTCCTGCCCATAAACTATCAATTCCTTTGTTTCCCAACCTATGAAATTCCTGTATAAAGATGATCATGAATGTTCACCTTTGTTAACGCCAGTAATTAACAACTGATATTCATTCATTCATCTATAAAAATTAGTTGAATGACCATCAGTTAAGACTTCTAATATACTTTAATTTACTATAAATTAATATGTCTTCCATATTCAGAAAAATAACATTATCATCTGATGAAGTTTGATGTTTTCATTTTTTTGGTAGGTCAATTTCTGATATGAATGGTCTTTTCCATTTCAACAGGCAGGATAAAAGGCATGGCGCAATGGAAAGAATGTTCACCTGGAAATCAAGACCATCAGTCCTAATTCAATTTCCTCTACTGAAATGTCATATCACCTCATTATTTAACTCTGACAGGGCTCCCTTTTCACATTTACTGAAATACAGAACGAATGCTGAGATGTTCTTGCATGTATCCAACATTGACTGCCTTTGGTTAGATATGGCTTATCTCCCTTTTGAAAAGATATTAGCCTCATAATTGGCCTCCTCACCTCTATTGTCCCTGTATCCATTCCACCCAAAAACCGCCACCAAGTGTTTCTTCCTAAGATGCAAAACATCAATCTACAACTATCTATTTTTTTAAAACACATTCATCCCAACAGACATATCATCTATTCAGTTTCTATCACCATTTGTCTTTTCTGCTTTATCTTTAGTTTCTTGACAATTGCCAGTTCCCCCAAATCTACAGTTTAGGCATGCCAAATTACTCACTAGTTCCTGAACAGAACTGATTTATGGTTTCATACTACATAGCATTTTTCTTATCATCCAGTTGGCTGAAAGCTACAACAGGACAAATATATGTCTTTTTCAGCTTTGTATTCATAGCAACTAACAGACTATCTGCAATACAGGAAACGATGAATGTTTGGAAAATGTGGATTTGAGTATCCTGTTGTACCCATGTTGGCATGACAATCATTTTTATTTTCAAAGCCATGATATTAGTTCCAACACCTGTCCATACTCTGTCAAGCAAAGGTGGACACTTCTTCACTGTGTCCCCAAAGTACATTGTACACACTCCTGTGATAGTATATGGTAATTACTTTCTAAATATTTATTTTTCCCATCCATATGTCATCTCCTAACTCAAGAGTGCCGAGGGTATTGTAGAGTCTGAGTCAAAATTCATTGTGTTAAATAGAATAAAACTTTCAATCTGATGATTCCATGCAATTATTTTTTAAAAGCTAAAGATCTTAGAGCGAACTACTTATAAATACAAGTGGGTATAAAGAAAAAAAGCATGAAGGAAATTGACAAAATATATTAGAATTAGTACAGCTAGGAAATAGGAGCTACTGATATCAGTCTATGTCTTTGAACTGTATAAGCTAAAAGAGCCTATTGGACACTCTGAGCATCTACTAAAATTTTTCTTTGAAGCCACATCTAAATAATACAATTGAAGCAAAGGAATTGTAGCCTACTTGCTTTTCCTTGTCTCTAGAACATTTTGAAGTTAACACTCCAAGCAGCTCTTGAAGCATTCTGAAGCACTTCTGTTTGTAGTAAAAATAAGATTACTATTTCTGAGTCCATTTATGAGAAGTTTTCTATTTCAACAATGCTAGGACAATATTACCTTAAAACAATTTAATATTCAATATTTATACTATTGCTCTGGGAAAAAGTAATAAACATTCCTGGTCAACACAAATGGAAATCTTTAAAGACTTTCAGAAATAATTTAAATGTTATATCAGTTCTGCTATATACACATATTCAATAGTAGGAACAATTATTAGGTGTTAGGTAATAATTCACATCTTAGAAAAATACTTCATGAGGGCAAACTAATTCTGCAAACATACAGAAACCACACTACAATGGAAATATTAAATTACATTTATATAGTAACTTTCATATTAAATGGTGTTAAATATTAAAGTATTTTCCTATGGCCTTAAACACCGTTCTTGTTCATTTTTCATTCTTGAAATTCAGGGAAAATATTTAAAAATTACTCACTTTTCCAGATTTCTTTTTCTTTTCTTTCTTTCTTTCTTTTTTTTTTCCCACACCGGGAATCGAACTCATGACCTTGTGCTTGCCAGGCAGGCGCTGAGCTGCTTAGCTATATACCCGGCCCTTTTCCAGATTTCTTGTCAGGGAAATATTGGTATTTGCGCTGGATATTTAGAGATTGTTCCCTGCAGTGTCACACCCACTCACCTTTTTGTACTCTGCCTCAAATTCTGCAAACCCTATTTCTTTGCATACTGGCTTCCTGTTAGGATCTGGCAGTAAGGAGCACTGGAGGGAAGCTGCAAGACTAACCTCCACTGGCTTCAAAGGTCTTGTTCATGCTCCCTGGGGTCTTGTGGACTCACTTTCCCTACTAGCAGAGCTCCAGGCTCACTTCTTTTTTTTTTTTTTTTTTTTTTTTTTTTTGTGGGTACCGGGGGGTCGACCTCAGGACCTCGCGCTCCAGCAGGCGCCCATGCCGCTGAGCGATATCACCAGCCCCTTTTTCATATGTGGGTTCCGGGAGTTGAACTCGGGCCCTCGCACTTGCCAGGCAGGCGCGTACGCCGCTGAGCCATCTCACCGGCCCCAGACTCACTTCTGAATGCCTGCAGCAACACTTCTTTTAGTACCAGCTATTGATCCAGCTTGAGTTTAGTTTTTCAACACTCACAGAATTAGCTTCACTGAACTACTACCACAGAAATACCAGCATCAACTGGCTAACAGAGGTCCAGGACTCAGTCTCATTGGGTCCTTTTTCCCATCTCAGAGACACCAGCCAGGTAGTGGCCTCTCCTTTTTTTTCTGTTTGAGCTCCATTTCTCTAATGTACCTCCTCCTAGCTCTTGTGTTTCAGTAATTCCAAACATTTGCCTTTGTTTTCCTAGACCTAGGACTGGTGACTACCTTGCCCAGTTGCTAAGTTTCTTCTCTTCTTACGTTTTCAGTTTCGTCAATACCTAGATCAAAATTCCTCATGTTAAATTAGTTGCTGTGAAATAAATACAGTACTGAAAATAAATACAGTAGTTTCTACCTGGTAACTTGACCCTGAAGATACATCATTCCAAACCCAAAACTTATCAGTTCTGTGATGTAAACAGAATAAGCTTGGGTCTGCATTGAGTGGATGAAGAGTTCTCATATTCCTCTGAATACTACATAGGACATTTCAAAACTATTTTCCACTATTTTCATTATATAAACACTATGAGCCCAGTATTAGCATACAGAATGCATCCGGACACCCATATGTATAAAAATGTTATGATTATAGATGGAACTCAGTTGTATTTTAATTAAATATTTTTTATTCCACCCATGGACAATTGAACAGAATCTGTCTCTGCAGTTATTTTCCAAAATCAATATTAATAGTAAAATTTACATATGTGCCAGATCAGCCTGAAGGATCCCTACATTACCTACATTATGTACATGGCTGAGTTTTAAATCCTGCACTGTCATTCTCTGCACACCAAAGTGTAAGAAACACTAACGTACACTCAAAGAACAAAAAGTGAGGGTGTATGCAGCCTTCTTAACATGCAAATTTTCCTGCCTCTAAGAGTTTTGTTTACTTCTGTATTATGTCTTAACAATAAACATCTTCCAGAATAATACTTTTAGTAAGCAGGCTGTTGTAAGGAATACACAAGATGATGCAGTGCAAGTGTTAGTGCATAAATTAACCAAGTCTTTTATAATATGAACCTATTTATACTGTCTTAGTCGTATAAATTAAAGAACTAAGGAGAATCTAAAAATACTCAGACAGAATCTGAGTTGCTTAGAAAGTTGCTCAAACTTTCTACAACCTGTGGTTGAAATGTGGTCTCAAAATCAAATTTAGCTCATGAATGACAATTTTATAATTTATTTTTTATAAGGTTTATTGGTACAATTTATATATACATAATGACCACATTCATCATATAAATCTTATATCTGTAGTTGGTAATTCTTAGTTCCTCTTTTTTTTCTCCCATTCCCCTCCTCGCAACCCCTCTTCCCCTCCTTATTTACAAAGCTTTATTTCCATTTTATTCCTCTCCCACATTCCCCTTTCCTTTTAAACAACATCATAATTTATTTATTAAATTTACAAGACACACACCTAAATTTTCTGTTACTGTCATTTTATATTTGAACACTTGTAATTGTCCCCTTTTTATTTTATTAGTATAAGTTTGCTACACATGAAGTTTTCATTCACCTTGTGGAGAAGGTACATGTACATAACATAGCTTGTTTCTTTTTTTAATCCCTTTCCACTTCCCACCCACCTTCCTCTGTCTGTCTTTAAATCTTCTTTCTCCATTTCCATTATTGTTGTTAGTATTCTAGGCTCATGTTTATGACATATAATGTTTACATTCAGTGTGGCTATTAGGTTCCTGTAAATGGCATATCTTAATTCTTACTTCCCCTTCGCCTCCCCTGTCCCCTCAGACTCCCAGACCCCTCCTCACTTGCAAGAGATCTATCCCTTTGTTTACTTCTGTATGCAGCCTTTATTTTGCTCTTTGTTTCCACTTTACCTTACTTAAATGAGAGATACCTTACATGGTTTAAGTTGTGTGTCTGATTCACTCAACATTATATTTTCCAGATGCATCCATTTTCCTAATAAGCCTGAATTTATCCTTTTCTATAGCTGAGTGGTATTCCATTCTGTATATAGGTGCCCTATTTTCTTTATCCCTCCATCTGTTGATGGGATATAGACTGCTTACAGGATTTACCTATTGTGAATTTTGTTGCTATAAACATTAGTAAGCATGATCACTGTGATATGATATCTGTAGCTCTTTGGGGAAGATACCTACAAGAGTAATAACTGAGTCATATGGAATTTCTAATTTTAGTTATTTGAGAACTCTCCATACTGTTTTCCATAATGGTTGTATTACCTTACATATGCACCAACAATGTAGGAGGGTTCCTTTTTTATGGCAGCCATGCCAGCATTTGTTAGTCTCTGACTTCTTCATGATTGCTATTCTTTCTGGTGTAAGATAAAACCTTACAATTGTTTTAATTTGCATTTCTCTAGTGGCCAGAGATGTTGAACATTTTTCATATGTTTGTTGGCCATTTGTACTTCTTCTCATAAGTGTCTGTTCATTTCACTTGCTCAATTCTTGATTGGGTATTTTATTTTAGGAGATCTAATTTTTTGAGTTTTTATATATTCTAGGTATTAGTCCTCTGCCTGAGGAATAACTGGCAATTTTTTTTGTATTCTGTAGATTCCCTCTTCACTCTACTAGTGATTCATTTGTCATGCAGAAATTGTTTAATTTGATGTAATTCCATTTGCTGATTCTTGCTCTTATTTCTTGCACAATTGGAGTTCTGTTTAGAAAGTCCTTGCCTACACTTATGACTTCAAGTGTTTCACCTATTTTATCTTCCAGTAAGTTCAATATTTCTGATTTATGTGTAGATATTTGTTCCATTTAGTACATGGTGAGAGATATGGGTCAAGTTTCAATCTTCTGCAAACAGTTTTACCAGCACCATATATGGAATAGGCTGTCTTTCCTCCAACCTATATTTTTGGCCCCTTTGTCAAAGATCAAATAGCTGTATGTGTCTGAGGATGCTTCTGTATACTCTGTTCTGTTCTACTGATCCACAAGTCTGTTTTTGTGCTGGAACCATGACATTTATTATCACTGTTACTTTGTAGTATAGCTTCAAGTCAAGTATTATGTTGCTGTCTGCTTTGTTCTTGTTGCCCAAGATTTCTTTTGTTATTTTGGGGTCTTTACATATGAATTTTATGATAGCTTTCTCTAGCTCTGAGAATTCTGTTGGTATTATGATTGGGGTTACATTGAATGTGTGCCACTATTTTGGAAATATGGCCATTTTCACAATATTGGTTCTGTCTATCCAGGAGCAAGGGACATCATTCCATTTTCTGATGTCCTCTTCAATCTCCTTTTTGTTAGTACTGCAGTTTTCTTTGTACAGGTCTTTCATTTCCTTGCTTTGGTTAATTCCTAGGCATTTCATTTTTCTTGAAGCTAATGTGAATGGTATTGTTTTTGTAATTGCCTTCTAATCATGCTCATTATTGGTGTACATGAATGCTAATGATTTTTGTGTGTTTATCTTGTATCCTGCTACTCTGCTGAAGTTGGTTATTAATTCTAAGAGTTTTTGGTGGAGTTCTTTGAGACTTCATCATGTCATCTGCAAATAATGATAATTCAACATCTTCCTTTCATATATGTATCACTTTTATTTCTTTCTCTTGCTTGATTTCTCTGGTTAATGTTTACAGTACTATGCTGAGTAGAAGTGGTGATAGAGGGCATCTTTGTCTTGTTCCTGACTCTAGAGGGAATGTTTTCAGTTTTTCCCCATTTAATATGATGTTGGCTATTGGTTTATCATATATAGCTTTTACAAAATTCAGGTATGGTCCTTCTATACCTATTTTCCTCAGGACTCTTATTATATAGGTATGTTGGATTTTATCAAAGATGTTTCTTCATCTTTGATATGATCATGTGGTTTTTCTCCTTTTTTCTGTTCAAGTTGTGTATTACATTTATTGATTTGTCTATGTTGAAGCATCCTTGCAACTCTTGGATGAAACTTATTTGGTCAAGATGTATGATCTTTTTGATGGTATTTTGCAATATATTCGCTAAAACCTTGTTAAGGATTTTTGCATCTGTGTTCATTAAGGAGATTGGCTTGTAGTTTTCTTTTTTATTTGTGTCTTTGTCTGGTTTGAAGTCAGAGTGATGCTGGCTTCCATAAATAATTTTGGAAGCACTCTGTCTCTTTTGATTTCACTGAAGAGTTTGAGGAATATTGGTAATATGTCCTTAAAACTTTTTATACAATTCAGCAATGAATCCATCAGTTTCTGGACTTCTTTTAGTTGGTAGGGTTTTACTACTTTCTCGATTACATTGCTGCTTATTGTGTTGTTCAGTATTTTTGTGTCTTCTTGGGTTAACTTTGGTAATTTATATAAATCTAGTAATCTGTCCATTTCTTCAAGTTTTTCCAATTTGTTGGAAAATTTTTCGAAGTACTTACTATCTTTTAGATTTCGATGGTGACTTGTGATTTTGCCTTTTTCATTTCAAATAATATTGATGTGAGTCTTTTCTCTTTTTCTTTTGGTAAATTTGGATAAGGGTTTATCTATTTTCTTTATTCTTTCAAAGAACCAGCCCTTCATCTTCCTGATTCTTTGAATTGTTTTTATGGCATAAATTTCATCTATTTCCCTCCTTAATTTTGGCTTGGGCCTGGATTGTTGTTGTTTCTTAAATATCTTACAGTTCCTCATTAGGTTATTTATTTGAGCTTGCTTTGTTTTCCTAATATGAGCATTGACTGCAATAAACTTCCCTCTTAGGACTGTCTTCATTGTGTCCCATAGGTTCTGGTGTGTTGTACAGGCATTGCCATTAATTTCCATAAAGTGATTCAATTCTTGCTTGATTCCTATTGTGACCCAATGGGTGTTCAGGAGTGTGTTATTAAATTTCCAAGAGCTTCTAAATTTTCTGTGGTTTCTTTAGTGGTTGACTTCTATTTACATTGCACAGTGATCTAGTAATAAACATGGAGTGATTTCAATTATTTTATATTTACTTAAGTAGGTTTGTTGGCTAGTATATGATCTATTTTGGAGAAAGCACCATGTGCCAAAATAAAGATTGTATACTCTGTTGTAGTAGGGTGGAATATTCTCTAGATGTCTCTTAGTTCCATGTGTTCAAGGGTGTGACTCAGCTATGATATTTCTTTATTCATTTTTAGTTTGTTTGATCTCTTTGTGAAAATGAGGTAATAAGATCTCCCACTATGATTGTTTTAGTATTTATTTCATCTTTCATGTTCAGCAGTATCTCTTTTATGAAGATAGGTGCTCCATTATTTAGTGCATAAATATGAATAAGCATTATATTTTCCTGTTGGATTGTTTCCTTAAATACTATGTAGTGACCTGCTCTGCCTCGTTTCATTAGTTGTAACTTAAAGTTTACATTGTCTGAGATTAAATTTGCTATTCCTGTTTTGTTGCGGGTCCTGGAGCATATCGTTTTATATACTTTGACTTTTAGTCTATGAATATTTTTTGGTTTAGATGATTTTCTTGAATGCAAAAAACTGTCACATTCTGTGTTTTGATCCAGTCTGCCAATCTGTGTCTTTTAATTGGAGAGCTGATGCTATTAACATTGAAAGATATTATTGAGAAAATTTGATTATTTAATATCATGGTGCTCTTTTCTCTGTTGGTGACTCCTTTGTTTTTGTTTTCCTGTCATTTTTGTTGTTGTTGTGTTGTTGTTTATCCATTGACTTTGCTTTTCATTCCATCTGGATTTGGGGGTTTATTGGATTCAACATTCTGTCTAGGATATTCTTGAGTAGTTTCTGGAGTGCTGGTTTAGTATTCATAAATCTCTTGTGTTGTTCTTTTTTCCATGATATTGTTTCTTTTTCTTCAATTATTTTGAAGGAAAGTTTTGCTGGGTATGTTAAACTAGGTTGGAAGTCATTTGCTTTTAGATCTTGAAATACTTTACTCCAAGGGCTTCTGACCTGTAAGGTTTATGTTTGATAAGTCTGCTGTAATTCTAATGGGTTTACCTTTATATGTAATTTTTTGTTTTTCTCTGACTGCTTTTAAAATTCTGAGGGTTTTTTGTTCTTATTGTTGTTGGACATCTGGCTATGATGTCTTTTGGTAAGCTTCTTTTATTCATCATAATTGATTTACTGGAAGTTTTGCTTTGATATTGAGCTCTTTTCTCATATTTGGAGAATTTACTTTTATGATTTCTATAAACAAATTAATAATTCCATCTGTGTTATCCTCTAGATTTTCTCTAACTCCAATTTGCCTTAGGTTGATCTTCTTAGTGTCTTCTAGTAGCTGATGTGTTATATTTTTCTTGTTCTCTTATCTTTTAATGACTTCTCTGAGTACTTCATCATAATTTATTATTTTTCCTCTGTGAGACATTTTGTCTTCACATTGGTCATTTCTGCAATTTATTAATTTTATACAGTTTTTTAAAATTCTGGTATTTCTGTCTGATACCTTTCATGGATTCTACATCTTTGGTGAATTTGTCATTCATGTTTTGAACCGTTTTGGTCAACTCTTCCAATTTTTTATTTGTTTCCCCTATATCCACATTAGGCATTCGAAGTGATTATTCCATAAATTTTTGGTTCATATCCTCCTTGAACTTGCCAAGTTTCTTTATCTCTTCTTTAACCAAGCTCCGCTACCTTGTGTTTGCTTTCCTATCTACCAGTACCCCCTTGATCTGCCTTGGAAAAGTTGGGAGAACATGGGCGCCTTTTGCTGCCTTGTTTTCCCATGTTCCTGTGTGTGTGTGTGTGTATAAATATAGTTTTCCTTTGGACCTGAGGGTTAAGGACTAGTAAAATGAGGAGATAGGATTGTAATTGCTATGAGGATCTTTTTAAATTCTGTCTTTCAATGACATGTTCACTGCTTTGTTTGTTCAGAGATAGTATTCAAATGACTCTTTATTATGCATTTTCAAAGCATAATCCCTGATTCTATCTGGCACCATTTCAGTATTTTTTCTTTAACTATGAAAATTTAAAAATCACCATTCTAAAGTTAATATGCTAGTAGCTTATTACCAATTAAATGTGTTGTTAGAAAATGACCTCCATTGTATCTTATATTGATGCTCTTAAAATTTATCTCTGCGTAATATTTCTAATACTACTTTTCTGTAGGTGTAGTACAGAGGCACTTGAAATAAACTGATAATATCTAATAAAGATAAAAAAGAACTACAAAGATTTTGGGTGTGATAAAAGAAAATTTTCTGAAATGTCTTATATTTAAGTACAAGGGCCAGACAATTGAGGGTGGAAGAGTTAAGGGAAGTTAATCAGTTAACAGCTACTGGCAACACCAGTGAAAATTTGTTTCACATTCTAGAATGTGTGTTGAAGTCTTGACTTAAAACACATCATCACCAGGCCAGTCATCAGGTCCACTTACCCCGATCTGCTGACTCCAATAATTCCAGAAGCAACAGTGACGTCTCCATATGGACTACCCTTCTATCCCAAAGCATTCTCTTTTTCATATTAATCCTGCACCTCCTATATAAATACAGTGTAATTTCACCAAATTTTCATTATAAAAATACTCTGTATTAGGTCTAGTGTATATTTTTCCAATTACCATACAGGCTTAGTGTTAGTATCTATAGAAACTTCCTCATAATGTGATATTTTCCAGCTAACATTAATAGCATTACAGTAACCCTTTTTAATTTCAGAGATCCCTCAGTCTTAAGAGCTTTGGTTTTTCAGACATGATCTACAGTACTCAATGCCTCTGCTTTTCCCCGAGGATCACATACAAGTTTACTTAAACGTGCCACTCTCCATACTATCCCATACTATAGCCTTGGACCTATATTAAACAAATCTAAATGTCTTATTTCTTTAAATATATAAATTGAGGTGAAACCAAAATTGCTACTGGCCAGCAGCCCATTCTTTAAACTAGACCCTTGCCCTCGTCTTTGTGAACTAGCCACTCTTTGTATTCATTGTACTGTCACTTCTTAGACCGGGACCCTTGACTGAAGTCTTTAGGATGAAGTTGCACAAAAAGGACAGAGACCTTGTCTGTCTTGTTCGTGCCTTTAATTCCAACATTCAGTGGTTCTTCAGTGCCTGGCCACCTCTGTGGAGGTGATCAGCAAAGGTTGGCTGAACGACTGGATGGATGAATGAAACTCAGCTTGATACCTTAATAGTAGCACTTATGTTCTGTTTCAAAGCCTCTTACAGCTTCATCAATGTCTTTCAAAGTCTAGAGTAAAATACTGAATCCAATGCCCATGCATGGTCCTCTGTTATCTGCTACTGGAAGCCCTAGTGTATGATATTTTATGCTGAACAATCATTCTTTACTTGCAGCCTTGAATTTGTATAACCTCACCTGGTAGAGGCTGAACTTATCTCCTGAATTTCTTCCTCAGTAACTGCTCACCTGTCTGTTTTTCTTTCTGCTCTTGCGATCTCTTCCAATATGCATTTATATCCTCTGGGCCCTGACCATCCCTTTGCAGTTTGTAAACTGACTATACCAGTCCTCACTTGTAATAACCAGGGAGTTAAGGATAAAGGAACTTAGGGGAAGGGGACAAAAAAGAACTAAGATATGTTATGTACATGTACAAATTCCCCAAGACAAATGTAACCATTTTATCGTGCAAATAAGTGCTAATAAAAATACATAATTAAAGAATAAAAAATATTGCATTCTTGGTATAGCAGGCATGGAATGAGAGACAAGGCTAGGGTAAGGTATAAGATCCTTGGTCCAGGAGACAGCAGAGGGATATAGGAAATTACTCAGTTTAAGAGACTCTCTTTAGTGGTTCAGCCTTTACAGACACACTATCCAGGGAGTAGAGCAAGTCTGATGATAACTCCAGACTTAGTCAACATAACAATTTCTAATCAGGTAGACAGAAAACAAGGGAGAGATGTTAAGTGACAACTGAGTGGCAGGAAAATATATGAGTGTTTAAACAGTGAATTTTATACCATAATAAATTAAATAAAAATAAAAACAATATCTTCTATTGAGTTCTTCCTATGTCCTAGGTACTTTATATACATCAACTCACTTAAAACTCATTAAAAATTCCCATGAACACAATGATTTTTTGCATTCAGTTTACAAATAAGGAGTCTGCAGGAAAATATAGTTAGCTGCACAAAGCCCTTAAACTCACAGATAATGGTGCCAGAATTTGAACCAGGTTTATGTGACACCATAGCTTGATCAATTATCTAGTGAACCATGTTCTACTTTATGTAGAATTTTTCCAAAACATTTTGAAACTCATATTTCTTACATTGTTGTCCTCAGTCTATTACAGCAGAATACACTATTTCTATACTAGTAATAAGGAACCATTCTTTTAAATGACTCATCACTTCAGAATCACAAATACAAGAGTGTGAAATGTTCACTGAACCCATCAAACGGGAGGAAATCTATATATTACTATTCGTTTTGCATCTTTTTCAGGATGTTGGTTAACTTTTTCTCCAGGTGAGTAGCAAGGGTAAATTCTATTAGTTGCCTCTGTAGCGCAGTGTGTCCTTTTGTTTCACAGTATATATTTAGACGTATGTGTCTGAATCTCTGAGCAGTTGTGATGTTATGGAAAGTCATATGCTGAAGGTCTAGAAATATGCTCTTGTGATTTGATTTGTAGGGATCTAAGTCTAGTGCCACTCACATGCATTCATTTACTAAATATCATTTCTGGATAATGCTGCTAACCTGCTGAGAGTCATGAGGTCATAAAGAGAAAATATCTTCTATGGGTTAAGAGTGCTATTCTCATTAGCTGAACAAACTTGAATGAATTTAATCACAGCAGTCAAGGAAAAGCACTGCATCATTCTAAGACAAATTAAAGATACTTTACCCCTGTGTTGTGACGTTTGATTTCTATTAGAGGTTGTAGTCTGCTTCCTATGGGTGGATGCAAAATAGTCAGACTACTAAAGAAGACGGAAGGTAAGTTTATGACTGCATCTCAAAGGTACATCACTGATGACTGCAAAACCTAAGGCTTTAAAAGAGAATACAAAACCCAACCGTCAATCATTACTACTTTCATAAATATTAAACTGCCTAACTGTATACAACTATAAAGAAAATATAAAAAGTAATTTTTCAGATGATTCAGGAGAAAAGCTACGGGTAACTAATCATGTTTTTACTAAAATACATACAAATGCTATTAACCTAAAGTACTAGACTGTGTATTTTTTTAAATTATATGAAATCCAAAGCTATTAATTAAAGACTAAGAAATTTTAGAAAATAAAGCAAACATTCAAGGTTTTGAAATTCCTCTATTATGGAATAATAAAACAAATATATAATGCTGTTTTCCTAACGCTTCACATAAATGTAAGGAAAACTGAGGGTTTAAATAAAATATCCTAATATTTCTTAGGAAAATAAAAATCTATGCAGTTTCCATAATAGTTTCCCTTGAGGAAAAAATTCATTTCAAGTAGAGTGCACACGCACACGCACACACACACACATGCTATTCTCACTTTTTCTCTTACACAGAATCTAGACTCCATGAATATATTATTAAAAATATAACTCCCAGTCTTGTGGTATATAATGTATTTGTAATAAAAAATATAATTGAGAACACACCCTATAAAACAAATAAAACTAATAACGCACACACAACTACATACCTATATATAGATATAGCTATGTATATGTATAGGTATATAATACTTTAAATATGCATATATAAAATCCTTGTAAAATATTTATACATAACGTATGTAAGGTATTTATTCAATCAAATATCAGTTTTCTAGATTATAAAAATATTCTATTATTATGTGTTAGCTCACAAAGTATTTTGTAGAACATCCTAAAAGTGTTATTATCTTCAAATATTAATATCTCAAAAGCAGAGTTTGGTCTCATAGAATAATTTATAAAATAGATATTTATCCGTACAGTTCTAGATGTCAATTTAGATGTCCTTATTTCTTCCTGTAGGGCAATGTAAATTGGTAAGCACATGTTGCTTAAATATTTTTGTTGTAGGTATAAATATCCATTTTCCAAAAATGTTAATGTCCTTTGCCCTAACAATGTCAAGTCCTGAAACTTGAACAAAGGAAATACTGTACAAAAATATGTTGAGCAGGATGATTATTTAAAATAACAAAAAAGAAAACAAAAATATTCTAAATGCCTAACATTGGTAGAATATTTCAGTAAATGCTAGCAAAACCACATAATGAGATATTACATAACCATATATAATGAATATTTGGTAGCCTAAAAATATATGTGTAATGGTAAAAATAAGGATGAGAAAGTTCTAAATATAGCATAATTACAGCTAAATAAATGAGAAAACAAAGAGAAGAGGTTAATTTCATATAAAAAGAGACCTGATGAAATATGCCAAAATGATAATAATGACTTGTTTTAAGAAATGAGAAAGTAGTTGAATTTTTAATCTTTTTCTACTTTTCCATATCCAATTATGAATAATAAATATATATTATAGCTATGATTAGAACCTTATACCAAATCACATGACTAATTTAAGTAAAATTGCATTAAAGGCTTAAGTAAGACCTTAGACTGCAAAAAAATATATAGAGAAAAAGCTTCATGACATTGGTCTGTGTAAGGATTTTTGGGCACTATAATTTCAAAAGCATAGCCAGCAAAAGTGAAAATAAACAGTTTAGATTACACAAAACTAAAAAGCTTCTGCACAGCAAAAGAAAGATTCACCTAAATGAAAAGACAACACCTGGAATAGGAGAAAATATTTGCATACGTACATGTGATAAGAAGTTGATATCCAAAATAAGGAACTCACACTACTCAATGGCAAGAATAAAAATGACCCATTTAAAAAATAGGCATGGGTCTCAAATAGACATTTCTCAAACAACAAGTATGTGAAAAGTACTTAACATCACTAATTATCATCAAAGGCCAATTAAAACCACAATATCGGTTCCCACCTGTTAGAGAGGCTATTATCAAAAAAAGAGGGCCAGTGAGATAGCTCAGCGGCATAAGCACCTGCCTGTCAAGCGCGAGGTCCTGAGTTCGACTCCTGGTACCCACATACGAAAAAGGGCCAGTGATATCGCTCAGCAGCATGGGTGCCTGCTGGCGCGTGAGGTCCTGATTTCGACCCCGGTACCCACAAAAAAAAAAAAGAGAAAAATAAGTGTTTATGAGAATGTAGCAAAAAGGAAACACTGGCACACTGTTAGTAAAACTGAAAATTGGAACAGCT
Source organism: Erethizon dorsatum (assembly GCA_028451465.1). Lineage (NCBI taxonomy): Eukaryota > Metazoa > Chordata > Mammalia > Rodentia > Erethizontidae > Erethizon > Erethizon dorsatum. The sequence continues at coordinate 24,925,064 of CM051842.1, forward strand.
ATTTTGGAAAACAGTGTGGACACTTCTAGAAAATTAAACAGATCTTCCAGATGACCCAGTGATCTCTTTACTGGGTATACATACAAAAGAAATGAAATCACTGTATCAGAGACATCTGCCCCCATGTTTACTGCACAATAGGCGAGATATGGAAAAAATCCAAGTGTTTATCAATGGGCGAATGAATAAAGAAAATGTGGGATGTGTACACAGTGAAATATTATTCAGCCCTAAAACAAAAGAAATTTTGTCATTTGAGACAATATGGATAAATGTGGAGGACAGTATATGAAGTGACATAAGCCAGAAATAGAATGATAAATATCATATGATTTCACTTATTTGTGGAACATAAAAACTCAAACAAGCTCAAAGTGGAAGGGGAATTACCAGAATCTAAGGGCAGGTCTGGTGTTGGGTGATGTTGGTCAAACAACTCTAATTTCAGTTAGGAAAAATAAGATCAAGAGGTCTGGGCCGGTGAGATAGCTCAGCAGCATAAGCGCCTGCCTGGCAAGCGCGAGGTCCTGAGTTCGACTCCCGGTACCCACATATGAAAAAAGGGCCAGTGATATTTCTCAGTGGCACAGGCGCCTGCTGGCGCTTGAGGTCCTGAGTTCAACCCCCAGTACCCAAACACACACACACAAAAAAGATGTCTATTATAGAAAATGTTGATTATACTTAATAACAATGTGTTATCTATTGAAAAATCACTGAGTAAACTGTGTTCTCACTACAAAAAAGGGATGTGAGGTAATACATATGTTAATTGGTATGAGTGAACCATTCTACGATGTATACACATATTGGAAAATATGTCTCATACCATATATCAATTTGCCAATAATAAATGTATAATGGATAAATGAATGAAAAACAAATTCTATCAAAAATAAATCACACATTTAAAAATAGATGATGTAGGGCCGGTGAGATGGCTCAGCGGCATAAGCGCCTGCCCGGCAAGCGCGAGGGCCCGAGTTCGACTCCCGGAACCCACATACGAAAAAAGGGCCGGTGATATCGCTCAGCGGCACGGGCGCCTGCAGGCGTGCGAGGTCCTGAGGTCGAGCCCCAGTACCCACAAAAAAATAAATAAATAAAAATAAAAAAAAAATAGATGATGTAAAAGTCCTGGTTGCTAATTGCCTTACCCTTCTTCCACTGAACTTCTACAGGTCAATAGCTCTGCTCTTATACATTCATAGAATGTAGGTTATTCAGTTTCATCCAATCAACATTGAGAAATTGCCAACTGAAATTAGTTGGGCAGATAAGAAATCAAGACAGTACTGGAGAAATGAATTATTTTAACTTTACAGTGAGGAAAACATGGTACACTTACACATTTTGCTCCAAACATGATTAAATGTTCAGGAAAATGATCAAAGTTTCTGACTGATATGATAACTTTTCAAATAAGGGCTTCAGACTTCCCTTATTCCTTCCCATTTTAATCTTTAAATAAACAGGCTTTCTTCATCTCTATATATCCATTTTAGCTAAAACTATTATAAGATATTCCTTTAATTACCACCAAAATTACTGAATATTCAATATTACTGAATCAATTTCACATTCTGATGTTCAAGAATAATGGTGTCTTTAAAATATCTAAAATGTATAAAATTACATAAAATTGCAAAATCACATTTTTGGTGGAATCTTAAACATACTTATACAAACTCTTAGCTAAGAAACAAATTTCAATGCAACCTCAAAGTAACAAACCAAAGGAGAATCATCACTTCAGGACATACTGATGTTTTCATGTTGCATGTATCTGTTGTCACTGATGTCATTTGATAACTCACATAGACCACAGAAATTGCTCACCAAGACATGAAGTTTCTTGGCTTCAAGTTATTTTCCAAGAATCTTTTGAAATTGTGTGCATCTAAACCCATTCGTTGTCATAAGCTTGATGGAAAACATCACGGCTTGACAATAACATAAGGAAAGTTTTGCATATTTTCTGCACACTTTGAATATGTTTTTGGAATATCTGAGGTATTTTTTATCTGATTTGTTTCTTAAATCAGCATGTATGTTTCCCCAATAATTTCTAAGATAAGGGACAACTACATTCATGCATTACCAAATTATAATCCAAGTTTCAATTTAATTATTTATTTTAATCTTATTCACATTACAGGAAAAAGTGTATAGGTTTGTACCTGACTATTGGTGGAAATAACGTCAAATAAAGTAAAATAATATTTAAAGCTCTGACCACTTAGGATAATTTTTGGTAAAAGTAATATCTGTTTTCTAAGAAGAAACCAAAATATTCTTTCCATTCTTTCAGGTACTATTATAGGGGAGTGAAATGTATGAGACACTGTGTCTAAAGAAAAGAAAGCTTAGTAGTATAGTCAGGTTAAACACAGGTCAATCAGATCTGTGTTTTTATTTATTTATTCATGAGCCCAGGGTCTCTCTATCTTGCCCAGACTGGCCTTGAACTCTAGTGCTCAACTGATCCTCCTACCTCAATCATGTGAGTAGCACACATGTTGAGTTCCATTCAGATTTTAAATTTCAGTCTGAGTACAAACTTTGTTTTTGGTTGAATATCTTTGGCTCCTGAAAATAACATTTAATTTCTGCATGATGAATTAATTTGAAATATTTACTACTTCAATATTTAAAACTTTGACGTGATTTTTATGCTTAAATCTTTTTCAATCTCATCAGTCAGAAAAAAGAGTGGGTGTCCCATGTTTCCAATCATATGGAAATGATTGAATTCTTGGTCAAGAGGTTTTGAAAATCTTAACTAAGGGCTATAAAATGTAATTGCAAAAAGAACCATCTAAGCCATTTTCTCCATCTCTGAGTTTAGATTCTATTTTTATAGATTGATGGAGAAGGTGCGAAGGAGTACAGTGGTATTAGAAAATTATGTATTCCTGAGTGAAGGGAATAGGGAAACAGCACAATATCTATTATTACCACAATATCCCCTGCACTGCAAACAAGAACAACAGGTAATTCTTTTTATCAAATGATGAAAGTAGTCATTATGTACTGCAAATATGCACTAATAAAATTTTTAAAAGGTAAATAAAAAGGTAAAAAAAAAAAAAAGAACAAGTACTTTTGAGGGAATCCAAGTGCAGAAGTAAATGGATCTTGTTGCCTCTTGCAGCCTAGGAATGCAACACCAAGTTACTCCATGCTAGAAGTGTGTGCAGTTTATCTGTGCAGACAGGCAAAATCTGCCTACCCAGTACCATGGACTTCCACGAATATAGGATACAGTAAGATTATTTCCCACATGCCTATGATTAACACTGTGTTTGATGGATTCCTGAAATGACCAGAATGACAAGCAAACAGCTATGTCCCTTGTCCACGTAGAAATATGACAGTCTAGAGCTTGGAAACAAGGAGCATGTTCATTACAAGATGAATTATGCATAGGGTCAGGGAATCCACACCCACCTTCAAATATTAGTACTATATAAGCCCCCACCAAAAACTTTAAGATGAAACCTCAGAGAAAAGTAGGGCATATTAGTCCTAAATTGGCTGAGATAAAATGTGGGGTATGGCAGAAAGGAGGCTTAATAAATAAATTAAGTTCAGATACAGAAAAATGCAATTACTGAGATTCATTGCTGCTGCATGTAGGGGGCTTATCTGGGGATTTCTAAGAATCCCTGTCCACTAAAATATAATGCGAACTGGTAACAAATCACGAACAAGAATTACAGCCAAGTCACTTTGAGACAAAAGCTTATGATCCTGAGACAGAAGGAGCAAGGAGATATCAAGCAGATACCCAGAAGTCAGTGAGTTTCTGAAATAGCAGTGCACTGTACAGACAGAGTTAGAGTTTATGCTTTGGTTTAAAGTCCTCAGCAGTTCTTTAGTACTGACAGAAGAAGAAAATAGTGAACTCATTATACAATTTTGGTAACAAACTTTACCTCAAACTCTGAGTTTCTAAAAGAACTAAAACTTTCCCTGGAGTAGAAAGGGTAAGTCTATTGCCACACCTGCAACTATGAAGCAGAAGCACGTATTATCTAGAGCAAGCTACCCCCTTAATATGTCAAAAATGATGAACATAGAGCTTTTACAAATGGAAAGGGGACCAAGACTTGGAAGGAGCAAGCAAGAGGAGAAGAGTAGGGGATGAAAACAAGAGATAGGAAAAAGAATTAAGATCTATTATATACACTTGCCAATTCCCCACAATAATTGTAATCATTACGTACTGCAAACATATACTAACAAAAATATGAAATAACTGATTCTGGGGTTTCTTCACCCAACTCCAGGGCAAAAATACTGCAAAGTTGACTGCTAAAATAAACTGTGCCAGCAGTTTTCTTTCGTTTTGGTAATGAAAATACTGAACGTTCCCTAGATTGTCTGGGAAATCCGAGAAAACAGAGGTTGTTTTGGTTTGTTTCATTTTGTTTTCTTAATCTGGAGCCGTGCTGACCAGTAAGATAGCCACAGGCCATATGCAGCTACCAAGCTTGTGAAATGTTATCAGCATGATTGAAGAAGTGAAATTTTAATTTCCTTTAATTTAAATTTAAAACTAAAGCAGTGTAAAATATTTTCCATTCCACAAATTTAATTGGCTTGGTAGGACAGCAGTCCCCCTTAGATCATGAACATAGGATATCTGAATTCAGACGTACTATGGGCACACAATACTCACAAAAATTGAAGACTTACTACATTCTTACTAAGAATGGAAAATCCATCAATATTTCTCTAATGATTGTATGTTGAAAGGCTTTAGATATATGGAGTAGCTACTACAAAATTTTAAGGTTTTTGTCTTTGTGTTGGACTTCTGAGATTTTGACTATCATGTGTGCTGGGGAGCTTTATTTATCACTGTACTTATTTGGCATTCTACAAGCCTCCTTACCTGTATGTTGCACATTCCCCATACTTAGAAAGTTTTCTGCTGTAATTTTTGTGAACAGATTTTTTTATTCCGTGTGTGCTGTCCTCTAGTCTCTTTCTAACTCTGAGGAGCCTTAGGTTACTCTTCTTAGATCATCTAGTAGCTGTTGGTTGAACTTTCCTCACTCTCTTATCCCTTTTTAAGGTTTCTCTGAGTATATCATCATGTGATTCAATTCCTCACCAAGAATGTAATCATTATGTACTGCAAACATGTAGTAATAAAAATAAAAAATTAAAAAAAGAAAATTTTACATCGTATATTTAACACACATTATATTTCTATTCGGTGGTGCCGATCTGGAGTATAGATCCAAACCATGGCAAGAACCACATTTGTATTTCTTCCACATCTGAGTTTTGAGATCAAAATTCATTTCTGCTAAGTATACACCAGTTTGTGTATCTAACATAACTAATGAAAAACAGACATTTTTTTTTCTTATCAATGTCCTCAAATATATAAAATATTGGAGAAAGAGAAAGAGGAAGAGAGAGTGAGAGGTAACTAGATTACATATGTTAAGATTGAGTAACAACATTGGAATAATTAGAATTTGAACTTGCATCTTCTGACAAGAGTACAAATTTGAAAGTAATTTTTAAAATTAAAATATTTTATCTCTCTTGTCCTGTTTTTCTCTTTAATATTTTTCATGAGAATCAGATATAAGGGGGAAGGCTGGTGGGAACAGTCTGATAGAATACCTAAAAAATAGGAGAAAAACAGCCTTCTGTCTCTGACTCTAGCACTTACCAGAACGACCTCATGGTCTCTATCTCTCTCTCTCTACTTCAGTGTTCTTACCAATAATGTTGAAACAAAAATCTGCTGGACTCACCAGGTAATTAAAAATATAAAATGAATACATGAGGAGAGTTTACAATATACAAATCACTATGGAATATAACTGTATCTTTAATGGTAATGAAGACTTAAGGATAATAGGAAACCAAGACAATTCGGAGCTGCTCAGCATGAAGCTGTAGTAGCTATGACCACTGTCTGATTTGAGGTTTTTCAAATATTTCTTCCATGGACTAATAATTGAATTTCCTCTCCTCAGACCTAGAGTGCTGTCATCTCTTGAATTGGGTCATATTTTGGGGAATGTTGTCTGTATATATGCATGGTTATTACAGACATGTCACAAAGAAGTGAAAGCCATAGGACCCTGATATATCAGTTATCATTTATTAAATTTGTTAATTGACAGCCTTGAAATCATTAAGAAGTAGACTTCAAATGATTTTCTGAATAGCAGAGAGATGCTGCAGAGGTGGGGCCACAGAACACATTCCTCCAACTTTACATACAATTTGCACATGATCTGGTCTTTGGCTATCTCTCAACCCTCACAATTCTAATCAACCCTCACAATTCGACTCCAGTTTCAAAGATTTCTGTCAGTGTCTAGAATTCACCAAACTCTCACAACACTTAGAAACTTCCCTCAAGCACTGGCAGCATTACTGCATATTCATCTTTTAGGTCAGTTTTCAGCCCTGGCTGCAATTAACATCATCTGAGTCACTTTTTAATATATACCAATGTGAACTCCACACCAGAGTTCCTGATTTAATTGGCTGGGTTATGATCTGGAAAAAGGTAGCTTTTCAAAACACCTCAGGTGACATTAATATGCATCCAGGGTTAAAAATAAGGAGACTAGGTCATTGCTTGTTGTGGACATGCACTATTATTAGAGTCCTTCTTCTATGCCTTTCTTTAGTAACATTATATCAAATGTTATTTGTGAAACCTCATTCTTCTAGACTCAGTGTATTTACTGCCATTGTTTCGCAGTTCAGGCCTAGGAATTCATCACATTCTATATTTCCAGTCACAATGCATGTTAAAGCATACACAACAAAGTCTGAAATCCAACTCAAAGGACTAGGAAGAGTTAAGAACTTGAGTCTCCTATGCATGATACATGATGATGATTGGCTGCCTGTATTATACACTTTCCCCTGGAAAGTTACAATAAAAATGCTCTATCACTATGAAGTAGAAACAATGGTAGAAGCAAGGAATGAAAATAGTTAATTCATAAGAATGGTGAAATAAAACTTAAAATAGGCCGGTGAGATGGCTCAGCGGCTTAAGCGCCTGCCCAGCAAGCGCGAGGGCCCGAGTTTGACTCCCGGAACCCACATACGAAAAAGGGGCCGGTGATATCGCTCAGCGGCATGGGCGCCTGCTGGCGCGCGAGGTCCTGAGGTCGACCCCCCGGTACCCACCAAAAAAAAAAAAAAAAAAACAACACTTAAAATAGTAGATTAACTGCTACATTTTCTTCACTTCAATGGTCCAATGATTAATGAAATTATAATCTGTGTGTGCAGTTGTCCAACATGCCAGTATAGGATCTTTTTTGATTATTCAGTTGGTTAAACAGTTTTCTGACCTTGCTTATATCCTCATGCAGTCTTAAAATAACCTGAATTTCTCTCTCTGTTCTTTATTACACTGAATACCCATATTTAGAACCAGATTACACTATAATTCCCACATGTGTCCTCTTGAACATGTTACTGATTTTCTCTTGGCCTTCATTCATGTTATTACATAATTAGGGGTATAATATGTTATGACTTGTATCTAGATGTCCACCCAAAGCCTCATGTACTCATGGGTAGGGCTTTTGGTAAGTGGCTGGATCTAGGATTTGTTAAAATAGATTAAGGGTGTCTGATAACTAAATTAGTCCACTGATTGGTTTAGCATAGTTCTGGGTGTGAATAATAGGAAAGTTCTACCCTGTGTGACATCAACCAATAGGCTTGTGTCCTGGATGGAATCAAATGGAAAGGGAGGTTCACAACTTGATGCTTCCTGTCTGCCCTGCCATGGACTGCTCCTCTCTGCCATGCCACCCTGCCTTGGAGCCAAACACACAGGGACTGAAACCTCTAAAACTGTGAGCTAAAATAAACCTTTCCTCCTTTAACTTGTGGGTGTTGGGTATTTTGTTCAAGCAATGAGAAAGTAAGACATAATGTGTCCTATATCCTATGTTTGTGGCTGTGAACATATATTTACATGACAAATGTAAACTATCTTGTGTGGAATGCACCCCTTGGGATGAGAAAGTGACCCGCCTTCCTCCTTGATGATCTTTATCAGTACAAAGACTTTAAAAGCCCCTAGAGACCTGGATATGTAATGTGGTGGTGTACACTGCCGCAATCTGTGCAACCAGCAGGGCCTTGAGAGGGCAACGGGAGATTAAGAAAAAAATAGACACGTAATAAAAGAAAAGCTGGGACCAGGTGGGACCTGACCTCTCTGATGGAAAGGCAGCAACAACCCAGCATGGTCTGCATCTTTATTTATTTACAATAAAAAGGGGGAAAGTGCACAATGGGGCCAAAAGTGTAAGGTCTTAGTGTCTGTGCTGCAGTTAGCAGGGAGGAATACCAAGGCCAGACACCTGCTGGACTGGCTTTGCTGTAGTCCCAACAACTTGTTTACATGGCTCACCTCTGGCACATTGTGTTTTCAGGGCTGGCCTTGCTCTAGCCCCAAATGTGTGGTTGATCTCTGGCTCAGCCACTCCTCACAGTACACCTATAATTCCAGCTCTCTGGGAGACTGAAGTAGGAGGATCACAAGTTTAAGCCCAACTTAGCAACTTGATGAGACTCCGCTTCAAAATTTAAAAAAAAAAAATAAATAAAATAAAAAGGGCTGGGGATGTAGTTCAGTGTGAAGGCCCTGTGTTCAGTCCCCAGTACCACAGGAAATAAAATGCCCTCACAAGTCATTAAATGTTTTATGGCAAACAGTGTTGTTATTAAATAAATAGTGAAGTGTAGATACATCTATCTTCATTTTTTCTTGATCCACTACTGCAATTAAGCTTGAAATATGAATTTTTAAAAATGTCTTTCATGTCTACAAAGTAAAGCAGCAAGTCCACCAAAACTAAACTCTTTTTGCTATCAGACAAGAGGCCAATTGTATGATCTCATCTTAACCCAGTTTTCTCCCAAAAGTCCTTCTCCAGATATTATTATATCCAGGGTTAAGGTTTCAACATATGAGTTTGGGAGGGCATACAGACATCTGGTCCATAACAACAAATAAAAGACTACTGAATTTATTTTATGCAGAGGTATTTCATTTTGTTTTATGAGCTGCATGAAAATGACAAAGCAAGTGGTTTAGTTGTGTAATACCATGACAAAGACTAAGGAGTAAAATGGAACAAATACTTTATAGCTCTGTTTCACTTCATCATAATGGAATTTTCCCAGAATATAAAAGAACTGCAGTGTTTCACTGTTTTTTATTTAATCAAATTTTCCCTCATACAGGAGTGGGTTTCTGTACTGTGCTATTCCACACCTGGAATACAAGTTTTCAAGGTTTGTCAGGGTCATGTATTTGGCTTGTAGCTTCCCTTTTGTTTGATAATTTGTTGAGAACATTTCTGGGACTACAGCTGGTCAGACACTCCCATTCCAGTGAGATATAGTCTCCAACAGTCAGAGAGTCAGAGTCCAGGTGTGTCTAAGATAGTAAGAGAAACCTTGGGGGTTTTTAGCCATAGTAAAAGGAATTGAATAAGAACTTTAAAAGCAGAACTGGAAAGATTCCTACCTGAGGGTGGTAGAGCTAATTCTGATAAATTTCAGTATGGGCAGGGAGCTATTACACTGAGGTTATATAAATAAAATGTAAATAAAGTAAACAGTATTGCTGGCCCTGTTTTTTTTTATAACCCTTGTAATTGTTCATGAGATAAAATACAATCTAGAGGAGTAGATCATCAGTTCACTGGGAATTAGTAATGCATATCTTGTCATGGATTAAATGAACAATAATGGCTATAATGACTTATAAGAAAATTAAATCTAAAAGCACAGCCTCTAAGCAGATACTAAGACATAGGGGGTTATGTACATAGCTGTGCTATCAAATGAATTAGATGTGCTATATGCTGATGCTTTTGCAAGAGTTCAAAAATCTGTGAATACCCTACTCCTTCATATAACCCAGAGCAGCCTGCTCTAGCTCACTTAATTGGTATGCTATGATCAAACATCTCTTGATTACACCCCTAGGGTGCAATAGGAGGCAGGTTTCACTTTAGTACCTTTCATCATACAGGAGGTAAATTGCTTTATGGATAAAAATAGTCATACCTAAACTCACTATTGACATCAGTCACCCTTGGTGACTTCAGGGCTCATCAGCAATGCACAACTGTTTTAAAATAAAGCAAGGAGCCACATATATAATTGCAACTACAGGGATAATGAGAAGTAAACAGCAAGAGGCCACATTTCCTTGAGAGTTAAATTATAGATTAACAAAAAAAAAAGGTCCTAAAGGAAACCTTGTCAAAGAAGTTTAGGGATAGGGCAATTTTTAAAGCAGTAGTAACTAAACAACTGGTGTCACAAAACACTGCATGAACAAAGATAATTCAACTGACTGTAAGACAAGCAAAATACAAGGTGTTAAATGGACAACTATTTTCCGGTTATCCAAGTTAAAATGTGGAGCAACTGGACATTCCCATTTTACAATAACAAAATGACACTTAGTTCTAACTATGTTCAAGAAAAGTGTCTTCACCATCATAAATGCATTATCAGAGATGAATTTCATCACAACTGTAGTTGAAAATATGTTTTAGATTCAAGAACATTGTAGTGTACAGCACTTGTCTTGTATCATGAAAAGTTAAACATGTAAGCAATTGAAATAACAATCATTCAAGAGAATGTGTTTGGAGATTTTTCTTTTGAGAGTTTTTACATTGAGAAAGTATGTTTTAAAATATTTATGTTTTTTAATTGACAAATATCAATTATGCATATTTGTGGGGTAAAATGTGATGCTATCATCATTGTAAACTTCATAAAACCATCAAACTAAGTTACATATCTTTCACCTTATCATTTTTTGTGGTGAGAATAATAAAAAGCCACTTTAACAATTTTGAAATAAACATTCTTATTAACTGTGGTCGTCATGCGGTGCAATAGATCCCTAAAAGTTACTCCTCCATTCTATCTGAAATACTAGACTCTCTGATCAATGTTCTACCCTCCCTTATTTTCTCCCTCTCACCACCATCATCTAGCAACCACCCTTCTACTATATGAAATTGACATTTTAGGTTCCACATACAGTAAGGTCATATAGTGTTTGTCTTTCTATGTTTGGCTTATATCTCCAAAGTTCTTGAAAATGGTATCTTGAAGATATATCTGTATGTTATGCTTATCACAGCATTATTCAATAGCCAAGATAAGGGAGCAACCTAAGTATACATCAATGGATGGAAGGGTATTGAAAATATGGTCTATATATATAATGGAAGGCCATATAGGTTTAAAAAAGAAATCTGACATATGTGAAAACATGGATGGAACTGTAGAACATTATGCTAAATGAGGAAGTATGTTTTTTATCTTCTCCAAAGATACTTTTTATTATTTTTTTGGAGACATGGTCTTACTATGTAGTTCAGGCTGGCCTTGAACTCACTATCCTACCTCCCAAGTGCTAGGATTATAAGCATGTGCCACCATGCCCCACCTCCAAAGATACTTTAAAATGAGTTACCAAGTACCTAAATTTACTGATCAATTACAAAAATAAATTGTTTTTATTGATTTATGAGTTACTGATTTATGACTAATCATTTTGTGCTTAATTTCTTCTACGTATTAAATATGCCCTTAAAGTTGTTCTAATCCTTCAATTAACATCCCAAAATTTCATGACAAGGCATTTATTAAACTATAGTTCTTGAGATAAATTTCTTAGATCCATGTAAATGTATGAATGGTGACTAAAAAGTTAATCATTTTGGAAAACATCCCATATTCTCAGAAAATAGAGAATAAAAAACAAACAATAAAGACAGTAGGGAGAGTAAGGGAAGGGAGAATAAACAGAGGATTGAAAAAGAGAAAGGTGAAGAGAAAACAGTGATTTTTATTATTTGATGAATTGAAATATAGCTCGAGAAATTCAATGATACTAAGAGAATCATAAGAAAGAAAAACACATGCTTTTATATTGGAGGGTTCTAATTTGTGGAATCTTTAATATTTGGCCAATCAAAATTACCCATTGGGAGGGGCTGGTGAGATGGCTCAGCGGCGTAAGCGCCTGCCTTGCAAGCGCAAGGGCCCGAGTTCAACTCCCGGAACCCACATACGAAAAAGGGGCCGGTGATATCGCTCAGAGGCACGGGTGCCTGTTGGCGCGCGAGGTCCTGAGGTCGACCCCCCGGTACCCACAAAAAAAAAAAAAAAAAAAAAATTACCCATTGGGAGCCAATGAGATAGCTCAGTGGTATAAGCGCCTGCTTGGCAAGCTCGAGGTCCTGAGTTCGACTCCCAGAACCCACATAAGGGAAGAAAAGGGCCGGTGAGATAGCTCAGCGGCACAAGCGCTTGCTGGCAAGCGCGAGGTCCTGAGGTCGACTCCCAGTACCCACAAAAAAAAAAAATTACCCATTAATTGTTTCATCTGATCTAGCACCATTCATCTAATAGCTTCCAGTTCCTGTGTTAACAGCTTTAAATCCCTTGCCCACTGTTGCTGTATAATTCACGTTGAAGAAGTTGACATAGCCAAAGGCTTATCTGGGTTTTGTCTTCATTTTTTTTCTATTTTAAAGTTCAAAACAAGTCATTTTTTTTATTCTCTGCAATCAATATGAAATATGCATTCATAATATTAAGAAGAGCATGACTGCGTTTAGCAGGCTTAGTTCAATGGATTGATAGGAAGCCATTTTGCTAATTAGTCTTCCCCTCTGAACTTTTCTCCACTTTCAGCAGTAAATTAAAATGTAATGAGATCCTCACAGTATTCTTCTGCCAATATAAAGGAACTGTCAGGCAATAAAGCATATCCATTTTAACTATTATCACAAATCCCATATGTAGAATTATAATTTTATTTTTAATTGTTTTACCCCCAGATTCAGGAATCAAATTTCTTTTATGAATAATCATTGCATGATTATGCTTTGGCTTCATAATATAGCCTGCATATACGCCTTTTAAAAATATTTTTTCTTAAGAAGCGTGTTTTGAAAAGATATTTGTTTCACTGAAACAAATGATGTGCTTCCAAGCCTACAGAGTAAAGAAAAATAAGGCACTGGAGTTTAAAATGTAAGATTGGGATTCTGGCCTTCTTGAGTTTCCTGTGCTTTAAACATCACACTACCCAGTAAGGAGTAACTTCTTAGTAACAACAACAAAAAAATTAAACTAAAAGCCACTGAACTAATTCAGACCCAAGATATTTTGCTAGACTTGCACAGAATTTTTAATCAGAGAAACTTCAAATTCATTGCCAAATGTGCATCGTTCACCTACTATATGTCAGTCACTGGGCCAGAAACTTGAGATTCAGTGGATACAATACATCAATAATAAAATCCCTAACTGATGAGGTTAAAAAAAAATACAAGAAGAAGTTCTGCATAAAATTCTAGATTCTGAGTCCCTCTTAATGAATGAAATAGCTAGCAAATAGAGCTCTAAATTCGGACAGGGCCACTGTGGAATTGAACTAAATCGTAGTTGGCCATTATGGAATATAAAGTAGGCATAGGCATTCCATTTGCTAGTATTCTTTTCAAATTATACAATGTCTATACATTTAGGTCCATACTTCAGCTTTTTAATTATTTCTTAGTTCTTTGTAGACAATTTAATTTTGGACTCCATCTACTGTGTTCTTTCATTTTATTACGTTTCATTTTGGGGTACTGTTTTTATCCAGGGTAATAGCATAAAAAGTTTTTATACTTAATTTTAAAGCACAATGTTCTGGATTCTAGCATTGGCTCAGGTAACAATAAGCCAAATAAATTTGAAGAAGTCCTTTCAATTGTGTGACCAGTCACTTCTTCAACCAAATCAGAATTTTGATTATTAGTGGATTTGAAACTGAATTCTAGGATCCCCATGCTTCAATTGAGCAGCTCTAATTTTAGTTCATGGTTGGGACGTTTTTATGCTAGATTTTGTTTAAAAAGAATTTATCACTAAAACAAAAGTTAGGACCCATTGGACTTTATGTTTTCCATGATCTTTTCCAATCTTAAACTTACATGATTTTAAATTAATCAAAACCCACTTGGTATTCCTAATTAAATTTTTGTATATAGATGTCTTGCTTTCTCAATTTCTTAAGATCCTTACATTGGGATAATGTCTTACAGGCTGCTCTTTCAAAGGATCTAATTAAGTGCATAAACTAATTGAATAAACTAAAATTGTTTGCCTAAAGCACATGCATTTGGAAATATTATATGGGCAGAAACAGAAACAATAAGTAAAAAGAAGAAAATTGGGAGGAGGGAATGTGATGTCTTCATTTAAAAGATTGCATGTAGAAGAGGAAAGCTTGCAGGGTCTTGGTAACATTCTATTCCTCAAACAAAATGATCATAAGAGATATGTTAACTCATTATTTTTCTATATTTTTATACTGTTCTATATTCCATACATGTTAAAATATCTATATGTATTGTAAAAGCAAAGGAAATTTTCATCTATATTTCCTTAAATGAATCTACTTTTCCAAGTCAAACTGTCACATAAAAATAAAGTCAGAACAACTCAAATTAAAGATATTTTATTATGATCACAAAGCATTAAAATTCTAAATGACCCCATCTATGCTACATCTTCTGGGTATCTTTCCAAAAGAGTTAAGGATATCATACAGTAGTGATACATACTTACTCATGTTTATAACCATACAATTCATAATAACTAAATCATGGAAGCAGCCTATATGGCCATCAACAGATGAATGGATAAAGAAAATGTGATATATATATATATATATAGTGGAATACTACTCAGCCATAAAGAATGATGAATTTCAGTCATTTGGAGAAAATAAATGTACCTTGCAACCATAATTCTACGTGAAATAAATCATAAACAAAAGGTTAAATATCTTACGGTTTTTGTTACATGAGACCCTAAAATATCGGACACCCCTGCAGTGGGTTCCAATCTGCTGCCCAGGTTACAGCATATGACAGGAAAGGAAAGAAAGGGCAAGAGACAAAAATAGAAGGGTGCAAAACAGAGATCTGGGATGACCAGTTGCTCTATAGGAACAAAAGGCCAGGAGGCATCTAGACTCTTGGTAATTATTCACCATATCTGAGTCAAGGACAATGGGTGAAAGGCAGTGGGTATTTCCAGGAAGAGTAATGGTGACTATCCTGGCCTAGGAAGATCAAAACATTCTTGCAAGGACAAAGACAAGGACAAGGACAAGGACAAGTGTTTCCCGAGGTGCCTTATCCTCTTTAGCAGGTCTTATCTTGCCCTGTGAGTGCCACAGCATTTATTAGCCCTAGGGCTTCCAGCTGTGACCAGAAAAGAGCAGGGAGTTTCCACATTCCAATCTGTCCCAAAAGGGCAGGATAAGGACAAGTTTTGACATCCCCTAGACTCACTTTATAATACATGGTCCCCAATACTACAATATAAATAATTTAAAGAGCAAAATAAAAGAGAGTTAGTAGGAAACAGTCAGGTAGACTTTGTTTAGATGGGAAGAGGATCTGGGGAAGGGCAAGGGGAAGGTGGTGCCAAATGCATATGTATGAATTCCCCAAGATTAATGTAAATATCATGGTTTGGAAATATATATCACTAATTAAAATCCTCCAGGAAAATAATTATAGTCAATGGTAAATTTTGAAATAAAGTAAAACAATACATTTTAATTATTAATGAAGGAACTAATTCCTTTATATTTTAACATAATTATTTCAGAATTAAATAATGTTAACGTTTTTTGTTTTAAATTTATAGAAAAATGCATATTATAAAATGTTATATATGGCATTCATGTTATTAAACATTGGAATCAATGTCAGAAGGTAATTTTTCTTCTTACTACAATTCTTTTATAAAGGAAAAGGAATATAAAAGGTGAACTAGTGTACAGTTTGAGAAAGTTAATTTTCTTCTTTAAAAACGTTGACACTGAAAGTGGTTGCATTAAACTGTAGAAAAACATTTTCAAAATTGTTACTTCTTAAACTACAAGGTCTGACAGGCAATTTGCTGTTTAGAACTCTCAAAATACATTATTAAATATAATTTCCAAATGTACCCATTCTTTGAAATACAAATTTTAAGTATGCTTTTGAAACTGCCTAATGAGAAACTGCCTAGCTTAGCAATAATATTCATCAAAGAATCATGTTCCACATAGTCGCATGCTAAATATCAGCATTATGAAGAGCTATTCCTAAAAGTTTCCACGAATGTTTTATACCTTTCAGTAGCACTACACATAGAAAAATACTAAAATCACAACCATATAGAAAATTTTCATATAGAAAAGTAAGCTTAGATGTTAATACAGTGTTGCTCAACGTGTGCACAGCAAAGGGGACAGATGGAAAGGATGACTTACTGAGATCTCTGTCGTATTTTTCATCTATTTTTATCTATATATACTTTTCTAGCAAATTATAAGTATGTATTCAACACTTAGTTTTTGGCTTTATGGATATATATAAATGAGCTCTGAAGTATTAATATAACAATGTATGGATAATTTGTTTATAAAAATATGTCATTGTATTTTGACCGATCTTTGTATTAAGCTTTAACAATATGCCATGTAAACATTTACATACAAGAGTTTATATCATACAAATTTTAAAAATGCAATGGTGAAAAATATAACCAAATAAATTGCTCCTAAGCAGGCTTCACACACACACACACACACACACACACACACACACCCTTGGGTGCAGATATTTTCTTTGCTGACATAATAACAATTTTCACATAAGCTGTCTTAAAAATGTTCAAAGAACACAAATAAAACATTCATAAATATATTTATACAGCAGTAAAACATAAGATGATTTAGAGAAAAAATATGCATGAGAAGTCTAGAAAGAGACTGAATTCATTTTAATTCAGTAAATACATACCAAATATAAAAAATTTCTAAGCACTAATAACTCAGCATGAATATACTACAAAGAAAAAGTAGACAACATACACTTTCCTAGATATAAATGGCCAGATACATTATTCTATCCCTGACCTAGAATTAACACAAGGTACTAGTTTGAAATGTTATAAAACACACAGCTCAGTATAATGGATTAAGTGGTCTTACAGCCTAAATAATAAGCCATTCTGTATATGCACAATAAAGGCTTTCCTTTTTTTTAAAGACAAAACCGATGGCAAAAGATTAGATTTGCAAAGAATGGGAAAAAGACACTTGTCAGATCTTAAAACTTTATTCCACGAAGCAACATATACTGAAGAAGGAGAAAAAAGGAAAACACGATTGATGAAGGAAAACAACCTCAAATTAGAAATTGTCTGGGGTCTATAGACTAGGGAAATTTCCTAAATTAAAAACAAGGTAAGAAAAGACAACTAAAACAATTACATTTATTAGCAGCAATTAAATGGATTAAGTGCAAAAAGGTAACTGAGAGCATATTAACCTTTTAAATGAAGAACATTTATATCAGCAAAGTAAAATTGATGCCAAGGCTTTGGTGCAGGAGAAATAACACCATGAAATTAGATAATAGGCGGGCATGACTTCTGAACGCATGGTGGGTGTGCTTCCCTAAGCATTACATAAGAAGTTAACACACAGTCGTTGGGAGAAAGGATAATGCACAATATTATTTTCTCAGAGGAAAAATTTACAATTATTCCCAGCTAAATACTTGCTCACTGATATTATGACCCCAAAATGAACTTTTAAAATGCAGGTTATCACTCTAACAAAATAATCTCATTCATTCATTCACCTTAATCCATGTGAATGGCACATGTTTGTGGATAAGAAGTAAAATGAAACAGCTTGTCTGCCTCAGGGATCTTGCAGTCAAACCAGGAAGACAGATACAGTACTACCATCTACCAGGTTCCCTGACCAGAAACCTGGACCCATTCATTTCTTCTCCTTTACTCCTACATTTAACATCATTCATCTACTCTGCTGGTTCTACCTCCCAAGTTGAACTTTTTATCCGTTTATTTTCTTCTGCCTCTGACCTGAATCCATCAATGCGGATTAAAAACTTTTAATTAATCCTTTCTGTCCATCACAGATTTATTTTGCAAAATATATTTCTTAATTAACTAACTTACTGCTTACAGCCATAACACGACCCTCACCCTTGATTGTCTGCTTATCTTTTTATTCCCACGTGTGCCTCTGTCCCCAGTGCAAGATTAAAACATCTACTTCATAATCATACTGAGCACTCAAAATTCTCAAATTGCATAATGACCTCTATTGTGACTGAGCTTTACATGTATTGTTAGAACACCTTCCCTGGACATAAACTTAGAAAACACTTCTTCTATAAACCATCCCAATACTCCCTGGTAGGATTATATTTCCCCCCACCCACCCACACAATAGAGCATAGTTGCCTATTTACTTTGTCCAATATTATATAACATGTTCACTGAAAATTAGACATACTTTATGTTGTTTAGTATACCCCTCTCTAAGGCCTACAATACAATACTTATAGTAAATTCTTAATCAATTATTTCTACATGGAAGGAGGATCAGATAAATGAATAAATAAATGCATGGATGAAATGTTTGCAGTCTAAAAGGATAATTTCCACTATAATGGTATGCACAAAGAAATGGGTGGGAGAAAAAGGTAGGGCTCTTACCACAAATAAATGTGCATGATGCCTTTGAGAGGAACATAACTCATTCTATCATTTATTAAAAAGTACATAGCCTCTGAAATGGCATATCACTTCTAGAATTGAAGATTTTAATACAAAGAAGTATATGTTTTTCACACAGTTATACTCGTTATGATACAGAATTTTTATAATAACGAGGAAAGGAAACCAATTAAATGCTATAGGATGGGATCTATAATAATAATACTATATACCCATATCACAGAATACTACAGATACTCAACAAAGTGATGAAGTTTCATATGTTGAGATAAGAAATGATAAACTATTTTAAGTGAAAAAACCAAGGAGGAGACTATACAAGGAGTGATCACAAAATACAGTGTGTATTGTTGCCATGTGTCATCCAGAGGTAAAGCAGAGATCTCCGAGTGGCATATCAAACATTAATAACAGTTTGTAAAAATTTTCAGCTTGAACAATATAGCAGTCATTTGTGAGCTATGGTTGCGAGAAGGTGTGTTTTAAATTGTACCACAAATCATCGATCACAAACAATGTTTTTCTTGGTGTTACACAATCTTCTTGTAAGATTCCAGGTTTTTAAAAAAATGTGATCACAGGAGGAAAAACTTAGGTCTGTGGTTATGATCCTAACACCAAAGTTCAGAGTTCTCAATGGAAATTACCCAGTTCTCATATAAAAACAGTGTTTCAATCAAGGTCCAACATCAAAGTCATATTGATTGTGAAATTTTTTCCCTCTCTCTTTTTTTTTTTTTTTTTTGGTACCGGGAATCGAATTCATGACCTTGCACTTGCCAGGCAGGTGCTGTGCCACTGAGCTATATCCTCAGCCCTGGTTGTGATTTTTGACCTTAATGGAATTGTGCAAGTCGAGTTTGTACTCAGGAGCACTATGGTGAAATATGAATATTATAAAAGCTTATTATTACAGCAGGTAGTAAACAGTGTGCATAGAAAATGGCCTGAGAAATGGACAACTGGTTTCATTATGATGACAACACTCCATGTCACACATTGCACACCATTGGTATGGCAATTTCCATCAAGTAGAGACCTACAGTTTATCCTCACCCACATTATTCACAGGATCTGGCCCTGTGTAACTTCTCGCACTTACCCAAAGTCGAAGGCACCATGCAAGGCAAATATTATGAATCAAGTCAGGACAGTGAGGCACCCACAGCAGTGCAACCAAAAGCAGTCATGAAAGTGATCTTCCAGAACTGGTTCAGAAAGTGGCAAGAACAGTGAAATAAATATGTTCAAAGTGAAGGGAAGTATTTTAGGGGGAATAATGACAATATGTCTTTTATTATAATAAAATTTTTAAAATTTAAACATTCACTGTATTTTTATCACACCTCCTATATGGCACATTATCATGTGTGCAAAAGTAAAAACATGTCTGTATATTTTTATAAGCATAGTATATTTCAGGAACCATATATTAAATATCTAGAAATATTGATTGCTTCTGGGAAACTGAGTTGAAAACTGGAATATCAGTGAGACTTAATATATATTCATTTAAAATTTATAAATTCTTTAGCCCTTGTATGTATTAACTCCAAACAATCATTAATGAATAGGTAAATAACTGAACAAAGAGAAGTTACAGTAATGTCCCCTAAAAATATGATGCCACACCTGCTGTTTGAAAGATACATAAGAGTTCAAATAAATGAAAATAAGAAGAAAAGCATTCAGAGAAAAGGATTAGTATATATAAAGTCATGACGTAAGAATTCATGACACCTAAAGCAAAACAACACTTTTGCATAGTTATAATGAAATATATACAGGTGTGAAGGTGCTGAGAGAATGTGGGGAAGAAGGATGTTATGGTCAAGGACACAAGAAAGGAGGCAGGGACTAGATGATGAAGGACCTTTTGTGCCATGGTAAGGAGTTTATTTTTAATCATAAAAGCTGTAGGGACATTCTAAAGCAATAGTTCCCAAGCCTGTCCGCACATTATAGTCACCAAAGGGGCTTTTTAAATATGCTCACTCTGGCCAGTGAGATGGCTCAGCGGTGTAAGTGCCTGCCTGGCAAGCGTGAGGTCCTGAGTTCGACTCCTGGAACCCACATAAAGGAAAAAAAGGGGCTGGTGATATCGCTCAGCAGCACAAGTGCTTGCTGGCAAGTGCGAGGCCCTGAGGTCGACTCCCGGTACCCACATTAAAGAATAATAATAATAAATAAATAAATATGCTCACTCTCAGGTTCCCATATCCAGAGAATCTGATTTAATTGATCTTGAGTAAGCCTAGTTATTCTCATATAGACAAGGTCACTAACTGCAGTGTTAACAGATTTTAAACAAACCACACAACCAGATTTACACTGTAAGACAAGCACTAACTGTGGCAAAGTTTTAGATTGAATTGGCTGAAAACTGAAGTACACAGGAGTTCTCAAGATATTATCATTACAATATAAAAAGGAAGATCCAAAGACTTCAACTAAAGTCAGGTACTAAGGATGGAATGGGAAAAGGAAGGTGTTCACAGTTTTTGTGGATATGGGACATATAAGAGACAATACATCATCATAATTACAAATACTGGCTTGAAGTCTACTTCCGCCATTTTGCAGTTGTGTGATGACAGACAAGATACTTAGTCTCTCTGGGTCTGTTTCCTCATTCATAAAACTAAAATAATAGCAAAAGACATACTATAGAATTATTTTAGTATTATTCCAAGTAAGGAAACAACTGATCACAGTATCAAAGATATAGCAAGCACTCAACAGTGAAGAGCCAGAAGAAATTGTCGCTGTCTTACTAGAGGTTCTAGATGAATGAGAGAGATAGGTGAAGCTTGGCTTCTAGAATTCCTATGTAAACTTTTCACTGAAATGTGAGATAGTTAGATAAAATTGTACAAGTCATAGGTGCACAGCTCAATGAGTTTCCACAAAATTATCAGCCATTTAAACAGCAGCAGATGAGAAATTGGAACATTATTAGAATTTCATACTCCCTTCAAATAATGTCTCCTAGGTTTTTTATTCAGCCCACTGAGAATTGAGAAATACCTTTCACCAAAAGAAATATTATAAGAAGAGGTGTAGTAGAGATGACAGAAGATGCAATTTTAGATAAGTGAAGTCAGGGGTCTGTGACATATTGTAATGGAATATTCTGGAATGTGTTAAGTAGGATTAGGGTAAGGCTATAGACACTGAGTTGGTATATATTAGTATTTAATCAGTGATCAACATAAAAATGGTGCCTTCTATTATTTATTAAAGGGGTACAACTCAAAAGATTGGGCATCATGTGTTGCTTGTCTTGTTCAAAATGTGACATAGAAAATAGCAATCTTATTCTTCCTCTATGTTCAAGTTTTCCTATTTAAAATTATTTTAAACAAACATTTATAGTATTACAATATTTTATGCTGCCTTGCTATAAGAGGGCACATTTTATTAGTGATTATATATATGGCAATATTTTGCTTTCCAAGTAAGTTAAGGATCCTGTATACACTTTTAAGATAATTTCATAGGAATAAAAAAGAAGTATAAACTATATGAGATTCACCAATTTTGTGAGGTTTTAATTGCTCACAAGAGACAAAAGTTAAATTAGTGCCTTTGGCAAAGAGTCTGTGATGAAAAGATTCTAAAAAAAACAATCTCATGTGTTCTCAGTTACAATAAAGGGGCATAGTTAAGAACAATGCGACTATTTTTTTTTGGAACTGGGAATCGAACTCAGGACCTTGCACTTGCCAGGCAGGCGGTTGTGTCACTGAGCTATATCCCAGGGCACACAACTTTTTAACTATTGATGTTTTATTATAAATGTAACTGTGTACATAAGTTGTGGGTGAGTCTTTCATTCTTTTGGTCTCAGCATAAAAATCATCTCTCCAACACCAATGACTCTAACATAGGTTTCACTGTTCACTCTTTTGTCCCCTCTTCCTTGACAGAACTTAACATAGTATAAAAGTATATAATTAGTTGTTTCTTAACCACCTTATTGATTGTCAATAAGCTTATAAAAATTTGGTCCATATTCATTTCATTCACTACCATATTCTTGGTACCTACAAAAGTGGTGAATTGTTGTAGCAATTCTCTATCTTGACACTACTGTAATCTTAAATGAGATAAGTCTTTATTATGATGAATTTCCTGTACATTGCACCATTTTTGTATCATGCCTGTCTTTAGCTACTAGATAATCACCTTTCCTCTCAGATGTGACAACTATGGATATCTCCAGATTATTTTTAAATACTGTGTAGAGGGCAAAATTACCCTTTTGATAGTCACTGAATTACTTATTAAATGAATAAGTGTTTGAGTGAATGAATATCTGATTGCTCAGGAAACAGAAGCAGAAGCAGAAGAAAAGACCATTCTAGGCAGACAGAACAGTAAATAAGTAGAGGCAGAGGAGGTTGAAAGCTTATTATGTTCAAGAGCTAAGAGAGAATTAGCTTGCCTGAAGCTACAAAGCAAAGGTGAGTTGAAATTGGAGAGGAAGACACAGTCTAGATATTTAGGTCAAGCTAAAAGGATTAAAATTTACACTTGGTAGAATGAGGAGAGTTTTAATGAAGAGGTGACATGATTTAATTGACCTTTTTTAAAGGTTGCTCCAAATGTTGCAATTAGGATGGATAGAAGGGAGCAAAAGCATAAGAGAGAGACCAGCTAGGATGCTATTTCAGTACTCAAGGAAGGAGATGATGGTAGCACATGGAAATGGAGAGGTTGAGGCGAGCCACACTAATTTGTAAGTTAAGCCAAATCGATCTGCCAAGCAAAATGGAATCTACATGAATATTTTAATAATAAATAATTTATTAGAATGCATATATATATATATGACAGACGATTGGTTAGTTTACATACTTTTAAATGGAA
This sequence comes from Erethizon dorsatum, assembly GCA_028451465.1. Lineage (NCBI taxonomy): Eukaryota > Metazoa > Chordata > Mammalia > Rodentia > Erethizontidae > Erethizon > Erethizon dorsatum. Next base: position 24,948,599 of record CM051842.1, read on the forward strand.
CTAAGGCACTGATTTTCTGGAAGGTTTAAAAAATTACTTAAATCATTTACTCAGTGCATTTATTTAATGATAATGACATCCTCTTAACTTCATAATGAAAACATCATTCTGGTGTAAATTCATGAAAAAATATACTACACAGTATTATCAGACCTTATAATGAAAGTTTCACATAACTTTACAATCACTGCTATAATTACTGCACATATATATTTCATTTTTTGAAACATTTTGAGTAAATTTTTATTGGCAAAACCACTTTTTGGTTTAGATTTTATGTTTCATTTTAGATTTTAATTTGAAAAACATATTGGTATTCATGTAATTGCTTGGTCATTGTAAGGTTTCAAATCAAATTTGTTTGATTTTATGAAAACTTCATCTTACTTTTGCATCAAATTTTGACTAACAAGCCTTTTACAATCAAATGTTCTCTTTTATTCATAATCTTCTTTCCCTCACTTCCCATCTTTAGATTACAGACAGTAAGGTGCCTATTCTTCCTGGACATATATTTCTATGAGGAAATGAGAAATCCAACTCTTTACTTCAATTAATTACTAATGGGGGATAATTAATCAAACTTTCCTATAACATTCCTTCTTCAAAATCATAATTCTGGAAATTTTTTTTTAATGTGGACTCCACAAATTGGTGAGAATTCAGACAATAATATCTAAGCATAAAGGAATTTCAGAATTTTATAACAAGACTACTTAGGAAATGCTTAGTGTAGTGAAAAAAAAACTTTTAATACAGTTATAGTTTGTATCTGGTGTCTCCCCAAAGTCTCATGTGGTCATGGGGGGAATGATTTTTGGAGGCAGCTGAATCTAGTTTGTAAATGATTCATGGGCCAATGCTGAGATTAAGGGTATGAGTGCTACTTCCACCCTAGGGTTGGTGGTCCACATACAATATAAGGGACAGAAAGAGGCTTTTTCATTCTTTCTTTCTCTCTGTCTCTCTCTCTTCTCTCTGTCTGTCTATCTCTCTCTCTCCCTCCCTCCTTCCCCCCCTCTTCTTTTGTAGCTTTTTCTGTCTTCCACCACCATAAACTGTTGCCCCTGTGCTATGTGCCATCCAACCTTGGAGCCAGCCAACTATGGACTGAAACCTCTACAAACTGTGAGCTAAATAAACCTTCCCCCTTTAATTTTGGGTGTCAGGTATTTTGTCTCGACAACGAAATAAATAACTAAGACAGAATTTGGTACCAGAAGTGAGGTTGTTGCTGTGACTATACCTGACCATGTTCAGGAGCATTTGAAACTGGCTTGTGGGAACAGTTTGGAACGATTCAGAGATGCCAGCTAAAACAGTAGAGCAGGAACGCCTTAGGCTGTACTGTATGGGAGATTCTTGTCAGAGCTCAGAAGACCGAAAGGCTGATAAAAATCCTGCTGGTAAAGACCAAGCTTGGGAGGGTTCTGCTGTAAAGAAGGACTGCATTGGCTGTCAGACTCAGATGATGTGTGTTATGGCTTGGCAGAAAGTTTTTCTCTGTTTTGCTCATGTCCAGAGACTTTTCCTGAGACTGAGATTAAGGTCAGCAGACTAATTAATCTTGTAGAAAGAAATTTCAAGGCATTTGAATGTTGAGGCAGTGGCATGATTACTGTTGGGGACTTTTAGCCAGATCTATGTTGAGAATGAACAGCAAACAGCCAAGGAGAATAATTTAAAATACTGTAAGTTTGGCCAGAAGGAAAGCTCCAGTAAAGTTGTAGACTACAAAGATAGAGCAGAGATCTTGATTGCTGAAAAGATAAAGAAAAATAGAAAAGATGGCCTGAGGGCATCACAAGAAGCAGCAGGACTACAACCTTTGCAGCCTCAAAATTGCTAAAATAGAAGACTTTGCTTTAAAAAGAGAGCCCCAGAGCACCACGCTCTAGAATGGTGATGGGCGTACCATGTTCCAGAACGGTGGCAGGATAGAGAATCTGTTACTCAGAATTGGATTCAGAGTGCCCTACATTCCAGGGACTTGACCCCTACAGCCAAGACAGAGAAAAGCCTGGCTACTGCTCCAGCTGGCCGAAGACCCTGGCATCATCCACATGGTGCTGGTTTTAGGTGCATGCAGAGTGTAACATTTATGGGGTCAAGAAGGTTTCCACCCTGATTTCAAAAAAGGCCTGGGAGGCCAGGCAATGTGTTTCTGAGACAGCAGTGTGTGAAGTTTTGAGTGTGAAGCTAAAGGTGCAGTGGAGACCCTGAAAGTTTAGAAAAGTGAAAAACATGGATCTTCTAAGGAAAACTGTAAGAAGGGAGCAGAGCAGGCCCAAGAAAGAAGCCACCAAAAGTGCAGTAGGGGTGGAGCCACACAAGCCCTTGGGAGCTCACATCTTGCCACAGATTACTTCAGATGCTGCACATAAAACTACAGGACTTAATATTTGCCCCTCCTAGATTTTCGACTTGTTTTAGTACCATTTCTTTGTATCACCATTTATAACTTTTAGAATGAAAATGTCTATCTTGGGCCATTAAATGTTGAAAGTGTTTAAATTTTTTTCCTTTGCACAGGGGCTCACAAGTAAGGGTTTACCTTAAATCTCAGAGGAGACTTGGGACTTGAAATTTTCAGCAATGCTAAAATTGTTAGGAATTTGGGAACTCTTAGAGACAGACTAAAAGCCTTTTGTGTAAAAAAAATATACATGAGTCTTTGGAGATCCAGAGATGGAATGTTAAGTTTTGTGTCTAGATGTCCCCCCAAAGCCTCATACGGTTATGGGGGGTGGGCTTTTTGGAGGCAGTTGAATCTAGAGTTTGTTATTGATTCATGGTCCAATGCTGGGATTAAAGTCGAGAGTGCTACACCTGCCCTAGGGTAGGTAGCTTGCATACAATATATATAATATAAGGGTATAGAGGGACAGAAAGAGGCTTCTCTCTCTCTCCCTCTCTCTCTCCCTCTCTATTGTATCTCACCCTTTCTCTCTCTCTCTCCTTTCTTGTTGCTTTTGCTATCTTCTGCTACCATAAACTGTTGCCCCTCTGCTGTATGCCACCCTGCCTTGGAGCCACTGGACTATGGACTGAAACCTCTACAAACCTTGAGCTAAATAAACTTTCCCCCTTTAACTTTGGGTGTCAGGTATTTTGTCTTACCAAAAAAAAAAATAACTAAGACAAATACATTGAGGAAGAATTCAATCATATAAAATTAACATAATGATATTTAAATTCCACAATACTTTTGAATACTTATTAATACACACCTCTCTGGGATCTAAAATTTATGACACTGTGTAGGTTCATTGCAATTTTCTTACTAACTTTAGCAAAATAAATCTAAAGTTTATTAAGAACATTAAAACTAAAGAAATGACATGATCTTTATTCCTTCATCTTAGTATAAACTGAAACATAAACTCAGGCATCACTTGGAGAAAATCACATACCTACATATTATAATATTGTGCTCCCCTTCAGATTCCTCTTGTTTTGCCTTGGCCCAAAGTCCTCTCCACCTCATCAAATTTTCTACTAACATGCTATTAACTCTTGGAAAAAGAGAAAAACATTCCACTAGTTATGAATCACCTATGACCCTTTGAAACAAAAAACATACCAATAATATAAAATCTGTGTTTTAATCAGTAATGAAACTTTTGGTTAAATGCTAATATATCATATATTTAATTTTATTTACTGACTAATTCTATCATCAGACATTATTATAATTTATTATATTTTAATCTTTTCTAACATTCAGTAGAGTTTAGCTGCACATTCTTTTTCCCATGAGAAATATGAACCATCATATGGCTTGCAGCTTCTCTAATTTCTCCCTCCTTTTCTAAACAAAACATCTACAATTTTAATAAACACTGAAACAAGTTTTAAAAATACCTTTTGTAAAAACACTCAATTGACAGTAACCAAATTTCACACTTGAAACATCAAATGGAAATATTAAAATTATGGGAGCAAAAACAGCCTTTTAGCATTTTATGAGAGATTCTGTGTATTCATGTAGGTAAATTTAAAATCACTTTTAAGTTATTTCTTTCCCCTTATGAGATTTAGATCTAAGCAGTGTGTCTCCAGCACTAGCCAGGATCACTTCAATGCAGCAGCATTTTTATTGACTGCAACACTTGCTGTCAATCAACAAGATTATAATTACCAAATAATGATGCCTTACAGACCCTTTCTAAAAATACTTTGACATCAGAATCTCTGAGTGTAAAAGCACACACACCACAAAGAATCATCCAGATTCATATGAAAAATTCCCTGAGATAGCTGGTATTTTAAAAATTCTGTGTGATGCCAATTATGTGAATCTATGCTAGTTAGATCCCATCAACAAATGTAGAATGTATGAGTATTGTGTGTGAACTGACTACAAGAAGTACCAGGAGGTTGATATTTGCTACATGAGAGAAAGGAGATGAGAAGTTTTTGAATATAGGCATCCGTGCATCTCATTAGGTTAAGGAGAATTATTTGGGGAATCTGATTAGTTCATTTAGGTTCACCCTGATACCATCTAACTATTCTCTTTTTATATCAAATAGGGTCTTAACTCTTTCTAAAAAGGATTGGGTAATCTTTCCAAAGAAGTAACCTGAGTATAACTATCACAATATAATATATATGAATGCTTATCTGTCATAGTAATATTTTACTATTATAAGAATTTCTTACAAAAACACTGCTACTGGGTAAGACACCTCTGGTCAATCTCCAGGGAATCCAATATAGTTTAAACTCAATATCTATTAGGTAAACTACAAAATGAATAATATGTGGTCATTCCATGGATGAGTTTGTAATCTATGTACCATTCCCAAGGTATAATGAGGAGTATCTCACCACATAACAACAATATACATATATATATCATATATAATATAAATACATACCACATATATTATATTACAGTTTCAATATATAATTCTATATATTATGATTCCTATTATGATGTATATATATTATACATATTATAATTCTAACATATAAAATATTAATATTTTGATACAAGAGAGAGTTAAGCTTCTGTGGGACAAGAGATACTTCATAGCAAGTCTCAGCATATTATCTTATGAAATTTCTTGCCATATTTACCCTGCAACATCTGTAAGCCACATACGTTATGCAGAAATGTGACCAAGTAAGATTTATGCTATGTATGCAACAATATAGCAATATGCATATCCAATAAGTAATTGAATTTAATAAGTAAGTTAGTTTGGCCAAACACATGAGGCTTAAATTACTAAATGCTAAAGCATAATAAATACTTTATGATTTCAAGATCATAAAGCAAAAGATGGGAAATTGGAATTTCACATAAAATATTCCAACACAGTTTTTACTATTTTAACTAACAAAGTATAACATTTTTCTGACCTCTGCAAACCTTTTTGTTCACCTTCCCTTCTTCACTATTATAACCCAGCCCTCCATCCCATCTCTTTCTTTCATTTAGAATTTTGCATTATAATACTCAGTTCCACCTCATGGAATCTTGTGTTTTGGTCTCATTCTTTGCACAGAGACAGTAACATTTTGAGTGTCTCAAAATTACACAGTAATTTAAAAGAATTAAGAATTTTGCACACATTTATATGATGCAAGCAGCACAATAAATCCCAAGCTAAATAAAACCAGGGCAAGTGTCATTCTTGGTAAAGGAGTTTTCCAGATAGCTGAGAGTTAATCCTTCAAATGATAGAACACTTCGCATTCTTGATGAAAATTTTAAAAAAATGTTTATGTGGGACAGCTTCTTGCTTACTCAAGTACAGTATGTTTAACATAAGTGTTCTTAAATATTTAGGGTTAGTATTATAATGTGAAGATGAGATTCTGAAGGTACTGATGCCAGGTAAACGTGATGTACATTCCTAGAATGTATTTTCCTAGAAATATTCAAATTAGGTTTTACTCTTATAGTTTTTTAAAACCCTGAACACCTACTAATAAAATGAAATAAAACTGTTTTCTGTCAGATAGTTTTTTCCCCCTACAAAGCCATATTTTAGGGTTCTCTGAATTATTTTCATTACTAGTGAACAGCATAACCAGTGTCCCCAAAATCAGGTATTATCATATTCACACAGAATTAATATTTAGTCCTGTCTGCACTCTTCTTTAACGGATTGTAAAGAACAGGCCATCCTTACCACATAAATAGTACAATTTTGGACATTTTGTTTACTTTCCCCTTAAAGGTTTTCTATATATTTATTAGATATGACTTCTCAAGACAGGATATAGCCCAAATCTTTCTAAAAGCTGTGATAACAAAATTCTCTGTTACAATGAAATTCCTCACTGGTCACTGCACAATGGATGTAGGGCACTAAATCTTGCAAACAATTCCATGCTAGGCTGTAATGACACTAATGCAATCTTATTGATGATGATGAAACTGAGGGTAAGAGAGGGAGGGAAACATGAACAGGAATATTCCAATCCATTTTCTAAAGATTATGCTCCTCAATTATCATAGTTATAAAATGTCCCAAGTTTTTACTTTTACATAGTAATATATCTGATATGTAAAATTGATTAATGTATATTAAATTGAATGAACAAGCAAAAATATAAAGATTGTGCTATGTAAAATCAGAGTGCAGGTTCAAAGTAAATTTAAAAATTATTTTTATGAATAGAATGTTATGGTTTATATTGAACAATTAGTTGTTTGCATATAAAACTTATCATTGGAACCATGAAAAACTTCCAATTCATTTTTTATTTATTTATTTATTTATTTTATTTTATTTTTTTTTTGTGGGTACCGGGGGTCGACCTCAGGACCTCGCGCGCCAGCAGGCGCCTGAGCCACTGAGCGATGTCACCGGCCCTTTTATCGTATGTGGGTTCCGGGAGTCGAACTCGGGCCCTTGCCCTTGCCAGGCAGGCGCTTACACTGCTGAGCCATCTCATCGGCCCCCCCAATTCATTTTTAATTGGTAAAATCCAAATTAAAATTAAATAGAAAAAAAAGTATATCCATTAGAGTAACTAAAATTTAAAAGGTGGACATTATCAAGTGTTGGAGAGAATTTGCAGGAAGAAAAATTTGTATTAAGTTGGTGGGAATTTAAATCATATAACCAATATGGAGAATAATTTGGCATAAACTTGTTAAGATACAAATGTGTTATGTCAGTTAGTGTCTAAGCAGAAACAAGAAGCTACTTGATATTTAAAACAGGAAGGAGATAAGAAAAAAGAAAGTAAAGGGAAGAGGATGCAGTTAATTCAGTGGATGGATGGTTCAGGAGGGTATTCAATGGAAGACAGAAACGAGCCACACTGGGCCTATACCGCTGGAGGAAGAACCTCGAATCATAGGGAGCTAGTGCCAAACACACTGTCCTTTCAAAGGAACAAAAGGAGAACAAGAAGTGTCCTGGCCTCTTTCCTGACTCTCTAGTCCTCCATTTGCAAAAGAGAACTACAAGGTAGCTGACATGGAAGCCTGGCACACCTAACCTAAGTAAGGTATGTTTCACAGTGCCACCAGAAGAACAGTTTAAAGGAGACAAAGAGTATATCTGAGGGCCCATGATGAACCCTATGACCCAGCAATATCAATAAGAAAAGAGACAAAAGTGGAGAATATATAGATATATCAATGCTTTATTCTTATGATGGAAGATGACAGTGAAAATAAATGAACTACAGTCAAACTCACAGACATGGATGAATTTTAGAAACATAATGCTGTTTGAAAAAAAGTCACAGAAGAATAGATGCAATGTGATTTCAGTTATATAAAATGCAAAATCACGCAGAAACAAACAATTTCTTATTTAGGAATACATCCACATGTGGCAGGACTATGAAATAAAGCAAAATTCAGGACTCTGGCTATCCCTGATGGCAGTGGGGAATTGATGGAACTGAGGAGGAGTGCAGAGGGGGCTTTGAGTTACTGGTCTACTTTACAGAAGAAACACAGTCGCTCATTTTTATTATTGAAACCATTTGTCTTGCATTCATTTATTTCCATGTAATAAATATATTTTTGAAAGATAAATATATGTTTAAATGATTAGCAAGGTAATATTACAACCATCAACCAAAAGAAAAATGTTTTTTTTTCCCCCAGAAATATTTCCTCTTTCAGCTTGCAGAGATTTTGCACTGAAAGATGGGAATTTAATAATCATCTCAGACCACAGGGTTCTGTGGGGAGCGGGTAGGGTAGTTTATCATGAAAAATGATTTTTACCCTAGTTTAAAAGTGACCTCTGATAACATTTTCCTTGGAGCTTCTAGTTATATATATCCTTGTCATTCACTTTGCAACTTTGAAAAATCAGTTTTCCTGCTGAAGGGCTCTACTGCTGTTACTACATGCCTACAAAATATAAAAAGTCTCTTTAAAAATCAGCCCTTTAAGAAGTATTTATTAAGTGCTTCCTATGTACACAACATCAAACTGTGAATTTAAAGTAAACTTGTTTAATTTAAACGTTATTTATATCAAGGAAAACAGGCTATATAGCATGTTCAGATACTAAAATTCCTGAAAAATGAAATGAGACAACTATAAGTAAGCCACATGTCATGAGATGTGAATGATTCAGCAGCAATGAACTAGGGATATATTTTATCTTTTTGGGACATGCTGTCAAAGAAGATTATGCCATTGTTTAATTGGGTAATCCAGTTTGTGCTATGTACCAGACACATCCCATCCTGTTGGCTGCCTCTGACTTGAACAGCTCTGTGATGGACAGTCCCTGGGCACGCTAAATGTCTTCCAGGTCAAGCACCCGCTGCATCTCATTGTTTCTGCCTCAAGACTTTCTCCAAACTCATGGGGAATCATTCATCCTACAATGCAGGGGATCTGATGTTTCCAGGCAACTCTCAATCAATGATACATAGGAGCAAGGGACAAATTCCTCACCCTCCTGTCCTTCCTGGAGACTATTGTAAGTACTCTACAGCACTCCTTAAAAGGTCTCTACAGCCTTGAGCTCAGTTTTTCCTCACAGGAGCCAGCTCAGTAACAAAGACTATTTTTCTCTTCCTCGCTCTCCCTGCTTTCCACTTGTGCTTTCTATGACCAGATACCAAATTAGCTACTTGCTCTCTAGTTCTTGCTCCTCTGGATTTGCTTTACAAAGCAAAAACAACAAACAAACAAACAAACAAACAAACAAGAAACTATGACAAATTACAACCAGAAAGAGATTCTTTCTTCTAAAAGGGATGAGCAGCCCTCCATCAAGCAACCTTATCAAAATGAACAAAATCTATAGAGTAAGAGAACTTTTGTCCTCATTGAGAGAAATCAGACTCTGGATCCTTAGGGTAGAGACACAGACTGATGTAACTAAGCCTGGGATGAATAGGTAAAGATTCAGAGTGGAATGACTTTAAAACAAGCAATAAAGTTCTAGGAATAAAAAGCAGTAGACTCAGTACCGACTAGACCCTGGCAGCAAGGGTACTGAGGGACTCAGAGAAAAAGATTCATGAAGGACCAGCCCAGTAATTTTTACCCTCATAGTACCCACTAACAGCTTGTTCTGGCTAAAGTTTATCACTCGATCAGTGAGGACAAACAAGAGATAGATATTGGAAACCAAGGATATAGGATTGGGACTTTTATTTAGGGCATTGTAAAGTCTTGAGATATCCATCTGCGGGATAAAAAACTGAGACATATTTGTGTCAGAAACATGTACAAGAATGTTCATAACAGCATTGTTCCAAATAACAAATAAACAAAATAACAAGCCAAACAAATCTCCAAGCAGCCTAAATTTCCTCTGGAAGGAAGATGGGTAGTTAAACCACTTGTTAGTATTGAAAACAAAGGAACTATTGCTATACAGAACAATCAAGATGAACTTTAGGGATGTAGTGCGGCATGAAAAAAATCTGAGTTCCAAATATCGTTTTAATAATATTTAAATATAAAAACAAACACAAAGAATTCTATACCACACAATAAACTAAATATTTTCACTTAGTTGTTTTCACAATATCTCCATGGCGTAAGTATTATTGTAATCTCCCATTTTATAGATGAGAGAACTGAGATGCAGAAAAGCTAAGTAAATTTCTTAAGGTCAGATATCCAGTAGTTATTACAGATAGAATTCAAATCAAGGCTATAACACTCAAAACTCACACTTTTAACTGTCCCAATGAACCTGAACAAATTGTGTTGAAGCATATATGTGATAAAGCATTTTTAAAAATCATGGGGTGATAAGTTTAGCTATGTTTATACTCTCAGCATGGGAGATATTGTGGATGGGATAAGAGAAGAACACACAGGTAAATTAATTTAACAATGTTCTAGTCCATGAGTTGGTTGGGCAGAGATTAAGATCAGACCAGAGAACATGTGTGGTAAGTGGCACAAGTCTATGATCACATCACATGATATTTAAAAAGCTTAAATTGTGCTCATCTTGGATGCTTTTGCATTGGTTTTGAGTTTTTAAAATATTGAGCTGAGCCCAGCATTGTAGCACATGACTATCATCATAGTTACTCAGGAGGCTGAGACTGGAAGATTGCAAGTTGGAGGCAAGCCTGGGTAACATAGGAAGACTGTCTTAACATAAACTTTAAAAACATCTGCGGATCTAGCTCAGGCATAGAGTGTTCCCAGGTTCAGTCTCCAGCTCAGAAATAAAAAGTATAATATAATTTGTCCTGATTACTGAGGTTTTAGGTAGCCCCTTATATTTTGTGGTTTGTATATACCTATCTTGCAGAGGAGAGGAAAGAGAAAACACAGGGCTTGACTTAAATGTGGGTTTCTATATTTTCATAAATTGCATATTTGCTTTGGTGGCTTGGTAAGGAAACTGACCAAGGTTCAATGAAAGCTAAATCATTCCCTTTTTCTGTAGCACCACCATTTAATTCACAGCTCTGTAGTCAATAAAATGAAAAGGGAGACTGGGATGGATATTGAACATCTACACTGAGCCAGGGCTTTAGAAACAGTTTCTCACTTAATCCTTCCAGTAGCTGTATAAGGTAAGTATTCATATTCCATTTTATGGGCAAGAAAACTGAGGTTTAAAGGCATTAAGTACGTTGGCCTAAGGGCATGTATTTCAAGGGCCATAATTCATTAAACTCTGAATGTGACTGTATGATTTTCTCAACCGTTTGCTTGGGCTATTCTGGAAGGTAGTCATAGCTATTATGGCCTAATTAATTCAAATATATAAAATGGTTTCATAAACCTTGTAAATATCATCTCAACATTAACAAAGTCTTATTGATAGCATTAACAATAATAAAATCATTGATTTCTAGTATTCATAACAAAGATAAAGATATATTCTTCCCTTTTTAGAATACCAAATGAAGTAAAATGAAATATTGAAAAGAGGAAAAAATACTCTTACGCTGGGAAAATATTCATTACGATCATCACTGTTCTGTCTCTGCAAGTTATAATATGCTCAGCTTTATATTATTTTAACTATTTCTGTTAACACAATTAAAATGCTGAAATGCATCTGAGCAGATGTTTAGTCTCCGAGGAAATGTAATTGGAAATATTATCTACTCTAAATTGAGTCAGGTGTGATTTTGTAAATAGGATGATAAATAAAAATAATGTACACAACTTCATAATTTACTACTTGATTTCAAAGTCCAGAAAATGAAAATGTAAATCAAATAAAATTCTAACCAATTTAACCAACTATATATCCCATTAGACTACATTAAGTTTACTTTATCTCCAATGATAGATGATACTAGAAATGAATGAAAAATATTTTAAATGTCAATATTTTGTCACTCAGGGTAATATATTACATTGTTTTATATTCTTTATTGAAAGCTGTAAATTTTCTTAAAGATCTATCATTAGTGTTGATACAGATTGAAGATATAAGTGGCTACATGTTTAAAGAAGGTAATATTTCTATTTCTTTCCAAGAAAATCCCATTACTATAATTTAGCAAGCATTATGATGAGAGATAAGAGCAATTGGTTTCTGTTTCTGTGTTTACTCTATATTTTAGGTATTTTTCAACCACTTTCACTGTGCAGCCCATGGAAATTCACAAACACAAATATTTTTAAACATTAAAAAACATTGCTGTAAGTTATACTTTTCAAACTGGTAGTCAATTAGGAAATTGTGAATTTGAAACTTCCCCTCTTTTTTAATTTCTCTCTAACCCTATGCTTTCAGCTTTGGTGAAAAAAATCCAGGCAAATCGTATTTTCTACATATATTCACCTTTTATAATATAAAAAATATAATATAAAAATTTAGTAGCTGATTCTTGTTGTATGGATGTTATTTGTTGGGTTTTCTAGTTTACATTTAGATTTGCTGAACAATTTCTTCAGACTTCTGGCAAAAGCAGCCTGGCTTTGTGGGAGTGCTGGAGGCACCTCCCCTGGTCATTTCCCACTCTGGGAGCCACTGAGTGCTTCCTGTCACTCCAGGATTCACTTTGTCTGCCAAGAAGGAAGAAACTTACGATAGCTTTCTGAGTGATGGTGAAAAATGAAGCTGCTCTGCAGATATCATCAGCAGACCCAGAATGATGATTCAATACATTTCCTCTGACAGGAGAAAAAAAGATTCACTTCCCTATCAGCCTTTGGTAGAGATCAGGGGTTTTAGGAGGGAGGGCTAAATGCAATTCAGATCCAAATTCCAGGCAATCACTAATTATATTAAAATGAAGGTTCAGCCTATTGTGCTGGACTCTAAGAAAAAGGTGCTTATTTAGTTTTCTTATTTCATAAGTAAAATATATGTGATGTGGAACTCCTCTCTTGCATACACACACACACATACACAGAACTTACTATCAGGTCTATATTATTAGTATGGATGTATATGAAAGAATTTTCTTACATTTAAGGGTCCATTAACAATAAAACTGATTGTTGAAATACAAGTCCTATTTAATATAAATTTGCTAAAAACATCTAAAAGTTTCAACATGTATTCTTTTTTTTTTTTTTTGTGGGTACTGGGGGGTCGACCTCAGGACCTCATGCGCCAACAGGCACCCGTGCCACTGAGCGATATCACCGGCCCCTTTTTCGTATGTGGGATCTGTCAACATGTATTCTTAAAGAGAATATAAATGTTTTATTCAGAGCATTAAGAATGAATTACAACAATTAATTTGAAAACTCTTCTGGAAGCTTAGTATGGATATACTACAGCTTGCTTAACCATTCACCTACTAAACACCCACAAAATGTACACAATACTACAATATCCTGGCCCTTAAGATACCCATAATTAGATTGAAAGGCCAGATATTTGGAAGAAAAATTACCAAGCGATATGATACCTTCTGTAGTACAGGTTGTTGTAAAGTACTGCAGGACTATCAAAAGAAAGGGAGAGTCGTCCGTAGAGATTTAGTGAAATGTATCACATAGAATATCAAATTTTGTCTGGGTCCTAAAGCATGCCCAGAAACTTGACAAGAAAGTGGGAAGCAATAGTGAAGGTCTGAGGAGCCTGGCTTCAAATACAACACGATATTCAAGGAGTGGAGGGAATGGAAAAGTACAGATGGGAAAATGATAAAAGACAAAAAAAAAAAAAAAAACCTCGTAGGTCAAGTTAAAGAGTTGAGCGCAACGGGACAGGAAAAACATCTTACATGAGTAATTATAAAAGCAGTGTTGTAGAATATCTGGCTTGAAAAGATCACCATTAAGAAGTCAAGATAGAGGCTGGCTGTCGTGGCACACACCTGTAATCCCAGTACTGGGGTGGCTAAGGCAGGAGGATCACTGCCAGTTCACGGCCAGCCTGGATTACATAGCAAGACCATGTCTCAAAAACAAAACACAACAAAACAAAACAAAAGGAGTCAAGATAGAATTAAGAAATACATGGTGAAGAGTCTTAGTTGAAGAAAAGGATTGCTGTTATTAATGTGAAGGAGATCCCAGAAACAGTGTCTTACACGCACATTTTAAAATACATGTGTTCATTTTAAAAATATATGCACTGGATTTTAAAAATCAGGTTACAAGTCCAAGACATCCTCAGAGAATAGTCTTTTTCATTGTATTCTTTTATTTTTCACCATTTTTACCACTTACAAGCACAAAACAGATGCTTACAAGTGATTATTTTTTCCTTGCACCCATACCATATATGTAGGAACATAGAGGTACACCTTAAAGTTATCTTTTGCATTTTAATCTTATAGTTTCTCAGCTTTCAGTTCACTCTATGAAATTACATGTGCCAATCCTGGTATTTTATTTAGTTTTTGAAGACATTTGTCAAAGGACAATGGCAATAGGAAAAAATAACCATTATTTTGTAGGCTATCTACAATCTGATCCCTATATTTTCTGATTCCAAATTCTAAGCATATATCTTTCTATATATTCTTCATAACCAAATGCAGGTAGTCACACTATAAACAAGTAAATAATCATTGATATATTATATGCGACATAGACTTTACTATTCAGTTTATTTGAAGACCTGTAACACCATTACACCTTTTTTTTCCTTCAGAGGGCTACTTGGAAATCAAAACCTAAACAGAAACATCAACTCATGGTTAAAAGGATGAAGTCAACAATTTCTGTAAAGGAAAGTCTAGGATTTTTCCTTACAAACAGTACTGATAATCAATGCCTGTAAGATTAAACAGTTGCACGTAGAAAAAGAAAAACTGAGACAATATTTGTTGGTTTATTTTATTCTTAGGTCTCAATTAATTTAATTTGATACATCAAACTCTAGTCTCAATCAAACATTTAGATGGATAAAAGTCCCATTAAGATGACCATTATTATGTAATAGTCAATACAGCCAGCTTGCTCCTGGCATATACTATATGATCTATTAAAATATGTACTCAGTTGATTCTAAGTAAGAAATACAGCATAAGGTCCATGTATTACATACAATTTAAAAAGTATTTTATCTCCCTGAAAGTTGTCAAAAAATAAGATTTCAAAATAATTTCAAAAATTTCACTCAGATTTGCATAGCTTCAAACTACTCTGGTTACATTTGTCTCAAAGCAATGATGGCATCTAACAATGCAGTGTCTGTATTTGTGAAATCCATTTGCATTAAATAGTGAATAAGTGTAGAATTAATATCCCTATGCCCTGGAAAGATCTATATTCTTATTCTCAATGTTACACCCTCCCTCTCTCCATTCTCCCTCTCCTTTCTTCCCTCTCTCTTTCCTTTTCCCTATTGTTCCATGTCTTTGCCACATTCTAAGAACTTGAATTAAATTCAGTCTAGTAGAAGTATATATTGGTATTGATCTAAAGGAACAACTGAGGGCCGGTGGGATGGCTCAGCAGCATAAGCGCCTGCCTGGCAAGCACGAGGTCCTGAGTTTGACTCCCGGAACCCACATACGTAAAAAGGGTCGGTGATATCGCTCAGTGGCATGGGCGCCTGCTGGCGCGTGAGGTCCTGAGGTCGACCCCTGGTACCCACAAAGAATAAAAATAAAAAAATAAAGTAACAACTGAATTTTTGACAAAGGAAACAGAACTTAGCTGATTTTTTTCATGTGTTCAAATCCACAATTATTGGGTGACTGTTTATTTTATGCCACATTATGGATTAGACAGTGCAGATAAAACAGTAAGCAAAATATACATAGAAACTACTCTCCTGGAACTTTATTATAGGCAATAACAATTCAATGACAGCATAATATAATCATATAATTAGAAAAGTGTTATTGAAAAAATAATAAAGATGTTAAGATAGAACATAGCTAAAATAGAGTCCAGGGAAGGAAGGAAAGGTAGTCTAGATTTTATAATCAAAGAAAGTGTCTTTAAAGAAGTATAACTAAAAGATGGAAAGGATTCCATTGCACAATGTAACGACAAATGTTTGTCCAGGGAACAGCTTGTGTAAAGTTCCAGAAGTGGAGAAGAGGCCCAGTTAGTGTTTTGGAACCTCTCTTCAGATCTGCTTTCATAGCCTAAACGGTGTTCTTCAATACAGTCAAAAATGGTGAATCCATCCTCTTTCTTTGACAGTGTAGCTTACCTTTTGAAATAACCATACAACTAGCAATAGGGAAATTCAAATAAATGAATACATTTTCATATGCTGGATATACTATTTGTGATAAAAATAGACTGGTTCTCACCTATCAATTGGTTCAAAAACAATTTTAGAAGCAATTTTGTAACTTGCAAAGGAAATGGACAGAATTCAGAGAAAAAGGAACAAAACATATGAAAATATGTCCACCTTCATTCGTGAGTAGATAAATACAAACTAAAATGAAAACATGATTTTTCACTAACCAGATAGGCAAAGATTAAAAAAAAAGTTTGGTAAAATACTTTTCAGCATTCATTAACTTTTTGACTACTAGAGTAACTAAACCTTATTTTGAATCTAGTAAATGTATTACATATAGCTATCGCTAATTTAATGTAATTGATGAAAGTATTATTAGTATAAGCCAAATGGGCATTTATACACAGGTTTTACAAATAGTATTTAAATATTTCTGGGTAAGATATCATATAAAAGAATAACATACAAAAGCAACTAAAATTAAATAACTTCATTGTGAGGTTTCTTCAATCAATGTATGCCTATAAAACTATCTGAATTATAAAATACTTTAACCCTCGTGAAATGGCTACAACTATAGAAAAGAGCACTGAAGGAATGTATTAAGTTGATCAAATATCATCATAAAAATAAAGCATAGAGGTTAGATAATTGGGATGATTTAGTCACTGGCCAGCTGGTATAAACATTTAAGCCCAGGTTTTCTTATCTTTTTTATGTGTATAGATCCAGCAGTTCCACTACTAGGTATATATTTATTAAAAGTGAACAAAGACAGTATGTTGAAGACATGTCTGTACTCCCATTTTTTTTTTGCAGCACTATTCACAGCAGCCAGGAAATGGAAACAACCTTCAGAAAATGACGAATGCAAAAGAAATTGTGGTATTTATACACAATAGGATGCTATTTAGACTTTAAAAGGAAGAAAATCCTGTTATGTGAGACAATGTGGATGAACTTAGAGGACATTATGTTAAGTGAAATAAGCCACGCAAAGGAAGAAAAATACTGCTTAATTTCACTTATATGTGATTTGATGTAGTCAAACTCATAGAAGCAGGGAGTAGAAGAGTGGTTACCAAAAGTTAGCACAGTGGGAGGGCCTGGAAAAATGAAAGGATACTGAATTTCAAGTAAAAAGGGGAATAATTTCAAGAAACCTAGTGTATAACATAGTAACTACAGTTACCAATACATTGTAGTTTTGTAAACAAGAGAGTAGATTTTAAGTGCTCTCATAAAAAACTTAATTGAGGGCTGGTGAGATGGCTCAGCGGCGTAAGCGCCTGCCCGGCAAGCGCGAGGGCCCGAGTTTGACTCCCGGAACCCACATATGAAAAAAGGGCCGGTGATATCGCTCAGCGGCACTGGTGCCTGCTGGCGCATGAGGTCCTGAGGTCGACCCCTGGTACCCACAAAAAAAAAACCAAAAACCTTAATTGAGGTAGTACATGTTAATTAGCTTGATTAAGCCATTCTAAAATGTATACATATATCAAAACAACATATTGTATATAATAAATAAATAAATATATATATATTTATATTTGCCTTTTAAAACATAATGGGCATAATTACTATCTCAAATTCACTAGGCTTTTATAAGATCTACATATGATACCATATGCAAAGATCTTGGTTTAGTGTCTGGTACATACTAATTTCTCAACAAAACCTAGCTATAAATTACTACAGAAATAAATTTACTGGCTTATTTATGTCATAATACCTATCAGTAAATTATCTGGGTCTCTATTTTTACTTGGAAGTCCTGCTGATGTGAGAAAAATCTCCATATTATTAAGTGTTTCTCAAATCCCTCCTTTCCAAATCATTCCTGTCTGCTCTGAAACTGATCTCTTTTGACAGAGTACTTGTTTCCTTTACTGAGCACATGATAGGTGGTCAAGAAATATTTTAATTACATATATGAAGAAAGTTGTGGAACAAATACTGCCTACTGAGGGGTGACAAGTCTTTCTTTCACTAAACACAAATTATAGAGAAAAAATCTGTTGGCCTAGTGAATATGATCTTTGGTTTTTAGGTGTTGAGGTTGATTTCTCAATTAGGTTATAAATTCCCGGCAGCAGATTGAGGGTTTAGTTATCACATCTCTTCAATCCTTAGCTTCCATGTTAATCTTACTAAAAAGTTGCTCTTATGTCCTTCTGGAAACTTTATCACACTAATTAGGACACTAAACCTTATATCCAAGGCAGTATGGTGTAGACAAAATTATTTGGCTTAGAAACAAGAGACATATTTCCTTAACCCCAAGTAAAACACACTGCCCCATGTATTAGGCTCTATTTTCCAAAGAAAATATCCCCTTCACTCCCTAGAAAAGGTTTTATGCCATCACAGATATATAAACTTTTGGAGCTTTCATAAAATACTCTAGAATTTTTAAATAATATTAATAAGAAATTTACATGTTATTAATTACATATGATAAAATATTTTATAAAGTATTTGAAGTGTTAGGCTGTTCTAACCAGATACTTCATGATACAGTATTATCAATCTCTTTGCAAGCAGTTTTGATATCAATTTTTTCTTTGTTCTAAGGACCACTTTTTTATTTTGAGCTACGCAGTTTGATAAAGTACTTTGTGAATATTTATATTATTCATCATTAAAATTATATCCAATGCCACACTGTTTGCTAGTAAGATAGCTGTGGTTTTTATCTGTACTTTGTATTTTAAGTGTGTATTTGTCAATTCAGTAGCATGATTACTTACTGATTTGTATATGTGAGTATGTGTGCATGTGTGATTTGTAAAAGTGTCATTAACAGTGGCATCTAACAAGTAAAAGCATGAAATCATAACCCAAGAAATAATTTATAACTTAATCAATATTTGCCTTCAGTTTTTCAACCAATTTCCTCAGCCAATCTCCTTATAGATTTTAAACTTACAACCATGTATCTTGCAAACAGTATTATCTCTTTCAAAATAAAGCAATCGAAAGTGCTTTGCAAAATAAGAGATGTTTCAATATCATTTAAGAGACAATGAAATAATTCACCTGTAAGGAGAAATGCCTCTTATTATTATAGTAGTATTAATAACAGAGTAGATGAAACTGCTTACAAACTTTTGGTTGTAATAGTATAGTTAAGCATAATGAAAATTGTGGCGACTAATTTGTTTATTCATAGCTTTATTCTTTTGTGCACTAACTCCTTGATTTCTTTAAGTGAATTTCAAAATACCTATCCCCAATGTAAAAGAAGTTGTTTATAGAAATAATTTCAAAGAGTAGTCAACAAAATTCAGTGACTGAATTGATGGATGAAGAAAAGAATGAAAAAAGAAATGACTCCAGGGATTTCAGATTTAAGAGGCTAGAAGCAGTGATGCCTTTAACAGAAAGGGGAAGCAGTCATGAGGAGTTGGTTTATGTGGGAGTACATAATGAGTTCCATTTGGGATATTAAATTTTGAGACTTATGGGGGAATACTTAATTGGAGATGTTCTGTAGGTGTAATGATATTAAAAAGGGGGGAAATTCAATTATAGCTCCACCAAATTATATCCACCGTGTCTAAACTATATTGATTGTCTGTTTGTATAGCTGGTATGTGTAGCTGGTGCACAGCATAATGGAGCTGAAGACTATTAAGCTCCTCTTCAGGTCTATGTTCTTTGAATTCATGAAGAATACAGAGGATGATAAAGCAGAAAAGGAATGTCTCCAGCTCTTTTATCTCACTCTTCCTCTAACTGCTCTACTGTTTCTCCTACTGCAAACTGATAATACTATGCCATGGTCAAGAAATTTACCACGTAATTAAGTATGAAAATCAGCCAAACACTTGAAAGTGGTTAGAACTCTAAAAGTGTTATACAAATATGTGATGTTGTCTTGCTTTTACGCCTATCATTCTACTTACAGAGTAAGAAATTCCACTAAGTACATGGGTTAAAAGGAGCTTTCATTATTTATACAACTAAAACATTATAAAAATTATTTTCAGCTCATTAATATGCTTTTAAATCTCTTAATACTCCAATCACAACTTGCTTTTATAGCCCCAGTTTCGGAACTTCCCCTAAGTACTGAACACTTCAGAAACATATAAATTTTCACTATTGTTCCAAGACAACATGAAGTTGCATTCCTCTAAGCTTTTGCATATACTGATCCTTCATTCCTTGAATGCAACTCCTACTATTGCATACTCCCAGTTCTCCATCTAGTAAATTCTTACAATGGTTAAGTTTCATTTCAAATTTGTCTCTCTTTGCCTTCTGTCCTACTGCAAGCAAAATCATTCACTTTATTTTGTGCCTATCTGTGTGTTTGTGGGGGTACAGGGTATTGAACCCAGGGTCTTTACACTGCACCACACTCGCTCCCGCCTTGAGACAGGGTCTCACCAAGTCATTAAGTTGCCTGCACTGGGCTCAAACTTGACTTCTTCCTCTTTCCATCTCACAGTGCTGGGATTACAGTTTATACCCCACATCTTCCTTTCCTTTTGTATCTTTACTGTTGTACATGCAACATGCAATATTATATTAATATATCTACCATACACTGCACTACATTTTAAGCAGAAGTATATTACCTGTTTCTTCATTTTTCTATCCTTTATACCTAATAAGAACCTAAAAATATAAATAATGCAAGTTTGTTAAATGAAGGATGAAATCCTCAGTTTTGGAGGGAAGTATATTTGCTGCCTTTCTTAGCAAGTTAGCTTTATTAATAACAAGCTTTAATGTAAAACTGATGGAATAAGAGTGAAAATACAATCTTAAAAAGGAAATAATCCTAAATTTACTGCAATCAAGGTTGCGACCGATAAAGAAACTGTGCTCTCTAATTGCTAGTGGGAGAATACATACTTAGTATTAATTATTGCATTATTTTGATTATTGTAAGATAGAGGTAATTAGGTTTAGATTGATATGCAGATACTATATATTTATTATAAATAAATTAGAAAATACAGAAACTATATTTTCCTGACTTGCTGAGTCTATTGATATAAAGAATAAATCAGGGCCGGTGAGATGGCTCAGCGGCGTAAGCACCTGCCTGGCAAGCATGAGGGCCCGAGTTTGACTCCTGGAACCCACATACGAAGAAAGGGCCAGTGATATCGCTCAGTGGCACAGGCGCCTGCTGGCGCGCGAGGTCCTGAGTTCGACCACCGGTACCCACAAAAAAAAAAAAAAAAGAATAAATCAAAAAGAATAAATATACCTTTGCTGCAGATTCAAGCAAAGACATAACGGCATAACTATGTGTGTACACATATGTATATACAGGCATACACATATACTCACATGCTAACATATAAATTTATTTATTGTCAATTCTTAGGGAGTACATTGGTCATATTTTCAAATGCTAATGAATATATAAATATTGAAAACATGAATGAGTTAACACAAAGGCAAGGTAACTGAATACAGCATGGAACAACTAGCCAAATGAGAAGTTACATATTTGTCCATAGGCTAAATGGAAATTAGTTATATTAACTTATATTCCATCATAAAGTTGTATTTCATATTAAGGGTTGAAATTCAAATACTTATAGTACCAGCACCGATTAAAAAGAGCAAACTGTCCAGTGATAGGTGTGCCAAATTGCATTATTCTTGCTCCTCTAAAGTGAGACATCCCAGTTTAGGTCCAGCCAATTTTTACTAGAACTAAAGTGAGGGCCTCGAGTTGCTAGACCTCCCAGTTTTTCAGGAAGGAATTGTTATTTTTCTACCTTGTTTGATAGATCCATTTCCTTATTCAGCAAGCTAAAATAAAATATTTAAGGAAGACCCATAAGCATAAGGAAGCATATTTTGTAATTTATGATCACAAATCCATGCCTATTTAACATTGGCTTATTATTACTAATGATTTCTTTGTGAAATGTACATGTGTATAGGACTGTATTTGAAAACTGGCACAATAAATAAATAGAATGTATAGAAAAGTAATGAGGATATGTGTCATAAACAACATCCTGCACGTTGCTAATAGAGTGGTGGATTTCAGTTTCAGAAGAAGTTTTAAACTAATAAACAATTCAGCAATATATTTCCTGCTTATGGGATCAAAAACAATAGAGTATAGCAATATATTCTGTACCAGACCTCCAAGACATATGAAATACAGGTAGAAATAAGGGGACAAGATTAAGTATTTGAATAAATATCAAAGGGGTTAACAGGAGAGTTGTGGGTACATGTTGAAGGAAATGCACTTATAAATTAGTGCACCTAGGAGAGAAGGGAAACCATCCCTGGCAAATAATTTGCACAATACTGAGTTTGAATGATAAGTGGAGAAGCCCAAGAAGGCTTATATCAGATCTGCTTGTCAGAGGTATATCTTGCTCCCAGTTCCAGGATGAAGGCTGAGAAAAACCTGTGATCCCAGAAAGGGAGTGTCCTTTTACAGGCAAAAGTTCTCCAGAAAGCACTCTCCTGGCAGCTGGAGTTGGGGTTTCACGCCTCTCTTTTTCCATCAAGAGAATTCTGAGGAGGCCAGGAAGAGAGCACAACCATGATCCCTTCTGACACAGCCTTCTGAGCATTTTAAAACCATCTCCAGGATATGGAAAAATACCTTATCCATACTTAGATGAACACAATTCCTGGAAAGAGCAATACACATATTTTGCGCATTTAACAAGAGATAACTATGTTGAAAAGTGAAAATGTGTTTCAGTGAAAAAAGAAATAACCAGTCATGGATTATTTTTCATCTTGATAGTGTATATTTTTAAATATGGATATAAAAAAGCAAATGAAAGCATAAAAGCACTGAAAAATTAAAAGGTATAAAAGAGATAATGCCCTGAGGAAAAGGAGACAGAAGTAGAGACTAGGGATATTAATACAAACTTTATTGAATTTATACTTTGGCTCAGAGCTCACCCACCAAGTGAGCAAATAGGCAAAGTCACAGAGATTTATAATACTTACACCTACCACTGGTTGGGGTAGGTGATTAGATGTGAGAAAATAGTGCTTTATTTATTCTGGGCATATTAAAGTGAACTAGAGGATTTAAATAAACTGCAGGAAATTCAATGCAACAGTTAAAATAAATGACTAGGCAGCTAGATCTCAATCTGTGTAAAGCTGAAAGAACAAAATATGCACAGTTTAGCTCTGTGCTAATGAAAGGAAAGAGATAACACTAAAAATAACCAAATGGTACAAGCTTCAAGGCAGCAGAAGAGTTCTGGCACAAATGGATCTATCCAGAAAAAAATGAGACTTAATTACACAAAGGAAAAACTGTTGACTGTGAGAAAAAGTGTCCTGCGACTAAATGAGTGCTATTGAATGGTGAACCATCAGAGAGAGGCAGTTACGAGAATGTTATCTCATGGGTTGAAGAAACTAAAATGAGATACTTGTTGGAAAACCCATTACAGGATAAATAGCTCCCTGGTCCCAAGGAGATAGATGCACATCCACTTAGGGAGGAGCTCTGCAATGTAGGCACACTACTGCAACACTGGCTGTGAGTCAGGATTTGGGTCGCTGTCCCAAAGGCATTAGCTGTAGTCTTGCTCAACATACTTAGCTTCTGCATCACTTGACTTCCTTTCTGAATACTCCAGTAGAATGTTGTTACTGACATCGATGCTACTTAAAACCTTCAATAAGTAACAAAATCCACTTTACAATAAAGTTTAAACATAGACTGATCTCCATAGAGTTAAGGTCATCAAAAAGATTATCAGTAAATCCATGAATATTGTCAGTAATAACCAAACTGATGGGATGACAGTTTAATCAGACTAATGAGCAGCATTTCCAAGTAGATCCTAAGTATGATTAAAATGGAAGTATCTCTTTTACAAATGAAGTAGTAAACAATGGGCATCTAAATTGCATTTAAGAAAACTTGCTGTAATGTTTCTAAAATCCCATGCTGGCTTCTAATTTTTCCCCAATTTTAAGTTACTTGTTCCCTTCTTGTAATATATTTCATGCATAAAATAATATATGCAGTCATAGGGAGAACAGTCCATTGAACTCTAGCCAAAATAACTCCATCTTATAGTGGGCCACTGTTTAGCTGTCCAGAAGGGCTCCAAGCAGGTGCTGAGGCTGTGCTAGACTGTACCTGAACAGTTATCCAGCACTGCAGCTTGGTAGTACTTGCCAAGATCGCCAGAGCTCCTGAGAAGGGTGAGTTGGGAATAGAATACATATGTATAACTTTTCCCAAGAACTCTTATCTTTTGCTTCTGCCTTTTGCTGTTTACTTTAGATCCCTATACAACCAGTAGTAGCTAGACATCATGATACACATCTGCAACTCTAGCATTCTGGGAGGCTGAGGCAGGAGGATCCCCAGTTTCATCCCAGCTTGAGCAACTTAGAAACACCCTGTTTCAAATTTTTTAAAAGAGCCCAGAGATATAGCTCAGTGCAAAGGCCTTGGGTTCACTCACCAGTAGCATAAAACAAAGCAAAAACCAGTAGCATAGAAAAGGGGTCTGGCAACTTTGGTAGCGCAGTAGCACACAAGTCTTCTACTACTGTATAAGAGACCCCTAATAAACTCATTTATTCACCAACCTGGACTTATGTAAGTCATTATTTGGACTGCTGGTACCCTTTAAATTTGGAGGCAGACATTTCTTTTATGGCCTTCCAGGAAATTTACAGGACAGAAATATGTAAGTTACAAATCATAATAATATAACAAATACATCCCTGAATCAAGAACTGCAATACTGATAACTTGCACTTGAACCTGTATGATCTTATATTAGTCCTTCATTCTGCTGCATTCCTCTCCCTGCTAAGGGAAATTATTATACAGAGCAAAGTTTTGATTAATTCTGTGTATCCTTGAGCTTTCTGGCATGCTGTCTAATACAGGATCAGCACATTGCAGCCCATGGGGCAGACAATTTTGTAAATAATGTTTTTTAAAAATTCACTCATTCCACTCATTCACTCATATTGTCTATGGATTTGTTAATGCTACAATATAGTTAAGTATGTGCAATAAGCCTTTTAGTCTAAAATATTTACTACATAGCGCTTTCAGAAAAATGGGTATCTTTGGAAATAAAGTGCTTTTAATCTACATTATTAGTTTATGATCATTCCATGTTCTTACATATACATATAGTTCGTTATTTACACTGCTATGTAACATTCCAAGGTATGATCATGGTTGAACTACTTCTTGTTATGAACACTGCAGCTATTAATATCCTGTCCCCCTTGCTGGTATTGGAGATTTTGTATAAATCAACATCCTCACTCAGTTTTTAATTTTTTTCTGAACATAGAAGTCATACATACTCATCGAAATAGTTTTCAAAAAACAATAGAATGCAGGGGAACAAAAAACAGTTGTTTTGAAATTTTGTTCTTTTTTTTTCTCTTTAAAATAAAAAACAAACAAACAAAAAAAACAAAAAACGTTGCACCCTCTCCAAGAAAATTATAGTGGTACCTTGGTTCATGAATGCTTTTGTTTGCAAACAATTTTGTTCTCAAAAAGAAGAATTTGGCAAAATTTTATCTTTGTATGCAAATTCTGCATGGGGTGGCAAACATGACCACAGCCATTTTTCCCACGCAAACACAAACATGGCCATCTTTTCCAAAATCTTAGAACAAATTAAGTACATGAAATGAAGTACCACTGTATTGTTTTTCCTCTTTTGCTATGAAATTCTCCACCCATTAATAGTTATGAGTTGATCACTAGCTCAACTTCCTTATACTTCCCGTTATTAGTGATTCATAGTTCTCATCTGAACTATTTTATTAGAAAGCATTAGTTGTAAATAATCAATGGGGGTGGAGATAGGAAGTAATAACAGACCAGTAAAATGAACAAGCAAGACTTAAGAAATTTGATTAAGCTCCTGAAACATTTAAAAAGTTTTAACACATATGTTCTACTTCTGGTATATTGTGAAGAATAACTTTTCAGGAATTACAGGTGATTTCACACCTTTATTTGAATCTCTTAATCCCCTCACTAAGAAACAAAGCCCATTTCTTTTAAACTCAATTTTTCCTTCTTGGTTTCATTCAGTAAAAACTACTGCTACTCCCAAATCTCTCTTAATAAAGCTCCGCAAGAAAACTTTGCCCTGCTCCTAGCCATGGACCTCTGGACTTCTTCATTTTACCCCTTTTTGCTCCTTCTCTCTTTTTTTTTTCTTGAAGCAGTATATTTCAAAAAGTGAGTCTGCCACTATATGACTGTCCCTAGAAAACTTCACCAGGGAAAAGAATGTGAGCCAAAATGTGGGCAGGGGAATGTCTGTGGATACTTCTAGCCAAATACATTTTTGTGCCAGCATAAATTTTATAACAGTGGAATCTCAAAATTTTACCTAGAAAACTTGCACTTTATCCCAGTTTCTGGTGGGAGAAAGCTGTATACAAGGAATCATTACAGGTGCTTGTGTCATAGACACTTCTGCTTGTGATAATTTGAGGAACCTACTTTCTCATTATATAGCTTTGTAATAGTGTCCAAAAATTTGTTCTTTAGCCAGTAGGTATTTAGGTGTTCTACAATGGAGATTTTCATTGTCAAAAATATGAAATGCTATAACAAAGAGAAATGGAAATTCTCAGAAGAGGTAATATGCTAAGATACGTAGTAACTTCATAATAAGGTAGATAATATATACAAATTCTCCCAAACCAACTTAATCAATGTCTTGACAGGAGAAGGATAAGTTTAGTGATTGGAGAGTATGTGAGTAGCATTTATTAAAGGGGTTATCCATCTAACCATAGAGATGTGCTTAGAGTTAGGGAAACCAACAAGGGATGGCAAAACCCCAGTGCTAACTATAGACTAAAGGATCAAGGCAAGGTAAGTTCCTTGAACCAGAAAGCCAAGGCCAAGAGAAACACCAAAAAGATCTAATAAAAACTTAGGTCTTTCATAAAGGGCCAGAGTATAGAATCAGTGGAGATCCTATGGGAGTCAAAAAAATTAACACTCTAATGTCTGCCTACCCTCCTACCTCAGCCTCTCTCAATTGGAAACCAGTAGGCAAGGAAACTCTGATGCAGTTCTTAAATGGCAGCTTCCAGGGCACAAAGCATGGAAAAGACTAGAAGGGGATCTGAAAAAACTGAAGGAAATAACTTACACGTTAAACACACCTCTTTTCCACCCTTTTGTGAATTAAGTAGGGGTTGCTCCTTTCATTAAATCTATTCGTTTCCAAGGTTTGGCGGTAACTCATACTACCAATGAGTTGGTAAGATAATCATCTGTCAACCACTTCTCCCGATGCTTAGAGAGAGCCACGGGATGGACATGTGCATGAATGGCTGCAGACATGGGTGAATGGATGGGTAGATGACATCAATCAAATTACTATATTACAAACACATTTTCTACAGCCTACATTTGAATATGACGTCTCTCTTCCTCTTTTGATTGTGACAGCTAATAGCACACACTGAGATAACCAGTATTATTCTGATTTCTTGCACCAAAAGAGCTGCATACCACCTCTCCATCAAAAATTTGAATTGAGTTATTTTAATAATTATTCAAAGAAGCCAGGAAAAGTAGTGGAGTTGCTTTTCGGGGGCCACAGAATTCCTTTTATTTTACTGCGGTTTGAAAACTTGGATGTATATTAGAATCACCTAGGGAAATTTTTAAATTGTGACACTGGGACCACAAACCACTTAAGTCAGAATCACAGGAAATAGGACCCAGCCATCACTATTTGTAAAAGTTCTAATGTGCAGTCAAGTTTGAAAACTACTGATTTTGTGCTCTCTTTAAGACCTACCTATAGGAACCCCATGATAATTCTGTTTCTCTTAGTAATTTGCATTTTAAATGAACTAAATGCTACATTACCTGATGTTATTTATAATAAATATTATAGAATTATTAGATTTGTGGTCTGGGAAAATTGTACTTACAAAAAGAATAAAAATATAGCAGCACATTAAATAACCTGTGATGGTCCACATTACTTGTATATTTTACCCTTTAATTTCTGTGTTCTTATCAGTATTCAAAGGAGCATAGAGCTTTTAGAAATGCACCAGTAAGGAACACTTTATACTCTGTCCCTGATAAATGAAAGTGTTCATTTCCCCTCAGACAAGTCAGTAACAAACAAGTATTTTCTAGCAACTGGACTGTTTCCACCTATTCATTTCCTATGGTTCGCTGAGCATTATTAGGGATTTAACAGGTTTTAGTTACTACCATCTGAGTTACTGTAGAATTAGTCAATTACATGAGAGTTTAAAAAATCAGTAAGAGCATTTACATTTGAAACTGTACCTAGATTCTTCTAAAGTAGGTAGTCATCTTTATTTTTTGCCTTTTTTCTACCTGTAATATTGGCCTATGATATTTAAAAATAGAAAATCTTCCCATATGTAGAATACAGCTTCTGAAAAGTCAGTAGATCAAGTAATAAAAGACTTCCTAGGACATTTATTTTTATTACTTAGAGCAATACATTTTTAAAATTGGAAATAATTGTTTAAGAAATGGGCCACTATTGGTAGACAAATATATAAATTTGAAAAAATCTGACAACATTAAATACACTCCAAGAAAAATCAAATGGCTGTTATAAAGTTGAGAAAGTGGTGTGATCATGTGCTCAGCATAAATAGGGGTGGGATTAAAAGGTTATTCTTACTTTACCACAATGTCTACAATAAACATAGCCTACATTTATAATCATAAATAGTACATTAGCAGCTACGTATCAGAGTTGGGTAATACACTGTAATTTCACTAATACTTTTCTCCCTTTGTTTTAATGGTGTACTCACAAAATAATCTTTCAATTATAATTTTACTTCTCATTTAGGTGTGCTCAACTCTGTGTCACATACTAAGTTTAGAAGTTCTGCCCATCTTTTTTACTTCTGAATGCCATGAGGTCTAAATTTATATCGTTTCTGGAGATTCTAAAGCACATAGAAGAATAAAGGTTCTGAGAACTATGAACAAAACTTATTCTCTCTTACTGATCAAAACATTTCACTTACAATTTTGATATGTCCATGGGCCTGCATCATGAGCATAAGACATATTGCATAAGACCCTGTACTCAGAAGGACCCTGCCCTTGGTTAGGTACTCAGCTGCTACAATACTGCAGTATTTGTAATTTTTTTATGAACTTGTGTTGCATATTTGAAGGCAGTTGAGGTAATAGAGCATGCTCATGAGCAGAGGAGTTTCATGCAACATATCTTTCAACTATTCCTTGCTACTGCATTCATATTTGGGATTTACAATACTCCATGAGCACAGGATTCTGGGGCAACTATAATAAACTCCAAGCAGGTAATAGATAAGGATGTTATGTCTTTGACTAAGTAAGCAGGAGCATACAGAACTGTACTTTCCTTAAGAAACAAAGCTGACTGTGAAAACAGAAAGAAGGCTGCAGTGCCATTCTAAGAAATACTAATGACCAAAGAAACGTGACCTATGTTACTTCCTTGTAGTAGCCAACTGCTGTACTTCCACTGACAATGATAATGTAGAAGGAAAGGGAAACAAAAGGCTATTTTTCCTTCCTTTTTAGTCCCTTCACACTCATCATCAAGCCAAAGGCTACTTTGTTGATAAAGTGTGCACATAGGAAGACACGAAATAAAAACTGTTAAATTAGTTTTGTGCATAATTTCCATTGTTTTAATAAGAAAAATGCATACAAATGCATTAATGAGGCATGATATATGACTTATGTGATTTCAGTGATTTTGCATGCGAGCTAAATATTTTATTGCCATTTAAGATGGCACTGACCAATACAAATAGGAACACTAAAATTCATGTTAACATTTACATGTTTTCTTAAAAACTTAGAACAATTTTAAATAGTAAATTAAAAAAATGACATATTGACAAAGAACCTGAGGAATGGGCTGGTGATATAGCTCAGTGGCGTAAGCGCCTGCCTGGCAAGTGCGAGGTCCTGAGTTTGACTCCTGGTATCTGCATATTAAAAAAAAAAAAGAACCTGAGGAATAAAGGGGAAAAAGCTTTATATTATGTAACTATTTTGGCTTTTTAAATAATAACTGATCACTTATAGATTCTATTTTATAATTATAAATAAGAGCCAGTTG
Source organism: Erethizon dorsatum (assembly GCA_028451465.1). Lineage (NCBI taxonomy): Eukaryota > Metazoa > Chordata > Mammalia > Rodentia > Erethizontidae > Erethizon > Erethizon dorsatum. Next base: position 24,978,747 of record CM051842.1, read on the forward strand.
CTGGTTTATATCTCAAATTAAGAAATTGGCTAAAATCTTATCTAGTATTACACACGTGGACTTCTTATGAGGCTGCTTTCGCAAAGCAGTTCAGAAATCACATTGATTAGATAGTCCCTTGAGCTGTAGGAGAGGTGAGATACAAGCCATGACTGATAAATCCAGGAAGTGGAAAATATTTGATTTCTTCAATAGCCCATTCATGTTGAGCTTCCCTCCTTCGAATGAAATGTCTTTGCTATTAACTTCTTTGTGTTTCTTGATCTAGTTTGTACCACATTGCTTGTAAATGGACTCATATTTGGTGAAAGTGCAGAAACACAATTCCCAAGGTCACGTAGCTAGTAACCCAAAGCCACAACAGTAGATGCAAACCATAAAGTTTCTCTTTTATTTGAAAACAAAGTTAAAATGAATATCTAATGACTATTAAATCATTCATGTAAATGTCATTGGGGCAACATAGGTTTATAATATTGTACATTTTTTACTTTCGTGAGATATAAATATCCTTCTGGCCAAAGTTTTAGGTTACACAAAATATTATCATGGATAGTTTTCTAGACTTTGAAAAAGCTTTCTATTGGCAATTCTATTGACTATTTCACCAGAAATTAGAAAAATAAACCCACTGTCTGCTTAATTTAGTTCTTCAAAAAAGTTTAATTTAGAAATATGCAGTTAATTTAGGAATATGTGGTTAAATTGCAGTAGAAAGAATTAACATTTTGGATGAAAGAGTATGTAATGTGACAATTTGAAGTGGAGGAAAAATGCTTGCAAATAGGATAGTATTTTGAGCAAGAGAAAAACTTGTCCAGCTATTTATGTACATTGCCTTACACTTTGGGCTCCCTTTCAGTTCTGGCCAGACTTTCTTAACCTGCTAAATGGTTAAACCTTATTGTTCTGCCTTACTGAAATTATTCTGTTAAAACTGGGGGATATATTGCACGTGTGGGGCTCTGTAAGAAAATATGTGGCCTGTTCAATGGCATAAGAGCAGTATTAAGGTTCTCTCTCCCCTCCTCTCCTCTCTCTCTCTCTCTCTCTCTCTCTCTCTCTCTCTGTCTCTCCTTAACTTGTCGTGCAAGTTAATGACAACTCTCAAGGGAAAAACACATACCCTGACTTGTTAGGGATCTAAAACCTCACAATTCAGTGTTCTTTGTCCTGAGCTTGCCTGCCCATAGCCAAAAGAAGGGACTGAAAAGTGGAAAACATTTCAGCTGGTAGTTAGGTCATGATGTTCCCAAATAAAGATAAATAGAACTAAGAAAAGGAATGGTTTCCAGAGAAGGCCACTCCATGACCATATTTAGAATGAGACAAAGCGAAGGCCATGCTTCAGCCAGAAAACAATTACATTGTCATCCACTCAACAAATGTTTGACTAACAGGAATCACCAAGGTTTTGTAGTGAATAACATATCTAGCCCCTTCTGAATTTTCCCACCTCTTAAGTAAAATAAAATACCATTTAGTATATTCTGCTGCTTGACAACATGCAATTCAGAACCTGCTCCAGCTTCCATAAACCCTCTTTAGAATGCCTCAACACCGGCCCAAATGCTGCAATAACCCACTCACCCCATTCTCTCTTAATGAAATGCCCTTCTGGTTCCCATGCAACAAGCTAAAAGAATTTGTGTGGCACACACACACACATGCACAATTGAAAGTGTTTGTGAATTTTTAGCCAATAGGTATGTACTTCTGGTAGTCTCTTTTTTTTTATAGACATTAACACCAGTCTTTTTTTTTTAATGTGGGTACTGGAAGTTGAACTCAGGACCTCGCGATTGCCAGGCAGGTGCTTATGCCGCTGAGCTATATCACTGGCCTAACACCAGCCTTTCATTGCCAGCTGATAGGTAACATTTCCAAGAAAATGAATAGAAAAAATTACCACTTTCAAATGTCCTTTCTTCTATCTAAAACCTTTACAAAATAGAATTGATCTACTACCAGTTTCTCTTATTCACACATAAAATACTTTGCTAATAAATAACCATATGTCTTTGAGTCAGTCCTTTACACTGTGGCGGCCTTTTACTGAAGATGCGACAGCAAGAGCAGGAAGTCCAAATTATGACTTCATGTAGTTAACAATTTAAATTCACTATCATATTTATCTTCTTAAAACACCTTTCTTTTTTTCTTTTCTTTTCTTTTTTATTTATTTTTATTTATTTATTTATTTTTGTCCCGGGAATCAAACTCAGGACCTTGCGCTTACCAGGCAGGCATTTGTGCTGCTGAGCTATATCCCCAGCCCCTAAAACACCTTTTTAATATGTCTTCCAATTTAAACATCAACTTACCAAAAAGTTGTAGAACTCTCTAATTTTATATTCTGCAGGCCACCAGCAAACCAAATAAAAACAAAATCAGAAGTCTAAAAAACAACAAAAATTTTCCCCAAAGGGAATATGATTAGTTAAGACATTACTAAAGTATGGGCTTTCCCAGAGAACTTTCCCCATCTTCTGCCTATCAAATAGAATCCTCTTATCTTTCCCAGAGGCATGTGTGCGTGTGTGTGTGTGTGTGTGTGTGTGTGTGCGCGCGCGCGCATTAAAGAAATTTGAGAAATAAAGACTAACAACTCAGGAAACCCAAACACTTTTATATTGTTATTTGGACTTGAGAAATTAGAGGAGAATAGGGACAGAACTGAATCTAGGAATACTCTCCTTTAAAGTAGCAGAGGTGACATGTTATTGAAACTATAGAAAAGGAAATGTAAGCCTAATTCCATAGTTAGCTTCACAAAAATATATATGTATAATAATGTACATGCTGTTTATATGTTTTCAGTTTTTATAAAGAAGAAATACAACTCAACATAAAAGTGGAATTTGCAAATTGGGGAGAAGAAAGTCAATAGGAAAAGTGAAGAAATGTGGAAATCCATTAAAATCTCTATTTCATCACTTGAGAGTTTAGGAGATACAGTTGACACATTATATAGAAAAAAGAAATAAAGATTAATGGTCTTATAGTCTTCTGGATTTACCTTATATCTCTATTAGTACTCCCTTATTATAATTACTATATTTTATACTGAACTTCAAAGTAGACATGGACTATATTTAAAATGAAAAAATAGTACAAGTATATGAGGTGTGTATGTAAATGAGTTATTTCTTCAACTCTCAAAAGATAAACACTATAGACAATAACCGAAATAGGAAAACCAAGAATTAAGGTTTATGAACATATTTTATAGCTTTGTAAATAAAATAATTTGAAAAATAAAGTGACTCCAAGTATCTCTGCCTTTAAGAGTGAGAAATGTGGGCCGGTGAGATAGCTCAGTGGTATAAGCACCTGCTGGCAAGCGTGAAGTCCTGAGGTCGACCCCGGTACCCACATAAAAAAAAAAGAGTGAGAAGTGAAAGAGCAATATATGTTTAAATAAAACAATTTGTGAAATTAAAAGTGGTTTAATCATATATAGGTAATAAACTGATTAAAAATTGAAAACATTGCTTCAATTTCACATTCATTATATTGTTTTTGAAAATGCCAAAGATTAAAATACAATCATGTATAACTCTCTCAGAAATAAAATTTTATATACTGATATATGCATATATAAGTGATATCATTCCATAGCATTATATGTATGCTTACCATGCATGGCAGTTTAGTTTTTCATTTATGTACTTAGAATACCTTTAATATCAATGAGTGAGGGACTGGTGAGATAGCTCAGCGGCATAAGCACCTGCCTGGCAAGGGTGAGGTCCCGAGTTCGACTCCTGGAACCCACATATGAAAAAAGAGCCGGTGATATCGCTCAGCGGCACGGGCACCTGCTGTCACGCGAGGTCCTGAGTTCGACCCCCGGTACCCACACACACACAAAAAAAATCAATGAGTGACCTCAAAATTTACATTTTATATTTGTCTTCTTCAGATGTATGTCATCATTTTAACACTTTCTTAATGCTAGATATTTGTGTTGTTTCCATTTTTACTATAATAAAAATTAAACCATAAATATGAACATAACTCAAACTTACACATAGACAAATATTTCTGGAAATTCAGTTGCTTGGTCTTATGTATGCATGCTATTTCTGATAGATGTAGCACAAATATTGTTCTGAATCACACTGATTACTTTTACAAATTTAATTAGTATACATTTGTGATATATAATAAGTATATTTATCTTAGGGGATTGATAACATATGTATATCACATCTTGATACATTTTACTGAATCCATCAACTGACAGAAGTATACTAAGTAAAAAGATTATTTTTATTTTCATTTCTTTGATTACAATTGAGAATGAACCACTTTTTATATTCCATTGGAATTTAAATCTATTCATTCCTCTATCTTTGTTTAAAATTAGGCAGTACATTTATTTTTAATCAATTCCTAAAATTCAATTTGTTTATTGGTTTTTAACAAACATTTTCCAAAAAATACCTATGTGTGTTTTCTCTTTTATATTTTGAGTTCTTTCTCAGTTATTTGAAGGACTTTGCTATGACCATATTGTAGAAATATGACTTATTGTTATTCCTATTCTTTAGGCTTAATCTTATTTATATTTGAATATTTTAGTAAGATGAAATATGATCTGGTGTAGTAATTGAGGCAGGGTTTTGACTTTTTAATGTAGTTACTAAGAACACTTCTTTCATAATCCATCTTTACCCACTGATTTGAAATGTTATTTTTATTACATATACTTGCACATATTCCAGGGACTTTGTTTCACTGGTTTATCTGTATATATTTTCAGTAGTTTTATTACACATATTAATATCACATGGGCAAAGTTTTTTGGTACTTTATAAGTAATTATTATCTATATGGCTGTCAGAAGAACTTAAGAGTTATTTTGTCACATCCAATGTCTCCTTGCTACACCAATTTATTTTGATGGGTTTTTATTACATTTTAGGTTAATTTGGTGTAGATATATCCACAATATTAATCTCACCAAGAAGTACATATGCCTGAATATGTTCTCAATATATTTTTATGTTTTGCAACATGCTTTTTATCACCAAACTCCGTGCTAAATAAACTCATAACGATTTCACATTAAACATTTTTGTGGAGAATGGGAGCTTTTATTTTCAACAGGTTGTCATAAAGAGTTACCAGCATGTAGGAAAGGTAAAATCTAATTATGGGGAATGAGGAAAAAAAAAGAATCAAGATATATTATATACAGGCACAAATTCCCTATGATGAATGTGATCATTATGCATATCAAAAGTGTATCAATAAAATTAATTTTTAAAAAATGTAATTATTTCTTTTTTTTTTCTTATTGAGTTTTGTGAGCATTACCCCAAGTGGACAATAATATCATCTTTTAATACCCAATATTTTTCCTTTTCTAATACTTTTACCACTCATTTCTTTTACAGTACTTGGCTGATTTCACTGGCTAGAATATGCAGAATAACACCATGAAACAAATAGTTTGGGTGGACATGGCAGATATTTTTCTTACTTTAATAAAGATAGTTCCCATATTTTAACAACAATTAAGGAATTGACTGTTGTTTTAAGATAGAATTTAGCCAGGCATGGTGGCGTATGCCTGTACTTCCAGCACTCCGGAGACAGAGGCAGGAGGATCGCTGCAAGTTCGAGGCCACCCTGGGCTACATAGTGAGTTCAAGGCCAGCCTGATCAACATAGCAAGGTTTGTACTTATATTGTTTAATCAATTTTTCATGGCCATATCTTGTAATCTGAGCAACTACTTTGAAGATAATAATACACAATGTATTAACCATTGCTACTCTCCTACTGACTTGTTTTGAAATTTTGTATCATTGTTTTTATTGTTTTTTTCTCTTTAAAATAAAAAAAAAGATGAGAGAGAGAGACAAAGACCTCAGTTGTCAGGTTTATAAACTATTGTCTATTCTTACACTGCTAAAAAGTTTATTTCATCTGCTTACACTTTTAGGTTGATGACAAATTCCTTTCATTAACATTTCTCTTAACATGGAAAACAATACAAATTTTTTATGAACTTTTCCTATGATGAAGGATGTAAACAGACTCATCAATTTTCTGAAATAATTCCAGTTTGAACATATAATTTAGTCTCTTTTTCGCTGAATTTACTATATTTTGTATGATTTTAGCATCTTTATTTCTAAGATGGTCAACAGTTTTCATTGCTTAAATTATTTTATTTGAAGTTTCATTAAAAAAGCAATATGCACTTTACAATATGAATGTAGAAATTTTAAAACTATTTTCATGGCTTATATTTTTTAAATAGATTATAATTCATAAATAGATACCTGAAAGCACTTGTCTGTATAATGTTTTTGAAGATATTCTACTTTAAAAATTTTTTTCTTCTATAGTCAAAGGTTTAGTTCATTTATTTTCCCATTTAATCAAATATAAACACATTTCAGGCTATGAATTTTCTTTGATTACAGTTTTGTTTTTAACCAAAAAGTTTTAATTTGTGTCTTCTTATTCATTTATTTATTTTTTTTTTTGTGGGTACCGGGGGTCGACCTCAGGACCTTGCGTGCCAGCAGGCGCCCGTGCCACTGAGCAATATCACCGGCCCTTTTTTCGTATGTGGGTTCCGGGAGTCGAACTTGGGCCCTCGTGCTTGCCAGGCAGGCGCTTACACCGCTGAGCCATCTCACTGGCCCTTATTCATTTCTTTCTTTCTTCTTTTTTTTTTTTTTTTTTGTGGGTACCGGGGGTCGACCTCAGGACCTCGCCCACCAGCAGGCGGCTGTTCCGCTGGGCGATATCACCGGCCCCTCATTTATTTCTAAATACCCTATATTTTCAGTTTAAGAAAATGGTACTTGATCTCTTTGTACAAAAGTAACGCATGTGTACTGTAGAAAGATAGAAACATAACTATTAGTAAAAGTAGAAATAACTCATTTTCCATTAAAAACTATCACTGCTAACTTCCTGTGTCTGTTCTAAGTATCCTTCTATCTGTCTATTTATGTAAATCTAATGTATGTTGAATGAGAGTTTCTTACATTATTTGAGAATTATACCACATTATTTACTAATTGATTCTTCTTATTTGTTTTGAATGGTTTGCTGTCTTTATTGTACTATAAGTAGTTTTTCTAGGCTAGGCATTTTGTGACAAAAATGGCATATCAATGTTTTCAATCAAGTTCAGTGATGTATGAAGAACCTGGTTCACTGATGACTTTTTTACCTTATTCTTAAGTGTGAATTTAATTTGAATTTACTGACTTTCCTATAAGAGCTAGTATGTTGTTTACAAGTTCAATGGTTTGCAACCTCTCCCGCACATGATGGTCACCTAGGGAACTTTTAAACATTCCAGTGACCAAGTTGCCTCCCAAACCAATTAAATCAGAGTCTGCCCAGACAGGAGCCAAACAACAGTAAACTAGAATATGCAGAAGAGGAAATTTCTAAGACTAATATTTAAGGTTCATATACTCTGCAAATGCAGTTGCTTTAACAAATTAGTAAACAAGATAATCCCAGTATCTTTGAAGAACGTGAGTTTAATTTTACCTGGAGCTACACTTCTCAATATATCGACCAGCATACCATCCATGCAGCAAAACTACTATCCTCACCAATATTCATGGGGGAGGATAATTTTTCAACTAAAAACCTTTAATTGCTGTTGGGAAAATTCATCCAAGTTTCTTTAAACAAGTTTTAGAAAGCATATACATGGGCAATTATGAATTTGGCCTCCAGCCTGACTCAAGTATTTAAAAAGTCTCAAAGTGAAGTTCTATCCATTCATTTTTCTCATTTTCTTCTCTAAAAATAGACAACTCTATTTTATTTTTGTGGGTACCGGGGGTCGACCTCAGGACCTCGTGCGCCAGCAGGCGCCCGTACCGCTGAGCGATATCACCGGCCCTTTTTTCGTATGTGGGTTTCCAGGAGTTGAACTCGGGCCCTTGTGCTTGCCAGGCAGGCGCTTATGTCGCTGAGCCATCTCACTGGCCCAACAACTCTATTTTAAAATTGGCTTGAAGACATCATTTGAAGCCAGTTTTCTTCTTAAGGACAGCAACTGAAATTGCATTTACTCATTCATAGAATCATAAATTAAAAAAAATGAAAACAGTTTCTTCATGGGTTGCCAAGGAATGGTCTAATTCTGCATTAAAAGAAAGACGGTCTCATTCAGCATTACTTAGCCACCTAATTAAAACAAAAGAAAAGCTATACATTATTCATGTTATCATAACATTTCTAAATGCCCTGGGAAATTGAAAAATTAATATATAATGTAAACTATTGATATACTATAATTTGATCAATGAAACTTTTTGTCCCAGACCTCTAATGAGGAATCTCAGCCAAGGACAGAAGTAAAGGAATACATAAAGATACGGGGAAAGAGGGAGAAAACTCAGCTTCCTAGGAAGATGTTTTAGAGCAAAAGCAGATTTTAAAACTGTTTCAGATATAACAGGCCAATGAAAACGGAAAATTAAATTTGTCTCCATACATTTCCCACTTATGAAAGGGAATACTAAGCAGTTGTACAAAGTCACAGAACTAGCTAATTATTCTACAGATAGCAATTTCAGAAAACGCTAGAGTTGTCACTTTATCTAAACCAAGAAACTCCACCCAAAATTAACAGAGACAGAAAGAGAAACACTGATAGTTAAATCTCTTCTAGGCATTCATTAGAGCCCAGTGGGAAAATGTCTCTCAACCCTAATTTAGTAGGGAGGTGGGGAGTTGCCTCTTTTTCACATAAATTGAGTTACTTGGACACCATTACATTAGGGCTATAGAATTCTTCCTGTTCTCTGGACACCGCGTAGTCCAGTCAGGTTCTTGTGAAACTCCAGTGAAGAGAGCAGACAGTCCAAAACGCAGCAGGTTATACTTATGTCTGCCCCGGTAAGTGGAGCTCTACCAGCATACTCAATTTGATTGATAAATATACAGAGAACTGACATTTCTTTTACCTGCGTATTATGGAAGAGATTTGTCTTGGATCATTTAATTAAATGAGCATAAAATCTAAAATATGATAGGTTGTTTCTAACTTTTTGTCTTCTGTTTCTACCTGCTTTAATTATATCTATGTTACCTCTATTAAATACATCAGCAGCGATCTTTTAATTTGCTAAGGAGAGTGTTTGTCAATTTCACATGCCTTGATTCTGAGGTAGGCTGAATAGAATCTTTTATTCTGGAGAAACAAGTGAGACCAAAAATATTAAGATAATGTGAACACAGTTGAACTATAATATGCAGCTGGTATGGGATAAAAATATTGGGTCCATGTTTTTGTTGAATTTTCCATAAATGCACTTTAATATTAAGTAGAATAATATTTATGCAGCATTTTACATTTTCAGAAGCCATTTAACATTACATTATATATCAAAACAATCTTGTTACTTAGGTATAATTATTTAAGAGGTGACAAAATTAAAATTTAAGGAGAGTCTTAATATTATCACTTTGCCTTAACTGAACAAAAGTTGTCCCTTAACATTTCACAAATTATACACAGGTCCTTTTCCATTAAACAATTACTTCCTACGTATTCTTTAAATCTACTTTTTCAAAGAAGTATTTTTGGCTCAAAAAGTTCAAATCTTTCTACAGTGTTTTAACACTTAAACTGAGTAAAAGTAAATGAAACTAAAAATACACCTGTGCTTTGAAACCCAGACATAAATTCTATATAAAGTAAAACAATATTTTAAAGTTACAATTCCCCACCATAGTTTCAATTAAATCCTTACATACATACAACCCACATATGCACATGCACATACACATGATAGATAAGTCAGCAGACAGACAGGCAGGTGGATAGACAGATACAAAGATATCTGTGATTACTACTGAAAAAAAGTGACACCCATGAGCTTGCCTCAAATGGAAGTGAATTACCAGGAAACATAAACTACACAAGGATTCTTTGTTCATTTCTAAAATTGGGACAAATTTTCATCCCTTCCTATGCCACTGTTGTGTTCCTGTATCCCATTTTCCTTAATATTTAAAATGTTTCCTATTCCACTCTATATTTTAATGTGAAGAAAATCCTTGATATGGTAAGCATAATGGTAGATCAAAGAATTATTTTCTGAAAACACTGATAACTACAACGTATTCTTGGTGAATCTTTTTCTTTTTCTTTCTTAGTTTTTCCTTTGTGGAACAGAGAATTGAAATCAGGGGTGCTCTACCACTGAGCTACATTCTCAGGATTTCCGTTTTTTTAAAATATTTTTACATTATTATTATTATTATTATTATTATTATTATTATTATTATTATTTTATATTTTGAGAAAGGATTTTGCTAAGTTGCCCAGGAGGGACTTGGGCTTGTGATCTTCCTGCATCATCACCCTCCTGAGGAATGGAGTTTATAGGTGTTCACCCCCACACCAGGCTTCACAATGTATTCTTTTTTTTCCTTTTCTTTTTTTTTTTTTTTTAATGTGGGTACCGGGAGTCAACCTCAGAACCTTGCACTTGCCAGCAAGCACTTGTGCCGCTGAGCTATATCACTGGCCCTACAATGTATTCTTAATAGTCCCTGATGAATTTGTGTTAATCTTCCAAACAGGTCTTCCAGAAAGCTCATCTTTATGGCAAATTCAACAGCAATAAAAAATTTCACATTTTGTGAATATGCCCCTAAAAGAAAGGCTCAGCAATGTCATAGAGGATAGATAGGAGTTCATCAAAAAACGGGGACAATTCTACACAGAATAAGGAGTCAGTTTAGAGGTACAGAGGCATAAAACAAAGTTGTTTATAGGAAGAATTACTGATGGAGTGATGTTGCTAAACCCAGTAAGATGTGCAGTCAGAATGAAGCCATCACTTTACAGATGAGTGACGAAGTAACTTGCTAAAAAAAAAAGTTATGGAGTAAGTAACAAAGCTAGAATTCAAACAAATATCCATGTATTTATCCAAGGCATGTATAGGCAGACCACTACGTTGGCACTGGGCACAAGTAGGAAAACATTCGAGCCTGTACCTACCGTAGATATATGTTGTGTGATGATGTATTTCTTTGAGAGCACAATTTGAGACTACCATAGCAGACAAAGCAAGTATTATCAGTCTCCTTCACAGGTGACAACACTGACCTACAGTGTTTAAATGATTTGATTTTAGACTTCTGAATCCATACTCACTACGTTTTCTATTTATTACAATTATTTGTTCCACTTTTGTGAGATCAGACATTCCAGAAAAGAAATAAAACTTTCTCAGTATGAATTCAGAAGGACAAGAGACAGCTATGCAAGATTCATGAACAGAAAAAGCATCTTGCAACTCCAGAACATATTCATTTGTGCACATTTCATTTGTTCATTCATTCAATAATCATTTATAGAGGACTTTATGAACCATGCAATAAAAACTATGTCCTGGGAACACAAGGGAGGTACACAAATAATTGAGTTTGATTTTGTCCACTGAATCCTGTACAATTTGCTGATGGTACTTGGTTGGTTGAACTTCTTAAAGTTACCTTCCAGGATTGTCAAGTTCCCACCCCCAAGTATTTTCCACTTTACGGAAACATCACACACACACACACACCTCATAAACTGAGAAAACTATCAGTCCAGTGAGGCTCATTCCTTCTGCAGTGAATAATTCCTACATTGTCAGCAATATTCGGCTGACAGACCATGGGATAAAACTACTGTGAGCTTTTCAACCTCCCAGCCTCAATTATGCCCCACCTTCGTTCTGATGAAATATAGAGTTGACAAACCAGCAGTCTTATTTTAGGCCACAATAACCTTGGTCCAGGAGACCCTAAAATCTGGGAAGGCAATTAATTTGTATTTGAAACAGTTATTAATTTTTCTGACCTTAACAGACTGCCTCTAAGAACAAGATTTTTCTAAATGTATGATTTTAAGGGAAAAATATCAATATTTGAAGAAAACAAGTGTGCTTGAATGTCACTCTACCTTATGATTCACTTGTTATTCCTAGGGTACTTTCTAGAAGGCTAAGTGGGCCATTGAACACAAAACCCTTGAAATTCTGACATCTTCTATTACCTTAAATTGATTGAAAATCAGCTTTTCTTCTGTTGAGATGAATTACTTGACAGTCAGTAGAAAAATTCTTCTTGTGGGTTTTCCCCTTGCTGGAACCTTTCGCACCCTCAATCCTCAGAAATATACTTTGATGTATTTCATTTTATCCCAAGGCATTATTCACATAATCCAAGAAAAACTGAGAGAGACTTGATGACTCATTTGCAATGATCTAAGGTACCTGAAATATTTTATTCATTTTATTTTTATATTTCTTTGAAATAAATGCACTTACTATCCTAAGGGTAACTCTGATATTAAAAAGAGTCACATTTATTACATATATACCAGAACCTATATCCCAAAATAGAATTATTTATGAGAAACCTTAACACAAATAAAGATTCTGAGCCCTAAGGGCCTCTTGCACTTTTATATTTGACATATCCTCTTTTCAAATATTCATGTAGAATAGCTTTAAGTAGAAACTTCAAGATATGCTAGGATAAAACATTTTCCCAAACCACTTTACTGTGGATGGGGTGTTTTCTCAATCTGAATTCTCAGTCATTCCCCTAACCGAAGAAAGGGTACCTCTCCAGCCACACGTGAATACCAGCATTTCTTCTGCTTCTTTTAACTTACTGCCGAGCAATCACAGGCCACCACATATCTCCAGCAGCAGAGAAAAGTTCAGATCAATTTTATCACACATTCATTCTGAAAGTCTTGGTCTCATAGCAGGCTGGGGTATCTTTCACAGCCCATAACACGTTTTCCCACTGCTGCATGTTCCATATATTGGAAATCCATTTGCCACCCATTTTCCAAAATTTAGAAGTTTGAGCTTAAAAGCAAAGTTTCATAAGTGAATTCATCTACTTTTTAGGCTGTAGACTCTACCTCTCACATAAGGTCTTAGTACTTTAATCTTTTATTTTGTGTTTAATTTCAGAATGATAACTTTTCAAATAATTTTGAAAGTTCATATTACTACATTAGTAGGGCATCCTAATTAAAATTTAAATTAAATTTAAGATGTGAAAAACTGTTTAGAACCAAAAGTAATATCTACATATTAAAGATGAAATTATATTTTCTACAACTAACAAAGGGTACAAATAAACTAAAACCTAATGCAAAATGACCACTGTCATAGACATAGGAGCTGTGTAAAGGCAAGACTATCCAGTTATGTATTTTCTATTCTTTTTTTTTTTGTGGGTACCGGGGGGTCGACCTCAGGACCTCGCACGCCAACAGGCACCCGTGCCGCTGAGCGATATCACCGGCCTCTTTTTCGTATGTGGGATCCGGGAGTCGAACTCGGGCCCTCGCGCTTGCAAGGCAGGTGCTTATGCCGCTGAGCCATCTCACCGGCCCTGTATTTTCTATTCTTTCAGCAAATAATTACCAAGCAAGTGTTATATGCCTATCTTAATGCTCGTGGATTTTGCCTATCCTATAATAAATTAGGGCAGTTCAGGACTTTAAAAAATTAACATATATTTAATATATCTTAGCTATAAGATACTTGTTCATTATCCTCAGTGTATAAAACTATAAGTTGATCAGTTATTAAAATTGAAGATTTTAAATACTTTAGAAAATGAAAGATGACATTGCTAGTCAACATTCATAGAGAGATTAAAAGATAAAACAAAAAATAAAAATAGGATCAAATCGATATAAAAATATTCACATATGTCATTAAACCTAATGATGTGGGACATAATTTAATATATTATATTACTTTGATCAAATCATCCAAATTATCAAAATAGATGGAATATTCAAAGACATTAAGCTATTGCTAGATAAAGCACACATGGACCTAGAAAGACGCTGTAACCTGAATTTATTACCAAGGAGAAGTTACAATGAATATATATTAGCTGCACCCCTATACTAATCTCTTTTTCTAGATTAACAGGTGCAGTACCAGTTGGCTGCAGAAACTCTCGTCAATATGCTGCTTAGGCTGTCCCATCTGCTTCCCACTATCTGTTATATGCAAAGGCATACTAATATGGGTACTCATATGTCATTGTGGTTTTCATTTTTTTGTTTTTTGTTTTTGTTTTCGGCTAAATGAACCGTGCCACCATGCTAGAAAGGAAGCAGGTCTATTTTACAATTAGGTCAATATATTTAAAAATTATTAGTAAAATATTGCTGCATTTCAAGATCTTTGTGGACCTGTGACAAGAACCAGCTCTGTACAAAAGATTCCTTCTACCCTAATGTATTCAACCAAATAAACACCGAAAATTGCTTCAATGACCCATGAGAAGTATATCAGAAACAAGGATCTCAGAGTTAAATAAAAATTGTTTCTTCAAGTGGAACATGACACCGAAGATCAATGTGATATACACAGAGTGAACTATTCAGCTAAAGGGATGCTGCTGCTGTTGGCTTTTGTGAACCCAGACAACGTCTCTCCTCTTCCTGCAGATAGTCCCTGGCACACTCCTAGAAACCAATAGTGTAAGGCCCTAGTGAGAATACTGTGAAATTGTCTTATTCTTCAATACCTAGTTTGTGCCTCAAAGTTTTCTACTGCATTCCTGAAACACATGTCAAGCCCTTTTCTCACAAGGGAATTTACAACTTCCAGAGTAAGCCTTTTTTCTGTTTTGGGCCACCTCTATTACCAAGTTAGTTAGTTATACCTTAAGAGGATACCTAGCTCCTTTTTTCTTTCCCATCCTACCTAAGAATATATTTCATCCTTTCTCCACTGAATAGCTCTCTGAATATTTGAACATAGCTAATCCATCCCTAAAATTGTCAGTTGCTTTCTAGACAGGCTCTAGTTTTTCAGTGTGTCATTTAAATTACGTTTCTCAGAGCTGAACAGCACAGATTTGTTCTGATGAATATACTTTTAGTGTCAACAAAAAGGGTGTCCTGGACATCAATTCAATTACAATTCTACTCTCATTTCTCTGTTTTATTTATTGTATTTGTGTCATAATGTTAGAGTCACCATAAACTTATCTTTGTATTCTTTAAACCAATGTATTATTTCTGTTTAAGTGTATATTTAGTGTTCTGGGGGAAGAAGGGAATGGTAATTCAAATTATATATTCCCTTTTCAATTTTATCCTGATGTATTAAACAAATATTTCAGTGCCTAGTATGTGGCAGCCACTTAATAAACAGCATTAAACAAGATACATTAGTATTTTCTTATCCTTGGGGGATATGTTCCAAGTTCTCACAGTAGATGACTGGGAATAGTACCAAACTCTACATACACTATATTTCTTCCTATGTATTCATGCCTATGATAAAGCTTAATTCATTAGGCACAGTAAAAGACTGAGAACAGTAACTAATCAAACAGCTATAAAATATTCTGTAATAAAAGTTTTACATGTGTGTGTGTGTGTGGTCTCTGTGTGCATGTGTTTTTCTCTCTCAAAATATCCAGCTACACTCACACTTCTTATGATGACTTGAGATGATACAACACCTATGTAATAAGACAAAGAGATTATTTTGTACAGATTGTGACATAGTATTAGGCTACTACATAAGGCTTACTGCAACACAAGCAGATACTGCAACTGTCAATCTGATACCCAAGATGGCTACTGAATTATTATTGGGCAGGGAATCTATATGGCATGGATACACTATATAAAGTGGTGATTCACTTCCTATGTGGAACTGAGGCAAAGCACAGGAGATTTTACCACAATACTCATAACAACACACAATTTAAAACCTAGGAGTTATTTATTTCTGGAATATTCCCCTTAATATTGTTGGACCATAGTTGCAATTGAGTTATTGAAGCAAAAGAAAATAAAACTTCAGATGGCAGAGGTTACACTATACATAGTCTATACATTTGCAGTACATTTATATAGTACAAGATATAATAGCTACCAAAGCAAAAACTCATAGTATAGGTATATAAGGAACTGAGGCTTCCTTATCTTATCTATCAATATCTATCCATCTATGCATGCCTTAGTATATTTGCTTCCAGAGATAGGTCCACTATGCCAAAGTGAATACCATCACCTACTGTAACAGTGGATGACTCCTTTCAGTCTTCATTCTTTCTTCTAGAACTCTGGAAGATAATATGATTTAAGTTTCCAGGAATAAAGGAGGAAAAATGAAAGCAGAAAGACAGTGAGAAACTTTTTTAGAGCCAGGTCACAGCCTAAAAGGAAGAGCAAATGAAAGATTCACATCAACAACCAAGGTGAGAAATAAACAATTCAGCAAGAAAACTGTTTTGTCACAGAGGAAAAAATATGGCAGATATAATGTCTGATGCCTCTGGTTCCAGATGGGATAACAAAAACACAGCTATACAGCAAGGTCGTCTTAAGACTGGTGATGGAGATAAGCTTATCAGAAGTTTTAGACTGTGTGTGTGTGTGTGTGTGTGTGTGTGTTTAATCACTATTAAACTGTAAAGTGTTAAGTATGTTTTATTAAAAATAATTCAGGAACTCTTATTTTGGAACAATTGTATATAGTGGGATAAGACAAATTAGTAGTTATGTTGTCATTAGGAACCTAGATTTTTAATGTAAGGAAAGTGATTGCAGTGACAATCAAATTTCTTGAACCAAGTGGTGATTCAAATATAGATTATCTATATTTATGACTTATGAACTTTTCAGATTTATAATATGCTTCAATAATAAAGTTTATTAAGGAGGAATAACAATACATAGTAAGAGTTAGAAAGAAGAGTAATATAATAAAGATAACTTTCTTCATTGAACTTAATGCTTAACAATCACTATTGAAAATTTCATTTCATTTAAATTTTAAGAAACACCTTGTCTGTATTGAAAATCCTTGGTTCTTCAAGTAATCTCAGTTGATTACAGACTTTAGCTAATGTTTATTAAAGTCAGGAATAGAAATGGTATTTTCTAATTTTCTTTATCGTTATTATGCAAAATATGAATTCAACCTGGAAGTGGTTTTTACCCAGAGAAATAATCTTATTAATTTATTTCCTCATTAACTTAACTTTCATATGGTAGACAAATTCCTTTGTAATCAAAACTTACATTACTAAAATTGTAATTTAGTCAGAGCACCAAAGTCCTGATCCTAAGCACACTGTTGATATCTGCCGCAGCTCACTACACCATCTTGTTCTATGACTTCTACTACCCACAAGTTGCATGGGAAGGAGCCTAGGAGACTCTCAAGCCATGCAATGGAGATCCAATATGGCTGACTAGAGGGTGAATCACATTGGAGACACTCAAGGAAGATCAACTAGAAAATCAGGTAATTGGAAGTGGGGGAGGTACTTACATCCTGATACAGAAAGTCAATTTGAAAGAAGATACATGGAGATCAAACCAAACATTTGGGTAGTGGTTAAAAAGAGGGGAAGCAGCCCCACTAGGAATAGTCCAGACAGCCCCTACCCTCGCTAATCCCAGAAGAAGACATCTTGAAAACTTTCCAAATTGCCAAAGGGAACCAAATACCATGCAGAGACTAGTCTCCTAGTCTAGACTGGATTTTGCCATTTGACACATTTTGTCAGCCCTTACCAAACACTGAATTCTAGTTTCCTTCAAAATTCCTACTCTACAACTCTACAGCTTTCATAACACTAATGAACTCCCACTCAGCCCCCTCCATCCCTCTTTTTAAAATGCCAGGTCACCTATGTATAAATCAAAGTAGAGGTCACTTCACATTGGACTCTTTCCCCTATTGTGATAGCATGTTACTGATTAAAATCTGCTTTTTCAGCTTAAACTGATGACCTACTTTGCATATCTTTGAGAGTTGTTTGGTTGGCTTGGTTTTAATTTTTCTAGATTAGATAACTTTTTTATAATTTGAATTCTCCAGGGAAAAAATGCTATAGCCAAATTTTTTTGGCTTTTCTGGCATACAGTGTGTTTTAAGAAGTACTTATTATTTGATCAGCAGAACTAGTTTTGTCTTCATGTATTAGCTAAGGGCTGGAAATAATGTTGAAGGGAACAAAAGCAGACTGTTAACTACACTGGTTATTTTATAGAAACAAAATTATGGCCCATATGACTGTTACGAACAAGCAACAAGGTAGTTTTGTTTTTTCTTGAACTATTATATTCTAAAGATCCTATTTTCTGTCCAAATTCCATTCAATTTGTGGACACTCTTAAATATTAACTGACTAGACCGGTAATAAGATTAAGAAAAAAATAATCTGTAACTATTTCCTGATTAGATATATTTTGTTTTGGAACACATTCATAATTTCTAGAGTGTGATTTTCTAATTTTCATTCAAGGTCCTGTTAGCACAGACCCCATCAGAGAAGCTTGCATATATAGACTGCATTTTAAATAATGGGATTATGACTCAATTATCCTTTCTCCATTTTGACAATCTTCTTTATAAATCTTTTAACCTAACCTTTGGTCCTGAATGTCCATGCAAACCTTTTTCATTTATTTTACTGAATTGGCAGTTTTTCAGAGGTTCACCTTAGGTTAGACTGATGTACTTATAGACTTTTATTCTGAGTTAATTAAGATCTCAGTCAGGAACCAGAAGGTGCCCATTAGAATATCACTGAATCCTTTTTTCTGACATATATCTGTCTGTCTATTGTTTGGTCTCAAAATATCATGACATATAGAACATGCCAAGAAGGGAAATGTGATATTTCATTGCAAAGTTTGTATGTATATATGGGTATATAAATATATAATATATATTATGAATACATATGTATATACACATCACAGGTACTGTATGATTAGACTCAAGGTATTTGTTGAATGCTATAATCTATTTTTTCTCATAAAAGTATATGTGATTATTATAGAAATTTTGGAAACTACTTAACATGGAACAATAAAATATATGTTCCTACCACTCAGAAAAATCCAGCTGAAGCATAAAGTATTTTACCACACTTTTTTGTTTCATTTTGTTTTGATCTGGCTTAGTCTATGCTTTTGTTGCTGTTGCTTTATTTTGTCTAAACAGTCAGATATTCATTTACTATTTTTCTTTGTGTTTTTCCTCCTTTAAGGAAAGGCTTGACTTCATAAATGCTTAAAGTATGAAAGAATGCCTGAAATATAACTCCTTAATAAAGATTTTTATATGGTATGTTTAATCAACCCATTCAGTTTAACTTTGGCATACAATTATTTCCACTGCTATTTTTAAGTATACATAATACATTTTCTTTTAGGATTAATATATATTCACTGTAAACACATTAGGATGTTCTGATGAGGCAAATACATTACAAATATACTTGTTCATAAAAACTCTATAACTCTTCATTAAATATTGAAATATTAAATAACGAATTAATATACATAATCCCACTAGCCAAAATAACTGCATTTTATTAATATTTGTTTATATTTCCCCATAAATTTTTGTGAGCATATTATAAAGAAATTAAATATTTTTAATCCAAAGCAAAGACTATGTTGTAATGAATTCATTACTGAGATAATATCAAGCAGTTATTTCAAGCTGCTTTTGTACTATTTGAATATACAATGGTATGATTTGTCCCCCAAAAGTGCAGGCACTAAAAGCTTAATCCCCAATGTAATGGTATTGAAAGGTGTTGTGATTTTGAAGAGGTAGGGCCTAGGGGTAAGTCACTGAATCATTACTGCCCCATGAAGAGACTTACGCTAGGCTGTCAGAATGGGTTGGTCTCTTAAATGTAGATTCACTTCTGTGAGAGCGCATTATTATAAAAGAGCAAGCCTAGCCCCTCCCACATCTCTGCTTTCTCTCTCTCATCAGTGATTCCTTTCTCTCTCCTGCACGATGCAATACCATGTGACATGTACTTATGACACAACCAAGGGGGCCATTGTCAGATGCAGGCACCATGCTGTTCGGACTTTCCAGCCACCTGGATTATGAATCAAATGAACTTCTTTGTCCACGATCCAGTATTAGAAATTTTGTTAAAGCAACACTAACCAGACTAAGACAAATACCTTTCCTACTATGTAATTTCCAACCCCATTAATATGTATGCCTAAAATGTCCTCATCTGTTATGGCAAGTCTGGTTGCCATTTGGCCTCTTCTAAAACAAAAACAAAGGTATTCCAGTTGTGTGCATATTGCACTTGTATTAAACTCCTTTCCCAGTTCTAAGAGCACATTTTTTCCTTAGGGATAATTGTATATAAACAACATTTTTAGACTGAAATTTCAGTTTCCTAAACATAATATTTTCTGCTTTGGTTTGTGGGATAATGAACACAGTATACAATAATAGAATACTATATTTTTTATAACTGAAAGAAGCTGGTGACACATTAGCATAGAACTACATGATAGCAAAAATATGGTTGTAATGTACACATGAGACTTTTGCAAAGGTTTTAATAGATAAAAACATTGAAATAACTGAGTCTTCACAAAATACACAGAACAAAAGACATGGAAAAATAAAAGAATGTGCACCATTATAGCTAGTACTATACTCATAAAAGACCATTTAATTTATCTAAAATAAATACGTCAGACACATTAAGGTTAAATATATTTGAATTGTATTGCTTTTGTGTACCTGAGTTTTATTTCATTTGAAAACATGAATTGGGTGTTATAGATCTGTATGTAATTTTGCCATCAAATTTCGCTTTTTGTTTTATGTGTGTGGTTATATAAATAACTTCTTTGTGTGTGGGTACTGGGGGTCGACCTCAGGACCTCGTGCGCCAGCAGGCGCCCTTGCTGCTGAGCGATATCACCGGCCCTTTTTCGGTATGTGGGTTCCGGGAGTCGAACTCAGGACCTCATGCTTGCCAGGCAGGAACTTATGCTGCTGAGCTATCTCACCGGCCCAAAAAACTTTTTTTTTTTTTTTTGTGGGTACCGGGGGGTTGACCTCAGGACCTCGCGCGCCAACAGGCACCCGTGCCGCTGAGCGATATCACCAGTCCCTTTTTTGTATGTGGGATCCGGGAGTCGAACTCGGGCCCTCACGCTTGCAAGGCAGGCGCTTACGCCGCTGAGCCATCTCACCGGCCCCCAAAAAACTTTTAATAAATAATTTTAATTAGAATTGGTTGACATAGGGAATTTTAAAAAATATTTTAAATTGGCCTGTTTATTAATGAAGTTAGAGTAACCCTACATTATAACAAACATCGAGTAGAAAGTTTTAATACTAGGAGAAGCTGTGGTTTTTTCTTTGTAGCAAAACACTATTCAGAAGTAGGGTAAATTACACATTCACATATATTTCCACTCATATATGAAGGTCAAAAAATTTGTGAAGTAATCATTTTCGTAAAATAAAATATGTCTCTCAATATTGCTGGACAGATGTTACTGATCTGATTCAACAATAAATAGGAATTAATTTACTGTACTTGACATACTTGAAGACAATATCACTGCGGCACAAGCCAGGCCTTCAGTTCCATATGGTTAAGTTAGCATGGAAAGTAGTACCAGAGGACAAAATAAATTAAAGCCAGTGAAACTTTTATGAACACCCTTAAGGGTACTATTATAAAATAAGAACAAGAAGAAAACAGTAATGACATGGTACGTGACCTGATAGGTGTCCTTCACAGATCTCTACCACCTCTGATAATGCCTTTTACCAGCAAGAAGTATTAGGAGCCACAGATCATGTGTTTATATAGCATCATCCAGGAGGCCAAAGACTAATACCACTCTACTGGACCAAACGTATAAATGTGCATATATACATACTTCACATATAGACATTCCTTGTTTAATGACCCAGTTAACTTCCTGTGGCTAGGTCATTAAGTGAGTCAGTCAATAAATGAGGAATTGTATATAGCATGTAAATTACAATATTCAGAACAAAGAAATCGTCAAAGGAAACCCCAACTTGATGACTTTCCTTTTATTTGCATAACTCTTACATGCAGTACTATAATGTATAGCAGAACATAAAACTACAGTACTCTACTATACAGTACAATCAGCCAAAATTACAGTATTGTATAAATAAGGTGTGCTGTACAAAAAAAAGACATTGAGGCTCTATCAACAAGATGTACAGAACTGTACAAAAAATACACAAGTCATAACTCTGAACAGTTGTTAAACAGATCATTAAATGAGGACTATCTGTACTCAAAATACATGTACTGTAGTTTGAGTTTTATAATAACATTGTGCCAATAATGATAATAGTTCATATGTAAAAAGCAATGCAATATTAATGTAGATATAATATTGTGGTAAAAATAAGGATGACAATAAATTATAATAGTACATTGTAGGGGATATGATTCCATCTTTATCTTGAAGTCAATTAAATACATTAATATAACTTAAATTAAAAGAGAACAGGTTAAGAATCCATATTATAATGTTCTATATCTGATCATTTAATAGCTGCAAAAGTGTGGATGATGCCAAACCTAGACATGCAAATTCCTAAAAGCAAAATCTCTGCTCAGATTAAAAATTTGTTTAGATTTATGATGGGATCTAATCTCACATCTTTTATTCTCTGCACACATCTTTGTGGTAACCCCATAATAAATTATTACTATTGTTTTGTTTGATTTTGTTGGCCCAAATACAAAATTAAAGAATGTTCGCTACTTCACTGCTTCCTTAACTTCTAGTATATGTCAGTCACTTAATAAATGTTCAGAATGAAAAACAATCCAGAGAAAAAAGTTATACTCATACCTCACGAATGCCCACTGGTGATTTGCAATAAACATTCTATTGGAAATATAGTCAGTGTTTATTAGTATCATGTCAAAAGAACTCAGGAGCCATGGTGAAGGTGCTTGCATTGGACAAAGATGGGAAAATAAGAGGATCAAGAAGCATAGTAATATGAAAATACTGAAATGTATTAGTTATATTTAAACATATTTAAATCCATGCCTTCCTAAGTGATACCAAAACAAACAAGTAATCAATAATAAATCAATAAAAATCATCACTGGTACCTTTTGGAAAGACTAGGGAGCTAATTTATTATTTTAAAATTGTTCCCTTTGGAGAGAAACTGGAGCATTTATTCTGTTCTTCCTGTATGAACTGTACAATGAAATAGGTAATGCAGAGAAATTCTCTTTTTAGAATTACTCCAGCTAATAATTGAAGATAGAATAATAGTGTATCAGTATTTTATTACCCATAATGAAATAATTAAGACAATAGCCTCTAATATCTAACATTATATATCACTTGATGAAAGTGTATTACACTATAAAGTTATCTTGAAAAAGAAAAAGAAAAAACTAAACCAAACAAAAATCTTTGTTTTTTTGTGGGTATGGGGGGTCCACCTCAGGACCTCACGCGCCAGCAGGCGCCCGTGCCGCTGAGCGATATCACCGGCCCGTTTTTCGTATGTGGGTTCCAGGAGTCGAACTCGGGCCCTCTCGCTTGCCAGGCAGGCGCTTACGCCGCTGAGCAATCTCATTGGCCCCCAAAAATCTTACTACATGCTGCCCTCTAGATCTAACTACTAAATTATCAGAACCACAAGAGACAAAGAAACATTTTAAATAATATCATGTGTTTATAATTAACAAATACAGTCAAAGTCCTATTCCTCAGCAACAAAGAGAGAGGAGGAAGAGACATTATGGTTATATTTTAAAATAATTCACTTTGGGGATAAAAGCTGAAATATTTAGAATAGAAGTGATGTATTTTCTGGAATGGATTCAAAATAATTAAGGAATAAGAAGTAGATATGTATAGAGAGGAAAAGTTTGATAATAAGTACTGAAACTCAATGAGCAATATATGAATTTTGTTACACTATTTCCTAATTTTTGAAGGTTTAAAGTTTTGTGCAATTAAAATATTAATGATTCATGTGTACCTATAATACATTAATGAGAAAACATTCTCTGCTTAGAATAAATATTTCTTAAGATCTTCCCTTATCTTCTTCTTGACTTCAAAGTAATCGTAATCTGATCATTATGGTCTGTCTAGGCTCTCAGAGACAGTATTTATATTTTCCTTAGTTTATGAACATCAGTCAAGGAATCAGGAAGCCAATATAGTAAAATAGTCTATTTAACTTTCTGGAAAACACGCAATCAGAAATAACAATAATTTATACTTGGGCAACAAAATTGACATCAAATCTCACTTAAAGTACAGTATTTAATTTTGGTTTGGATTTTGGATTGGATTTTGGTTTTTCCAAAGCAAAACTTCAGCTACATTTGGTAAGCAAAAGAAATACCATTCAGGGCCGGTGAGATGGCTCAGTGGCATAAGCGCCTGCCTGATAAGCGCGAGGTTCTGAGTTCGACTCCCGGAACCCACATATGAAAAAAGGGCTGGTGATATCGCTCAGCGGCACGGGCGCCTGCTGGCGCACGAGGTCCTGAGGTCGACCCCTGGTACCCACAAAAAAAAAAAAAAAAAGAGATACCATTCAGTACATATTTACAACTAATATACATAGTGGTCTAATGATCTCCTGATGAAAACAAAATGAATAAACACTCCATTATTCGACAAAATATAAACATTCATGCTCATCTAATTTGAGGAGTGCAAAAATATAAAATTTCAAAGTCTAATTCCAGTGTTCTAAGGTAAAATTTGTCCTGCAGATATGGACACAGTAAATCAAATAATAACATTCCCTAAATATTGGAATGGAGGAAGAGTCAAAGGAACACATTTGTGGCTGTTACTCAACCCGTAACTGACTCAGCCAATTTGGTGTCCGGGATATAAGATCAATGGGTAAAGTTGAAGAATTCTTATATTAAAACTGTCACTCTTTTTGGCCCATCAACTCTGCTGTGCATCCCCTACAACAGAGTATAACACTGAGGATGGGAATTTTCCCCTTGCCACTTCATGGATGCAAGTTGAGCAACTGTGGTGTCACGAACATTGAAAGTATCAGACAAAGCACTAAGCTGAAGCACTGAGACTAGCAGTGGCCCAGGACATAGGGTTGAGCTGCAGTACTTGTGGAAGCAGACATCTGCCTAGAGCAGAGTTTCAATAGTGTAGCTGATAGAGATGTGAAAGGCCCCAGGAGAAGCAGCCAACTGCAGTGCTAAGGGAGTCTAGCTCAGTCCAAATTTGAGATTATCTGAGTGACATATACTCTGCAGGGACAATGATACAAATTGGAGAGGGAAATACTGAAGAGAGGCCAAAGTTTTACAGATGCATGCAGAGATGCTAACAAGCTATGAAAATTAGGGCACTAAAGCCAAACCAAACCTATTATCATACAAACTCATCATACCACAAGCAGTTTAGATTATAGTAACATGCATGAACTCTTCAGGGCTTGGCTGGGCCAGATCTCTACTGAACAAGACATTCCCTAGGCACTGAAGGCAATGCATATTTGCTAGCTGGTGCTGCTATGTTTCAATGCCTCAAACATAAAGAAGAATAAAGGCCCAATTCTTGATCCCCAGGTTTCATAAACTTACTCTTGGGAACCTCTTAATTTCCTCTCTCATAGCCAGGCCACTGTCTAATATCTTGACATAAGGACGGTACTCTCAAAAATGAAATTAATATCCTTATAAAAGAGATCTCCAAAAGCCCTCTGTCCCTTTCTGCCATGTGAAGACACAGTGATAAGAAAGGTGTCAAGGAAAAAGGAGACACATTAGACATCAAATCTGTTAGTGCCTTGATCTTTAATTTCCCAGCCTTTGGAACTCTGAGAAATAAAATTCTGTTGATTATAAGCCACTGCCATTAATATGTCATTAATACATATTCTATATGTATTACATATAGTCATACATATTCTATATAATTAATTCTTAATATGAAATTGTACATACAATTTAGAAAAGAAAAAGTATCCTCATACATCACCCTTCCACCTGCTTGATGCATGCGTGAAAATTCAACCACCACCAAATTCTACTTGATATACTTAAAACTTCCAAATGGCTGGCATGAAAAAACCAAAGAGGCATGCTCTGTGCTGTTTAGTACAAACACATTTGTTTGCTTTTGATTTATGTAGGTATTTATAGTGTTTTAGTACAAGTAGACCGTTTAACATATATAATAATCTATTATACACATATGTTTTACTACTAAAGCAATTAATACTAGTGACCACATTCTAATATCTGCTCATAAGTTTATTTCATTTAGAATTGTAGGGCTGGTGAGATAGCTCAGCGGCATAAGCGCCTGCCTAGCAAGTGCGAGGTCCTGAGTTCGACTCCTGGTAGCCACAAATGAAAAAAGGGCCGGTGATATCGCTCAGCGGCACGGGCGCCTGCTGGCATGAGAGGTCCTGAGGTCGACCCCCTGTACCCACAAAAAAAAAAAAAAGAATTATAGCACAATGTTTCCTCATATGGACTACTGTCTACCCATGCTGATTTAGATTATTTACCTATCTATTTATATTCCCTTTGCCTAGCTACAGAGAAAATCTATGTGCATTTATATTTTTACACTTGTGTAAACACACACAAAGGGCAAAATCCTTGAGCGAGAATTGCTATGTAAATTTTGAAAGATAAAGTCAAATTGATCTTAAAAATCTGAGACTATTAGTGCTGCTTCACAGTCTATGATGGCTTCGTTTCTTGCACTCACCTAAAGTGTGTATTTGTATTTTACCTTTGTCAGCAAGATAAAACAAAAATGTTTGAATTTTAAATTATAATGACTTTTAAATTATAATGACATTCTTAGATAATTGTATTTCACTGAGTTTGAATTGTCTATTCTCTTTTGCTGTTTCTATAAAGTTTTTTCATATCAATTTGTAAATTTCAGTGCACTTAAAATTATTATATTCTTGAATGTACAAATTTTATTAAACAAAATGTTCCCCATTGCTTAAGCTATTAGGATAAAACTTGGTTTCTATGTTATTGCAGTGAGTTATTAGTACTAATACTGCCAATTTAAAAAATATAATAAATATCTATAAATAACCATTCAAAATACAATAAAGCCATATCTAGTAATAAAGTGGAATATTTTTCTTATAAAGCAAATTTTTACTCTTGAAATTTTTAAGGCTATGTGGCTATCCTTCAATTTTTATCAACTGATTTTATTCATGGGCTCAAATTTCCAAGATATTATATGAAAAATACTATTTTTTGAAAATACTTTGGCATATGTGTACATACATACATATATTAGTGAATTTCTAAATGTCACATCAGTGGTCATATTGGAGTCATTATAAAAGTTAATAGTAACTGATGTGACATTCTACTTTACTAGATCATTGCTGATTCAGAATATTTAATTTCCAAAGAAATCCAGAAATTCCCTTGGAGATAAAAATAACATTCATCTCTGAATAACTTTGACCAGATAAGATGCTTATTATTTCAACTTTCATTTTCTTATTACTTTTAAATGATACTGTTTGATGTTATTTTTAAGTTGTATAAAACACTACCTTTAAAAAATACTGTGGTGAAAGTATCAATAATATTACAATTAAATGATATCTTAACAAAGTGAATGGAATTTCATGACAGATGGAGGCTACATGATCATTGTGATGAAATAACCATTTACTTAAAAAAAACTAAGGCTATTTTGCTGAATAATATATCAGTATGGGCTCATGAATCCATAGTTGAGTCCATTATAATAATTCAGTATAGAATTAGCACAATGAATAATCAATTGTATAGTATTTTGATGATTACAGTATCTACATAAATATAATTTCTTACTGCAAACCCATGAAGTACATATTATTATCTGCATTTTTATGTAAATTTCCCACGAAATACCTGTTCTAATACCTTAAAAAATAAAGTGGGCATTCAAAAAAGTAAATTCTATACATATATACAAATATAAATAATTATAATGGGAAGCGTATGGTTCATGACACCACACTAGGACTCCTAAATAATGAACCCCAAAGTATTCTGAATACGGAAAGATATAGAGGGCATTCCTAAATTTTGTTTAGTGTTACAACATGAAAACTCTTAATGTACTTCAGCTATTTGCAATTATACAGATTTTTGACATTTTAAAATACGGGGGTGACTCGGTTTATGAACTTAATTTGTTTTATGATTTGGGGGAAGATGGCTAACTTTGTGTTTGTGTGGGGAAGATGGCCATGGTCATGTTCATCACCCAATACAGAGTTTGAGAACTGAAGCAAAATTTTGCTGAACACTTTCGTCTGTGAACTGAAGTGTTTGCAAACAGAAGTGTTCAAGAACTGAGGTATTACTGTATTAATAGAATTATTTTTTATTTAATCTCTTTGTTCTAAACTATTGCTGAAATATTTTGGTCATTTCTAAACCTCACAGAAGCAAACATTTTGTTTTACTTGTCTAGATTCACTAACTTCCCTATGTTTGACAATACTAAAGATAATTGTTAGGTTTGTATTAAGTGCAGGACAGGCCTATTATCTCTGATAACTATAAATACAGTCAAGCTATAGCTGCAAGAAGTGTACAACAAAATATTTTATGGGATATTTTAAGTCACTTAAATACTAGGCCATATGACATATGTGACATGGAAGGAATTAACAGTCAGTTTGTGTTAGAAAATCCAAGGGAAAGTGGTTATGGAGTAAAAATATCTTTAAAATTATTTTTAATTACCTGGATTTTCATTGACTAAGCTAACTGGTATATATGGTATTTAGGGGAGTTGGCCCAGGAGTGAATGGTTAAACTGTGGGGCAAAAGCACACAGGCTCTGTGAGGAGTGAATGGTTAAACAACAAGAAGTTTAGATTAGTGAGGTGTGTTGTGTCTAGCCATTGTTTTTCCCTTTCCCCAAGAAAGCTGCCTAGCCTAGAGACAGCTTCTTACCCAAATTGTTTTTCTTCTGCTTTTTTCACTTATACTGATACTCTAAATACAAGCTGGAGAGTTCTCGCTTGGGGCTTCTCCTGAGTTTTCCTAATGCTGGAGACTTTCAGTTGAGATAAACACGCTGGGCTCTCTCTGTGACTGAACCAAATCTTGTCTCTGAGTAATCATTCATTCTCTATGCCACCATGGTCATACAGTACAATATGGTACTCAGCAAATATTAGTAAGTACTTAACTATAATTAATATCTAGTACACAGGCCACATTCTTCATGAAGCTATTCATGATTTTTCTCACCATCCCCATTTTTACATAGCATGTATGATAGTTAACTGATTGTGTCAACTACAATAAAAAACACCCAACTAATTGGATCAGCATAGTTCTGGGTGTGGCTGAGAAGATTCACTGAAGATTTGCAGGAATTTACTGAGTGTGAGTGACAGCAACCAATGGGCTTGCAGTCTAAATGGTATAAAAGGGAAATGAAGAAGGAAGGCTTGCTTCTGTTTCTTTGGAGGAACTCCAGCCTTCACCTTAGACATCGTCTCCTGGCTTCTGGCACGGATTCTTCAAACTCCAGCACAGACCCTTCAGCCTTCCATCACTGCCCCTTTGGCCTCCTGATACACACTCACACAGGACACTATAATGAACTCCAGGCCTTCAACTCGATCCTTCGGATCGCCAGCATTCAGACAGACCTTTTGGACTCTTCCACACCGGATTCTGTGGGCGGCCATTGTAAGCCACTCTTGTAAATTCTTATATATTTGCATATTTTGCATTAAAACTTTTTTCCTAGTAAGCACTGACTAATATATCATGTTTTTGGTATGCCTTTTAAAATCACAATATATTATTATTTGCATTACAATCTTCTATGGTCTATGTCCTATGGTATTTTAAGACACATTAGATCAGAGACATATACATGTATCCACATACTGTACATTTACTCTGTAGTCAAAATAGTCAATTTATATGAAATAAAACATCACTTGAATAGAAAGTGGTGACCAAGAATATTACACCCATTAAAAACCATCAAAGCCTTGGAATGCACTAAATGCCATTCGGTTTGGGTTATAGATTGAAGGCAGGGAAACGAATTTCATGGAATAAAAACAAATATTTGCTAGATTTCTAAGGTGACAGTTGTAAACATTATGTACTTTAGTTTCTCTGTATACCAATAAAGATAAAAATAGAAACTAATTCATAGGATTGAGAACTAAACGCCTAAATATACAAGAAGCTGAGAATTTATACCTTGACATAGTAACTGCCTTAAAATTGTTACTGATGATTCTATTTATCATCCATGCCTCTTGTATATGTCATTATCCATGTGATTGAGTCCATATTCAATTCCACGTAGAACTAGTGTTTGCCTTTATGGAGATTTGATAGGTTTTTCACCATGAGATGAGTATATAATTTGTGATTCCTATTTGATTTAGGATCCCATGAACCCAAGTCCCAACAGGTTCAAATTTGGTAGCTCCAATTGAGTCAAATTTCTGTCAAAATTCTTCCCATCACCAAGTTTAGTTAATGTCTGGTGCTTATTACCTTGCTAACTGATTCTGTTATAAATGGATCTTCGGTAGCAAGTGGGTGTACAAATGCAAGGACTTCATATCCTGGTTTTATTTATTTATTTATTTATTTATTTATTTGTTTGTTTTTGTGGGTACGGGGGGTCGAACTCAGGACCTCATGCCTGCGAACTGGCGCTTGTGCAGCTGAACGATATCACCGGCCCATTTTTCCTTTGTATGTGGGTACTGGGAGTTGAACTCAGGACCTCACGCTTGCTAGGCAGGCGCTTACGCTGCTGAGCTATCTCACGGGCCCCATATCCTGGTTTTAAATGTAATCATTTCCAATTACATTGAATATTCAAAACTGCACGAGTCACAAAACATAACTTTTAAAATATGATGGGTTTCAAAAAGGGCATCAAAACTCTTTAACACCCTAAAAGGTCTAGCCTCTGTCCTCTTCTTCAATCTGGGTGGCCTTATAACTCCATCAACAAAAAGAGGATGACAGAAGTGATGCTCTGCATGTTCCATGGCTGTGTCATAAAAGACCAGGGATTTTGATTTTAGTTTAGTGCATGGTGAGAGATATGGGTCTAATTTTAGACACTAGCATATGGAAAGCTAGTTTATCCAGCATTTGTTAAAGAGGCTACCTTTCTTCCAGTGGAGGTGTTTGGCCCATTTGTCAAAGAAAAGGTGTCTGAGTGTGTTTGCAGTTGTTTCTGCATCTTCTAATCTGTTCCATTATTCCTTGGGCTGGGTGTTTTTTGTTTGTTTTTGTTTGTTTGTTTGTTTGTTTGTTTGTTTGTTTTTGCCAATACCATGCTGTTTTTATCACAGTAACTTTGTATTATAATTTCAAGTCAGGGACGGTGATGGCCCCTGCCTTACCTTTCTTGCCCAGAATTTTTTTTTTCTGTTCTAGGTCTCTTCTGATTGCAAATGAATTCTAGGATTGTTCAAAGATCTAAATATTAAGACAGAAATACTAAATCTGCTGGAAGAAAGAATAGGTAGAACTCTTGAAGACAGGTGTAGGCAAAGACTTTATGAATAAAACCCCAGCCACACAGGAAATATTACAAAGAATTAACAACCGGGATCTCATCTTACTAAAAACTCTTGCACAGTAAAATGAATCACCAACAGAGTGAAGAGACAACCCACAGGCTGGGAAAAATTTGCCAGCTGTTCCTCAGATAAAAGAATAATATAGAGAATATATAAAGAATGCAAAAAATCAGACTGCCCCTCAAATTTAAAGAACCAATCCAAAAATGGATATCTGAAATGAATAGACACTTCTCAGAAGAAGTACAAACAGCAAATAAATATATGAAAATATGTTCAACATCACTGGTCATTTGAGAGATGTAAATTAAAACAATGCTGAGATTTCATTTCACTCCAGAGAGAATGGCTGTCATCAAGAAATCAACCATGGGCCGGTGAGATGGCTCAGCGGCGTAAGCGCCTGCCTTGCAAGCGCGAGGGCCCGAGTTCGACTCCCGGATCCCACATACGAAAAAGGGGCCGGTGATATCGCTCAGCGGCACGGGTGCCTGTTGGCGCGCGAGGTCCTGAGGTCGACCCCCCGGTACCCACAAAAAAAAAAAAAAAAAAAAAAAATCAACCAATAACAAATGCTGGCAGAGCTGTGGGGAAAAAGGAACCCTTCTCCACTGTTGGTAGGAGTGTAGAGTGGTGCAACCACTGTGGAAATCAGTGTGGAGATCCCTCAAAAAACTAAAACTAGAGGTTCCATTTGACCAAGCTATTCCCCTTCTTGGTATCTTCCTGAAAGAATTAAAAGCATCTTACCACAGCGATATAGGCACACTCATATATAGCAGCCCAGGTTGTAATAGCTAAATCTTGGAGACAGCCCAAATGCTCACCAACTGATGAATAGATAAAGAAGATGTGGGGTTTTTTTATACACTGGTATACTACTCAGCCATAAAGTAGGATAATCTTGAGACTTCTAGGTAAATGGATGCACCTTGAGACCGTAACTTTTCTTTTGAGACCATACTCTTAAGTGAAATAAATTGGACACCCATGTGTAAATATCGCATTGTTTCTCTGGTGTAAGAAACCAAAAGTGTAAATAAGGAAAAAAAGAATGAAGACATATCATGTACAGGTACAAATTCTCTATGGTGAAGGTGATCATTATCTATACCTAAAATGTACCAATAAACTTAATAAAAAATAAATGAAAGAACAGGTAGCTACTTCCATGGTTGCATGTAACTCTGAGATGTCATACAAGAAGTCTGACTGCTCTGAAACCCATGTAAGGTAGAAGTCAAGAGATGTAACAAGGTCTTGTGTAGCCCTTCAGAATTCCAGGCCTAGCCATTGAGCTTTCTAGTCTTCCTAGCTGAGGTTCCAGATATCACAGAGCACTGTAGACAAAATCTATATCCTATTTGAATTTAATGACTCATAGCATGTGTGAGCATAATACAAATCATTGTTTTAACTGCGAAATATGGGAGTGATTTGTTATACAGCAAAAGTAAGTGGAATACCCTGCAAGCATGTCTATATAATCTCAAACAATTGAAGACATAAACATCCAAAGATATTTTCTCAATGAGAAGATATAGCTTACTTTTCAAATTTGTGTTCCTCCTTGAAAAAGGCATATCCACTAACAGAATGACAATTTTTATTCTAATTATGGGATAAAGACAAATAGGGATATTTGCAAAACACAAAAAGTCTACTGGAAGCAAAAAATGGGGAAAAAAGCAAATACTGAAATATAATTTTGTATATTTATACAATGAGTTTTATCTATCAAATAAATGTAATGGAAAGCTGATACATTTTATAGTATGCATGGTCCTTAAAACATTTTGTACAATGAAAGAAGACAGATACTAAAGGCCGCATATACTCAGATGTCATCAATATGAAATGTCTAAAACAGGCAAATTCACAGACACAAAACATAGGTTAGTAGTTGCCAGAGGATGAGCCAGAGAGGAACAGGGAGTGACTGCTAATGTGCAAAGAGTTTCTTTCAGGGATGATGAAAATGTTCTACAGTTAGATAGTATGATAATTGCATAGCTCTGTGAGTGCACTAAAAAAAAATAAACCACTGAATTATATATTTTAAAGGGTGAATTTTATGGTATATAAATAATATCTCCATAAAACTGTTATAAAAGTCCCCAGGATATCCCATTTCTGAATAAACACATATTTTTCCCTTGCAGTCTTCCGAAGATGTTTACAGGTCTTTTTGTTGTGCTGTGGCTTTTTAGAAGCAGCTTGCTATGGGTTTATTTGTTTTTGTTTCATTTTAGTGTTAAAATCAACCCAGCTTACACATCCTAGTCTTTTTTTTTATTTGAGGCTTAAAAAACAAACACAGAGTCAATAATTCCAACTCCCCAGGGATTCAACATGTTTTAATGCACAGATGGTAGGCATTTGTTTCCCTCTTTGTTTGCTACCATGAGAAATGGTATGAAATAAGCTCTCCTAGGTCAAAAGTTATGGTTCAAAAAAGAATGACATCCTTTTATCTTAGCTTATTCTTGCCTTCTGAGATAGCAATTCCTCCTAATTTAATGTCAACTTCCAGCAAAATATTGTGATGTACTAATGACATTAGGTGGTAAATAATATGTTTACCTGAATTGGAGAAGATAAATGAAAGATAGTAAAGATGAGTACTGCAAGTATTAGGTTAATATGTCATTATTTTCAAGCGCCTTCTTTAATGTCCTTGAAATTTACACTAGAACTGACTAAAAACACCATTTAGAATAATCAGTCAGTGGCAAATCTGCTTATCTATATCTTGAAAGATTAGTTTTTCTGGCAACTTCTTCCTGATTACACAGAGTGATGGCTACTGCTGGTTGCTCCCCAATATTTAATAAGCTCAGAAAAGAAATGGTTATGATGATGAAATATCAATGGTTGGCCCACAGTAAAAATGAATGAATTCTACAAATTCAAAAGACATAATGAGTCCAGAAAAGGTCATTCCACATTTTGTTTTTAAATTTCTTTAGAAGCATTTGACTTTTTTAATCCTGAAAAATAGACAGTAAAACAGCTCCTGATAGATTTGTAACAACCAACTGCATTAGGGTCTTGGAGGCTAAGAGACTGGCAAAGTGCTGGGATGTGTGGATATGAGGGAATCTTTTCTTTCTTATTGATAAAATCCTGCTTTGCTTTGGAAGTAGCAGTGTGTGCAGCTGAAACAAAAGACGCTATTCTCAGCCTTCCTGGAAGCCAGAAGTGGCCTTGTGACATGTGAGAAGACTGCTGGGGATTTCTGGGATAGTTTTGTTTGTTTCCTGAGCTAGTTGCTGCTCTTTCCTTCTTCTTCTCTCCTTCTTTATTTTCCTATCCCAGGAATGTGGATGTGAGGCTAGAGGTGCTGAAACAATTATCTTGCAACCAAGAGTTACTGAGTATGATGAAAGAGAAAAAGATCAGGGACCTGGGACACTGATGATGTCATAAGGCCATTTTCTGGTTTTCATTCAAGCCTTGTCATATGAGAATATTAAGGTCCACTGTGTGGTTAAATGATTTGTTCTAGCACCTTACTTGCAGCCAAAAATATAATCATCATTGGCAGTTTTTGTTAGTGAGTGTCACACTTTAAGTCATTTTAGGAAAATATGTGGAAGTTCTTTGATTATCTCCATAATGAATGGGAACATATAACAATAACACACAAGACAGTCCAGCAAAACAAATCATTGTTTCATGTTCAAATACCTTTTAAAAAGGTAGCAGCAAGTAGTTCATAATTATGTGAATATAGAACCTAGTGCTGTTTTACATATACTTGCAAAGTGGGTTTTTTTCATTTAAATATACTGAGTTTTCAAAAACTGCAATTATCATACAAATAAATCAAAGGGAAAAGTTGTACTTTACTCAGAGGTTTACTAATATTATGACTCACATAGGAAAACCCCATTACTCTTAGCTCTGCTGTTCATGGTATTTTAATTATTGATTCCACATACCTGCATCAGTCAGCATTTAGAGCATTCTGTTCCTGGTAATTCTAGGCACATATACTGTATTTATCTACAGCAGTATGTAGCCTGCTTATTATAGATTGAATAATTATTGATGATAATTTTCTGTTATTTTCATTATTCTCCTTTAATTTGTTCTTTATTAGGGAATTATTTTGAAATTATGTAAAAGTAAGTTACATTTTTAGTAAATTCCATTTTAAGATACCAATGGGAATATTATAAAATATATTTTACAAAAAGGCATATTGAGTTCTGAAGGGTTTAAAACCTACATGGTGCATAGGAAAAAACAGTTTTTAAAATAACCGATGTATACATATTTAGAAAATAGGATGGTATTCCTAATTTTTTGGAAGATGGTTGTATATTTAAATTTTCCTATATCTTCAGGTTTATATTTTAAGAACATAAACAATTTGGTTCCAAAGAAAATGGACTACCAGGTCCCTTAAGGCTTTCCTTTGCAGTCAGAAACCAAATGCAAGATGGATTCCTACCTGATAAAGGAATTTTTTAAAAGACCAATATAAGTTATGTGGGGAGGGAATGGGGGAAGGGAATATCAATCAGGACAAAACAAGTAGCAGCCAAATAATTCTTTATTCTACTCAACATAATAGGCAAATATCTAGCTTCTTTATCATCTCTGATTTTGCAAGTTAAGTATCAAAACTGTATTATCACAGCCAGTTAAACTTTGTTTAAAAACATCCCTCAAACATGAAGTAAAACTAGAGATAAGCTACTAAGGAAGTAACTTTGTCCCACAGCATAGAAACATGAGCAAAACTATTCCCAGTTATACATGACATTTACTGAGTAAAACCTGGAGAAACAGGACAAACTCCTTTAAAAGAAAAGTATTCAAAGGGTCAAATCCCATGGTGTTCACAGACCCAGACCAGGAGGGCTGCTACCAGGAAGAAACAACCTA
Organism: Erethizon dorsatum; assembly: GCA_028451465.1. Lineage (NCBI taxonomy): Eukaryota > Metazoa > Chordata > Mammalia > Rodentia > Erethizontidae > Erethizon > Erethizon dorsatum. Next base: position 25,015,079 of record CM051842.1, read on the forward strand.
TTATACAGAGCAAAGCTGGAGGAGCCCAATTATCTTTGAAAAACTTTAGGGCCAGTATAGGCCCTGCAGCGCCAGTTATCTGTGCAAAGGGGCAGGCAGGAATACATCCCCCCATTTGTTCCATAATTTCCTCCAAGACAAATGCCTTATCTTTTCAGATTCATATTAAATATTTTCCTATTACATTTCTGCCTTTATCTCAGGAAATTCCAAGTGAATAAGAAGCTCATGCTGTCTCCCTAAAATGGCAAGCTCTTTGTACAATTTCTTACAAGGTGTTACAGACAGTTTTATTTCCTTTACTTTAAAATGTCCAGCTGTTACCACCCAAGTGCTTTCCACTGATAGTCCACAAATACACAACCCATGAAGACCTTATTGTAACTGTGGCCAAAAAGAGATAGTGTTTTGTACACAGTCTCCAAAAGAGGAATCTTACACGAAGTTTACTGGTGAAATGCATTTAGAATATTATTTCTCAGAGAATAAATTTTAGACAGAACGAATGAGACTGAGCACAACAGAGGCTTAGTAATTTATATCTTCTTTTGGATCAAACCTTAATTCTGTACAAAACTATATTAGGGCCTTATTTTTCCTTCATGATTAAAATCTGGCAATAGAAATTTCATCTCATTTTAGTGGAGGTGGATTTGCTCCATTTTAGTGGAGGTGGCTTTGCTAAAACAAAGAAACTATTTGTGGACCTGAATCAGAGGACAGATATGCAAGCTACTTATTTTCTAGGCTTAGAGTTACTCTGGAGAGAACCTAATACTTAATCTATGTTCCTGAAACTAACTCATGTAACATGAACCATTGTCATTACCAAAACATTTTTCATACTAGGTAATAAAAATTGAGTCTGACTACCTAGTCTATTATATTTAAATTTTTTTGGCTTATGGTAACCAATTTGGCACTTGTTTTATCATTTTGTCTAAAATTCCATTGAAATAGCAAAAGTTATTTATGTGTTTAAAAAATTATAATCAGCTGGGAACAAAAGAAAGAAAGCAAACAGAAAACTAGAGTATCTGTGGAAATACTGAAAGATGCATGGGACATGATTGGTAAAGAAAGCAGGAAAGAGTGAATACAACTATAAACACCAGAATAAGAGACATAACATCTATGGCCAACAAATAGTGCACTTCAGTTGTGCAGTTTGTTTTGAAGGAGACTACAGTATACTTTGAGGATATATAATGGGGGAACTGATCTCATATATGGTAGGAGGTGAGCATGTTTGGGGTCCTTAAGAAAGTTTGCCAGGGAAGAAACGTTAAGCCTGTGACCTAAAGGACGAAAAAAATTAATTGTTTTCTATTGTTTTTTCATGACCAGGAATTTGGATAGATAGGTCGCAGAGGGGTAGAGAAAAAGAAAGAGATGGCAGGCAAAGGTAGAGCTGTGTTATGTAATCAACTTTATATCAATGGACAGCTATGAAAGAATTGTAAGCAACAAGTTGAGGAAATGTTGCAAAACATATTTCTATGTGAAATACTGAAAATGGAGTGCAGAGGGTTAGGAGGGTATAATAAGTAAAATAAGATAGACAAATATAAATTTTATGCACAAATGAACACCATTAGGACTCAAATAAAATATCCTTTTTCATCCAAATATCTTCACTTTTCCATTCCTACTATCATCCTTTAGCCTCTACTACTAGGATTATTGAAGTTGTCTCTATAGTGAGCCCCTTAATTCACAACTCCACCTCGCTCCAAAGTATAGAGGTGACAGAGGAGGATGACTGATCCTCTTCAGATGGATTCTAAAGAGTCCTAGCCAACACTCCTATAACAAAAAACAAGGTATCAAGAGAAAAGCATAGCAAACTCCTTTGATTACAGCTTTATATAACACGGAAACTTCAGATGAAAGACCCAGAGTCCCAGGGAGAACTATGTGTTCTTAGGCTCAGGTTTGATAAAGCATGGATTCTATGTAGAAATATGATTGAACAAATAGTGTATGCTCTAACATTAATAAACAGAAGTGTGGACGTCCAGTGAGGATTGTCCATATTCTTCTGCAGCATCTCTTCATTTCTAGAATGGGGTTTTATAGCCTACAATCAAACAAGTAGGTCAAAAAGGACATCTCTTACATAAAAAGATGGGAGACATTCAAATTAATGAATGGCCTTGGGGTAATAGGGTCCTGATTTCCATGACCTATGTTGGGGAATAGAAATTCTAGTTTCTATGGTTTGCCTCAGGGGAGTGTGAAAGGTAAGAGACAAAAGAGTAGGACCTGACTTCTCAGGCCTGAACATTGTGTATCATTTTCTGAACCCTAATAAAAATATCCTTCATAGAGCAAAGAAACAACTTTTCCTAAACATCATTTTTCCATCTCATCTTCTTCCTTCAGATTGATCATGTCTTCATATTACTCATTGATGAAGTTTAACATTTTTCCCCACACAGGTTCTTATTACATCACAGAGAGAAGAGTCAGACAGAGATAAAAGTATCTGTTTTGTTAAAGATAAAATTGCTAACAGTGAGCACAACACGAGTCTTCCTTATAGGTATATTTTGTAACAATTTGCCTAGTAGTGATATGTCTAAAGTGACTCCATTTTCTTTTTTAGACTCCAGTTTGCCTTCATTTAACCCCTAGATGCACTCACTCCCCAACCCTGTTAGACATTAAGGCACTAACCCATAGATAAACTCACTCCTCAGATCCCTCCCCAGTTAACCATAAAATCCATTAAAGGAGAAACAAACAGTTATAGCAAACAATGGTCATGCTGACCGTTACCCTCATCCTGTGTGTCAACTAACCTGATTTTTTGAGAAGGACCTTGTGACATTCCAAAGAAATGATGTAGTAAAGACATGGTCTCTATGGCAACCAAGGGATTTTGTAAAACCCCCAAATATGTATTTAAGGAACTGTGAAACAAAAGCTTAGGTTCAGCACATTCGACTCCTGCTGGCTGCTGGCTTCTCTAATAAAAAAAAAAACTCACTTGTTTCTCGACTCTTGGTTTCCTGTAAGTGTATGCCTCGCTTCTGGCATAACAGTAGCATCTGCTGCAGCATTATATGGCAGCAGAACTATCCAGTACAGAACTTAAATCATGGAGGCAGATTTCCAAAATGAAGGGTGCTACAGACACACATGCTCAATTCCTCCAAAAACTAGAGTCAGATAATTTTTTTTTAGATAATTCTTTTTCTTTTCTTTTTTTTTTTTAATTTTATTTTAAAGAGAAGAAAAAACAAAACAAATCAAAAGAAGAACAAATTTTCAAAACAACATAATAGGAGGGTAAGAATGGTTAATACATTGCGTATTACTATCTTTAAGTTAGTTATTCAGGACACCAGACATTAGCATTTAATTATCCAAACATTATTGGCACAAACCTTACTCTTCAATGAACTAAGTAAAAATCGTAGTGTATCTATCTTAACCATCTTATATATATATATACAATTTTTTTTTCCCTTTCCCTTCTTTCTTTTCCTTATTCCAGTCTCTCTTTCCTTTTGACCAGTTTCTTTTTGATTCACCATGTCTATTGTACATTTTGGATCTTATTTACTCTTTCAGTTTCTCATACTAGAGAGACAATACGATGCTTACACATGTGCTTCTGGTTTATTTCACTTATGAGTATTTTCTCGAGTTGCATCCATTTACCTATAAAAGTTTCCAGTTTATCCTTCTTAATGGCTGAATAGTACTCCATTGTATAAAAATACCACATCTTTCTTATCCATTCCTCAGTTGATGGGCATTTGGGTTGTTTCCAAGATCTGTCTATTACAAATTGTGCTGCTATAAACATGGGTGCACATAGATAATTCTTAATTGAAGCTTTCTTTTTTCTTTTCTGCAGTTACTAGCAGCATATTTTTAAAATTCATTTTATTGGTACATTTTAGGTATTGATAATGATCACCATCATCATAGGGAATTTGTACCTGTACACGATATATTTTCATTCTTTTTTTTTTCTCATTTGACTCCCCTCCTTTCAACCCTTCTCCCTCTCCTTATTTACAAAAGCTTTGTTTCCATTTTTTCTTTATTTTCTCACTTTTCTTTTCCCTTTCATCCTTTACCCCTCCACCCCTCCCTAGTTCCCCTTCCCATTTGAACATTTGCTTCCTATTTCACAATATCTACTATATATTTTGGTCCTTATTTACACTTTTGGTTTCTCACACCAGAGAATATGATATTTACATATGTGTGTCTGATTATTCCAGTTAAGAGTATGGCTTCAAGGTGCATCCACTTACCTAGAAAGGTCTCAAGTTTATCCTCCTTTAAGGCTAAGCAGCTCTACATTGTATAAAATAACCACATCTTTTTTATCCATTCATCAGTTCATGGGCATTTGGGCTATTTCCCAGATTTAGCTATTACAAACTGTGCTGCTATAAACATGGGTGTGCATATATCACTGTGGTATGATGCTTTTAATTCTTTCGGGAAGATACCAAGAAAGGGAATAGCTTGGTCAAATGGAACCTCTAGTTTTAGTTTTTTGAGGAATCTCCACACTGATTTCCACAGTGGTTGCACCAGTCTACACTCCTACCAATAGTAGAGAAGGGTTCCTTTTTCCCCACAGCCCCACCAACATTTGTTACTGATTGATTTCCTGATAATAGCCATTCTTTCTGGAGTGAGATGGAATCTCAGTGTTGTTTTAATTTACATCTCTTGAATGAGCAGTGATATTGAACATTTTTTCACATATTTATTTGCCATTTGTACTTCTTCATCTGGGAAGTGTGTATTTATTTCAGATATCCATTTTTGGATTGGTTTTTTAAATTTGGGGTGGTGGGTCTGACTTATTTTGCATTCTTATATATTTTATATATTAGTACTTTGTCTGAGGAACAGCTGGCCAAAATTGTTTTCCCACTCTGTGGGTTGTCTCTTCACTCTGTTGGTGATCTCTTTTGCTGTGCAAAAGCTTTTAAAATAAGATGAGATCCCAGGTGTTGATGCTTTGTGATATTTCCTGTGTGGTTGGGGTTTTGTTCATAAAGTCTTTGCCTACACCTTTATCTTCAAAAGTTCTGCCTATTCTCTCTTCCAGCAGATTTAATGTTTATGTTTTAATATTTAGATTTTTGATCCATTTCAATGTTAGTTTAGTGTATAGTGGGAGGCATGGGTCTAGTTTTAGTCTTTGGCATGTGGAAAACCAGTTTTCCCAGCACCATTTATTAAAGAGTCTATCTTTCTTCCAGTGAAGGTGTTTGGGCCCTTTGTCAAAGTAAAGGTGTCTGAGTGCATTTAGAGCTCTTTTTGCATCTTCTAATCTGTTCCATTGATTCTTGGGTCTTTTTTTCTTTTTGTCAGTACCATGCTGTTTTTATCACAGTAGCTTTGTATTATAATTTCAAGTCAGGGATTGTGATGCACCTTGCCTTGTCTTTGTTGCCTAGAATTGTTTTTGCTATTCTAGGTCTCTTATGGTTCCAAATAAATTTTAATGAAATTGAAAGGAAACTAGTACTCCCAAACTCATTCCTGGAAGCAGGCATTACCCTGATACCACAACCAGAGAAGGACCCAAACAAATAAGAGAACTACAGGCCATTCTCCCTAATGAATATAGACCCAAAAATCCTCAATAAAATACTGGCCAAAAGAATGTAGCAATCATCAAGATTATATGCCATGTCCAAGTAGGATTCATCCCTGGGATGCAGAGATGGCTCAACGTACACAAATCAATAAATGTAATATACCACATCAACAAAGCCAAAGACAAAAATCACATTATCATTTCAATAGAGGCAGAAAAACTTTTGACAAAGTCCAACACTCATTAATGATAAAAACCCTACAGAAAATTGGAATAGAGGGTCTTTACCTCAATCTGATAAAAGCCATCTATGACAAACCAACAGCAAACATTATACTAAATGGACAAAAACTGAAAGCTTTCATTCTACTATCAGGAAAAAGAGAAGGATGTCCAGTATCACCACTCCTATTCAATATAGTTCTGGAAACATTAGCCAGAGCATTTAGACAAGAGAAAGAAATAAAAGGAATAAAAGGAGAAAAGGAAAAAGTTAAATTATCATTATTTGCAGATGACATGATACTCTACATAGAAGACCCCAAAAACTGCATCAAAAGACTTCTAGATTTAATAACCAAATTCAGTAGCATTGCTGGGTACAAAGTCAACACTGAAAAATCAATAGCATTCCTGTACACAAATAAGACACTCACAGAGAGACAAATAAGGGAAACCACACCTTTCACAATAGCATAAAAAAAAAGTACTTAGGAATCAATCTAACAAGGCAAGTAAAAGACCTTTACATTGTCAACTATAGTACTCTGAAAAAGGAGATTGAAAAGGATATCAGAAAAATGTCATTAAAGTTGTTATTTTCAGATATTTTGTCACAGCTGTGGAAAGCTAACAGAGAACACATGTGAAGTAAGGCAGAAGATATGAGACAATAAAATTGCAATTTCAAAACTGTCCTTTTAAGGTAATTGTAGCTTCAGGAGACAAAGTTACCCAAGGTTACAATGCTTTTTATTTTCACCCCTAAGCCTGTTCTTCCTTTCTAGACATTTGACTCCTATATTCCTAAAAGTCTTAAAGATACAATAAATCTGTAAGTTGTGCCCATATTTTTCTTCTACTTGTATAAATTCACAAATTGCACAGACTTCCACCTTAAAGGGAGAAAAGCACTATTAATCAAGTACAATATCTCTAAACCATAAACACACGCAAATGATTTCCATTTTAACCTCCCCTATTAATGGGTAACCTGATAATAGGAATCCATATCCTAAATCATCAGTTTTGAGAACACCCCCAAGACCAGGTAAATACTCTCAACGCCAGACCATAATGTGTCTCACTGTCCAGCACCCACAGTTCTTTCTGAGTGTTCAGTTCTTTGATTCTGACTAATAAATTTGCCTATGCCCTTCACTGAAAAGTCCTACAATTTATTTCCATGAGAATTCAAGGACCTGGTGATATACACAGGCCAAAGGCAATCATTTCCTTAAAAATTAGATATTTGAAGCAAACAGTAAGGAGAGGCTCAAGATTTAAGTGCATATACATGAAACAGTTCTGTGTGGTTTTCAATATTTTCAACAGTTTGATAATCCAAACTTACTACTATTTCTCATGCAAAGCCCCTATTTCTATTATTTTCCTTTTGCTGTCCATATTGTTTGCTTCCTATCCCTTAATCATAAAACTGAAATTGACTGATGGCTGTACTTCCAACTTGTTCTCAAGCCAAGTTTAGCAAAATCATCTGAGTTTAGGAAAACTTTAATTTTATATAGTTCATAGTCACAACCATATTAACTATTAAGTATGCATTCTTATCACTAAATAGAATTAATTTTTCTGCAATACTAATGCTCTGATATTAAGTTTCTAACTAGCACTGCACTGGAAATTTATGTAACAACTACCATTTAATAATAATTTTTAGCATTTACAACAAAGGTAGAACAAAATTTCAAATATCACTCACATGTCATTTTAGGAGAAATTTTATAAATATAATAAATTATTTCTTTATTATAATTAAATGACGTTTGAAAATGTGATTCTGCTCATTAGGACCTACAAAAAGTTGCAGCAACATAAAATTAATATCTCAATAATTCTAAAACATATCAGTAAAGACAATGCATGTGTAAATATATGTACAGGGAGAAACATAATTTCTTTAATACATGGTTTCTCCTCTGGAAAAAAAAAACAGCAAAAGCAGCCAATAAATAATTTAATATTTTCTAAGATGTTCTCAGCTGCCAATCCAACAAATCTCAGTTATTTTAGCCTATTATCAGTAACCTGAAGTTGATTAAAAGCAGTTAAAGAGGATATACATTTTTAAAAACTCTAATGAAGGGAGAGCAGGATGTTTTGTTGATTATTCTTTAATTAAAATATTCATGGTGAGTATAAATTGTATTCGCTTTTACCAAAAAGATAAACTTCCTATGTTTTTGATAATAAGTGTAAAGTTGGCACCAAGATACTAAATAGCAACTGCTATTCAAAACAATTGGTTTTTTAAGCACAAGTAGCTGAGGAGAAATATTCACTTTTTACAGTGACTTGAACATTAAAGTTGGTTCCACACACTCCAATATAATACCAAGCAGAAATTAGTATAAACTTTATCTCACTCATCCTAAGTAGAGTATTAGCCAAGACAGACCAAGCTACCACTGGGTATGAAACATTGTAGGAATTCAATATATGTTAATTTAAATATAATTTTATTATACTTGTTGTATCTAACTTTTAAGAAATATATTATTGTAGGAAAATAACAAAATTTTATAGCATAAATAGAAAACATTTCTCTCATGAAAAAATTCAATTTGGATATTTCTAATCAGTATATTAATGTCTTAGACCCATTTTTTTCTTTCCTACTAACACAAAAATAAACACTGATGATAAGCAAGAAGCAATCAAAGAGAATTCTGAAAGGTGGTAGGAAGTTGATGGCAGAAGTTTGTTATAGCAGGCCTGCAGCAACTGGGTGACTTCTCTTCAACCAACAGATATGACCTAGACTATGCATTCTGTGACCCACGAATAGCATTGGAAGGCATTCCAGACAGGCTCAGGCCTCCACCCATACCAACAGGAGTGCCTGAGACAATATTATGCTCTGTGGACAATGGGCAGACACAATGCAGAGAAAAGCCAATAATAAGTGACCAGAAAAAGTGTTCTCTGTTGCTGTTTGGTCTGTATTTCATCTTCCATCAAGTAGTACATATAAGGTAAAAAGTACACATAAGGTAAAAAGTACATAACTAAATATAGACACGTGAACATGGGGGAAATATAAATAAAACTGGTAGATTGTAACTGTTCATATCCCAGCTGTGATATTGGTCTATAGTTTTACAAAACTTTACTATTGAGGATAACAGGATAAGGCCACACAAAATCTTTCTGTATTGTTTATTTTAACTTCGGGGATATCTACAATATCTCAATAAACATCAAATTATAAAAAGTCAATTTCAATTTTCCCTTATTGTTAGAATTTCACTAGATGTTTGTATTTATTTTACTCACTATATAATTGAGAATCTTATTTTGTATTTATTTAGAGCAAATTAAAATTTCTGCAAATTTATTTTTAAAGAATGCTACGTGATATGACCTAACCTGCCATTTGCTAAGTTATTTGAAAGGATTTCATATATGTGAGTTGATCTTCAAAGAGTCTTTTCTATCTAAAGCTTTGCCTTTTTTTTTTCTCTTTGAAACTAAATATATTCCCTTCTGTCAGCTAAAGAAAATTTTAAGTTACTAAAGTAGGATGTTCTGAGCCATGATTAATACAAACAGTTCATTGCAACACTTACCTAAAATTAGTACAGTGGTTCCTCAGTTCATGACCTTAATTCTTTCAACAATTTTGGATGAGAACGGAATCAAATTTCCCCATAAGGTCAACATTGAACCTTACCATTGAGTTTGATTTGGTTCTTGTTCAACTTGGTTTGCAACCAAAATCTTGGAAAGAATTAAGTTTGTGAACTGAAGTACCCCTGTAATGTGTTCTTAAGGGATATGGGAAAAGCAAGAAAATAATTTGTGCCAGTTGATCACCAGAGGCACATAGGAGTATGATTATGGACAACCTGCTTAACTTCTGTGCTTTAGTTTCCTGATCTATGAAAGTACAAGTGATAATAGTACCTTCTTCTTTGGGTGGTTATGGGCTATATGATATGTGAATCCCTTAGTTCAAAGCCAGGCATATGGTAAGCACTTCCATAAATAATAATAATTGTTCATCTCCATTAGAATTTACAGGAGTAAAGGAGACAGCACTTTAAATCTACTTTAACAGAAAGGGCTGCCTATCACTAGAAACCTTTTAAGTAGTTTTGCATTACCCTTTCCCCTAGCATGTGCATAATGTAATGTCTCTATAATTAACTCCACAGATAAAGAAATATTCTTCCCTTTACTAGATTTTTAATAGTGTAGCTTCAGGTCTTCTACTGAAAACATTACGATTGTCAATCTATTTTCAACCTCCCACTATTTTATTGAAAGATGTGCAATATAATTAAAAAGGTAGCCATGGGGCAACTAATTCTGAAAACTGGTGATAAGTGAATGAAGGAAGTATGCTTAATTTCATTTTCATGCTTTAACTCTTATCTTATATCGATAAAGAAACCTTAAGCTCTATATTTATCTAAGATATCATCCTTTCTTTTTTTTTTTTTTTTTTTTTTTTTTTTTGGTGGGTACCGGGGGGTCGACCTCAGGACCTCGCGCGCCAGTAGGCGCGCGTGCCGCTGAGCGATATCACCGGCCCCTTTTTCGTATGTGGGATCCGGGAGTCGAACTCGGGCCCTCGCACTTGCCGGGCAGGCGCTTAAGCCGCTGAGCCATCTCACCGGCCCCGATATCATCCTTTCTATATGGATGCTTCCGTATGTATGTGGGTATATGTTACATGTGCATATGTCCATGTACTGCTACACACAAATATGAATACTGGAATTTTAATAATTTTAGGACTTAACATAAAGTGGAACACATAAACTATATTATGGTGTTTCACCCTCAGCATAAGACAGTACAGTATATCCTAATGTTGTCATCAGAATGTGTACTTTATTAAGTACAATGCACTCTAAATTTGACCAAGTTTCCACTTCAAAATATAAATGATTAAACTACTAATTGCCACAGTTAAAAGCTCAGGATAATTTTATTGCCATAAATGATAGCATTCACTCCTGAATTTCACCTGTAACACATGGATCCATTCACAAGAAAAATATAAATTTAGACCCAAAGTTTACTTTGGAAGAACATTAAACCATTTCTAACATTTCTGGGAAATGTCAGGAAACTTCACAATTACTCTTACACTCTTCTGATTTGAGTCAAGGAAAATAATTTTCAAAGTAATAGGCTAGCCCAGGGACATGGGCCCTAGCCAGTTACTGTGGAAAAACCAGAGGCGGTGCAGCTGTGGAGCTGCCAAAACCACAGCTGGAGGATTTCCCAAGTAGGCAGATGCCAAAGCAGGAAAAATAGCTCCTTCTGATTGAGTGCTGAATCATACAAAGGTCAAACACTGCATGTGTGGGCCTGACAACAGAACTGCCTTATCCCCAAAAGGCATCATTGATTAGTTTTTTATTATTGAAGTTGTTGAAAATATAGAGTTAATATTGTTTTATATATATACATATATATATATATATGTATAAAAAGATGTCAAGGAACATCCAGCTTTCCTCTAGAAAATAATTATTTTTTATGAAACTAAGGAATAAGTAGTATACTTATGGCTTCATAAATTACACTTTCCCCTCTCCATACATCATTTTCCCTATAAAATGGAAGTAATAGTAACATTACAATGCTATTTTAGGGGAAAAATTGAAATAATGCATATGATATACTTACTTATGTCAAGTACCTAGCATTCATCGAACGCCAATAGTTTTATTATTTGTTATACAAAAATAAACATATTATTATACTAGTAGTATTTGTATTATTACACTAAGATAAACAAGTCAAGACTTTTTTTTAAGTTTAACCAGAGGTTATTTATCAAACATTTTTCTTCAGCACAGATCAGTTATTTGGAAATTTACATAAATAGGTTTTATATATAATTTAAAATATATTTGTAGGCACATATAAATATATATTATTATATTAACAGGTACTATATATTATATAATAACATTTAAAAATGCTTTTATGACTTTAGAAATCTCAGGAGTGAGAAATAACTTTCAAAGAAAAGAATCATACAGTCATCCCAAAGAGCTCTCTAGGTGAGCCTTAATTATGTTTACAGCTAGAGGAAGTTCTATAATGCACGACGCACTATTGCCAGTTCAAGATTTAAAACAATGAAAATATAGGAGCATTTCATCTTAGCCATATGGCATCGAAGCATCCAGAGGTCTAGAAAGAAATAAAAGATCCCATCCTCTAGGTGCTTTTAGAGTTTTTGTTTAATGCCTCTTATCATCTGCATCAGAAAAAAAAATGTAAAACTTGCAATAGATACCTGTGAACAATTTTCAAATAAACAATTATAGAGAAGTGGAGGTGAACCTATGGCAAACATGGTGCAGAAGGTTGTTTGTACTATTGAAAGCTCTAAAAGGTTCACCATCAGTGGTATAGAGATTGGGGATGCTGTTCGCAGTATAAGACATGCTTGGTATGCAGGATGCCCTGAGTTAAATCCATACCATCGAAGCAACGAATAAAGTATAGTAACAATTAGTTCAAACAATTGAATGACAGGGATTCATATATATATATATATATATATATATATATATATATATATATATATATAATTTTCTCCTTTCAATGTACTGAAAATTTGTTTTCATTTCTTGTCAAGTGTACTTTTTCCTTTAAGTTTCAGTGAATACTTCGAAAAGACTTAAGGAATGGGAATGTATTTTATTGCATGTCTCCCTTTTTTAGAATGATTATCAGGTAGATAATCAGATTATCAGTTAGATAATGTCTAGCATTTCTGTTCAAAAACTAGTACCATACTACAGATCTCGAAATAGGATAGGCACAGCTACTTCTGTTATTGTCTATTAGTCAGAAATGCGAGACAATTTCAGGTCTGTGATCTTTCTATATCCAAAAGGCAAGGGACCTAATGCTGACGTTCATATTTTTGTTCTATTTGAATTACACAGGCAAAATCAATGATATAAGTGAGTCCTCATATGACCTTACATCCACATGCCTATTCTAGCACAACAGTGACATCAATGGTACATGTAGATGAGTCAAAAGGTCCCTCCAGTGCCCATGTCAATGTCAGTCCAGTAGAAGCTCCCTGGTTGACATTCCCTCTTGAGTGCTTTGCAGTCCTGGCATGTTACCTAACTGGCTGGTGCTTTCTAATAGGCTCTATACCAGTTTGACTGATGTGTGAGTGTGCAAATATTACCAGTATCCAGGAGCCAGATGGTCTACATACCAAGCACAGCAGCCAAAGCAGAGGCACACTGTTGAAGAGTTACATTTTTTGGTGATTTTTCCCCACATCTAAGTATACATAGTCCTATTACTTGATTTCATTCCATGTTAACCCACAATGTCTCCTCTGTCATTTTATTGCCACATTCTAATAGAAGGAAACTCTTTCTTTTCTCCTTTCCATTTAGCCTGAAACAAAGACCTTTATAATTACCTGGATTCTACCCTGCTGTTTGTGAAGGTTGTCCTGTGGTCTCTTAAGGTTTAGAGGTACAAAATCTCTTTATTACTTTTCTTGGATAAATCATACTTTTACTTCTTTCATAAAAGTTAGACGAATTGCTTAAAACATCAAGCACACATTGTGAGAAATGGTGTCTATGTGACAGTGTATCCTCCTTACATGAATAGTTGCTAGCATGTATTAGCCACAAAATAGAAATGATAAAAATGGTAAAAAATTAAAGTGATAAAAAAATTTAATTATGAAATACTTGAATAATATATGTGAATATATATAATTCTTCCTAATGAAATTAAAAGTTAGTATTATTTTTCTCTACTTCTACAAGTAAAACATCACACAAGGGTGTATTTGTGTGTATATCTTTATTACTGAGTGTGTGTGTGTGTGTGTGTGTGTATGCAATCACACTAAAGGAGAGACTTCAATTTAAATTGTTTTGGTCAGAAAAATCAATTTCATAAATAGGAAAACCAGTACATCTTAGTATTCATTACCTATGACTTAAAAGTAATATGATAGCAGCCAAAATTTTTTCTTGAATCTAAGTCAGTCATGTACATGCGCTTCTGATTTTGTTCACGGAGAGGAGCAGCCTTCCAGAAATCACCAAAATAGAATCTTCTAAAGCTCCAGTTCATGATCCGGAGGTGTAATGAAAAGTTTGAAATCTTTTCCAAGAAATCTGAAAAATTTCCTTACTATCTTTATGTCCTAAATGGAAAAAAAATTACCTGGTGCATTTGACAATATTTTATAAGCTTGCTTCTTGAGCTTGAAATGAATAGCTGCCTCTCAGATCCACTCTGAGTGCATCACTTCAGGCTGTTAGGTCAGCCATATTGCTCATAGGTTCCCTCTGGGATAAGCTAATTCTTGAATCACTTTCTAGTATAGACACTTGCAGCATGAGATGTTGATAACCTTGTACAAGCTGGATTGCAAAACATATAAGAGAAAGGCTCATGTTACTGAAGTATACAAATTGTGTAATATGACTGTGTAGGTAATTTGAATTACTTTTGTAAGAGGAAGCAAATGTTGATCTTTTGTATCTCATCACAACCTATAGTTATAGTCTGCTTAGAAATCGAGCATTAACTTTTTGCAATGCAATCACTGTTTCAACACAATATATATCACAATGAACTGTGCTTAAAATATCACCTAAATGTTTTTTAAAGATGGTCATTAAAGGTCAAAGAATGCTTAAGCGTACCATAAAGTATAGCTTAAATAAAACTGCTATACATTAGAAAATCTTTAATACAAATTCTGCTATAATTCAAGAAAAAAATAATGAGGGGGAATAAAGAGAAAAGTAAAATGGAATAAAATGTGTCGCATAAAACAACATATACCAGGGTAGGGTACTATAAAGTTTTATTTCTACAGCTTTGAAAGAAGCTAAAAACTCACTTGTGACTCTCCAGCTCATGAGTAATATGGTCATTTCAAACTTATGGCAATAAAAACTTTATAGCATTCCAGTTCAGAACATATGTCAAAGACATAAAAAAGTAAAAATCAAAATGAAATGTGACAAAACACTTCAAAATACCTCTCATCTGACACCACTCTTCTGTTGGTCTGGGAATCAGTGGCCTCTTTCATTTTCAAAGCTCTTTCTGAAAATGATGTAGCAACTTGAACAAACACTCTAATTAGCATCAAAGTAAATATAGAAAATTATTGACTTTCATCATGATGTTGCATATCAATATGTAATAATATGAAGTCACAGTATGTGCTTTAGAAAATATCATGATTAGTGCTGCAAAAGTAAGAGCAGAAGCATATTTCCTGGAGTTAAATATTAATCTATTTGAACTCTACATACAAAAAAATAGAGATAAAATCATTTTCTTTTACAAATTTTTATGGAATATTTTAATTTTAGATGAAATTTCATGTCTGTATAATGAGGTTCAATATTTTCAAATGATGTCATTATTATATATTTTAATATATTATTGTTAAATACATTATTATTTATCAATATCAATAATTATCAATACATTATTTTTTCATTGAATTTTCTCCATTTGTTTTTGGGAGGTCATATTTATTTGATTTAAATTTTTTTCTGTATAGAAAAAGTGCTTTATATAAATACTATCTGATTTGACTTTAGTTTATTAGTATTAATTAGTTGTATCTTGTCACTTGACAATTGCAAATCTTTGTTGCTATTCTAATTCTCCATTTTCTTAGCTGCATGGCCAGAATCGAATTAATCCTATTATTAACAGATCTAATTTTTTGCTATTCTGATTCATAGCCTAAAGGTTTCATAACACTGTAAAAATAAGAAAACTGTCATCAATTAATATGTATTTGTTTTTGTATTAATTGGGTACCTACCCTATTACTACAATTGGTAATCTAGCACCTTGATTGATGAGCACATTGCCACACACGGAATCATCGAAATTTCAAATGAAAAGCACTGGGGTTAGATTTTATTTCTGAGCATTGACTAAATTGTGGATTTCTTTTCTTCTATATATAGACTTAAGAGATTTTGAGGTCCTTGTTTTCTTTTCAAATCTCCATTTAGGAAATTGTAAATGTCTTCTAGATCATGCCAACTCTGAAAAAAAAAGCCTTTTTCTTCTGGAATGATAATAGAAGGAAGAAACTCAAAATTTATAAAAAGATGGATGCTGTTATCTACAGCCTGCAGTATAACTCATCAGTCATTGTTAAAACTATATTCCATATTAATACAGGATTGACTCTGTTATTTCTACCAAATCTCTTTTCCTTCAAAAAGGAGAGGAATTGGCTGTTACCCGAAAATACTAACCCAAAAGAGAGAAATTTAGGGAAAGTTATTAATTTTGTAAAAATTTTATGAGTATAATATGCCATCATTAAGAGATTAATTTTAGAAAGTTAATCCCCCAAAAATTTCAATGTACAAGAAATGATTCATAATTATAAACACCTGAACTGTGATCAAGTCATACAGTTGCAGTTAGATTTGTGTTCTGCAGTACTTCGTATATGGCTCTCATATGGAGTATATAACGCCAGGCATATTTAGGGAAAAGGCATTCAGCTAATGCCGTCTCATACTTGGAAACAGTCTTAAAGTTATTCACATAAGGTTGGTATTTAACAAGAAGAAACTGTATGTCCCTGTTCTATATTTTTCAGTGGAAGGAAGAAACACAAAATTTATAAAAAGATGGATGCTCTTATCTTCCTTCCTATATTTTTTAGTATTATTTGTGGTACATAATAGGTACTTTCATTTGGGAGAATATATAATTATATATGTAATTTTTTAACCTTTTTAAAATTCTTTTACTGTCCCCACTCTCCTTCTTCTGCTTTCCTTGATCCTCTTTTTCTTCTCCAAAAATTCTGCCTCTCTGTTTCCTATGATCTCTCCTTTATTTTACACTTTAATTAATTTATATTTTGGGTTTCTCATATAAGAGAAACTATGTGATATTTAACTTTCTGTGCCTGACTTATTTCACTTAACATTATGGTCTCAAGTTTCATCCATTTCCCTGTGAACAGCAGGATTTCCCTGTTCTTGAAACATACAGTAGTAACAGTAACAGAAAGGTAACAAGAATATGCATTTTGAAACTGTATGGCAGCCTTTGTTCTACAAAAGTTCAGAATAATTGGAGTTAAGGAACATGGCGTCTTGTATTCTATCTGGCAACCTTGGTTTGGGGTCAGTTTGAGCACCACCTGCCATAGTAAAGTTATATCCAAATTGTTAAAGTTCATTTTCATCTAATTATAACTAGAAAATTGCTAGCACATGTTTTCTTATTTTTCTTCTCTTTTCAAAAACGGTATCTTATCTAAACAAACTGTTTATATGACACTTAAATTTTTGACAATTCAGTTTGAATGCCATGTTTTTATTTAGAAAAAATGTCAAGACCTCTCCTATATTCAAAAGTGGATTAATTTTTGTTGTACAGTGAGGTGAGGGTTGGTATTTTGGAAAATGATCAATATGTGCTAAATATTTGCAAAGGTTTTTAAATGGCTAATGTTGCAAAGGCCTAAGCCTTTCCTGTGATGATGAAAATGTTCTACAGCTGCACTGTAACGTACAGTGGTGATGTGGCCATTGAGTATATGTTCAATGGAAATACCACATATTTTCTTTTCACTAATTTATGTTTAAATTTATTTTTGCCATTGCCTGATGCACAGCACAAGTCTAAAAATTAATTACTAATAAATGTACATTTTATTTTACATATAGCATCAATGGTTATATGTGCAATACTATACATATAGACGGATATTATCTCATTGCTATCTAAAAACAAATTCTTTACACTTTAAAAACTGTTACAGACTCTCTTTTTATTTCAGTGAATATGAGGAATTTAGACATTTATTAATATAATTTGACCAAAAATATCATCCATGCCAAAACCAATTAGCCATTTCTACAAAACCAGAATTTTTTCTCAAAAGTTAACTAGAAAAACAACTTAATCCTCTGCATTAGTATTCTATTTCACAGCTTGCAGTTACTTATTTCAAGTGCTCCTATTTGTTTTCTTCTTGGAATTTTTACAAATCTGTCATGCCAGAATACGGTTTTGTCATTCTTTTGAAATTTAAAATGATTTTTGCTGTTAATCTATTTATATTAAAGACAAATGCATACTTAATAAATTGAAGAAAGCAATCAAAAGCTTTAGAATGATTCCATTTTGGTAAAGATGTTTTAAAAAGCCACCTTTTGATGTAGATCTGTGATCTGATAGAAACTTAATTGTTTTAAGTAGTTGTAATCCAAGCAGCAGTAATGCCAATGGGTTTAATTATCAGTTTAAAATCCAAACAATGGGAAGCAAGACAACATGCTGCCTTCAAAGCTCTGGTAATAAAAGGAGTACTGGTACATCTTCTCCTGTACCTGGGAATGATGGGTGACCCAGATTTCTTGTACAAAAGTCTACATGCCTAATTTAAATTATTTTGATTGTGCAAAAGACTCCCCCTGGTCATTTCTGAAGATAAATTAAGATGCCTGTTCTCATTAAGAACAAACCTTCCTAACTCTGTTTTTATTCTAAAAACTTCCTTTTTCCAAGTTTCCTCAGATGAGAATTTCTGAGTGATAATGTAAGAAATTAAAATATGCACTGAACCTGTTATTTCTTTTATTTTTATTTCCTTAAAAACAGAATTTCTGTATTTTACACTTCATTCCAGAAAAGAAAAATATATAGTGGATTTTACTGAAATCAGTTTGCTTTACCAATTATTGAACCTGTGCATTGTAGTTAGGGGTTATTCCTTTGGCAATGTTTCCATTTCATACCTATTTTGATTTATATCTAATTTTGAGAAAAATTAGGATAGAATAAATTATTGGGCTGGTAAAGTTATAAAACCAAGAGGCAAGAGCAATATTATCAAGTAAAAAATGCCAAAATTTAGGATCTGACATTGTGAGTGAAGCAGTATGGGTAAATCATCTAGATAAGTGCTTTACAAACTTTGGGGCAACTCATTTGTGAATTGAGAATTGTTTCATTCAAGTGCCATGACTACCATTAATTTAAAAAGGAAACCAGAAAGAATTGGAATAATGTTAAAATGTGGCTATATAGAGTAAATATGTCACTTTTATGAAACTTTTTTTTTTGGGGGGTGTACACGTGTGCATGTGTTGATTAGAGAGCGGAAGTTAGGTGGGGGGATACTAGATCATCAGGTCCTTTTTCTCATATATTGCCCTGTGGATAATGTGAGATTTCTTTTCTCACTGATCACAGTGTTCAGGTCTGATTGTCCTATAACGAAAGACAGATTGACAAGAGAAAAACATTCACATTTATATATTTATAATTTTTATGTAATATAAGAATATCCCCTCAAACAGTGAGGTCCCATACATGTTTATGCTAAGTTTGATAAAGACTGCATAATCATGCAAAAATACATTTGAGGGACAAAAACTATGATCTGGTGGTAATAACCTGGGGGAAACTTAGTGAGGTCTATTCATTCAGACTCTTCTCTATGCCTCTGTATAACATTCCTTTCCTCTGGGGATAGGCCACCTGAGGGTCAGATGACCTAATTCAGAGGGAGACCAAAAAATTCTTTCATAAACAGCTTCAGGGAAGAAGAGTGGGAGAAAATCAGAGAGGCTTTTTTGCTTCTCTGATCTCTTCAAATGCTAAGAAAATATATGTGGGGGTATCATATCCTGTATCTCTTTATCAACAAATAGGAAATAGTAGAAAGGCCCAAATTAAAGTAGCAACAGATCATTTAATAAGTTGAGCAATGGCACCCTGAAAGCCTTTAGAGGCCTGATGTTTAACCTTGAGCAGGTTATGTATTTATTCTCTGCTTTCTGTCATATGAAAATTAGGGATACTAATGTCTGTCTCAAAATGCTATTTAAGGGCCGGTGAGATGGCTCAGTGGCGTAAGCGCCTGCCTTGCAAGCGCGAGGGCCCGAGTTCGACTCCCGGAACCCACATACGAAAAAGGGGCCGGTGATATCGCTCAGAGGCACGGGTGCCTGTTGGCGCACGAGGTCCTGAGGTCGACCCCCCGGTACCCACAAAAAAAAATGCTATTTAAGAATTAAATGACATATCTATTCTACAGATAAATTTTAATTCCTTTGGACATACAATCAGTAGTGAATGCAATTGCTGGATTATATGGTAATTCTATGTTTAGTGTTTTGAGAAACTTACATACTGCTTTCCAAAATGATTGTACTAATTTATGTTCCAGCCAACAATATACAAGTTCTTAGCACAAGACAATGATAAGTTGGAGAAGCGATGAACATATTAATTAGCTTTATTTAGTCTTTCCACAATGTATACATAGATCTAAACATCACATTTTACTCCATAAATACACACTATTATTATTCATTACATAAAAATAAATACATAAATAAAAAGAATAAAATGAGATAACTCATGGAAATCCATTTTATAATTTCTGATAGTTAATACATGCTAAGTACTAGTACTACATCTCTTATGATTCTTGAGCTATTTTAGTTTCTAGGTTCAATGACTCCTTATGATGCAAATATATTTCTTTTTGTTTTTCACTTTAATTCTGTGCAAAACACTATGCTTTCAAAAATGTACATATGGATTTTATCTAAAATTCCTAGTTGTATGTTTTTTCTCTCAGGCACATTTTTCAAGCAACAATAATTTTTGGACAGAAAGCCCTCATTGTCCATTTTTCTAATATAAATTGCTCTGTTCTTGAAATGTCACAGGCTGTCAAGATTTAGCTTTGTTCTACTTATATATGTCGAGGTTTCAAAAGAAATAAGATGGGTGTGTTGGGCATTGAAGGGCAAGGAGTTAGTTTTGTATGATTATTTCATATAATACTGGAAATCTTTGCTAGGGACCAGCCTGCACACTGCCATGAAGACAACTGTGATCCTATACCCTGAGGCAGGCCAAGTGAAATAAGATCTGTTCATGAAGACTTAGACAGTGGTTACAATGACAGCATGGGTTGTTGTAGGTAATAGACTTCATAAATCATCTCAACTTTGGAAAATTTTCATTACCATATTAAAAAAAAAAAACTCTTGAAAGAGCTTCAGCACCCCTAGAATAATGTTTTAAAATTTAAGGCTAGGGCCAGTGAGATGGCTCAGCGGCATAAGCACCTGCCTGGCTAGCGCAAGGCCCCGAGTTTGACTCCCGGAACCCACATACGAAGAAAGGGCCGGTGATATCGCTCAGAGGCACGGGCGCCTGCTGGCGTGCGAGGTCCTGAGGTCGACTCCTGGTACCCACAAAAAATAAAATAAAATAAAATAAAATTTAAGGCTAATAATTACTCTCAAATCAACACAGTTTAGTGTGTAACTTAACTCTGGCCTTTGGTTTGGTAAATTGTCAATTATGGCTATCTTTGTTGAATTTAAATTGAATTAGATTAAACTGTGACCCAGAGATTTCCCAGCTTCTTATATGGTCAACCCAATTATATTTAATAATGGTAAAGCTGAGATAAAAATGTTAAATGAAAGAATCAATTGCAAGGTCATTATTTTTTTTTCCCAAGTAATGAAAACACAGTTCTTGATCCACTATAAAATCACAGACTAATGACTCAGTAACACAGAGTGGCTCTCAAACCTTGTTCAATGTACCCACACTGACTTAAGCAATGATAAAGTATCATTTCAAAGATTAAATAATGACAAGGATTATAAATTACATTTTAGATGATGCAAAAATATGAGTTTTTAAAAGCTCTAGATAGAAATTTTTGGATAAAATAATGGGAAAAAGTGTTCAAAAGTGGATGGTAAATATTTATATTTTAAAAGAAATGAATATTTGTGAATCCTGTGATTTTAGAAAGTAACTCAATACATATTTTACTTTTATGAAATTTTTAATATTATTTTCCAACTCATCAAACTACATTTTTGAAAGTGCCATAAATAAAAATATCAAAATACATTTGATGGCCCAGCCAAATAAATGTAGAAGAGTAGAATGTGTCATCTCAAAATATGCCACTTCCACACGAGGATGATTTTCAGCTGAAGGCGATTCAGAAGAAGCATATAAGCAAAGATCTCTGTCCTCTTATCTGTCTAAAAACAGGACATAAATTTACCAAGGAGTCCATCCATCCCTCTCTACCAGGAACAGAAAAGTTTAATGACTAATGACAATTATAGATTCCTCTCAGCTTGGAGATAGCACCAGAGAAATCTACTAACAAACTACTAAGTCCTCCTTTACCATTATTTTCTCATTTTCTTGCTCACCCACAGTATGCCACACCTAGGAACTGGAGGCCCCCATTCTTTGTCTTATCGCTGTTCTAAAAATGTATTCTTTCTTTAAGATGCTATAGAAGTCAGACTTCTAAGCTACTTCTGAGATATGCTGATTTGGAGGGGGGCATTTGCCAGGGAGGTACAACAAGTGGTGTACTTGGCAATATACTTTGGTTCATTTCCCTCTTGTTGAACTCTTTGGTTATAGGGAACCCAGTTAAGAATTAAGGATGGACAATTATATTTTACTACCCTACGTAAACTGTCTATTGAATGTTTAGTCCACAAAAGGAGGGATGAACAATTGCCTGAGGAGTATGAGTAACGTGAGCAAATAGATTTTATATTTTTCTCGAATTTACCTTTGTTGAGCCAACCATATTCAGATTTTTATTACTTTAAGATATTCTAAATTATGTACCTTATTATTAGGACTGTTGGTTTTATTTTTAAAAATATATATGTATATCAACATGCATTAAAATCATGGAAACACCTGAATAATATTATATAATGCTTTCAAAATAGCTAAAAAAGATTTTATACTTAATATTTAATTATCTTGAACATTATTTAATTGAAACATTGTTATATTTAAAAGAGCAAATTTTGCTCACTTCAGCAGCACATATATTAAGAGAGCAAATTAAGATTATCCTTTTTCTCTTTTCTTAAACAAATACATTGGGAAAATCATCAGTTTCTGAAGAATTCACATTTAACGAAGAAAAGGAAATCTTCTTTTAGCATATGTAAAGAATAGTCAGGAGGGTCATATCCTGAAATTACAGGTGTAATTACTAATTTCAAGGTATATGAAAAAGAAATATGAAATGTTTAAAAACTAAAGTAAAATCTAAGTATTTCTAGGTACTTAATTTGTGCTTTCCCTTTTATTGTATATAATTTGATGATAATTAAATAAAATGTGCATCCATGTATCAGTATCATGTTTTATTTAGTTATTTAGAGCTTTCAATGTTACTACATCTAGCTCTGTGCTTATTCTTTTTAAAATCTCCTCTTATTTGTAGGAAAATAAATGGACTTTAAAGGCATTATGGTAGGTAACATAAGCCTGCCACAGAAATGAAAACATCTCATATTTTCTATGGTATGTGGAAACTAAAATAATAATAATAATAATCAAATAAAGGGCCAGTGATATAGCTCAGTGGCATAAGCGCCTGCCTGGCAAGCACGAGGTCCTGAGTTCGACTCACAGTACCCGCATATAAAAAATAAAAATAAAAATAAAATAAAATAAAAAAACCAAGAAGGAGGAGGAGGAGAAGGATGAGAAAGAGGAGGAGGAAGAGAAGGAGAAGGAGGAGGAGGAGGAGGAGGAAGAGAAGGAGGAGGAGGAGGATGAGCAGGAGGAGGAGGAAGAGAAGGAGGAGGAGGAGGAGGAGGAGGAAGAGAGGAGGACAAAAGGAAAAGACCTAAAACTGAAAGCCAAGGAGGGATTATTAGGGATGGAAGGGTCCTGGGATGGGAAGAAAGTGCAGAAGAAGAGTGAATGGAATGGACATGATCAAAGTATGATCTATGCATGTATAGAAATATCACAGTGAATTCCACTAAATTGTACAATTGATATGTGCCAATAATTATAATAAATTTTTTCTGGTTTAGGTAGAAAATTTTTCTTTTCACCTGATATAGTTAAATTATATAGATATCTCTATTCATACGTAAAATATATACATTGCCAAGTATACATTTATATACAAATTCTTCATATATATTCACACAAGGCTATATCTTTATATTTGTGTTATTTTCTGTGCATCTTCATTAATTCATTAAGGTGCTTGAAAATGTGAATTCTTTTTATAACTTTTTAAAAATTAATCACTGATATTTTATATTTTGAGCAACTTTCCTCTACTTGCAAGGGAGCACACGTATCCTGTTCTTCCATAATTCAGCAGTGAGAAGAATTTCTGATATGCATTACTGCATTCTAATTATACCTTGAGTACCTACTATTTGATAGACACATATAGTAGGCAGAGTACCTGCCAATACCATAGTTTGTGGAATAATAAGGGAAGATTTAGACACTTTTACAATAATTATTCTACATGTTTTCCTAATTAGAAGTGTGAACCTTAAAAGCATAAATAAGTAGAAATTCAGAGGAACCTGATTGATGGGGTAGCTGTGGGGAGAATTTTTGGGGAAAATGTAGTTTTCAGAAACTTCCTATTTATTCAAGATGGCAATGAATATACTGATGTGACTAGGAGTGTTTTTACATTGATACAGTCGTAAATATCACAGAAAAATAAAATGGTGACTTGCTTAAAGAAATGTCTTGTGACCAAATCTTGTTTTTGGTCCAAGCATCTGATTGTAGAGCAGATCTATTAGTGTAAACTTGAAGTATCATGTGTATATGCACTGAGTGAAGGGAAAAATGACATTTTAAAATCATTCTCTCTGTAATTTCATTGAAAAGTAACTTTAATTCCTTTTTCTTCATTATTTTCTGGGCTAGCCCTATACAACATTATAATTGGGAAATAGGAGTCACATAAGAAATTCAGTATCGATTTATAAGCTAAGGTGCTAAGATTGGTAAATATATATTTTGTGGATTTTTCCTTTCTTTTTGGTACTGAAGGGGGTTTTCGTAGTGAAGTTTCATACTTTTTCTTCGGTTCACAATTCTTTAAAAAGCTCTGCTTATGTCAACACTGATTACTTTATATACTTTGACCTTGGCTTCAGAAATAGTAGCTCTTGGGCCGGTGAGATGGCTCAGCGGCGTAAGCGCCTGCCTGGCAAGCGCGAGGGCCTGAGTTCGACTCCCGGAACCCACATACGAAAAAAGGGCCGGTGATATAGGTCAGCGGCACGGGCGCCTGCTGGCGTGCGAGGTCCTGAGGTCGACCCCCGGTACCCACAAAAAAAAAAAAAAAAGAAATAGTAGCTCTTCCTCTATTTTATGTACATTTTATCAAGTGTACACAATTGTTTCAAATTAAGATTTGAGAGGATATCCTGATATATTTCACTTAGGATGACCAATAATTTACTGAAGATTTTCTTTAGCTACATTATCTATTTTCCTTTGCAAATAGATACAGTTAAACAACTGGGTTCTGGCTCATAAAATGTTGGTGCAAGTGAACAAAGTCCTTTCCTGATGTGGTTAGGATATTTTCACATTTTTCTATACTTGTGTTGTCCAATATGGTGACCAGTAAACATATCTGACTATTGAACACCTGAAATGTAGCTATTTTGAGATTATGACATGTGCTAAAAGTTTACATACAGATATTAAAGAGGTAGTACAATAAATAATGTAAAAGATCTCATTTATAATGTATTAAATTTGTGTTGAAGAGATGATGTTTTGATTTTATATATGGTCAAATAAAATGTTATTAAAATACTTTCCACCTGTTTGTACTTTTCAAATTTGGCCACTAAAATTTAAAACATTATACAATATGCCTTGTATTATATTTCTATTAGATAATACTGCCAGACTTCTCACTGTTTGCACATCTTTCTATCCTAATATACCCCTCCATTCATTCCGACATTCATTAATAATTCAATAATATTTATTATGAATCTACTATGCACCAGATGCTCCTCTAACAATCCCATATTGACAAGATAAAGAATGGGGCGTATATGACTTCATGATGAAAACGAGAGTTGGGGTACGCGATACAGAAAATGTATTTTAGGACAAGATGTGTTTGTGCTTAGACTACAGCCCCTGCCAGGACAAGCAAGAAGAGTTACCATAATGCGACTTTCTGAATGCTGTTTATGAGGACAACAGATGCTGTGTCCTGCCCGTTAGGAAAAATGAACACACAGAGGTAAAAAATGTTAAAAGATTCCTGTGTCTCATTCTTTATACTTAAAGAACTGTGGCAATTTGGCAATCCCTGTGAATTGTCCAAGACTTCAGTAACTGTGTTGATAGTTTTGAAACAAAGACACACAGCTTCAGGCTTGGGTGCAGTTTGAGTATATGAAGTTTTACTGATAAATACAGGATGTTTTCGGCATCTTGCAAATATTGAAAAACACTGATAAACCTTCTAGACTTCCCATTATTATTCAAGAAGCTTATTTAGATTTTTTACAACTGTTTGTTTTGTGAAGAGAATGTAGTTTGCTCTTCTACAATCCCTTTCCATTTTATGTTCTTCTGTTACATACTGTCTTTCTAGTGTTCGATCAATTCTTTCCTGTATAATATTAATACTGTTTGTATGGGAAGCCTAACAGAAACCTGTGTCATTAAAAATGAAATAAAAAAGATATTAGCCAGATGTGATGGCTTATGGAGGTATTCCTAGCACTCTGCGAAGCTCAGGCAGGAGAAATACAAGTTCAAGCCCACACTGAGCAACTTAGAGACCCTGTCTCAAAATAAATAAATCAAACAAAGTCTGGGAATGCAGCTTAGTGTAAAGGCCCAAGGTTCAATCTCCAATACTAGAAAAAATAAATTAAAAATAAAAATATAGATATCAACATTATATTTCAATACTAACAAAGATTATAATAGAAAATTGTGAATAATCTCCAAATAACACCTTTACTGTTGCACTCCAAAGCTTGCTAGTTTATTTTTAAACAAAATGATATTATCTATTTATCATTTGTTAATCTCCATGCCACAGAAATGAAATAGTTTGAAAATTGCATACTTTATGCTAGCACCTAGAAAGGTACATCTCTAATCCAGTGGAATCTTTCTATTTAGCAAGTAAAATTATAGGACAATTACCAGCCCAACAAAATTAGAACATATTTATGTGCATTTTTTTAAAAACATGCCTTATACATATTAGGCAAGCATTCTATCATTGAGCTACATAGAGAATGCTTTTATTAAAATGCTATTTTGAGACAGGGTCTTGATCAGTTGCCCAGGCTAAACTTGTATTTGGTCATTCTCCTGCCTCAGAACCTTGGTAGCTGGGATTACGGGTATCCATGGTTCTGCCTGGATACAATGTTTAATTTATCATTTTTTTCTTACCTAAGCATTTTATTTTTTAATTACTTTTACTCACATACTTTTGATATACATAATGATCACATTCATCATAGGGAATTTGTAACTGTCCATAATATATTTTGATTCTTCTTTTGTTCTCCATTCCCCTCCCCTCCTTTCAACCCTTCTTTTACTTGCCATTTACAAAAGCTTTGTTTCATTTTCCTTCTTTTTTTTTTTCTTTTCCCATCCTTCCATTCCCTATCACCCCTCCCTTTTTCCCCTTCCCATTTGAAAATGTTCTTCCTACTTGTCAATATCTGTCATCCATTTGGGCCTTATTTACCCTTTGAGTTTCTCAAACAAAAGAAACAATACTATTTTAAGATGTGTGTCTGATTTATTTCACTTAAAGATATGGTCTTGAGGTGCATCCATTTACCTAAAAATGTCTCAATTTTATCCTTCTTTATGGCAGAGTGATACTCCATTGTATATAAAAACCACATTTTCTTTATCCGTTCATCTGTTGATGGGCATCTGGGCTGTTTCCAAGATTTAGCTATTATAAATTGTGTTGTTATAAACATGAGTGTGCATATATTGTTGTACTATGATGCTTTTAATTCTTTCAGGAAGATACCAAGAAGGGGAATTGCTGGGTCAAATGGAACCTCTAGTTTTAGTTTTTTAAGGAATCTCCATCCTTATTTCCATAGTGATTGTACCAACTTACACTCCCATCAACCATGGAAAAGGTTTCTTTTTCCAGACAGCCTCACCAGCATTTGTTATTGGTTGATTTATTTATGATAGCCATTCTTTCTGGAGTAAGATAGAATCTCAGTGTTGTTTTAATTTGCAACTCTTGAATAACCAGTGATGTTGAACATTTATTTATATATTTATTTACTGTTCATACTTCTTCATCTGAGAAGTGTCTATTCATTTCAGATGTCCATTTTTGGGTTGAGTCCTTAAATTTTGGGGGGGGTCTGATTTTTTTAGTTCTTTATGTATTCTAGATACTAGTCCTATGTCTGAAGAATAGCTGGTAAAAATTTTCCTGTTCTGTGGGTTGTCTCTTCACTCTGTTGGTGATTCCTTTTGCTGTGCAAAAGCTTTTTAATATTATATGATTTCAGTTATTGATTGCTTGTAATATTTCCTGTGTGGTGCAGGTTTTGTTCACAAAGTCTTTGCCTACACCTATGTTTTCACACACGTACCATCCCTTTATTGGTATTTGTTTCTTATGTCTATCTAGATATCTGTCAGTATTTTTCTTTAGAAACCTTATAATCATATTGGCTAATTCCAGAAAAAAAATGTTGGTTATTAGAATGGCATTTAATTTCTACATTGACTAAAAATAAGAGCTAACTTTATGATGTGAAGTTATATTATTGTGGTTTCTTCAAAAGTCTCATGTGTTCAGAGGTAGGGCTGTCAGGTTATTAGTCATATGGGCACTATAATCATCAGCAGATTAATCCACTATGGACTTTGTGACTGAATATGCTATTAGGAAATGAGGCCTGGTTGGAGGAGGTGGGTCACTTGGCAGTGTGACCTGGAAGGATATATCCTTGTCTCAGGCTCTCTCTACTTCCTGGCTGCCATAGGGAGAGGAGCTTTCCTTTTCCATGCCCTCCTTTGTTCCATTTCTGCCTTGGAGCCAGCCAACCATGGATAGAACCCTCTGAACCATGAGCCAAAATAAACATCTCCTCTTTTACTTTGGAAGTTTCAGGTATTTTGTTCCAGAGACAGGAAAGTGACTAATATACATGGCCTCCAGAAACAACGTCTTTCTCTTTGATTTTCTCTTGGGCCTTTCAGGGAAGTTTTAAGCACTTGTATTGATTTGTTTTTTCTAATTTTGTTTATTGTTTTTGTTGTAAATAGGGGTGTCCCATTCATAATATCTTCTGGCTCATTGTCAATTATATACATGAAGTTAATTGATTTTGCATATGAT
Source organism: Erethizon dorsatum (assembly GCA_028451465.1). Lineage (NCBI taxonomy): Eukaryota > Metazoa > Chordata > Mammalia > Rodentia > Erethizontidae > Erethizon > Erethizon dorsatum. Next base: position 25,044,109 of record CM051842.1, read on the forward strand.
TTGTACATTCTGCTAACTTACTAAATTATTTTACTGGCGTTTATTTCTGTTGGTACAAATGTTTGTTAACGTCATTGTTTCTTTTGATCTAAAATGTAAACACTCATACCAGCAGATTGAATATAGTTACTGTTTCTTGTCTAGAATTGGTTTATCTTTGCTACTTGCGATGACTAATACTTCTAACACAGTGTTAACTAATAGTGGAAATAGTTGAAGTACTTTTATTATACTTCTCCTAATCTTAGCCACAATGTATTGTTTCCTTATTCATTAAATAATATGCTGGCTTTCAGACTAAACTCTCCTCGCATAATATAACATGTTAACAAAAGTATACAATGATTCCTCTAGATATCTGTCAGTATTTTTCTTTAGAAACCTTATAATCATCTTGGCTAATTCCAGAAAAAAAATGTTGGTTATTAGAATGGCATTTAATTTCTACATTGACTAAAAATAAGAGCTAACTTTATGATGTGAAGTTATATTATTGTGGTTTCTTCAAAAGTCTCATGTGTTCAGAGGTGGGGCTGTCATTTATTAGTCATATGGGCACTATAATCATCAGCAGATTAATCCACTATGGACTTTGTGGCTGAATATGCTATTAGGAAATGAAGAAAAAAATACATTAAGTATTTTTATCAGGAAATGCTGCATAATTTAATCAAATGTTAATGTCTCACATTTAAATATAAACAAAAAGCTAAGATAAATAGATAATTTGAGGAATGGCTTAAAAAATTAAAAGTTCCTGAAAATAAAACAAACAAAAATAGGAAAGAAGGAACTAAGAACACATGAGTGATGCAAGGAGCAAAGGAGAATTGTGGAAGAATTATAATTAAAATCCACAGGAAATTAAGATAGATATGACTGCATATTCAAAAATAGAATGATAAATATATTAAAATGAACAAAAAGGCTTATAGCTAACATCACATTTAATGGCAAAAAATAGAATCATTCCTACTAATATCAAGACCAAGTAAAGTTATCCCCCTACTTCTCAATGTCATATAAGGAATTTTACTACTACAAACATAGAAAAACAAAAAAGAGGAATTAATAGGTATATTAATTGGGAAAGTACAGATGAAACTGTCTTTGTCTTTGTTCATAGTTGATATGATCATATATGTAGAAAATCTAAAATAACTTATGAGAAAACCTCATGGAACTAATAAGCAATTCTAGTAAGATTTTAGAGTACAAGTTTAATATACAAATGTAAATAACTTTTCCCATACATCAGCAATGAACAAGTAGGATTTGAGATTAAGAACACAGTACCAATTACCTTAACACTCTTCAAGATTGAAATACCAAGATATAAATCGAACAAAATATATTTAATATCTAACTATAGAAATTATAATGCTATGATGCAAGAAAATTTAAAAACAACTAAGTGGAGACTTGCTTCACATTCATAGATAGGAAAAGTTAATATTTTCAAGAGATCAGTTTTTCCCAATTTGATCTATAGATTCAATGCAATTCCATTCAAAATCCTAGCAAGTTATTTTGTGGATATCAACGAAATGGTTCTAAAGTTTATATGATAAGGCAGAAGACCAAGTACAATCCATATGATGTTGAAGGAGAAGAACAAATTTAGAGGACTGATATTATCTGACTCCAAGACTTACTCTGAATCTATAGTAATCAAGAAAGTATGATACTGGAAAAAGAACAGACAAATAGATCAAAGGAATAGAACAAAGACCATAAAATGGACCCACATACATAGTTAGCTGATCTTTGATAAAAGATCAATAGTAATAAAATGAAGATTGCCTTTTCAAAAGATGTTGCTGCAATAATGGGAAATCCACATACAAAAATTAATCTAGACACAAAGACTTTGCATTTTTCATAAAACTGAAAGCAAAATGGATCACAGACCTTGTGATGGTTCATTTTAGGTATTAGCTTGACTGAATTAAGGAATACTTAGAATCATGGTGTTTCCAAAAGAAATTTGCATATGTTTTGAATGGATTAAGTATGAAATACTCTCAGTATGGGTGGGCACCATCCAATCAACTGGAAACCCAAAGAGAACAAATATGGAAAGTTAACTTGTCTCTCCCTCAGAGAAGCGGGATAAATGCTCATTGGGCTGCCTTGATCTTCAGAACTCCAGGTTCTTACGACTTCCACCTCTAGCACTTACACCAGAAACTCTCTGGGTTCTCAGGCTTTCTGTCTTGAATTCAGAGTTACACCATTTGCTTCCCACTTTTCTGAGACCTTTGGGATTATACTGATCCACACCACTGACATTCTAGGATCTCCAGCTTGCACATGACCAATTGTGGAACTTCTCAGCAAACATAATTACATGAGACAATTCCTCTCATGTACTTATTTAATTCTTTCTTTATTTTTTTGTTTTGTGTGTACCGGGGGTCAAACTCAGGACCTCGCGTGACGGCAGGCGCCCGTGCCGCTGAGTGATATCACTGGCCCTTTTTTCGTATGTGGGTACCGGGAGTCAAACTCAGGACGTCACACTTGCCAGGCAGGCGCTTATGCTTCTGAGCTATCTCTCTGGCCCTCCTCTCATATATTTACATGCATAATCTACTCATTATCTCTGGAGAGTTCTAGTACAGACCTAAATATAAAACACAAAAGTATAAAACTCAGAAAAAATATAGATGCCCTTGGGTTGTTGATTTTCTAGATACAACACCAATGGCACAATCCATGACAGAAAGAATTGGTAAGCTGGACTTGATTAAAATTAATTTTTTGCTGTGTAAAATATATTGTCGAGGGAATGAAAAGACAAGCCATAGATGGGGAGAAAATACTTGCAAAAGACACATATTATAAAGAATTGTTACTCAAAATGTACATTTAAATTCTTAAAATTCAACAACAACAAAAAAACTCTATTAAAAAATGGACCAAAAACCTTTAGAGATACCTGTCAGGGAAGATGCACAGATGATAAATAAGCATATGCAAAGATGCTCCACATCATACAGGGAAATGGAAAGTAAAACAACCAGATACCACTGCACTTCTCTTAAAAGTGCCCAGATCTAGAACGCTGTTAACACCAAATGCTACTCTTGTTTGGCATTGGTGGGAATGCAAATATCATTCAGCCACTTTGGAAGACAGGTTGGTTGTTTCTTAACAAAACTAAACATACTTATCACATACACCAGTAATTGCATTCCTTAATATTTGCTTAAAGGAGCTGAAAAGTTTTATCTACATAAAAATCCACACATTAATGTAGGAGAAACCAACATGTCCTTCAGTATGTGAATAAGTAAACTGCAGCACATCCAGAAAATATTATTTAACATTAAAAAGAAATGAGCTATCAAACGATGTAAAGACATGGAGGAAACTTAAGTGCACGTCACCATATATTTTAAGATTCTAACAGCATGAGATTCTCAAAAATGCAGAACTATACAAAACAGGAAATATACATGTGGGTGCCAGGTGTTGGGAAGAACATAGAGAAATTTTAGGGCATTGAAATCACTCTCTGTGATATTATAATGGTGGTTCATGTCATTATACATTTTTCTAAACCCACAGAATTCACAATAAAAATAGTGATCCCTAATGTAAACTATGGCCTCTGGGGGATATGGATGTGTCAATGTAAGTTCATAGTTTGTAACAAATGTACCACTCTGATGGGGGATAGATAATGGGGAAGGCTGTACATATAGAGGGGCCAGAGGTACATGGAAATCTCTGTACCTTCCTCTTAATTTTGCTGTGAAAATCAAGTTGCTCTCCACATGAATTTATTTTTTAAAAAATTAACATAAAGGAACAACAGAATAAAAATATTTTATGGCATAATATAAAAAAAAAACCCTCATCTCCCATGTGCCCTATATCAGGAAGCTACCAGAAGCTACCCTTGACTAAAAACAGGAAACAAAGAAAGACAATGACACAGCATCCAAGACACTAAGGCTTGAACATGCAAGAGACTAAAAGAAAGATATTAGGAGAATATCTGCATATCAGGGCCAAGAATAGCCATTCCAGAAACTACAACAATAGGCATTTTGAGTTTTCTTATTTTTAATTCCTTAGGCCTCTGACAATGATAACCAAAACTATTTTCTTGGTGTTCTTTGTCATGGTCTTTCTTTTTGTCTCTTTTTCTTGGGTTGGCTCTATAAATATTCCTCTTCCCCAGTGCTCAGTTTTTGGCCACATGCTCCACTTGAGTTGCTTCATGTATTTCTCTAATTTCCATGAGTAACACTAGCAAACACAGTCATAAATTTGTGTTTTCAAACCTGATAAACATTATTTTCTACACATGGCTTATTAAAATCAAGTCAATTCCCATATGACTTTAAGCAAAACATTGGTTAACTAAAATCTATCAGCTCTCACAACCACTCAGGAAAATAAAAAAGTCAGAGAAACACAGCCTCAAGCATTCTTATCAGAGGACTTCAATTCCTCTTGCCCTCATAATAAACAATAACCAACACTATTTGAGTGTTTACCAGGTTGCAGGCATAATCCTATGTGCTTTGCCAACAGAATATCTTTTACTCTTATAAATAAATATTTGATGGGGAAGTTGAGGCTTAGAAAGATTTTATTATTTATTCAAGTTTACACACACTAAGAGATGAACTGGGACTGCAATCCTTACCTCGTGTACTGATTCCCTGATTGCCTCATAATCATATCAACATCATGAATTCGAGGTCTACAACCAAAGAGATAAAGAACCCCCAAACATTTCTTTCTCTTCTCTTTTCTCTGCATCTACATCAACTTAACATATCCATATCTGCCTAGGTTCCTGAGAAAATGCCTTGCACTTAAGACATTAATTCTGTCATTTTGTCCATTCGTTAATCAAATCCTGTTATTCTTGGGCCGGTGAGATAGCTCAGCGGCATAAGCGCCTGCCTGGCAAGCACGAGGTCCTGAGTTCGACTCCCGGTACCCACATAAGAAAAAAGGGCCGGTGATATCGCTCAGTGGCACGGGCGCCTGCTGGCGTGCGAGGTCCTGAGTTTGACCCCTGGTACACACACACACAAATAAATAAATAAATAAAGCATGTTATTCTTATCTATCCAGTAGATTCCTCTCTACCTAGAGCATCACAGTCTTACTGTGCTATGGCTTGCGGAGTATATTCAGGGAGCATATGGACATGTACATCTTGAACTCAGTGCAAATACATATTTGAAGCTATATACTGAAAAATCATTTTCTGAGTGCTCCCCATCTAGGTTAGGCTCTGGGTAGAAGTGATTTATGAGGACATAAAAGAAGTGGAAAGAGAAAGCACAGACAAAAGAAAAAATGGAACTAAAGGCAAATATGACCAATTATGGAACTAAAGGCAAATATGACCAATTTAATTTTTTTTCATTCCTTCCTTTTTCCATCCTTCCTCCTTTTCATTTATTTCATTTAATGTGACCATTACTCCAGAGAATATGAACTAAACAGAGCATCCAATGACACCTATGTCAAGGTTGAGATTCTCAAGGAGCTCAGTTAATAGATATAAAAGATTTATAAACAACAGTATAATTACTCTACTGAGTAAGTCCTATGAGGAAGGAAACTATAGGTATATAATTCTTGTTCCCATTTATTTGTGACCATCTATCCTAGGAGATTATAGGAGAGGCAAAGGTGGAGTTAACTCCAAGACACTTTTACTAGATTTACACACACACACACAAATACACTTATATCTTTTCTTATTATTTCTTTCAAAATGGAGATTATTTACATATTTTTGTCCTGTGGTTAAATTTCATGAGTTGAAAATAAATACTCCTTCTGGGAAAATACACTGAAATTAAAATTATTTTCAGTCATCTCTCATAGGAAATTCATAAGTACTTTGCAACTAAACACTCTCCCATGTTAGTGTTTCCCCATCAAATACCAATCCCATGCTTTTGATTGCTCAAATTAAATTATTTTTTCTAAATGTTTTAATTTCCATATCAAGTCCATCCACAAATCCTATTATCTTTTTTTTCATATTGTATTCAAAATATGATCATTTCTTTCAAGTCAATGGATGCTAATTTAGCCCTAGCCATATATCCCCAGGGTTGATTAGTATGTCCTAACCTGTCTCTCTACATCCTATGTTCTAACCTACATTGATCCTGGTTACTGCTCAAAAGTCTCACAATTTCCTAATCTCCAATAATGTAAAGCCAAGGTCTTTACAAAGGTCAATAAGGCCCCACTTGATTGCCCTCCAAATACCACTCTTCCTGTAGTACCTACTGCTCTCATCCAGTAACTCTGACCCGGCCACACTGACCCCATAGCTGTCTCTCCAACACACATTCCCATCATATGGACTTTGTGCATGTTCTTCCCTCTGTTTGGAAGTCTTTTCCTGAAGATGTCTGCAAGATTCATTCCTTTCCTTCTTTCAATTATTTATATCTTTTCAGTTAGGCCTTCTGAGAACTTACTATAAAATAGGAACCCATGCCTTGCAACATTCCTATTCTACCCATATCTTGCTCCATCTTTCCTCTTAGCACTCACCTTTAACCAAAATTCTACATTCTAGTAGTGAAGAAAGAGAAAACAAACAAGTTTACAAAGAAAGAATTTGCCTATTATTTTGGCTTACAGTGTCCTATGATCAATAGGATTTTGTCTCTTAATTGCTATATTAAAAAATCTAGAGCAGTCGTGGAAAACCTAGGTCACATCTGCTGCAGCAGGCTGTAACATTGAAAGTACTAAAAGGTTGGCCATCACTGATCTAGAGCATCTGATCTGTAATATTTGCTCAATAATACTGAGGTAATGAATGTAGACTTCATGTATATTTCTCTCAAGACATGTGTCCTTAAATATAAATGATTGCTTGTGAAGGATAACATCGTGCATAAACATAATATTTAAAATGTTAATTTTCTGCCTGTTATAGTAACTGTAAGTAATTTAAACAGCAAGGACCAGTTCTTACAAAAGTATCATCTGTAAATCATGTACATTATAAAAATTGGTTTTCTTTGGGTTCAAGGTGAACTAAAGGAAAACATTTACCAAACTCATCTATAACTCACATTTTTTCTCATTAAAAGCTAAGATTAAACCAAGCAATGACTTCACTCACATTTCTAATTAAAGGGGTTTGATAGTCTGCATTTATCCATCAGTTGCCCACAATTCTGGAAAAGACTGAAAGCGATTGCTTATTTATTGATCATCTTTGTCTATGTTTACTGGTATATGTCTCTACATACAAAATTGGGCTAGTGAGAGGGGCTTAAATTAGGATAATCAAAGGGATTCTGAAAACCATACTCTGCTTTTCTGCCCAATTATTTTATAAGTCTGTCCTCCATGAGCATTACAGGAGACATCTCTACAGGTGAACTTATATCAATAGATTATTGTCACACTTGATCTTAACTCTCTGTATTCTGGCTACCATGATCACAATTTAATTGAGGATACTAGGAAGGCCACGTAACCTTGATAAGGTTAAAAAACAAAAATATAATCTATTAAGCAGAGCATAGGGGAAGATCCTCAGATTGTCACTAAAATGAAATTCTTCTGCTGAACCTAAATAAAGAATGAAAGAGTTATTTTTATACATGAAAGAATTATAGTAAAAGAAAGCATGGAGATACAACCCATATTAGTACATAAATACAATATGTTCCAAACTTTGAGTGCAACTATATTAATTTCTTTCCTCATCACCTATCTGCTATGGAAAAATATAGAAATTTTAAAAATAGCATACATACATATGAGATATGCATTTTAAGCCTTATAAATGAAAACAAGTGACTTTCAGGAATATATAACATTTATATAACGTTTCAGGAATATATAATTGAAATATATAACAAACAGACAATTTATTCATTGGTTTTGACTCTTTTAACACCAACCCAATTAGATTATTGATTGTAGTCCCCACAAAATAGATGTCAACTTAAATCAAGTTTATTATTGTCAGCTGGAAAAAGAGAAAGATCCCCTTTTGCTCATTAATTTCTTCAATGGCCTTTCTTCCAGCATTTTATTCTATAGACCTGATATTCTATGGCTATGATTTTCCAGTCAGGGTTCTTGGATAGACCACATCATCATCACCTGGAAATATGTTACAAATACAGTTCTTGGTTCCACTTCACATCTATTAGATCAGACACTGGCTCCAGGCCTCTGAAATCTATGTCGCACCATGTTCTCTAGGGGATTCTGATGCACTGTGTTGCATCATTCTAAGATGTGTCTGTGTATCAATCTTATCTCCAAAATATGTAACTCACTTGTGTTTTTCATTTTAGATTTATATGTCTACTTCCTAAATGTAAAGTGAAGGCTTCAGACTAAAATTTTCATGATGGTTTTGTGGTAGTAAGGCAGACTCTTTAGTCTATTACTCTCTCTTGCCTTAGAATTTCAGTTTTCAAGCAGAAGTTGAATAATGAATGATTAAACCAATATCTCATTGTTGGCCCACCAAGCCCCACAACAACAGAATTACTCAGGAATGACACTGTGTCCCTTCTCACGATCTCTTGTTTTCATCTCCTACAGATCTCCTTGGTCACTGCCCACCTGACAAGTCAAATTACTTTAATCATTCTACATTTCTACCTGCAATTCCAGCTGCCTTCATCTTTTGTGAAACTGTCTCTGCACAGACAATGCCAAATTAAATGTCGCCTTCTTGCAAAAAGCTGTCCACCTGTCCAAGCAATTAGCCCTTCTTTCATGTATGTTTCCACAGTACTTCTCTTATTTGAAAGGTCATCGTTTATTTTACTTAATTGTATATGTAATTATTTCTTCCTTCAGATAATCATCTCTTTCAGAAGCAAAAACCATCTTATATTGTGCCTTCATCAATGTATGATAATTATGCTTGGCACATAGTTGGCACTCAATAGACACTGCATTTACTAAATGTTGAAAGTTTATTTCAGCACCAATGTATCACTGATGGGATGATACCAGATTGCTGACTATTCTTTCCAAAATGAAAATAAATCACTAAACTGAATATGTGCTGTACAACTAAACAGTTATATAAGGGCCACAAAACACAATAAATAGATAAATAATACATTTGCATAGCAGCTATAGAGAATTTTTTGCTAGCAACAATCATGTTAACTGGTAAATATTTAAATTTGCAAACTAAATATGCTTGTCACTGAAATCACTGCATAGTATATAGGTATAGCAATCAACAGTTCCCACTTTCTCTTAAGATAATCCAGGACATAATAACATAGAGAACAAAACATATGTACCTTCCAAAGTTAGCTAGAGATATCAAGATGTCAGTAACACTGGTTTGGTAAAGAACAAAATATTTCTAAGAAAGATCTGCCTTATAAACATATTATTTGTCTTTCATTTAAAATAGTGAGAACTATCTCAATCCAATTTTTGTTTCACTAACTGAATGATATCCTCTGTTGCATGGGTACTTTGCAAAAATTAGATTCAGGAAAACATTCAAGGGAATGGTTCTCAGTGGATTAAACCATTTAACACAATTATCTTGATCCCAAACACAGAAACATCATTCTATAAGTCATCTTAACACCACATAAAGATGTTAGGGAGTCTATTTGCCAATTAAAGGAATATTTTGTATTTATCATAAATTTATTTATGTAAATATTCAAATTATCTCTCAAACAATATTTCATGATTAACCAAAATAAAAAGTAATATTCACGAATGAAAATACTCAGTTTAGTTCGTTATATTGAAAATTATATAACTTAACCCACCAAAATTAAGCATGTAAAATATTAACTTATAATCTATTAGAAATCATTCACAAATAATCAACTAAAAAGCTTCCTAAACAATGTTTACATCTTTGTGTGTGTGTGTGTGTGTACCGGGGGTCGACCTCAGGACCTCGCGTGCCAGCAGGCGCCCCTGCCGCTGAGCGATATCACCGGCCCCTTTTTCGTATGTGGGTTCCGGGAGTTGAACTAGGGCCCTAACGCTTGCCAGGCAGGCGCTTACGCCGCTGAGCCATCTCACCGGCCCCAGAGTTTACGTCTTGAGGTTACTAAACATTTAAAGATGGATTAAAACATTTGTTATTCACACAAGCATTCAATATGGCCTGTTTTCAATGCCCTCTAAACCTCTTCTCACGTCTCAAGGGTTACAAATTTTGTGATGTGTCCTATGAAAAATGTAATATTTGGTAGGTGTAATGGTTGTCACACAAATAACAGATATGGAAATAATATGGGTTTTAGAGTCAGGTTCCTAGGTTCCAGATGCATCTCTTCCATTTATCTTAAGCAAGCAACCCAAACTCTCATTTTACTTATCTTACATATTTATTTCCTTAGGTAATTGGGGAAACTCATCATCGAAATATAATTCTCAATACCGTTATTAATATGAGGTATATAGGTACAAAATTTTCTGAAGTGATGAATTCTAGTTTCATCAACAAATATTCATGTCTTCGAAACAACTGGTCCAAATTCAAGTACAGTATTAACCAAAACCTTATATAGGCTGTTCATCACTATCCAGATGACATAGTTTAGTGCCCTTCATCCTTTCTAGTAGAGTAGTAAAAAGGAACAGGAAGCCAGGGGTGTGGGACTCAGTTAATGTGCATTGTTCACCTTCCATAACACACCAGCTCTGCTGTATAACTTTTGTTAAATCACGCACCTTGCTATATATAAATTTAAAACTAACTTATATAAAGGAAAGCACATACAGATTGTTATTTCTTTGACTGAAGTAACGTTCTGGCACTATGTCTCAGTACAATTCTTTTATAAAATGAAAATTTGAAATTCACTTTAAATATATAACATACTTTACTGAGTGTACATGCATGCATCTGTGTGTGTATGTGTGTGCATGTGCATTTTGAAGACATGAATTGGAGTGTTACTGGGACAATAACACATAAGTGAAAGAAAAAAGCAGGCATTCAGGGGAAAATGACTCATTCAAAATTTTACTTCTGATATCTAGGTTCATACAGGTTGAGTATCCTCTATCCAAAATGCTT